>JAVUPR010000266.1:9388333-10786666 GCA_036785695.1 Gentiana straminea | reverse complement strand
CCATTGACAACCTTGATCAGTGACATCTCATTGTAGCGATTTATGCAATGACGTCTCATTGTAGCGATTTATGCAGTGACTTCTTATTGTAGCGATATATGCAGTGATGTCTTATTGTATCGAATTATGCACTGCGTATTATTGTAACGATTTATGCAGTGACGTGTTATTGTAACAATTTATGCATACCTTTGGTTGTAAAAATATGCATTTAAACCAAAAAAAACAAAAGAAATACAGTTATTTTACAAAGTTATCGAAAATTTAAACCAACACTAATCAAATAAACCAACATCAATCAAATATTTAAAGATAACAAAGATATAAAGTTACTTTACAAAGTTATCAAATGTGTGTATCAATTTGTATATGCGGTGACATCAATATCATTGCATCAGTTATCTAATTGTAAATACAGTCATCAATGTCACTGCTTCAAACATCAATGTCACTGCATAAGTCATCAATGTCCCTGCATCAGACATCAATGTCACTGCAAAAGTCGTCAATGTCACTGCATAAGTCGTCAATGTCCCTACATCAGACATCAATGTCACTGCATAAAACCTAACAACAATCGCATCGGCCTATGCTCTTGTTTTGCATTTCTCCAAATGTGGAGCTTTTAATATGGATAGAAGTACAAGTTTGGTGAAACTACAAAGACTCTTCACTATGACTCTTGTAATCGCCACATGTTGTTTGTGCCCTCCTGATAATTGGATTCATTGTGGAATCCCTCAATTCTTTAACACGATCTTGAATCATTTGACGATCTTGTTTAGCTTAATGTCCCTGCATCATTCATCAATGCCACTGCATCGGACATCAATGTCCCTACATCAGTCATCAATGTCCCTGCATCAAACATCAATGTCCTCGTATCAGACATCAATGTCACTGCATAAGTCATCAATATCCCTGCATTAGACATCAATGTCACTGCATAAGTCATCAATGTCCCTGCATCAGACATCAATGTCACTGCATCAGACATCAAACCGTATCCTTTAGAATTTTGACGATCCGAGTTTTAGATCAAAATATATAAACTTTAGAAATATGGTGAATTTAAATTTAAAAAAAAACAAACAAACAAACAAACATCAGCGCTTTTTTTTATTTTTTTTTTCCTCCATCCAGCGCTTCCTCTTTTTTTTTTTTTTTCCTTCCTTGCTTCCTTTTTTTTTCCCTTCTTCTTTATCTACTTGAAATTAGAATGTCCTTATAACTAAATAAGTTTCCTTCTTAAAATTAGAATGTCCTTATAACTAAATAAGATTTCGGAGTGTCTTAAATGATCATTAATTCTCTAACGATGGCCTTATAACTAATATCCACTATCAAAATCAAGTGATTCACATTCTCATTAATATCGGCTTGTTAGAAATTATTACTACGTACCATAAGCTTTTATTAAATCATTATAGAAAATATGCGAGCAAAATTAATCTCGTAATGGATTTTATATCATAATTTCTACACACCTGTCTCATAGATGTTTTCCACATTTTATCCAGCATTATTATGTTATTTTATGAAGTTTTTTTTATGGAAATGAACAACCAATTAATAGTACGAAATGTAGTTGCTACAATAAAGTAACATATATAACACATTCATAAATCATTAATCGTGTTGAAACTCATATCAATAAAGGTTGTGAATGATGGTTTTAATCTAAAATGATTGAAAATGACAAACGTGTAATAACACATATAGTAACACATGTAGAAACATGTAGTGAATTGTCATTCTCAACCATTTTAGATTAAATTTGTCCTTCTGGCCCGCGACCCATTGAATTATTACCTTTCATTTGTCATGTACGGCTATTGAAAAAAAATTGGTGATGCTGGACCTTGTCTATAAGAAATTACGGGTCAAATTTACTTTGGTGACGATAATTCAAGACTAAACCCTAATAAAAAACCTAAAAATAGGGGTGATGTTTTATGATTTTAGACTGAGCCTGGAATAAATGGTATCTCAAGTTGCCAATTCAGGAATCAAGTTTCTCATAGTTCCTTGGGATTGATTATACAGAGGACATCTCGTCCAAGGCAATCCTGTGCCGTGTTTATCAAGGGCTATAAAACGTGTTGATCCATTTTATTTAGGAGATAATCAAGGACGATTTAAATGTTAGGATCAGAGTCATAATTGGGAAAGGATCTACAAAATCTTTCCATAATTATCTTATATTATAAACATGTGCGTATTTCGGATAAGCGAGGCTCTGACCGACCTGCGTAGAGCCCTCTAAGCCGTCTCGGTCTGAACTGCGTTTACCCGTCATCCATGACGACCTAGCCGACCTGCGGTGGTGTATATAAGAGAACATGTCATACCTCTTTCCTGGGGCGTAAGTCTGCCCTTAGGTATGAAGTGGGCTCCAGGCCATTTTATTTCTCTCTCCTCACTTAGGGGCCGTTTATTAAATCTGAAGTCTGAAGTCTGAAATCTGAATATATTAAGAAACTGAATTATTTAAGTCCTGAAATTGAATAAGACTGTTTGTTAACTCGTAAATTTAAAAAAGTTAAATATGCTTATTTTACACTTGTATGCATTAATATTTTCGTATGTCAAAACAACTATAAAAAAATTTATTTTTAGTAAAATATGCTACAATGTTATAATATATTTTCTACATATAACATGAGCAATTTTTAATATTTCAGAATTTTGGTGTCATCTGAATTAAAAAAAAATATTTGCGTTGCATTCATAACATCTAAATCATCACAAAAAAATATCTGACAATAATTATAAATAATATATATGTAAACATTGATCGGATCATATGACTATACTAAAATAAATAAAGAACATCAAGCAATATATATATATATAGGGTTCAACCCAAAAAATGAAAACACGAAAGGGAATTAAAAAAAGAAGATAGACATCATAAATAAGGAGGAGATGGTGTTAAAAAATGTAATAATAATAAAAAAATAAGGAGAACGGCATTTAAACAAAAAAAACAAAAAAAAAAAAAAAAAAAAAACGTGGGATAACTGTTTTTTTTCAGCATTAAGTACATCTCATGTTGCTGAAAATTGTCCATATAATTTCAACAAAAATTCAGATCCTCTTAATTAGGTAAGTGATGACAAAAACTATTATCAAACATCACTTAATATAAATATCACTTATTGTTTTAAGAATAAATACTTAATTGGATTAACAAACAGACCCTTAATGATCAGCCAATAAGAAAATACCACGTGACGAAGACTAGTTCAAAACTCATCAAAAAGCATAGAACAAAGTGTATTGGTTGTTTTATTTGATATATCATGCAGCGTTTCTATCACATATAAATTGCCGTCGATGGCCGGCAGAGTGACCCTGTCAACCATCACAAATTTTACTATGGTTTAGGACCAAATCCTACTTGGTGTGTCCAACCAATAGGAATTCAACTTCCACCAATGAAATCATACCTGTAAATCTTTCCACCAATGTATCCCTTTGAAAGTGCTGACTTGGCCATGGTCCAAAAACTTACACCTGGACCACCATAAAAATTACTGGTCAACCATATATATAGAGAAAACTACTTCTATAAATAGTGTAACATTTCTGCATTCTTTTTCGAATTACAATCAAAACAACAATCTATTGTTTAGCATTCAGCTTAATAATATCCATATACCTAATGGCGTCGAAAGCTTTCTTGGCGATGATGATCGCTGGTCTTCTTGCTGCTATAGCTGCTCCGGCAATGGCAAAGGAGATTGTGGTCGGAGATGGCAGTGGTTGGAAGCTGGGTTTTGATTACAAGGGATGGGCTGCAGGAAAAGAATTTTATGTTGGAGACACACTCGGTAACTCAATTCAATTCCCTGTGCTTTTGTTTTTCCAATATACATTAATTCTTATACACTCCGGATTTTAGTTTGTCCAAGTTATTTTTTTTTTTAAGCTTCGAAAGACGTTGTTTTTTTCTAACGTAAATATTTGGACATTGTATATTTGGATCAGTGTTCAACTATCCACCTAAAGCTCACAATGTGATCAAATCAAATCAAACCGAATTTCAAGTGTGCGCTGCATCTTCGTGGGCTGAGCCTTTGACCTCTGGAAACGACGTGATCACCCTTAAAGCGCCAGGAAAAAAATGGTATATTTGCGGGGTTGGCAATCACTGTTCAAAAGGAATGAAACTTGTCATTAACGTCCTGGAAAAACCTGTTTATGCACCCGCTCCAACTCCAAGTCCGGTTTCTGCACCTGTACCTGGACGATGGTTTTCTTTCATATAGTTTTAATTCTTTTACCAAGTTTTACATGACTAATGGGCAATTAAGGGCAAATTGACATCATCAAGTATGAAGCTCTATGAAGCAAGCAACCACTCAGTTTTTTTTCCTTCCAGAAAACTCTACTTTTAGGTCTATTGTTGCCAAAGTTTCATTATTACTCCTTAATATCTTTTCTTGTACTTTAATTACCCTTTCAATTTGCTACCTAATGTGCTTTACACATATTCTTAATTATTTATTTTTGTATGATTTATCTATATGCTTCCTTGCAATCAACTTCTATTCATTATTAATTAAGTATTGTACTTAATTTCTGTTACACTCTTATTGATTATGATATGACATTGTTCAAGAATTTATAACTTTAAAGTCATAGGTTATAATACATCATTAAACAAGCATATAAGTAAACTATATAATACGATTGAAAAGACAAATTTTACCATGATATATGATAAAAGCTAACTATATACTCAAGACCAAGAGGTCGTGTGTTCAAGACTCCGGCCGTTAAGACATGCAATAAGGGAGGGTGTGTGATCGAGCTATAATTGTAATTTCGTCTCCAATAAAAATAAAAGACTTTTTTTTTTCTAATCTTCTATAAGATAGTAATAAACGAGGGTAATTAAAGGTGGAAAATCGCATTCACATTTGATTTGTCACACTTTAAGTGCATTGCTAGGAAAGCTTTCACCCAACTTTAGAGTATAATGTGGAGAAAACTGAAATTTACCGTTTTCAGTTTTATTCGATCGATTTAAAATCTTAATTATGTTTTATTTTCAGATTACAACATCAAATTATCAATTGTTCAATTTATAATTAAAAACTAATAACTTGTTGGATTTTCTACTATTTAGTTTTCTTTTATTAAGCGTGCTGGAAATGTCCCGCGCATTTCTTCATGAACATACGCGCTTTTGGTGGCCTCTTTGACTGCTTGGGGTTCTTCCCCACCGTTTGATGTTATCTCTGCTACTCTGACAGATCTGAATTAATGAAAAGTTTTTTACTCCTCAAAAAAAAAAAAAAATTAATTATTCTTCTATCAGCACAACCAAAACATGACCTAATTAATAACTTAAAAAAAGAGAGATACACATCAAACTTTTTTTTAATAGACTAAGGGGGGGCTAAAGCTCCAATTAAAAGAAAACTGCTAACATTCTAGATAAAAACAGGTCAGCATCAGAGTCTTTATCTCCACCTTTATCCCTACATGTAGGGAAAAAAATAGGGAAGAAGAAGCAAAACTCTCCCCGCATCGATACTTTATCCCCACCCTACATTGGGGTGGATGAACAGTGTCACCCCAAATCTGGGGTGACACTGTAGCTATCCTTACATTTATTTTTTTTTTTTTTTTTTTTGAAACGATTTTTTTTTTTTTCTTCCCTCTGTTGAAATATAGCCAATTGGAGTAAAATTTGAATTTAAAAAGTAAGTTTTGAAAAATGTGTGTGTTCAAATATAGCCGTTGGAGTAAAATTTTGAATTTTAAAAATAATTTTGGAAAAATGTGTGTGTTCGAATATAGCCGTTGAAATATAGCCGTTGGAGTAAAATTTGAATTTGAAAAGTTACCTTTGACAAAATTATTTATAGTTAAAAAATGAATATTTTAATGTTGTAAGGATAGAGATAGGGATGCTGATGTAGAGTATTGTGAATTTAGTTGCTGTAAAGTAGGGATATGTATTTTTTAATAGTATATGTGAGGATAGGGATAGGGATTCTCATGGGAATACCCTTATAGTCCTCTCTTTAAACATTACGTACAAACATCAATGAAAATTAGGTTCATCTAAATTAAATAACAAGTTTTTCCGGACTTTTGTGCCCATAGCAAGCGAGTTTGTCAGCAACTTTGCTTCCCCCCCTCCTGCAGAGTATGCGCGCATGATGTTTCCTTCTTTCGCATTCCATTGTTCTCCTTGATTGCAGCTTCTAACATCAAAATAGGTGAAGAACGAAAAATTCATATTTTAAGACGATGAGTGAAAAATAGCAAGTCTTTAATGTAAGACAAATTACTTATTCAACAGACCCTCCCTGCCCTAAATGATCAAAAGCAAAGCATGCATGGGTGGACTTGATAGCATGATGAAAATATATCGACCCAACAGTATATGAGAGGATCAGTGGCGAAACTAGAAAAGTTAGTCGGAGCTATTTTTGTATTCATTATACCCACACTTAATATTGAATATACCTAATAAATAAAAGTCACCAAGGTGTTCAAAAAAATTGGGGTTATCCGGTTTTTTTTTTTTTTTTACCCAAAAAAAAAAAAAAAAAAAAAAAAAAATATCCAATGAGAGCAGCCCGCCCTTGTCTGGAAGACATCTCCAACTATGAATAAAACACGTAACCTCAAAACTTAGACAGCCAGATAAAACAAATTACCCTTTATTTATTTTTTTTTTTTTGAAAACACAAATTAGTTGATTTGGCGAGTGAAAGAACAAAAGAATTTAAATGCGGGACAAATAAGGTATTTAACTAATAAAATAGTAATGCCAGGGACGGACCGAGCTTTAAAGGAGGGGTGCATGGCCCTACTTATCCGAAAATCGACATGTTTTTATAGGTAAAAAATATAAAAACACTATTGATGTTCCTTCTCGTCTTTCGAATTTATTCTAGTGCCCTCACTGAGATTTTTTTCTGGATCCGTCACTGAAATTTTTTTTTGTCCCACATAGGAAAAATAGTAGAATGATCACCCCCATATAAGTGTGAAATAAAGCTACTCGGGTTAATCACAATAAATTACATAACCTATTTTTACAGTGTTATCAAGATGGGTCATACATCATGATACAGAGTGTAAAAATATTTGTGTCGTTTTTAAGGCTGAATGGTTGTACCTCAAATAAAAACAGTGGGTTACAAAATGGCGCTTCCCTAGAGGAAATTCCTGGTGATAATTTTCCGAATGGTTGTACCTCAAATAAAAACAGTGGGTTACAATGGCAGACGCATCAACTCGGATAAGGGACTAAAAAAATGCATACTAAAAAAAATTTATATGTGGGTGGATATATCATAATCATCCATTTGGTATAACTCCTCAATAACACATGCACCATAACTCTTCTCAGATCATATATCATCAACAGTTTTATTGTTGTCCAGAATCACCATGTCATACTTGTTCATCCAATAGAATTCTTAAAAGAGGGATAAATTTATAAAAACATGACATTTATATTTCACACAGTCGTGCTAGTATGTTTTTTTGATTTCTTATTGGTTCTGGATTACCAAGTCTTTGATCCAGGACCACCATAAAATTAGCGATATATTATATATTTTTCATATCATGGAGGCAGTTGACTTGTATTTAACTCCAAAGAATGCTATCGCTACATCCGCTATCAGGTGTCTTGTGACGGTGTCTTGTAACGATGATCTTCACCGTTGATCTGTCATGCGGGATCTAGATGATCATCTAGATCCTGCATAGATCAACGGTGAAGATCACCGTTGTGGCACACGGATGTGCCCGTAGCACCACTCATTTAGCTCCGTCTACGATGGGTTACGTTGCCAAAAGTTCAACAATGTATTTCCATAGAAAATGAAGGGAAAAAAATCCAAATTTCCGCCATTTGCATAAACATGAACTTACTTCAACTTAAGTTTCTCCGTACAACACAGGAGACCGAGTCCTTCTATCCGGCCGGTCAAAAGCATCCGGCTCCTTTTCTCAAAAAATAAAAAATCATCCAGCTCCCATGATATAGCCGCCCCATTTTTTTTCTCCTCTCTTTTTCTTCTGACATTATATATTGTGTTATATTTTATGAAGTGTTTTTATATAAATCAACAACCAATTAATACAACAAACTAAAATAACACATTTATAAGGGCACTCTTATCAGAATCACCGTATTTTATTTAATACATATAAAATAATACATATCTCTATTTTATAATATCTCAATATTCAAAAATCTCCACAACAACATATATCTCTATAACATTTCAAATAATATTTAATAATACATGTTCTACCTCACAAGTCTATTCATACACATTAAATATTTATTATTTCACTCCAGCATCATCCATATTCTTATCTCTATAATTTTTAATAATTAAATATGTTTAGGGACGTGAATAGTGCATCCTCACAAGTAGGGATACACTGTTCATATCCCTAAAAATAAATAGGGATAGGGAATCTGTTGTGAGCGCTATTTGGAATAAACTCTACTATTTTTTATCTTCATTTTAAGGATAGGGCACTATATAGGGCTTTCTAGCTACGAATGCCCTAAAATTTTGATCATGTTAAGGCTTATATCATATAATCGATAATAAAAAAAAATGAAACTAGAGTACTAGACATACGCTTAGTAATATTCCATTTAATATTTAAGTTACGATTTCTATTGAATTGTTACCTTCCATTTGTCATTGTACAACAATTGAGAAAAGAAAAAAAAAAGGATATAGCAAAGTGTTTCGGTTGTTTTATTTGATATCATGTAGCGTTTCTATCACAAATTAATTGCCGCCGATGGGCGGCAGAGTGACTCTGTCAACCATATATAGAGAAATTTGAATCCTATAAATGCTGCAACATTTTTGAATTCTTTTCAAATTACACACAAACAACAATCTATTGTTTGGCATTCAGCTTAATTATATCCAAATGGCCTCGAAAGCTTTGTTGGTGGTGATTGCTCTTATTGCCGCTATTAGTGCTGCTCCGGCAATGGCGAAGGAGATTGTGGTCGGAGATGGCAGTGGTTGGAAGCTGGGTTTTGATTACAAGGGATGGGCTGCCGGAAAAGAATTTTATGTTGGAGACACACTTGGTAATTAACCTCACCCATTTGCTTTTGTTCATATTTCTTCAAGATGTTGTTATTTGTTTAATAATGTAAATATTTGGACTTTGTACTATTGCATCAGTATTCAACTATCCACCTGGAGTTCACGATGTGATCAAATCAAATCAAACGGAATTCCAAGTGTGCACGGCGTCTTATTTGGCTGAGCCTTTGACTTCTGGAAATGACGTGATCACCCTTAAATCGCCTGGGAAAAAATGGTATATTTGCGGGGTCGGCAATCATTGCTCGAGAGGAATGAAACTTGTCATTGATGTTTTAGATGTATCAGCTGCACCTGTATCTGCTCCAGCTCCAAGTCCTATTTTTGCGCCAGCTGATGGAGGATGGCTTCGTTTCATTAAGTTTTAAATCTTTCGACCAACTTTTTTTATTATTATTAATATAATTAACAACGATGAATTTATGTATGAAGCAATACGAACCAACCCCTCTGTTTTCTTCATAAACTCTTCTTTTACCTCTGTTGTTTATCTAAGTTTCATTTTTACCTTTCTTATGTTTAAGTTTACCCCTTCAATTTGTTACCAAATTAATGTGCTTGACACATATTGTTATATTGTTGTTTATTTTGAATGATTTATCTATGCTTCATTTCAAATCAATGAAAAACTTCTATTCATTATTGACTACTGTACTTAGTTCTACTACACTTTTACTAATTATCATATGACATTGTTAAAGGAATTATAACTTTAATTAAAGTCATAGGTCATAACATACTAATTAAACAAGCATATAAGTAAAAATATATTATGATTGAAAAGATAAATTTTCTCAATCTTCTATATACGTACGTACCGAACAACATATAAGAGAAATACACCGACCTTTTTCTTCAGTAGGTTAGGGGGTTAAAGCCCCAAAAGAAAACTGCAGTCTAAGAATAAGTATAGGTCCATGTGGTCATCGCTTAAAATATAACAAACAAGAGTGGAAACAAATTCATCTTAAATGAAAAACAAACTTTTTTTTTTTTGGACTTCGCTGCCCATAGCAAGCAAGCTTGTCAGCTAGCAACAAAATTATAATTTTTAACGACAAAACTACATTGTTTTAATACTAAAAAAAAATTCACCGGATCTTAATGGAGTCACGTGACCTCTTGCTGGAGTACGCAGATCCGCCCCTGATTGTTCTCTGAGATTGATGCCGGCATCCTTCTTTCGTATTCCTTTGTTCTCCGAGCTTGATGCTTCTAACAGCACTAGAAGTGAGGAAAATTCATATGCTAATATGATGAATGAAAAATAGCAAGTCTTCAACGTAAGACAAATATCATATTCAACAGATCTCACCAAATGCACAAAAGCAAAGCGTGGATTTGACTTGATAGCATGATGAAAACATTGATCCAACAATATATGAGAGGATCACCGACGGAACTAGGAAAGTTATCGAGCGGGGGCTAGATGAAGTATTTCATATATCTGTCTGATTTGTCATACATATATATGTTTTAAAGAGACAATGTTATGTTTCGCCTATGTTTTTTTTTATGGTTTATTGTTAAAAAGGGCAATTTGAATATAGAAATATGTTTAGAGGACATTGGAATTTTTTCCGGGTAAAAATGACCTGTCATTATTCCACTGTGATTTTTGAAATCCGAATAATCGCAGCGTTTATACTAACATAATAACAGTAATAGTATCACAGTATCAGTATCACAACAACAGTATCACAATAACAGTATCACAGAAACAGTATCACAATAACACGTTTTATTAACAAACACAATAACACCATTACCATTATCATTATCATTATCATTATCATTATCATTATCATTATCATTACCATTACCATTAATAGTATGGGATTAGCCAAAAATCATGGACTCAGCAAGCTTTACAACAACACCGACAACCTATATTCCTTTATGGATTAAAACAGAAACAAACCGTAAACTAGTAATCATTTGGACAATAATGTAATCACATTAACACCTACAAAACTTGTGTATTTTGAAACAACACATTCAATCACAATTGAAAAAAAATTACAACATATATGATAAACAACTTTAACATCAACATATATGATAATTAAGTTACATCAAGGAAAAGATTATCTAAGCAACTAAAAATCTCGACAATGTCGATTGCTACCATCATCTTCTTCTCCAACTCTACACCAAATGGTTTAACATTTTCTCAATAAAGTCAACCTCTACACTAGATGACTTAACATTGTACCCTATCTCAATTCACATGTCATTACCAAGGAGCATTAGCCTCTTCTTGGAACATTAGCTCGTAGATCTCCGCCTTTGGTTTCAATGTGTCGACCTCGGCACCATACTTCTTAGACACTTCTTTCAGTTCCATGAGTTTTATTTCAAGATATTCAATCTCGTCTTCTATTCGAGCCCTTTTTTATTTCCCCCATCTCTCAAATCTTTGTACAAGTGCATTTTTAATTGTCAGAACCATTCCTCCAAGTAACAGTATCACAGTAACAGTATCATAGTATCAGTAACACCCCCCAAAACTAGTGTATTAGAAAGCTTAATGGTATGAACCAAGTGAACAACACACTTAAGGTATTACTCTATTTAGGTACATCATCCGAAGACCGACTCAAGAAAAAAGAAAGGAATAAGCATGTACTTTAGCATGACTTAAGATGTAATATGCAGCACTTGCAGAACAGAAAAGTGAATGATCCGGATTAGCGACCATACCAATGGTGGGAATCGTGATCACAATCTCTCCAAGCTTGAGCTTGTACAAAACGGTGGTCTTACCAGCTGCATCAAGACCAACCATCAAAATGTGCATCATTTTTTTAGCAAAGAGCCGGCCCGAAAAGCTTGTCGAAACTTAGTCCCATTTTGATTTCTTATAATGATCCCTGAAAATTCACAACCCCATTCAGTGTAGCTCAAACCAAAAAAAGGAACAAAAAGCAACCATAGAACAATTGAACTTCATTCCAACAAGATATACAGATGCAAAAGACAAAAAAAAAACGCAAAAACTTTTCTCCGGTTAATGAACAACAAACTAATCTGCTGTAGAATTTCAAATGCAAACGTACAGTTATGTCAATAGAAATCTGATAAACAAATCAACCCTTATCAAATGAAAACGGAGCAGTCATTATTCAAAAACAAGCAAATCCTTTTATTTCCTTCAAAACATCATCAAGCATATAATTAGAAGCTAATCAAGCAAATACATAAATCTGCACTACAAAAAAAATACTCTATTGCTACACTAATTTTTGTCACACAAACAAAAAAAGTGTGGCTAAAATATACTTGGTTAGGCTTTTTGCCACGCTCCTGTGGCTAAAAATAAGTGTATAGCAACACTTTTTTTATTGTGTGACAAACAATAGTGTAGCAAAAGAATGTTTTTCTTGTAGTGCTGCGAGCTTCTAGCGTCATATTACAACAGATCTTACGAATCATTTAGGAGTATTTCACCTTAACATCATCAGGTGGATATACTAGATCAGCTAATACCGAAAAGCAAACATCTATCGCAATTTAAATCGAGAATCATTAGTGTTAAATCACATCAAACGTACGATCAATCACAAAAAACTCAATCGCAAAAGTTACATCTAATAAAACAACATTCCGAACAAAACTTTGCACATTAAATTGAGATTCAATCAACGACATCGGATTCAAAAGCAAAATTAGCTGCAAACATGAAATCCAAACGATAAATCGATTGAAGCTGATGAGAAAAAATGGTGAACATAACGATTACCTGAAAAGCTGAAGGAGAAGCGGAATCTGAGTGAAGGAGAGAAAACGGAAAAATGAGAATATGAAAGAGCCTGAGACAAACACGAAGCTTTGAGTGTGTTATATCAGGGGTAATTTAGTCAATGGCGGAACTAGGAAATTATTCTTGGGTGGTCTTGGTCTTTTTATTAGCGTGTCCTAAATCATCCGATGTAAAATAGTATTATTTATCAAAAGATAATGCACATCTATCTAATCATGAACATGTATTAAGTCCTGCACCTATAAAAGCTAATGTAATAATACACATACACATACACAAAATAATTATATTTATCAAAGATAATATTCAACTAGTCATGAATATGTATTAGTCATAAGAAAAAAAAATCAAACAAAAACCGTAAAATCAAACTAGAATAACAAAAAAAAACTAAATAATTCAATTTATCAAAGATAATGTTCATCTAGTCACGAACATGTATTAGTGATAAGAAAAAAATTAAACAAAAACTATAAAATCAAACTAAAATAACCACAAAAAAATGTAAAAAATAGTTTTAAGCAGGATTTGAACCTGCAACCTATGCTTTATTAACCCTAGAAAAACTATATTCTTTAACCACTTGGATAATTAATCATTTAGTTAAAAGCAAGACACGCTAAGTACTAATATTAACGCTTATACTGACACAGTGATAAAAATAAATTTTTTTTGTTTTTTTTTTTTCAAATTTTGGGGTGGTCTCACCACCCCTTCCAAAGGGTAGGTCCGCCCCTGTATTTAGTCCTAAAGAAACTATTTTATCCTTATTGCAACTAAAAAAAGTAGTGTGAATTAAAAGTTAATTACGGTGACAATGGTGGATTTATACATAATTTTTCCTCTTTTTTTTTGGGTATAAGGAGTAGTTATGATATGGCATTGTACGAACAATTTTAATGATATATAAATAAATAAATAAAACTCGTTTTTTTTAGGAAGCGATATGTTTTATTGCAAAATAAAAAATCTAAACATTGTTACACAGTTTTTGTAGAAAAGAAATAACCAACTAAATACACATGATTTATTGGTCTTCCAAGCCCCAGGCTACTCGAATGTTTCTTGCCCTTTCTATCATTTGTGCGATGAAGATGAGCGGTGGAGGTCGGGGCCCTCCTTCTCCAAAAATATGATTGTTGCGCCAGTACCAAATACCATATGCAAGCTCCCTCCACAGGTATCTCAATTTCAACGACCCCATGCGATTCTGAATCATCTTAAAGGAAAAAAGCAATCCAATCTTTTGTAGTTACGGTAGCAAAGAAATCCAGTTTGTTAATAGGATCCAGAACTTGATCCCAAACCGCTCTAGGCCATGCACAATCTCGCAGGGCATGTAACGACGATTCCTCTTCAAATCCACATGCAGGCCTCACAAATGTCAGAATCCAAGACGCAACAACGATATAGCCTTTTGTTGACTGGTAACGCGTCGTGACATAACATCCAAATAAAAAAAACTCGTTTATTAAAATAAATAAAAAAGTTCAACAATGTTTTCCGTAGAAAATGAAAGGAAAAGCATCCAAATGTAGTATTTCATTTACGCCATTAGCAATAGCTGGCATGAAGTTTGTTTCAACTTTCTCCGTACAACACAGGAGACCAAGTCCTTGTGTTCTATCCCGTCAAAATCATCCGGCTCCCATGATATAGCCGGCCCCCCCTTTTTTTTTCGTCCTTTCTTTTATGTTATATTTTATAAAGAGTTTATATGTAAATCAACAACCAATAATAAATAATACCGAATGTAGTTGATACAACGTAACAAGGTTACATGACGTATTCATAAATCATTGATTTTGTTTGGACTCATATCACATACTATATATTGTGATTGCTGATTAAAAAATGTGTTGTGTAATATTGTTATGAAACTAAAACTATACTTCGTAATATAATATTTAAGGTTTACCGAATAATTGTTCTTTATCGATTATTCCTACTGAATTTTAAGTTTACCTTTAATTTGTCACAGTACAGCAATTGAAAACGAAAAAAGCATAGAAGAAAGTGTTTTGGTTGTTTTATTTGATTTATCATGTAGCGTTTGAATCACATATAAATTGCCGCCGATGGCCGGCAGAGTGACTCTGTCAACCATATATATATATATAGAGAGAGAAAGAAAATTGAATCTATAAATGCTGCATCATTTCTCACTCAAACAACAATTTATATATTGTTTAGCATTGAGCATACATATATATATCCAAATACCTAATGGCGTCGAAATCTTTCTTGGTGGTGATCGCTATTGTTCTTGCCGCTATTAGTGCTGCTCCGGCAATGGCGAAGGAGATTGTGGTCGGAGACGGCGGTGGTTGGACGGTGGATTTTGATTACAAGGGATGGGCTGCTGGAAAAGAATTTTATGTTGGAGACACACTTGGTAAGTAACCTAGTTTTTCTTTTTATACATTCTAGCTTAATTATTATCCCAAAGGAAAGAAATGCACACTATATTTAATTCTTCAGATGTGTTGTTATTTGTCTAATGTGAATAATATTTGGACTTTCTTCACTTGAATCAGTATTCAACTATGTACCTGGAGTTCACAATGTAATCAAATCAAATCAAACAGAATTCCAAGTGTGCACGGCGTCTTATTCGCCTTTGACTTCTGGAAATGACGTGATCACCCTTAAATCGCCTGGGAAAAAATGGTATATTTGCGGGGTCGGCAATCATTGCTTGAGAGGAATGAAACTTGTCATTGATGTTTTAGATGTATCAACAGCGCCTGTATCTGCTCCAGCTCCAAGTCCTATTTCTGCACCTGATAGGGGATGGCTTCGTTTCATTAAGTTTTAAATCTTTTCGACCAACTTCATATTATTAACTAACAACAACGATGAATTAAAGTCTAGATAGATGTATGAATGAAGAAATACGAAGCAATCCCTCAGTTTTTTCAGAAACTCTACTTTTACGTATGTTGTTTACCTTACTTTCATTATTACCTAATGCATTTTCTTATGTTTCCACCTTCAATTCGCTACCTATTGTGCTTGACGCATATTGTGATTTTTTTTTTTTTTTTTTTTTTTTGGTTATGATTTATCTATGCTTCCTTGCAAATCTATGAAAAACTTTTATTCATTATTAAACTCAATCTTTTATGCTTATTGATCACGGGGAATGAGGGAGAATAACAACAACATACATTCCATCAATTAAGAAGAAAGACTATTTTTTGAAACTTTTGCATAAATGACAAAACTATTTTATTTTATTTTATCTTTTAATTTTGTGGCGCCTTTTTTCCAAAAAAAAAAAAAAAACCAACACGCACTCTCTCTCATCCATTTTATTTAAACACTCATATATTTCAATCTAGAACTACAAATTTAAAAATTCTTTCACCAAATTTTTATTTTTTCATGCTCTTTATTTTGAGACCACATTCAACATATTCCGACGTGATTTCAGAAAATCCACTGTCGAAATTCACTATAGTTCGAAATTCACTGATTTTCGGGATTCATTGGGGAGATTCACTGAGTGAATTTCGACATCGAATCTCACGAAAAACGATGTAATTATATGGAAACAAGTCTCAAAACGAAAAGTGTCAAAAAAATAAAAAAAATTCAGTGAAATTTTTATCGTGTTTGAAAATCTAGATCAACGGATACAAGTGTTTGAAAATCGGGAAGGAAAGAGAAAAAAAATTTACACGCAGCAACAGTTCCAGGCGTGTCGGCAATTTTTTTTTCTTTTTTGGTTGTCTTTTAGGTTATAGAAATTATAAAAGTTGTCCCTCTTTCCTATAAAAAAATATGTGGTTGTAATATTCTTTAAAAATATTCCAAACTATATCATTATCTCTAATTTTCCACATTGATTATGATATGAGGTTGTTTAAGAATACAAAACTTGCCCTTTAAAAAAAGGAAAAGAAAAAAACTTAAAAATATATGTCCAAAAAGAAACATTAAATGTTGCAAAAACAAAATATACCTGAAAAGATGACATTTGAAAATGGGGTAATTCTTTTCCTCGAAAAAAAAAATTGGGTAATTATTCTTTAGTCACTTTATTTACACCGTAGACACACGTGGATGAATCTGGACCACACAATTTGAATTTGAGTTGAAACTGTATGGTCCAGATTCATCCACATGTTTTACTCCTCAAATGGACTCACTATAGAAAAACTTTCCAAGAAAATGATATCTGTAAATCATTTATCTTCCTCAAAAAAAAAAAAAAAAAAAACATTTATCCAAAATGATATACATGTGAGTTCTTCAATCATAAAAAAATGCATCATCAAAAAAGAAAATTCCTTTGATGCTACTCTTCAATGCTCCAAGCAAACCGGAGGTTCCTTGCTCTTTCGACTGTGTTTGCCAAAAAGATATGTGCAGGAGGACGGCTCAACTCATATCCGTGGTACGTTCTTTTTCTCCACAACCATAGCTCATAAATGATCTCTCGCCATTGGTACTTCAGGTTCATAGTCCCATACTGCGTTCCTACCGCTTTCGTTAAATTGAGGACCCAATCTTTCGTTGTTCGAGCTCCAAAGAAGCATCTACATTGATCTCTTACTGATTTTGGCTGTGTTTATAATAAATGATCTCTTTCATTAAAGAAAAAGTATTTATCTGTGAGGGAAATTCTTATGTAGGGAGTCTTTATTGAACCGCACCGTTGGATGATCGACATGTTGCAACAAAAAAAAAACATGTTTTTGTATCTTTTACACATGGTGATCATCCAACGGTGCAGTCCAATAAAGACTCCCTTCAGTAGAATCTCCCTATCTGTGAAACCTCGAAGAAATGCTATTCACACATCACATACTTTTCAAATGTTTTCTTTTTCAATCATATTTTATGCAAACTCTTTCTTTTTTGACATAATTTTTCAAGTTTCATGGTGACAAATATGAAAAGCCTTTTGGTGAAATAATTTGTTCAAGTTTCTCACAAGAAAAGCCCATTCGTCACGAAAGATCTTGAAATTTTTGGATGACTAGTATTAAGCTTTTTCAGGATAGAGAAGGATTTACATAGATATATATGATTGTTGTGGAAATATAAAGTATGTATTTTCGTTTTATGGTTAATAGTTTGGCAAAAATATTTTCACATCTATGAAAATATTAATCCATCGTATGTATTCATGGACGGACCCAACTTGAAAAGGGGGTGCATAACCCCCACTGAGATCCGAAAATCGATGTGTTTTTATAAGTAAAAAATATAAAAACACTATTGATGCCCCACTCGCCTTTCGAATTTATTCATGTGCCCCCATTAAGATTTTTTTCTGGGTCCGTCACTGATCGTATTTCTATTTCAAGTTTTGCTCTTTATTTTTTTCTATAATTGATTATGACCCAAATTAGGCTAATGTTGATTAGTTGGGTCATGGGTGACCTAATTTTAATTCGAAAGTATCAATTTTATTTTATTTTTGAAGTGCAAATTTATTTTATGACCAGTATTATTTTTAGAAATCATTCAACATTTTTTTAATATCAAAAGCATTCAACATTAAACTCAAATTAGGTCAAACATAAGATTTATTTTCGAACTATTCTTTGGTCATAATACTAGCCCATCAAAAATATAAGTCATCATATGAGTTTTCACTTTATTAACTGGCCTCACAGGAAGTGACAACTTTACATCGCAGATGAAGTTGATTTCACTTTACTGGCCTCATATGAGTTTTCACACAAATTAAGAAAGTGGTTGAATGTCAAAAATTTGAAGGTTAATGTCTAAAATACCCCTTTACTATCATTAATGCAATAGATAAGTGATGAAAAGTGGTTGGATTGATAATAATTTAGAGGTCAGATAGAAAAAGGGTAATAAATGTTATATTGATAATATAAACTGATTTATATTTTGAGACAAATCTAAAAGTGTATGATAACTTATATTTTTGATTTGAGGTAGTAGTTATTTAATATGTAGTAGAACAATTTGTCATTAGGTGTGAAAAAAATCTGGAAACAAAATAGTAGGTTTTGTTACCCTAAAAAAAACTACTACTATTATTTTATCATTAAGACATATTTTCAAACATAAATATTTGAGTTTTATATATAAGAGGGAAGAGTCAAAAGTCCATTTTTCAATACAAAATAAATAAACAGGACACGGTCCTTTTTTAGTTGCAAAAATGACAAAAAAAAATTCAAACGGACAAAAATACTCTTACTATACAATAGACGCGCGTCCCCGCTCCCAACAAATTTTTTTTTTTCAAACAACCGTAACTTTTGATTTAGAACTCCGATCATCAAAAAAAAATTCACCAAAATTCATATTATTTTTTTCCTCTTCATTTTGAGATCTCATACGATACCCTTCCGATGTAAATTTTGAAAGACGAAAAAATATTTGCATTAATCGAAGCATTTTTCTTATAAACAACTGTAACTTTTAATTTAGAACACCGGTTATCAAAATTCTTTCATCAAAGTTCTTTTTTTTCCCTTCATTTTGAGATCTCATGTAATACCCTTTCGACGTAGATTTTGAAATCCGAATAATCGCAACGTTTACACTAACACAATAACAGTATCAGTATCAGAGTATCGGTATCACCATAACAATATCACACTAAACAAGTTTTATTAACAAACACGATGACACCATTGCCATTACCATTAATAGTATATGATTAGCCAAAAATCATGGACTCATCAAGCTTAACAACAACGCCGACAACCTATATTCTTTTATGGATTAAAACGGAAACAAACCGTAAACTAAAAATCATTTGGACAATACTATAATCACATTAACACCCAAAAAACTTGTGTATTTTGAAATAACACATTCAATCACAATTAACACATTCAGTCACAGTAGAAAAAAAATTAAAACATATATGATAAACAACTTTAACATCAACATATATGATAATTAATTTACATCAAGAAAATGATTATCTAAGTACCTAAAAATCTCGACAATGTCGATTGCTACCATCATCTTCTTCTCCAACTCTACATCAAATGGTTTAACATTTTCTAAATAAAGTCAACATCTACACCAAATTGATATGCCGCGGCCGAACACGATCGACCGGACCACCATTAGACCCACCACAACGGTCTCTTCTCAACCTCTGGCCTCCTTCGCCACTAGACCTGCAGAGAATAAGCCGATCAGGTCATCGAGACTAACGCGGTCACACCCGCCTTCAAGCTGGGGGCCGAACGCGCCATCCCAGTCCGCTATATCGGGCAACGCCCTCTACATATAGGCGAGCATGCTCCATATTTGGCATTAGCAAGGATAAGACACTCTCAACGGCAGATGCCAGAGCGACCAGCGGTCCCTTCAGCCCGACCCTCCATAGATGCATGTCCTCTTAATCATGTTAATTACGTCTTGTCACTGTTAGTCTAAACGCGATTAGAGCTCTGCCTATAAATAGAGGCTTCATGTAATCATACAGAGATACGCTATTCAATATAAGCAGGTAAACTCTGTCAATTTGTCGACCACGTTCCTTTCCTACCACTTATCGTACCCGCCGGCTGAGCACCGCCTAGAGTTCTTCACAGCCACCGTCTTCTCGCACCAGAAATCTTCCCTCACGTTCAGATATCCACCGTATAAACACCCACACAATCACTGTGATATTCCTGGAAACATCACAAATGATTTAATATTTGTACCCTAGCTATCTCAATTCACATATCATTACCATGGAGCATTAGTGTCTTCTTGGAACATTAGCTCGTAGATATCCGCCTTTGGTTTCAATATGTCAACCTCAGCACCATAACACAATAACAGTATCAGTATCACCGGATGGCCTTTACAAGATCCTTCTTCATCTAGATGATTTAACAGTATCAGTATCACACTATCAGTATCACAGTATCAGGTGCATCTTCCTCCACTTTCATCCCATCATTTACTTCAAAATTCATCTAGATGATCCCAATTCGATGATTCAACATGCTTTTCAAGAGCTGAATAGATCAATTCGCCGAGCCAATCAACAACCTTCTCAAATCAGAATTTGCATTGCTCATATTTTTTTTTTCTGAGAACAGCATGCATTGCTCCTCCTTTGATGAAATGATACATCAAAATTAGTATTGAGACATGATAGTGAAACATTCACCTCCAGCTCGACAATCATCTTCCTCAAATGAGCACTTACTTCATTTAATATGCCACATCCTTAGGATGCATGCCTCTATATTCAACATGATGCATGCCTTTATATTCAACACAATCGCAAAATTACTCATTTAATACGCCTCATCCTCTTGAAATTCAGTATATAATCAACAGTCTATCCTCACTTGCCAAATTGATGCACTCAAAGAAATCGTTACTTCCACCTACTCTGCTTCCAACAGAATTCTCGAATTCAAGCCATATTAATATCCAAACTTGTGCATTATAACGTGTTACTTTGTATCATGAGACATATTAATTGCATTGAATAAACAATTAATATGTCCTAATAGTCATAAAGTAACTATCCTTTGTCCTATTATGTAATAGCATAGACATAGCCGACTCTAGCATTTATTGTAGCCGGCTCTAGTTACTTTTACTTTACTAGCTAGGATCCTCTCTTGTAAGGATCCTCTCTTGTACCTATTTATACTCATTCTTTCAACATGAATAAATAAGTTGGAGTTTACTCAAGTATTATTACTTTCTCAAACTCTCTTCATGGTATCGGAGCCTTAAACTCCCGAAATCCGCGCAAACTCTCGGCAACCCCGTCGAATCAAGAATGTCTTCACTATCTCGAAGCTTCCTCACCTTCGATTGAGTCCCGGTACCGCCTCGGCGACCTGGGTCACCGAATCTTCATCTTATACTAATCATAGACTTGATGGCAACAACTATTTGCTATGGTCAAGATCTATGAAAATGTACATCTCCGGACAAGGTAAGATGGGATACCCGTCCGGCTCTAAACCCGCCCTGCCGAAGATGACCCGGATTTGAATCATGGGATACCGCTAATAATCAAGTCATGACCATTCTCACAAGATCAATGACAAAAGAGATTAGTGAGAACTTTATGATGTATGATACGCAAAGGAAATGCGGGATAATGCCGTGGATCTTTACTCCAAGAAAGACAATACATCAGAAGTGTATGAACTTGAAGCTCAGATCCAAAACTGCAGGCAAGGAGATATGTCTGTAACTCAATACTTCAATCAACTGTCTAGGGCATGGCAACACCTAGATATGCTGGAAACTCACCCCTGGAATGATGTCAAGGATGCTTTGCCTTTATAAGGACATTATTGAGAAAAAGAGAGTATTCAAGTTTCTTCTTGACCGAATCCCGCCTTGATGATGTTAGAGGAAGAATCCTTGCCACAAAACCTCTCCCCAATCTCAAATCCATGTTTGCCGAAGTCAAACATGAGGAAAACAGGAGGAAAGTGATGCCGCCGAACTCCCCTACCGACAACCCCCGCCGAGAGTGCTACCCCGCCGACCATCGGGAAGCTGCCGAGGTTACCGAGACCGTCGGGAAGCCTGCGATAGAACCGGAAAGTTGTTCGTGAGCACGCAAACGCACAAATCACACCAAGGACACTTGCTTTGGAAGCTACATGGCATGCCTAAATCTCTCAAACCTACCAGGGGAAAGTCGGGCGGGCATGTCCATGAAGAGGAGAATGACAACAAGTTGAATGCTCGGTTCTTCGCTTTCAAAGCTTTCCTCACTCAACAAAAAGAAGGTAGTACCTCTACCGACACGGCTACTCGGGCTAGTGCGGGTAAATTCTACTCTTCTATTAGTAATGAAACATGGATTGTTGATTACGGGGCCTCCTCCCATATGATTTGGTAATAAAAACCTCATAACTCACCTTATGCCATGTCAACAAATTCACAATGTTAAGACTGCTGATGGATCCATTTCTCGTGCAAAAGGTTTTGGAAATGTTAAACTCACCAATAAGATATGTCTAAAGGATGTCCTATTTGTTCCAAAATTAGATCGCAATCTCATATCCGTCGGTAGACTTGCAAAAGATTTAAATTGAATTGTTGTTTTTAATAAGAATCGGTGCACTTTCCAGACCCTTCTTCACGGGAAGTGATTGGGAGGGCTAAACCACGCTTAGGATTGTATGTGGTCGACCTGCTTTGAAGACGAAGACGAAGACCGAATCGCCTCGGCGGCTCGCACTCAAACCTTAGATAATATCATGTTATGGCATTATAGACTAGGACATCCAAGTTTTGGTTATTTGAAGTCCGTAATTCTGAATTATTTAAAGGATGTAATGTCAATGATCTTCAATGTGATATTTGTCAATTTGCCAAACTTACCAAATCTGTGTATGCCAAACTACCTCATTTGCCTTCCACACCTTTCACTTTAATTCATAGTGATGTATGGGGACCTTCAAGGGTAAAAAGTATAACAGAAAAAGGTGGTTTGTCACTTTCATTGATGATCATACCAGGAACACATGGTCGTTTTTAATGAAGGATAAATCGAAGTTGGACCGGTATTTCGGGAATTCTACAACATGATCTCTACTCAATTTGACACTAAGATCAAGATTTTAAAGATCGATAATGCTCTTGAATACTATGAGTCTAACCTCGGTAATTTCTTGATGAATAAGGGGATTGTCCATATCGGCGGTTGTGTGGAAACACCTCAACAAAATGGGGTTGCTTGAGAGAAAGAACAGAGGGCACCTACTTGGAGATGGCTAGATCAATCATGTTCACTACCCATGTCCCAAAGTATATGTGGGGTGAAGCTATATTAACTCGCCACTTACTTAATCAACGTACTTCCCAAACGAGTGTTAGGCTTCAAAACTCC
Organism: Gentiana straminea; assembly: GCA_036785695.1. Lineage (NCBI taxonomy): Eukaryota > Viridiplantae > Streptophyta > Magnoliopsida > Gentianales > Gentianaceae > Gentiana > Gentiana straminea. The sequence goes on along the minus strand of JAVUPR010000266.1, from coordinate 10,762,962 downwards.
TATCCAAACCCTCCCGACCACACACTCATGCCCTCATCTTATCTCCCAATTACCACCAAAAATCTTTGGTTGTACTTGCATTTGTTTATATCCATGCCCAACACGAAGCAAACTTGATCCCAAAGCTCACAAGTGCATTTTCCTAGGATATGCAAAGGACAAGAAAGGTTACAAGTGTTACTCTCCTTCTGAAAAGAGATTTTACAATTCTATGGATGTAAAATTCTTTGAAAGGACTCCTTACTACAGCAAGTCCACCGAGGCGCCACCGATGGAAACCTGATTGAACTTGAACTAAATCCTTTCCCTCAGCAAACTCTTGAACCTCAGCACCCCACTGACTCTCAGCATCCTACTGATCCTCAGCAACCTCCTGAACCAGAGTCTACTGACCCGCAGCTCGCGAACCGAGCCTCGCCGACACTCGGCAACTGCGAGTCACGGCGACCGAACCTCGGCACCCCACCGACTCTCGCGGCTGCCGACGTTGATGACGGACCTATTGCTATCGGGGAAGGGAAAGAGATCTTGCACTACCGACCACTCTATTCATAATTATCTATCCTATGATCGGTTATCACCGTTTTTGCCATGTTTACACAGGACTTGGATTCTCACTCTATTCCTAAGAATATACGGAAGCTCTCCAACATGATAAGTGGAAGGCGGTATCGTCAAAACCGAAATGATCGCTCTCCTTGACAACCATACTTGGGATCTCACCTCTCTCCCACATGGAAAGAAGACGATCGGTACACGCAAATGGTCGTTCACTATCAAGTACAATGCGATGGTACTATTGACAAATACAAAGCTAGGCGGTTGCAAGGGGATTCACTCAAACATATGGCCTTGACTACAAGGAAACCTTTGCACCAGTGGCAAAACTAAACACCGTCGTGTGCCGATCTCAATTGTCGTCCAACTTGATCGGCCTCTACACCAATTGGATATCAAGAATGCTTTCCTAAATGGTGACCTTACGAGGAAGTCTACATGAATGTGCCTCCCGGTTTTTCCAATACTCACACTCGAGGAAAGTTTGCAAATTGAGGAAATCTCTATATGGCCTAAAGCGGTCCCTTAGAGCCTGGTTTGGCAAACTCACTACCGTGGTTAAAGCCGCTGGATACCATCAATGCAACTCGGATCACACAATGTTTATCAAAACAACAAACCGAAAAGGTCCATTCTTATTGTCTACATGTGGATGATATCATCCTTACTTGGTGATGACCCCGTCGAGATCCAACACTTGAAGACCCCGCCGGCAAAAGTATTTCAAGTTAAAGATTTGGGCTACCTCAAGTACTTTCTTGGTATGGAAATAGCTAGGAACGACCAGGGTATATCTGTTTCACGGAGAGGAAGTATGTCTTGGACTCCGAAGGAAACGGCATCTTTGGGATGCAAACCTGCTTTGTATCCCCGAGTAGACCCCGCAATACCTGTCGCATGGTGACATTGTCTTGTCGAAAGGATCAATATCAAAGACTTGTAGGGAAACTCATTTATATGTCCCATACAAGACCCGATATTGCATATGGCGTCGCTTGGTTAGCCGGTTCATGCATTGCCCTACCGAGCAACATTGGGATGCGTGAACGGGATACGAGGTACCCGAAGTCCACTCTGGCCGGGCTTACATTTCACCAAGTCTCCCGATAGATCAATCAAGGTCTACACCGATGCGATCGATTGGGGCCGGATGTCACATTGACGGAAGATCTACCACAGGCTATTGCTCATATGTATGGGGAAACCTAGTTACTTGGAGGAGCAAGAAACGACCATCGTGTCAAGAAGCGATCTTGGCTCGAACTCGGGGCACTTGTACTTGGCATTTGTGAAGCTCGTGGCTAAAAAGGGTACTCACCGAACTTCAACCTCTTCGAAGAACTATCACACTCGCCGTGACAATAATTCACCTTATGCATGGCGAGAGGATCCAGATCCATCATGATAAAACCAAACATGTGGACATTGACGGACACTTCCTAAAGGAGAAGATTGATGCCAAGATTATTCAACTCCGGTATGTTCCCTCGGCGATCGAATGCGATATAACTCTCTTCAAAACTTGATTTTTTTTTTTAATTCCACTAAAAAAAGATGTATTCGGAAATCTTTGTAACTTATGATGATCCATATTTAATCGAATTCATCGAGCAAAGAGAAAGAGAATTAACAGAAAAAACAAAGGCTTTTTGGAAAGAATGAAAATAATATGAATCAAAGGAAAGGAAAAAACATAAATCAATGGTGAAGCCATTACACGTTTGCTTTTTGGTTGAAAAAAAGATATGATTTTTTTATATGAACATTTGGTTTTCTTACGAACCTTTCAATTTTTGGTCTGAGAAGAACTCGGCACCAATTTCATATGCAAAATCGAAGTCATATGGGTTTTTGCTTATGCTCTTGAAGGATTTCGCTCTGATTATTATTCACAGAAGTTGATTGAACGATTTGGCGGGACTCGACAACGACAGAGACTTAAGAGGACTCGACCTTGAAAGCTAGCGACCGGCAGCGGCTTTCCGGAGTTGGTGGACTTGGCCGGAGGAGAAGCTGCAACAAGACAGGGATGCCATGACCTGTTATTTGGGGTTTCTCCGTAATCAATTGTGAAATTATAATGTTGGGGCAAATCAGTCTGGTACAATTTTTTTTTTTGTCATTTTTACAACTAAAAAAAATGTGTGGATTATAACTCAATAACAACGTAAAAATGGATTTATAACTAATTTTTCCTATATATAATGATAATATAAAAAAGATTAAAGGAAAATATTATTATCCTCCTATTGGATTTAGTTCCTTCGTTTTCCTTAAAATTAAGGATCTATCTACCATTAATCCTTAATCCTACGATAAGGAGTTTTTTTTTTTTTTTTTTTTTTTTTTTGAGGGAAGATAAGGAGATATTAAGCCGTACGCCTTATAAAAGAATTGAGTTTTGATTTTTTTATAACATTATATGTGTGATTTAGTCGGCCACGATTTTCGTTGATTCACCTGTCACCACCGTCACCTTCCAGACTTTTTGGTCCAACGAAAACGCTATTTTCTTGACGACTCTTCACAATTTAAATCCCTTTTCTCAGTTAACAATCTCTCCACTTTTCCTCTAATCCTCCAAAAACCCACCGAATTCTCCCTTTTTCTGCAAATTTTTCTTTGTTTTTTTTTGTTGAAGAATAAATGGGAGGATCTGAGGGCAGCAAGATGAACGACGGTACCGGATTTCAACCATTGGAGTCGGGGCTATGCGCCAACGGATGCGGGTTCTTTGGATCGGCTTCGACGATGAATCTTTGCTCCAAGTGTTTCAATTCCTTCCGATTGAAGGAAGAGCAAGCAGCAGCAGCGAAAGCGGCTTTCGATAAGGTTGTGAACCCAACAATCAAATCTGCAGACGTCGCCGTCCCGGAATCTTCGTCCACGTCATCGTCGACGGTTGGAAAAGCGGCATCGGAGCCGGCGGTGGAAGAGCAGGCTGTGAAGAAGACATCTAATCGGTGTTTTAGCTGCAAAAAGAAGGTTGGGGTGATGGGATTTAATTGTAGGTGCGGTTGTACCTTTTGTGGCGTCCATAGGTACCCAGAACAGCATGCTTGTACCTTTGATTTCAAGAGTCAAGGACGGGAAGCTATTGCAAAGGCTAACCCGGTTGTGAGTGCTGATAAGATTCAACGGTTTTGATGAGAATGGAGAATCCGTCGTCTCCTTTCCGGGTTTGGATCTTGGGTTTTCTGTTTGATTTAGTTTGGTTTGGTGCGTTTGGGGGTCACAGTTTGGAAAGCTGTGATCTTGGGTGGGTTTGGGTTGGATTGGAATTGCAGTTTATTCAGCAATAATGTAAAAGAACCATTTTTTTCCTTCTGTAATTTATTGAATTTGGTGGTTGTGTTTTAATCATCGTTATTCTTCTCATCTTTCCAAGCAATTGCACTTAAACAAGAGATTGGTGGAAAGTATATCTTATTTATTAACAAGAATACGATCATTGGAAATATTGAGATGGCTGTACTTATGTAGTTATGTTATTATGGTATATTGCAAACTCGTATAATGGAAGGGAACTGCAAAATTAGTTTCTTTGTTTTCCTTTCGTATTCGTATTTTCTGTTCTTTATATAGGATATACATTGAAGGAAAATGAAATATTGGATTTGTTATACTGTGGGTGGTTTCAGTTTGATTATTATTGTATGCTTTTCTGCTGTTGTAGAATGAGCTCTTGGAAATTAGTAACCTGGAACCTTGGTAGGAAGGATTATGGAATGCAAGCAAAGGATCTCCTGACTGACTTGAGGTTTCTATTCGGCATCTCTGTAGCTGCCCCTTTTTCCCTGTTTTGAGGATGTTTCTTTTTTCATTTGTACCTTGAAGACTGATGTTTGATAACTTGGTTGAAATTGCTTGTGCTGTTTCCTTGATTATCACGACTTCTCAATCTGCACAGTTTTGCATCTTGTAATGATTTAGGTGTATAGTTATCCTTCTCTGTGTTTTTTTTTATACGCAATATACACTATAGACAAGGATGATGAAATGGGACGACAGAAGAGTCTGGGAATTTAGGATCCTTGATCTCTGCCAGGTTGATCATCATCTATCAAGAAAGTTGTGAGATAGAGAGATAACGACAATGGGAAAACTCCTTCAACCATGGCCAGACGCAGAATAGGTGTTATGTTGTTGTTTTCCCATCAATTCTTATCTATGTATGAATATATTTGTTGTACGATATCGATATGAATGTCCCTTAAAGGGCAATGCGGAAAGGGGGAATGCTGGAAAATCTGACAGATGAAGATGATCTTCTTGCTTGAGTTCTGCTTCTCAACTGTTTATGATGTCCTTACTGGTCCGGATTTAGGAGATAATAATCTAGGTGCCAGGCATGAATCTCTGTAGTTTCAAGCTTTCCATAACAAGTATACGATTCTCTTGGTGCCCGACATGAATCTGTATAGCCAAGTATACAACTCTTTTGGCATCACTCGAGCACATGCTTGGGCACACTGTTATAGCCCACAGAAAAGTGTTTTGAAGGCAAGGAAAGTGCTTAGGTAAAGGATTCTTATACAATCCATATCTGGTCAGCCTGCTTATTAGCTTACAGAAGATAATACCCATAGCTTCTTGTTCTTCTGTTTATCTGCTGCAGAGGCAAAGTGTCCCTCAGTCTGACCAATATGTATCGTTTGAAGGGACCTTTGAGTTATATAACCTTCTCCTATGGCTTCTCCGTCATGATATGTTGCCTACTTTGCACTTGTTTTTTAGCCAGGGGCGGTGGAAGATGATAAATGTCCTATCTGTAACTTGCATTCTGAAACCACGCTTCATGCCCTTAGAGGTTGTTTGGGTTAGAAGAGTTACATCCCCTTCAACAGTTGGCCATTATGGAGCTATGTTTTCTGTTCACGTTTTTATGGGAACGATCATAGGAGTTCCTGGCAGTGGCGCAACAAAGTGTGCCACCCCACCTTCTGTTCACGTTTTTTTTTTATTTACGGAAATGATCAATTGGGAGTTTAGAAATTCTTGTAGCTTGAAACTTGTTTGCATCGCCCTACTGGGACATGTTCCTCTTCTCTTTTTACTTTTCTTTTTTTTGTCCTTTTCATGGCGCTCCATTTCTTTTTTCTTTTTTAAAAGGGTAGTAGGACACAGCCTTTTCATAGGGGTCCACCACTTCTTTTTAAAGGGTAAGGACATGTGTCTGTTTGTGTTTTGTTGCTCACTTTGTTTCATTGCGATCACTATATGATCGTAAATTTTGTTGCCTTTTTTCTTTTTGCATATTTAAAATTGATCCCTTGTGAAGAAAGGCTAGTGACCAGACATAGATGGTTAGGGATGAGGGTTGATGTAAGGGCGGCAGGCATAATGGTGGTAGGGGGTAGAGATGGGGTAGTGTGAGGTTGAGGCCGCAAGGGTGTCATGGAAGAAAAAACCATTGCATTGCATCAACACGAAGACCATTGATTCTTGCATGAATAACACCGAGTATATCCCGAGGCAGAGATAAAATTGATATAATTCCAAATCAAAAGGTTTGTCAGAATCATCTAGCTTAACATACAACGCTTGTGCAACAACAAATCATGGTTTCCTCAAGCGCACCTAGATATTGGCTGATATGACGATGAACCATTTCAGCAACCAATCGGGGTAAAAGATACCGCTTTTAACCATACATGTCTAAGGAATGACACCGTATGAGAATCCCTAATCATCTGAGAATCCAGGTTCAGAAATAGCAGAGTTAAGCTCCTTGGCATTCTCCGCCTTGAATCCTAAGGCAGCAAGTATCTTGTGACCTGGTGATTCTTCTTGCGCCCACACTCCAAGCAGTAGATGAGCTGTAGTAATTTCTCCATCATTACCTGCAATTTGACGTGTTTTAACGTATCAATTCAGAATTTTTTTATAAAAAAAAAGGACAGGGATCCATGCATTCATTCCCCTCTGAACCCAAATCTGGACAATTAGACAAAACCATTAAACCCTACTAATTGCAATGAATTAGCACCAAGAAAGCAGATTTGGTTAATTGGTTTAGAACACTGATTTCCAGTTTGTGTGAATAGCCTCTATTGCACCACCATTAGACGAGTGGCATGTGTGAATAATTACCAACAACAAAAAAAAAAACATTAAACACGATGCGTGCTTAGACTAGCAGAATTTGTAATCCTAAGCATCATACATTTTCATCATACCTTTATGCAACTGTTAAGTAAACAGATGGGGACTCTTTTTTCCCTGATAGTCAGCTTGGAATGTCACATTCTATTCTCCATGCAGAAAAATATCAGTATTTTCATTTTAAAAAAAATTATATATATCAACAGATGCATTATCTTCAAAGATAACAGCATTCATTTGCACTCGGAGAAAAACCATGTAGCATTACTCTTGTGGACAAGAAGTGAATCCAGGAGTCATATAAACATCTTCCCAAGTCTGCATTCTCTAACATATATCTAATCATGTTAACTTTCAAACCTTACGACCACAAACGATAGTACATAACATTCACGAAAAAAGTTAAATTTCTCATAAAAGACCACTAGTACTTCTCTAGTCAAGATTCAAGAATCTCTACACTGACACTGTATGACGTAGAGATATTTTTCCGTTTTTCTGCTTCGCAACCATACAAGATTGCGTTGTCGTTCCTGATTATTCGTTCAGGTCCAGTGCAACTCTACTGTATTTAGCTAAGTTTGTTGTTATCAATTTCTGATTCTGTAGTGTCTCCATAAGCATATACTCGTTTTATGAGCCATGTCAATCGCTCATAAAACAAGCCAATATTTTTGAATTCCATGTGAAGGAATAAACATGACAGTAATAGGGGAACTCGAGCCAAGGTTGTTCAAAGAGAATGGGGCAAGTAGAACTTAGAGCAAGCCAAAAGAAGGGGAGAGAAATGATTGTATGTTAATCAATTAGTTTTGAACTCCTTGTGAAGGAACAAGCATTATAATGCCTAAGTAGTTTGTTAGACATGAATTTAGATACAGAACTAATCAAGTTCCACTACATTGAAATCACTGCAATGACAGAAGAAATCTCTAGACATATATATAGTATACTCACAACAATTTCAGATTACCCAATTTATCTTGCGATCAACTGTCTAAAGTAAACTGAGAGATAGTAGGAAATTACCAGACTTGAGCTTCTCATCAACAGCCCAGTCGAGGACTTTTTGAGCATCTTCTGTCAAAGGAGGATGCTCAGGACTGAAAAAGTACATGTCCCCTTTCCCTAGTAATTTGATAGATTCTTCACGAACACCCAATAATGTAATACCGTTTTTCCGCAGATATTTTGAAACAAAACTGGTTCCTATCAAACACAAACAATTTTACAATGAGATTAGGATACTTGATAGTGTACTACCAGTTATGTACATCAACACCCTCGACACATATGCTGAAATGACATAACGAAAAAAGTCGTCAATAAATAGCACCCCTACCAAAAGAAATTTAGTCATATACAAACTCTAGAAAAAAAAACACATCGGATGCAATGGTGCAGTAAATGTCTCCATTTAATCAAGATGCTATACAGATGACTAAAATTTAAAATTCCGGTAATGAAAACAAGAATCCAAACCATGCAATTAGCACAATGTGTCCAATTACCGTCTCAACTAATAGCTTAGGTTGTTAAGAAGAAAGGTAATTTAAACGTTCACACACTTTAACATGCATGATGCGCGAATTACAAACAGCTGCAGCATGAGAGTAGCAGCAGAAGTGGTAGTTTTCAAGATAAAGGGCAGAGTGGAAAGCAAGCCTATGATTTCCAGCTATAGCACGCCCTTTGTACATTATCATCTCGCCAAAAAACGTACCCAACTAAAGCAAGGTGTTATAAGATACTCAAAGCATAATCACCAAGAGAACAAATAAGATACTCAAAGCATAATCACCACTAATCAAGGAAAAACGCACAGTATGGCAATGAGCTCTTCGATCAATCTCTAAGGTTGAGCTAAGGAGGTCTAAGACCTTATTTAAAACCCTGTTTATTGTAAACACAGATTATCAAAAAATCATCAAAAGGAAATCAGTGGCAAACCCTCGATTAAGATCCCCATAATAAGGGCTTCAGTCCCAGTTGTTGGATACTTGAGCTTCCTTGCTTCCAATTCAGACATTGCAAATGACTTTATTGCCTTTGAGGACCATCTACAACATATTCTTAACAAACTTTTCAATCCAATTAAACCAATTGATCAATCAAACGCTATCAAACAACTTTACCCACTTTGGAACTTTGCCTACAGAAGCATCCCTCTCCGGTTTCCTGCCAACACAATTGAATTTAAAAATAAAAAATAAAATCAACTTTAAGCCATTGTCCCAGATAGAAAATCTTTGAATTACAACTTCAAAAGTTCAAATCAGAGAGCAAATTAACACCCCGCTATGCCAATAGTTTGTAGACTGTAGTACTGACAAATGAGATCAGTAACCAAATTAACACCATGCGATGAAAATAGTTTGTCAACATCAGCATTAACCAATGGAATATAAAGCAGATCAACCACAAACATAAAATAAATACAATGGGATAACCTAAAGTTTACTATTTATGGTCCTCAATTTGACACACATGGCCTACTTGTGTTGATCACATAGACCAATGAACAATTACTTGATCACACTGCTCATTGAACAATTGCTAGCGGAATAATTGCTCTTTCAACAAAGTAAAGTTCGTAGAAATACAGGAAAATAGCGGAAATAAGTCGAAAAAGATTGGGAAGTTTACGCAGTAGGGAGACTGAAAACAACAGAAGCTCGAATTGGTTGGCGGGGTGAGATAAAGATCGGGGTCATTCCGGACGGGTCTTGAGAGAATCTGGCTGACATTCCAAGCCATGCACTTTGAAGCTGATGTGAGTGAGAGGGATGAAATGGGTTGGAACGTCGGAACCCAGCCAGTGGAATTTGGGTATTGGAGTGAGTTCGGAGGGGATGAGCGGCCATTTTCGCCGGGAAATGAGGTTTGCGGATAGAACGATAAAAATCCGGAATTCGATAAAAAGGTTACGGGATTTTTCTGATGTCAATAATCATATGTCGTTGTAGTGTGAAAAAAAAAAAAAAATCTATCGGAGACACTCTTATTTATTATTGGCATCCTATTATTCCCGACATTATAAAATATTATTTTAGCATTCGTTGATTTTTTATAAATGGGACGTCAGTGTCACTGGCGTTCTTTGTGTGAACACCAACATCAATGTCACTAAAACTTAAACGTCAGTCTACCACTTTCCACTGATATTCCTTGTTGCACACCAACTTTAGTGACACTGACGTTGGTGTGCAACAAGGAACGTCAGTATCACCGACGTTTTTTTCGGCCAAAAATATAATCAAAAAATGGATGTCAGTAGTAATTTGGGGTATGCCGTTAAAACCCACCAAAAATTAATGTCATATTAGCGTGGAAATATTTGAGAAATTACAGAATCAGATCATTATACACGACACGACATGTTAGGTTAGGACCTGACATTTTTTTTCAAGTTTTTTTACGTTGAAATTACAACGGGTCCTTTTTAGGTTTCACGTTGAAATTACAACGGACCTAGCAAAATGACAAATGACACGCTTTTTAATGGGCCCGTTGCAATTCCAACGTGGAGCTTAAAGGGAAAAAAAAGTCTTGACCCAACCTAATATAAAATAAGGTCTGATATAAATTAAACTTTAAAAAACTAAATGTGTTTTATGGAACTGAACTTAAGATCTGTTGGTTCTGTAGCTTGAGCTTAACCGCTTGAACGATATGTCAAAAATAATAGATGAAAACGGAAGCTACTACGCTTGACTTTACAATCTCTTATTATCCTTCATTTTCTTTTGTGTTTATTATCTTCCATTTTCTTATATACATGTTTCCTTCAAACCAAACAAAGTATGAGAGATACAATAAAGCCGGCATGCGATAAAATACTATAAATCAATAAACTGGAATAATATCCATATCACCGGGAAAAAAAAAGTTTAGTTCACCCAAGGTCCCAAACCAAGCAATGGCAATAGTCTCTCGGAATATTTCCAATCAACATCAAGATTACATTTACCAAAATGTTAGGACAAGTTAAACATCATTAATCCCTCAATGCGTGCCTTGATAATGTGCTTGGTACCAGGAAGTAGAGTCTTTTAAACATTATTAATCCCTCAATGCGTGTGACGAGGGTCGGACTAGCCCTCGCCACGTGTCATCTTTATATTGGCTAACCATTAATTGAAGACAGAGAATTAATAACTAATAAAGACCAGGAGCCCTAGAGTTTAACTGAGAAAGCGGACCTGAACCCCAGGTGGGAGGTCAGCTCGACCCTTCTTAACTTACCACCGCAGGTCGGCTCGATAAGAGTGGAGGTCGGGTAATGTAGTACAGGTCGAGATGGCCCGGGGGGCTCGACGCAGGTCGGCTAGAGTCATCCTTATTCGTATTTGGCAAACATGCATAATAATACCAGATAAACACAGAAAGAATCCGATGATATAATGACATTGATGTTATCATTTAAATATATTCATAATTATTCATAAATTGTACGGATTTACATGTATTAATCCTTAGGGAAATAATAATAATAATATAATTCCTTGCAGGGCAAGGAGATGGATGAGTCATCCTCTATATAAACAACCCCTAAGGAACTAGGAACTAAGGAGACTTGATTCATGAAACATAACAGGAGAAAATATCCAAGCTCAGTCTAAAAATCACCAAAAACCATCCCTCGTTCATATTACCCTAGATTAAACGGTCCGGATTTATTCATACACGAGATCCAGCATCGTCAATTGGCGCTAGAATGAGGGTCTTCTATCGGTAATGGATCGAGGTGGTTCGTGATCAAGTTAATAGCAAAAAAAATGCAAAAACACGCAGTCAGATCGGTGGTTGATTTCCAGAAATTGAACCGTTCAAACAAGAATTCCACCGTTCAGATTGAAGAATAAGGAGGGACGAACAAACTCTCCAAATTTCATGCCGATCGGAGTCCGTTTACGTGTCCAATCGTCGCCGGAAAGTAGCTGATGTATCACCAAAACGCAGCAGCCACCAAAAACATAGTCAGGTCAGTGGTTGATTGCCGGAAATTGAACCGTTGCAACAAGAATTCCACCGTTCCGATTGAAGAATAAAGAGGTACGAACAAGCCCTCTGAATTTCGTGCCGATCGGAGTCCTTTTCGATGCCCGATTATCGCCGCAAAACTGTTGTTGTATCACCAAAACGCATCAGTCAAATCTAAGGTTAATTCCCGGAGATTTAACCGTTGGAATAATAATTCCACCGTTCAGATTAAAGAAGAAGGGGGAACGAACAAGCCCTCCAAATATTGTGCCAATCGGAGACCGTTTCGATACCCGATCGTCACCGAAAACTTTTTGTTGTATCATAAAAAACAAACAGTTACATCTATCAGATCGAGGGATTATTGCTGGAGATTGAACCGTTGGAATAAGAATTTCACCGTTCAGATTGAATAATAAGGAGGGACGAACAAGGCCTCCAAATTTTGTGCCGATCGGAGTCCGTTTAGATGCCTGATCGTCCCCGGGAAGATACAAAGGACAAACTCTCTAAGTCTGCAGGACAGACAGTTTAATATGAGCTCTGTAGGTCGGGCTCATGGACGAGCTCTCAGGCTCCAAACTCTGAGTTGAGCTCTCAAGCTCTTCAGTATGAGCTCTCTAAAAGAGCTCTCTAATTACAAACTCTCTATCAGTGAGCTCTCTCGTTACAAGCCGTCCAGGTACGAGCCCTCATTGAAATTCATTCCCGTTTTTACAACCTAAATGACCTATCTTATTTTGGAACTCACCCTACCGAACATGGCGGGTCGAGTTATCTTATTTTGGAGCTCTCCCTACCGAACGTGGCGGGACGAGCTTTTCTTATCAGTACATCATAAGACCGTCCGCTTGATAGCACGACATCATATTCTATAAGACCGAGCTCAGCTCGGCATCATATTTGGAGCTCACCATGAGCGAATCTTTTATAAGACCGAGCTCGGCTCGGCATCATATTCTATAAGACCGAGCTCAGCTCGGCATCATATTTGGAGCTCACCTTGAGCGAATCTTTTATAAGAAGCTCGGCTTGGCATCATATTTGGAGCTCTATTGAGCGAATCTTTAATAAGACCGAGTTTGGCTCGGCACCATATTTGGATCTCTATTGAGCGAATCTTTTATAAGACCGAGCTCGGCTCGGCATCATATTTGGAGCTCACCTTGAGCGTATCTTTTATAAGACCGAGCTCAGCTCGGCATCATATTTGGGGGTCCCTTGAGCCTATCTTTTATAAGACCGAGCTCGGCCCGGCATCATATTTGGAGCTCACCTTGAGCGTATCTTTTATAAGATCGAGCTCAACTCGGCATCATATTTGGAGCTCAACTTGAGTGTATCTTTTATAAGACCGAGCTCAGCTCGGCATCATATTTGGAGCTCTCTTGAACGAATCTTCTATAAGACCGAGCTCGGCTCGGCATCATATTTGTAGCGAATCTTAGAGCGAATCTTTTATAAGACCGAGCTCGGCTCGGCATCATATTTGGAGCTCTCTTAACCGAATCTTTTATAAGTCTGAGCTAGGCTCGGCATCATATTTGGAGCTCTCAGGAGCGAATCTTCTATAAGACCGAGCTCGGCTCGGCATCATATTTGGAGCTCTCCTCAAGCAAATCTTCTATAAGACCGAGCTCGGCTCGGCATCATATTTGGAGCTCTTCTCGAGCAAATCTTTTATAAGACTGAGCTCCGCTCGGCATCATATTTGGAGCTCCCCTCGAGTGAATCCTTCATATACGATCTCTTCATCACTCCAGATACGAGCTCGCAAGCTCTCCAACTACGAGCTCTCCATAATGGCAGGATCATTCCACGAAGTTGGCTTCCCAACAACCTTTGCAAATTACGCGTCTAGGACATGTTCCAAACTTTTTTAAATTGCTTTGTTTTTTCAGTTTCAATTTTGCTACTCGGTGTTATCACACTCATGTTATTTCAATAGAAAATCTCTTTCCCATTATACGTGATGGCTTTGATCAAGTTTGCAAAGGACAAACGAATAAAATTCGACGAACTAACTGAGCTTCATAGGTCGGACTCAGCACAACTTCCCAAGTCTCCAGGTCAGGCTAAATTACGAACTGAGTACTGCAGGCCAGTCTCAGAAAGTTTGCAAATGACAAATTTCCCAACTCTGCAGGTCAGGCTAAATTTCGAACTGAATAATGCAGGTCAAACTCATAAAGTTTGCAAAGGACAAACTCTCCGAGTCTGCAGGTCAGGCCAAATTTTTAACTGAGTACTGCAGGTCAGACTCAGAAAGTTTGCATACCACAAACATCCCGAGTCTGAAGGTCAGGCCAAATTTTTAACGAGTACTGCAGGTCAGACTCAGAAAGTTTGCATACCACAAACTTCCCGAGTCTGCAGGTCAGGCCAAAATTTTAACTGAGTACTGCAGGTCAGACTCAGAAAGTTTGCACACCACAAACTTCCCGAGTCTGCAGGTCAGGCCAAAATTTTAACTGAGTACTGCAGGTCAGTCTCAGAAAGTTTGCAAAGGACAAACTTCCCAACTCTGCAAGTCAGGCTAAATTTTGAACTGAATACTGCAGGTCAGACTCAGAAAGTTTGCAAAGGACAAACTCCCCGAGTCTGCAGGTCAGGCCAAATTTTAACTGAGTACTGCTGGTCAGACTCAGAAAGTTTGCATACCACAAACATCCCGAGTCTGCAGGTCAGGCCAAATTTTTAACTGAGTACTGCAGGTCAGCCTCAGAAAGTTTGCATACCACAAACTTCCCGAGTCTACAGGTCAGGCCAAAATTTTAACTGAGTACTGCAGGTCAGACTCAGAAAGTTTGCATACCACAAACATCCCTAGTCTGCAGGTCATGCCAAAATTTTAACTGAGTACTACAGGTCAGTCAGAAAGTTTGCATACCACAAACTTCCTGAGTCTGAAGGTCAGACCAAAATTTTAACTGAGTACTGCAGGTCAGACTCAGAAAGTTTGCATACTACAAACTTCCCGAGTCTGCACGTCAGGCCAAAATTTTAACTGAGTACTGCAGGTCAGACTCAGAAAGTTTGCATACCACAAACTTCCCGAGTCTGCAGGTCAGGTCAAAATTTTAACCGAGTACTGCAGGTTAGACTCAAAAAGTTTGCAAATGACAAACTTCCCAAGTCTGTAGGTCAGGCCATCATCAAACGACAAAAGTTAAACACAACTTGCAATCAAAAACCAAGTATGTCATACAGTGAGTAATGCATGCCATACTGAGGGGAGGCAAAGGGTACCAGGTAAGTAAGTACTCCAACTCAAAACAAAACTCAGAGTAGAAGTGCTTAATAAAAGTACAGTGGGCAGAGCACCACAAACATAGGGAAAACGCACAAGTTTTTCAAAAGTTTTACGAAACACACTTTAAAAAGAATACAACATAGGGTTCACTTTTAAGCAGCAGGATTTTGCTGCTCTTATGAAGGGGCCGTCTCAACACTCGGAGAGGCAAGACGGCGTTTGTTATACTTAACTCCAATGTCCTTGACTTCCTTAAACTCTTTTAGCCGGTCATCATAGATCCTGCCCGCACCTACCTTGTACATCGTACGGTAATGGGGAAGGTCGGGAACAACCAGGTCGGTACGTTGCTCTTTGGCCTCATCGGCCGCAGAAGTATAGTCATGCTGCATAACTGGGCCTAGTAAGGCCTTCAAAGCCTCAGAAAAGTGTCTAGAGGACTTATACTCATGAATGGCTTGAGCATTCCGAGCAGGACTAGAGGCTTCCAATGCATCGCTCTCGGTCCGGAGTTTAGCTAAGGCTTGACCCAGATCAGAGTTCTCCTCAGTATATTTGTCAAATGCAGCTTGAAGCTCGGCGGTATACCGAGTCTTGGTCTTCGAGAGCTCAGCATCATGAGCTCCGAGCTGTTCTTTCAGGACGGACTCGAAAGCTTCGGCTCCACAGGTCGGACCTGAAAAGTTTGTTTAAGTATGCTGGACAGACTTCAACTTTCAGAACTCCGTAGGTCAGACTCAACATAGTTTGCAGGTCAAAATCATAGAATTGAGCTCCGCAGATAGGGCTCACCAAGTTTGCAGGACAAACTCGCCCAGTCAGCAGTACGGATAAAAGTATGAGCTCTCTAAGTCAGCCTTCGTAAAGTTTGTAGACCAAACTTCCTTAGATCATAGCTGAACTCAAACCGAGCTCCGTAGGTCGGACTCGTCATAAAATTAGTCCGCAGGACAGACTCGAGCAATAACCTGCAGGATAGATCCAAATTTCAGAGCTTTGCCAGGCTTATTAAGTTTACGGGACAAAGTTAGTTCGTAGATAAACTCACACCGAGCTCCGCAGGTCAGACTCCTCAAAAACCAAGTCCGCACGACGAGACAGAAATTCAGAGCACTGGATGTCAGGCTCAGTACGTTTGCAAAGTTGAGCTCCACATGTCGGACTAACTCTCAAAAACCGTTCCACCTCAGAAGACTTGGGCACGAATGACAGTGTCATAACAATAACTCTGCCACCTGGCAGAGTAGGTCATTGTAAAATTGTACAGGTCTAGATGACAGTGTCCGAACAACACATCTAACAGATCCGACCTCACAACAAGTAGTTCAGTCAGATCTGGGGGGCTTATGATGAGGGTCGGACTAGCCCTCACCACGTGTCATCTTTATATTGGCTAACCATTAATTGAAGACAGAGAATTAATAGCTAATAAAGGCCAGGAGCCCTAGAGTTTAACTGAGAAAGTGGACCTGAACCCCAGGTGGGAGGTCAACTCGGCCCTTCTTAACTTACCACCGCAAGTCGGCTCAGTAAAAGTGGAGGTCAGGTAATGCGGTACAGGTTGAGATGGCCCGGGGGGCTCGACGCAGTCGGCTAGAGCCTTCCTTATTCGTATTTAGCACGCATGCTTAATAATACCATATAAACATGGAAAGAATCCGATGATATAATGACATTGATCTTGTCATTTAAATATATCCATAATTATCCCTAAATTGTAGGGATTTACATGTATTAATCCTTAGGGAAATAATAATAATAATAATATAATTCCTTGCAGGGCAAGGAAAGGGATGAGTCATCCCTTGTATAAACAACCCCTAAGGAACTACGGAGACTTGATTCCTGAAACATAACAGGATACATAGGCAACTTGGGAAAATACCCAAGCTCAGTCTAAAAATCACCCAAAAACCATCCCTCGTTCATATTACCGTAGATTAAACGACCCGGATTTATTCATAGACGAGATCCAGCATCGTCAGCATGAATGTTAGACTCGAACGTATTCCCACAAATAGGACAAATAGAACTACATCGGGTATATGTAGAGCAATTACCACAATGGTCTTGAGAATATTTCTACGAGCCTCTTAAGGAGTAATGTTGATCCTCTCAAGCCCTTTAGACCCAAATGAGTAGCCAAAAGCAGGAATGGATGATGCATCGGCAGTGGCGGATGCGGGATGTTAGGTAATGAAGGCAATGAAAATTTTAAAAGAGATAAATAAAAAAATCAAGAGGGGCAAACATAATGCATAATCTATATATATATATATATATATATATATATATATATATATATATATATATATTATATATAGTATTATTTTTTTTTTCGGATCAAGGAAGGACAGTTGCTCTCTTGATTGTATGTAGATCCACATAATTGCCCCGGGTCCCGCCAATTGCAAAACGAAATTCACTTTTTAATGAATGACTATAAAAGTGTATAGATGATCGCAAATTTTTTGGTGATCCGGTCATAAGTATGACTTACTGGTACGGTACCAAACAGATTTAATTATTCTTTGTTGTTCCCACACGTATAGACAAAAACCACCCGTTCTAAAATTTGTGATTGGTGGAAAGTAATTTTATTGTGGTATAGACTCATAAATGATAGTCATGTTAGGGCTTTGACTTTGAAATAATGTATTATCAATTTGGAATGTTAACATGTCCAAGCGGGAAACGAAAAGTTAAATCCCCAGTCCAGTCCAGTCCAAATAAAAAGTTATCTGGCCCAATACGTTTCGGCCTATGTTCCAGTCCAACAAGATCACATGAATATAAAAGAAAAAAAAAATTGTTTCATCATGATGCGTTTACGCGGTCTGAATAACGAATGAGATGTATTATATAAATAAATTTTACTCTTTTTGATATAGAATTAGTGTAAAATGTGAAATATAATTGACATATATATCACAATTTATTATATTTCGTAAAACAATTTTACTGTAAAGTCTCTTATAAATCGAAGGAGGGGGGAGGGGGATGTTTATTGAGAACAATGCTCCCGTCCCGGCACATTTTCCTAAATAGGGATTTTGTTTATGCTAGATATATATACTTTTTTTCCTTTTTGAAAGTAACGCAATTTAAACTCGTGATCTGATCAAGATCAAGGAGCAAATATGAACGGGATATTTTCATTTCATGGTAAAGATTTTATTATGTGTACATTGTGTGGATTAGATTTATGTAACGGATCAATATATTTAAGGGGTCAGAGGCCTGAAGGACAAAAAAAGATACAAAATAGGAAAAAAGGACAAGAAAAAAAAAATAATGGTTGAGAAGGAAACGCGCGTATTCTACGTATTACTACATTTGGTTGTAGAAGAATGTAAGTAACACACGTAAGAATACGCGTTTTGTCCTTCTCGACCACTATCTTTTTTTCTTGTCCTTTTTCCTCATTTTAGATCAAAAACAGTCATTTACAACCTTTAACCTTATATTTAAAGCTTTTACTATAAATGATAAGTGCATGAGTGAAGGCATCGAATATTTTTATGAGTTACGTAGATAACTTTTCAACCCAAAATAATTTTAAGACGAAAATTATCATAATACACTTTTTATTATTTAGAAGTGAAGGTCGTACCTTTGTATCAGAAGTCAGAATATTATTCTTCTATTTTTTTTTCTTTTTTTTTCCCTAACGGGGTTCGAACATTGATCTCCACGCCAAGTTATTGTTGAAGTTCAAGTGGTGATCAGGCTGATGTGCTGATGCATATGTGTACAGTATATATGTTCAGTTCTCTTAGGCATTTTGTCGAGCACTTGTGTAGAAGAGCGGTTAAGTTTGTTAGTAGTTAATTAGGCTGTTGTAACTAACTTAGCTATCGATTATATGATTAGGAAGTCTATATATAGGCTCAATTGTAATCCAGAAACTTCAGTTTTTCAAATACAATCAAGATCAATGAAATCACAATTTTCCCGCCTTTCTGTTTTTTAAATTTCTTCTTCTTCGCAAGTAGTTCTTCATCATTTCTGCAGTTTCATTCATTTTCAACATGGTATCAGAGAAGAGCTTTAGATGTGCATTTCTTGTTGATTGCGGTGTGGAATCGCAATTCTAATTTGTAGTGTGGAACTACATTTCTCGTATTTCATTCGATTTTTCCTCTTTTTCTTGAGTTTTGTTTACTCGTTTCTTGGCAATGGCTCAAGAAGAAGTTGGTACAGTTGTTAATCCCTATCTTATTCATCCCGGGGAGAATCCTTCAGTGGTGATTGTTCAACCGGTTCTAAAGGGAGCAGAGAATTATCCTTGTTGGAAAAGAGCAATCTCTATGGTTCTATCAATGAAAGGTAAATTGAAGTTCGTTGATGGTTCACTGCCAAACCACCAGAAAATCACAGACACTATGAAATTTGGTGCAATGTAATGATATTGTGTCGAATTGGCTTGTTAATTCTGTGGACGTTTCCATACAACAGAGTATTTTCTGGTTGAATACAGAGAGGGATATTTGGGTTGATCTTGATCATAGATTTGGAATAGGTAACGCTTATCGTTTGTCCAATCTCCAAGAAGAGATATATGCAACAAAGCAAGGGGCGTTGTCTGTAACTCAATATTTCACAAGGCTGAAGAGTTTATGTGATCAATTATTGGTTCTGAGGCCTGCTCCACCCTGCACATGTGCTGCTTTACCAGTCTATAGAGAGCATGATGAGACTAGCAAAGTCATCAGGTTCTTGAAAGGGTTGAATGATACGTATAGCAATGTAAGATCATAAGTCTTGATGTCAAAACCCATACCACATCTTCCTACTGTGTTCAATATGACATTACAACATGAAAGTCAGATCAATTATACAGATATGGGAGTTGATAAGGCAATATTGAGTACACAGACAACTGGATTCAGGCAAGATTGTCAAGATTCTATAGCATTGAACTCCCATACTAATGCTTCTTATGGAATAGGTGGAGGAAGAGGTTCTGGCAGGGGTTTCTCTGGAAATAACAAGAGACCACAGTGTTCCTATTGTGGTAAAGAAGGCCACACGGTTGAAAAGTGCTATAAGAATATGGATACCCTATTGGTTCAAAAGGCAGGGGAAGGGGGCATATATAGGCCAATCATGTCAGTCTGGATCAAGGTTTCTTACCAAATGTGGAAGATACAACTGCAGGTACTTATTCAAGTGCAGATTCACAAAGATCAGACACAATGGCATACAGTTCAAGCACAATGACCAGATCACAGTATGATACTATCATAGACATGCTGAGAAATGTACAAATCACTGAAACAACTGGTCCTGGACAAGCAGTGGCACTTACTGCAAATGTTCATACTAATGCAGCTTCATCGGGTACTATCTATGAATGGATAATGGATTCAGGTGCCACTGATCACGTTATTTACTCATTGTCCTTAATGACTAATGCAAAGCCTGTTTTTGGTGTCACTGTAACATTACCTAATGGAGCACATACACCAGTGACACATATATGACAAGTTAAAATCAATGAAAATCTGACACTGGATCATGTCTTGTGTGTACCACGTTTCACATACAACTTAATGTCTGTTAGAAGGCTAACTAGTAATGAGAATTATTCTTTATTCCTTGGAGCTAATGGTTGTACTATGCAGGACAATACATTGAAGAGAATGATTGTTTCAACTGAATTGATCAAGGGCCTGTACATACTAAGAGCTGATCCTACTGTTATGCTTTCTACACAGCCAATGGCTTGTCAATCTGTCATGTTACCAGATTCTTTACTGTGGCATTATAAACTTGGTCACCATTCTAAATAGAGATTACATGTTTTACACAAGTCTAATTCTGATATCAAACCTTGTTTAGACAGTGAATGTCTTGTATGTCCCTTAGCTAAACAAAAGAAACATAGTTTTCCTCATAGTGATTCTGTTTCTGATGATATTTTTGATCTGTTACATGTAGACATATGGGGTCCAAATAGATTTTGTACATATAATGGAGAATACTATATTCTAACTGTTGTTGATGATCATTCTAGATTTCTTTGGATTCATTTAATGAAAGCCAAGTATGAGACAAGGGCATTATTACAAATCTTTTGTAACACTGTTTTCACACAATTCAGTAAACAAGTAAAGAAAATCAAGTTTGATAATGGCCTAGAATTTAAAATGGATGCTTATTATGCACAAAAGGGCATCATAAATGAAACATCTTGTGTCCATACACCACAGCAAAATGGTGTGGTGGAAAGAAAACATCAACACTTAGGTTTCAAGCTGGTTTTCCCATGTCTTATTGGGATTTGTGTGTCAAACATGTTGCTATGCTAATTAACATTACACCTTTGTTGCAAGACCAGACACCTTATTTTATCTTGTATGGAAAGCAACCTAACTACACTGATTTAAAAGCCTTTGGTTGTTTAGCATATGCTAGTACAATTTCTCAAGGCAGAAGCAAATTTGGCAGTAGAAGCCGAAGGTGTGTCTATCTAGGGAATCCTCCACATACCAAGGGTTTCAATCTACTAGATCTTCAAACCAGGGAGTTTCTTACTTCCAGAGATGTGGTTTTTCATGAGCATTCTTTTACTCTCCTAACTAATACATTACCTACTAACACTGAGTGTGTTTTACCTGTGCCAAATCTTCAAAATATCAATTCTGACATGCTTCGTGATGGTCATGTGAATGAGAATACAGGTTATGATAATCAAAATAGTGAAGTTTCAAACACTGAGGATCCTATTCCACACACATGGATGCAGGTGATGCAGACTATGATGCCTCACAACATCTACCACCACCAAATCCAAATCAAAATCTAAGGAGGTCTACTTGCAGGACTATCACGCTGTAATAGGGACAACTACTCCTACACCTTATACACTTGACAAAATGTTGTCTTTTGACAACTTTTTATGCAACCTAGATGCTGAACAAGAACCTACAACTTATACAGAAGCTGCCAAACATGAAAGTTGGCAGAAATCAATGCAGGAAGAATTGTCCGCACTACATAAGACTAACACCTGGAAACTAGTCACTTTACCTCCAGGCAAGAAGCCAATAGGCTGTAAGTGGGTATACAAGATCAAAAGAAAAGCAGATGGTACTATTGATAGATATAAAACAAGATTGGTAGCGAAAGGTTGCACACAGACTGAATGGATATATTTTCTAGACACTTTTTCTCTAGTGGCAAAGTTATCTACTATCAGATTGTTTCTCAGCTTAGCATCTTTGAACAAGTGGCACTTGCATCGAATGGATGTCAATACAACATTTTTACATGGAGACCTAGATGAGGAGGTCTACATGAGACCACCACCAGGTCTTCCTGTTTCAGGTAAAAATCAAGTGTGTATATTAGTCAAATCTCTATGGATTGAGGCAGGCTAGTAGACAGTGGAATGCTAAGTTAACTGAAGCACTTACACAAGCAGGATACATTCAATCCAAGCATGATACCTGTCTGTTCACAAGAGGACAAGGTCCTACTTTCATTGCTTTCCTTGTTTATGTGGATGATATAGTGGTGGCCAGTCCTGATTTGCAATAGATTAAGATTCTTAAAGACTTGTTGCATCAGGAATTCACAACCAAAGATTTGGGACAATTAAGATATTTCCTAGTCTATGAGATTGCAAGATCAGAATTTGGCATCTTGATGAATCAAAGGAAATACTTTCTGGATCTACTTCAAGAATTTGGATATCTGGGAGCTAAGTCCTCAAGTACACCTATGGATTCAAAGATAAAACTAGAAGCAGCAGATTCACCACATCTCAGTGACAACACCTATTACAGAAGTTTAGTTGGAAAACTTCTGTACCTTAGCCACACCAGGCCTGATATTGCATATTCTGTGCAACAGTTAAGTCAGTTTTTGGATAAACCTACAGAAAATCATTTAGCTGCTGCTCATAAACTTTTAAGGTTCCTTAAAGCAGCATCAGGGCAAGGTTTGTTCTTTCCTTCCAGTGGTACACCTACCTTAAGGGCCTATAGTGACTCAGATTGGGCTGGATGTACTAAAACCAGAAGGTCAATCAGTGGTTATACAGTATTTCTCGGTGAATCCTTAATATCATGGAAGAGCAAGAAACATACCACAGTTAGTAAAAGTAGCTCAGAAGCAGAATATAGGGCAATGGCCCTGACAACATGTGAAATTCAATGGTTTCTATATCTTCTATCTGACTTCAAGATACAACATTCTCAACATGTTCCTTTATTCTGTGACAATCAAAGTGCAACCTACATTGTAGAAAATCTTGTTTTTCATGAAAATGACTAAACACATTGAGATTGATTGAAACTTTGTGAGGGAAAAGTATCAGCAGAAGGTTCTAATTCCCATGCCGGTCAGAACTGAGGATAACATAGCTGATATTCTTACTAAAGTAGTTGAAAATGCTATTTTTACCAGATTATGGCCTAGATATCCTACCAAGGACATTTATACACCAGTTACAGGTCAACAAACATGAAGTTCAAGTGGTGATCAGGTTGATGTCAAGCTGTATTTATCCCTAACTACAGCTTGAGGGGGATGTTGAAGTTCAAGTGGTGATCAGGCTGATGTCCTGATGCATATGTGTACAGTATATATGTTCAGTTCTCTTAGGCATTTTGTCAAGCACTTGTGTAGAAGAGCGGTTAAGTTTGTTAGTAGTTAATTAGGCTGTTGTAACTAACTTAGCTATCGATTAGATGATTAGGAAGTCTATATATAGGCTCAATTGTAATCCAGAAACTTCAGGTTTGCAAATAAAATCAAGATCAATGAAATCACAATTTTCCCGCCTTTCTGTTTTTTAAATTTCTTCTTCTTCTTCGCAAGTACTTCTTCATAATTTCTACAGTTTCATTCATTTTCAACAGTTATAGTCTTGCTCACCACTAGACCGATCCACCTTGTGCAAAATATTATTCTTTTAATTAAACAAGATTGAACTCCATTAAAAAAAATTTGAAATTTAATATATATATATATACTTGCTTGACTTCATAACTCCCAGAACTACCCAAACATGATCATCATAAAAGCTTTCAAATGTGTTGACCTCATGCTCCATTATACACTTTCAAGCAATATTAATAAGGAGAACAAATCAGGTGAGTAATCTGGCATACAAATTCAAAAAATGTAGTAATTATATATTATGAGCAAACAAATCAAAGAAAACATTAAGATACAATACAAAAGGTGTCTTTACTCACATTAAGTTGAGCATCCGAATGGAAAAGCAAAATTTCGAAATTTGTAAAATTTCGGCATTAGGGCAAAAATTATAAGAAATCAAACATACAAAGGAGAACCATAGAAGGAAAAAAAGAACACCTAGGATATTGAGACAATTAATTCCTCAAAAGTGTCATACACTCTTGAAATTTATGGTTCTATTTTAGGCTCCAACAATGTGTTATCGCAATCTATGAGCTTGGAGAACATGTATATATAAGGGGTTCTGTTTTCGTCATGCAACATGATGCACACCCAAGGATAAATGAAGCCTTAGATGGAGGCAGACATCCATGTTATATTCAATTTTCTTCTACCTCTCATTAACATTTTTTCAGGATAACCATAAAAAGATTATAACTATAGGTTCTAGGTTCAGTCAACTTCATCATGTCCATTTAAAGGTATGAAATATGAACTACCATATTCAACACCAAAGAATTTTCAGTTACAACACAAACAATTGAATCACACTGTTTAAGAACGATGGAGAAAATAGTCACCTTGAAAACGATGGAGAAAATAGTCACCTTGAAAACGATGAGTGTCTGCCGCATTTATATTCTTATCTCCTCTTTGGTTTCTTCTCCATGAATCTCTCTCTGCCAGCTTCGATGCCATTATTATTATTTTTTAAATAAAAAATATAGTAGGTTTCATATAAAGATAATGAATAACCTATTGAGGTCTAGAAATAGAGTCAAACACCGGGAGAAGTAAAACAAAATGCGATACATTTTGTAACCATATGTTGTTGGGCCCGACTTTCCTGATGTTGCTGGTAGTTGAGGGGCCTCTTGACCAACATGATAGAAGGCTCTGGTGGGTGGATTGCAGATATTAAGGGTATTAGGATAACATATAAATACTAAATACAAAGGGTATTAGGATAACATATTGGATACAATCAAAAGAATTAAGAAGATAGAAAGCATCAAAGCTCACCTAAATATATGAGCAAGGACAAATATTTCAATTGCTCACAGACAAATTAAAGTTAGTAAGATGTATTGAATCTTGCTCAATTGGATATTTGTTAAAATCATCTCCTAAGCTCTCATCTTGTAATAACAACAATACATAATCAAGCATTGGACAATGATGCTCCAACATCAAAGACAAAAGTTAATGGATCATCGAGAAGACATTGGACAAAAATGGAGAATTAATGATTTGTAAATCAAAACTATAGCGAATATATATATATATGTATACGGAATTAGGTTAAGAACACCCGTCAAACAAAAATTAGCCTTTCTAAATGGTAAGGACCATACTTCACGATTCCTTAAACAATAAAAATCAGGCAAACAGAGCTTTCCAAATTAGAAATTCGGATCTAAAGTGAAAGAAGAAGCCAAAAAAAATTTATATCATTATCAGTGTTAGAGAGAAAAAAAAATAGAACATTTTAAGAAGAGAAAAAGCTGATAAGAAAATTAGAATATGAAACAACAGTCAGCTTAATAGACTTTAAGAACTCGCCTCTAGATAAAGGTATTTCTTCCCATAAGCGCCCAATATCCTCTACATTAATAACTTCGTTCCTAACTTTTTCTTGCAAATCATGGTAGATATCACTTAAAGTTAAACAGTTTAAACAAACACAGAAAAATGCAAAATTACTAACGACAACTTAGAACCAAATTTCGGAAGGAAAAAAAAAACAGTAGAATGGTTTAACTTTCATTAATTTACTATATTGTAAATAATTGAAAGGGGGGTTTACCTCATTGGGTTGTCGGCATGAATTTTGCTAAAGAAACTTACAATAGAACCAAACGGCCAAATAGAGAGATGTTTCCACTTTGCAAAGAAAATACACATGCTGCCAACTCAGTTGGAGTCTATTACCCACAACAATATATGCTGAAAATAAATATTTAAGGACAATAAGAAAACCAATACAGGTAATTATGATAACAAATTTGATGTCTAAAAAAGAAAACCATGACACATAAGAAACACAATCTTTCAAATATTATGAGAATAGTTGAAGTATCATCATACAATAGACTTTGTTGTATAAAATGCAGACAATAGTCTTTGTTGTATAAAATGTAAACAAAATTTAAGTATCATTACATGATAACCAAACCATTTGGAATTGTATGATTGCTGCTACCTAAGGCAATTTTTAATAAAAAATTAATTGGACTTATCTACAGTTGAGAAGAATAAAAATTAGACAAAACTTGTGTGCCTGATGCTAATGTGTGATTTGAACATGAAAACCATAAAGAGAGATCTCATCATAATATATTGAATTAAGATCTCATTGGACACATAATAATAGAAGATATTCTAAATAACGAAAGTTAAGAATTCCATGTAGTTACTTAAAATTCCATTAGAGTATCATCATAATGAAATTCAGAAAAAGAATTATAATAAACAAAAAACAATACCGATTGGCGATTGGCAAGCCGACGGATTTTGAGATGAATGGGAGGAAAAAACTTCAATCAACCTTTAAGTTCTTTCAAGATCTAAGAAAATACGCCGCCCGGTAATATAGCTGGATGCAAGATCCAAAGCCGAGAACTCCACCAGTCCAACGACTTTTTCAGTACAACCTACACAAAAGAAGCAACGACTTTTCAATTCTTTATTTATCGCCTTTTATACAATTTCGTTACCTGTGTTCCACCAAAGCAATCAAATCTAACAGAAATCTTAAACATTTTTCCTTTGGAACCTAAAGATTAACATCAAATTGGAATAAGAAAATGAGAAGACAATCAAGACTACATATAAAGCGGACACCTTCCGCAGAAGCATATTTAGCAACAAACAAAAAAAAAATCCAGATAAAATAAGAATATAGTGAAGATAAATATAAGAACAATAAAAATTATGTAAACATCATTTAAAAAAAAAAAGTAGAAAATCGAAGAGTAACAGACCTAAGTAGAGAATTAAGCTGAGTCGAATCTGCAAACAAAGAACAACATACCATTTCTGGAAACAATGAACACGTCTTTAAGAATCCGAGCAGCTTTCGATTGTTGCACAAAATTTGACCAACCTAAGCATCATGGACATTTAATATGAAAATAAGTGATAGATTCTGGAAATCAAAGGATGAGAACAACCTAATTCATAAACAAAGCAAAAGAATTTATGTGATGAATCGGTCATTCCATTCCACAACGTATGACATTAATCATCACTAACAGTATACAAATCATGATCACTAATATGAAATCATGCAAATCAGAGCCCCTCAAAGTAAAAATTGGAAATATTAAAAGGCCACAAAATTTTCCATTTTTATAGCTTTCAACTCATTTTTCTTGTACACCAACATGTAGTGCAGATTCATTTATGTCTCTTGGAACCAAGATAGAAAGAAAGAAAAAAATGTAAACCATAAAAACCATGAATGTACGTGGTTGGCAGAACATACATTAATACAGCAATTCGCTTGGCACAACATAGAACGTGCCAAGCTAAAGGCCCAAATTTTTGTAGGCAATTGTCGAAGGAACGGAGATGTGGATCAGCTGCTTGGTTGGAGCTGAGATGAGCTTCTATATTTTGAATGATATAGAATGAAAACAGACCTCCAAGACCGAATTTATTCGCATAAAAACCATGTCATATAAAACTGAAATTGAATGCCAGAAGAATAATTTTTATTTGTCTGTTTATTCAGCTTGTCTCTCCTCTTAGTCAGCATCAATATCATTCTAAACCTTTCAAGAGAAACAAAAAGTTGTTAAAACACGAATTATAGCATAGAGATCTCTTCCGGTGCAAACTGCTTACCAGTAGCAGGACGATCGTTAACATTTCCATTATCATCCCTTACAACTCTATAAGAAACTTGCTTCGATTCCTGATCCACCTCAGTGATCTTCCTCCCAACAAACCTCTTTACAGGAAAGAATATTGACCGGCCCTTTGAAATCTCTTCTGAAACTGGAAAAAGATGTGTTTCAAGAGAAACAAAAAGTTGTTAAAACACGAATTATAGCATAGAGATCTCTTCCGGTGCAAACTGCTTACCAGTAGCAGGACAATCGTTAACATTTCCATTATCATCTCTTACAACTCTATAAGAAACTTGCTTCGATTCCTGATCCACCTCAGTGATCTTCCTCCCAACAAACCTCTTTACAGGAAAGAATATTGACCGGCCCTTTGAAATCTCTTCTGAAACTGGAAAAAGATGTGGACTTTTCATGGCTGATTGAATTCGGCAGTTGTTGATGCTGATTGGAGAATTGGTGTGGCTGATTGAATTCGGCAGTTGTTGATACTGATTGGAGAATTGGTGAATAAGAGTTTATCCCATTTGTATAGATGAATGGATGTTGTGGAGTGGGAAATCGTGGGAGTTGTGGAGTGGGAAATCGTGGGTGGAGGATAGTTTCTCCGGTACTATGGAACTGAATGACGATGGGTGGGGGGCGGCGGTTGTGTGAGAAAAGGGGAGGTGGCGGTTTTGTGGTAATGGGTGAGGAGGAGATAGTGCTGGGCGTGGGTTTTATATAAATATATATATATATATATATATATATATATATATATATATATATAATAAAGAATTTTAAAAAAAATAAACACGATCTGAATCACACTATTTTGCCGCATAATTAATTTGGCCGGGGATGACGCCTCAACTTCTCCCGCCGATTTTACACCCCCATGACGTGAGATTAGGATTATTTCCAATAATTAGTATTTCTTGTCTCGCCCCTAAAAATAAAAATTGTAGTATATCTTTTTCTCTTTAAGTATTTCTGTGGATTTTTTGTTAAATTTCTTTTGCCGCATAGAAAACTTATAAAAATCATGTAATTTCAACACTTGGGTAATATTAATAAGATCAAAAAGTTTATATAAATGTGTGTAAGGAAATGTGGTTTATTGAAAATCATTATCAATGAAGTTGGTCCATATAACTCAATGAGCATTATTTGATAGCATCTCTGGTACGACACTTCTCTAATTTATTTATGAATTTAAAAATCTTCACACAAAAAAAAATTTATTGTATTATGATGATAGTAGAACTCCTATTTCTCAAAATATAAAGCTTTTGAATAGTTTTGAGTAGTAGTAAAAGATATGATTTTTTTATGTGTTTGTCTCGATATAATGTTTTTTTAATGTATGTACAACTTGTATTACATTTTTTTCTTTCATTCTTCATTTATTATTAACGTAGGCCAGACCAGCCACCGTACAGGTGACACACACACACATATCAAAGCTACGAACGTAAGACCATTTCAATGTATCGTCCAGGTCAATCAATCTCTCGGCATCATTTGCCCAATTCTCCATATAAGTGTTTTGAGCTCGGTCTCTGTCCAACAGAGCTCGATCTTAGCATAAAGGAGCTCGGCATTTAAGCTAAAAGGTCTAAATAGCCCATCAGTCGCCACCTCGGCATTGCCATGTCTCCGGAAAAGGATCCCCACGCATGTCGCTCCTATATATTATTCCTTATAGGAGACACAACGCATGTCTTCATTGCCTTCAGCCCACCTATGGCTCAACGTGCAACACCTATGGCTCAACAGGTCAATCATCATTTCGACATTAATACTCCAACACGCCATTTATCATGGTTGGACCCTCAACCTCACCCGGAACTCTCTGTATAATAGGACCCCCTCCTCTACGAACAGGAAACTGACTTCCCGTTTTGCCATTCTATTTTCATATTACGCATTTCCACCTTATAATCAAATCACTCATTTAAGCGTTGGAGATTTTTCCGGTGATAAATATCCGGGCCCCTACCGATTGCTTTATTTTACAGGTAATACTGCGGTTCGGATCATCATAGCACTTGCACATGAAGTTCATTCAACATCTTCAAATGTCAGATCATCTTGGACGTTTTTCAACAGCATCAGTCATTTATTCACCAACTATTAAATCAATAGTAATCTGAAAGTAGTTTTTGTCATTTATATACTTTTTTTTATTTTAAAACATATACTTTCTTAAATCGTAGAAAAAACTAAAAAGACTTACTGGTTGTTTGTTTCGCATGAATGAAATGTGATAAAATGAGTTTTCATTTCATTCTGATGTTTGGTAATGATTATAATGTAATGAAATGAAATGAAATTTTATTCCAATTAAATGAAAAATGTCAATTTTTATTCATTTAAAAAATTGATGGAATGAGATGGAAATCGACAAAACACATGTGTGACGGGGTAAGTGTGAGACGAGGTTGGGTGGGTGTTGGGGTGAGATGGGGTTGGGTATTGTAAGCTAGGATGATTAGGGTGGGTTGTGGGGTGGAAGGGTGAGGTAGGGTTATGTATCATAAGACATATGGTAAGGTACGTCAGGTGGGGTGGGAGGGTGGGCTGAGTAGGTTATGGTGGTTGGATTGGGTAGGTGGTATAATATAATGAGTTGAAGAGTAGGGTGAGTGGTGAGGTAAGGTAAGTAAGGTGGGGTAGGGTTAAGTATCGTAAGACATGTGGTAAGGTACATAGGGCATGTGGCATAAAATGAGCAGGTAAAGTGGGGTAGGGGTAGGGGTAGGGGTGAGGTAGGTTAGGTAGGTGGTAGGGTAAGGTGAGTGGTGAAAATGGGTGTGGTAGGGTAAATTAGCTATGATTAAATCAATGGGGCAAGGTAGAGTGAAGTAGTGTTGGGTAAGATTGAGTGGGGTGGGATAAGGTTTGGGTGGTGGGTTAAGGCAGGGTAGGGCGGGTGAAGAGTTAGGGTGCGATGAAGTGATGAGTAGGGTAGTGGTAGGCACAGAATGGTGTGGTAGTTGGGTAGTGTGAGGTAGAATACGATAGTGGGGTGTGGTGGATGTGGGTTAGGGTAGCGTAGGGTATTGTGTAGAGAAGTAAGGTAAGGTGGGGTGATGAGTAAGGTGGGTGGTAGGTAAGAAAGTATGGGGTAGGGTCGGTGAGGTAGGAAATGGTGGGTGGGATAAGAGTGTAGACAATGTGAGATAAGGTTGGTTGTGTTAGAGTAGTGGGGTAGGATAGAGTGTGATGTGGTAGGTTGGTGGGGTAGTAATATAAAGTGGTATGAACTGTGGTCGGGTACGGTAATTAGGTGGGTGGTGGGTAAAACTACCGCAACTATAGTTTTACTGATGGGATGTCCATATACACTTAACAAAATAAATTCTTCTTTGAACTGTAAACAGTAATGGAACAGTAAAGAGAGAATCCGTCTCTAAGCCTTCTAAGAGTCCGTTGATTGAAATTCGCCCTAATTTTGTTGCAAAATGTTTCTATCATACATATTCAAAATACAAAGAAAATGAGCAGTGAAATATCTCTTTGATCGAAAGAGTATGATTTATAGAATACATTACTTTATTCGAATAGAATGGAATTCAAAATAAAAATGAAGATCTTTCGGTTCTCTTTTACTAAAGAGTTTAAAACGCATTGCAGAACGATTTAGAAAACAATTGATATAGCACGATTTCTCAACTCAATGAGTAATACCTTTATAGTCTACTTCTTCGTTAAAAAACGTAAAAAAAAAAGATATGGAAAAATAGACATACAACTATAGACTATCATAATATGTATAGTGGTGGGGGAATATGGGACAAAAAATAATTCAATAGGTTTCAGACTTGGTGCAAACCAAAGTCACCATTCTGTTTGGTTTGCACAACACAAAAATTATTTATAGTATCTGCAAGAAGATCAAAAAACAAGAGTTTGTATCAAGAATTATGTACAAAAGAATACGAAAACATCCTTTGCGATAAGGGGAATTGCACGTATAGAGATTTATAAAAGAATCGAACTGATCCAGGTCATAATCTTTATGGGATTCCCAAAGTTATTATTAGAAAGTAGATCACGAAGAGTCGAAGAATTACGGACAACCCTAGAAAAAAAAAAAATTGTATGAATCGTAAACTTAAGCCTTATCGTATCCTACAACTGTACTCTTCCTCATCCTATGTTACCACTCCACTTTATCCTTCATCACTCACTATCACTCGATGTTAAATCTATTATGAAACTTGTTTCATTACATTCTCTCACGGTTCTAAGCATATGAACGAAATAAATTTACTCAATTCAATTACATTTCATTCATACGAACACTATCACGTATATATATATATATATATAATAATAATAATAATAATAATAATAATATAAAAAGATGGAGGAAGTAGTATGGATAAAGCAACAACCTGCGATGGTGAGTACAAGAAGGGTTTTACACTGTAGAATTTTCCTTAGTTGGTCAGATGGAAGTGCTTTACACGGTAAGTATTTGAATTTCAAGGTCTTGGTACTATGCTCTTCACGCACAAGCTGATGTTAAAAAGTGATTCATTTTTTGTTGCCTTGGCTCCATTCTACTGTAAAATCTGAAAGAAATCAAATCACAAGGAGTTTGGGGTTTTCTCTCTATTATATTGTTATTGTTCTTTGAAATTATAGAGGAGTGGAGTTTCCTTTCCTCAGTATCATCATTTGCACCTTCTCCTGCTACTGGACTGCTGCATCTGCTTTACTTGATTAATAGTTTGTTAGACCACAACCATTTATGGCAAATGAAACTTTTGACTGGAATCAGCTTTTCCTGTAACTAATTTTTATGTATATTGTTTTTTTCCCACTCTAGCTGGGTTAAACAATTCGAAGCTTTGGATTCCATCTTAATTGCCGTTTTTATACCATATTTCTCCTCTGCAGGGGATGTATTCTATGCTAACTGGGAGGAAGTTCTTGCTGGTGCCACTGCCGGCGTCGTCTGACTCGTCTCAACCATTGGAGGTTTTGGCAGCGTGGAGCAAATGCAAAGAATTAATGGCCAGGCCAATGTTGTAGGGGGGGTTGTAGAAGTAAATGCAGCTTGCTAAAGATCTTGGTGAGGAAGTTTAGCTTTGGGATCTCATTTTTAATATGTTAAGCTTCTATAAATATTATACTTGAGCACTGGAAGAACGTGCACATAAACGATGCGATTATATTTCGAGTAATATGTGAGTGTTGTCTTCACAATATGACATTTAGTTGATACTTCGAAATTGCAGGAATTCCCAAGTTTATCTTGATATCGGTACATGATTACAATATGCCATCATTTCTACTTTCATCCGGATACTTCACATGAAAGAGGAATGCAGAATCTGAAGTTCTTTCCAAATATCTCAACTCAGGCGAGTAGCCTTATTGGTTAGCTATAATGTTCAGCCATAACTTCATGAAAAATAATGATAATACGAATGATACCATTGCCTTTAACATCAATAGGTATGCGGTAGCAATATACCGCAGAATGATGTCATCTAACTTTCTTGCTTAAAAAAAAGGAAATCATGTACTTATTTGATGAGGATAATAGGAAAGTTGGAATCCTATAGATTTAAAGCATTTCTTTGTTAATTTTTGTTTGGGAAATATCTCTTGATTAAAATTTTGTAATGTCAAGTTCTTAGTATCTCTTTTCTTTAAACTAAAGCTCATTGTGACCCCAGACGATTAAATACATCATATTTGTTCTGAATTGCTGCTTCTATCAACTTTTGATTAGTACCCATATTTGTGAACATAGTTACAAGCTTTTTCTGTCTGTAAACACAAAGAGATGCAAGCTTTTTCTGTTAATACATAAGGTATTAACAGAAAATAAATCATTTGTCATTCAGTTCAACATTCCCATAAATGTCAAGAGTTTTTTCTTTCCTTTTCTAATTCTTTTGCATTCATCCGTATCTTCCTTGGTTTTATTGGTGATTCTAAATTCCTAGAGCAACAACAATGCTAATGTGAATTTAGCTTAAACATAAAAAAATTATTTGAACAACCTCAAATTTCAAGTACCGTACGTTATGAATATTGAAGTGCATGTTTGCATTTATTAGATTCTCTTAATGTTTTCGATCTATGTTTTTGGAGTGTGATTGTGCCTTTTGCTTTTGTAGCTTTCAGTTTATTAAGAGCCAACAATGCTATTGTGAGGTTGATCCACGTTGCCATTTAACCATTGCAAATCTGGTGCTGCCACATCACTGAACTTGGACCTGGAAGAGACGTCTCAGGGAATCCTTTGTTTTACATGTGAAAAAGTGCATCCATTTTTTATTTTTTTTTTGTTTCTATTTACGTAAAACAAAATCGGGTAAGGATTACCAATATAAAGTAGATCATTTTTTTATTGTAATCTTGTGCTTTTCTCAGCTTTCAGAACGACGAGAACGAGTCTTGTGCTGATTTGAGGTATATATCTTCAAAATTTCTTGAATACTGTATTTTGCGCGATCAAGCATGTGAAAGTCGTTGCTAATTAGGTTCATGCTGCATTAGCTACATAGTCATGTGAAATCTGTGGCTGAAGCCAAGTGCTCACTCTTTCCTGTTGTTCTTAAATTCTTTCCAATACAGATACAGTAGAGATGATGCAAAATTTATCATTAGATTCCCAGAAGCCAGAACAATCCACATCAGGTTAATGATCATAGTAACAAGGTGAACTTTTGATGTGGATAGTAATGTCCTGCATGGTATGCTGTTCAACCTCAGCTAATGAGTTAGCTTCCATGATTTTGTAGAATGCCCCTGTCCAGTATGCGTTTTTTTGTCAATGGAGCTCAATCAAATGGCTCGGGTATGCCGTTTGATAGGTCACCCATCCCTTTTCGGACAGATTTTATAGATCCCAACGGCTACGCATACCCATCTTCAACTTATTGTTATGGAGGTAATGATTGGCGTATGATTTTTTATTGCTTTTATGATCTGGAGTTCAGTTTGTGGGTGTTTATTCTTGTCTCTCTCTTATTGCAGCCTTTAGTGGATCCTCTGTAGGTGATTGGGTCAGGTATCCAAATCTCAACGGTGTAGAGATGCGCGCACTCTGTAAGTTCACAGCTCCAGTTCTCTTTGTTGTTTCTCTTTAGCGCTCGAGTTTTTAATTTTTCGATGGTGACATGGCTTGTTATCCAAAAAGAAAACATCGGACACTTTTGCTAGGTTCATTTAATTTATTTATTTTTGAGCTGCGGATGTGTGTAATTTAACCACGCACATGCTTTACAGAGACTTAAGATTCATTTCTGGTTGTTTGTCCTACACTGGTGGCTTATCATTCATACGGTGAAAAAGACAAAGACTGCCTACTTTCTCTATCTTTCATACTATTGCTAATTGGTCAATATTGCATGTATATATAGTAGTAATGACTAAGTCACTATTGAAGAGTGATTAACGAGAAAGAGAGATGGAATAAATTGTGTGGGGGAATATGTTAAAGGGGTGGACGGCCACAGATTTTTTTATTTTTTTTCTTGGCCCAGAAATCTTTTGACGAAGAAACGGGGGCATTTATATCTAGATGGATCATCTAGATCCTACACAGTCAACAGCGAAGATTATCGATGTGGACACCGTCACAGAAAACGGATGTGGGCATGATATTGCTGTTATATCTAATAGTAGTACTAAGCAAAGCAGAGAGACAGACAGGAGGTAGTACGGCAACATGTTTTCTGCAGACTGGGCGGGTCAATCACGTGACAAATTTGTTGAGCAAAATGAAAGGACTTTGCCAGCACAGCAGCAAATGGTGGTGGGAACCCATCTTCATCCCCCCGTTCATTTAATGACCCAACGTTTTTTTTGCCGGTGCTGAGTTTCCCCGACACTCTTCCCTTTTTCGCTCCATATTGTATTTTTTTTTTTTTTTTTTTTATAATTTTTATTTGGTACAATACGTAATTTACCATTGAGAAATTTTTATAATAAACCATTGTATACAAATATTGTATCAAGTGAGATGCGTTACAACATTTTATACGTGTTAAAAGTGTGTTATTATTTTTTAGTAAAAAGTGATAGTAGCTTATGAATTTTTTTTTATTATTATTTCAAAGAAAGTAAAAATAAGACAATAATGTATGTCCACTTCTTCTTCTTATAATCATCATCATTTTCTCATCAATTTTCATCTTAATGTTTTAGATCCATTTCTCCAAAACAAACAAATCTCATATTGAACCAAATATCTCTCAGTTGGCATGCTATATCACCAGAAGATGCTGCACTTTTTATGGGAGGCTGTATTGACAGGGCAAAAAATTATCCACCTAGGGCAACTGTAATCAATTGTTTATCAATGACCCATTTTGTCCCTATCAACATTCCAAATTCTCTTGGTAATGTTTATAATAATAATAAAATACCTATCTTCAATAATCATCTCTGACTGGCCCTTCAATCTTCTCCTCCGTTTCCACCATTCTGCAACCTCCCCTCACCAATTTTTTTTTTTTGGCAGAGGACCCCCACCATTTCCTCTCCACTTATAAAGGCACAAGCCATCTCCAAGTTTTGAGAATGATGATTAAAGATTAAAAATTTGAGGGCTTTAGATTAGGGAAGATGATGATGATGAAAAATTAGGAAGATGAACAAGAGTAAGGGTTTGAGGATGATGGAGTTTATGATTAAAGATGTGATGTGAAGGTTATAGTGATGATGAAGATGTAGAGTTTGATGAATGAAGGAGTGAGGATAGAAAAATTGAAAGATGAAAATGATGAAGTTGATAATATGATACGAAGATGAAGTAAAGATGGTATAAAAAGCTAGAGACCTTTTTTGTAATATATTTTTGGAGTGGAAATACTATGAAAATATGGTGTGTAGGTAGATATGGCGAAATTGTAATTAAGTATGTGGTGCAAATAAATAAATAAAAATATTGCAATTTAAGTGAGGTACAAAAGTAGATTTGTATCATTAGGTGTGGTATAGTGTGTAAAGTATGGGTAGATTAGGTGGAGTGTAAATAATAAACCCCTTTAAAAATATGTAGACACAAAATTTAAATTCATTTATATTAGATATTTTTTCATATATTGTTATCGATTGCATTTGGGTTGCCGTACGTTGTTTGACCCGGAAACGCCCCCGAAATCTAAACACTCTAGCTGAACGGATGCACATTTAAAATTTGAATTGATGGATCTGAGCTATTATGAATTTGGGCCTATAATTTGACATTTTTCTCAATTCAAGTAATTTTTTTCTAATTAGTGGGCCTATATAAATTCAGTAAAAAAAATTTAACACATTATATTAGAATGGTTAAGATTGGATTGGATCTACACGATTTTTTTTTACGAAACATGTAATTTCAAACTCTCGCCGACGGTTGGGCTTTCCACCGCCGCCTAGTTGGCCTTAGCTTTGGGCCGGCCTTGCCTCTGAATCACGAAAGATGCCTCCAATTGCAGTCATTAAATCTTGGAAGGATGCATCTACGTTAAATTTTACGAGGCGTGTGTGTAAGGGAAATACTTCTGTGGTGAGGAAATTTGAAGAGAAGTGACGGGTGAGACGATCAGAACCACACAGTTTAAATACATAATAAAACTGTGTGGTCTGTACGGTGTCTCTGCATCGTGGAGATACCACACAAGAATTACCGGTGGGCAAGAGTCGTTCCACAAAGGTTTCACTCCGGTAAATGGAGGCGGTGCTGCTAGTAATAGGTCGTTTGACTCACTGGATGCTTGATAAATAATGGAAAAAATTGAGACGTCTTTATACTTGAAAAAAAAAAAAAAAAAAAAAAAAAAAAAAAAAAAAAACTTGAGCATCTAGATTTCCAAATAGCCTTAAAGCTTGATAATTTTGACCTCTATTAAATACAAAATTGTTAAAAAACAAAATAGGAAAAGGGCAGCCGTAATCACGACTCCATCACAACCGCACTTCCCGTGGAACGTACTTTCCAAAACAGCCAACATTACCTATTATAAAACTCCGTAATTCCATCATTTTATTTTTTAAAATAATAAAGAAATCAAAACCCCGACTGATTGATATACTATATAAATTCAAAGGAAAGAGGCAAAAGCCATTGAACAACAACAGGCGTAATTTGCGGTTACAACTTACCTACCAACTAAAGTGAGACGAAAGAGGGCGACGAGGATTTCCCTTTCCTTAAATACGAAGATTCGATTTTCAGCCATACTTCTCCAACTGCATACTCAGATTTAGAGTTTTTTCTAAGCTTGTTGTATAATATTCATTGGTTCGTGAATTTCCTGGTTTTGTTTAATTTTACTTTTTGAAGAAATTTGGCGGGTTTTTTTTTTTGGTGGTGTATAATGGAGTGGCCTTCCTATTTGGATGAATATGAGAAGCTTGTGACTCGAATGACTACTCCCAGGTTAGCTTTATATGTTTATCCACTTGCCAATTATTTATTTATTTTTTGCATCTTGCTTTGAAAATGAAAATCAAAGTTTTGAATTTGTTAGGAGACTGTAGTTATTTTGTCATTTCTCTTCTCTGTTTGTGATCTCGTTTTGAAGGATTGTTATCAATCAAGTGTTTGTTAGAAGTTGTAACTTTGTAAAATGGACTTAGCAAACTTTCTTTAAACGTGAAATACTAGTAAATGTTGTTGCCCCTATAAACTGACTTGAACATTCTGCTATGCTTTCAGAGTCCTGATTGATAATGCCGGCTGTGCCAATGCAACCCTCGTTATGGTAATTTCATCTTCTCACCCCCACCCCAAACCTCACCCAAAAGGGCGTTTGATCCGCTACTAATCTGCCAAATTTTCCAGATTGACAGTGCTAGAAAACATGGGATCCTTCTAGAAGCAGTGCAACTTTTGACGGATCTAGACCTTTCCATCAAGAAAGCTTATATCTCTTCAGATGGCCGGTGGTTCATGGATGGTAAGCGATTCCTCTGAATCTCTTGCTACAAAGCACTAGCCTTAATTGTGGTATCATATTGTCTGCTCCTAACATGATCTAAATTTGTTTCCTTTTTTTTTTTTTTCTCCTCTCTTGTGCTCACCAGTTTTTCATGTCACTGATTTGAACGGCAACAAATTAACTGACCAGAGTGTTATCAATTACATTGAACAGGTAATTCATTCAGTGTTCTGTTCTTGATTTTTCTGTTTTAGAAAATGATTATATTAGTTTTATTTAAAGGTTGTTGGTATTTGTTTACAGTCTATGGGTGCAATCCAGCAATCTAGTTCAAAATCAATCGAGGGTTTAACAGCGTTAGAGCTGAATGGAACGGATCGAGTTGGACTTCTGTCTGAAGTTTTTGCTGTACTGGCGGACTTAAAATGCAATGTGGTTGAATCAAAGGTGTGGACACACAATGGTCGCATAGCTTCCGTGATATATGTCAAGGATTGTGAGTCTGGATCCTCGATTGAAGCTCGTTTGAGAAATGTGCTCAAAGGAGATAATGATAGCAGGAGTGCAAAGACATTGTATTCTTTAGACGTTACTCATACAGAGAGGAGGCTTCATCAGATAATGTTTGCTGATCGTGATTATGAAAGGAAACCGATTATATGGACAAGTGGTGGTTCACCAATAGTGAATATCGACAATTGTTTGGATAGAGGCTATTCGATTGTCAATATTCATTGCAGGGATCGAACAAAGCTTCTCTTTGACGTCGTTTGCACGTTGACAGACATGGGGTATCTCGTCTTCCATGCCACCATAAACACGGAAAGAGACAGTGCATGCTTGGTATGCATTTTAAGTTTTGCTTGAATTCAGTTGTGATCAATGTTTCTCTTTTTTTTTTATAATCATTGTTTGCTAATCTTGATTATAAATTTGGTTATTAGGAGTTCTTTATCAAACATGAAGACGGAAGTCCAATCAGTTCTGAAGCTGAAAAACAACGCGTTATTCTGTGCTTACAAGCTGCAATTGAGAGAAGGGCATCTGAGGTATAGAAATAGAAATAGTCCTTTTTTCTGCTTTTCACTTGTGATTTTAGAAGTGTGTGTTAAACTCAAACTGATTTGTATTCTTGGTTTCACAGGGTGTGAAACTAGAGCTTTGTACCACAGACAGACCAGGTCTATTAGCTGAAGTGATGAGAACATTCAGAGAAAGTAGTTTAAATATAGTCCGGGCTGAGATTTCCACGACGCAGGAAACAGCTAAAAACGTATTCTACGTAACGGATGCATCAGGCTATCCCGTTGATTCCAAGACCATCGAGGAGGTTCGACAAAAGATCGGGCTGAATAACTTAAGAGTGAAAGAATTGCCAGTGATGAATCTTGATAAAGTGGGCAGGGATGAGTCATCACCAATGATGGTTGGTGGGTTGCTATCACTTGGGAGTTTAGTGAGGAAAAATCTATTCAATTTGGGGTTGATCAGATCATGTTCTTGATTAAAGAAATGCCAAGTAGTTGGGGGTTTGCCTGTACCCCACACCTCACCCTACCCTACCAAGTTGGCATATATTATACTTGAAGAATTCAGGGTTTGGGCATGTGTACATACTAGATATTTGGTAATAGTTTTATAGTATTGGTTAGGTAGAGATTTTTATAAGGTTGGGTTATTTCCATCATGATCAAGCATGCTTCTTTCACTCTTTGCTTAGAAGCAAATTTATCAAATTAAGAAAATGTTGTTTAGTCAAAAGCATATTTTTTTTTTTGGGGGGGGAAATAGCATATGCCTTTTGTTAAATTGAGATATTTTTTCAAAATTAATTAAGCTAGGGGAAATGCTGTGGTTGTGATTTGGCTGTAGTGTGTGTTGATATGTAACTTGGTTGTTCAAGTTAAGAGGCAGAGAGAAAGCTATAGGCAGTAGTAGAATAGGGAATTATTTGTACACAGGACAAATTTGAAATACTACTGCTTGAAATATTACTATTTCTTTTCATTTAGCTTTCAAAATTCAATTTTCCAAATTTCAATTATTATGTGGAATTTGTATGTTGTATATTTGCCACCTGTGTGATAGCAACCAACTAGATTAGAACAACATTGATTTAGCTAATGTACAACCGCGATTCATTGCAAGATAATTATACCAAATAAAATAATCCCTCCATTTTATTTTATCTGTAGCATAAAGAAGAATCACAAAGATTAAAAAATAATTACTATGTCTTAAATATAGTATTGAAAATGTAGTTTTTTTTATTAGAGATGTAAATAAAGAATTTTTAGTATTTGAAATGTATTTTTTTATTGAAAACGTAATACTTAATTGGTAAAGGTGGAAAATAATAATAAATAACACATTAAAAATATAAAATAACAGATAAATAAACAAAATGAAATGTAACGGATAAAAAAACTGGAGGGAGTACATTATGTCCCTATATTTCAACACTCATCGAGAAGAGTGTATGGAACACACGTTGTTTGCATAATATAAGTGGAATAAGTTTTCATTCCAAATTGCATTGT
Organism: Gentiana straminea; assembly: GCA_036785695.1. Classification (NCBI taxonomy): domain Eukaryota; kingdom Viridiplantae; phylum Streptophyta; class Magnoliopsida; order Gentianales; family Gentianaceae; genus Gentiana; species Gentiana straminea. Next base: position 10,721,636 of record JAVUPR010000266.1, on the reverse strand, counting down.
GGAAATCTACTCGATTGTGGAATGGAACCGTGCCTCAAATTCAATTAGCATACTACAGTTCGATTTTTTTTTTTTTTTTAAGAAACGAGCCATTTTATTCATCAAATCATGGGAATAAGCCCCTCAAAAACAATACAAGGAAGACAAAGAGAAAATTGTACGGCTAAAAAACATTATTCACTCCAAGCTAGGCGGAGATTCCGCACTCTACTAACAATTTTAGAAAGTAGAATATGAACAGGGGGCTTCGTAATATCGATCGTGTAAAGTCTTGTTTCTCCAATGCCATATTGTATAGATCGTCTCCGAAAAGAGATAGGGCCGCCTTTATTGTCACCAATCTTCTCGCAAATTGTCACATATCCACTCTTTGGTGTCATCCGAAGAGAAGAATCGGGCCAAATATGGCGGGGGACGAGAGATCTCCGAGAGACCGATTAGGTGCGCCTCGGAGAGCATGGATGGTGGATTCCTCTCGCTTGGTGGCACCTGGGGCAATCGAGAGGAGAGAGCACATGTCTTTTCCGGAGAAATGCCATGGTAGGTAAAGCATTATGCGAGGCTTGCCGAGTAGAAAGCTTACCCGAGTCGGCCCTTGTAGCTTCCAAATGCGTTGCCGCATATCTCAAAGCATCATGGTTGGTGGTATCATTGAGAGACTTATAAGCGTAAGAAAAACCGAGTATTTAGAGTTGTTAGCTTCCTTCCGGATGATTTGATTATCGCCTACATCAAACCCTTGCTTAATAATATTAGTCGCATAGCATATAGTTCGCCAAATCGTGGAATTTGAGGGTTTAGGTAATGCGAAGGGACTACCATATTTATTGATCAAGACCCGAACCCATGTAGACCGATCATCACGGCGGTTGCCAAACTAGTTTTCCCGTGAGAGCCACATTCATCACCGAGGCTTCTTGATTCCCAAACCGCCTTCATCTTTGGGGCGACAAAGGTTATGCCAAGCCAGATAATGCATCTTCCTTTCCCCTTCATTGTTACCCCAAAAAAAAATCCCTACGAGTCTATCCATACTCAAGCACCCCCATAGGAATTTTCATGGTTTGCATAGTGTAATAGGCTTGGGTTGCAAGGGAACTATTGATAAGGATCGCCTACCCGCTTTAGAGAGGGCTTTCATATTCCAAATTGCCAATTTTCTACGCATCTTATCTAGTAAAGTCCGAAAATCTGTTTCGTAATTCTTGAATGGATAAGAGGTATGCCAAGGTATTTTCCAAGATTAGCGGTGTCTTTGCGCATATTCAATTTCTCGGGCGAGGAGGGATTTGGTGGAGATAGGTGTATTTTTGGAAGTATAGAACTTGGACTTGTGGGTACTAATTTTCTGGCCAGAAATATAACAAAATTGTTCAAGGACAGATATGATGGTAGTAGCTTGACTCTCTCGTAGCTTCTCCAAATAGAATCGGGTCATCTCGCAAAGAACAAAGCGCGACAAGGGGGGCCTTGCCTACCAAGTTTAATTGGTTTCCAATTTCCCCGTCGAACCCGCCGATCAATAATGAGGCTCAAGATTTCCATACATAGATCAAAAAGGTAAGGGGCTGAGGATCTCCTTGTCCGAGACCCCTTTGAGGTATAATAGATCAAGTTTGTTGCCATTCCACAAGATAGATAGCTTGTTCGATTTGAGACCGAACATAATGAGTTGCGTAATAGTATGAGAAACCCCCGTGTACCGATTTTTTCAATAAAGTCCCACCACTCTCGTCATAAGCCTTTTCAAGATCAATCTTCAACATCATCCATCCCTTCTTCCCTTGCTTATAATTGAATTGGTGAATAACCTCCCGAGCCACAATAATGTTGCCGCACTCCCTCTCGCCAGAATGAACGCCGATTGGGTAGTACTCACAAGCTTTCCTATCATCGCTCGAAGCCTATTGGCAATCACCTTGGTAATAATTTTAGCGCACACATTTGTGAGTGCAATAGGTCTAAATTGCTCCACTTTTTCCGGGGGATTAGTCTTTGGTATCAAAGTGATTAGAGTTTCATTAAGCTTCTCGTCAAACTGGCCACAAGAGAAAGCATTATACACAAGACCAAGAATAGCAGGACTTACAATATGCCAGTAGCGTTTGAGGAAGCAAGCGTATACCATCGTGACCGGGGCTTTGAAATTACCCATTTGAAAAACAAATTTCCTCGACTTCAAGTTCGAAATCCGTCCGTTTATCCGCCGCCCGTCGCTGTGTTTAAAGTAGGCCAAGTAATACCCGCATTCCAAATCAGGGGTCGGCTCTACTTTATAGAGATTAATATAAAAATCCTGTACCATGTATTCAATCTGAGTCATGTCAAAGGTCCACTGATCTTCGCTAGTTTTTAAGCAAGTCACTTTCTTTTTTTTGTTGCCGTTTGATGGTGGAGAGATGATAGAAATGGGTATTTCTTTCTCCCTCAGCTCGCCATTGAAGTTGAGAGCGCTGATGCCAGTAGGTTTCTTCTTGGAGCAGGATCGAACTCACCAAGTTGTAGGTTGTCATGTAAATTAGCAAGAAAAGTTGAGGGGGCATGTTCCATTGTTCTTTCAATTCCAAAGAATTCTAAGTTGACAAGTGATGTTTCCTTTTGAAAATATTTTCAAAGACATGTTTATTCCAATTAATTGTAGCCTTGGCAAACTGGGAGATGGTAGAAGTTATTGAGCCCAAGTCCTTCCAATTCTGTGACACAAACTCCTCAAAATTGCAATGATCCATCCAAGCTCTCTGGAAAAAGAAGCAATTGTTATCTTTTCTTTTGCGGATTGAAACTTCAGTAGTTAAACAGATCGGATTGTGGTCAGACTGAAATCTGGGAAGATGCTGGATATTAGCTCGGTCAAATTTTTCCATCCAACTCATATTACACCAGGCTTGATCAAGTCTTTGTAATATCTTAGTATTATTTTTGGTAGTGCCACACCAAGTGAACCTAGGCCCTTGAAAGGGAATTTCCTCCAGCTCACAATGTTGAAGGAAAAGCCAAAGTTTGGTTCTGTTTAGACCTCCAACAGCTCTACCACCAATCTTGTCCCTCTGGAAAACCACTTGATTAAGATCCCCTATAAGACACCAGGGCAAGTCAAACGTGTTTTTGAGCCTTGAAAGATAGTCCCATAAATCATTGCGGGCACTAGGAATAGGAGACGCATAAATCATAGTAATTACCCACTCAATCGCATAGTCTTTTAGAACAGCCATAGTGAGTGACCGATTGGTGCAAGTTATGTAGAAAGGTTAACACTATTATTGTTCCGTAAACACCATAAACCACCCGCATAGCCTCCGGCTTCCACAAAGATGTAGATTTGTAAAATAGGTTTTTTTGAGAATCTGGCAAGCTCGTCACTAGTATTTCTTGGTTCCATGAGAAAGAGGATATCGTGTTTATGTTGTGCCAATATAGAAATAAGATGTCGGAGGAGTTCATTAGATGAGGCTCCTCTGCAGTTCCAGGCCAGGATCTTCATATGGAAAACATTAGGATGAGTTGTGTAGGGAGTCCCTACTTCCATCTCCAACAAATAGAGGGTTAGCCACTGTTGTTTCATTGCCAAAGGACTTACCTGTCGCACTTTGGGGCTGATCTGGGGGGTGAGTTTTAACGTTGTCCACTGATTTTCTGGAGTTGGTCTTGTGAGTGTTTGTGGTCTCCAGAACAGAAGTATGTTTTTTGGGATTATTTGAAACTTCTGAGAGAGCTGTTCTAGGTGTCGTTGCTGGCCTAGTCCTACCACTGGAGGACTTCTTGTTTTGGACGGTAGGTATAAATTCAGGTTCTTTGCTTCCCTCTCCTGCAGAAACATCCATGGCATTCATATCAGCAGCTTGGTCGCCTCTTTGAAGAATTTTTATGCTTGAAGTACTTTCTTCCGCGGTCCTCTTCTTGTTATTTTGTTTTGAAACTTGATCTCTAGTGACCTCTCTTGTTCTAGCTTGTCCCCCATGAGATTGAACATTCTGAACCTTTCCCCTTAGCTCTGTGACAGCATGTGGGATATCCCCTTCTTCATTTGCAGCGTCATTGTCTTCCATGAGTGTGTCTGATTCACCCAGAATTTCAAACCGAGAGCCTGAAGCAGGATTAGACTCTGTTTGATGTCCAACAGCTTGGGGACTGGTTTTATTTTCTTGTTGATTCCCAGCAGGCTTAACAGGCTGTCTTCTTCTACGAGTCTGGGCAATCATCCAGGGACCATAAGGTTGTTCTTTAGTTGGTCCTTGAGGTGTACTAGAAGATGTAGGTATTCCACTTGCTTCAGATTCATTCGACTGAGCATTAGTCGGACAGTTTCTTTTCTATGGCCAAACTTGCCACAACCAAAACGTATCAATTTGTAGACCCTCGTACTCCACCTTAAAGTTTCTACCATTGAGCACTACAAGCCGAGTCTAGTGCTTGATCAAGCTTTACCTCCACACAAACTCGGCGAATCGGGCTCGACACTAGCTTTGGTGATTGGATCAATTTTTACAAGTAGTGCCAACCGCATTGCCGAGCTCAGTGAGAATATCTTCCTTAAAACACCAAATGGGGAGCCTTGAGAATCTAATCCAAGCGAGAGTTGTTTTGATGGCAGCAGTGGACGGCTCAAAATAAGGCGTCCATTTAGCAACATGTAGGTAATGCCCTTGTATGATCCATGGCCCCTCTAGTAAAGCGGTATCGTAATCAAATGGGTCAGTAAATCGACTATGTGAAGCCATCCTCAAGGTCCACCACTTCCATCCGACCCTTGGCTTTCCACATATCGAGAGAGACGCCGGACTAGCAATTTGTAGGAGACATTCTTCCCAAGCAATTTGATGATCGGTGCTTTCCTCCATGGTCTCCAAAGATCAAGGCAAACGTTCCGCAGGATGTTAACCGATTTAGGCGATTTGACAGGCCCCATGAAGTTTTCAATCGCATCTCTCCAATATATATGCTCTTCATCGTCTTCTTCTCCGACGTACCAACCAGGAATGGCGAGCTGCTCAGTGACGACTTGGACTCCGGACTTGTTAGACCATACCGATTGAGAAGGAGGTGGGTCTGGCTCTTTTGGCTTATCAGTGCTACGTTGGAGGAGATCAATTTCCTCAGGTGTTTGATCGACGTTCATGGATTCCATGGGTTTGGATGTGGCGGGAGGAAGGAGGAAGGGGAGATGGCCGGTGGGCGGCGAGGCTCAATCCGACCTAATGAGGTTGTCTTTTATACTACAGCTCGATTTCAATCTTCAATCATTCTTCATTTTGTGCATATTAATTTCTCTCAAAAAAAAAAAAAAAAAAAAAAAAACTGCATTACATGTGACGGACTTCGGATTAATACCTCGTCACGTGTAATCCCTAAATTGATATAGCAACAAATACAGACAGAGAAGGCAAACGTTACCGGCCAGGAGCCCCACTCTAAGATTGAAGCCCGGACCTAAACCCCAAGTGGAAGGTCGGCTCAGCTAGCTTCCCAGTCCGCTTCAGGTCGGTCAGGACGCAACTCTCGAGCGTCACAACCTAAGGGACTCTACGCAGGTCGGCCTGAGTGTCCTTTAGGCAGAGTAGCCCACGTGCATAGTTTATCAGATAAACATGAAATGAATCCTCAGACATAAATGCTCTGATCCTATCATTTAAATTACTGTGAATATCTCCCACAATCAAGGAGATTAAACACTAATTATACATTCCTTAGGGAGCACGAAATTAGAGTCCACCAAGGACTCGGCCCATGCAGGCCTAGGGAATAAAACCCCCTATATAAACAATCCCTAAGGAACTACGAGGAACTTGATTCCTGACTCATACACATGATACGTAGGCAATTTGAAATACAACATCTCAGACTTAATCTAAACATCATACAAACCGCCCCGCTTACATCTTTTCTACCTTTTTAGATCCTGAACAGATTGTTACTAGGATAATACGGCCCGAGTATTATTACCCGACGAAATCCAGCATCGTCAACGTGAAGTATCTACATTGTCAACGTGAGATGTATCCCACAATATCTTAAACGATCGACAAACCAATCAACTTCCTTCAACCTCGACTACCATTCCACAATCCATCCTTCTTCCCCAGCATCAAAAGCATCCAAAACTGAAGTTTTATAATTTTACAAAGCTTGTTCTTAGAATAACAACAACAACAAAAAAAAGTAAAACAAAACAGTGTTCAAAATTTCATTATCAGTCTACCGTAATTAAAATAAAATAAAATTGAAAGTACTTGGACTCAAAATATTGAGAATTAATCTCTGTGTTCCCAGGGGAGAAGAATTCGGGTAGTACGACAAGCAAAATATTGGTGAAAGCTGCCCGACCCGGTCAAATATAGCATATTGCAATAGCACTTGACAAAATTAATGAATATTAGTACTCGCTAGCTGTCTTCATCCTGATCAAAAAAAAAAAAAAAAGACACCACTCCCGACATTCAATACTTTCTTCAAACTTATAACAAAGTGATTTTGTTTCATTATTTTTATGCTTTGGACTTGTCCTACATTGTTTGGCTGTTAGCCAACGCAATATACCCTAATATTTGAATCATGGATCCTCTGTTGTCAAACCGGCCGTATGGAATGTTGTGAGATAAGGCGTATAATACAACACCACGTCGTTCTGAAGTTATACACTTGCACAGCATGGGTACTGTATTGGCTTTACAAGTTACAACAGGGGATCTGGTCAATTCTAATATTTGAAAGGAAACTCTATTCGTGATACTCATTTATTAGGGAATTATCACTTGTTTGAATCATATTACAGACATATCAGTAAAGTGACTTAAACTCTACATCTGGTGGAACCAATCTGAAGACTCGGCTATGTGATGGACAGCTGAGAAGTGTATTCAATTCGTGTGCGGTAGGGTGGAGTCTGCGAGCTTATGTCGGCGGGGGTAACTATCGGCGGGGTGATAGTCCGCGAGTCTTGGAATACAGCGGGGTCCCACATCTGTTAATTCTGTTTTGTGACAGCTATACAGTGTCATTAAAAGGAGGACACGTGTAAGGGTATTTATGGTGCATCAGACAAAGATTCCTTGCGGCTAGGGTTTAGGGATTTGTGCCTATAAATACAGTTGTTGTCTCTTTATCTGTGTGTGTTGAAATCTGTAAATTCAGTGCATAATAAAATATCTCTTTTCTGCCCGTGGTTTTTTACCTCTCCCACTGAGGGGTTTTCCACGTTAAAATCTGTGTTCTTCTTGTTTCTGTTATCTCCTTTGATTGTTTATGTTTGATTGCTTTTGTTTCTATTTCTTGTATCTGAAGTTATCTCCATCCTTTTTATAACAAGTGGTATCAGAGAAAGGTTCTGGAGAAAACAATCTGTACGATCAACTTCGTCTTCACCAAGGCCTTCAGCAAGGTGCTAGGATTTATGATAAAGTTGTGATGTTTAGCAAGAAAAGATGTCAGCAGTAAACGTAAAAATCGATAAATTTACAGGAAGGAACAGTTTTGGTCCGTGGCAAATCAAGATGCGTGCACTTGTTGAAACGAGCGGGGTTTGTGGAATCCGTTATCCGACAAACCAAATACGGGTGCGGCGAGACATGCCGATGCAGTGCGGCGGTTATGCCGATCTGGAAGAGAAAGCACATTCAACCATCATGTTGTGCTTATCGATGATGTTATCACCGAGGTTGCTTTGAGGAAGACACCGCGGCCAAGTTGTGGAAAAAGCTTGAAAGCTTGTATATGACCAAGTCACCGACCAACAAGTTGTTGTTGAAACGAGAGGTTGTTCGGTTTGAAGATGCATGAAGGGAGTCCACCGAGGGAACATCTTGACCGGTTTGAACACAATATTACTTGATTTAAGGAATATTGATGTTAAAATTGAAGATGAAGATGCAGCCATAATCCTGTTGGTGTCATTACCGGCATCATATGAAAACTTTGTGCAGTCTTTCATAGTTGGGAAGGATACAATAGCTTTAAAGGATGTGAGGTCTGCCTTACATGCCAGGGAACTTAGACACAATGCTGCTGGGACAAACAATCGGTACGTGGGCTAGTAGCCAGCAGCAATAGTGGAAAAGGATATGGACGAAAGAAGAAAAAGAAGTCCGGGGTCCAAAGGTCCTAAGTCTACCGATGTCGTAATTACTGTAAGGAGTAGGGACATTGGAAGTCCAATTGTCCAAGGAAGAAGAAACAGCAGGAAGGCAATTCTGGCACAGTAGCCTTGGCTATTGAGCAATCTGGTGAGGATCTGGTTCTAGTTGCAGGGGATTCTACACACCACAATGATGTGTGGATACTTGATTCTGGAGCATCCTACCATATTTGTCCAAACAGAGAGTGGTTTTCTACTTATGAGCGAGATAGATGGTGGTCAAATTTATATGGCCAACGGCAAGGTCCGTAAAGTTGTGGGAATTGGCTCGGTAAAGTTAAGGACGAGAGGATGGTAAATTTTGTACACCGAAGGATGTAAGACATGTTCCACGAGATGACCAAGAATTTGGTATCTCTCGATCTCTTGGACGACAAGGGGTTTAATTTCAAGGGTGAAGGTGGACAAATGAATGTCTTTAAAGATTCGGTTGTAGTCCTCAAAGGCATCAAGAGGGAACCTTGTATATATTACAAGGATCTACGTATCGCACCGCTTCTTTGTTGCATCCTCGGCGGTTCACCGATCTCGATAGACTCGGTGGCATGGCACGTGAGACTTGGTCACGTGGGTGAAAGGGGTATGCGGGTTCTTTCTTCGGCGGGTTTTCTTGGAGGATATAAGGTTAAGAATCTGGACTTTTGTGAACATTGTGTGTTTGGGAAGTTGCACGAAGTAAGTTCTCGGCGGGGTTGCACAACACAAAGGCATCACTTGATTATATCCATTCGGATCTTTGGGGTCCATCAAAAGTTGAGTCATTGGGTGGTCACGGATATTTTGTGTCATTTATAGATGACTATTCAAGGATGACTTGGGTGGTGATGATGAAGAACAAAAGTGATGCATTCAATAACTTCAAGCGAGTGGAAGGCCCTAGTGGAGAATCGGTTAGGCAAGAAAATCAAGAAGCTTCGTACGGATAATGGTCCGGAATTCTGGGACGGATTTTGATTCATTTTGTGCGGTGAGGGTATTGCCGGACGTCATACGTAAGGAATACACCTCGGCGAAATGGTGTAGGCGAAAGGATGAATCAAACTCTAATGGAGAGGGCAAGATGTATGCTTTCTCAAGTTTGGTTTTATCAAGGAGATTTTGGGCGGGTCATTAAGACGACTTGCTACTTAATCAACGGAGCCCTCACACGGGAATCAATCTCAAGACACCATTTGAGATGTGGTCGGGCAAGCCCGCCGACTACTCGGTTCTAAGGGTTTTTGGAAGTACGACTTACTATCATGTTAGTGAAGGGAAGTTGGAGCCAAGAGCCAAGAAAGGAGTGTTTGTGGGGTATGGTGATGGAGTGAAAGGATATAGGATTTGGTCATCGGCGAGTCCGAGTAATCCTCGAGCGGGGACGTTGTGTTTGATGAAAATTCTATGTTAAACTCATCGGTGGGGAGGTCTACCGAGTCGAAACCGATCTTTGAATCGATAGTGTTGAGAAACGGTGGAGCTTCGGGTGGAGTCTACGATATGCAACAATCAGTGGACCAAAATCAACACTATACTGATCTGGATAATGAACCAGAATCTGATCCAAGCCAGCCTACTGAGACCTCAGTAGGGCGTCATACAAACATTGATCGGCGAGTCTAGGCGCCGGCGGAGCTAGAAGATCTAATGTTGGGATACCTCCAAGGAGATATGGATATGATGATTTGGCTGGATATGCACTCCAAGTTGCAGAAGAAGTAGAGGTTGCTTGAACCTACTACTTACGGGGAAGCGATGACATGTACGAAGCATCTCGGTGGCATGCTTTGCCATGGGAGATGAAATGGAGTCATTACGAAGAATCGGACTTGGGAATTAGTCAAACGACCTACGACAAGGGAGTTGTGACTTGTAAATGGATTTTCAAGAAAAAGGAAGGAATAACAAAGGCGAAGGGGTCGGGTATAAGGCACGTTTGGTTGCAAGAGGATTCGATCAAAAGGAAGGGGTTGGCTTTGATGAAATATTTTCACCGTGGTCAGACACACTTCAATCAGGGTGTTACTAGCAATGGTGGCACAGCAGGATCTGGAACTTGAGCAATTAGATGTGAAAACTGCTTTTCTACATGGTGAGGTGGATAAGGAGATATACATGACACAGCCTGAGGGTTTTCAAGTTCCTAGAAAGGAAAATTATGTTTGCAAGTTGAAGAAATCATTGTATGGTTTGAAGCAAGCTCCAAGGCAGTGGTATAAAAGGTTTGACAGTTTTATGCTTCAGCAGGGTTACAACAGAAGTCCTTATGACTGTTGTGTATACCACGATCTGTGAAAGATGGATCATATATCTATCTTGTTACGTATGTGGATGACATGCGATAGGCTGCAAAGGAAGTCGATGTTCAAAATCGAAGAACCTTCTTAGTCTTTGAATTTGAAATGAAGGATTTGGGTGCGGCCAAGAAAATATTGGGGATGGAGATCTTGAGAGATAGAAGTCAGAAGAAATTATTCTTGTCTCAGCAGGGTTATGTGCAGAAGATATTGGCCAAGTTTGGGATGTCTGCTGCAAAACCAATAGATACTCCTATGGCATCAAATGTTCATTTGTCTGTTTATGCTTCACGATCGGTGAAGAAGAGAAGGAGTATATGTCAAAAGTTCCCTATGCTAGTGCGGTTGGCGATCGATGTATGCCATGGTGTGCACTAGGCCCGATCTGTCTCGGGCGATCAATGTTGTCGACGGGTTTATGGCTCAACCTGGAAAAGAACACTTTGGAAAGCCGTTAAAAGGATATTCGGGTACACGAGAGGTACAACGATGTTGGTCTCATTTATGGAGGTGATGCGATGTACCGGTCACGGTTCCGTGATGCGATTATGCGGTGATGTTGACGGTAGAAAATCAATGACCGGGTATGTGTTTACATTGGGAAATGCGGTGGTCGGTTTGAAAGCTACTCTTCGGGCTACGGTAGCCTTATCAACTGCGAAGCGAGAATACATGGCTCTTGCGAGGCGGCTAAGGAGGGTATCGGTTGAAGGGGCTAGTCGGTGATTTGGGGTTACATCGGGATCGGTGATATATATTGTGACGATCTTAGTGCAATATGTTTAGCCAAGGATCGTTCATCGGAGAACCAAGCATATTGATGTCGGGTATCATTTCTTGAGGAATGAGAACAGGGTTGTGGTGAAGAAGATTGGCACAAAGGAGAATCCTGGCGATATGTTCACTAAACCGAGTTCGACAAGTTCCGGCTTTGCCTGGACTTGCGAATATTCAAAGCTTATAATGCTTTGGAAACTTTGCGAGGGCGGTCGGTGGAAGGATCTTGTGGAGATAGTACGGTACAAGTACATCGGCATTGACGAATGCATTACAAGTACATCCGGTTATGCAATGCTTTTGACTCTAAGAGTTGAAGTCAAGGTGGAGATTTGTCGGTAAAGTGACTTAAACTCTACATCGAGTGGAACCAATCGAAGACTCGGCTATGTGATGGACAGCTGAGAAGTGTATTCAATTCTGTGCTTCAGTAGGGTGGAGTCTGCGAGCTTCGTCGGCGGGGTAATTATCGGCGGGGTGATAGTACGAGTGCTTGGAATACAGCGGGGTCCCACATCTGTTAATTCTGTTTTGTGACAGCTATACAGTGTCATTAAAAGGAGGACACGTGTAAGGGTATTTATGGTGCATCAGACAAAGATTCCTTGCGGCTAGTGTTAGGTGTAGTGCCCGAAAGACAATTTGTGTAATTGTTTTTAATGGATGACAGAATTTATCTCACCTTATTACTTGCTTTGTGCTTGTAAGTAATACACACGCGCAAACCCTAAGTATATCGGTATGTAACCGCTTAACTCGGTGTATGTCATGCACGTGAGGATTGAGTTAGTGGTGATATACTTAAATCGTTAGTCCGTGGTGAACTTAATCGAGTTTAGGGTCTCTTGATTAAAACACCAATAATGCGCCCGAACACACCTTAGGGTGTGATAGTCTTATCCGGACCGTCGGTAGAGGTACTACGTGGGGCATTTATATATGATGGCATTCATATAGATTTGGACCGATTTAATCGAATTTCTCGATATAATTCCGTAATCGAGGAATCTTATTAAATCATTAGATGATCATATATGGATCAACCTTAATCTGAGGTGATCACGAGTCTTGCTTGTCCCGGGGTAGTGTTTGATGCGTTAGTTACGGTTCACTTAAATATGTGTTCCAAGCCACTTCTCATTGGCACTATCTCCGTAGATGAGTGAGTAGTTCGATTTTCACGGACATGGAATCCATTCCTTCCTGCGGGAAGTAAAGAGACGATCCCTTATTTGTTAGCCCTAAGAAAGTGATCGATCCCGGGAGTTCACATTTGACTAATTAGCTACTAGTCGGATATGTGTACTAATTGATCATCGGGGGTTGATGGTAAATAAGGATAAGATATTCGAGTCGGGTTCACGGAGACTTCCCACTCGAATGGACGATCCCATGGAGGGTTAATCCGTATGTAGTGATTATATCAATGGACGCTTATTCACTCTATGGGTTGAGTATAAGTATACATCTATAATCGGTAGAGTTCGGTTTCGGATTTATGGTGGCGTAATCCCGGAATTAATAATTAATGTACTTATTCGTTCGATGAATAATTAATTATTGGAGCTACGGGTTATAGGTCCATGGTCCCCGATGTGGCTTCGTAATTCGGACTAATAATCTTGTTACTTGGGCCTCGGTGATAATTAATTGGTGGGGTGATTAATTGATATGCATGGATATTATTTAGTTGGGGTAAATAATATAATACACGAAAAGACGTTTTACGTAGGCCCGCAGTGGGCTTAGTGTGGCGCCAATATGTCTTGGATTTTCCAAGAAATTAGTTTTCCTGGATAATGACATATTGTGTAATTAGTTATTTATTTGTTAAATAATTAATTGGATAAATAAAAGAAAATAATTTATTTATTATTTATCTCTTAACTATAAGGATAATTATATTTTCTTATTATAAGATTGTAATTATCTTTTATTTTTATTGGATGATAATAATTAGAATTATCTCTTTTATTTTGTTAAACCGATTGGGTATAGGTTTTCTCTCTTGGATTTTGCCTATAAAAAGAGAGTTCTCCCCGAGCCCTAGGTGAAGAGAGGGCCACGAAATTTATAGAGAAAAAAGGCTAAGGAGTTCGATCCTTAGCTCCACCCGGTTGGAGAAAAACTTTGAGTTTTTCTTGGTGTTGCATATCAAGGAGGCTCGTGTATCGAAGGGTGTCCACCAACCACCGTTTGGAGAACACATCGGAAGATTTTGGCTTCTCTTCCTACTATTGGTAACTTGATCTTAACCCCTTGTAGTAGTTTAAGTCCTTTAATTATGAATTGTGTCATATGAATCGTGATCCATCCGCTGCGCATAGATCTAACTCGTTTAGATCTAAGAACCTGCATCCTTCATGTGGTATCGGAGCCAGGTTCCACGATTTATATAATCATAATCGTAGTTAAACGATTTAAAGGAGTGGAATTGCATGTAGATGATATTTTATTTATTATTATGCATTAATAATTTTTAAATTGCTATGGTTGAAGAGATGGATTGGGGTTGGCACCGTTTTCCCGTTAGATCTATTGTAAACTCATATAAACGATGAAAATTCGTTCATATGAGTATAGGAAATTATGTAATTTATTTATTATTGCAAGTTTAATTTCTGTAAATAGATCTGTTTAGTAGCTGTATAGTGTTTTCGTTTTTTCCGTTGTTTGAGCCGTTAAAACGAAGATCCCTCCGGTCAGAATTAATATTAGAAGTTGATGAACAATTCCACAAATTTTGGTGTCGATCAGAGTCCGTTTGGGTTTCCGTTCGTTGCTGCGAAGTGGCTGCTGTAACAGAAAAACGCAGGATTCACAGAAACCCTAACTGTGACTTTTTCGATTTTCTGGGAACAATTGGACCTTTCAAATTAAAATCCGACCGTTCAGATCGCATATCATTGAGTTTTTGACGTAAGATAAAATTTTCAGGACGATCGGGATTTATCTAGATCCCCAATCGGCCTCGGGAAAAGTCAATGAGGCGGCTATTGTAAGAGTCTGTTTCAGCAGCAAGTTGGGCGGCTCACGAGGAAGATTGACAAGTCAAAGCTTCGATCCGACTGTCCATCTTGAAGTCCGAAGAATGAAGATCAGATCTGGAAAGTTTCGTCCCGATCCAAGTTCGTTTGATATGCCGATCGTCGAAGATTCTCAACGACATACCGCAGATTAGGGTTTTAATTTATTTTCGAATAGATTAGTTACGGGGGTGCCAACGGTCCATCTCGGTGTTTATTTTCCGCACTAGTATACATGTGTAGATTGTATGAGTAGAACCGGAAAATTGCCATGACATGCATCATATAATGAATTCCACTCCATATGCATACATGTAGAAATTAATTCGAGGAATTAGTTAGGCATGTATAAAACACACGATTAGTTTTAATTAATTGTTTGATATTAATTAGAAACTAATTAGGGTAAAAACCGAGGAACACGGGTTTTTTCAATCGTCGAGGTTGGGTGATGGATTCTCGGTGAATCCCACTCTGTGAAAGCATAAGGAGTAAAATCCCGAAACCTCGTGGTTAAGGTGTTGGATTCTCGGTGAATTCCACCTTACCTAAGACAAGATTACGTTTTTGTTCCGTAGTGTCTACGTGAAAGTTTGATGTTTAAGGATTGGATAATCACGGGCAAACGGTTCGAAAGTGGTTTAACCACGGTTGGGTGGTCAACGGTAGCTACGGCTCAATCGACTTCACCCTCCACGTGTGGCGTTTGCACGGGGTGCGGCAATGCGAGCCATCCGAAGAGCTACTACGGCTCAACGGACCTCTCCTAGCCTTGACCCGTCCGACGGCCACATATGTTCTAACGAATAGGTCGGGTGGGCTGCCCCACATAACCGACAACATTCGGGCCCATGATTTATTGTTCCTTAATGTAACATCAAGTCCAAAAACGTGATCAGTAAACCCACCACTTTTTCAAAATATTGAGTGGGAGCGGGAGAGGCGACAGCCGACCCCACGGCCTCTCGTTGACACAAGCAACGTGAGAGAATGGTGACGCCTCGTGCCGGCTGGGACCGGCCTCCCTAAGGAAGGCCTTCATCGCTATCAAAATTCAAGGCTTGGTCTCCGAAAGGATAGGATTTTGGGTACTCGTCGGGTCACCGACCGACCCTAAGGCGAAGACACTCGGGGTCTACCTAAAAATGCGAGACAGTAGGTCACACTCATAAAGGGTATTTTTGGAAGTACCTTGGCCGAAAAAGGAAAGGTGATTGAAGATCACAAATGAGATGTTCGATTCTCAATCGATCTTCAATATTAATCGAAACCTCTTTGACCTACCCTAAGGCAAAGACCTTTGAAGCGTTAGATTAAATCCTTGGAACGGTAGGATAGACTATAAGTACTTAGTTTATGTTCTAAAATTTTAGTAGTGTATGATTTGGATTTATTTTACGTCTATTTTATTTACAAGCGTTAAATATATCTCTACTAGGTGCTAGATTGCTAGTGTAAAATTGACTAGTAATGACTTCGTTAAAAGGTGGTAAGTAACTAGAACGTTGTATTTATTAATCTCACATGCGATTAATTTTTCGGAAGAGATATTTCTCTTGAAGCCTTCAAAACTTAAGTGACGTAAATAGACGTGTCAACGCTCGTCGCTCGTGCGAACGAGAGACAACCGTAGTTAGTTTGAAAGATGATTGGGACGATAAAATTCTTCTAGTGAATTGTGTAGTGTCTACACGAGAAATTTTCTCGATAGAAAAATTGGAGAATCATAAATTAAAGTGTCGCTAGTTAGACGGTATTTGGAACCGATAAACTAGTGGGAGCTTTTATATTATGTTTTTCTAATTTATTAGAAAATCGATCCCACCGAGTAACACTTTCATTAGACATCCCACGGTTCACGAGTAGTGTCTACTCAAACGAACTTGCTAGTTCAAGACTATTTCCTTTTAAGGAAAGTTAAGAATGGGAAAGAATGTCTATAAGTGTTAATCATCTTAACTAAAGTTTTGAGGCTAAACCGAAACATTAATTAAAGAAAGTATAGGATAAGGAAAGTGATTTCGGATCACTAACCAATGAATCCTTAGCGACTTTCTTAACCGAGTAACTCGACTCGGTAGCTTAGTTCTTTGGAAGAACAAGGAAGCCGTGCATTAACAATTAATAAAGTAGACAACGGGCGATTATTTCAAATATAATAGTGGGAGTGATATAAGGAAATGAATTTCGGATTCTATCCTTGAATATCACGAAAAATTTATTTTTTCGTTTTTACGGATTCGTTGAAACAATTGGATTCACTTTCAACTCGATATATTGTTGCCTCATAGAAAGTGAATATGACATTTGTAGTACGAATCCGAGACTCGAGCTTTTGTTTGATAAAGTCGAACCACTTAGAACATTAAGTATGTGTAATACATCTAAAACTATTAAAGGTAAAAGGTTTCCGTATTAAGATAAGCGACCTTTCAATATACGTTAATTAATGCATATATCCTAGAGATAAGACTCGACGATCGGCTAAGGGTGATTCCTATCTCCCGGTCTAGGAACACTATCTCAAAGGAACAATGACTAAGTTTCCTTTCAATCGGGAAAGGGTAATAGATTTGAAGGGGTAACATAGCTTGTTCACCATGACCTTCGGGGTCTAATGAGAGATACAAGCTAGTGGGAGATTTTGAGTGGTGACATTTTGTCTGATAACTACTCGAAACGTGATTTAGTTTGTCGAAAGAATACGAGGAGGAGTCTCTGATTTTAGCAGAGAATAGAGTATTCCATGCTCATAAATAGGCTATCGCATAGTCTTGGGACTGATGCTCGGCCTACCTCCTAGTGGAATGTTTCTCACTGAGGAAGAAACCATAGACTTGCCCTATATAGTTATTGATATGCTACAATACACTGCTAAACTCGATTAAGATAATTCGTTGCAAATAACGGTTAACATTATTATGTAAACCGAGAAGTCTACCTAGAAGATGCTAGTGAGTTTATGGATAAGGAGTGAATTCGGTTCACACCACATCCGTAAATGTAGGCATTTAGCATTTAATGCTTGAAGGTAGGATCGGGGATTTTGCGCATACGTTCGATTGTGACTATTCGTGAAATATCTTAATGAGACGAGTGAAGGTTGATTATAAGATTCTTGAGATCGAAAAGTGACGGTTGAACTGTCACAAGCCTTCGATAGAATCTATAAGTAACAACCTTAAACCTTGGAGTACGGTTACCCAAGGGTAGTTACTATATCGATTTAATCGAGACCACATCCAACATTAGTTGTTGGTGATTACACCGATAAATACTACTTAGATCGTAATGTCAATCCACCCAAGACACGGTGGGAGTATGGTTTAACCGTTGACCCATTGTGATTTTGTGGACTTTATAATCTGTTGGGGTGATTGATAACCTATGGCTCTTGGTGGGGTTTGTATAGGATTCGATTATAGAGGTTGGTTTGAAAACCTTAACCCCGTGAATGGAGTTTTGGTACTCAGCCTCGGGCCCGGTGGGAGCAATTGGATCTACACGGAAAAGAGTCGAATGAATAGGAAAGTTTAAACTTTCGAGTTCGCCTTTGCTAGATTTCGTTAGAAAGCGAGAAAATAGGGGTGATTCCACGAGACTTTCTTGCCGAACAACGGAATCGAATTCATTCGAACGAAGGGTTTTAGCTAAGAATGAATAACGGATTCGTTACAAAGCGAGAAGATAGGGGTGATTCCCTAAGACCTTTTTTGCAAGACAAACGATATCTTAATTCATTCAGAAAGAACCTTTGGTAGGAGGCCTGCCATGGCTTATATCCTTTGTGGATTTAAGAGAACCTCTCGGTCATTTAAAAGGAGGACACGTGTAAGGGTATTTATGGTGCATCAGACAAAGATTCCTTGCGGCTAGTGTTAGGTGTAGTGCCCGAAAGACAATTTGTGTAATTGTTTTTAATGGATGACAGAATTTATCTCACCTTATTACTTTCTTTGTGCTTGTAAGTAATACACTGCTGCAAACCCTAAGTATATCAGTATGTAACCGCTTAACTCAGTGTATGTCATGCACGTGAGGATTGAGTTAGTGGTGATATACTTAAACTGTTAGTCCGTGGTGAACTTAATCGAGTTTAGGGTCTCTTGATTAAAACACCAATAATGCGCCCGAACACCTTAGGGTGTGATAGTCTTATCCGGACCGTCGGTAGAGGTACCTACGTGGGGCATTTATATATGATGGCATTCATATAGATTTGGACCGATTTAATCGAATTTCTCGATATAATTCCGTAATCGAGGAATCTTATTAAATCATTAGATGATCATATATGGATCAACCTTAATCCCGAGGTGATCACGGGGTGCTGCTTGTCCCGGGGTAGTGTTTGATGCGTTAGTTACGGTTCACTTAAATATGTGTTCCAAGCCACTTCTCATTGGCACTATCTCCAGATGAGTGAGTAGTTCTGATTTTCACAGACATGGAATCCATTCCTTCTGCGGGAAGTAAAGAGACAGTCCCCTTATTTGTTAGCCCTAAGAAAGTGATCGATCCCGGGAGTTCACATTTGACTAATTAGCTACTAGTCGGATATGTGTACTAATTGATCATCGGGGGTTGATGGTAAATAAGGATAAGATATTCGAGTCGGGTTCACGGAGACTTCCCACTCGAATGGACGATCATGGAGGGTTAATCCGTATGTAGTGATTATATCAATGGACGCTTATTCACTCATGGGTTGAGTATAAGTATACATCTATAATCGGTAGAGTTCGATTTCGGATTTATGGTGGCGTAATCCCGGAATTAATAATTAATGTACTTATTCGTTCGATGAATAATTAATTATTGGAGCTACTTGGTTATAGGTCCATGGTCCCCGATGTGGCTTACGTAATTCGGACTAATAATCTTGTTACTTGGGCCTCGGTGATAATTAATTGGGTGGGGTGATTAATTGATATGCGTGGATATTATTTAGTTGGGCTAAATAATATAATACACGAAAAAGACATTTTTACGTGGACCCGCGTGGGCTTAGTGTGGCGCCAATATGTCTTGGATTTTCCAAGAAATTAGTTTTCCTGGATAATGACATATTGTGTAATTAGTTATTTATTTGTTAAATAATTAATTGGATAAATAAAAGAAAATAATTTATTTATTATTTATCTCTTAACTATAAGGATAATTATATTTTCTTATTATAAGATTGTAATTATCTCTTATTTTTATTGGATGATAATAATTAGAATTATCTCTTTTATTTTGTTAAACCGATTGGGTATAGGTTTTCTCTTGGATTTTGCCTATAAAATATGAATTGTTATCTCCTTTGATTGTTTATGTTTGATTGCTTTTGTTTTTCCACGTTAAAATCTGTGTTCTTCTTGTTTCTGTTATCTCCTTTGATTGTTTATGTTTGATTGCTTTTGTTTCTGTTTCTTGCATCTGAAGTTATCTCCATCCGTTTTATAACAAGACATATTATCAATTCTTTTTTAAATCCATCCCTTTTGTGTATCCAATTCTTCATGCATGGGTGTTAAAGTGCATATCACTTATTCACATGATAAAACACACATATACACATGAAAACTTCGTATTTAAAGTCTAGCAATTCGAGCATTTCATTAAAAAACACATAAACATACGTAAAAATTTCGACTTTAAAGTCCTAACCGTTCGAAAATTAGTTATGGCATACTAGCAACGCTGGCTCTAAAGGAAAAAATTTCATTGAGAGCCAAAAATAATTAATACCATATAAATAGGTAATTAAAAAGATATTCACCAAGAGTGATTATAACCGGTGCTACATATGTAGCTGGACGGTGATACATCCACTATACATAGTTGTGTGGTTGACATTCATTACACATCCTTGTTCATTCATTTTAATGGATACACTTAAATCATTCGTCATCATTTATGTAGTGTATGCACACTACACAATATGTGTAGTGCATCTATCATTTTCTATGCAGCTACATACTACTAGCTATTCTAAGTATATTCTAGAATCAAACTTTGCTTTGATATTGAAGTAGAGAAATTAGAATACTCAAAAGATTGGTTTGTTATCCCAACCCCATAACCAAAGAAGATGTAGAAAGGCACATTTCTTAAGGTAGGACAAAAAGGATAACGACCACACAAGCTGCAGAGCCAAGGGGCAAATCCTTCTAGTAGCATCAATTTAGAACACAGTTGCACTTGAAATATGCATGTGAATTGCTCTTTCCAATACTCCAATATTTCAATATTTCAATGTTGAATTTGGTTGAAGGTAATTAAGACGGTGCATTGTTCACTACTTTTACTTTACATTTTATCACTTTAATTATTGATCATAGTTATATATATTGTAACCGTAACGACCTGACCTGAATTTTTGAGATATATGAAATGGTTTTGAAGATGGAATGATGAATCAACCATGTATAGTTTTAAAAAAGTTTCATAAGAAATCAAACCAGCATAGTTTTATTAAGTATTTTTAAGAATGACAACGAAAGTGTGTGTTTTGAGATGTTTAAAGTTAGTTTTCAAAACTTTTAACAATATATCTAGAAGACAACAGATTTCTAGACATGAAGGTAATAACATATCTTTAATAGTTACAACAGAAGAATAATGTCTTTACAATAACAGAATTTCCAGAATAAAAGGCATTACAGACAAATAAGTACGAACAGTGTGTTCGAAAGACTTCAATAATGTTACGGTTCCCTAGATAGACACCCCACTCCCGGGTCAGAGGGAGAATTCAGATTTCAGATTCAGTGCAGTGAGTTTTCGGGAATCCTCGGCATCAGGCCCTACTCTTAGGCTATAATAGGGAGTACATTTTTATATGCCGAAGCCGGTCAGGAAACTGTCTGCAACCTCAGACAGTTTCAGAGTTCCTTCTAGGGACACAAACAGATAGAATCGTATCATTATTTACAGACTTTCAGTAAATTATCAATTTCGTTATTTTATCATAATATTTCAGTACAATTATTATTAAATTTAGTTAAGCTGCAAGCTTTGTTTTCAATGCAGAATTAAATACAGTTGCATTCCTTGTTTTCTATTAAATATTTTCAGTACACATAAACTACACTATTAACAGTACAAAAATTTACGGTATGCATATAATAGTTTTCAAATTAACACAAAGGAACTCTAAAAACTTGCTCAGTGGTTTTTTTAGTTCCCTTTTGATACTTAGACACTGCTTACGGGACATTCATGCTCACTCCTTCAGTTATTATATTTTTCAGATAAAATTCAGGGTATCGAGAATGTGAAGAGACAATGTTTGGCTCGCTATCCTAGATAGTTTTGTTAGAGAAGATGTGTGGAACCACGTGTTCATAGAAGAGAGAGTAATGATCCTGATTTTTCCACAATGGAGTGTTGGTGGAAGTAAAAAGTTACGGATTACAGAAATGTGAACAGTCTATTAGGTTAGGTCTTTTGAGGTTCTTTTGATGATGTAAAAGTTAGGGCATGAACCCAGTAGTATTGTATTTTCCTTAGTGTAATATGATATTATTTATATTATTGTGATTTTAGTTTTTCTGATTTTCCAGCAATAGGCTTTGTGATTCGAAATTTCGGTTTCGGATCATGGCCGAACGATCCGGTTCCGGGTAATTAAGGAAAATCCGGGTCGGGTCGTTCCAGTAACAACCCAATTCTTGGAGAGGTAAATAATGCTCTCGGCACATGGATAATCCGTCAGAATTACACATTGCCGCATTACATTACAGACTTACAGTGGTATCATAACAAATTTTTCGCTAAAACATTAAAGAAGCAACGGATCAGAATCAACTTCCCTAGAAAATAAATGAACAATGTGGTGATTTACAACCGACAAATGAATGTTTAACATGCGGTGCCGGTCCGGCAAAGCAGTAATCGTGTCATTCGAGACATCTTCCTCTGAGACATTTACAATCCCAATAAGACAACTATCATAAATAGCAACAACAAGATCCTTACACTACAAATTTCACTGATACAGAACATCGAACATCAACCATAATCCTCACACTACTCACACATACTAAAAGAAATGATAGGTACGAGCACTAAGAACTACACCTGCTAAACAACAAGGGCACCGCCCCTACGTGACAACAAAAGGAAATAATAGGAATCTCCAACTGGCACATGGAGAATCTCTAACCAGGACTCTTATTCATCATCATTGACATCACATTCCTTTGAAAATGTTAAATAAGAGGTGAACTGACAGTTCAGTCAGAAAAAACATAGTCAAGACGGAACAGTAAAGATATGTGAAAATATTTTCATATTTCTATAATCTTTAGCGACTTTTATACTGGAAATAAGGATAATAATAATATCAACAAGGAAGTATCTACATTAAGTGAGTGGTAAAGCGCGACAATAAATGGAAAATCAACAAGAAATAACTGGGGGTCAGTCCTGTTGCTCGGCCTTCGGCGGTCGGCCATGCTGAAATGGAGTCTTTTATGCCCCATGTATCAACACCACCGGTACACTGGAGAGCTCTCTGCGAGTGAGGCGACAATCAAGACCTCGAGACCTGGGAAGGTCTAAAATGCCTTTAGTTAAATATAGATAAATATATCAATCAATACATCGTATATGTAATAAACAATAATAATGAAATGTATAACAATAAATGTTTTAACATAAAATGTATTTTACAAATCGTTTCTAGTTAAAAACCTATTGCCTCTCGGTGAACTTATGACCATGCAGTCTCATCACGAATTCACGATAATAAGTTAGTTTGAGATTAAGATATGGTCAAACCCATGTTATTGAAAGTTAATCATTGTGTTAATTAATATTCAATTGAAACCCATTTTATTCTCATTAATTAAAGACAAATGGACCCGGACCCAAAAAAAAAAGCATATAAAATCTCATAGTAGTAATAGTAGATTCGTATCAAGACATGTCTCGTGCCGTTGACTAAAATCGCTAGGGAAAGCAAAAGGTTAAAATGAGCTGGTGCCTGAAGGCGTTGCGTGCCAGCACGTTTATTGGGGCAAGAGTCACATGCAGTCGAAGAAAATTGTAGCAGCAAGCAAAAAATATCACCAGAGATCACATGGTGATAATGTGAGGAATTTGGAAGTCTTACCATCCCCTAAAAAAAAGAAAAAGGAATTTTTATGTGGTGTATTCCCATAGTGTGTAGTATACATTTATTTTCATTTCAAAATACGAATGTTTTATTGTGAAATAAAAGGGAGTGTTTTTTAGTTTAAACATGTGTTTTAAAATCAAAATAGATGTATCTTGCACAATACGGATATATCACCAATGATAATAAACATGTAGAGTGATACATACAGTATATCTACGGGTGAATATATTATTCTATGGTGTGACACGTGTCATTTAATGACTACACATTAATCAATGATGAAAATAATGTTTTTTTTTAGGGGTTAAAAAAACAATAATGTAATTTTAAAGAGTAAATATATCAATTTCCAACATTTAACTCAAGTTTAATCGATATAATTAATATATTTTTTTTCCGACTCATATTCAATTAAAAAATAGTTTTAGGTGTAAACAGACTTTTTCATAAAATATCATTTTCATCGTTCCCATAATTAAAAGACTAAATGCTCCTATCCTATGATAGGCAAACTGCAGAATCAGCAAATTATCTACGGGACAAGATCCTGTAACCGATGCTTTTGGAATCTAATTAACCAGCCATTCTCCGACAATACTTTGCTTTCTCTAAAGTTTTGTACTGTTATTTTGACCTCTTCCTATTTGCCAGCCATAATGCCAGCCATAATGTAGGGTAATTCTAAGACTCTGTATTAGATTTTTTTTTTTTTTTGTGGGCCCCGACTAAATGTGTGGTGTGGATGATGTAGTGGAGATAACCATTTTTATATGTATCACGTAAAAAAAATAAATAGTTTTGCTCCTATATGCATATTCAAATATTTTCGACAGTCGAGTCTAATAAAAACTCGATGCATATCCGTATATTACCTTTGATTATAGTTATACTCATCATTATGTTGCTAAAGAAAATAAAATAAAAGAATTTGATACACCTTCTATAATGATTGAATTTATAATCTGTTTTTTTTTTACTAATAACCGATCTCTTTGATTTTTTTTGATGATATATACATAAACATTAAACAACAATAGGATGAAAGGTCAAAATTCGATTTGACTCTCACTAATCAGTTCAAACCCCATTAGCGTAGGATATCCTTAATTAATTGTCTCTATATATATAATAATCTCCCGTCATTCTCCTTCAAAATGTCATTTTATGATCATTATTAAGAAACTGACAAATAGGGTATCAAAGAACCCACAAAAACCCTACATTGAAGGTATATATCTTGGCTTATCTGTCTAAGACCACTTGCCGTAGAATTTGTAAGAGATGATAAATCTGTATTTTACGATTGTAACTCTCCAGATTCACCTAAAATACAAATTTGCATCGATCGTTAACAAGATATGTATTCAACAGATTCTAGACATCATACTCTATATCAACCGCAATCTGAATGAATTTACAGATTCAAGTTTTTACTATTTTCAATTATTTTTGAAATACACATATATTGCAAAAAAAAATGTTTTTGACAAATATTTCATTGTATGGATCTTCTATAAATATTTAGAAGATCCATACAATGGAATATTTATCTAATATAAATATTTATCACTGTAAGAATAGACAGTAAATTAATATATATATATATATATATATATATGTGTGTGTGTGTGTGTGTGTGTGTGTGTGTGTGTGTGTGTGTTTCAAAATATGTCTTATTTTTTATGGTTTTAGTTATTTTCATGTTGTATAGTAGAGATTCCAATGTAGTTGAGCCGGTTTAGAGATTCTGAAAAGCAAATAAAAATGATATTGGAGTTTGTAAAGTAGATAATATGTTAAGAGACACTGATGCGAGTGCTCTAAGTCACTGCATGCATACATACATACAATACAATTTTACTATATACATGTACAAGACGTTGACTATTTAGCACAGTAGAGTACAAGAAAACGAACATCTTATAAAACAAGGACGGAGCCATAAATTTATTTTTGGACGGGGTAATGGACTATCTATGTATTTTCGGGTATGTTCATTAAAATGACTGATTGTATTGGTTTGAATTATATATGCTCTTTTGTGTACAAAAAATAACAACCAGTTGGGTTTAGCCACTCTAAGCCCACAACATGGCTACGTCCTTGCTATAAAATGCAAAATACATTCAAAAACACAACTTTGACATAGCATATATATATATACTAGTATCCGTACACCGTGCATAATGCACGGTGCATGCCCATTCCAGATCGGTGGATGTAATTAGGGTCTTTTTTTGTGTGGTATATGTTGCGATTGTACGAAATGAGTAAAGACTATAAGGAATCATAAAAGCTTTGAAACATTAACTATACATTATCATAAGGTGTTTTTCAAAGACATAAATAGGAGTGGGGACATGACATGGCATGTGTTGTGTTATACCGAATGTGATAAATATATTCCGTATAATATACTTAATACGTTGTATTATAACGTAGCATGAAGTATATTACGTTGTACTACACCGGAAGCAATATTAAACGGACACGACGAATGTGGAACACCGAATTTAAAAAACAAGTATAACACGAAACGTCATTGTATAACAAAATAATTAAATGGCCAGACGGAAAAAAAAATTAACTAAAATCTACCACACGTCGTAATAAAATTGATGTAAATTTCTTACTATTGTCCCAACTAATAACAACAACCATTATTGTATCTTAAACATCTAAATAGACAAACCGCTTTTAATAACAATGTAACGAACTAAAGTAAGATAACATAAAATATCATTAAATTGTTTAAAAATATATTAAACTATAATAACGTGTATACGTAAGTACGCAACGAGCCATACTACTAAAAAACCGAAATAATACTAAAATTTATGTAAATTTGTGAGTATTGTCCGAATTAATACAACGAAAATAAATCCATAGAAATATGTCGTCCATCGGTAGACGGCACTAATGAATCGGAGAATCCGGAAGGAAAAGAGGAATGAATACACTATATAGAAAAATTTCGCGTATAGCCGTAGACATCAACGGAAAAGTGATAGGAAACATCTACTAATAACAATAAACTCATTTTAACGTGTATACTAAAGTCCGACACTCCTAAAAAAACCGATATCATAATAAAATTGATGTGAATTTGTTACTATTGGCCGAACTAATAACAATAACCACTATCGTATCTTAAACATCTAAATAGACAAATCGTTTTTAATAACAATCTAACGAACTAAACTAAGATAACATAAAATATCATTAATCGTTTAAAATATATATTAACTATAATAACGTGTATACGTAACGACTCACACTCCTAGAAAACCAGAATAATAATAATTAGAATCTGAAGGGGAAAAAAGCATAAATATATCATTGTATAATGCAAGGAACGGAAAAAAAAATAACACGTCACGAAGTCGATATTTATAATAATAAAAGTCTACAATGAAATAAAATCGAAATACGAAACGATACAATGTAATACAATAAGATAAGAAATCGGAAAAAAAAACTCGAAAGCGTCGTAAGAAAAAAATTGGAGGAGGTGAATAAAAAGAAAAGACAATATATATATATATATATATATATAGATACATATATATGCATGTATAGGTGAAAAGGGAAAAGTTAGAGAAAAAAAAAAAAATCCTAAATGTGGAAAAGTGTACCAGGAAAGAGAGGAAAAAACGTCGCTAGAAGTCTTAAAAGAGAGGGAAAAGCGTCGCTATAAGTCTAGGGAAAAAATATAGATACATATATATGTATGTATAGGTGAAAAGGGAAAAGTTAGAGGAAAAAATAAAAAAAAAATCGTAATGAGAAAGTGTACCCGGAAAGAGAGGAAAAAGCGTCGCTAGAAGTCGTAAAAGAGAGGCAAAAGCGTCGCTATAAGCCTTAAGAGAGAGGGAGAAAAAAAAAAAAAAAAGAAAACGTCGGGCCATTCAGGGCCCGACACGTGGCAGCACCACAAGGAGCACAAAAAGCGCTTCTTGTTCCTTTATTAGATAATAAGATAAGATAAGATATATATATATATATATATATATAGGGTTGGGTTCCCTACATACCATACTATCCACGTGCTTTTACCGTACATACTACTAAAATAGTGCATCGATCACTATTTTAGTGCACCCGTTATTGTTTCGGTGCAACTACAAATTGAGGAGCGGGTTTCTAGTTAGGTTTAAGTATTACCTAATAGCGATTTCCCCCGCTTCATTAACTAAAAGCGCAAATAACCAGTGCGCACTAAAATAGTGATCGATGCACTATTTTAGTAGTATGTACGGTAAGCGTGGATCAATAGGTATGTATATGAACTCATTTCTATATATATATATATATATATATATATATATATATATATCAGGGAAAAACATGATTTGTTGAGAAACTATAGGGGAGTAGATGACTTGACTTATCGTTTCTCAGGATATATTTCTTTGTCTTGGCCAAGAAAAAATAAACTGAGAAATAATGGATTTAAAGAAGAAAAAAAATCATTTTTTTCCACATAATCAAACATGTTTAACTCGAGAAAATAATATCGATTTGTGTAATGGTGGCTTCTATCGGCACCTCGTATATGCTATCGGCATTCCTTTATTTTATTTTTTATTTTTTTTTATCGGCACCACAAATGTATTTATTTATTCTTATTTTCGGCACCACACTTTTGACGTTCCTTTTCGATAATAACGTGAATGGACAGCCGTTTTTCACTCGTGAAAATTTTATAACTATAACGTCGGTGTCACTGATTTTATAGTCGAAAACCAATGGCACTGCCAACGACGTTATTATCGGAAACTAACATTAGTTTCACTGACGTTAATTTACATAAAAATAATCGTGATTCTCAAAATAATTTTTTGAATGCCGGAAGTAATTGTGGTATCAACAGTAATGGTGCTAATATGCAAGGTTTATAGTGTTACCAGTAGCCCAATAACACACCGATCCATATGTTTGAAGACATTCCGGCCTGCATAGAATTAATTCAGAATTGAGGCTGCTGTCATGGCTTAACATGAGCTTATTGGGTCCTTTAAGCCCAAACTTTTAAAACGTTCTTTTTCCTTGAGAAATGAATTCAAGCTTGGACACACGTATTTTAATTCAAACCTTGCCCTTGACAAAATTTGCCTTAAAAACCTGAGTCTCGGTTATGAATCATAAACCCGGATACACAAGTATTTTTAGACATCATCAATAAAACAACGTAGTTTTGAAAAGAAAAAAAAAATTTATATCATTTTCACATTTTAATTGTGTATTAGATCAATTATACTTGTGACACCTGAAGGGCTTGGCACGCACAATCCTATCCGATTCCGAGTTTACTCCTTACACTTCGGACATCTGTCCGTAGCATCTCAAAGAGGTGGCCTTCCCAAGGCCAGAGGAATGGTGACAACAGTAACATAAATTAAATGTTGGTTTTTAGTCTCTCAATGGTCGTTGAGGAATTAATGATCGTCAAGAGAAGACGGATATATAGTAAGTTACCCGCTTGTAACAAGTTTTTACAGGACGTAAAGAAAGAAATGAATGAATGTTCTTTTGGGAAACTTAAAAACAATACACCTACCGAGATGAAAGACAAAAGTGATTCTTGCAAGGCTACTACGTAATGGCATGTTTGTTACAAATGAATGGATTAACTTTTCATTCTATCCAATGTTTGTGTACGTTTATAAGTTAATGGAATGTAATGAAATTTTATTCCAATTGAATGAAAAATAATCATTTTCATTCCCCCCGAAATTGGATGGAATGTGATCAAAATCGACAAAACACGTGACTAGTGGGTAAGAAAAACGTGAGGTTGAGTGGGTGGTGAGGTGGGGTGCGGTGAAGTTGGGTAGGTGGTGGGGTAGGATAGGTGGGTAGGATAGGGTAGGATGGGGCGATGGGTGTTGTAAGGTAAGATGGGTGGTGAATAGGGTAGGGTAGGGTAGGGTAATGTGAGATAAGGTAGGGTATGGTATGATGGGATTATGGTTAGGGTAAAGTAAGATGGGGTGGTAGGTATGGTAGGGGTGAGTGATATGGGGTAGGGTGTGATAGGGTTAAAGATGAGAGATAATATGTAGGTTGGGTAGGGCCGGCCCTATAGTGAGGCCGGCGAGACCTGGGTCTTAAGCCCAACGGTGTCGGTAGGCCCAACGGTATATGTTTCGCTAAATGAAAAGAAAAAATTCGTGTAGATTTAATCAGATTCATCCTAATATAATATGTTAATTTTTCTTTTGATAAAGACACAATTTTTTTTACACCAATCGATAAAGGTTCCAATAAAAAAATTTAGTTGGCCAAAAAAAAAATAGACATACCAACAAGTTTTAATAATTTATTGTATTTACGGATGTTAAAAACGCGATAAGTGTTGGAAAAAATGTAGTACTTAGGATTTGACAGAGAATTAGAAACTCCAAGACACGTTAATAACGTTGTCTTTTAAGAGATGTTTCGTCCACACGATTTGCCACTAAGGGATCAAATGAAAATCTCTTTCAGGATACAATGGAGGTGTTTGATTTAAACAGTGACTTATTTGAATCAAACTCGAGGACACTCAAAGTTTTTTAATGATGTTGTCAAACTTATGAATTTCCGTCTGCATACTTATGTCTTTTATAGGTTGCAAGTACCCCATAAACGAATGGAGGTACTCCTTGCACGAAAGGGTAGGGTTGTCACTGTTCACCGGATGAAAGCATGCAACCCTTACACGAAAGGGTAAGTACATATCTGTTCGATGAACTGATGCATGCATTGGTCTATACATATCAGGTCGAACCCCGTTTCGTTGCGATAACATTAATTCGTACGGCAACTCGTATGCAAACGATAACCAAAATATTTATTTATGAAAAAATATCTAACAATAAGTATGTTTTTAAAAAAACAACTTCAACTAAAAGGCCCAATTCGGGGACTTGGTCTTAAGCCCAAAAAAAGCGAGGGCCGGCTCTGAGGTTGGGGTGCGGTGGGGTGTGGTAATGTTTGGTGAGACGATGTGTTGGATGGTAGGGTTGTGGTGTATGGTATGGTATGGTATGGTAGGGTGAGGTGGTGGATGAGGTTGAGTGAGGTGGCGTAGGTTATGTAAGGTTTGGTTCGGTAAAGTAATGTATGGTAGTAAAGTAATGTGGGGTAGATAAGATGATGTAGGTAGAGTGTTATGAGAGATTGCCACGCTCTTAATGTATAAGGAAATATAATAACACCTTAACTAACACCGATTGATTTTAGTAGATTTAATGGCAAATGATTGATCTTTACATGGTGTTAGATCCAGATGTCATGAGATCGAACCATGGTGTTGAGAGAGATTTCCAACACTTGAGGGGGTGTGTTGAACCTCAATTATATTGTGTAAGTGTTGGGAGAGATTGCTCTCACTCTTAATGTATAGGGAAATATAGTAACACATTTACTAACACCAATTGGTTTTAGTAGAATGGTAAGCGCTTGATCTTAACATTGTATCAGAGCCAGAGGTCATGAGATCGAACTCTAGTGTGAACATTAATTTCACAATTTATATAGTGCAAGTGTTTGGAGAGATTTCTCACACTTGAGGGTGCGTGTGTATGTGTGTTGAACCCTAATTATATTGTGCAAGTGTTGGAGAGAGATTGCCCACACTTGAGGGTGCATGTCTGTGTGTTGAACCCCAATTATATTGTACAAGTGTTGGGAGAGATTGCCCACACTCGAGGGGGGTGTTGGGAGAGATTTCCCACAGTCTTAATGTATAAGGAAATATAGTAGCACATTTACTAACACTAATTGATTTTTATAGAATGGTTAACACTTGATCTTTACATGGCATCGGAGCCACGATTCCCAAATTCCCATCCGGAATGTGACTTCTTCTCCCCATCACTAGTTTATAAATGATGTTGTGATGAAAGACGATGGGGTCGAATTTTCTCTCCATACGCCTGGGGGTCCATCATTGCCTGATCCACCAGTTGAGGGGGGATGCACGGTAAACGCTTGATCTTTACATGGTATCGGAGCCACAATTCCCATCCGGCCGAGGGGAATATGACTCCTCCTCACCATCACCAGTTTATAGATGATGTTGTGATGGAAGATGAGGGAGTAGAATTTTCTCTCATTACACTTGGGGGTCCATCCCCATCATTGCCGGATCCATTAGTTGATGGGGGATGCACGGTACAGATGATATAGTTACAAATAAGTCAGTTGAGACAGTGTTCTCGGTGAAATTTATGGTTTTTATCGCATTATTAGAGAACAATATCTTTCGTATTTTAGTAATTTTTAGAGGAAATTATATGTTTAAGGCGTGAATTTGAATAATGGGTTTAGAAGTGTCAAAAGTGTAATTTGGGCGCTTTTATGTGTTAAATTTATTGAATTATTATTATTTGGGGATGACTACATGTTTTCCATGTTTTATCTATTATGTAGATGCTTAATTTCGAGTGCATAAAGAGGATAAATGAGGCTCAATTCGAATTATAAGAGATAAATATGGAATTGGCTTGAAGAAGAATGGATAACTATGAAGAAATCCGATCCTCGCATATTGGACGGGCGTCCACCGATCCGTACGAGCGTCCGTGGAGTGAACCGGCGTCCATGAAGCGTCCGAGTCATATTTTACATACGAGTCTCCGTACGGAAGCCGAACGAGCGTCGAATCTCCGTCCAAAAAAGCCGAACGAGCGTCCACCCCTTTGGACGGGCGTCCGGTGCCGACTTAACCCTAGCCGACCTAAAATCCTATAAATAGCAAGCGTGTATTAAACCCTGGGGACATCCCATACGCATCATTCACTCATAATAAACCCTAGCAACCGCATTATTCAAGGAGGAGAGTCAAAGATGTATCTCTCCATTCCAATGATTATGTCTAACAACATGATTGTTGGCTAAACGCATAGCAGGTGGAACAACCGGAGGATATCACATCAACGTCATCACAACCATGATTCGTTAGTTTATCTTTAGTTATGATTTTGAATACTTTGTTTTATTTATCGTTTGAATCCCGATTTATTGGTTAAGAGTTTCATTAGATAGGAATGTCAATGAACCTCTATGTTGTTTGAATTTTTATGGAAATATAATTCAACAATAGTTTTTAATTCAATCGATACAATTGATGATGTTTTGAGGAATCATATATCGTTAGTTGGGTATTACAATTTGGGAACAAATTGTTGATCTTGTGATGAATGTTATTTGTTTTTTCTTGGAAAAGTAAACAAACCCTAGAAATTGATCTAAAGGAATTTAGTCGGTTTCGTGATTGATCATACCAATAAAATCGTATTCGAATCATAAACTGGTTGTTTGATTGTTGAGTGATAGATTCTAGGTGTTCTACTGTCTCCCCTTTATAATTTGATACAAAAATCGTTTGCTTCAACGTTAGTTTTAAGTTCTAGTTTTACAAACCCTAGTTTTCTGCACTTTTCTGTTGCTGTTCATAGTCAGACGCTCGTCCGCAATAGCAGACGCTCGTCCATCTTGCTGTTTTCTGATTTTCTGCTTGTTTTTATTTCGTTTTCTCGTTTTAGTTCTTAGATTCGTGACATAACCGACTTAGGAGTTATATCTTAATCGACAACCGTACGATTCCCTTAGACGACTCGGCAACACCTTATACTACGTACCTTATACTTGGGGTGTTCCGATAATATAAATTTAAAACACGTTTTTAACGAACAGACAGCACCTTCGCCACCACCTCGACAACCAGGTGAATGTGTGGAAGAGTTGGGTGGGGGTAGACGATAGAAAATTCCAAATTCACGGTTTCAGGATATTGTGACACACACTTTGGTTGACAAGTAAAGTCCTACTCCATGCTCCTCCATTCCATATACGTCCTCATGTACTCTATATTATATTATGCATTTTGTTAACTATGATTTGTTTTCTAATAAACACCGGAAGTACTTGGCAGCTATTACAGTTGGTAGTCCTCCAAAATCTTTTAAGGAGTCCATTAAGCATGATGGTTGGCGTAAGGCTATGGTTGAGGAGGTTTGAGATTTGGAAGGCCAAGGTACTTGGGTGTTACAGCCACTTCCTCCAGAAAAAAAAAGCGTTGGGGAGTAAGTGAGTGTATACAGAGAAGTATGATGCACACGGAACGTTGCAGCGGTTTGGGAACCATCAGATTGAAGGAGTCGACTATACTGAAACTTTTCCTCTTGTGGCCGAGATGATGATTGTATGTACATTTTTGAGTGTAGTTGCGGCCAAGAATTGGGACATTCACCAAATGGATGTCCATAATTCTTTCTTGCATGGCGATTTGCAGGAAGAGATTTATATGCGGTTTCCTCTGGGGTTCGAGAAACAAGGTTCGAACCTGGTATGTCGGATGCAGAAATCTCGTTATGGATTGAAACATGCACCACATTGTTGGTTTGCCAAGCTTGCTTCTGCTCTTAAGGAATACGGATTTCGTCAATTCTATTCGGACTATTCTCTATTTTTCCTACATCGCAGTAAATTAAGCTCTATGTTCTTGTGTATGTCGATGACACGATCATGGCCGGAAATGATAAAGTGGCTCTAGCTATTTTTAAACAATATTTGGGGAAGTGTTATAAAATGAAAGATTTAGGAATCCCTAAATACTTCCTTGGGTTGGAAGTCATATGAAATAAACAAGGGATATTTTTGAGCCAATGCAAATACGCCATTGATATTATCCATGAGATGGGGCTGTTGGGTGCCAAGCCTGCAGACTTTCCTATGGAGCAGAATCACAAATTGGTGTTAGTATGAGGGACCTTTGTTGGATGATCCCGAGAAGTATCGACGCTTGGTGGGTCGTCTCTTTATCTCGGTGTGACTAGGCAGGATTTGGCCTATTCTCTGCATATTTTGTCTCAGTTTATGCAGGCGCCGAGCATTGAGCATAGGGAAGCCGCATTGAGACTGGTTCGTTATCTAAAGATGTTACAGTATAAAAGATAATGGGAATGCTGATCGGCCTTTTCTAAGTGTCCAATCTCACCGGCAGTGTACCGGGTCAACTGTAGCCTAGAATTGGTGAGTCAAGGTCGTATCCCACAGGGAATCTGGTCGAGTACCAAAGTCGGTCTCGTCCCTAGTTCAGGCCAACACAACTATTGAACGTGGTGATTTGTCAGATCACCGGTTCTACAAACTAAATATACACAAAATAAAAGAGTTTAAAACTATATAAAAGAGATAGCCGAGCTATGATCCAATCTACTACTATCTAAGCCTAACTCGTTTCCGGAAGTGTTTCGACAAACTCTAATGTTCTCGGCATCGTTGAAGGGTGTCGTCTCCTATATCCGAAACTAAGCGCCAATTTCAACAACCTAGTTTCCTATGTCGAATTCAACAGTCCGCTGACCGGATTTAACTGACCCGACACGGTCTACGCTCTATGAGACGCTCGTTAACAACGATATAAACCTCACACACGAAACCGAATCTGAACAACTCAGCCGGTTTTACACGGTGATCCTAGAACCCCTTTTCCCGCACCCTCTCGCAAAATACATATGTAAAAAAGCCACGTGTGATACGATTATCGAGTCGCGAGTTCAATAAACGTCATTAGGCATAAGTTCTAGAACAAAAACAACATCGAGAATCTAACAATCATAACATCAAAATACTTCAATCAACGAGCTAAGGATTTGATTTCGAAGGCTATCACATATCTCGACTATATAACGGATTAGCTACTCATTATAATAAGCAAAATAAAAGAAATCAACAATCAAAGTTAACAAAGATCAAGATCAAAAAGCAAGAACAAGAAAGGAAATTGAAATACCAAATATATTATGCCGTAGATAGTCGAATCTCCGAGCCGAATCCCGTCAATAACGCGTCAAGGTATCTTCGAGAATCAACGGATTACAACAATCTACAACTAATCTAAGCTAATATACCTCTAAACTAAGCTAATCTAATGAAAATTGATGAAAAACCGAAGAAAAACGAGTTGGGAAGAAGATGGATGTGATCTAGATCTAAAATGGGGGTATTTATAGTGTTTTATGTGTTCGGACGCTAGGCGTGCGCCTAGGAAAGTGTAGGCGCACGCCTATGATGCTGAAAACACGGACCGAAACTTTGCGTATTTTTCCCTCGTAGGCGTGCGCCTAGCATTTCTCGAGCGCGCCGGCTGATACACCTCCAGTAAATCAGCCATAACTTTGTGTGTAGACCTCCGATTTGAGTGATTCAAAATCCGTTGGAAAGCTAATGAAATTGTCTACAACTTTCATGAAGATGTCCAGCCCAGAAAATGCCTCCAAGGTGGATCAAAATGCAGATCAATGGAAGGTATGGTTGTAGTACCACCGCGTTTTGATCCGTTTGAACGTTTAAGCTTCGGGCACACGTTCCAATCCTCGTAACTCGCCTTCCGGACATCTCAAACACCTAAGTCCTGTACAAAATCACAACAAATACCACACATAATCCCTACAGGACACTAGGGTGACCGAGAGTATAGTAAATTACACCGAAAAAGACCGAGAATCCCGGACTTTACGTCCTAGGTCCCGAAATGATAACCAAGGTGTAAATTACTTCAAAATACAATCAAATGTCTCCGGAAACATATAAAACGAGGTATAAACGGGTATAATTACATAGTAAATGATAGCCAAGTTGACTCTCATCAACTACCCCTACTTAGCTTTTGCTCGCCCTCGAGCAAAAATGAGCGATTCAAAAATCAAGATGGAGTCAACATTGCAATCATACATCTAGTCTATAAGAATTGAAATGGTAAAACACAAGTAAATGACACAAATGCATAAGATTTAAGTTCTACCTTGTATCGAGAAAAGAACGTGTGTGTGTGAAAAGCTTCTTCAACATTTATCACCAATGACCGGTTTAGATTATAGACGTATAATGTACCGAGGCTACACCATAGGCTTATACGTCGTAAACATCTCCACTAATCGAGGTCAATCGAAGTCTAGTACGGTCGAGCAGGACTTGAAGGGTTATAATGTTAAGCTAGGGTCGGGGCTAACGAAAAGATATTTACGATAAAATGGAAAAGAGAGGGTGCAAAAGAGCTTTAACCGAGATATATACACAAAACGCGGTTATCACTTCGCCTTCAATCTTTCCAAATATTTACACCTCCGGAGTCCAAACCCTAACCTTAACTTCATAATATACAATACCACACAACACTTTAGTCCACTTTTTGGACTTATAACAAACTATAAATATGTACATATACCACTTCTGTTTCTTTTCTTTTCTTTTTCTCTTTTTTTTTCTTTTTTTTTTCTTCTCCTTATATACATCAAAATTCCGAACAAAACAAAACCGACACATTGTTACACTCCTCGTACCGAAATAACTCGGAAATCACGACTCCATACCATTACTTACGTCTCAACAATACCTCGCAACATCGTAAAAATGTGCGGAACAAACAAGCTCAATTGCAAGGTAGTCAAGGATATGTAGACCGAAATAATGTTAGGGACATCGATTTTCACGGGTTAGTAACACGAAAGGCTAGTTCGGGTGGCGGTCTAACCACCCTACAAAAGGCTTAGAGGGGTAACAGTGGATTAATCGTTTAGGTTGGCCTTTGGCTCTGATCGGGTCAAAATAAATGCCAAAACCGTCATCCCGTACCTAACCACGAAGACCTTCCTATTTCGCCTCGAAGTTACTAATATAAGTTCTAGGTAACCGGGTCATTAATAACTACCATAATCGTTCACTAGTCAAGGTGATTCATGAAGTCGAAGCTAACGTGATAGGACTATTCCATTCTCAATACACGATCCCAACTCAAATGAAATGCATTCATATAATCACTATATGTTCAATCAAAACAATATCAAAAGGCTCAATGTATCAAAACCAATGTCAAAGGCATCAAAATTTCTAAAAACGACTCAATTTACACTAAAGGAATAACAATCACTAAGTATAACTCGTTCCACATGAAAACAAAACATCGAAGCTAAACCGACTACCCCCTACTTTAAAACGAAACACGAAGGATAAGGGTAGAAAAGTTAGCTTACAACCGGAAAAAGGCGCGAGTACGATTATGTAGCATCCGTAAACTGAACTCCCAGGGTACCTGTACTTATAAAATATACACAACCAACACCAAAGGTGTACAAGTATGGAGTATAACACAATGAAACTACCCGGATTACCACAACTCATCAAAACCAAAAACACCACACTAACCCCCCAAAACACACTTCCTCGGGTTATATTACAACAAAACTTACCCGAAGTATCAAAATAGAAACTAAAGAAACACAAAGAAACACGAGGGGAAAGAAAAGCATTAAAAGCACATTCTGAGTTTTTAGTCTTCAGCTCGACTTTCTACCCCGAACTATGTCAAGGATAGCTATACCAAAGGAGAGCAAACCGTTGCTTCTCCCTACCAAAATCATAGGAATTGAGCACCCCTTGAAAATGAAACAAAAGAAATATGGGGCTCAATCCCCACCACCATGAATGGTTCGATGAATCCGTTGCACGTAACAACGAATTCACTTTCCCCGAACTAAAACATATCCCAACTAACAATGACTCTAGCACTAAGTATGAACAAATAGGCTCAACATCAACAACAAACTCAATAGGGTGCACCCCCGAAGATATAACAATAGGGCTAAATGAAGACGGAACAGTGACTCAATAGATACAAGAGTCATACCATCCTCGTAGTGTTCCTCCGGGGTGATTTCAAGCAAAGTCTCACGTTCTCTCCTCTCAAACTCCTCAAACAAGTTGTTGCACTTTAAGCTCCAAGTTTCGTATGGCCGTTTGCATTGCAGTCTGGCCATCTCGAAGCTCATTATGGTGCTCTTGGACCACTTTACTCAACTGTTCAACCTTTTGCTCAAGAGCCAACCGTTGCTCCGTTGAGATCTCTGATTCCGGAGGTGGAGAAGTATCGAGTTGTTGATCAAAGTAACTTGGGGCATTATCCCACTCATTTCCATAAGATGCGGCGTATGGGTTGAACTGGTAAAATGGTTGTGTTTGGTAACCCATAGCACCGTAGTTGTAATATCCAAATGGGTAAGGATAGGAGCCGTAATTGTAGTATGGATTCATTATCTGCAAACAGGGAAATAACACAAACACAATCACGGTATCTAGTCACTACCACTACCAAAGTAAATGGTGTGACACTTCAACAACAACAAAATAAAACAAACTATACATAAATAAATAAAAAAAAGAAAAACGACCTAATCCTAAGAACTCAACTAACTTACAAGATATCAACCCGATTCCCCGGCAACGGCGCCAGAAAACTTGATCGGCCTTTTCTAAGTGTCCAATCTCACCGGCAGTGTACCGGGTCAACTGTAGCCTAGAATTGGTGAGTCAATGTCGTATCCCGAGAAGTATCGACGCTTGGTGGGTCGTCTCTTTATCTCGGTGTGACTAGGCAGGATTTGGCCTATTCTCTGCATATTTTGTCTCAGTTTATGCAGGCGCCGAGCATTGAGCATAGGGAAGCCGCATTGAGACTGGTTCGTAATCTAAAGATGTTACAGTATAAAAGCTAATGGGAATGCTGATCGGCCTTTTCTAAGTGTCCAATCTCACCGGCAGTGTACCGGGTCAACTGTAGCCTAGAATTGGTGAGTCAAGGTCGTATCCCACGGGAATCGGTCGAGTACCAAAGTCGGTCTCGTCCCTAGTTCAGCCAACACAACTATTGAACGTGGTGATTTGTCGATCACCGGTTCTACAAACTAAATATACACAAAATAAAAGAGTTTAAAACTATATAAAAGAGATAGCCGAGCTATGATCCAATCTACTACTATCTAAGCCTAACTCGTTTCCGGAAGTGTTTCGACAAACTCTAATGTTCTCGGCATCGTTGAAGGGTGTCGTCTCCTATATCCGAAACTAAGCGCCAATTTCAACAACCTAGTTTCCTATGTCGAATTCAACAGTCCGTTGACCGGATTTAACTGACCCGACACGGTCTACGCTCTATGAGACGCTCGTTAACAACGATATAAACCTCACACACGAAACCGAATCTGAACAACTCGCCGGTTTTACACGGTGATCCTAGAACCCCTTTTCCCCGCACCCTCTCGCAAAATACATATGTAAAGAAGCCACGTGTGATACGATTATCGAGTCGCGAGTTCAATAAACGTCATTAGGCATAAGTTCTAGAACAAAAACAACATCGAGAATCTAACAATCATAACATCAAAATACTTCAATCAACGAGCTAAGGATTTGATTTCGAAGGCTATCACATATCTCGACTATATAACGGATTAGCTACTCATTATAATAAGCAAAATAAAAGAAATCAACAATCAAAGTTAACAAAGATCAAGATCAAAAAGCAAGAACAAGAAAGGAAATTGAAATACCAAATATATTATGCCGTAGATAGTCGAATCTCCGAGCCGAATCCCGTCAATAACGCGTCAAGGTATCTTCGAGAATCAACGGATTACAACAATCTACAACTAATCTAAGCTAATATA
Source organism: Gentiana straminea (assembly GCA_036785695.1). Lineage (NCBI taxonomy): Eukaryota > Viridiplantae > Streptophyta > Magnoliopsida > Gentianales > Gentianaceae > Gentiana > Gentiana straminea. The sequence continues at coordinate 10,681,827 of JAVUPR010000266.1, read as the reverse complement.
CCTCTAAACTAAGCTAATCTAATGAAAATTGATGAAAAACTCGAAGAAAAACGAGTTGGGAAGAAGATGGATGTGATCTAGATCTAAAATGGGGGTATTTATAGTGTTTTATGTGTTCGGGACGCTAGGCGTGCGCCTAGGAAAGTGTAGGCGCACGCCTATGATGCTGAAAACACGGACCGAAACTTTGGCGATTTTTCCCCCGTAGGCGTGCGCCTAGCATTTCTCGGGCGCGCCTGGCTGATACACCTCCGTAAATCAGCCATAACTTTGTGTGTAGACCTCCGATTTGAGTGATTCAAAATCCGTTGGAAAGCTAATGAAATTGTCTACAACTTTCATGAAGATGTCCAGCCCAGAAAATGCCTCCAAGGTGGATCAAAATGCAGATCAATGGAAGGTATGGTTGTAGTACCACCGCGTTTTGATCCGTTTGAACGTTTAAGCTTCGGGCACACGTTCCAATCCTCGTAACTCGCCTTCCGGACATCTCAAACACCTAAGTCCTGTACAAAATCACAACAAATACCACACATAATCCCTACAGGACACTAGGGTGACCGAGAGTATAGTAAATTACACCGAAAAAGACCGAGAATCCCGGACTTTACGTCCTAGGTCCCGAAATGATAACCAAGGTGTAAATTACTTCAAAATACAATCAAATGTCTCCGGAAACATATAAAACGAGGTATAAACGGGTATAATTACATAGTAAATGATAGCCAAGTTGACTCTCATCAAATGCTGAGTGCACTTTGCTGATCAATCGAAGATATCAGCAGCCTACAGACAGCATGAACACCAGCAGCCTACTGACACTATGAAGACTCACTAGCCTGCTGATCAGTTTGATATAATGTAATATAGAAAGCGGTAATCTAGTTGTAATCTGTTGTAACCGTTTGTAACCAACTTCCAATTGATTCATGAGGCGTATGAAGCTATAAATACCCATGATCAGCCACATTGTAAATAACTTGAAACTTTTACTTGATCAATAATAATTCCTCATTTTATTTTGTTTGTTTGTAATTCTACAAACTTCATCATGGTATCAGAGCAGAAATTTAAGAATTTCTAAAAGCTTTCTTGCATTTTTTGAAGAAACTTGAAAGTGTTCTTCATCTTTTTTCTGAGTTTTCAGTTTTTTGAGAGTAAACTGTTATCATTTTCCTTTTTTTGGTCAGTTCTTGATCAAATTTTCTCCATTATTGTTGATTTGAGAATCAATTCTGAGATTCTTGATCGCCATGGCAACTAAGAAACAAGAAATAAGCCCCTCAAGTCCATTCTATGTTCATCCTAATGAGAATCCGTCTCTGGTTCTTGTTCAGCAACAACTACAATCCCTGGAAAATGTCCATGGAGATAGTGTTGATCACAAAAAACAAAATTGGCTTCGTAGACGGCACAATTAAAAGGCCAAAAGCAGATTCAACAGAATTCCATGCGTGGAGACAATGTGATACAATGGTGAGATCATGGATCTTAAATTCTGTTGAAAACACTATTGCACAAAGTTTGATGTACTTCAAGAATGCACATGCAGAATAGAAGAATCTTGCAGCAAGGTTTTCAAATGTTGATGAATTAAGACTTTCAGATCTTCTTGAATAAATGCATCTAATGAAACAGGGCACGGATTCTGTCAATCAATATTTCACCAAATTAATGATTCTTTAGGAAGAAATCAAGACCATCAGGCCTGTCACAATCTGTTCTTGTGATCCTCAATGTCACTGCAATGGAATCAGCAATCTGATGGATCATATGGAAGCTGAACATGTCATGAAATTCCTTATAGGTTTAAGGGATGATTTTGAACCAATGGTCTCACAGGCAATGCTGATAGTGCCTTTTCCAGAAATTCATGATGCCTTTGCAATGGCAATCAAGTTTGAGAGACGGAAGTCATATATGGCTTACAAGGCCAAGAATCAAGATTCCATGGTCCCATTGTCACAAAAGAATGGACAGGGACACAATCAGACTATTAGCAGACCTAACTCTGCTGCAAATCCCAGGCCTAAAAATCCCAAAAATATGCAATGTAGTTTATGTGGATTCAATAGCCATACTGAGGAGACTTGTTACAAGAAACATGGTTTTCCTCCTGGTTTCAAGTCAAAAAGGGCAAATATGGTAGTAGAGGAGCAATCAGCAGAATAAGATCAGGCACCAAGCAGGTCGGCTGGACCAGGGTTTCCCAATCTTACTGCACAACAACTTGACAAGTTGATGGCTCTGCTGAATGTTCATCCTAGACATGCAGGATTTGATGTTGGCCAACCTGCTGATAATGTCACATATTACTCACCTGCTACAGGAACATGTGACCTAAATTTAGTAAGATCAATACAATAGATCTTGGACTCTGGTGCCACAGATCACATTGTAGGATCATTGGATCTATTAGGTAATCCCAAACCTTAATCTGGTATAAAAATGGGATTACCTAATGGAAACAATGTTTCTGTCACACATATAGGACAAGTGAGGATTAGCACTCAACTGGTCCTACATGATGTGTTTTGCATTCCTGGCTTTAAGTATAATCTTTTATCCTTACCTTCCTTTATTAATCATACACAAGGTGCAGCTTTTTTTCTGCTAACAAGTGTGTTTTGCAGGACAAGAACAAGAAAATGATTGGTTTAGCTGACTTACACAGAGGACTCTATGCACATGGACCAACCAATAAGACTTTCTGTTACAAATGCTGTAGAAAATCACACTCTATCTGATAGACTAGATGATGCACTTTTATGGCACTACAGACTTGGACATTGCCAGACAAAAGACTGCAAGTCATCAGTTCACAGTCTGCTGATGTCAAATTTTGTAATCATGATCTTTGATATGTCTGTCCTATGGCTAAACTGAAGAAAAATCATTTTCCTTTAAGTACAGCTGCTGTAAATGCTACTTTTGATCTTGTTCATATGGATATTTAGGGTCCTTTGAGACAATATACTGTAAATGGACAACAATATTTTCTTACTGTTGTAGATGATTTTTCTAGATTTACTTGGGTTTTTCTTACGAGGCTTAAATCTGAAGCCTCTGACCTTTTTAAATCTTTTGTTAAATTTGTTTCTACTCAGTTTCATAAAATCATTAAAGTAATTAGATCCGACAATGGTGCAGAATTCCAACTTACTGACTTTTATGCTCAGCAGGTATCATACATCAGACATCCTGTGTAAGTACACCTGAGCAAAATGGTATTGTTGAAAGAAAACATCAGCATCTGCTGAATGTTGCAAAAGGTTTGAGGTTCCAGAGTAATCTACCAATTGAATATTGGAGTTTTTGTCTTTTACACGCTGTAAAGTTGATTAATGTCACACCTACACCACTGCTGAAAGAAAGCGCTCCGCATGAAGTTCTTTATGGCACCAAACCATACTATTATGTGTTTAAAGTCTTTGGTTGCCTAGTTTTTTCATACACACTTCAACAATATAGGACCAAATTTGACTCAAGATGTAGAACTTGTGTCTATCTTGGGAATTCAACCACCTCCAAAGGTGTTATTCTCTTATATATTACCAAGAAAGATATATTTGTTGCTAGAAACACTCAATTCCAAGAAACTTACTTTCCTCTTTTCCAAAGGTCTTGGGAAAGCCTAGATATCTTGCCGACATGCCTCGTTCCTTTGCCGGTAATGGACAAGCTTTTTGATGACCCGTCGAACGAGAGTCGACGGACCAACCAGCAGTGGGATCAACAGCAGCTGATACATCCAATGCAAGGCATGAACCAGTAAATCAGGCACCTGAACCCACACAACTAAGAAGGTCCACAAGAACAAGGAAATTACCAACCTTTTATCAATGGGGTGCTCATAATGTTCAGCACACTCCACATCTGATGAGTGCGGTAATGAGTCTGGACAACCTCTCAGCAGACTATGCCAGATTCATTAATTATATTGATGCTGTTAAAGATCCTAAGACCTACAATCAAGCCATCAAGCATGATGAATGGAAGGAGGCAATGAACAAAAAGATTGAAGCCTTACAAAAGACTCACACATGGGAGATAGTTGATCTGCCCCCAAGCAAAAAACCTATTGGATGCAAATGGGTGTACATAATCAAATACAATCCTGATGGATCAGTAGAGAGATATAAAGCTAGATTACTAGCAAAATGCTACACTCAAACATATGAGATTGGTTATCAAGAAACTTTCTCACCAGTTGTCAAGATCACTACAGTTAGAGCCTTACTTGAAGCAGCAGCAGCCAACAATTGGCACTTACATCAGATGTATGTCAATACTGCTTTTTTACATGGAGATTTGCATGAAGAAGTATACATGTAATTACCTCCGGGCTGTGTAGCAACTAAACCAAATCAAGTTTACAGGCTTACTAAGTCATTGTATGGCCTCAAGCAAGCCAACAGACATGGAATTGCAAGTTGACTGAATCTTTGGAGGCTCACGGATTCACTCTGTAATACCCTACTCCCGACCCCTAGGTCCACTGGGGTCATTTTAGGAGGGGTTGCGAAGCTCTCGCCGCGACTTCAATAACTAGACTAAAAATCCCAAGATAATCAAACTAATCCACAATTTAACAATAATAAATCCACTAGTCAATTTAACATCAATTCAATAAAATATTTCCATTACAATATTACAACCCATAAAATTACAATAGGTCTCAAAATTAAATGAAGTACCAACGGAAACAATAATTTCAATTTCCTCGCATCTCGGTCAATCAACTCCTATACTCTTCATTACCCTCGATCATTAACCTGTATTTATAATTATAGAAAAAAAACAAAACAAAACAAAACAAAACAGAGAAACAAAGAAAACGAGGCGTCAGCAAAGGGCTGGTATGAGCCACGTGTGCAAGTGTTATACTATATATATATATATAAGAATATATAAAAACAAAATATCTTGACCATCTTTTAAAAATAATGTCGGAAGTCTTTTATTAGTTGATAGAACAAATGAAAAGTACAATCTTTAATATTGAAGTGCACGAGCATTAAGAAATCATGTCAAGTTTTATTTACAAGCACCAGCTTTGGCCGAGCCGATGAGTCAAGTACCGCCCTAACACCGTTTTACCATATGGATTTCAACCGCACTCCACGAGAACTAGCCATGCCTGACAACTCCGGCCGATTGTCAGGGAAAAGGAATCAACCTTCGCCGTGCAAACCTCCTACACAGTTCCAGCCAACCCTATCCATGCCCTAGGACCCACGCACCAACCGTCAGCCCTTGCTTTCCCGGCTGTAGCATGAATCTTCGGGGAAAAGGTACCGTCCCCGCTCTTACGAGCGAGCACTCTAGCTACTGTCGGAAAGACTTCGAGTCAAGAGGCCCCGAGACCGGTGACTAGCCGTTCTCTTAGAGCGGTAACTCTAATCCCCCTAGCCACCAGAGCTTTGACACTTTCGTGCCACGAGCGAGCGAGCGAGCAAGTATATATATTCCGTCAATTACAAGTATATCAGTTTTTATAGTTACAAGATTGTGCACTAGCTCAAAACGGTTAATGTTTTATTGTTTTTAAGACATCATTCGAAACGACTTCCGAATTTAAAACATTATTTTAATATAAGTAAAATACTTGAAAATAATTAAAAGACACACTTTGGCTTTATATCGAAAATAAAGAACTCACCTCTCGTCCGATCCGTCCGATAAATGCTATGCTATATACCTCGACCGGTTCCCGCATTCTTGATCCGAAATGGATTCCACGTTTTCGCATATGCGTCTATTAAAACTTATTTGTTTCCTATTTCCCATCATATACAAAACAAATGCCTAAGTCTTTAATCCCCAAATTACTTCATCGACTTCCCGTGCGTAAACACCTCATGCTCCACCGTTGTTTAATGCCAAACAATTAATTTAATGCCATATTCATACAACCAACACTTCTCTCAATGTTTAACTTCTTAACCTCGATCAAACTCCAAATTCTTTCCCCACTTGTCATGATCATTCTGTTCCTCAAGCCAATACCCGTTAAAAACATGTAATGGTGGGTTCACAAGTTCTTCTTTTCTTATACCCTTCTTCTACTATATAAGGGTGGGGTTCATTTGTCTACGAGGTGATGACGTGTTTATTCATGGTGAAAGACTGTGACCGGTTCAGACACGGTAGTTTTGCCAAAGAAGACGGTGGTTGATCGAATCGTACTGTAATGCATTGATTCTCTATATATCGTCAATGGTTGTGAAATGGAAGTCGCCGGCTTCGTATGAGAGGCCACCAGCGACTCAAAACAGTTGTAGTGGCGAGATGAAGAAAATATAGAATATATTTTGATGAGTGGCGGCTTCACCGGAATTGAGTTTTGGCTCTGATGAAATGAGGAAAACATTATCTGTGAAAAGGTTTAAAATAAAATGACTTGACGGTGGACACTACTACTCCTATGGCTCGATGATAGCAACCCACTGCCATGCATATTCTTGGTCAAGAGGAATGAGATGATGAAGCTATATAATATTAATATTATAGACGTGATTGTGAAATTGAAAAAGAGTCCTTGGTTGTATATATTAGTAGATAGTCTAATATATATATATATATATATATATATATATATATATATATATATATATATATATATATATATACTCCTAATCACTGTAAATTAATTGACTCCATTTAATTCCATTTTCCGTAACCGCTTAGCTAAAGCAATTATTAAAGTGTTAAATCTTCCCGTTACCTTCACTCAATCCAAAAATGATCACAGTTTGTTTACCAAAGGGTCAGGACAGTCCTTCATTGCTTTACTAGTCTATGTTGATGACATCATAGCAGCAAGCCCTAGTGAAGGGTTGATTCAGCAAGTAAAGGATGCTCTACATAAGCAGTTCACCATCAAAGATCTTGGAAAATTGAGATATTTCCTAGGCATTGAAACTGCTAGATGTCCAAAAGGCATATCCATTTCACAAAGAAAATACACACTTAACCTCTTAGAAGAATCTGAATTTTTTGGAGCCAAACCGTTTAAGACACCTATGGAGTCCAAGCAGACCTTACAACATGGTGATTCACCACTTTTAGAAGACAACACTGCATACAGATCCCTAGTAGGTAAATTAATTTACCTCGCTTTTACCAGACCAGACATTGTCTTTGCAGTCCAACAACTAAGTCAGTTTTTGGACACTCCTACTGAAAACCGTATGAGGGCAGCTTATAAACTGCTGAGATATTTGAAGACCAATCCTGGCCAAGGAATCTTCTTCCCAGCAGACAATAATCTTTTACTTAAGGGTTTTACAGATAGTAATTGGGTTGGTTGTCCTGAAACAAGAAGATCAGTATCAGGTTACATGATGTTTCTAGGAGATGCTCCAACCTCTTGGAAGGCAAATAAACAAACAACAATTGCTATAAGCTCATCAGAGGCTGAGTATAGGGCCATGGCAAATGCATTTTGTGAAATCCAATGGCTTATATCTACATACTACAGGATTTACAAATTCCAGTCCAGTTGCCTGCTGTCCTATTTTGTGACAATGCCAATGCAATTCACATTGCTCACAATCCTGTTTTACATGAAAGAACCAAACATATTGAAATTGATTGTCATGTTATGAGAGACGAGTCAAATCAGGACTCATCAAACTTCTTCCAGTCAATACCAAAGAACAAATAACTGACATCCTCACCAAGCCTTAGATGCACCTATTTTCTCTTATCTACTAGATAAATTGGGAGTTTCGAAGATCTTTCAGACTTCAAGTAGCTGGTGGGAATGCTGAGTGCAAGCTTTTTCATGAACCACTCACAGCTTGATGGGGGTGTAACGGTATAAAAGCTTATGGGAATGCTAAGTGCACTTTGCTGATCAATCGAAGATATCAACATCCTGCTGACAGCATGAACACCAGCAGCCTACTGACACTACGAAGACTCAGCAGCCTGCTGATCAGTTTGATATAATGTAATATAGAAAACGGTTATCTAGTTGTAATCTGTTGTAACCGTTTGTAACCAAATTCCAACTGATTCATGAGGACGTATGAAGCTATAAATACCCCATGATCAGCCACATTGTAAATAACTTGTAACTTTTATTTGATCAATAATAATTCCGCATTTTATTTTGTTTGTTTGTAATTTTACAAACTTCATCAGAAAAAGAGTCTTGGTCAGGGAATTCTTTTGTGATCCGACAATTCATTACTCATTGAAGATTGGTGCGACTCTGATTGGGCAAGTTGTCCTTTGACCCGCCGTTCCCAAAGAAGGTGGTTTGTATTCTTGGGCCTTTCACCCATCTCATGGAAGTCGAAGAAACAAGTGACAATCTCTCGTTGATCTGCGGAAGTTGAATATCGTTCCATGGCGTCCCTCACACGCGAGTTGAAATGGCTTAAGCAACTCCTTGATGATCTCGGGGTTCGACAACCCCCGGGATTCGCATGTTCTACTATAGTCAGTCGGAATTGTATATTTCTTAGAATCCTGTTTTCCACGAATGCACGAAGCATTTTGAGGTGGATTGTCATTTTGTGCGTGATGCCATTATTGATGGTTTGATTCTTTCATCCTACATCCCTACGAAGATGCATCTCAGAATCATGTTTTCCACGAACGCACGAAGGATATTGAGGCGGATTGTCATTTCGTGTGTGATGCTAATAGTGATGGTTTTATTCTTCCATCCCACGTCCCTACGAAGATGCAATTGGCAGATATTTTTACCAAAACTTTGGGCCAGCAATAGTTCGAGTTTCTTTTGCGCAAGTTGGGCGTTTGTGACCTTCACGCTCCACCTTGAGGGGGGGTATTACGATATATATTGTATTTATTGTATTTTTCTAGAAAGGGTAGTTTGGACATTATGTATAGATGACGGAACCCTGGAGATAGCTATATATTTGTACTACGAGAAATTGTGAATGACACAGAAAATCATAATTCAACATGGTATCAAATCGCTTACATGGTATCAAATTGATATTAGTAAATGTGCTACTTTATTTCCTTATACATTAAGAGTGTGGGCAATCTCTCCCAACACCCCTTCAAGTGTGGGCAATCTCTCCCAACACTTGCACAAGCTATATATTTGTACTACGAGAAATTGGGAATGACACAGAAAATCATAATTCAACATGGTTTCAAATCGCTTACATGGTATCAAATTGATATTAGTGAATGTGCTACTTTATTTCCTTATACATTAAGAGTGTGGGCAATCTCTCCCAACACCCCCTCAAGTGTGGGTAATCTCTCCCAACACTTGCACAATATATATTTCATCATACACTAAGAGTGTGGGCAATCTCCCAACACTTGCACAATATAATTGAGGTTCAACACGCCTCCTCAAGTGTGGGCAATCTCTCCAACTTTTTCACAATATAAATTGTGAAAATAATGTTCACACCAAGTTCGATCTCACGACCTCTGGATCCGATATCATGTAAAGATTAAGCGCTTACCATTCTACTAAAACCAATTGATATTAAGTAAGGTGATACTATATTTCCTTATACATTAAGAACGTGAACAATATCTCCCAACATAGGGTGAGGTAATGTTAGGTAGGAAGTTTGGTAAATAAGGTTGGGGTAGAGTCGGTAATAAGATAGCGTACGTTGGGGTATTTGATAAGGTGAGTGATAGGCAATTAGGTGTGGGTATGGTAGAGTGGTGTGGTGTGATGGGTAAAATGGGTGATGGGGTAGGGCTACGCCACCCTTGTCCACCCACCCTACACTACCCTACAGCTTTCACTCATTCTATCTTATGCACCATACTTTACTCTATCATCCAACCTTAATTAATTATCATGCCCTACTCATCACTCAATGGGATACCTTTTATATAATTTGCTTTATATTATTTCGTAATCCAAATGCAGTAATGAAATACGTTTATTCCAATAACTTTATTCCATTACATTTCATTCATAAGTACTACCATTCCCTTAAAAATTGTCCATTTTTTTACTTTGCGCACGGATTAAGAAATCATTAAATGTGTTGTATTAAAATGTGAGATGAACCTACAAACATTAAATGTTAATGACATTCTTATAAGAGACTCTAAATTTTATCTTTAAAATAATACATATTCATATTTTACAACATCTTATCCCACAACAGCATCCCTATCCTTATCCCAATAATATTTCAAATAATATTAAATAACAACCCTATTTATACACATTAAATATTTACTATTTCACTCCAGGAAGATCCATATCCATATCCCTATCCTTATAATTTTTAATAATTAAATATGTTTAGGGCGTGAATAGTGCATCATCACAAGTATGGATGCACTGTTCATATCCCTAAAAATAAATAGGGATATGGACTCTGTCTGTAGAAGCTATTTTAGAGTAAACTCTATTTTTTATCTTCATTTTAAAGATATGACATCATATAGAGTTTCTGCTACGAATGCCCTAACATAGAGGTATATTTGAAGAAAAATGATTGGTTTTATAATGGAAAAAATAATAGTACGTTTTATGGGACGGATGCAGTAACTTCCCATGAATAAGGGAAATAATTGTGTGGTGTAGAGATTTTGAGCTGATGTGACGGGTGAAACGATCAGAACCACACAGTTTAAGTGCAGAATGAAATCGTGTGGTGTGTAGTGTGCCACGACGTGTATCCGCACGTAGATACACACTACACAAAATGAATAAGGTATTCCTAGTCATTCCCTTCGGGTAGGTTAGGTTAGGGCTTCCTACTTTTCGGCCAAATCTGCCGCCGCTTCAGTTAATAAGAGTTCCACAGCCGCAGCTCTCCGTTCTCGTACTTGTAGCTCTCCGTTCGTGTTCTACAACCAGGTAAGAAGCGATTTCTTCATCTAAATCACCGTTCTCCCTCTTAGTTTTTGGGTTTTTGAAATTTAGAAGAGAAAAAAAAATGAACGGAGTGGAAAGAAGGGAAAAGGTGGGGTTTCGATTGTGATTTTGTTCGAGTATTAATTGGTTCGATTAAAGGGTTATAATTATGATTTGGTTCGCTAAGGATTTGGTTGGATTATGATTATGATTATGATCAAGTCGAGGTTTGCTTATGATTTGTACATGTATGCAGAACACTCAAGTGGTATATAATTGTTAATGTTAAGTGACGGTTCCATTAAAGGGTTCGATTTTGTTCATGTCTTTTTCTTTCATTAGAGTCCTTGTTCAATGTAATTTTGCTTTACTTCTGGATGCATTTTTCAATGACCGGGCATGTTTGATAACTATGCATAAAGGTCGTCCAGGTTGTTCTTGTTCAGCAACCGTGTAACTTGTTACTGGTTTTTGGTAAACCCTAGAATTTGAACAAAAGACCTCCGAATCTTACACAGAGAACAGGGGATAATTGCAGACTCTATGACGCAGAAAGCCAGTTTATTCAAAGGTCAGCAGAAGAAGAAGTCCATTCCTCCCAACCGCCATGGAAAAGCAGAGCGGATCCGGAAAGGTGTGATTATACCCCTTTTTGTGTGTATGTGTGTGCATATTTTCTATAGCGAAATTCAGAACATAATTAAGATGAAAATTGTAAAAGAACTTCATTTGTGCTTCGAGTATAAGTTAGTCGGACATTTACTAATTGCAACGGGAAGCATGGATGGTAATCGTCAATCTCTTTGTCCTTGTTTGTTTGTTTTATTTTTCTGGTGCATTTTTTAAAGGCCATGTGCATAATATTCCAAGTTAAGATTTGAGATTGTCAACAAATGATTGGTGCAACTAAGTATAAAGCAGTGCAAATAATGCTAAAGAAAGTTGTACATACACTAAGCTTCTAATAAAATTACTTGTAGGAAAGAAAGTTGTAAAGCCTATGAAGGTTACAAAGGATATGGAGACCGATCGGGTAAGCTTTTTTATTTCTTCTAATTGAGTTCAAATTTAAAGTTCAGCAACACCCTTGTTTACTTGTCATACAATCTTATATAGTGCATTGTGTTTTTTTTGTTTGTTTGCAATTTTTGCTCCATGTAGAAATAATATCCATCTGTTGAACATTATGACATTGTATAGCTTCCCTATGTCAATATTCTTGTTATGTCTGACCCGAGAAATAACTAGTTGATTTCATCCAATCATTAGGATCTCCTAGTAAAGTTAAACTTGCTTGGCCTCTTGAAACCGCTTCTTAACTCATAGTAAATTTTCATTATGTAATTATGGCTGAGCTGCAATATTGTAGAATTGAACTGGTTTCTTTTGGGATGTGAAAATCTGCAAGTATTAAGATTTACTGGGGTTTTCACTTCAACTTGTTTCTAATTTGCTTGATTTTTTTACCTTTTACCTAACCTACCTGATGCAGGAGCTGACAAAGTTCATAAATTTTTGCAACGAGTCAAAAACAGCTACTGTTGCCAACAAGGATGGTGGCCAACTAAGTATTGTCAAACCGCAGCTGGAATCATCCACTAAGTAATTTCTTCAAGTCTACTGTATGTAGCATAATTCACTTTTTACACTCTGTTTTCTAGTTTTGGATAATGCATTCAGCATTGTGTGTGAGAGAGAGAGAGAGAGAGAGAGAGAGAGAGATCCGGTATGCGTTTTATTTTTTTTTTTTAAATTTTGCCCTCCCTCATTTCTCGATATTTATATGTGCTTCTCCTTGCGTTTATATAGTGAATGGAAACATTGTAACATTTTGGCTAACATGTTCTTCTGTCACATGCCCTCTTCACAAATCTTGAAAGCAAATGAAAAGAAAGGGAAAAAAAAAATTTAGATCTGAAATTCGTTTGAAAGTCATTTACTTTGATTCTGGATGGTGTAAGCTTATTACCCGTTGCTTGGGCAAGAGCACGCTCTTGTTATGTGTCGTTTTCTTCCTAAATTTTTTCCTTTGGGGAGACTGGTGTGTACTTGTTTTGGACTCCAAGGGGAGACATTTTCTCGAGTGTATGTGTATGTCCCAATCCCCAACCTCAATGGTTATGCTAAGGCTCCAGGACCAAGAGGTCATGGTTTCGAGTCTCACCGTGTGTATGTGTGTCCAAATCATATTCTAAGTCGGTTCACAGGTCAAGAAAATCAAAATTTTGAACAGGAGCAGTATTTCTTTAATTACAAATCAACTTAACGTTATTAGATCATTTGTTTTGAGCGCTCTTGCAATATATCCGATATAATTGAAACGAGAGAGACTTATACGCAATGATTGAGACGTAATGTTAGAAATTTCATATATTATACATTTTCTTCTTTTCTTTTCCTTCTAATCATGATGGATAAAGAAAAATAGAAAATGGATGGGCCACTTAATTAATCATTATAAACCATAAAAGAATTATTTAAATAACAGCACCTAAAAATAAAGATGGCTACATAAACTCTACTTACTTTCATCAGCTTACATAATACATTATTGATGTAAAATTAAAAAAATTGAGTGATCTTATCTTGAAAACCTAATTTTCTTTATTTTAATCTGATGGTGTTGTCTTTATAGAAATTTCCTCGATTAAGTATTTTATTAATAATATCTTATTATATCAGCATTATGCTTCTGTCTTATTTTTCTTGGTTTCCGTTTCCTTCAGGTCAATAAATGCCTAAACAATTATTTACAATTGGGTTTTCTTGAATTTTTAACAATTGACAATGAAAAAAAAAATGCGCCTTCTTCCCCACTCAACATCCACCATCAACAATTTATTTATTTTACCCCTAAAAATTAAACTATTTATTTATTTATTGGCAACGATTTAGAAAATATCTGTGTGACATGTTATGCCCGAGCTTTCTTTTTTATTTTATTTTTCCTCCCTCAATTCATTTTCACTAGTTTATTATTTCCTAAAAAGATACTATAAGTTATTATAAAAATAAGAAGCAATATTATGATGATAAAAGTCTCCTACACTACTAGTTATTACAAAATTCATCCCGAAATATAAGTATTTTTGTTGTTTGGTATCCTCATGTTTGTTTGTTAAGGCTGTTTAAAATGTTGATGAACACCCAAATCGACGTCCTTTTGGACGGTTTTTTATTTTTCTTTTTATACATGGGTTCAAAACGACGTTGTTTTACTTCAATCCTCTTATCACAACATATTCACCACAGCAGACGATCTGCACTCCAAGTTGGAAGTGGTTTTTGTAAATCTTTCTCACCTTTCAATAAGGAATATCGAGTGGAGGGTCGGAGATGGTGTTAATTGCTCTATTTGGTTTGATAAGTGAATTGACACTTAAATCTTTGACAACAAAATAATTTAGCATGTCGTCCATGTTTTTTTCATCTTTCTCCAATCCATTCCCGATTCAGATAGTTTTTATAGGTGTTGTAACGAAAAAGAAACGATGCGTCTTCATATGACCATTAGTCCAATTGAAATCACTCTCATCAACAAGTCATCTAAAAAGAAACCATACGTCTTTATCCGAGAAGATTCACACGGGTTCAATACTAAGCAATAAAAAACGATAAGCCATGAGCCAAATGAGCTGAGAAGTGTGAGTCCAAAATGTAACACTATATTGTGAGCCGAGAAGTGTGAGCCAAGTGTTTAGTATATATATATATATACTGAGAAAATACTAAAAGAGATAATTATTTTATTCAAATAAATAAATTTAAAATTAAAATGAAATAAATGGGTAAGAGGTAAGTTCTCCCCCAAACATGGGTTTCTCCCCATCATCATTATTTCGTTTTAGTGAACTTTCTTTTATTTATTTTTTAAACGAAACACGACTATAAATTTGAGAATTTTTTTTTTCAAATGATAAACAATTATTTCATTACAATTTTATAAAAAAATAAAATATTTTAGTTATTTTGAACATATTATAATTATTTTATCATTTTTTAATTCTTTTTTCGTCGTCTTTAATTTGACATCTATCCGATATTTTCTATTCCAATTTAGGGCACTCTCGTCTACATGTGAAAAGTCTAAAAAAAAACCCAGTTTTTAAAATCTTTACATGTTACCCTCAGGAAAAGAAAAAAAAGAACTTTACATGTTTTTTTTTTCCTTTCTAAAACATCTCCCTTTTAAAAAATAATAATAATTAGCAAGAATAAATAAGACTCCCATAGTCCCATTGGGCTAGGGTGCATTTAATTGAATGAGTCTTAAAAGTATTTTTTAATCTTTTAATCTTAGCTCTTTTTAAAAAAATAAAGACATGATGGTTGTCTTCATGACTTGCCAACCTAATTTCACTTTTCCCAACTACAATACATTTTTTAAAATTTTCTTTTTTTTTATTGGACTCCTACCAAAATCCAAATTTTCTTTGCTTCACTGATATTAATTGATGGCCTACCCATTTCTTTACTAATATCTTTCTTTCTTTGTAATTTCCTCTAATCAGAATTTTGGACAATCTACCCTTAAAATAAAAAATAAAAAATAAAAAATAAAAAAGGAATTAAGGACAATCTGGCCAAAGTTAACAACCAAAATTATTATTTTAAATATTCAACCTGCTTTTTCTTGCTTATTTTATTTTTTTATTTTATTTTCCCACGCCATAAAAATACAAAGCTTTCTCATTTCCTCCTTGAAAAATTGGAATACTATTTTTCTGCTTTTTATTTTCTATTTTAATTATTCTGAAATTTTACCAATAATGTTTCCCATGTTTTGCTTTCTGATTCCTCTATTTGCTCCCATCTTCAACAGAAAGGAAGTTTAAACAGTGAAATTTAGCAGTCTACTTCTTTTTTGCAGCTTGATCAAGTTGTAAAATTTGATCTTTCTTTTTAGACTAAGAAGCTTCTTGAGCTTATGAGCTATCAAGTTCAGTTCTTTCCATTGTCAATTTTTTTCAACTCTTTTTTGGTAGCAAAACTGTGGGTTTTGGGTTTAGACTCTGTTTTTTCTCCTCTGTAATTTTTAATTTAAAGCAATAATTTTTTTAGGCTTCTGAGTAGCTGAAAATTAGATTTGAAGGGAAAATTTAAGAAATTTTGAAGTTAAAAAAAAAAAAAACGCTTTCTGCTTGGCAAATCTTCAAGCACATGGAAGCCAGAGAAGGAAATAGTACCAGTGGCGTAACAGTGGTGGGATCAAACGCTCCATCAGATTATCATGTCTCTCCAAGGAACGCTGAAACTCCCACGCAGTTCCCTGGATCAACGCCTCAACTTAGTGTAGCGACGGCACCACCAGCCACGGCTGCCGGAGGGGTTGTGGCTATAGTGAAGAAGAAGAGAGGCAGGCCTAGGAAATATGCTTCAGATGGTAGTGGTACAGCGGCGAAAAATGTAGTGATGTCACCGAAACCCATATCGTCGTTGGTGCCATCACCTCCGGTGATTGATTTCTCATCGGAAAATAAACGGGGGAAATTCCAGCAAGTTAGCTCGGTGGTCAAGCTCCCCCCGCATCAGCCCAGATTGGAACCGGTGAACAACCTGAGTAACGGTATGAACTTGTGACTTTCTTTTTTTCATCTAATTTCCTTGTTTATGTTACACTTTTATCCCCGTTAATAATGGTGTAATAATTATTAATTGATACTCCGCGTCATGATTAATGGTATAAAATTGCATTTTCTTGTTTTATTATGATAATTTTATTATAAGATTTATTAATTGATACGGCTCATATCTTTTTTTCTGTCAAAAAAAGAAGAAAAAAATTATGAGTCTACCGCGCGACTAATGGTATAACAATATTTTGTGGGGGGGGTGAGTAGCATTTCTTAACTACAATAGTTGTAAATGCTCTGGAATTTTCAAGATCTGTGATTCTGCATAGGCAGATCCTTCAAGGATGTGGCCTGTGGGCATTCGAGTTCGTTTTTCCGAAAGTCAAACCTCATATATATATGAGGTTATTCGCCTTTCTAGCGATTGAAGCTCACTAGTCTAGTGTTTAGAAAGTAGGTTCGATCAGGGGCGAATCTATGTAGGGTAAAGGGGGTTACGTGACTCCACTGATATCCGAAGAATTTTTTTTAGTATTAAAACGATATAGTTTTGTTGTTAGAAAATGTAGTTTTAGGTTTCGGTGACCCAACTGAAATAAATTTTTAGATAAAAATATAGTTTTATGGCCGGTGAACTCCACTAGAAAAAAAAAGGGTCCGCCGGTGAGTTTGACATGGTGTCACTAAAGACTCCCTCTCTCTTTCATGCTATGTTTTTGAAGTATTTTTTTTTTTTTTAGTTTTCTACCTCAAATTTTATAAAAAGATTTGTTTCCCAATTTGAGTTTATTTTTTAAAGATCAATTAAGCAAATAGTTGAATGCGAATTAACAGTGGGAAAAGAAAAATATATGCAGGTGAACGCGTTGGTGGCTCTAATGGTGCTAATTTTACACCCCATATCATTACTGTGAATACCGGAGAGGTACGTAAAATTTAAGTCTCCATGAAAATGACTGGTGCTTCTATTAAGTATTAACTAGTGTTTGAAATTGCAGGATGTGACAATGAAGATCATATCATTTTCGCAACAAGGGCCTCGAGCTATCTGTATTCTCTCAGCTAATGGCGTTATCTCAAGTGTCACACTTCGTCAACCTGATTCTTCCGGTGGTACTTTGACATATGAGGTGCTGTTGTTGTACTCAACCTATTTATTATGAATATATATCCCATATATATGTGTATAAAGCATGTCCTATCATTTCTTGTACTTAATTGTCCAAAATGTTTTGTTGTTAAACAAACTTAAATTAAAATTGCAGGGTCGATTTGAGATACTGTCGTTAACAGGGTCATTTATGCCGTCTGAGACCGGAGGATTGAAGAACAGATCCGGTGGAATGAGCGTGTCATTAGCAAGTCCTGACGGACGTGTTGTTGGTGGTGGTGTTGCTGGTCTGTTAATAGCTGCTGGCCCTATCCAGGTATTGATTTTCCCTACGGGGCGCGAGATTCTCTTTTATATTTAGTATAAAGTTGGATCATTTTTCACGTATCTGAATTATGCATGTCTGGATCTTCTTGTATCCATCCAACTTTTCAAAAACTGCAAATTCATTCATTCTAATAAGCTCTTCAAATTATGGCGTACATTTTAGATTGTTGTTGGGAGTTTTCTTGCCAGTAATCAGCACGAACAGACGCCGAAGCAGAAGAAACCAGAACATAATGTTACAGTGACGACGACTCACACAGCCGGTTTTACAATCACGAGTGGGGAGACAGAACAACCTTACCACTCTTCCCCTTCTTTCCGGGGAGAGAACTGGCCATCACCACTGCCAGCACCACCACCACCACCATCTGAGTCAACTCGTAAACCGGCTGACATCAACGTAACACTTGCTGGATAATTTACTCAATTCAATTCTCGGAAAATCGGTGTCTTTGCCACCTGGGCTGCATTGGTCTTGGGCTCTGATAACTGTCTCCTTGTTTATTATGTTGTTTGTCTGTAATTGTAATGTTAGTTTCATGGAATGTTGATGATTTCCTGCGAGGTCTGTGCGTAGATTCACTAATTTAAGCAGTTTCCTTTAATTTTAATTTTAATTTGTGTTGTGAACAGTTTGTTTAAATATAAGATTATTGACAACAGATGATGTTTACATCTGCTCAAGTAAAAGCAGGTCGATTGTTTTCGATGTAATGACACAATAAAAAGATCGGGATAAAAAGGGCGGGTAAAAGGATGAAACAGTAAGGATAAAAATGTAAATTCAATGAAACAAACTGGCTCTGCAAAAAAGGTTTAAATAGGAAATGAAGATACAGTAATCAATTTCCTTAAAACATTTTATGAAGCATCTTTCACCTAACATTAATGGCCCCCAGCACTGGGTTTATGAATAAAAAAAGGATCAACCAAGACCTGCATTAGTTTCGTTGCGCGGAGCATCTGCTTTGATACGAGGCGGTCTAACTATTCGATCAATTAGGCCATATGCAAGAGCTTCCTGAGCATTGAACCGCTTCATTCTGCTCAAATCCTGATGGACCTGCATCATAATGTTCACCTTAATTAAACCAACTTAATATATAAGGGTGCCTTATTGCATGCTAAAAATGTTTGATTCGACATAAGGAACATTTAAAATGCACAACAAATTTACTCTAACACGACATTTGATATGCACCACGGTGAAAGTTTGACTTTCACAAAATCAAGTACGCACACAACTTTTTAAATGTCGATTATAGACCATTTTGATTCTCAAAAGTCAAATGTATTGTATTGGCAAAAACGATAAATTTGGTGCAGTCCCTATAACAACGGCCTTGACATATACATACAGAGAGTAGCTACAACACAATTTTGACCGCCATCCATTTTTTTAAAAAAAAAAGGATGCAGCACGAATCCTTACCAGCCATGTAAAAGTTACTGTACCTGAATATAATCCAACATTTCCAGAATGTGAACGATTTTTTACCTTATCAACAGGTTGGCCGGTTTTTTGAGCTAATTCCTTGAAAAGGTAATCACGAATCCTAATCAGTTCATCTGCTTCGTTTCGAATATCATCAGCCTGTTCAAATTATTTCCATCAATAATGAAGACCTGCAATTAGCTACTACAAAAATCACGCAATAAAATGATATATTGTACCTGACCGCGTGCTGCCCCAGCAGGGGACTGCAATGCAATTCTTGATAAAGGCATTGCAAAGCGATTACCCTTCAAAAAGGATGTAAAATCAGCACGTACAATTACATTAACTGAAAATAAGTCGTTCAAAAATAGCAGGAAAAAAGTATACCAACATTTTTATGCTTCATTGAGCTTCGACAATTAATTACACTAATCTAATAAACTAGTAGAAGAAACTAAAACCTTTTCACCGGCAGCAAGTAGGAAGCCAGCTAGGTTATATGCATATCCCACACAGTGGGTGGCAACAGGGCTTTGCAAGCTTTGCATTGTGTCGTAGATGGCCAAACTTGGAGTGAGCTACATGCACAAAGGAGAAAAGGTCATGGGAATGACGTTAAAGGCATTGATGATGTGTTACACAATGATGAAGATAAACTCACGTCTCCACCAGGGCCGTTGATATACATGTAGAGCTTTTTTGAATTGTCGATGCTGTCAAGGTACAGCATAGTTGCTAATATTTGGTTGCTGAATTCTTCGTCTATGTTTTGCCCAATGAAGATAACACGTTCCCGATACTGCAAACAAGTTCTGATATCACAAAGTAGGAAAATTGCATCCCATTTTCATGAGAGTGAAAATGATGAAAGCCCAACAGGGCAGCAAATTTAACTTGTACGTAATAAGGAACAAAACAGGAAGTTGATACATTTTTTGTTGTTTCTCAACATGCTAGTTTAGATAAACAAATGCTTGGTTGATGGTGGGTGAAAATTGGTTTGACAGCTGAAACCTTATTCCAACCAGGTGGCGTGATTGCATATCCTACTTTTGTAAGAGCGGAAGCTTTGTAAGAGAGAATAGAAATAACTAGCAGTTTATTTCATTTAGTAAAGCTTAAGTTACAAGGAGTGGAGCTGTTTGTTTATATACACACAAACAGTCCAATAAAGCAGAAAAGCAACTAGCCGTTGGGCTGTCATGTCCAACGGCTAGTAGGACTTTCAGTCCATTATTCTAACCCGATAAAGACAAGGACCTAGGGGAAATAATTAGCTAACATAATTAACTAAATTAAGACCACTAAACACACCTAAGGAGGAGCATTAGATTTAACATATTCTAACACTCCCCCTCAAGCTGGTTGGTGTATATCAAACATTCCCAGCTTGCCAACATTATCTTGAAACTAACAGAGTTGGAAATTATGTGTGTATTCACAATTGAGTTTGACAATACATATATACTGTGGGTATAATGAATCGAGTCGAGCCTACCTATGTTAATGTAAATACGGTACAATAAATAATACACTATCATAGATTATTTTATATGCTAATATATATACACGCTAACCACCCCTCAAGTTGGGCGAGGGAGGAGACCCAACTTGTCACGTTGATGAAGAAAATCCGCTTTAGAGAGAGACTTCGTAAGACAGTCGGCCAATTGATCACGGGCATTGACATGAGCAATACGTAACGTGCCACGCTGAACTTGATCACGAATAAAATGATAATCAATGGCGACGTGTTTCATGCGGGAATGAAAAACGAGGATTCAAGCGAATCGCGTGGTGCCAAGGTTGTCACAATAAATTACCGGCGGTCCGACAAAGGAAGCATGAAGGTCACGAAGAAGAAAGGAAATCCAATTAAGCTCCGCCGTAGCGCGCGGCTACGCCCGGTACTCGGCTTCGGTGGTGGAGCGCGCAATAGTGGATTGTTTCTTGGAGCTCCACGTAATAGCATTTTTACCAAAATAAATTATATGTGCACTTGTGGAGGCATAGTCGTCCTTGTCCCCACCCCAATCGGCATCGAATAGGCATGTAATAACGGGGGGAGTCACGATAAAATTGAAGGCCATATTTAGTCGTACCCGCAAGATAGCGAAGCAAGCGCTTGACATGAGCCCGGTGAACATCGGTAGGTGAGTGCATAAACTGAGACAACTTGTTGACCGCAAAGGCAATATCGGGACGAGTGTAAGTGAGATACTGAAGACTACCAACAACCATACGATACGTGGAAGGATCATCCAAAGGGGTGCCAGCGTTGGCCTTTAAACCGGATATGTCAGCAGGAAGGGGGGTAGCCGTGGAATTGGCATCTTGCAAATTTAATTTTTGAAGGAGTTCAGTGATATACCTCGTCTGAGACAATAATAAACCAGCCGGATTATGAGTAACCTCAATACCAAGAAAATACGACAACTGGCCAAGATCCTTCAGCGCAAACCGTAAGCCGAGACGGGTAATGAAAGTTTCTAAAGCAGACGAGTCATTGCCAGTGATAATAAGGTCGTCAACATACACCAAGACATAGACGAGCAGACCAGCATGATGATAAACAAATAAGGACGTGTCAGCCTGAGAATTTTTGAAGTTGCACTCTGTCAAAAAACTCTTGAGCTCATCATACCAAGCCCGAGGGGCTTGCTTAAGGCCATAAATTGCCTTATGTAACCTGCAAACGTGAGTAGGACAAGAAGAATCAACAAAACCAGCGGGCTGAGCCAAATAGACTGCTTCCTTTAAATGTCCCTGCAAAAACGCATTATTAATATCCAATTGGCGGAGAGACCACCCCTGCGTTAAAGCAAGCGTAAGAACAAGGCGAATAGTGGCCGGTTTGACAACCGGACTGAAAGTCTCATAATAATCGACGCCGGGGCGCTGTGCAAAGCCCTTGGCCACTAAACGAGCTTTATAGCGATCGATGGATCCATCAGGTTTGCGCTTTAATCGAAAAATCCATTTAGTGCCAATAATGTTGAGACTCGAATCATAAGGAACAAGATCCCGGGTTTTATTCCGCATCAAAGCGTCATATTCCTCTTGCATTGCATTTCTCCATTGAGGCACTTTTAAAGCTTGAGCAACGGATGTGGGTTCAGAGTTAGCGGAAGGGCTGAGTTGAGTATGAAGATTCAGCTTTTGGATAGGTTTATGAATGTTATTCTGAGACCGGGTACGCATATGATGGGGAGGTGGAGGCGGAGGTGGATTGGGAGGGTGGGAGGCCGAAGGTGGAGAAAGGGGAGGGGAAGCCGGGGGAGAGGCAGGAGGTGGGTTGGGAGTGATGGTGAGGGAGGGCGGAGTAGGCAGCCAGTCAGAGACAACCGGAGGGGCGTAAGAGGAGGGGGACGTGGTGGTGGAGGTGAGGGAGGGGAAGACAGATTCGACAAACTTGACATGCCGAGAAACGTAGAGACGGGAGGCAGCGGGATCGAAGCAGTAATATGCATGCTGGTTGAGAGCATACCCGAGAAAGATGCAAGGTTTGGACCGGGATTGAAGCTTGTGACTCGTGTATGGACGAAGCCACGGATAGCAAAGACAACGACCAAAGACACGGAGTTTATGATAGTTTGGGGCGTGTGAAAGATGGATTCGTAAGGGGAACGCATGTTGAGAACAGGAGTGGGCATACGGTTTATAAGGTAGACAGCAGTGGCGAACGCATAGGGCCAGAAGTCGTTTGGCAGAGAGGCATTCGTCAAGAGAGCAAGACCCGTTTCAACTATATGCATATGGCGTCGTTCTGAAATCCCATTGTGTTCGGGGGTGTGAGGGGGAGTGGTGTAAAAGGCGATTCCATTAATGGCTAAGTAATCACGCATACCGCATAAATTCACCACCATTATCCGAATAAAGTATTTTAAGGGGGTGGCCAAAGAATTTTTCAACGAGGGCACGAAAGCGAGTAAAAGTGCCAAACACATCGTATTTACGGGTAAGCGGGTAAAACCATATATAACGAGTAAAATGATCCACTAAAATAAGATAGTACTTGTAGCCATCGGTAGATAAAACCGGGGAGGTCCAAAGATCGGTAAAGACTACCTCGAAGTGGACGGGAAGAGGATAAAGTAGAAACGGTAAAAGGTAGCTTATGGCTTTTATTTTCTAAGCAAGCGGACAATGAGAAAAGGTTTGAGGCGTACGCCTCCAAAGCATACCGACTAACAATTTTATTAAAAATAACGAAGCCGTTTGGATGGCCCAGCGATGATGCCGGACCGATGTGCTTTGGCTTTATTTGATGCAAAAGCGAGAAGAGGCCGAGACGGCCACTCATACGAGCCATTCTTGGTCGGACCACGGAGAAGAGTGGTCTTCGTCGGGATATCCTTCACAAGAAATTCATCGTGTAAGAATTCAACGGATAAATTATTCGATTTACAAAGCCGGGAAATAGACGATGTAAATTGCAGGACATATTAGGCACACGAGCACATTATTTAAAGTAAGGGACTTTGACAAAGATAAGGGAATAGAAGTGGAACCCGTATGCGTGATGTTTAGACCATTCCCGTCGCCGACCATAACATCATCGGTGCCCAAGTAAGGAGTGTGAAGGGAGAGAGTTTGCAAATCATTGGTGATGTGAGTATTGGCACCGCTATCCGGAAGCCACGGGTGCGTGGGGAGGTTGCATCATAGGGGGTTGGATCATAGGAGGTCACATCGGGTGAGTTTGCCACATGTGCTTGAGGTCTGGCGGATAGGCATTGCGGGTTTGAGGGGGAAGTTGGCCAAGTAATTGTTGTAAAGTTGGGCAAAGTTTGGCGGAGTGCCCCATAGCTTGACAATATCGACATCTTCCGCCATAGGGGCGGGGTGGTTGCTTGAGGGTTGTTAGGATTGAAGATGGGCGGTTGGTAGGGGGTTTGGAAGGAGGGCCGAGGATGAGGATTTTGGTATGGGGGGCGTGGGTAAGTGTTGCGGTAAGAGGGGCGCGTGGGGGGGGTTCGGGTATGGGTAATTAGCCGAGGACCTGGGGTTTGTTGGTAGGAGTAAGGTCTACCGGAATTGGGAGGACGCCATGGAGAGGAGGAGCCACGGTGGGAGTGGGCCGCATACGGCGAAATGAGGACCAAATGGCGAAGGCCGTGAGGACGGGGAGACCTTAAAATTCAAGAGTTTTTCGTGGAGTTCCTCAAACGTAATAGGATTTTCCCGAGCTTGGATCGCTCTAGCAAGGTCCTTATATTCATCTCCAATATTTTCAAAAATCGGTTCAACAAGTTCATCATTATCAATCGGTTTATCAAGGAGGGCTAATTCATCGGCTTTGTTTTTGATGGCATACATGTAATCAGAGACCGATTGCGTTCCTCGTTTGATCGATTTTAGGGATTCGCGAACACTACTAATGCGACCACGGGATACTTTGGCGTAGGTGCTCTTAAGGATGTCCCAAGCATCATACGAGGTGTTGGCACGACGAAGAAAAACAAGAACGTGGGGGGAACAAGAGGCGATAAGCATGTGAAGAATTAACTTTGTCTTGCCGCATCCACTTTTCATATTCGGGGTTGGGTGTGGTGGTGTTGGTGCGGCTCCTTCACCACGAATCATCTTGGATGGGGGCATGCGGTGGTGCCATCAACATAACCGATTAAACCATAACCAATGAGGAGGGATTCAATTTGGAGTTGCCATATGCTATAATTGGTTCCATCAAGCTTGATGGGGGTTTGAGTAGCGAGAATTAAATACGGTGGGTTGAAATTCGGCCATGGAAGGGAGTGGGTGGGGGTGGGTCTACGAGGGATGGGGGAAGAAATAAAAAGAAAACGAGACGGCAACGGAAACAGAAAAGAGAATAGAAAGAAGAAAAAAAAAAAAAAAAAAAATATATGCGAAGAGAGTAGGATAAAAGAAAAGAGAAAGAAAAAAAAAAAAAAAAAAAAAAGAGAAAATACCAGCAGGAAGGGAGAAAGCTGACGGCGGGAAAAGGGGGGGGGGGGGAGGCGGCGGCGGCGGTACAGGAGATGGGAGGAGGAGGGTGGCGCCAATGGAGAGGGGAGCAATGCAGGAGAAACCACTAGGGCTCTGATACCATAACAGAGTTGGAAATTATGTGTGTATTCACAATTGAGTTTGACAATACATATATACTTGTGGGTATAATGAATCGAGTCGAGCCTACCTATGTTAATGTAAATACAGTACAATAAATAATACACTATCATAGATTATTTTATATGCTAATATATATACACGCTAATAGAAACATCTTCCCAGAAAGCCCTTTAGTGAACAGATCTGCAACTTGATCTTGGGAGGTTACGAACTTGGTGCAGATAAGACCACTCTCTAGCTTTTCTTTGATGAAATGTCTATCAACCTTAATATGCTTAGTTCTGTCATGTTGCACAGGGTTGTGGGCAATCTCAATGGCAGATTTGTTGTCACTTAGCAATTTCATAGGTGAAATCCATTGTACCTGTAGATCAGTTAGGATGATCTTGAGCCATAAAAGTTCACATATACCTATTGCCATAGATCTGAATTCTGCTTCTGCACTTGATCTTGAGACAACAGGTTGTTTTTTACTTCTCCAGATCACAAGATTTCCAGCTAGGAATATGCAGTGACCTGAAGTTGATCTTCTGTCATCAATAGAGCCTGCATAATCGGAGTCAATGTATGCCTTAAGCTCTATTTTCCCTTCCTTTTTGAACAGGATTCCTTTGCCAGGACATCCTTTCAGGTATTCTAGGATCCTCTCTGCTGCCTTTTGATGACACACCTTTGGATTTTGCATGAACCTGCTAACCATGTTGACAGCAAAAGCAATGTCTGGCCTTGTGTGTGCCAGATGTATGAGTTTTCCCACAAGTCTTTGATAGGCATATCTGTCAACAGATTCATCTTCTGGTGACTCATTTAACCCATGATTATATTCCATAGGAGTGCTAGCTGGTTTGCACCCCAGCTTTCCAGTCTCAGATAGAAGATCAAGAACATATTTCTGTTGTGATATGAATATCCCTTGACCTGAGTGAGCAACTTCAATACCTAGGAAGTATTTGAGTCTTCCCAGGTTCTTAATATCAAACTCTCTAGCCATAGAAGCTTTAAGATTTTCATTTGTGATCACATCATCCCCTGTAACAATAATGTCATCCACATAAACAAGAAGTATGGACTTCTTTCCTGTGTTTGAGATCTTGTCATCTTGATAAACAGTGTGTGATCTCCTTGACTTCGCCTGTACCCCTTCTGTATCATAAATTGTGCAAATCTCCCAAACCAGGCCCTTGGTGATTGCTTCAAACCATATAGGGCTCTATGTAACTTGCAGACCTTGCCTTCTAAGTCTTTGAATCCTGGAGGAACCTCCATGTATATGACCTCATCAATCTTGCCTTGTAAGAAGGCATTCTTGACGTCAAATTGCTGCAAGGACCAGTCTAGATTCACAGCCAGTGACAGTAAGATTCTGACAGTATTCATTTTTGCCACAGGGGCAAAAGTTTCAAAGTAGTCTAGACCATGGGTTTGGGTATAACCCTTAGCCACAAGTCTAGCCTCGTGTCTTTCAATTGTTCCATCAGATTTGTACTTTGTGGTAAACACCCATTTGCACCCCACAGTTTTCTCCCCTTTAGGAAGATTAACTAGGGTCCAAGTTTTGTTTTTTTCCCAGAGCTTTCATCTCTTCTTTCATAGCACTTGCCCATTTTTCATCAGCAAGTGCCTCATTAACATTTTTTGGAATTCCTTCATTGTGAAGGTTCATAATGAATTTTCTGTGATTCTTGGAACACTTCTTGTATGACAAGAATATTCTCATAGGGTGTTTGGTGCATTCCCTTCTCTTTTTTCTAAGAGCAATAGGAAGGTCATTCATTGCACTTTACTGTCTGTATCAGGTTCACCAGAACTTTCTGGTTTGTATTCTTCAAGTGAGGACACTGATCCACTACTATTTTCAGTAGTTTCCTCAAGATCATCACATTCTTGAGGTATATCAGTATCCCCTTCATGAGGCCCCTTTTTAGCATTCTTAGTAACCTTTTTCCTTCTAGTATACACAATAGGACTATGTTCCTTCTGCACAGAAGATTGATCCTCTTCAAGGTTCTCAGAATCATTGTTAGTTTCTGCTTCATGATTCACTTCAGGATTTCCAGAATCAGTGTTTGTTTCTGGAGAAACTTGAGTGTCATAATTTCTCAGATCCACAAGAAATTCTTAGTATCAAGATTTTGGAGAACAGGCTCCCCCTGAATCTTGAAGTAAGAAACTTCCTCATGGAAAGTTACATCTTTAGAGATGAATACTTTCCTAGATATAGGATGGTAACATTTGTAACCTTTTTGAGTGTTAGAGTATCCTATAAACACACATCTTTGTGCTCTAGGATCCAGCTTTCCTCTGTTTGGCTGATGTATGTGAACAAATACTTCACAACCAAACACTTTTGGTGGTAACCTGTCATGTTGAGGCATCCCTGGAAACCTTAGGTATAAGATTTCAAGGGGTGTCTTGTTATCTAGAACTTTAGTAGGGAGTCTATTTATTAAATGTGCTGCTGTTAACACAGCTTCTCCCCAATAGTTCTTGGGAACAGACATCTGAAACATTACAGCCCTAGACATTTCCATTAGATGTCTGTTTTTTCTTTCAGCCAGTCCATTCTGTTGGGGGGTATAGGTACATGAAGACTCATGTATTATACCCTTTTCTACAAAGAAAAGATCAAGGAGCTGATTGAAGTATTCTCTAGCATTGTCTGATCTCATCCTTTTGATCTTGGTGTCAAATTGAGTCAGAATTTGATTATAGAATCTGGGAAAAACAGTTAACAAGTCAGATTTTTGTTTCATTAAGTAAATCCAAGTGACTCTAATGCAATCATCAATAAATGAAACAAACCAGAAAGAGCCATTTATATTAGCAATAGGAGCAGGCCCCCAAATATCACTATGAATAATGGTGAAAGGGTCTTTACATATAATGTTTTGAACTGGAAAAGAAGCTCTCTTATGTTTAGCCAGTTCACAAACATTACAACAAAGCTTATCACTATCACAATTTGTGAACATATCAGGTAACATTTGCTTTATCATACTAAAAGGAGGATGTCCTAATCTATAGTGATACATCCACAGCTTGTCTAGGTTAGTTTTAGATACAAAAACACAACCAAGCTTGTCTTGATTTAACTCTTGGCCTTCCCAGTAGTATAGGCCCTCTTTAGCCTTAGCAACCCCAATCTTCTCCTTCCTTAGATGGTCCTGTATCAGACACATATCAGAAGAGAAAACAGCAAGACATTTGGAGTCTCTAGTTAACTTCTGAACAGAAATCAGATTACTAGACAATTTAGGAACATGTAACACATCTCTTAGAGTAATATTTTCACAGAGATTGACATCTCCTATCCCAATCACTTGGATAGGAGAGCCATCAGCCACTGTAATTGATCTGTACTGTGTACAAGGTTTGTAAGACATCAATTGCTCTTTGGAGAAAGCCATATGATCTGTAGCACCAGAATCAATAACCCATAACTGGGAACCCCCCTTGACCATATTAGTTTTAGAAATACCTGAAAAAGCTAAGGAGGTTGATGAGTTATCCAAAGACTCAATGAACTTCCTTAGTTTCTCTATTTCTGATGGTCCAAGGTTGGGATTTTGATTCGATTTACAGCTCTCTGGACAGACTCCCCAGCTTTCTGATTTGCTTCCTGTCCTGTTGCAGTATTAGCAGCCTTTTTATTGTGTTTCTCACTTCCTGGTTTCCCATGAAGTTTCCAGCAGTTTTCCCTAGTGTGCCTGCTTTTCTTACAGAAAGAGCACACTAGAGAATCCTTATCACTTCCCTTAGAGTCAAAGGTGTGACTCTGATTGGTATTTTTGATAATCTTTTGAGGAAACCTGTTGTTTTGTGAGATCATGGCAGATCCCTCAACAGGAGTAGTGTCAATCATAACACTCCTTCTACTTTCTTCATTTCTGACAATAGCCATAGTTTCATTTAGAGAGGGAAGATCATCTTTTCCCAGAATTTGAACTCTGACAGGATCATATTCCACATTTAGCCCAACTAAAAAGGAATAGATCCTATCTTTCTCAAAAATTCTCTTGAGAATTTTCACATCTTCATTGTTGTGCATTTTAATGCACTGGTAATGGTCTAGTTCTTGCCACATACTCTGCATAAGACTTGAGTATTCAGTAATGGATCTCACACCTTGTTTGGTGTTTGAGATCCTATTCCTGATCTCATATATCTGTGCAGCATCATTGACTTTGGAATAATTTTCTTTCACATTATCCCATATTTCTTTTGCATTTGCAACAAACATATATGTGTCACTAATCTCAGGACACATAGAGTTCCACAGCCAAGACATTACCAGAGAGTCAGCCTCATCCCAAGCATCAAACTTAAGGTCAGTTGAAGATGGTCCAGTGCCTAACATGTGACTGAGCTTGCCCCTTCCCTTCAAGAAGGTCCTGACGAACTGAGACCACTTCAAATAGTTTTTCCCATTGAGTTTATGTGCAACTTGGATTTGCTGAAGATCTCCCATAGAGGTAATAGCTTGCTCAGAAGAAAGAGGAGCTCTAGTAGAATCACTAGTAGCAGAAGATTCTGTAGCCATAAGGATTCAAGAAAAACCGAAAAATTTGAATTTTTTGAACCAACGGCTCCGATACCATGTAAGAGCGGAAGCTTTGTAAGAGAGAATAGAAATAACTAGCAATTTATTTCATTTAGTAAAGCTTAAGTTACAAGGAGTGGAGATGTTTGTTTATATACACACAAACAGTCCAATAAAGCAGAAAAGCAACTAGCCGTTGGGTCATTCATGTCATGTCCAACGGCTAGTAGGACTTTCAGTCCATTATTCTAACCCGATAAAGACAAGGATCTAGGGGAAATAATTAGCTAACATCATTAACTAAATTAAGACCACTAAACACACCTAAGGAGGAGCATTAGATTTAACATATTCTAACAATTTTGTCATGTGGACAAAACTTGTTCAAGAATTGGAATCACATCAATTGTAAATCCTAGAATTTGAAAGAAACAAGTCGACTTACAAGGGCATTCCACAAATCCACCCACTGCCATGTTCCTTCAACAGGATTTCGATAGGGCACCCTTGGTGTCCCTATAGGCATCATTGATACACGTGCCCGTGTTGCTTTAGTACCATGTGTTCTGGAACAAAAGAAGCAAATCACTAAAAGATTGGTATTGCATTAACTTAATGCATAAGCAACACAACACTCCAATGATATTGTAACTTAGGCTTAAAAAAACAGAAGGTCGTAGATAACGGATGTGCAAATATGCTTCAATTTTTAAGGGATCAAACAAGTCGTGGAAATTGAATCACTGAACGGATAAAGATCTAGATATGATGCCCTAGCTATACTCAACGTGCTAAAAGGTTTACAAATATCCAAACTAGCCACATGTTGTGCAAACTGCAAACATAAACATCATAAACCTGAACCGAGCAAGTGAGTGAGCAACATCATTGTGTTTTGTCCAATAAAAGAGAAAGAGCATTAAGCTGAATGTGAAGGAGGAACGAACTAAAACCAGAACACAAATCTATCAACACAAAATCTCCCCACAACTATGACCGCCATGCGTTCCACAATCAGTTCAACACAACTTCTTCCGTTCAATTCCATTTATTTAACGAAGAGTAGCTTAAATTGACTTCCAAAGATTGAGGTACAAAAGTGTTCCAAGTCATAAACTTTAATTGAGTGAACAACAGAGGGTCTCCATTCCACAGTCACATGTATCAGAACACACAATCATGTTACTATTGCACAGTCTATTAAATAAAAGCAATAAAAAGGACAAATTCTTTACAATCTTTCTTAATTTCTTTTTTGGGCAAATATCACAAATTTGAAATCAAAAAGAAAATCTTAACAAGAAATGTTACCTAGAGTCAATGCTTTGGTAAACTGTATTGAAGAATTGTACATTCAAGTTAGGCTTTTGATTGCCCCAGGAATCTGCCACACATTAGGGACAAAATTAAAAATAAAATAAAATAAAGATGATCCGAGAAAGATAGAAACTTCAAGCTGATAGATAACAAAGGGAGCAGACGAACTTGGAAATTGAACCCTTAATCCTTGGTAGACCTTGTTTGCGCAACTGCAAAAACAAGAGAATGATTTCAAAGTTTCAATTAATCAGAAAATGGTTATCCTTTATTAAGGAATATATTAATTATGTGAAAGAAGGAGAAGAACCTGAGTGACGGCTGGGGAGCAGCTGGCTGTAAGCAAGAAGAAGAAGTTGAATACAGGGACATTGCCATTACTCAATTTACTCGGCCTGCCGGATAGACTGAGTTCAATTTTACGATTTAACCAGATAATAAACTCCAACCAAGAAGCGTCGTCCGTCCCCGAGCGCTTCTATGTAGAAGACGTGGACTTGTCTCGTTACGGTCCTTAAGAAAATTTGATCAATCAATTCGCTTACTAGACATAATTTACCTCAAAAACATTTATGATTTTTTAAATGTTTTTATCGTTTATTACATGTGGCTTCTATTGGCACCACATTTTTACTGTCGATACCATAATTTGCTACGGATACTTAAATTACTTCGAGCACTATGATTATTTTTATTTTATGCAAAACACCGTCAGCGACATCAAACGTTAGTTTTCGATAATAACGTTATCGGTACTGACGTTGGTTTTCAGCAATAACGTCATCGACACTAACGTTATAGTGATAAAAATGTCGAGTGGAAAACATCAGTCAATGAGCAACGTATGTGGCATTGACGTTCAATAGTGTGACAAAAAGTAAAAATATATATATATATATATATATATATAATAAATATATATATATATATATATATAAAGAAGATACATGTGTGTTTGCCGGAAGTAAATGAAAATTAACAATAAAAAAATGGTGTCAATAATAAATACGTGATGCCGATAGAAGCCATATTATTATATTGATTTGTCTCTAAGTGACATGGGTATAATCCGAACATTATACATATAAACCGGTCAAAATGGTTAATGAGCCAATTCGTCAAAATGGTTAATATTATAAAAAATTACAGGGATAAGAATATGAATGCTGCCTGAAGGATGAAATAATAAATATTTAATGTGTATGAATAGAATTGTGAGTAGAATATATATTATTTAATATTATTTGAAATATTATAAGGATAATGATAATAATGATGTGGAAGTGTTTTAAATTGAGATATTATAAATTAAAAATATATATTATTTTCGGGATAAAATATAGTGGTAGTGATGTGAATGCCCTAATATACACCCTCTTTCCTACTCCAACATGCACTTGTCAAAAGGTTGGCCTCAACCCAAAGAGCTCTTAGTATTCCGTTCCTAATCCCGAGTTTCACGAAAAACTACCTAAAATCGCAAGGCCCTCAACCCAAAGAGCTTATATTTTCAAATTTCGATCCAAATCGCAAGCATATTTCAATGGTCCAGTTTGCAAAGACTACGTGTGAACCTTTCTTTTTTGCTGAGAGAAGTCGATTCTAGAATCAAACTCCCACATCCCAATTCAAAAGCGAGACCGTTTTTTTTTTACTACTGATTTTTTACCACCGAGTTATACCATTGGGGACACACTTTTTCGATGATACTATATATATATATATATATATATATATATATATATATATATATATACACACACACAGTGCACAGCAATATATTAATTGCAAAATTTTGTGCACCATTCCCTTCCAAATTGTCTAGCTGTTGAAACAAGACTAGGCAGCAAAACAAACATGGGAATTTTATTTCCAGAAGAAAAAAGACATTCCTGGAATTCTAAACATCACAAAGATAAAAGAACCATGAAAAAATATTTTTTTTCAAAAAGTCAAACATAAGTTGTTTGTGCCTACACCAATCAATACATGTAAGAAAATTGTATACAGTACAAACAGATGCTGAGAAACTTCTCCTTTTATGATAAACATAAACTATCAACAGTTTCAAACGTATCCGAACACTTTCCACGTCAGCAAATTACACACGAAACTAGGCTCTTATCGTTCAATACGCTGCATCTGAAGGAGCTAAAAATCATATGAAAAAAAATAATGAAACCTGCATTATAAAGACTGATCATTCTTGATTTAGGTATGAACCAACTTAAGAAAAATTCTCATCATCTTCCAATGCACTATAAATTAACCTGCAATAGAAGAATGTACTGTCAAAATCTTCGAAAAGAACTGCACATAATAATCATTATAAAAAAAAGCGCAGAACTTACCAGAACAAAGACACGAAAAGTAAAAGAACAAGGTAACCGAGTTTAAAAAGCCGTTTCTTCTTTTCCCAGTTGAGCAAATTGAATATCTCTGTTACATCAATCAAGTGTTCTCTTGAGTTGTACCTAGTTCAATCAAGAAAAATCAATAAACAGACTAGCACCAAATTATCGATAAACCCCAGACATCAGTTGCAGCATTAAGAACACTTAAAGAAGTTCAAAATTAGTGAGATAGCTTCACATGAATTTTGTGCTAACAAAAGAACAGATAATACAAATTTACATACATAAGAAACGTTTTGTCATCTCGAATGTTCAGAAAACCGCTAGAACATGTGAATCGATGAACAATATTCAAATCATCAAGCATGTTAAATGAATAGGGTGGGGAAGGTTATCATTCAACTACATGCATATTATGAAGATTCAACAGAAATGAACTTCTAGGAAGACTAGGGTAAGGGGAAGGATCAAATTCATTTGCGTGCAAGTTGGTGACATGGAGGAATTGAGTCATTTTTACAGGATTCTCCTGTGTTTCTTAACATATAAGAAAAGAAATTTTGTTTGAGGAAGAGAGAAAAGAAACAAGTGCTAGCAGGCTTATTACGTGTCTCGTCTGTTTAAGAAAGTTATATGTTTGTATTCTGGATGCATGAGGAGAACGAGCTAACTGAATTCTGATCGAATTTTCGTTTTACGCCACTAGTGCATGATGGAGTAGGAAATAGGTGTATGGGAGGCCATCAAAACCTTCATTTACATGTCTACTTCCCCTAGCTTTCCCCACGTTATAGAAAGGACTAGCTTGGATATATGTCCAACCACTGCATATCAAAGACTCAGAACTTAATTCACACCAAGTTTTGTCAGCCAACAAATAAGCGGTATATCACTTCTCACCCTTCTTCTGACATCGATATTCTATGTGCATGAATAAACGATCTATCATTTATTGCTTTTGCATCCATAAGAATACTAAGATAGAGGCTTGTGAGTGAATAACGAAAAAGATTCAAGCTGCTTAAAACAGACTTGAAAAAGCAATCAGACATGACATGAAAGAGCACAGGTAAAGTAGAGTTCTTGGTTCCTTCTTTATCTAGAAAAAAATGTCATTTTGCCAAATCCAAGATATGGCACAAGTGTTAAGCCACCTACACATGATAAGAACTTTGGGGCTAATCACCATTGCGGCTTATATATGTGAGTACGTGTGGTAGATATCACTAATTGGAGAAAATTTGAGCATGGTCCAAAAGACTTACAATCGCCAATTATAGTACAGATATGGAATGCTGAGAAGACACATAACCCAGTGCCCCGTAACTAGATAAAGAAAGCAAAGAACTCCTTGCGTGATGAACTCTGGTAAAATTACTTTGTTTATCCTCGATGCAGAGTCGTATGGGTTGATATAATCAAACTCCAGATCCGCCAGGCACATGAGCTGCAACATAACAAAATAACCTAAGATTCCAGATGTAGAAAGAAATCATTATCTTAAAGTAATAAAACCGTCTGAAACGAACAACATAATTGCACACGCTTTTTTCCCAGCTTCAAATGCAACTGGGTCCGGTTTTAGCCAGCCAAATTCCCCCAAAATTACTTCCAAACATTGCGGCAATAGCATCTTGGCCAACTCGATCTCAGAACATAAATTCCATAAGCATTTTTCAACAGTTAATTATCATATTGTTTTTCATATAGATCAACAAACTTAGGGCAAAATAAAAGATGCACCGAATGTCTCATCTTGATTGAAATTCCAAATGCTCCGAATATAATCTAGTAGCATACCCTTCCCCAATTAATCAAATTTCATTATTTTAAAAAAAAAAAAAAACTTAATACTAAGCAGACAAGTATTCAAATCTTCAATGGAAAACAAATTACTTACAACTTTGTTTCAGAAAGAGTTGATGCTAAGCAATTGGATGACAAAAGGCATCGAATTTTTCCAAAAAAGCACAAAACTTTAAGAGCCCAATTGCTCAAGTAGGCAACAAAAGACTAATAGGAAATACATAAGTAGAAACAAGATGAAAAGCTCGAACATGAGTATTGATGTGGACTGACCTGAAAAACAACCATCACCAGGAGAGTTATGTTAATGATGAAGAATAGCAGCCACGCAATCAATTCCATCATTATTAACGATTCCGCTGCTTGATTGTAGCTATCTTTCCCACTTTTCAGAAACAAATTGCTAGGAGAATAACCCAATACAGCGGGAAGAGGATGATAGGGGTGAAAGGGATATTGAATATTGATCCAAAACCCAGAGTAGAGAACCGAACCGAAGGGGTAAAGTAGCAGAGGTTGAGGTTTGGAGCTGTGGCGAACAATGTTTACTGTTTGTTTACTCCAATACTGGTTTTTCCCAATAGTTTTATGGTGGTCGCAGATGAAGTTTTTGATCACTAATCGTCATCATACTTTGAAAAAATCTATCGATTGGAGGCTTTTGTTTTTATACAAAAATATTTCATCAATTGAGTCCACGTTTGAAACTTTTTTGAAAAAACTTTTAAATCGAAATTCATTGATTCATCGTCGCGATTACCGATTTTCGGATTATTTATCAATTCACTATCAAAATTCACCTGATTTCGGGGATTCACCGATTTTCGAGATGGTCGCCCCTTAATAATTTCCCAAATAAAATTTGTGGGTTTTTCCAGATGCCCAACACCCTCCGCCGAATACCGAGTAATACTCCCTCCATTCCATAATAACTGAGACAGTTTTTAAAATATTTTGTTATATTTTATGTGAGCCAGTTCAATTTCCAAAGTAAAATTTATTGTGTTTTTACCCTTATTTATTGCGATAGTAGATATAAAAAAAAAATGTTACATTAAATATATCCAAAAACATTCTAGTCATTTCATTATAAAAGTTAATGCATTAACTCACATTCTTAATATTTGTGATTTTAGTAACTGTCTCAGATAAATTGGAAAGGAGGGAGTATTAGGATTCTATCAATTTTTTATCACATAAAAAATGTTCATTTAGAAAAGCAATATATGTTATTTTTCCAAACATACCCCCAGTCTTTCATATTTCAAAACAAGCATTAATTATAATACATGGGTATATATGTCTATTATTGCTAAAACACAACATATTAATTGAGTTTTTTAATATGCATAAATAGTAAAATATAGACATTTTTTATGGGACGGAATAGTAAAGGCATAAACTTCATCAATTAAAAAAAAAATAAAGGCATAAAAATTGTGCAAACTCTAATGGTGTATATTAATTTTTTTTCTCCCTTTCTTTTTATTGTGTAGTTGTATGTTTTAGATATTTTTTTTTGTATAGTTTTTGTGTATTATTGGTTGTGCCTCTATTATTTTTTTTTTATAAAGTCAAATTTTGAAAATGACTACAATGCATATATATTAATAGATTTTTCAATACGTTGTAAAAATCACCGAAGAATACACTCACACCGGGAGTTTGGAATGCATACAAATTAAAACAACGTCTTTTCTGACTTAAGAGTAATTTATGTTGTGATTTTTTAAGCTTTGTGTCCTTTTTATAAAGTTTTCTTCCTCGTTGTAACGAGTGTTGTTTACATAACTTCATATTTGTGTTACCGAGCCTTTAATGACACCGCGTTAATTTTATTAGTGACTTCGTATCAACTTTTTTTTCTCATTAGTGACTTCATATAAATCTATACAATGTGTATCTATTAGAGAAACCACATGTTTATGTTGGTCGTATCATTATCTATTGATGACATTGAAGAAAAACAGAATACAAACGGAAACATAAAACAATGAACTAGTGTCTTTATTTGATTGATCAAAATGATACAATGGATTTCCTTTATATAGGAGATAAATAAGATAAAAACTGAATTCAAAATAAATATAATTAAATATTAAACTATAGATAAATATCACTTAAATGATTTATTTCAACTCAACTATATCCAATCTTCCATTTGATATCATCATTATCCTGAGATTTATCTGCTCTAATACCCTCCCGCAAACATTGCCGGGGTTGGAGGCAATGTTTGTCTTGATCAACGGAGAAGATGACTCGGCTTTTGACTCTTTGGCTCACATCCGTTAGCTTTTGGCTCTTGGCTCTTTTGGCTCTCGGCTCTCGGCTTTTAGGCATGTAAAATTTTGTTGTCGTAAGTATGTCGAAACTCCTCAGATCACTTGCGTTTTTATTTTCCCCGATTTTTGGCTGGGGATCAGGATCAATATTTTTTTCTGGATGATGAGACAATAATAATAACAATGGAAAATGAATGAGAGTGTGTGTGTATATATATATATATATATATATATATATATATATATATATATATATATTTTTTTTTTTTAGATGCGAATATATATATAAACATGGAGACATGTGATTGTGCATAAACTATGGTGTGGCCGCATGCAAAAATAATAATAATTGAAAGAGATGTTTATTCGATGAATGTTTTGGACAATGGACTCTAACATGAATGCAAAAACGTGAGATAGACTTCTGTAATTTATTGACGAATAGAAAAAAGCAATGATGTCATGCGAACATGCCTATGCATATGAATTGTTTGAAAGCGAAAAAGGATCGGGCGAGGGTTTACCATTATCGTGGCAACGAACCCTCGCCCCTACTCTGATACCATGAAGAAAAACAGAATACGAACGGAAACATAAAACAATGAACTAGTGTTTTTATTTGATTGATCAAAATGATACAATAGATTTCCTTTATATAGGAGATAAATAAGATAAAAACTGAATTCAAAATAAATATAATTAAATATTAAACTATAGATAAATATCACTTAAATAATTTATTTCAACTCAACTATATCCAATCTTCCATTTGATATCATCATTATCCTGAGATTTATCTGCTCTAATAGACATCACATCTGAAAAATTATATTTAACTATATTTTGATCGTATTCTTATACCACGCCTATTTTAAGGACTTTTCGAAGATCGATCATATAATCAATTTGTCAATCGATCAACAAGCTGAGTGAAAATACATTGTCAAATACATTGTCAAGTATTTTACACCCTTTGGTACATATGGAAAGCAAGATGCAATGCGATAATTGAAGGTGAAGATATATATGTATCAAGAATCATCAACCAAGCTGCTACTCTAGCGGTTGAAATGAATGCCCAGTTAGGATAAAAATGAAATGAGCAGACACCTTCCTGGCCGGCTGCTTGGGTAAAGCCTGAACCCGGAAAATTCAAAGTTAACTTTGATGCATCAATTGTGGAAAACAAATTATCTGTTGGAGGTATAATTCGAAACTGTGATGGAA
The DNA here is from genome assembly GCA_036785695.1 of Gentiana straminea. Classification (NCBI taxonomy): domain Eukaryota; kingdom Viridiplantae; phylum Streptophyta; class Magnoliopsida; order Gentianales; family Gentianaceae; genus Gentiana; species Gentiana straminea. The sequence continues at coordinate 10,642,928 of JAVUPR010000266.1, read as the reverse complement.
GTATCATAGCAGCTTTCTTTTACCCCTTAGGAGGCTGCAACAACGTTTTTCAGGAAGAGGCCTTGCGTTATATCATTCTCTTACGGTAGCTTTGGCTTACGAAAGCCATCACTACATTTTTTAAGGAGACTGCCTACTTCTTTTACAGCGGCTCAGATAGCCAACGGAGGACCTTTCTGAGCTTGGAGGCATTTTAAAGTCGTGTGAAGATCTCTTTGTTTTATTTAGCTCCTTTTCTTTCTCGTTTGTAAAGAAACTGGCAATGTGCCAGCTCTTTGCTTGCTCGATATGGTTTTGATCTCCACTCTTTAAAAGACTGGGGCACTCGGCCACCCTCTGATGTAATTGTTGCTTGCACGGGTGACACCGCTTAATAAAAAACCACTGTTTAGCCTAAAAAAAAAAAAAATGTGTGGCGACACTAAAACTCTAAACACTTTGATAGTACGTTTTCACAACCGACTCTCCTTATACAAGAAAAACGTCACTATCAATAACTCCGCCTATAAAAGAAAATAATCCAAAAATTATTTGATTTTTAAAATATTTTCGTTGTGCTAATATATATTTTTGTAGAAATACACAAATAATATCGAATAGCCCACATAGAAGCCCGATTCTTAATGTATCAGGCACTTTGTTCAGCCCATTGTAACGTAAAACTTCTCGGCCCCCTAAAAGATCCAAATCTGACTTTACGCACCTAACTACCGATATTAGAACAACCAACCAGAAACCATTACGTGTCCCAATTGCAAACCACAACAAAAAACCGTTTCCTTCCCTCCAATTTTCCTTAAAATGCGCATCCCGGCACACTTTAGTTAAAGCACTTCAATTTCAAACGACTTTCCATGGCAGCTTCAATGGCGGGTGTTCAACCAGGTCGAATCCGAGTCATAAAGAAAGCATCCGGACCATCCATTGACGAGACCAAGCTAAATGGACCGGTGGTTTACTGGATGTTCAGAGATCAAAGGGTGAAAGACAATTGGGCTCTGATTCACGCCGTTGATCAAGCCAATAAATCGGAAGTTCCTGTAGCGATTGCTTTCAATTTGTTCGATTCATTCTTAGGTGCTAAAGCTAGACAATTGGGTTTTATGTTGAGAGGGCTCCAAAAGCTTTACCTGCATCTTCAGGAGACCATCAAGATTCCATTTTTTCTGTTTCAGGTTTGACCCTTTTGTTCGCAGTTATGTGAGTTCGTGATTTGAGCCGCTGTTGATTTGATCTTTTTGTGTTCTTTTAGCTTTTATGGGTCTAGTAGTGAAAAAAAGAGACGGTAATGAGAACCTACACTTAGCTTTGGGACTTGAATGTGAAAATTTCTTATCTAAAGCCCTCAGCATTGCACATTTTGTTCACGTAATTGCCATGAAGTTACTTTAGTTATGGAAGGAAAGAAGGATGAAACAAATACAAGATTACTGAACCTTAATGTAGTCACTAGTCAAATGGTAGATGTTTTTTTCCCGGTGGTGTTGAACTTGATTTTCTTATAAAGCTTTGTGCCTGCCAGTGACCCTTACGTTTTAAGCCATTTTCATCTGTTTCCTCCATTGGCAAAAGTTTGAAGATTTTGCAGTGAACTTACATGAGTTACATCAAACACCTGTTTGACCAAAATCATAGACAGTGGCGGACCTACATACAGGCCAAGGGGGGCAACTGCCCCCCTTAATAAAAAAAAACTAAAATTTGTACGATACATATAGTTTGTCTTCCCCTTAAATTTTTTATTTGCCTTTGAAAATTTTATTGCCCCCTTTACCCGAGATCCTGCGTCCGCCCCTGATTATAGATAAACATGATAGATGCTTGATTACGGTATGCATTGTCATATGTTAACATTTACCGACATTATAATTTCTATTTTCACCTACAGTTTTTTATGGCAGAAATCGTGCTGTGAGGCATGATTATGGATAGCATTAAATGTTCATTTGACTTCGTCATTGTTACAAGAACTAATGTGGGGTTTTAGGGCTGAGAGTGAGGGATTCAGCTATGCATTGTCAGCTTTCATAGATGGAAGTGGGAGGCCTAAAAGCTCAAGGTTACTGAAGCCGATAGATTTTATTGTTTCAGCCTTCACATTTCCGTTTGTTGCATCAGTTCTATGGATAGTTGAAGAACTTATTCTCAAGGAGTACAAATTTATCATCGCTCTAGAAGTATAGACTAATTCTAATTGAAATTCTCTCATTATTTCACCGTTGAATAAAACTCTTTGAGGCGTGGGACGTCCTGAATTGTTCAATGCACGTTAGGTGTATATATTCTATAATTTTGCTGAATTCTGACATATCAGACTTTATCTAGTTCATCAACCTATCCTGAAAACTAGCAAAGAAAGATAGTCGTTAACAACGAGAGATACGGTTTTGAAGAAGATAAAAAAAAATATATGTTTTTTACTACATTTTTGTTGATTTCTTTAATGGCCCTTATGATCAGGGGGAAGCAGTTGATACAATTCCAAAATTTCTGGAAGAATGCGGCGCTTCACTCTTGGTAACAGACTTCTCACCGCTGCGTGAGCCCAGGAGTTGGAAAGAGAAAATCTGTCAGAGGGTGGGTGATACTGTCTCAATCCATGAGGTTGATGCTCACAATGTGGTGCCTGTTTGGGTAGCATCTAATAAGTTGGAATACGGCGCACGGACAATAAGGACTAAAATCAATAAACTACTTCCAGAGTACCTAATTGATTATCCAATATTAAGCCCCCCTAAAAGAAATTGGCCTTCAGAAAGCGGTTCCATTGACTGGCCTAAACTTATCGCGGATGTTGTCAGGTGAGATGGATAAGTTTACTTTTATCGTGAGACGATTTCTTTGCTCGCGGTTTATGATAATTGATCGATCATATATAATCAGGAAAGGATCAGAAGTTCCTCAAATAGAGTGGTGTGAACCTGGTGAGGATGCTGCTAGGGAAGTTTTGGTGGGGCCTAAAAATGGCTTCTTGACAACAAGATTAAAGAACTATTCCACTGACAGAAATAACCCTCTTAAACCTAAAGCACTTTCAGGTCTCTCCCCGTATTTGCATTTCGGGCAGATATCAGCACAGCGTTGTGCATTGGAGGCACAGAAAGTCCAGAAACATTACCCTCAGGTTTGTATTCTTTTCCCTTATTAGATAATCGATTATTTTGATTATATATAAGAAACTCAAAGTGCAGTATGTGTTGTTTTGAAGGCAATCACAACATTTTTAGAGGAAATGATAGTAAGGAGAGAACTTGCTGATAACTTCTGCTACTATCAACCGCGTTATGATAATCTGGAGGGGGCATGGGAATGGGCACGGAAGACATTGATGGATCATGCTCCTGACAAACGCGAACATTTATACACGTGAGTGATTGTTCGATTGATTTGTTAACATAAAGCATGAGTCTTTACGGTTATTGGTCTTAAAACTTCTCGATTATGGTTCTTTTAAATTGCTATATTTCTTACAGGAGGGAGCAGCTCGAGAAGGCCCAAACAGCAGACCCTGTAAGTTTTTCGAGTAGTACCACATTCGTATGATATGACACGACTACAGCAAAACATTTGTTGGTTTTGTTGTTTTGTAAGTTGACCTTGGTGATTTCAATGCAAATATGTAGCTATGGAATGCATGCCATTTGGAGATGGTTCATCATGGAAAGATGCATGGTTTTATGAGGCAAGCAAACTCTTTTGCTGTATATATATATATATATGCTTTTTTCTACCCTCTGAGTTAAAGTTTAGCTTGTTTTTCTGCATCAAAACTCTTGAACAAAATATTAAGCCAAAAGATGTTAAAACTGATAAAGAAAATGCTGACATACAGGATGTACTGGGCGAAAAAGATATTGGAATGGACAACTAGTCCTGAAGAAGCTCTTGCAGTAGCAATCTTTTTGAATGACAAAGTAATCTGAATGCTATAATATGCTTCCTGCAAGTTTTTATAATAATCATATAGATTAAATAATAGTGTTTTTCTTGATTTGGTCAGTATGAAATCGACGGGAGGGACCCGAATGGTTATGTTGGCTGCATGTGGTCAGTATGTGGCGTGCATGACCAGGTTTAACACTTAACTAGTCTAGTACAATTATAAGTCAATTATGCATAAACAATTCTATTTATTATTATCATACTCATTACTCAAACAACTGCCAGGGGATTTTTAAAAAAATGCTTTAATTTACAGGGTTGGCAAGAACGTAAAGTATTTGGGAAAATAAGGTACATGAATTACAATGGGTGCAAGAGGAAATTTGACGTTGAAGGGTACATTGCTTATGTGAAGAAATTAGTTGGAGAAACCAAGAAAAGGAAAGCATCAGAAACCTTGCTCAATCACAAACAACGCTCTGCTAAGGAGCTTTGTTCCTCCTCCTAGACCCTACTTACTTACTCGAATTGCAAGCTATGAATGGAGGGATTGTGCATTGGATTTGCTAATTATAACCTCACTATTGATTACACGCACTGTTTACCATTTTTTTAACAAATACTGACTACTCTGTCTCTTAGCTGCTGCTGCTGCTGTTGTATCTTTTGTTAAATTTATTTTCAGGCGGTTTTTTACATGTACTTTCTGTATTTGCTCAATGAAGTGAGATTTAACTCCTTATTTGCTTCATTAACTCTGGATTTTTGGTTTTCAACAAGCTTCATTTTTATCCTTCTATCTCTTGAATGTACATTTTTGTTTTCATAATAACAATAATATTTGGATATTATCCCTGAAAAAAGAAAGGAAAAAAAAAAAAAACATACAGTATTTAAGAGAGAATAATAATTAACCAAATATTGGACCATTGTGTGCCAGTTCGTTAAAACTTTACTCCTGGAATAGATGAGAGGGAGAGGGGCACAATATAAAACTAAGAAGAAGCCACACGGCCTAAATACTTGGATAAACGGAAAATGATATACACGTGCAAAATGTGAATATAAGCTGTCACTGATCCTTTACAATGGAGAAAAATAAATTACAAAGGGATAGCTAGATGCCCTAAAAATAAAAACCTCAGATTACAACACGAGTCAAAAGCAACTGTCTAAAAGGGAATGAATGATACAGCAAATACATAGGCGATACCAAACAATAAGAAGATCAGAATTGGAGGCTGTGCCATTTACAAATAATCATTTTAATACTACTAGTGCATAAGAAAAGGCGTATAAAATTTGCTTGCACACGGACCGACTTCGTTTCATCAGACCTTTTTTTTTCTTCTCTTAGATCTCAAGATAGTCCAAATCCGTCGATAGATCATTCACAGACAGCATCTTCATCTTCTGCCATAAGATAATTGCACAAACAGAATCAATCTCAGAATCTAGAAAGTTGAAAAGGAAGAAAAAAAAACAAATCTTTGCAAAAACTCATTCCCAGAGAATTAAACATCAATCCAGCTTAAAATAAGCAAAAGTATCTTAACTTGCACAGTGTAATGTAACAAATTACCTCAATTAAATGACAATTTCTAAAGCAAACCTATAGTATTTGGTAAAGGCTTTTGATTAGAATGACAGAAAAATACCTAACTAGTTCTCCCCGTGCCAAATTACAAACCAATGCCAGCATTTAATCCATTGTTTACTGTGTTTCACCCCTATTACCTACCCCACATCAACTCACTGATATGTTGTTTTAATGGTATTCCAAGGTGTAAAACCCATTCAATGATGAAGATGAAGGGCATTTTGTCACAGAATACTGTAAAATAGTTCATTTATTAACTTCCTTAATTTATACGCATAAGGCTAAAAGACTCCCCCCAGCAAAACACTTTAATCATACTTCCTCTAACACGTCAAAATTAAAAAGTGAAACAAAGGAATAAGAGACAAAAACAAAGGAGAAATCACCGTGATAAACTGAGGTGGGTCATCAATACTAGATGAACCAAGAATAATTTCTCTCTTCAGTTTTTCCGTCAATTTATGACAAGCCCGCAGCTGAAACATGGAAGAAAAAAAATGCATTACAGGACAACAATGCATGATTAGAAGCATTTGAAGAACTAAAGAGATCCAGATAGAGGAAAGAAATGAACAAGGATCAATAGTATATCATGCTATTTACCTCTGATCTGGTTGCACCACCAACTATAAACACAAAAATACGTTGACCCATCTTCTTGAAATCGCTTGAAGCATGCCTTAAAACAGAATCACTGAAACAGAAGACATGAAATAATGAATCACCACCGCATGTATCTCACTATGCAAATGACAATATTTGATGGAATTTTGAAACAAGAAAAGAAAATATTACAACATTTTATTAAATTGTCACAATTTTATCAAAGTGTACGAATATTAGATTAGAAAACCAACCTCCACAACACCATATGATTACAATTGCTGTTTCTAAAAATCTAAGCTACAGTTTTTTTTTTTTTTTTTTGTTTTTTTGGGTAAAGAACAAATCAATAGGTTAATATACCTTGAATAGCCATCATCAGAGTTTCGAGGCCGGGCCCATGTAGCTGCCCGCCTAGATCTGACTGACTGAGGTGTATGAATTTCACCTGATCTTGCAGATGCAATATGAGGGTTCCCATGGTAACTTGGGCTTGGGTCATTCATGCATGGGTAGTCATTCTTTGGCAAATCACCTTTGGCAAGCTTTTCTACAAGCTCCTGCATAACGAAAAAACCAAAGTCAGCTCGTGCATATCATGTCAGCCATATCTTCCTGAATTTCCATATGAGAAACGGAAAATGGGGATAGAACAAACGAATCCCACCTCAATCATTGGATAAAACCGTGATAGTTGCCATGTCACATCTCCATCTGCTCGGTCTTTTCTAGCAGCATGTTTCTTCTTCAACATATAGCAAAAGCAAAACAGTCATCCCAACTGATGATTTATTAATTCAGTAATGCAAGTGACTGGATGTCGAAACAATACCTTGTGCACATCAAATTTCAGGGGAACACGACTCAATGCACTACTTTTCTTGGTTTCTGTTGCGGCCTCAAGCAGTCGCATATTATACACCGCATTCATATCTTCTTGTGGTAATCTAGCCAACTAAAATGTATATGACAGAAAAGCGGAAATGTTGATATTCTTTCAGAAGAATAACAAATATACATAATGTGATAGTGACTTTATCAAGAAGCCCCAAGGCACACGAACATCTATGAACAAAGCCACATTGCGGCATGATATTTTATACGTACTTTTTTTTTCAATTCATTAATCATAGGTTTCACTCAGTATTTTTTTTTTTTTTTTTTTTTTGGGTGGGGGACGTGGGGGTGGGGGGTGGAATATGATACTACCTCCGTCCCAAAATGTAAGTCCATTTAGCTTTTTAGTTTTGTCCCAAAATGTAAGTCCATTTAGAAAACCAATAAAGCATTTATTAAATTTTTCTCCTTCTACCCCTCATTCATTATATACTCGAACAACTTTTTACTACTTTGCATTAATACCAATGAAAGGTCATTTTAGTCTTTTTAATCAAAATTAATGACAATTAACAAATTTAACTAATTTTCTTAATATGTGTGAAAAATCTCAAATGACTTACATTTTGGGACGGAGGTAGTAATAGATAGAAGCTATATGACTTTTACTAAGGAACCATATTTACTTGACAATGTCCTCAAGGAAACGGTGTCCAATATGCAACAGAACGATTCACCATATTTCAAGGAGGATAACATACAGTCAAGTTCCCATGTTATTGTAATTCAATTAAAATCTAACAGTAAGAAACTGAATATCCAAAAGAACTTGAAAAAGTCTACCTCCATCAGCTTTGGAAGTTTGTCTCCCTCAGGATGAGTGGCTGCATAAATCATCAATAACCGCAGCTTATTTTCACGAGTTAAGTCCTGTAACAAGGGGAAAAATCATTTTATAGCACAAGCCAGACTAACTTGCAGTTCACACATACTACATACCTGTTTTATTCTCAAAAAATTTATCAGCTCCTTGGTTCCTGCATCTCCAAAAACAAGATTCTGCTCTAATTCCCCAAGGTCTCTGAGTCCCAAGTCCTTTATGATTATGTTAATCTTCTGTGCAATCTAAGGAGAGCACAAGCAGTAAAAAGTTATTCTAAGTTTGTTTGCAATGGAGTTCCGGTATGCAAAGGACTCCAGATTAACAGTCGATCAACTTCATATAAGAACAAAACGTGACCAAACAACCAAATGATCTATTGTACCCATTTCATAAAAATAATGCACTTCACTTCTAGCTCATGGACAAATATGGAGCAGCAAACTATCATATGCTGAATCATCTACCAAAGTCAAAATAGCTGGTAATCCAACGTAAAAACACAGCACCTACTGCATCTCCTCGTGATTAGAAGCACCACTCAGAATCACCTCAAGAATCAACATGTTTCAGTAGAAGAGAACATAATTCATTCATTTTTCACCATTAAGTCCCATATAATTTACTTCAACCCTCACCTAACGTAATTCAGTCACATACAGAGGATGGGAGAAGTTCTCTAAACCCAACTGATATCGGATGGTTTATCTCTTAGCTTGTAAGATAAAAATAACAAATGACCATCCACTTTTCAGCAAGTCCTCTTTTCTTCCTTTAATTTTTATTTTTTAATTTAATGTGAAGGGGGAGAAGAGTGAGCAAGTAAATTTGATAATATAGTAAAAAAATAGGGGAAATATATGTATATAGGCCTGCATCAAGTGCAAGCCACATAGGGATTGTGAGGTTTATTGAATATCGGAATCAAGATGACACTGATCACAATAAACAATATTAAGCCAATCAAAGGGCAGGGGGGGAGAGAAGGGAGAAAGAGAGAGAAAGGCAGTAATTCTAATACAAAAAGTTGTATCAACAATAGGATTTACAGATAAAGTAACTCACTCACATCAACATGCAGGGAGAGCTTTTCGATCTGTTCACTGTATTGAGGCAAAGCTTGAACCATCTTTTGCAAGTCACGAGTAGATAGTTCGCTTCCATCTCTAAGCAAAACAAAAAACGTAAAGGATGATGAGGAAAAAAAGGTGGCAAACAACCTCCGAACATATTTGAAGGCAAAATTGAAAAGAAAAAAAAAAATCCACAGGGCAGTCAAACACCCCGAATACATTATATCAATCAGTCCATGGAACACAGTAACTCCAAAACAAAGAGACCTTTTGCCATACCAAGGACATAAGATAAAGCGAATGTTCATCATTTACTAGAAGAGTATTCTGAAAAATGAAATAACTCCAACCAACCTTGACTGGTGAATTTGAGCGGCTTTGTTCTTTGTCATGAAGTTTGTCATCTTTTCATGTAGTCTTACACTAGCCTGACGTAAAAAGAAATTGATCAAAGACGGTATCAAACACATCAAACAGTCTAGTTAGGTATCTGTCATACATCTGCTATGTGTGCATGGCGAAGTTCTAGCCAGATTGGGTCGTGATCCTCCAAAAGGACCTCTTTCTTCTCAGGAGCTCCCCCGGTTTTGTTTGGAACCTCAAAAACAATTTTACGGTAAGTGGCATAGACAACCAAGATTTGAAGAAGTTGAACGGAAAATACAATATGAAGCAACTTACCTCATGAACATATTTGTTACCCTCCATACTTAGTAAATCATGGCACATAGCATCATATGTCCACTCGTGTATTATAGGAGCAATCTGGAATTCACCAGTCAAGGTAGAGGGAGTGGTGAACAAGAATTATGATAGTATAGAATACCAACAGAAAATTATATATAACACAATTATAGTATGGTGATACGAACTAATTACCTGGTCCACTGATCTATCCAGTATAAGCAGCTCACATGTTTCTGTTTGAGGGAAGTTTGGAAGACTAGATTTGTATTTCATCAGACAATTCCAAACAATAGCAGCAATTTTGGTGGGAATTAGATCGCGAAATGTTGTCATTGTAGTAGGATCAAGCGATTTAGCAGCATGATATCGCACTAAAGGGAATTCCTGCAGAGAATCTATATCATAATCATCTTCTTTTTTGTGTGTGTGTTACATTATCATAACCATCAATGTCAGTATTTTTCCCAAAAAAAAATGGATCAAGTATATTAGATGCATACCCTCAATGAAGCAAAAACAGTAGCAATGCGAGTAGCCATCACATTCATACATGCTTGACCCTTGCGAGAACCTTCCTCATCTCCAAAAAGTTCCTCTAAAGCTCTCTCATTATCGGTAACGAAACCCTAGGATAAACTCCAAGTAAGCTAATGCAATGAATATCGATTGCCGTAAAAAAGGTAGCTGAATGCTGAAATCACAAAACTCTGCATTACATAAGACTGAAAAGGAAACAAATAGGAATCTGGTGCTTTAGGACTGAGTCAGCAAGAAATAAGAATCTGGTGACATAAAGCACTAAACGAGAAGAGATAATCATTTAAGAATGCAAGTACGAATATAAGTTACCAATTAAATAGATCCCCTTTTGCATTATAGTTTTTCATTTAACGTCTAGGTCTTTTCCCATACTGTATCTTTACTGTCCCCTTTCTGCGTTTTCTAAAATCTAATTACAATGACAATTCTTTCCTACTAGCAGATACAAGAGCCTAGTCTTCAGAGCAGTGGCAGTATGTAGTTGTTAATTTTTTATTACACCCCTAAATTGGTTTAGAAATGAATCAAATTGCATGATTCCATATTCAGTAACCCAGGACCGATCTTCAAATGTCACAACATATCTAAGCAGCAATAATTATGTTCCTCACCACCCAGAAGGTAGAGTGCAAATGCTAGGCATTATAAATCAACCCCATGTCCAAGTAGAACACAGAAATGGGTGTCTATGCAAAAGTGCAGCCAAAGGGCTCTTTAACCTATAGTATAGTTTTCTTAAAAGAAGCAAAATATAACTTTTGAGGATCCTAAATATGTTGCTGTATTTTCCTTATACGTAGAAATCTGAGTACTTAGATAGGTATAGATAGATAGATAGATGCCAGTTGATACAGCAAAACAGTTTGGGCAAGAAATTTCATCAATTACTTACAATTCCCCCAAATGAAAGTTTAAACATACGAAACAATCAATCTAGCCAACATGCAAGATTCACCAACAACAAAATGTTGATGAAACAAGAAAAACAAAAAAAAGAAAAATAAAATAAAATAAAATATTACATAGAGACTAGCAACAATTAATTCGGGATAGATCATGTGGCACATAAAATCTGTTTCCATGCAACATTTTTAGTCAAAGCTCCAATTGTTTTTCCATTTAAATTATCTCATTCAAGTTGCCAAATATATATATAAACCAATGTACTGAATTGTTACGGGAGTACTAGATTAGATGATTATATATCAATTGTAAGCGATTAGATGATATGAAGTACCTGGCTATCTATTGCAAAATATTCCAGGTTCATCTGCAGAGTAAAAAAAAGAAAGGAATAGAGAAAATGACTTCAAGTCTAATTGTAACCAGCAACACTAAGATCAATATAGATTCCAAGATAACTTGAAGAGTAACCTCTCTTAGAGCACCAATTCGTGATAAAACACTAGCGTCCCGCTTTATGTGATTGACTAATTCTCTTGGTACAGGCGAACTGAAGAAAACAAATGCCCTAGAGCCAAAGCAAAAAGTAGAACAAAAGAATTTCCATTTTTAATAAGAAGCATGAAAATAAATTAACCAACTTAGCAATCTAGCTGAAACGACAACATAATCATATAGTTCTCACTTCACTTACTTCTTATACAAAGGCTTCTTTCCAGCCATATCCGAGAGGAAGATAACAACACTGAAAATCAAATGACAGAGAGAAATGAGTGACAAAATAAAGATGTGGGGGAAAAAACAACTGATGTAACATTTATAATAACAGAGAATCAGGGAAGCAAGTAGATTGATGATTACATGGGTGCAGATACGACATGAATCCCACACGGAGTGCTGGATTTTCAAAGAAAAATAGGATATTGGTGTGGCTGGATGCATGCAAAGATTACAATTATGTATGTACACATGCACTGACCTAAACCTAATTCATCTTTTTTACTTCTCACGCAGCCACCACCCCTCTCAGAAGAATCATCATCTCCGCCTCCATTCCTTCTCTTTGTCTACCCTTCCACCCCCACCCAGCCTCTCACCCCCTTCCTTCCCTCATCCTCCTACTACCCCTCGGTCCACTCTTCACCCTCCCTATCCTCATGGTGCTCCAGCTTCTTCACCCTCAATATCCATTCATGCATCTAGATCTGGATACGTGAATGCAGAATGAGTATCAGAATTTTGAAAAATTACAGCTTAAGACTGGTGCATCAGAGGGAAAATCCAGCAAATCAAACATATATGATGTATCAACATCAGATACACACCAAATACTGACACTCTTCTACAACAATGTATCCGCAATGAAAGAATATCATATTGAGCTCTAAATTTGCTAAGCATACGCATACGCAGAAGCAATCCTATGCAGTATCTTCAATTTAACTGACAACATCTCATTTCTTATCTAAATTTGCTAAGCATACGCATACGCATAAGCAATCCTATGCAGTATCTTCTTATCTAAGTGACAACATCTCATTTCTTATCTACCAATCCACTGATTCAGAATAAAGACATCTAATTGGCACTTTACAATTAGATGACGATATAGTACATGGCTCAAACGACAACATCATGTGCACTATTGAAACAAACATGGATTTCACAGTAGAATAAATTTTATAAAGGAGAAGTTAAAAACTGAAAGTAAACGTGAAATGCAAATCATTCAGGACATATTTCATTGAAAACTCATTTTTCACTTTTCGCCCGTGCTTATGACCAACACATTGATCAAGGGCATGGTGGAATACATTATATACTAGTTTGCACCTTCCAAAACCACCTTTAAAGGGAATAAACAGCTTCAACTGAAGGGAGGCAGAAGTAAAAAAAAGCAGAAGGGTGAATACTTCTCTTTGGTTGGCTGAATAAAGTAAATGGCATCCATTGTAGGTAATGGTTGCCTTCGTCTATGTATGTCTTCTACCACTGCACAAAAGAGGGTAAGATAACAATTTCAGGAAATAGATACCGTCATAGTATTTTGGAAAGCAAAGATATCACTGCATTTCAAAGACAATTCCAGATTAACTACTACAGCATAAAAGCTAACTGAATTACATATTTTGACTATGGCTTTTCTGTAAGAAATGTTAATTATTTCTAACATAGGTGGTTTTTGGATTGTTGATTACAATAGAATTTGAGTAATATTCGGTAGCTAAGCCAAAATGCATATAATTTGTTCTGAGTTCTGTGGAGAAGACTGAGTGTTGTTTGTTCTGGAATATATATCTGCAACAGTCTAGGTAAAAGGCAATCTTGATATAAAAATATATACAACATGACACTCAAATAACCGGCAAATACACTCTTGATATGGACTGGACTAGCTATTCTCGAAAAATATATAACTATTTTGCAAAATAGAGTTTTTGTTGTGTATGGAAAGTAGGAAACAGAAATAAGTATACTGAAATTTTTGGAGTGAAATAGAGAGAAGAACTAACAAACAATCCAAAAACCGACAGAGACAAATAATAGAACCCAAATGATTTGACGAAAAAATACAGGAAGTTCAATGTAAGAAGGGGCATCGACACACAAAGCAAAATAAGTAAAACTAATCAATTATCAATAATACACAAAAGACAACTTGCACAAGCAAAGATATCCCCATCCATGTGAATATTGACAACTCAAATCAATTCCTTTGTGCTAAGATCAAGCTAAATGTCACGATAACAATTACTCCAGCCAAAGCCTCTTCATAAACCGTGTCTTGGGGGAAAAGCAAGAATGTATTATCTTTATCTAAGCTCCTTCATGACTCTTGCATCACAACTAGATGAATTTATGGAAGCATCTACCTTGCTTTTTCCATTGATCAACTAATCACTGTTTAACTATCGCAACTAGAAATACTAAAATACTTGCAAAAATGAATTATTCTTACACAAGCTGCTCAGCAGAGTATGAATACTATAATTCTCAGGGAAAGTAAGTGTATGCTCCCAATCATTCAAGAGGAAAAAAAATGGTTAGCATCACATACACAGTTGAAACATGGCACACCTAACATAAAGGGTAATTCTATACTACCTCAAAAGCCATATTGTACTGCACGCAAAAAGGAGCACAAAGCCCAATACGATGGCAGTAATATTCTGGTTATCAAGTTACTTCAGGTTGGTCCAGGAATCAAGATAAACCAGAATTACTACCATGCCGCCAACAATAGTCATATGATATATCAAACAACGCTGTATCTTCAAATTTATAGACATCCTTTCTACACAGTTGAAACATGGCACACCTAACATAGAGGATCATTCTATACTACCTCAAAAGCCATATTGTATTGCACGCAAAAAGGAGCACAAATCCCAATACGATGGCAGTAACATTCTGGTTATCAAGTTACTTCAGGTTGGTCCAGGAATCAAGATAAACCAGAATTACTAGCCTACCATGCCGCCAACAATAGTCATATGATATATCAAACAACGCTGTATCTTCAAACTGATAGACTTCCTTTTTTTATTACCCCCATTCCCTCGAGAACTGTTAAATCATCACTATTATCAAACCCCCCACGCCCACCCAAAAAAAAAACCATCACTGCTTACTGCAAACCAACATATCTAGACGAAATCTTGAGTAAACAAAAGAGTATAATATTGTACAAATACACATTATCTGGAAGCATGAACCGTCATGAGATGAAAATAGCAAACAGTTACATTTCTTCGCAACAGTCATACCCGTAATGTAGTTATTCAACTACATTACACGAAATCAGAGGAGATGCAGTTGACATGGTATATAAACCATTCAGATGCAACATATCACATTCCATCTATATGCATGAAAAGAAGAAACGTCAAGAAGCAAACAATTGAGAGACTGGTCTTAGTATCTTACGTGAAACTCCTTCCTCTGTAATATCTGCCATCTTGCAAGAGTACGACATTATTTTTAGCGTTAACTTGTCCATAACAAGCACCTACAAGTAACTCAATTCAGATTAGATATCACGTGAGGAGATAATATCTAGAAACACAAAACATTAATGTAGAGCTACAGGAAAACAACAAATAAGAGGTAGAAAGGCCGTGGTCACCATATTTAAAATTAAAACAACATAAATATCTTAGTGTCACACTCAGAGACGGGAACAATTTTGTCAGACAATAACCTCCAGCTTAATGATTCCCGAATGAAGAAGAACAAAAAATGGAGATACACAACTTAAGACACTTTCACAGTACAAATTACCAGTTCTCATATATCCAAACCTCAATGTCTGCTGCCAAAAAGGTAAGTAACTAAAAAATTTAACAGTATCAGTTTCAATTTATTTAGCAAACATAAAGCCTGCCTGTAACGAAATTTGATAATTAAAACACCAAAAGTGAAGCAGAAGAATCAAGAAAAGCATGAATAACTAAGGTAGAAAAGAAAAAGAAAAAGAAAAAGAAAAAGAAAAACCTTCCAAGACGCCTTTGAGTCCCCCGTCTTTGTAGATCGCAGCATTTCGTGTAATAATCCTGCAATGAATGTAAACAGCAATTAAGTTGAAACATGAGAATATTCTAGGGTTTGTGACAATGGCAGATGACCACAGGCGCTATAAATGTAAAAGTAGAATTCTGTCATACAGTTAAATTAAGCAGAGTTTGTCAAAAGCTTTGAGGAATGAATAGTTAGATTCCATCACCTAAACAAACTTATCCACAGCCTCTGCCACTGTACTAGTAAAAAGACAGAAAACGTAACTTCAAAATTGAGGTGCTAAAAGAATTTCAAAAGCGAGACCTGCCTTCTGTCAAGAAAATTATGATGATAATCTAATGTAACAGTTCACTACACTGCAATCAAGAGCATCAGCGATATTGTAACAATGGCCAGAGTTTCACAATTCTTGCACCGAATATAAACAGTTACTCATTTGACAGATTTATAGAATGCATTTTCATGTTCCTAATGAATTTGTTAGCTGGTAAAGTTAAAAACACCTTACAAAAAGCATCAAGAATAAAGAAATTCGACTTATACTTTGAATGACAGATACATATACTGAAGGATATAAGAGAGATTTAGCAAGTAGACATACTTTCACGGCTAATTTGCCGGAAATTTTTGTACTCGCTGCTGCCCTGAGACGACGTATCAGAATCCGAAATAGACATGATCGATCACTGCTTGGAGATTTTGAGACTTTATGGCACCAAATTGGAATGGAGAGAATGAATTTAGCAATCGGAGATCGGTCTTGATCGGAATCTTCGAGTGGATTTTACGTACAAAAAGGTGCGGGGGGTAGAGGCCGGAGAGGAGGATGTGCGAAAGAGTAATTATACCAAAGAGGTTTTGGCGTTGACGGTTGACTATTCCTATTGTTGAATTGTATACGACTCCGGATGTTTTGCGGTTTATTTTTTTTTTCTTTCCCTTTTATTCAAAGACAGAGAAATATATTTCATTGGTTAATAAAAATAATAATTCATTTGGCAAAATCAAAATTGGTTAACCTACCGTTAAATTCAAAACAGGTTTTCCTTTTCATATTATAATAATAATAACTTGAAGGAAAAAAAAATGTGTTGGAACGCTTTTTCTTTCTAGTAGTTTTATGGTGGTCCTGGATCAAATAATTGAACCACCATGTCATCAATTTAAAAATACATCATTGGTGGTTGATTTTTAAACATAGGGGACCACCAAAAATCCCTTAAATTCTATTGGTTTGGACCACCAAGTAGGATTTGATCCAGGACCATAGTAAAATTTATGTTTTCTTTCAATACTAGCATTTCGTGGCATTGCACCGAAAGGCCTTGATAATACCCTCGGTATAGAAATATTGTTTGAAAATAAATATTAAAATATAAGACATAAAATTTGGTTTAGGTATCCTGCATCTCCAGACGAGTTCTTTGTTAATTAAATACCCTTACCTCCGTCTAATTTTTTGGGATTACATTAAATATTTTTATTATTTTTTTACTTCAACACCACACAAAAAATGACACAATTACTACTAATACCACAATTTTAAAAAATACAATCAAGTCTTTTGCTAATAAAAATAGGGTGATTCTAGTGGCATAACGGTTCTTACTACTGGCACCCTTTTTCGGATTAAATTTAGGTGGGTTCTATCAGCACTTGAAGATGACGCAATGTTAGAGGGCTAGACCGAATGAGAAAATGTTGTAAGATGTTGAACCTTGTAATAATTGTTGAGTATCTTGTGTTGATGTATTTCAAAATATATTTATTTTGGGATATATCTTATAATTACTCTACAATTAACTTTGTCACTAAATGTTTTATATCTTAAGTGACACTATGTTTGAAAATTATCTAAGTCATATTAAAGCTTATCTTTCTATTTCTTACATGTGACATACGTATTGCTTTCTATATCATTCTATTATAAGAAGTTTTTGTGTGCATGTCACACTAATGCTTTTTACTATATTTCATGTGTGACATAAATCTTTCTATGTAAGTATTTGATCTAAATTATGTGTATGTCACATTATGAAATCAATTGAAATAAGTGTGTCAAATGATTTTGATCATGATATCACTTTATTAATGTTGCTATGTGACATATGACAATATACAATATATATATATATATATATATATATATATATATATATATATATATATATATATATATATATATATATATATTTAATTTTTTTTTTTTTTTTTTTGTGACACTATTTTCTCTTTGTTTACAGAGTGCCGAAGATTTTCTCTTTGTTTACCTAACTTCTTTATCTTCGTAAAAGCCCAACCTTTTATTTCATTACCTAGCCTCCTCCTAAACCAATATATCCGGCCCAAACCAATATATCATTCAAAACCCTATTTTCAATTACATAAATTCCCAAACCCCAGTACTACTACTACTCTACCGCCCCTCCATTATTATCCTAGATTTATCTAGAAAACTTCCCCACCACAAAAGGTCTATCCCCACCTCCTCGTATCTCCACCCACGTCCTTATCTTTTCTTTTGCTCTGTAAAGCCTATCTGCTCTTCTATTCTATGCTCTCCCACACCTCCTGAAACCTTCTCATTAATGGCTCTACTTTTCTAACGTTTATCTGCTCTAATGTCTTTTATCCTTCCTCTTACTAAGAAAAAGACCATGGACGACCATTGAAGTATTATATCCGAAGGATTAGAAGCTGTGGAGTATGCAGTTGATAAATTTCCAATAATACTGTTGCTACTTGCACATCACAGCACAACAATTGGATTCTGTCACCATATATCTATCAACTCCATGGAATTAACTGCTTGTCAATAAACAACTGTAGGGGAGAGGAAAAAAAAACCAACAAACACATCTTCCATAAACCTCTCAAAACCACAAAAACAACCCAGTTTACATGCAACACAACATTGTATCGTAACGACAAACTTTAACGCTAACAATAATATTGTATATCTTAGAATAAAAACATAAACAAACGTACGAATAACATAATCAGATATTAATATTAGAAACAAAACAAATTGACAATTTGTGTGGATAGAAACAAATTAACATTCTTTTTGTTGTTACAAAAGCAAGTTTATAGTGCACAAGGGTACACTCGCCTCTTTAAAATAAGCCGACGAAGTTAAATGCTAAAATACTAATAATACATCCTCTCTATTGATAAACCCTTGAAAGCTCCTCACTTGTTAGGGGTATTTGAGGGGGAAAAAAATGATACATACACATAAATAATACACACAAAGTACACAATAATTTAATCTCAACTCATGTAATGAATTTTAAGAATGATAGGAAAAAAAATAGCAGCCACAATATTTGATTTTCGGGGGAAATAATATGTGCCCATCACTCTTGCTTTCAGAAGGATAAAATTCAACGTCACTGCCGATATACAATACGACCCCTGGATTTTCTTTGGAAGAAGCTACCGAGAATAATTCTATTTATTAATTATGTTATCGCTGTTGATTTCGTAAGCAGCCATGGCCATGGTGTAGCAACTGTGAGCATTCAACGGCGGTAGTCGGCGATGGCATACTTAGTGAAGATTAAGGATAAACGGACAAAACTCAGAAAATCCAAAATTTTATACGACAAAAATAGAGTATAAATCATTCCTAAAATTAACAACGAAGGAAGTAATCCTTACAAAGTTACACCTCTCACACACCCAAACACAGAACCGAAGACAACCACAAAGAGGAAATAAAATGCACTGAACCTCTACCAGCCGTTGAAGTGGTTTCCAATTAAGTACAAATCAAAAAGAGTTGATGAGAAAGATCACCACATAAATCAATCAAAAAAAAAATAATGCTTCACCACATGGAGATATATTTTGATCCATAAACAGATGAAAGAAAGTAGAAAGAAGATGGATTTATTATATAAACATGACGTGAATTAATTCAAAACACACAATATGGCTTCTTTGGCCAAACTCAAGTGTCATTTAATTGAGACATATATACTCATTCATTGAAACGTTTACTTCCAAAAATACCCATGTACAAGAGTGATTTCATAGCCTGAGCCCGGAGTAAATTACCTTCTTGAAATCATTGAGAATCCCGATCCACGGAGTTCATGAAATGAAGGTGAAATGTAGAAAATCAACAAATACATTAAGCAATTTTGAATTTTACCAACAAAGGCGGTATCTACTAACTCAAAAATAGTAAGTCTCTTGAAAATCATTAGAAGAAAGTAGGCAAATAAACACATAGTCTTACATAAATCTTTATGCAAAAAAACAAAAAACAAAAAAAAAAACGGAAGAGAAAGAAAGAAAAATAGAGAGGACCTGAATCATTTAACAAGAGGACCTGCTTCGATTCACCACCAACTGACAAGCACATCAGCAAGAAAGCCCGTTTTCAAGCTCAACCCCAAATTCTTTTGCTGGCACGGTAAACTGCACAGCAACCCCAATGGAAAAGAAATTAGAAAACAGAGCCTTTTGAAGGCCAAACGTGAAGAGCATGTGTTAAATTCTTTGGTAGTTGAGTAAAACGTAGGAACTAAAATTACATTTGATGGAAATTGCAAAGGAAATCACCAAATTCAGTACGTAGTAGGTGGAGTGGGTGGACAAGGAAGGATTGCAAAGATCTATTTTTTCATACACATATAAATTGCAAAGGAAGCATTTTGTTAAAAAAAATTTAGACACCTTCAGCCACGTGGAGGCATTTTCACAACCTTTTAAGACACAGCCTTCAACCACGTGGAAGGAAGGGGTTGAAAGCCTTCCTTCTTCTAAAGTAGTATATGATTATTCTTTAAATTTCGCACTCAATTATTCTGACCTAAATTTAGAGGCACAATGTTGCAATTTTTTGTTTGAATTTGAATCGAAAGGTATAAAATAGATTTTCTGACCGGCATTAAGTCTATAAAACACATAACTTCTAATTAAAATTAAATCAGAATGATCAACTATATCCTGACTCATAAATTATGTGTGATATGTGAAAAGATGCTCCTAAAGATGAGAGGATGAAAAATACGATCTAATGATAAAATAACACATATTGCAATGCACATACGGTGTTCATTTTAATGATTACGTTATATACAAACGATTTCATTCAATAAGAAACTAACATTTTGATTGCACATCCGCTTTTTTTTTTTTTTTATATTTTTTTTGAGGGGCATCCGCTTATTGTTAATGTGTTAAATATATTCGAAATCAACTATAAATTGTGATTTTTTACTTTCTCCCTTTATTTTTGTTTATGTTCATAATTAAGGCAATGTTTCTCTTTATACTGATAATAAGAGAAAGTTAATGACATGTATGGGAGTTTTAAAACAAAATATATTTGCTTGTTGATATGTTAGGTAATCTTCAAAGCTAATACAATTAATCTACATTAGTTATGAATTAGAGGAATGAAGTTATATCATATGTATACTATACTGCCTAGGGACGTCCCTGTCCAAATTTTGGCTCGGGACCAAAAAAAAATTTAGGCCATTCTTAAAAAAAAAAAAAGTAATCAAAATTTTTGCACCTAACGGGACTCAAACTCCGGTCACTTAATACTCACCATAGAGTAATACTACTTTGTTATTTGGTAAATTATTGAAGTTTAATGTGAAAATACAAAATATATATATACTATTGAATGAAAAATTGACGGGACTCTTAAATTAATCGATTTTAGGGGTTCGTGAGTCATGTCATCGGTCACCCAGGGGCGCCCCTGAAACTGCCATAAAAATGTTATATGACATCCTAACAAATGAAAATTCATTAAATATTACGTTCTAATAATTAAAAATTATGCAATCTATGGTAAGAATCATTTATTTGAAAATAATGCATATTTAGATAAAACGTATACAAAGTTGACATTTGCTTATTTACTTTCATCAGGTAAATAAATGGCAGCTGGTATGGCCAAAGCAATAATATTATTGCCAGGGCTATGACACGTTGAAAATTTTGCTAAGACAAATATACCCTCATCTCTTACATAATCATAAAAACCATCACTCCCAATCGGGCTTGCTTGGGGCTGAAATGGGTTTGAAGGAAAAAAAAAAAAAAACAAGATTGTTAGAGTAGTGTTTGTTGGATTTGTTAAACATGAAGATGGAGGTAGAGGATATATCATTCAATAAAATAATTATAAAAAATAAAATAAAGAGAAGAGGGATATGGAAGATACGAGAGGGAGTAGAAGAGGAAGAGGGGTGACGGGTTTGAGAAAGACGGAGAAACTCCGGCGACATGGGGAAGAAATGTGAAGTGTAGTATTTTTTTTTTTTAATTTTTTAATGGGGAGACATTTAAGTCATTTTAATTATGATTTATTGTTGGATATTGCCCCGGCAATAATTTTATTGCTTTGGCAATACTAGCTTCCTAAATACAGCTTTCCATGTAAGTATGTAACTGAAGTTACAAGCAATGGCACATTTTCATTATTATTACTACTACTAGTAGCAAGAGTCTAGAAGGAAAGGTTTGTTTTTTTCTTTTTTTTGAAGAGAAGGAGGAAAGGTTTTGAAAGATAAGTTTACACGGTTAAGTTTTTGACCAACCTTCACGCGTAAGCCAATTCACAGCTTAATTATCTATCATAACCGATTAACTAATTAAAGTGTATCGCTCCATAATATTTAGCATATATAAGGGTTATTCGATGCAAGGAGGCCTATAGAGAGAGTTTGTATGCGCGTGCTGAACATCCTGACCACACACTTTCGTACGCGTATGCAATTTCCTATTAATTCTCTAAACGAGTTAATTTAGTTTCAGTGAAGAAAAAACAATTAAAAAAAAAATACTCATTGTTTTAAAAAGTACTAAATTTACGATTTTTCTTAAAACTTATCACCAATAATTAAGTAATTACAAAATGCACACAGATTCAACAGGCTTCGAACAAAAAAATTGTAAACTAGTGGGAGACTCGTGTTTCATTTCTTCAATGCCATGTTTCATCAACCGTCTCTCTAAAAAGATAGCGTCGATAAAGTGAAAGTCTACCAAATTGACAGTCAGTCTTTGGATTTGAGTCAACCCCCAAGTATGAACATCCAAAAAACCGCATGAAAGCTCCTAAAAGGTGATCATGTATCAAAATCTCTTCAGATTTTCAAGGCCATCTATGATTCCGAAGCACTTGGAATGATGGCATTAGTGTTGCATGAAATTGAAAGCTCTCCATAATTTCAAGGTCATATACAATCCTGATGCGCATGGAATGCATTTTCCATATGGAGTTTGTAAAATTTACAAATCGGATAAACAGTGCTAGGCGTCAAAGAAGAAAATTGCCTCGTAGTGGACTTTTGATT
Organism: Gentiana straminea; assembly: GCA_036785695.1. Lineage (NCBI taxonomy): Eukaryota > Viridiplantae > Streptophyta > Magnoliopsida > Gentianales > Gentianaceae > Gentiana > Gentiana straminea. The sequence continues at coordinate 10,620,077 of JAVUPR010000266.1, read as the reverse complement.
GACCGCGAAATAGACCAACGGCAATACGGGGATTTGTGCCACCGCCGTAACCACATTTCTTTTTTTTCAAGAAGATCACGGCCTTTGTTTCAATTTAGATGATGATTTACCGATCCGTTTCATAATTGCACCTTTCATGTTCTAAGGTCAATCACAATGACTTATTCTTTCTTATTGTGACATTCACTTTTGTCATAAATCATATTGACAACTTTAATCAATTTTTACAATGACTTACTTTTACACATTGAAAAACTTGAATGAGAAAAGCAACGTGGGTCTGTTCAATGTGACAGAGAAGAAAGTACATCGTTTCCAATGTTTTCATGGCTTTTCTTTTATTTTTTAAATTGAACATTTTCGTTTGACTGTCAGCTAAAGGTGAGGAAAAAGAAAAAAGGAAGGAAAAAAAAAAAAAAAAATCAATTCTATTATGTTGTTGAAGACTATTGTGGAAACAATATGGATGAGTCGGCAAAAAAATGACATGTGAATGCCTTGTAGACTTATTTTGTTGTTTTCAACGTAAAGTGCCAATGTAATTCGATGAGGCCATTGTGATTGGCTATATCAACTGTTTCCTATTAATTTTAGGTTGGTTCGGGTGCAATTATTAGACCCCACGTCATCACTTTGAAGAAAATTAATTAGTATTATCTTCGTCTAAAATATAAGTCATTTTAGGAATTTTCACGCATATTAAGAAAGTTGGTTAAATTTGTTATTTATCATTAATTTTGATTAAAAAGACTAAAATGACCTTTAATTGATATTAATGTAAAATAATAAAAAGTGATCGAGTATATAATAAATAGGGGGTAGAATGTGAAATATGTAATAAATGATTTATTTGTTTTGTAAAAGGATTTACATTTTGGGACAAAACTAAAAAGATAAAAGGACTTACATTTTGGGGCGGAGGTATTAGTTTTTTTTTCTAGAAGTAAGAGTCCAATTTAAAAACAATAGTAATTCTTATTGGATAGGATACACCAACTAGGATTTGGTCAATGACCAACCTAAAATTTGTGATTTTTTCCCGGGTAAAAAAACGGCTGGCCTTCTTACAAGGATATTGGGGTATGGGCCTTGGGCCTTGAATTTTTAAAATCTATCAATCCTTTTACAAGAAAATACAGGCGTTAAATCCTCTCAAAAAAATACAAAGTGTAAAAGTAAAAGTGGGAAAAACTGTATCTCATTCCATTAGATAATCCCTTTATATAGGGTCACGGTTACAATGTGAACACAGATTACATTGATAGCAATAAATACTGATTGAACGTTACATAATAACCGAAAGATAATCGTCATTGGCTTTGACGAAGGCACATAATAGTATTTTCCTTCAACACTCCCCTTGTGCCAAGTCAAAGGCGAAATGGTGCATGGATCGTTGCCTCGTTAAAAACCTTGCCAAGTAACAAAACCCAAATGGGACAAAATAAAACTTGGTCAAAGGGAAAAAGAGCACAACGCACCTTTAATCTTTAAGGATAACATGTGTGTATTAGACTCCCCCGAGGTCTATATCTCCCCGATCCTTACACCGATCAAGGAAGCTTTGAAAGCCTTCGCATTCCTATATTTTTCACATGTTCCTCAAATATTGCTTTAGGCGTGACTTGGTAAATAAATCCGCCACATTATCCTCGCACCTTACTTGATTCACTTGAATCTTGAGGAGAGCTTGTTGTTGCCGGTTATAGAAAAACTTTGGTGATATGTGTTTTGTGTTGTCACCCTTGATATAACCAAGCTTCATCTCGTTCGATGCAAGCCGCATTATCTTCATAAATGCAAGTAGGCTCTTCGGTGGTGGAACTCAAACCACCGGTCCCTCGAATACGTGTAATGATGGACCTTAACCATATACACTCACGAACCGCCTCATGTAGAGCAATAATCTCAGAGTGGTTCGAGGAGGTAGCCACAAGACTTTGCTTGGTTGATCTCCAAGATATCGCCGTGTTCCCAATGGTAAATACATAACCGGTTTGGGAACGACCTTTATGTGGGTCGATAGATACCGGCGTACCGCAAACCCAACTAATACATTGTTTGGGGTTTCGTAGTAGGGGGTGGCGATTTCGCTTGTCGACATTTTCTTTAGGGGTTGTATTTTCATTTACGGTCCCTCTTGTCTTTGTGTAGGGAAAAAATAGGCCCAAGTCAATGGTTCCTTTTAGTATCGAAATATGTTTTTAATACCATTCCAATGACGCCGCGTTGGCGCGGAGCCGAATCTAGCTAACAAGTTCACCGAGAATGCAATATCCGGTCGAGTACATTGAGCTAAATACAATAATGCGCCTATTGCACTTAAGTAGGGAATTTCGCTCCCAATAGCTCTTCGTCATCTTCCTTTGGACGAAATGGATCTTTCTTTATGTCCAAACTTCGACCGATCATGGGAGTGCTAACAGGGTGCACTTTGTCCATATTAAATCGCCCGAGCATCTTTTGGACATATGCGATCGGTGGATAAGTATTCCACAAGCTCGGTGTTCTAGTTCAAGGCCTAGACAAAACCGAGTTTTCCCAAGATCTTTCATTTCAAATTCGGATTTCAAATAGCTCGCGGTTTCTCTTATTTCATTAAGAGTACCTATTATGTTCATATCATCGACATATACTTGCTACAATTGCAAATCCGGAACTTGTTTTCTTTATGAATACGCAGGGCATAGTTCATCATTCTTATATCCCTTCCCAATCAAGTAGTCACTTAGGCGGGTATACCACATCCGCCCGGATTGTTTTAATCCGTAAAGTGAGCGTTTCAATCTGATTGCAAACGCACTCCGTGGTTTAGAGTCACTTGACTTGGGTAATGAAAGACCATCAGGCACTTTCATGTATATCTCTGAATCAAGATCCCCATAGAGATATGCTGTAACCACATCCATGAGCTGCATTTCCAATCCTTCGGAAACAACTAAACTAACTAGGTAACGGAAAGTTATTACATCCATTACAGGAGAGTATGTCTCCTCATAGTCAATTCCAGGGCGTTGTGAGAAACCTTGCGCCACAAGGCGAGCCTTGTACCTTAGGACTTCATTCTTCTCATTACGCTTTCTGACAAATACCCATTTATGTCCTACAGGCTTTACACTTGGTGGGGTTAGCACTACCGGACCAAATACCTGTCTCTTTGTCAGAGAATCTAGTTCTGCCTGGATTGCTTCTTTCCATTGAGGCCAATCTGCTCTTTGTTGACATTCTCGCAACGCAGCGTGGTTCGACATCATCGTGCTCTATGATTTCTTGAGCAACGGTATATGCAAATATATCATCAATGTGCATGGAAGATCTTTCCATCAACTCGTATGCACTCTCATAATCCATTGAGATTTCTTTGTTCTCTCGGAATCAATTCAAACATCGGAGCGTCCTCCAGTATTGATTCATGGACATAACTGTAATCAGAGATAATCTCATGAGAGGGATTCTCTACATTGATGATTAATGGGTCGGATTGTGCCTTACTCGCCCTCTTCTTCCTTGGGTGAGTATCAGTCGAACCAAGTGGTCTCCCCCTCTTCCTTTGGGCAGCCACGGCCTCATCCACACCTCCACTAAGTGTGGTCGCAATGCCTTTAGCGATAGCATTGTGCCCCTTTTTGGGGACTTCTAACCTTGCAGGCACGTTTGCAGCTGGTATATGTGATCTTGTCACTTTAGCAATATCGAGAACGCATCGTGCATCGAATCGCTACGTTCGAAGATTAAGTATTCTTTGCACTTCACTTTCACTTTGTGAGGTACGGGGATCAAAATGAGACCGAGTGGGGACAAACCACGACAATTCCCGTCGTTCCCTTAGAAAATCCTTTTTCTTATCTCCCCCTAACGACGGGAAGACAGCCTCATCAAAGTGACAATCCGCAAATCTTGCGGTAAATAGATCGCCCGTCAAAGGTTCCAAATAGCGGATAATAGTTGGGGATTCATATCCAACATAAATACCTAATCGTCTCGAGGACCCATTTTAGTGCGCCGTGGAGGCGCAATAGGCACATATGCCGCACAACCAAATATGCGTAAGTGTGAAATATCGTGCTCATATCCAAGAACCACCGGGTACGCGTAAAATGGTTGGCTAGCAAAAGGGGTCCGAAACGAATAAGTAAAGCCGCGTGCAATATTGCATAACCCTGCGATAGAGGCAAGTTGGTGCGCATAACCAATGCCCCGGCCACCATCTCGTAGCCTTTTGATGGTGGCTTCGCGAGACCATTCGTGTATGCACACGGGGTACAGGGATGTTCTACATCAATCCCGATAGACATGCAATAATCATCAAATGCTTTTGATGTGAACTCTCCAGCGTTATCAAGCCTTATAGACTTGATAGGGTGATCGTGGTGGTGAGCCCTTAAGCGTATAATCCGTGCTAAGAGTTTTGCAAATGCAAAGATTCCTTGTGGACAATAATGCGACATGTGACCGGCGTGTCGAGGCATCCACCGTAACCATAAAATACTTGAATGGCCCGCATTCCTCGATGGATAGGTCCACATATATCACCTTGTATTCTTTGTAAGAATGGAATGTTTTGTTTCATGTCTTTAGCATAGGAAGGTCTCGATCCCGTTTTTGCTAAAGAGCGTGCTTTGCAAAATGATTGGTGTGCCTTGGAAATGGTCAATGAGGAAGAGGGATATAACTCATCCGGTGCTTCGACGACAATGGTCGCTTTGAAACAACACTACTTTGGACACTTTGCATCGTGTCGGATTTTTGTCCCATTTTGTTTTTTCCTCGAAAGAAGGGATGTCCGTGTGAGTTCTTTAAAATACGGATCATCATATCTCGACCAGGGTGTCCTAGCGATCATGCCAAAGCCTCGTATGAGTCGTTGTCCCAAATTTCATTGTTGGTGACAAAGATAGGATTCAATAATCCGAATAGTAGTAATATATAATCCATTAGATTGACTCATAAGCTTTTCTAGTATGCGTTTCCTTCCACATTCATTTGTGGTAATATACAAATATTCGGGCCCATTCTCACAAGTGAGTTTCCAAATGATAACCGTTGGCACGAATATCTTTGAAACTTAACAAGGTTCGATTGGCTCTGGTGCATATGAGCGTTAGTGACTTTTATCGTTGTGCCGTTAGTTAGGCATCAAAAATGTGGCATTTCCTCGCCCTTGTATTACTTGTGATGATCCAATCATCGTAGTCACAGATGAATTACATGGAATTAACTCGACAAATAATTGTCTATTCCTTAAGATAGTGTGTGTGGTTCCACTATCAGCTAAGCACTCTATTTCTCCTCGATTCATTCCTACATTTAAATTAGATGAGATTAAAAAAAATCGAAGACATAACTCATATTCTTTAGAGTTTTTCGATGGAGATGTATTGCTTTACACCTTAATAGTGCTATTTTCGAACCATGTATATACTGGTAAATAAAATCGAATAAAATTCAATACTTCAGAATAAAATCCGAAATTTATTAATAGGCCAACGAAAATCAAAATAAAAGTCGCGTACATCAAAATCCAATTCAACAAACCATTATTCAAATGAACTTTAAGACCAAAATAGTCTAATTAAAAATAAGGCATTCCGCCTTCACAATGTTCTTGGAAAAATAAATAAATAAGCAAAGCAGATCAATCAAAGTCTGGAACATCCATTGACCGAGCAGGTGGTTCTTGTTGCTATTGAAGTCCGCAATTGTGAGGTTGACATCGTTGTCATTGCCTCCATCTTCCGTATAGTGGGCCTCTTGTTCTTTAGATTCCCTATACCTCTTGTAATTGGTCGCTACTTTGTTACTTGCTCGGCGGTGTATTATACCAATGCCCAAGCAACTCCACACCTATAGCAAGGTTCGCTCCAACTCTCTCCCTTTTTCCTTGAGGGTTCTTAGCCTTAGGACCACCATGGCCACTAGACCATCACCACCATTTCGCGCGCCATACATTGGGGGACCTCCACGGCCCATACTACGGCCCCTAGTCCCTTTCCACGTGGTGCATTGTTTCCACGCGGGTAAGGCTCAAGACGTCCAACTCCCTTTTCTTTGGGGTTCTTTCCACCTTTCATCTTGCCATAGTTAACCTCAGAATTTTCTTTGTCCCAAAGGTCCGGCATTATTATTCATGAGAACTTGATCATGCCGCTCACCCACTTGCGCATGTTGATCAATTTGTGAAAGGTCGTAATATTTTTCTTGTCGTACTCCACCTATACCGGTTCGCTAGTATAAGTGTCGAAGTAGGAAAAGTGGAAAGAGTCTTCTCGATCATATCATCTTCTCGTGAGTTCCTTTCCACGAATTTGAGACGTGCTCTAAGACGCAACATGTCCTTGTTGAATTGGTCTACCCCTTTGTAGTCAAGCAAGCGGATTTCATTCCACCGAGCGATGCTTCCGGGAGTAAAGTGTCATGAATGTTCCCAAAACGTCCTCTGTGGCATCCCACGCTCTTTGGGTGTTTTCAACCGAAGGTACTCCCAACCGTAAGCTGTAGTCAATATGTCGCCTCAAGAACATTAGTGGCATTTGCTTTTACTTTAGCGATGGGGTCGTCCTTAGGGTCGGTGGGTGTTTTGATAGTGAGAGTGTAGTCCTTTGCAACAAAAGCCATTTCCACATCCGAAACCCGCCGGTGGTACTCAATTCCTTCCGAGTCCAAGATTTCAAATTCGGGTCGAGTTGTATCGCCATCTACATAAACAAGAGTGAAGAGCATATTAATTATGTAGTCATAAGACATCCACAATAATTAATTTCCAAGAGTGTGAATTGGATCACGATGCCATGGTACATAGCGGTCACTCATTTTTTCGATGCTTTGTGAAGATACTTTATCACATTGATTGTTTTGTACTTAGTATATAACGCCTATGAAATTTCTTTATCATAGGATGACATATAATCTTATTTATAAGGCAATCAACATATAATTATTATGCTCAATTTGAAATTTCGGGCAAACATAGCACATAATGTATATGTAGTCATATATTCGAGTGAATAGCATGGCGTTGATTCAACAAAAATAGTCACAAAATAATATTCAGATTATGCATATATTTCAATTAAGTCACAGATCTAAAAACCGAAACAAAAGCATATATATTGACACAGATAAAAACATTGTACTCAAAAATCCATTTAAAAGTGATGTAGCATCAAAAGACCATAAATAAGAAATATTAGCAGGAATATGCAAAGTAAAGCCAAATTACAATAAGAATTATTATTGCTAAGCCGAACACGTACAGATGCATTAGCCAATAAATCATTTTAATCACTTGAAAAACAAATCTATAGTCCTATATCGATTTTGCAATTAGATTAAATCTAATACATATATCAATCGAGAAAGGTTCGAACTGTAATCATGAATCGGGCAAAGAGTATATGAGATTCGTAACTACAAAGTGAACTCGTCTCAAGTTTCTGCTAGTCTAGGCTCTAAACTTGTTTGTCCTACTAACTTCAGTTCCAAAAGATTTCTTTAGTTTGAAAACTAAAGCACACCAAAAAAAAAAAAAAAAATAAACGAAGACAAGGGATTGGAGGGAAATATCAAGGAGACTCAATTAATTAATGTTATAGAAATACATGCTTCAGTTAAATAAAATAAGAAAGATGATTGCTGCCATCAAACCAACCTTCAAACTAGCAAATAGTCGACTCCGTTACAAAAATAAATGAAATCAACACAAACAGTCCTTTTTTTTTTTTTTTGTTCTAAAATGGAAAAACCAAATCTTTTACATCAAATAGATTCAGGTAATCACACTAATTAATACAAAAATGAGTAGTGCAAACAGATAATTCGCGGTGATGGAACGGATCCTTCGTGGAAGAAGGAGAAGATGCGAGTAGCTGTTAAAGAGCTAAAGAAAATATAAGGTTGAATTTACCTTAAACAAATTAGTAAGGGAGCAATATTTCTCTTCCAATCGCCGGAGGGTGATACCAGACGCAAGAAGATCGAGCGACGATGCGGCGACGGCGGCGGCGGGCTGGGCGGCGGCAGGGGTCAATTAGGGTTTTTTTTTTTTTTTCTGAGCTACGTGCTGATAACGTGTAAAAGTAAAAGTGGGAAAACTGTATCTCATTCCATTAGATAATCCCTTTATATAGGGTCACGGTTACAATGTGAACACAGATTACATTGATAGCAATAAATACTGATTGAACGTTACATAATAACCGAAAGATAATCGTCATTGGCTTTGACGAAGGCACATAATAGTATTTTCCTTCAACACAAAGGCCTTAATTTAAACACTCAGCATTTACAAAATTAAACAAATAAATAAATAAACCTAATAGACGAGAGATTGTATGGTATAACCTTTGTATAAATGTTACCAAGGACATATATTATAGGGAGAAGGGGCCACAAGGACAAAAAAAACTAATAAATGGGTCTGGAAGGACAAAAGTAACATTTTCATTATTATAAAGGACAAAAATCACAAATGTTACTTTAAAATTGTTACTTCACGTGTTAATGTTACTTTGTGTTTCACAATTGTTACTTCATATTTACTCTATTCCACATTTGTTACTTCATAATTGTTACTTTTGTCCTTATTAAATTACAGTTTCTTTCTATTCCGATTTTTTGATAATTTTGTCATTCTGGACAAAAATCTATATATTATAATCATGCATTTTTACTTCTTTTTATATAATAAAATTTTATTTTTTGCGTGAGTGAAAATGAAAACAATTAATGTATATCACTTGATACAACATCTACGAGTCTAAATATATAAACGTAACCACACATAACCTAAAGTCTTTATAAAAAAGAAAAAAAGAATAATAACAGAAGTGTCACAAACCCTTTAACTACATCACTTCAATTACTGACACTGGCGGAACCAAGTGTGGGGTGGGTGGTCTCAAGCCCACCTAAAAAAAAAAAAAATAATGAGAATATGTTTGTAGTACCTCATAATAAAGACCAAACTGATAACCAAGACCACCTTAAAATAACTAAGACCACCCCATAGTAAATTCATGATTCCGCCACTGGTTACTGATATGAAAATTTCATAAATCCATCAACAATTTGCCGCACATAGATAAGAGTAAGAACGCTAAGGTTGATTCCCTCCCCTCTTAGGTTTTTGGTCTCTTCGTGTAAAAAAAAACAAAGAATACTATGGTTGAAAAAATCGATTAATTTAATATAAATACTGATTTTTTTCCCTAAATATACTAAAAGAGTGTTACGGTAATACTAGTATTTTGTAATTTTGTCATGTGGTTATAGGTATGCATTCAGAATGAAATGTCCTTATATTACTTATTATATGCTTAATATTAAAATTTAAAAAATATACCTATATTGTATGTCAAGTCAAGAGCTGGAATTTTATTATGCAGGATGAATAGGAAAGCAAAAAAAAATATAAGGCCCCACCGTGTAAAATATAAGTGTCATGTTTTTACATTTTTATCCTTCCTATAAGAAATTTTATTGATGGACCACGTGTGACATAATGATCCTAGACCACCATAAAACTAACCACCGAGTCAAGAGGCGGGTATCGGCCAACAAACCGGTCTAAAGCCGCGGATTTCACAGAACCGGTTATGGCATAAGTTTAGAAATGAGCAAAAAGTACTCCATTCCTATACAATATTGATATGTTTAGTAGCATAAGCTGCAGTGATATAAATTCACAACATAATACATTAAATTTGTATGATGATGAGATATGTATTAAAATGTATTCACTTTGTATCAATGACCTGCATTATATAGTTGTGTCTCCAAAAATCAAATAAACTCATGAAAATTGCTCATTATAAATGTCTATTGATATGCACTAATTATCATCTAATTTGGTAAAATGAAAATAATGTGCAACAACAGGAAAAAATAATGTTTAACACTAATAATTTCCGTGCTATCACAAATCTCACATGTAGAATTTGTTTTTTTTTTTTTATTTTATCACGTAGAATTTGTTTTCAACAATATCATTTTCACCATGTAAGAAAGTTTCATTATTTTTAATTATAGGAGTGAACAATCATTGACTCAAAATAATAAAAAATTAAATCGTACTGTAATCAAGGAAATTATTCAGATTAAAGAACCATTAAAGAAGAAACCAGTGAACAACTTCTTCTACTTCTATAGTGACACTAATAATGTAATTACAAAACCAAAACATTGAGTTGACTAAACATGGACTTGTAAATTAAAGACATGAAAGACAACAAGAAAACGCCAAATATCCCTTTTTTTAAACCTTAAGATTCCCAAGATTATAGTTGTCCGAAAGTATATCTACTTTACATGATTAAAATTACATTAAACAAAACAAGCAAAAAGAGCATATATTCTCTTTACTCAGATTTCAGCATTCTGCTGCATAGCATAGGCAATGAGGCTAAAGCTTGTCCATTAGTAGCAAACATCCTTTTCTTAATTATAAACACCCGGTTAAACACCATGGACTAGACTAGACTACATATTTATTTTATAGACAAAAACTTTTTAACAACAAAAAAAAAAGACCAAAGCCTTTTTGAGCTATCACCTAGAAAAGGAGAAATTTTTAGAAAGATACTAGCAAGGACGGAGCCGTGAGTTGAAGCTTGTGTGGAGTAATGGACTGTGTTCAAATAATTTGATAAACAATATTAAGATAACTTACTATATTAAACTAGATCACATATAGACTTTTTTTAATGTTAAAATAAAAAACTTTTGGGTGGGATTACGGATTACCCCCCTCAACTTACTTCTTCCTTCTATCCATGGATACAAGACAGACACCGTCAGATGAATGTTTAAGCGCATAAAATCAAAACTAAAAAATAAGGATAAAGATACTTTAATTCTTTTTGCTTCTCGATTTTTACGTTCTTATCTTGGTCTCGATTATTTACGTTTTAAGACAACGGTAAGCGCTTGATCTTAACATATCTCAATATGTTAGTATCTTTTTACCTCTTATCATCCATCTAAAGGTAATATGAATTGAGTTGTGATCACACAAGAACTCTAACAAAAAAAAAAAAAAAACACCATAATATAATCTTTGCGGTCAAACAAAAGATAATATTGTTCAAAAATCATTGCAAACATTCAAAATTATCCATTACATACATAGGAGAACTTTACAATCTTTGAAGCGATAGAACCGTATTTCTAAGACCAAGTAGAATCTTCGTAATCATCTGATCAATACACAACATATGACCTGATTTTTATGTATGTTTCTTAAACATAAGTATTATTAGTACTAGTCAAAGAAGCTAGATAAGTAGGTGATGGTGTTGAAAGATGAAGATGTCCATGCCCATTGCCACCATTGTTGTTGTGATACCTACAAATCACTTTGCACTTGACAACATTATCATACACAAAAAAACCAGGTGTTACCATGATAATCACATTGCTTGGAACCAAAATCAACTTCCTTGTCTTATCACCTCCCATATCTTCCATATAAACCGAATCGAATCCAGCCCTTTGTCCACTCTGAAGATCGGTAGGCTCGGATGCAATGAATGAGCCAAGAGATGAACCGACCATATTGCCTTTGAAGCAATAAAGAATGACTGCAATAGCTGTTCGGGCCAAGCTCGATTCCAACATAGCATAGCCACAATTTCACTCATTTTGCGGTCACAAAACTTGCTATAATCTTCACTGAACTGTCTTGTCCCTTTGGTTAAAACTTCACCCCATGTAAGCTCTTGCAACCCTTTAAAAGACGCGAAATTCGCTTCGCAACGATCAATCGGGTTGAGTATTCGAGTCGGGCCGCTCTTTTGAAACCCGGTAGCTTCGAAATCTTCATAGAAGGCTTTATTCAGCAATGCTTCTATGAATACGAGTAATTCCCTTGGATTTCTTGATAAAGATGAAATCTTTATATCATATGGTTGAAGGAGCAACGCTAATCGATCTTCATGGACAATCCCGGTCTTTTTCTTGAGATGAATCACCAATGCCCGGCTCAAAACCCGAATGGACGAGCGGGCCTCCGATACTGCAACCGTGAAATACTCAATAGCTTTGGTCTGATGCCGGACTTTTGCAAAATTATAATCCATGTACTGGATTCGGGGTTTGTTATTGTTGCAAAGTTCAAACCCCGATTTCAAGCTTTGACAGTAAATCTCCAGATTATTGAGCTTCTTTTCGAGCTCGGAAATGGCATATTTGAGTCTCGAAGCTTCTAGAACAGCCTCGTCTTTGTTCCTTGTTGTTTGAACAAGCTTATCCGTAAGCTCGGCTGCTGTCATTTTCCACTGCTCCTCCGTCGAAGCGGTGGAAGACGGCGGTTCAGGATCATGATCAGAAGATTTGGGACTTTTTTTCACCAAAGAAGAGAAAAGAGATTTGAGTATTCCATTTGGACTCGTAAGGGATGAATTGTCCATTGGGACCACGGAAATCTTGTCTTTCCCACTCGGTCGGCATTTGTTGCATAAGATTCCACGGCTACTGTCGTCGTCGTCTCCGGCGAGTTTCTCACCGTTTTCTTGCCGCTTCTTAGAACTCGGTCGTTTGGTTTTGCCAAGTGGAGAATTCTGATAGGTAGGTGTGAGATGAAGCCTCTTGTCTATAACATTCTCATTTGGGCTACTTGCTCTGAAGCTACTCTTCCCTTGTGATAACACCTCATCTTCGTTACCTTCTTCTATCTGAAAAAAAGAAAAATTAATATCAAAATCAGGAAAATGGTACTGTAAAAAACAATTTGAAATAAAAAAAAAAATTCAAACAAGAGATTGAGAAATAGAAGTGGGATCTTACTGGGGTGAAGTGATGAGGGGGGTTGAGAGGAGAAAGAGGAGGTTTAGAGGAGGAGGTGGCCATTTGTGTTCAGTGCCGCCTCATGTGTGGTCGAGTTTCGCGGCGGACAAAGACGGCGGCCGGAAAATATGGAAACGGTGCGGTTTGTAGTTTTCTCGGGTCTGTAAATGAAATGAAAATGAGGGTAGGGGGAGTGCTTTAATGATATGTTTTCGTCGGCCGGCTTGTTAGTTAATATGTAATGGTAGTAGGAGTAGTAGGAGTAATTACGACTAATTGCTTTGTGCATGGACTTACTGCTGCTGGTTTTTGCAGAGGTTCTGATTCATCCATCAATGCTTTAAAAATTCAATTCCATCCGCCTGCCCCAACCCAAAAACTGATTTTTTTTTTTTTTTTTTTTTTTTTTTTTTTAACGGTTTAAGTATGTTACAAAAATTCTCCGAAAATGAGATTTGTTATCGAACCATAACAACCTTTAACAAAAACTAATGGGATTTGTTATAGCACCATAACAATCTTTTTAAAAACGGTTTAGCCCAAAACCGTCTATAATGTATTGTCTTAGAGTTTCGTGAAATATGTTTCACTAATTCTGTTGAAACACATACTAGAAATAAGTAAGTTTAAGAAAAATTATAACAATAGAAATGCAAACATAAAATATGACGGAATTGATAAAACACAGATAACACAGTGATTTAACGTGGTTTTCGATGTTGTGCCGACTACTCCACGGACATAAAATGAGATATTTTATTATGCACAAAGTTACAAGGTATTTCACACTCTTGAAAAACACACTCTTGCATCGATTACAACCAGATGTGGGCCTCAGCTCCACCAGATGAAACTCAGTTCAAAACTGACTCTCCCAGACTTGTAATCAATCGCCCGGATGTATACTCGAAAAACTCGCCTATACTTTCGGCAAAAAAAACTCAACGCACTTCATCGAAATCGATTTCGCTAACTTGAAAAAACTCAATCATTCACTTCGTCAAATCGACTTTCACAGAGATCGAGTCACCGAATATCTTAATTTGAATTGACCATCATTCTTTTGGTCTCGGTTTTTTTGGAGTTTTTTTGGGAGTTTTTTTAGTCCCAAGTAATGATTTTATTCATCGATTGTTTTAGAAATGATTGGTGAAATAAAGTAGTAATGAATAAAATAATGACAAATCCAATTTGTAAATTTCGTATTAAATTTGTATGTTTTTTTAACGAGATAAATATATCAGCTTAAAGGCAATGTTTAAATTCTTACACTCTAGTTCAAAAGCAATGTTTTCATTACATCAGCTTAAAGGCAACGCTGTCAATGCATCATATCTGCTATTTTACAACCGAGTTGTGTCTCTGGCCAAACTTTTAAGTACGACGTGAGTAATGATACTTCATTAACATATACTTTTGTCATTATTAATTATGGTGTGATATGCACTAAGAATAACGTTGGTGTCACAAAAAATTGATCGAAATAAAATGACACAACATACTTTTAGACAATGAGTAGTGCTACTCGTAAAAAACTTTGACAACAATCGACAACACATTTTTCTGCTCCATAAGTGATTTTTATGGGTCCCAACACGATCATTGTGAATGATATTTTGATTCTACTATTATCAATACAGTAAAAATTTGTTTTTTCGCTTTGTTATTACTAACATTTTCATTATATTAATTAACGAGTCTGACACTCTGATTAATGCTCATGAAAGTGTTGAACGATACCCTCATGGATCTATGAATTGATTCTTTCCTTATGACATACAATTGACATTTATTAAGTCAATCAAAAGTAATGTAATCTTTTTTTTTTAAAAGGTTACGCAATTGATTTTCAAATGGTATCCTTATGAGATACAATTGACATTTATTAATCTTTCCTTATGACATACAATTTGACATTTATTAAGTCAATCAAAAGTAATGTAATCTTTTTTTTTTTAAAAGGTTACGCAATTGATTTTCAAATGGTATCTTTATGAGATACAATTGACATTTATTAAGTCAATCAAAACTAATGTAATCCTTTTTTTTAAAAAAGGTTAGGCAATTGATTTTCAAATGGTTGATTGTAATACTCGATTCTAGATAGTACAATCGATCGGGTTTAATTTTTTTTTTTTTTTGCCCTTAACGAGGTTCGAATACCTGGCCTACGCTTTAGATTATAGCCTACCACCACTGCAAACCAAATGGACGTTTGCACTAAGGGGTTATTTGTTAAACTAAAATCTAAAATCTAAAATATACGAAGACTTAATCTAAAATTTAAAATCTAAAATCTAAAATCTAAAATATGAAATCTACTCTCTTAATATACGAAGACTTAATCTAAAATCTAAAATCTAAAATATGAAATCTACTCTCTTAATCGATTAAGTATGAAAATGATTTACTTGTTGAATACATATAATAATGATGTCTGAATTCTAGTGAAAGTTGATGACAAACTCGTTTCTAATAAGGCAATGATAATTACTACTACTTCCGGTCAAAAATATAAGTTATCATATATTTTTTTGTCCCACAATATAAGTCATTTTACATTACCAATACAATATTTATTATTTTTTCTCTGTCTTACCCCTAATTTATTATGAATCCAACAACTTTTCATTACTTAATAACTATTGCTTTAATGATAGTTAAAAGTATTTTAGACATTAACCTTCAAATTAATAATATTCAATCAATTTTTCTTAATCGGTGTGAAAACTCTTAGGATTACTTATATTTTGGACCTGAATTAGTAACTACCAAGAATGCTCTTTAATCGATTCCAAATTGTGCTATTTCACCAGCTATATTAATTTTGTTCTAAAAAAAGATGTTTCAACGTGAATTTAAGCATGCTAAAAAAATTAGTACAGTTGTATGATATCCTAAAAATGGGATAATTTAATTAATTTTTAAGACAGGAAAATATTCAATGAATGCGGTAGTTAACATGAGAATTGTCGATATAAGCTGTCATCACATGCATTAATAACCTTTTTTTTAAACAACATGCATTAATAACTAAATCATGATTCTTAATATGAAAATTATTGGGTGAGTTGTTCAGTTCAGGAATAAGATTGGATTGGAGAACCCAAAACGAAAATGAAAAATAATCATTATAATAATAGATCATCTATGGTATGAAAAGTATATGAACAAAAATGTAAAACATTTATTTTTTTTGACTTAAAAATATAGAACATTTTGAATTTATGAACAAACCTAAAAACAACATATATTAAGGGACGTAAATACCCTAAAAAAAATAAGGGACGTAAATAGTGTGGTCGAGTGCAGTAGTTTTCTGGTGGTCCAGGACCACCATGTCATACTTATCCTCCAATAGTGATTTCTTAAAAGAGGCAAATTTGTAAAAGCGTGTATTTATATTTTACACGGCGGTTGGGCCGTGTGTTTTTCTCAATTTTTATTACCATGGATCACAAAGCCATATCTTTTGGCCTGCGGGCCAAGATAAAATTTCCGGGTCGAGTGACATTTATTTTAGTTTGTTCAACGTAAAAAGAATTTCGTTTTAATTTTTTTGTTTTAGAGCCACGAATAACATATGGTTCACGTAGATAAAAGATTTTTTTTGAAAGGACGTAGATAAAAGGGTTCTTTTTATTTGAAAGGACGTAGATAAAAGATTTTTTTTGAAAGGACGTAGATAAAAGGGTTTTTTTTATTTGAAAGGACGTAGATAAAAGATTTTATAAACCTTTTCCCGGTATGTACTCTTTTTTTTCTTTCTTTTTGAAAAAAAAATGTACTGTATGTACTTGACATGTGATATCTGATACCCTCCTTATTGAGGTTTGTGCACTGTTAATGTGGGGTGCTTTTTCCCTGGTATAGACGTATGCGGACATGGTCCGTGTGTGAATAATGACCACGCTTCATTATGTATTTAAACTCGCGCTGTTTCCGATCGTTTCATCGTTTCACCTCAAAAAACCTCACCACACAATAACTTCCCGTTAAGGTGTTTGTTACGATATTGTTTTGGTCTTACTTTGATAATTGTATTTTTTTTAGGGGGAGTGAGGGAGAAGGACAAAAATATTTCATCAATTAAGTAGAAGGACAGTCTTTTGAAACTTTTGCATAAAGGACAAAACTATTTATCCACTATCGAAATTCACTTGTGTTCGAAATTCACTGTTTAAATTCACTGCCGAAATTCACTGTCGAAATTCACTAATTTTCAAAATTCATTGTCGGGATTCACTGATTTTCGGGATTCACTGTCAAAATTCACTATCGAAATTCACTGATTTCGGGATTCACTAGGGAGATTCACTGATTTTCGGAATTCACTGTTTGTCCTTCTCCCTATAAAAATTATGTAGTTGTCCTGTTGCTTAATAATATTTCAGATTGTGTCCTTATCCCTAATTTTCCATTTTTTTTATACGTAATAAAGTACATAATCAAGTTGCTATTTGTGAATTTGTTTTTACGTGTTAAAAAACAAAGATTGTGATACATTCACTACATATATATTTAATGGACAAATCAATACACAGTCTTGTCCATTCAATTTAATTGGACTTTAATCATTAGCTAAATGTGGTAATAGTGTATGTCCACTACACGTATATACAATACGTGTAGTACACATATATTTATTTTTTTAAAAACGAAAAACTTTTTCGAATTCAGGGGTCAGTGAAAATTGCACTAATTTAGTAACATTTTTCTTCAAAATTTTAGTGTAATATCTAATATCCCCATAACGTCGCTGTGATTAATATTGTTTGCATGCGAAAACTTTTTGGAAAAACTAATGACTACACAAATTATAAAACCTCGTACAGATAGCATTAATATAAATGTTAATAAGTAGTACTATTAGTACATTTCATGTTACACATAAATGGAAAGTTACACACTCACCACCAATACCATCTTCAAATTAATGAACTGTACTTTTTTTTTATAAAAAAATTATAAGAATGAAATGTACTAATTAAGACACCATATTACTATGGACCTTTAAAGGTGAATGGAAAAGAAGAACAAATATACTATATGAACGCATTTATTAATTTAACCTATGATATCATTTGCAGCATTCCTAATAAAATTGCTAGGGTCATGATTATAAAAAATCAATACAGTACTCCTATTCTATTGAACTTTATAGGTCTTTCTAAATATTTAATACGACTAAACAAAAGCAGGTGGACATCATAAATTTAAAATATAAATTAATGTATCATTTAATTATAATTATCGTTGATGCATTAGTTGTAAATGTAGTTAAAAGTTACCATATAAATAAATAAATTAATGGTAAAATGGAGGGAAAATGTAATCAATGTTCTAAATGATATGTATTATAGGGGGGAAAAATGAAGAGTTATAAGTATATTGCCCAACCTGTATGTGTATGTATCCCGATCGATAACAATATCAATCACAAAACATGTTTTGAGCAAGCAAAAAAACTCATATTAAGACGGTTATAACTTGATAATGACAAAATGTGGCCAAAGAAACTCATCTATAGTTCATGCCACGACATACGGACGAGTGACCGGAGCATTACGTCGATAGGTAAATCCAATAAAAAAAAAAAAAAAAAAAACCATTACCAGATGGTTACGATCAACGACGGAACCATTAATTGTATCTCGAGTGGGCTAATTGATTATATTCGAAAATTAGACGGGCTTAATTAAGATATTTTCAAGACTTAAGTTGGATTATATAAATTTTTTGATATAAAATTTTTTTCACGTCAGATAGACTAAGCCCCCTTAGCACTGCATGTAGCTACGTATGTGGTTACAATTTTTAAAAGTAACATTTATTGTTTTTTTCATTTCATCGAGGTTCTTGGACCTACAAGGCACAACCAAACCCCTTTTTCTCATATTTTTAAGGGTAATGTGTGAATTCATATTAGTTGGGGAGTAAGGAAAGTTATGATAGGTGACTATAAAGCATAAATATAATAGGTTTACGTCATTTAATATATATATACAAAATACATAATTGGCGATCAACCGTCTTTTTTAAGTTGTTTGGCTTGGTTTGATATAAAATGTATGATTTATATCATTTGCAGGGGCGTTCCTTGGGGGGCCAACAGGGCCATGGCTCACGGTCACGGCCCTTCCAATATCCATAAATTTAAGGCCTTCTTGAATATTTGGCCTAATAACACACACACACACACACACACATATATATATATATATATATATATATATATATATATATATATATATACGGGTTTTATTGGTGTGCGAAAATACTTAAAAGTCATATTTTACATGAAGAAATTACATGTGAATGAGGTGTTGAAAGTGTTTATATAGTGCAAATAGAACTCACATATATGTATTGTATTTTTACATTGGGTTTCAATAACCTACAAACCAAATCAAGTTGTTTTTTATTTTTTGTTACTGTTCTTTTAGAAGCGATAAAACAATATTTAGCTCTGAGCATAAATTTGGACAATGACGTCCCTAATCACTTGTATACCGAGGAGTCGAACTCCGAATTAATCAAACCAGTGGATTCTAAATACCGAAAATTTTAAGGAAAAAATGGAAAAAGAAATCCCAATCATTTTCTTAATAAAGTGAATAAAATCTTATGTCTAGTCTGTAGGAAGAAGTTGGACTTGTAACTAGAATAAGACAATAGAACAATAAGTCTTTTCTACGAATTTGACGTACCCTCATAAGAATTAAAAAATTAAAAGATAATAAATAAAATAAAAAGTCAATTGACGTGGAAATTTGACGTATGTAGCCTAAGTCGGCCCGAACCGTTTCATCACTCTCCGACCGGCTCACCTTAATTCTCGGTTTGTAATATGTCACGGTTGTTTTTATTATACTAAATATCATGAAACACGCAATCACTTACGGAATAGTAAAAAAAAAAAAAAAAAAATATATATATATATATATATATATATATATATATATATATATATATATACACACACACGCAATCAATCAAACATCAAACTGTGTCTGGATACAGACACGACAAAGACTCTTTGACTTTTTTTATTATTAGTCTTGCATATATCACATTTCACTTACTAATGATTCATAGGGAAACTTGAATAAATATGTCTGAAAAGTATTTTTTTAGGAAAAATATGCTTCGACGAATGCGGCGCGCATGTGTCGTAAAATATCCATGCGGCACGCGTGCGGCCCTCGCAAATATATTTTTCAAACAACTATTTTTCGAACATTTTTTTCCTAAACATTTACTTTTCGAGTATATTTATTCGAGTTTCCCTGATTCATATTGCATACAAATTACATGTTTTTCTTTGTTTTACAAATATTGTCAAAAACTATTTTGTTTTATAAATTGTTTAGAATAATAAACTTACAATGATTAAAAAGCTTAAGTATTAGTTAATGTTTGCTGAATTATCAAAAAAAAAAAAAAAAAAAAAAAAAAAAACTCTAGTCGTTGAAACTTTATGATGATACAGGGATTCGCTCCTCCACGTGGAATTACTCCATTGGTCCAGCTGGCATGTGGAAAAGTCCAAGTGTATTATCCGCCTCGAGTCGGAGAAGAGACATACCTCGAGACCGTGGCCTAGGGGAGATTCCGCCTAGGGGAGATTCCACAAGTACTTGGACTCGAACGCTCACCTCGGACCAACTCGAGTCGATATCATGATCCTTGGCCCGAGACCCCGGGCCCACATCCACGGGTTTGGACAAGGAGGCGAGGCCGTTTAAGGGTATTTATGTCGATAGACCCGTGCCGCCCTTAATTTTAGGGCGAGAAGAAGGACATGTGCCTATAAATACATACCCGGGAGCTACGTAGGCCGATTCCCGACTTTCACACAGAGGATACGTAGGCAATCCAAGATATATTCTTGGACTCAGCCGTGATACACCGAAAACACTACCTTTTTGTTCATATCTAGTCATCTTGATCTCTTACAGCTCACCCTTAGATTATACGTGGCCTCATTTTACTGGTGGTGCATTATTTAGCATCGTCACTTGATATGTGACGTATTATATACACATAATTGATATCTATATGTCCTTCAAATGCGAGCTAGTAAGTGATTCATATTGCATACAAATTACATATTTTTCTTTTTTAACAAATATTGTCAAAAACTATTTTATTTTATAAATTGTTTAGAATAATAAACCTACAATGATTAAAAGCTTAAGTATTAGTTAATGTTTGTTGAATTATATATAAAAATAAAAATAAACTCTAGTGGTTGAAACTTGATATGTAAACGTATTATATACACATAATTGATATCAATATGTCCTTCAAATGCGAGCTTATAAGAAAGAGTTTAGGAAACTTAATTATTACACAAAAGATAAATTGAATGATAATGCTGACAAAGACACAAGAATGATGAGTTCAAATATTGCTCAATGTTGCACAAAAAGTAATGGCAAATTAATGTGATAACTAATATGATAGTAACGAGGATGACAATTAATGGCATTCCATGTTGTAAAGGAACTTAACATAAGATGACTTATATGTACGCGTAAAATGCGTGCTGGTGAGAGCTTAGGATTGTCTTTTTTTAGCATAGTATGGGCAATCCCCAACGGGTTAGTACAGATGCCGATAGGCTCCAGCAGGATGAGGACAACGTATGACAGTCCCTAATATGCGAGTATGTAAGAGAAGAAGACAACGTGATACCGTTGATCGTCTTGATTAGAAATGACGAAAATACGATGTCGGAATAAACGATGTGGGGACTGGGGACATGTTGTTCTAAAGAGAAAACTTAACATAACCGCTAAAACTTGAGTTTGAGTATGTATGTTCGAGGGCTGAGTTGCTGGAATGTTGAAGATGGGGGATATAATACATACTTAACAGAAGCTGAATGTAATAGGATTAGTTATAAAATACTAATGAAAAGTAATTAGATGAATGGTATAAATAAATCACTTACATATAAAGAATAATAAAGGATGGTAGATAGTGTATTCTTAAAAAAATAAAAATAAAAAGCATAAGAAGCTATCATTAATGCACCGTTGCAGAGAGTTTTTGTTTCGGGGTGGTATGGACAGGTCTGGGGTTGAGGGAGGGGGGTTTGTGGTGTCCATTTAATTTGCATTCAATGTGGTCTTGGCCCAACTTGTGGTGGTCGCCATTAAGTCATTAAATACTACTTCAACTACCCATATTTATTTCATATTTATTTCGATACAACTAAGATACTACTAGTACAATTCTTAATATATTTATTTTGAATTCAAAAAATATATATTTATTTTGTGCAAAAAGTTTGAATATATTAGTGCTCCTATTCAACAATATATATATATATATATATATATATGTGTGTGTGTTGGTAAAATAAAAGTGTTGAAATTTGGAGTAGTAAGATTGTATAGAATACAGATGTCTCATTTTCCCATTTATATTATCGTTTGTTTTTTTTAGAATAAATATTATCTTTTGTTAGATGTTAAAACTTGAAAATCCAAATTATTAAAAAAAGATGTTATTTGATACAACTTTTATACAATCGTTGTTTTATTGAATTTTTTTTTGAGTTCCTTCTATTTTATATCGATAGTTCTTTCACCGGTCTTATATTCATAACAACTTGCTAATTTGGTACTATCATATATATATATTTCGTCTAGAATTAGAAGTCAAAAAAAGTCATAAACAGTTAAATCTTTAGGGGTAAAAGTGATAAATAAGTTGGATATTTTTGAAATGTTGTATTGTTTGTGTAACACGAATTTCGTTGTCCTGCAATTAAATATAATAAAGAAAGACAAAAAATTTGGAACAAATATGATTTTATTAATTTCAAAATGTGAGTGAGTACAATCTCTAGCAAGATCCCTAAATCTATGTGATGCCTTTGATTCTCCTTTAATTTCTCCGAGGGTCACGGGGACTTGTTCTCGAACTTTGTCAATACTCCTCCAATTTGTTTGGAAGAATGTTGGATTTGTGGAACAACTCCGGATATGGCGGATGATTTTCATTTGCTGAAGATGACTTGGATGCTTTCGTGCTTCCTTGACCTTCTCCTTTGATTTCTCCGAGAGTCGCCGTGACTTTTTCTCGGACTTTGTCATTACTCTTCCAATTTCTTGGGAAGAATGTCGGATTTGCAGAAGAACTCCGGATGTGGCTGATGGTCTTCGTTTGTTGGAGATTACTTGGATACTTTCGTGCTTCCTTGATATCCTTTGATTTCTCCGAGGATCGCAGTGACTTGTTCTCGGACTTTGGCAATGCTCCTCCTATTTGTTGATAAGAGGACCTTTGTTGTTGAAGAACACTCTTGGTGATTCTCTATTTGTTGAAGAACTCCGAATATGGCGGAAGACCTTCGATTGTTGTTGAAGAACTCCGAATATGGCGGAAGACCTTCGATTGTTGTTGAAGAACTCCGGATGTGGCGGATGATCCTCGAATGTTGAAGAACTCCGAATATGACGGAAGACCTTCAATTGTTGTTGAAGAACTCTGGATGTGGCGGATGGTCTTCATTTGTTGGGGATTACTTGGATACTTTCGTGCTTCCTTGATATCCTTTGATTTCTCCGAGGATCGCAGTGACTTGTTCTCGGACTTTGGCGGTGCTCCTCCTATTTGTTGGTAAGAGGGCCTTTGTTGTTGGACTAGATATCTTGGTGATCTTCTATTTGTTGAAGAACTCCAAGTATGGCGGAAGACCTTCAATTGTTGTTGAAGAACTCCGGACGTGGCGGACGATCCTCGAATGTTGAAGAACTCCGAATATGGTGGATGACCTTCAAATGTTGTTGAAGAACTTAAAGACTTCTTTGTTGCTTCTTAGATCTTCTTTTTGTTGAAGAAATCCGGATTTGGCGGATGATTTTCGGTTATTGGAGATGACTTGAAGGCTTTTTTGTTACTCCTTCATTCTTCTCCACGGTGGTTGAGCAGAGGGCTTGATGCATTCTCTCTAACTTCTTCACCAAATGCTGTTGTGTTGATGAACTCCGGGATATGGCGAAAGAACTTTGACGAAGACTTGAAGGAATACTTTGTATTACCTTCAATCCCCTAGATGAAGAGCTTTGAATTTGCGGAAGATCTTTGATGTTGAAGACGATCATTCATGGTGCTTTGAAGCTTTTGATCTTCTTCATATTCTTGAAAAACTTTGAAGACGACTTCATCCGGCGTTGCTGACGCTTTTCGATCTTCTCGCCTTTCTTGACTTTGGGTTGATCTTCAAGTGTTGATGACGCCTTGTCAAAAAACTCCGTCTTTGTGTTGATCTTCAAGTGTGTAAGACTCCTTGTTGAAGAGCTTTGCCTTTGTGTTGATCTTTAAGTGTTGAAGACGCCTTGTTGAAGAGCTCCGCCTTTGTGTTGATTTTCGAGTATTGAAAGACGCTCTTCGATCTTCTTGGCTTTCTTGAAGAATTTTGAATAATTCTTGGGAGATCTTCGAGGCTTGAAGACGCTATCTTCTTTCTTTCTTGAAGAACTTCGAGGATTTCTTGAAGATGTTCGAGTGTTTCTTGGCTTTCTTGAAGAACTTCAAGGATTTCTTGGAAGATCTTCGATGCTTCGGTGTTGTTGATGAATGCTTGAAGTTTCTTGCTCTGAGATTTCCACCAACTCTTCAGTATGTTTTGCAAATGAGCAAGACTCCCCTATTTATAGTGCTGTATGATGTTTTTGCATTAATTTGCATTAAATGCGTTCACATCCTTGATTGATCTTCATAATTTCCAGAAGATTTTGCATTTATTATAAATCACTAAAATCTCTTAATTAATTGATTTTTAAGAGATTTTTATGATTTATTGATTTTTATATTATCTGTCAATATTTAATGTAGGAAATAATATAAATATTTCCTACATATGTTGTGCGTGGCAATGTCACGTATATATTTTTGTATATATATATATAGCCATTTAATTATAAATAAATTTTTTTTGAAGTAAAAGACTAAATTATATTAAACCAGATCTGCTAGAACAGCAGAGATAACATCATGAGGATGTACTGTACCCCACACAAAACGACCAGAAAGACCGAAACTATGTCTAGCCAACAAATGAGCCGGGAAATTCCCAGAGCGTTTGACAAAGGAAAAAGAGGAAGAAACAAATAAAGGTAAAAGAGCGACACAGTCTTGAGCAAAGCAGCTAAATACGGACAAGTCCTCGGCCGGACATGTAAGAGCCTGCACGCATGGCAAACAGTCCGTCTCGAATATAACCGCAGTGAACCCTAAATGAATAGCCTCTTTCATTGCCAACATAATTGCCTGCATCTCCAACGTCTCGACATCGACAACCGTAGTGAATGATACGAGCAGGCAGCAACAATCGCACCCATGGCGTCCCGGAAAATCATGCCAATCCCTGAGCCCGAGTCAGTGACCGAGGCATCAGTATTACACTTCCATCTTCCTACAGGGGGCGGACTCCAAACGAACGGATGTGGGAGCCCGCTAGATCATTTATTTTACATCATTCTTTAATATGTTTTATAGAATAAATTTAACTTACGACAAATGTATTATGTGACATATTTGACGTGTCACATAAAAAATTTGTATCTATAGTTTTTATTTTTATTTTTAAATAAGAAATTGTACTGGTAAGGAGCAGACAACGTATTTAATCACGTACGTACCTCCCGTAAATGCAATTTCGTAATAATAAACGGAGACAAGCAGCAATATGAATTAAGGGCACACAACTTATATAATTTTAGTATCGTAAGGTTATAATATGTTAAAAAGTACTGCATTTGTCACATGATTCTTAGTTGTATTTTTTTAGAAGTAAATAATTGCCTTGAATAACATATCACAAAGACTAAAATATGATCTAGTTTTCAATGGCGGTTTCAGAATTTTTTTTCAGTGGAAATACGAGAATAAATTCGAGTATCGATGGGACATTAATAATGTTTTTATATTTTTTTTTACAATAAAACTACATCGTTTGGCCCCTACCCAACGTACTCCACATGGTTCCGCCCTTGGTTTTCATTATCATTAATGACTTAATGTAATAATTAAAAAAATACAAAAGTCTGATTGGATGAACACTAAGAAAGTAATAAGCCGAGAAAAATGTGGTAGATTATTACAAATAATAATAAAGAAACAACGGAGTGTTTTTTTTTTTTTTTGAAGGGATCGAGTATTTTTAAGACATGCGCCAATGGAACTTTCACTTTTATGGAGTGGACTCATGAAATGAAAATGCTTGCAACCCAAATTCCAAGAAAATACTACTTTAAGCATCCAAGTTCATTAATCTGAAACAACAAATGCTCTGAGTTCTTAAGAGCGGCCCTAGTGGATGTAATATAGCCAATTCTTTTTGTCTTTCTTGTCAGTATGGATAGTATTCTTTTCATTTTGCAAAATAATGGCAGCATTTTAGAGAGGTTTTTTAATATGTTGTCTAACCCATTCTCTCTTTTGAGAGAGTCTATGAGAGTATGTTCTCTTTCCCCAGCCTCTTTTTTAAGGAGAAAAAGTTCAGAAAATGTAAATAAAATAAAATAAAAATTTGCTGCTGCATTTATAAACCATTAGATTATATTTTATTAACATTATAGTCATTATCTTTACTTCTACCACTACAACATCTAATCAACTAAAAAACTCACCCACAATCCTTCTATATTTATTCTCCACTTATATTTCTCCACATCATCCCAACATCAACTATCAACAACATTATCTCAACATTACCATTAGGGCCGCTCTAACTCAGAGCCTTTCCTAAGGGCAGGCCAACACGGTCGCGGTCTAGGGCCCCATCGAAACTTGTAATTTTAGGGTCATGTTTTTATGTAATAGAAGTGTATTTTAGGTTATTTTTTACTCAAGTTAAAACACCGGTGGGACCCAAATTTATAGCCGAATTCAGTGAAAGAAAGACTAATCAAATTTCATTACCTTTTTTATAAAGCTCATCAACGTAGTATACTTCAAAAATAGTTGTGATATATTATTTTTCACAGAGTCGAAGGACTTAAATTTTTTTGGCCTAGGGCCTCGGATTACACAGGGACGACCCTACTTAACTTCATCATAAACTTGAAAGATTCATCTACACAAACCAATAAAACGATAAATTCAGTTAAGTTTAATTTGTAACAAGCACTATGGTTATATAAATCCTGTGTTGCGTACAGACGTATTTGATAAAGTCTTGTTTTCTAAATATAATATAATAAAGTCTTGCTTTCTAAATATAATAAGGGAAGCTAGAGTTTGATTCTATGGTATTTAACTTTTATTATTAGATTTAGATTATATAAGGTAGAAAAAAAAATGCAAACACGTTTCGTATGTGCACCCGGTTTTGTGTTGTTAAATTATTATAATTAGATTTACATGGTATAAGGTAAGAAAAAATCAAGATTTAATTTTAGGGTTTATTGTTAAAAATGACAATTTGAACATAGAAATATGGAAAAAGGACAGTGAATTTTTTTTTCGGGTAAAAAGGACATGTCCTTATTCCACCGTGATAGTGAAACATAAGATTTGAGGTCAGTTCCACTACAGCAAAAAGTGAATTTGGGGTTATGAACAGTGGATTTGTCATTATCACCCAATTTATATTTCCACTGTCTTGATTCATATTTTCCCTCTCTTTTTTGTCATTTTAAACCACTCCCCCTTAATTTTAAAGGTCTAAGGTAGAGGGAAAAAAAGATTATAATTCGATTCTATAAGATATGAAACACATGCTATAAGCATGTTCAATGGTGTAAGGTATAAAAGAAATAAAATAGTACCTTCCAAAAAAAAAAAAAAAAAATATTGCTTCCAACATGTCTCGAACCCATTACATTTAGATAAAAATAGGATAAAGAGAAATGATAATACTACTAGGCCAATAGAGAATTCTTCTAAAATTTATAAGACATAAATACATATACTAATAAACATACTAATACAATTAAACAAAAATAATTTTTCTTTTGTTTTTTTTTTTTCTCCAAATTTTGGGATAGTCTTGAGACAACCCCACCTCCTTACTATGTCCGCCCCTGCTGGTAAATCAATACAACCTTCCTTGTTAAAGTCTTCATGTAAAAAGACAAGAGTAATAATTACTCTCCGTTTCATAATGGTCCGTTTCATAATGGTCCCGTTCAAAATATTTACTTTCAAGAATAATTGATCTGGTTTATATGTTTTTTTTCTTACAAAACTAGTGAAAACATTTATTATCATTTCATTCACTATACTCTGGATTACTATCGTGTGAGAGTATAAAATACATAAAATATAACATCAATAAGTGACTTGGTCGTGACATATCTGTAAAAAAAATTAAAATTTGAATCATGTATAAATTCCGAAAAAAAAAATGTAGGATGGATGGATGGATGGAGGTGTTAGCCATAATTTATTACAAATTATATGATGTTGAATATAGTCTCTTTGGACACATCTTTTTTTTTGTTATAATCTTTGGACACATCTAATGAGATTGAAACGACACAACGGATAATATGACGTTTGAATAGTGCTTTTGATTATCGGGTGTAACACCTCGTTTCATAAGCCGAGTCTTAATTTGAAATTGAACGCACGACGCCTAACATTTAAAGAAAAAGTTCAACGTTCTTGTTAATTTTACATCATATCATAACAAATTATTACATGTCAGCAAACACAAAAACAAGAAGCTTGCTGATGCAGCGCTACGTACGGCGATGCCGAAGAAACTTTGAAATTGTCTGAAAACCATAACGGAATCATTGGTGCGAACTATATAATCAAAACAAAAACTGAACTAATATCCAATTGAAACAAATCTCTAATATGTTTAATTACAATGCAAAGTGTTTGATTTAGAGGATGTGAAGTAGTAAATCTGCAGTTTTGTACTTCAACTACGAGGAAGCTGAAGGTGTGCCTTTTTTTTTCCTCCCACGTTTCTCGAATGAAGGACAGAACGAATCACAACAGCATACAAAATCCGGCTTTGGTACTCACTAAAAATTCATATCTTTCTTGGCTTTTTGGCTAAGATCAATGTAGTATCTGTTCTTATCAGTTTAATATCTGATATATGGGCCAATGGCTCATACGATATTAACTCAATTTTTTATAGGGGGAAAGTCCAATAGATAGCTTGCTATTTGGGCTTTCAAGTGTCGCCTTGGCCTTACACTGCAGCATTGGCCTGGCATACCCCTCCATTTTCAGTTAAATTATGATACTAAATACAACCTCAGCAATTCTAATATACGTTTAGTTGTGAAAATTATCATTTGAACAGTTTTTTGAATATATATAATATATAGTGAATATGTATGGAAACTAATCAACAGCAATATTTGAAGTTTTGTTTAACTTTCATTCTTATGAAAAAAAGCAGTTGTGCTGCATGTTTCTGTTTTGCACTTCACTTGTTTGGCATCTGTGCAAACTTGTTAAATCTCAAAACCTTGAGGTTTGTACACATCCTGTACTTGTGATTTGTCATTTAAATTTATTCTTTGTCCCACGAGTTAAACCTGCTACTGTTTTAAAGATGTAAATAAAGATACAACGCTATTTTCCTTACTCGTTGGATGGAAATTCCCTATTCTTGAAGAAGTTTCTCAACATCTATCTCAATTCCTTGTAACATCACATCACATAGCTTTCTCTTGGAGTTTTCGGGTTCATTCTTTGAAGTCCCATGCTTTTTCCACAGACCTGTGCTCTTTGCTTATAATTATGCGCGCATTATGGTTTCCTCAACTTCTCTCAATGAATCGAATAGATTTCTTTTCCTTGTAACAACCGAAGATTTCTTTTCCTTGGTATTAATTATGGACCATGGTTTCTGTTAGCCACAAGAAACTGTAATCTGATGTGAGCAGATTGAACCCTTCGTCGATAAGAACTTAGTAAGCACAAAGATTCTGGTGTACAATTGAAGGCTTGTTTATGTCACTGTTATGTAGATAATGCACCCCTGTTCTGATTCCCTTGATTATAGAGACTCTTGAAGGCCAATAACCTCTCGTCGTTGTTACCTTTTTTTCTCTTAATTCTTATCCAAATTCCAAAGAGGATACAGTGAACGAACTAATATGATCGTGCTGAGTGTATACGATTTCCTTTTATTTCATCTATATTGGTTTCATTACTTCAAGACCAAGTAATATGCTGTTTTTTTTCACAGATCACCCTGAAAAGACAAAATATCGATTCATAACGCTGGATCATTATTAGAGGTATGTTTAGTGACGGTGTGAAGTATTTGATTTAGGGATAGGGATCGTGAAATAATACTTCGTAGATTTTCTACATACAAGTACAAGGAAGGTGAAGATATGCATTCTTCTCCCGCACTGCTTGAACAAGAGACGGAACAAAATACAGCAGCATATAAAAACCGGCTTTGGTACTTGCTTAAAGTTCATACCTTTCTCGGCCTTTTGGCTAAGATCAAGTGTAGTATCTGTTCTTATCAGTTTAATATCTGATATATGGACCATTGGTCCATACGATATTAACTCTATTTTTTTAGGGGGAAAGTCCAATAGGTAGCTTGCTATCCAGGCTTTTCAAGTGTCGCCTTGGCCTTACACTGTAGCCTTGGCCCGGCACACCCCTCCAATTTTAGTTCAACTATATATCTCTGTTGTCATTTTTGAATATGCATACTCGGCTCTATATGTGGGAAGAGGTAACCTATTCACATAAGCATGCAAGATGATCAAGGGGAATGGTACAAGTAAAGCTCTCAACATTAAAGCTAAGTGTGTATAAGCCTGAGAAGCCTATCTAGGAAATTTGTTGTGCATGTTTATAAATATTACCGACAGTAATCAGGCGCGGGAAGTTGTTTTTTGAGTTAGTTAGAGTTAGTTTCTTCCTTGATTAGTAAATGTAAATGTCTTGTACAAAAGCTTTGTGAACACTATTTTCGATTTCTACTGAGTAAAGAGCTGCTCAATTTGAAGTTTTGTTCAACTTCTTTTCTTCTTATGAAATACTAAACAACTGTGCTGCTTATTTCTGTTGGAGAAAAAGCCCTTTTTGAAGGGTTGAATAGTCAACTTTAGCGCGATTTACGGATAGACTCCGATGTATATCATCGAGAGTTAATGATATCATTAAATACTCCATACGGAGTAGTTGATGATGGGCTTTTGAATCACTCAATTCGGATGTCGGGTGAATGAGAAATTAATGCCTAAAGTTGGTTGAAAATATGTTGGAGATAAGAGTTGAAGGGAGTACATTAACTCAATATCCCACATTGGAAAGATGGGAGACTTGAGCTCCATATTTAAGGGCTAGTGTATGCTCTTATAAATGTGCCCAAGGGGCAAAGCACTTTTGTGCAGGAGGGAGGATTTAGATATTTCCACAAGCGCGCACGCCGCCGCCGTCCGTCCCGGCTCGTGCTCGAGCTCGACTCGGTTGTTACTATTAATTTTTTGGACAAAAGTTCGTATGAATTTAACCAGAAAATTAATTAGTTAATCGTGAGGCGGTTGGAAGGTTCCAGAATAATGTGGAAACGAATTCTGATTAATTAAGTTAAATCGGTCCGAATTAATTAAATTAAATTCGAAATTAACTAATTATTTTCGGCCAGAAATTGCTTTTTTGAGGGAAAAGTCGAGTGATTAAATCATCCAACCAATCAAAATTCAGAAGACACGTCATCCGACCAATCAGAATTGTGGAAATAGTTGGCCAATTTTAATTAATGATTTTCGGCCCTATTTCTTTTCCAAGGGGAAAAGTCTGATGTTGTGTTCTGGCCAATCACATTCAAGCATTGGCTCCTCCTCTCCACTATATAAAGAACCCCAATGATGAAGGTTGAAGCATCGAATTTTCTCTTGTGTCTTTCCACCATAAAGAGTCAGTCATATAGATCTAGATATTGAGTCGAAGAGAAGTCGGAGCACTATGTAAGTTCGCCGAAGCTCGGATTTTTGAAGTGCCTCTAAATCCGAGACGTAAAGCCGTTGTATCTTGGGAGACATTTGCTACTACCGTGGGCACCATACCGGAGCAATTTGTCTTAAGGAAAGAGTAACTACTCGTCTCGGTTTGTCTTAGTCCTTTATTTTGTGCATACTACATTTATTGTCTATTGTTTGACTCAGAAATGCATGATGATACTTATTTTGTTAGATCTACTAAATAATATGAGTTGTATTATTCATTTGATTTATTTTCTAGATTAATATTCCGTAATTTAATCCGTAAGTTACGGATCTGTTCCGTAAATCACTCCACACACGATACACTATCCCAACAAGCTTAAGACAAATTATTTTTTGATCTGTTGTGTGGTATATTATGCTGTTCAAATTGCGATCTACTTGGATTATAAGCCCCTGATCAGTAGTATCTTGGAAAAATATATACATATTATTTGATCAGCATTGTTGTCGTTGCAAACAAGTTGCTTTACCTGTTCTTTGAATTACATAATAATGGTATGATGGCATCTTAATACTTTGGATCACATATTAATATATTTACAATACCTGTAGATGCATAACGGAGAAAAAAAAAAAAAAAAAAAAATAAAAAAAATGTTGCAGTACTGTTTTATTTTTTCTTCCTTTGCTTTACCCTTATATTGTTGATACACTTTCATATCCTTTGCTACAGTAAAGTGCCATAGTGCTTGGCTGTCAGATGACCAAGTTGCCTTCAATGGTTGATAGGAATAGACAAAATTGGTGTGATACTGCAAACTTTCTTTGGTTCGTATGCTGAGACAATTATAAATATGAGAAATCTTGATAGTAGCATGCATATATATATATATATATGTCAATGTGTTGAAAGGCGTCTACTTGACATAAAATTTCTGCTGTACTGATATATCATTCATTGGGTATATTTGATTTGATTTGATTGCCATGAAAACGTGGATAGAGTATGAATTATTCAATTATTTCATTGTGATCCGGTGATACTAGATATCGAGTATGGAAAGGAAAATATTATATGATGTTCCGCGTTTATACCAGTTCCGTTAGCATATATTGTGACTATCAACCGTGTGAATTAACTTTTGATTAATACTGTGTGAATCTTTGTATACCATGGAGAGTGTTTAATTACTTTCGGCCTGATCACCATGTCGAGTCATCTGTGCCGAATTAATATTTGGTAGGGAAGCTAGTATTAATTCATTTGTGGTGAGTCGTTTTTGTGTGGGCACCTTTAATAATTTCAGCATCATAGGTAATATATTTGCGATAGATATGATTACTTGTGCTAATTAATACTTGTAATGTTTCGAAACACGCTACCGTCTAAAATTAATATTGTCTACGTGTGATGCTATGATGCGTAGTTGATGGTTGTGTTTTTTTCATTATGACTGTACCATGTGCTTCAGATTTGATGAGTCATGTGTGCTCTATCAAGGTGCTTGTTGATAAACATTGTTAAAATTGTGTTCGTCTCCTCTCGGCAAACCAAGTAGATAAATTAACCAATGTGAGTTAACTTAGTGGCATGCTATGTTCCGGAAATAATAATAATAATAATAATAATAATAATTTTGAAAGGAAAAATGATGGACTAGTTTATCCATTTTTTCAGAATGGATATTAAACTTGTCGATGTTTTGTTCACTGAACAAAAATGGAAGGAAACACCGAGGTGACTCCTATAAGACTGTGTCTTTTGTGACACAAGTGTACGTGCCTCTAGTAGCATTAGACATAGCACCAGTGACCGGTTAATCCCGTCCCTTGGATGGAGAAATTCGGTGGTGCAACAAACAATGCTTTGAATGATCAAACTGGATTGATCAGTATGTTGACAGTGAAATTGTCTCTTGAGCACAAAGAGATGCTCTGTGAAGAGCCAGTGAGATTGGCTTTAATATCTGCTTACATGCTTGAGTAATCTTGCTTGTGACACTGTGACTAAGCCTTGAAAATTTCAAATTCGTTCGTCTATTGATGAACATGGTGTTGTTACCAAATTTGAAATTTGATCCTCATCACAAGTGTCTAATATGTGTTGAAGCCATGTTGGCTAACTCACCGGTTGACCGGTAGAAAGGAACACAGAACCTCCAGATTCATGCAATCTAGAGGTGATAAAAGTATAATGTTACTTTTATTGAGTATAGCACCAAATATTGTGATATTTAAATGCTGAAAAGCAAAGATAAGGCTCGTGATGCCTTGAGGGTTGTCAGAATGAATGTGAGAATAAACATAGCAAACGGATGAGATATATCCGTAGTGATTGTAGCGGTGGATATGATGTATTGTTTCATGAGTCTTGCTAAGGGTCCGGCATCATTCATCAAACAACTACACCATACACACCTCAATCAAGTGGTATTGCTACGTGCAAGAACCGAACTCTTAAAGAGTTGATGGATGCTATGTTGATAAGTTCGAGTTTACATCAGAACTTGTGGGGGGAAGATGTCCTCTCAGCAAAATTCATTCTGAACAAGATCCCTTCAAAGAAGAAGGATGACACCCCGTATGAGTTGTGGAAAGACCGAGGTCTAGCTACAGATTCTTGGAAATGTGGGGGTGTTTGGCTAAGGTCGAAATACCTAAACCAAAGTGAGTGATAGGATCTAAGATAATTAGTGCCTATTGGTTCTGGTGCATAAATCAGACATCAATGATGTACATGAACATGTCATCACCGAGTCTAAGAATGCGGTGTTCCTTGCGGATATCTTTCCTTGTAAGGAAAGTGTTAAAAAAGAAGCAAGCATGAGTAAGCGGGCATATGAGACTGAAAAAGAGAGTGATTCTCAAGAATTTGAGGAACCTCGTCGTAGTAAGAGGGCTAGGACTACCCAGTCTTTTGGTCCTGATTTTCTGACCTATATGGTAGAAGGCGAACTAAGGACATATGCTGAGGCAATGTCTACTCGAAAGCTCCTTTCTGGAAAGAGGTGATAAATAGTGAAATCCATCGTGCATAACCACACTTGGAATTTGGTTGGTCTCCCAACGGAAATAAACCACTCGAGTGCAAGTGGATTTTCCAGAAGAAGTTAAAGGTTGATGGATTTATTGAAAGGCATTGTTGGTGGCCCGAGGATATCGACAGATAGAAGGCCTTGACTTTTTACTCACCGGTTATGAGAATTACTTATATAAGGGTTCTCGTCGGTATAGCTGGAGACTATAACCGGGAAATCCATCACATGGATATTTGTGGTGAGTTGAAGGAATATATGTACTTGGAACAACCCGATGGGTTCATAGTTCCAGGCTAAGAGAGTAAGGTGTGTAGACTTGTGAAGTCTCTATGTGGCTTGAATAATAGCCAGAGCAACGGAAAATTGAGTTTGACAATGTTATGTTGTCAAGTGGGTAGGACATATATATGTCTACATTAAGAACACACCTATGTGATAGTATGTCTATGACATGCTAATAATCGGAAGTACTCATGAGAGTATCATGAATACGATAAAGATGCTGACAAAAGTAACTTCGATGTGAAGGACCTGGGAGTTGCATATTTGACACTAGGGAGTAAGATCTTTAGACTTTTTGATGGACTTGTGGTGACAAACTCATTATATTGAGTCTGTTTGGAAAGATATAATGTCTTTGATAAAAGTCCAGTAAGCACTCCACTTGACCTAAGTATGCACTTAGTCAAGAATAGAGGTGAACCTGTGGATCAACTGAGATATTCTCAAGTGATCGGAAGTCTGATGTACATAACCAATTGTACACGACCAGACTTAGCATGTGCAATGAATAAACTGAGTAGGTTCACGAGTAATCCAGATCATAACCATTGGAAAGCCTTAAATAGGTTTTTGAGGTACATGAAGTACACTATGAGTCTAGGATTACGATATATGAGATATCCAACAGTATTAGAGGGATACTGTGATGCCAACTGGATATCAAATACGAAAGATTCGAAGTTCACCAGTTGATGCTTATTCATGATTGGTGGTGGTCTTGTGTCCTGGAAGTCTATGAGACAAACGTGCATAGCTCGCTCCACAATGGAAGCTGAGTTTATAGCACTGGATAAGGCTGGAGAAGAAGCTGAATGGCTTAGGAATTCCCTGAGGACATTCCATGTTGGCCTGAACGAGTGGCTGCTATCAGCATACACTGCGGTAGTCCATCGGTCACAGGAAGGGCACAGAGTAGTGTGTACAATGGTAAGTCTCGACACATATGCCGGAGACACAATACCATTAAATAAATGATCTATAATGGTGTGATTTCCATCGATTGTGTAAGATCGAAGGAGAATCTCACGGATCCGCTTATAAAAGGTTTAGCTAGAGATCAGATGTCAATTTTGACAACCGGAATGGGACTGAAGCCTATTACGCATGTTTCCTTGTAGTGGCAACCCAACCATGTTGACTGGAGATCCCAAGATCATGGTTCAAAAGGGACAACTAAGCTATAAGGAACAGTCCAGCACTTACCCATTCTGAGAGAATAAAAGTGCTATCTGCAGAGGGTGTGAGGTTAAGCTTTGCTTTTAATGATTCCTATAGCTTGATATTCAAGTGGGGTAGGCAGAATACTCTTGATAGGAGGTCACCTATGTAAGTGCGAAGTGGGGCCGCTTCTGTGAGAATTTTGAGGCTTGAATTCTCTAAAGCACTTTCTGAAACCAAGTGTTGTCCAGGGCCGAGATGGACACAACCATGAGAACCGAAAGGTGCTAGGGGAAATATTGTGTGAGTGCTATTGTCTTGGTTTACACTAAAGGCTGAACAGTTCAAGACCTAGTTCACTGATTAGCCGAGTAAATCCGATAGTACTTCACAAAGGCAGGTTCAAGGCCAGAAGCTACCTCTCCTGATGCAATATTTTTCCGTTTGACTTCTCTTCAGGCATTTGCATTAATTTTCATTCATGTGGGGGATTGTTGGAGAAAAAGCCCTTTTTGAAGGGTTGAATAGTCAACTTTAGCGCGATTTACGGATAGGCTCCGATGTATATCATCGAGAGTTAATGATATCATTAAATACTCCATACGGAGTAGTTGATGATGGGCTTTTGAATCACTCGATTCGGATGTCGGGTGAATGAGAAATTAATGCCTAAAGTTGGTTAAAAATATGTTGGAGAGAAGAGTTGAAGGGAGTACCTTAACTCAATATCCCACATTGGAAAGATGGGAGACTTGAGCTCCATATTTAAGGGCTAATGTATGCTCTTATAAATGTGCCCCAAGGGGCAAGGCACTTTTGTGCAAGAGGGAGGGCTTAGATATTTCCACACGCGCGCGCGCCGCCGCCGCCGTCCGTCTCGGCTCGGTTGTTACTATTAATTTTTTGGACAAAAGTTCGTATGAATTTAACCTGAAAATTAATTAGTTAATCGTGAGGCCTTGAAGTGTGTGCAAGATATGAACAACAGGTAATGGCGTGCGTCACAGATGATGGCGTGCGTCAACAAGGCAAAATGCCATGACGCACGCCAGTAGGCAATGATGCAGGTCATTATACCTGGCCAGCAAAAAAAAACA
This sequence comes from Gentiana straminea, assembly GCA_036785695.1. NCBI lineage: Eukaryota > Viridiplantae > Streptophyta > Magnoliopsida > Gentianales > Gentianaceae > Gentiana > Gentiana straminea. The sequence goes on along the minus strand of JAVUPR010000266.1, from coordinate 10,582,817 downwards.
CCAGAAAAGTTACAAGTATCACTACACAAGGAGCTAAGCACAAATAATGTAACAAGGCTGGTCAGGTAACAAGAACAAAACTTCAACACACCAGTAGTACCTTGAACAAAAAGCACAATTCCAAAATGAAACAACAGTTGCAACATCCAAACAAAAAAACAAAACAACAAAATAGTTCAACAAAACGACACAAACTGCAGAATTAAAACAAAGTCACATGACTAGACAGTCAACAAACAAAGTTTGGTGAACAAACGCACTAAACAGCATCGGTAGAAGAAACGGGAACAGAAGGAGAAACAACGGGGAGCTCTTCATCATCATCCTCATCAATGAGCACATGAGCAGCCAAAGGAGAAATCGCACTGGTAGGTGGGATCCTCGAAGGATGAAACAAACCAGCACCCTATCATCAGCCGCATAAGGATTGGATAGCATCTGAATAGGAAAATCTGGAAAACCAGCGGATAACATCGACTAAAAGGATGAACTGCCAGCCCCATCACCAATGGACGTAATCATCGAACCAGATAAACTCTGTCCCGCAAAAGCAGCAAAACCAGCACTAACCGAACTTGTACCTGCAGACGAAAGATTAATAAGTTAGAACAAAATTTATTCATCTTGTATTTTATTTTCAGCATTGAAATACTTGCTGTAATCTGTAACTGCAAAATCATATAGTGAAAAACTGTGGATGTGTGCTTGATATTGACACATAGGACTGTATGATAGTTTAATCAACTATTAAAATCAAGCACAAGTGTTTTCTCGAAACTGAATTAGAAACACACTTACATAATTGCATGTTAAACTGATCAGGAATTAATTCGTTAAATTCTTAAGATTCTGAATTCACAAGAACCTTAACCTATAAACGTTGATTCTAGCTAGATCTTCCGCCTAGTTTATTTTCAATAATAGGTTAAGTATTTTGAAACTCCAAAAAGGGTAATTAAAACATAAAAAGCCGTAATATCCTATTCACCCCCCTCTAGGATATATATATTACGCATATACGATCCAACAGTAACCAGAAGTAGACTGCACAGGGGCAGGTCCCCAAAGATCAGAATGAACCAAATCAAAAGGTAAAGTAGACACACTACTAGAATTAGGATATAGGAGAGCATGCTGCTTCCCTAAACAACAAGCTTCACAAAAAGAAACAGTTTCATTACTTTTCAAATTCACATTACAAGGACCTGATGCATAACCCTCTCAAAGGGATGCCCTAACCTTCTATGCCAAACATTGGCAGAATTAATACTAGATAAAGAACCAAGATAAAGAACCAACAAAAGACTGATGAACTATCTTATTAGAGTTGAGTCTGGAAGAAACTTCAGACAGCTGACTGGAAGATTGACTGGGACTGGAAGGAGCACTTGAAGTTTTGGAGTGAAGGGACCTCAGATTTGGAGGAACATGAAGCTGATACATGCCATTGTTAAGGGTTCCTTCCACTAGAACTCTCCTGGTAGCCAGATCCTTCACAAAACAAGAGTTAGAATGGAATTCAAGGTAAACATGCAGTCTATTTAGATACACTTAAGAGATTCTTGGTAATGGTGGGAACATGTAGAATATGATTGATGGACAAGCTAGAATTACATTTTGCAGGTAAAACAGATTGACCAATATGAGTCATTTTAAGAGACTCACCATTACCTACTTGAAGAGTTTCAGATCCTTCATAACCTGAATTCAGATGGAGGCTATTGAGGTCAGATGCAATGTGGGGTGTGGCACCACTATCAGCATACCAGCTGGGGTCAACAAAGTTATCTGAGGATGCTATATATGTTGCATTTGGTCTAGAACCAAACCTTGAAATCCTGCATTTCCATAGTTGTTGTTGTTGTTCATAGGTGGACCAGTATAAGCAGAATTGTACCTATAGTAGCATATAGCAGCTGTGTGTCCAGTTCTTCCACAGACTTGACAAACAGGTCTGGCCCCCCTTGATTTTGTCCACCACGTCCATTTCCTTTACCTCGTCACCTATATTACCTCTAGAACCTCTGCCTCTACCAGCATCCTGATTTCCAAAGGTAGAATTTGGTCTAGAATTAGGTCTAGGGCTTCCACTCTTTTGTGCTGCATAGTTGGCAGATGGTGCTGGAACATCCAGAGTTGCAGTGGGATTAAATCGGGCTATCAATCTTTCATGTGTAACCAATTGAGACTGAACCTCAAGCCAAGTCAATGATCCAATCCTGGAGGTGATATTGACGATAACAGACTCATAATCTTTGCCTAGACCTCCAAGAACAGACAGAATCAGTTCTAAGTTTGAAATGGGGCAACATGCTGCTGCTAGTCCATCTGAGTAGGATTTCATCAAGGCAAGGTAATCAATCATGGATCTAGTCCTTTTGTCTGCCCTGGTCAAGGCTCCTTTGTATTCCAGGATCCTAGCTTCAGACCTGTTGTTAAACAAGGTCTCCAACCTATTCCAAACTTCAAAAGCAGTGTTACATCCAATCAACTCGACAAGAGCTTGTTCAGTCATCAATGCCATCAACCAACCTACTAGCAGATTATCCATAGTCACCCAATCATCAAAAGCAGGATTAGAAACAGGCCCATACACAGGACTCACAACGAACTGGGGTGGACAACCATTAACATCAGTCAGATGATTTTTAAGATGATGTCCACGAACAATCGGGAGAATAGTGTATTTCCATAGCAAGTAATTGCCACGATTTAGCTTCACAGTGCATGTTTGAGCCAAATTAGCACCAAAGAGTGCAGTGGGAACAGAACGGGGTGTGAAAGAAGTATTGGTCATGAAATTAGGAAAATGTGGTAGACTTGCACGAGGAAAAGGAGTTTCAAGACCTGAAAGATGCATGTTCAACGGAGAAGAAGCTCTCAGACCTCCAACTGGTGACGAATTCGGTGGAGGTGGAACTGTTGAGGAAGTGCCGGCTCCGGCGGTATTCATCTGAGAGAACTGGGCAAGGGACAGAGGGATCTGTGTGGAGAAAGATCCAATAAATATGGATGTAGTTGTTGGTTGAGCAACATAGCTCACCGGAAGTGATGTTGATGAAGAAATAGAGCTCACCGGAGCTGAGCTCGCGACGGCTGTGGTGGCGTCGGCCATTTGGCTCTGATACCAACTCAAAGACAGTGGTAAATTCTGTTATTGCATTGAATGAATCAAATGTGTCCTTGCACCATTACATAAATAACTGCAAATCTATCTAGAATCTAGTGGATAAGGTACACGCCAAATTACACACTTAAACCATAACTTATCATAAACTACAGAAAGGTCCTTATGCTTTAACAAAATGGTTATGTATTGCATGTTTGTTAAGCTAATGGACAGTATCATTTTTCAATTAGTTGTCTATCAGATTCTCCCCTCTTTTCCTTCTGCCTAGCTCCTCCAGAACAACGTATGACTTGTATGTGTTAAGCATATAGCCAGTGTTCCTTCTGAGCTTGGTGAACCGCCAGGCGTACTCTTCTTTTGACTATGATTGGGCCGTCGGCCGTACACATGGCAGGTGGGATAGTGCACTTGGCATGCCCTACGTCTTGCACTTCTGATCAAAAGTAGAAGTACAAAACACTAAATTCGTATTCACCTGTGGAAATTTCTACAGGTTAAGCCAAAACCGTAGAAAATTATACGTTCTTGGTTTTCTTTTTAAACTTAACAATATCTTTTTCTTTTTCTTTTTTTGTTCTTTTTTCTAACATAGGCAGCTACAAGATCAAGATTTTGATAAAGGGTGCAAGATGGAGCAAAAGTATTCGCAACTCACAAGGACGACTTGCAAGTGCAAGTTTTTTCCTTTATGTCAATCACTCAACTCCTCTCTCCGACAGCATCATCATGAATAAGGCAGTAGCAAAGCTTTGATAGAAATGTGTTTTTACTTTTGTTCAGTCAATGTCTACGACAGTTTGGCTGGTGCTGTGAGTAGAGAGAGAGAGGGGTACTCTGAATAGTCATGACAACTCAAGTTAATGTCTACATCTGTAGAAAATATATGAACATTGAATTCACATAGGTGGTTGAAGTTTTCACTAGTATTTCATGCCACAAAGGCGAATACCCTAGCTCGGCCCGATAGAGTGGCGGAAGGGTTAATCATTATGATTCAACGGCCCTTTATGTGGGAGGATAATGACCAGGTATCCGCAAAGATTCATGCTCACATTGGAGGGCTATCTCCCACAATGCGGCTATCGGGTTTTGATCATGCATAATCTGCTGCCCGAGAATTAACTGAGCTACGATTTACATTAATGTTCTTCAGTCGGTGGAATTGAAATGGATCCTTTCCGGACCCCAAAAAGAATAAGCATTTACAAGGCTGTTTTTCTGCCAATTTTAATCTTGAGCAAGCTGACTGAGGGATAGCATTTAGTCATACAAAATTTTACTTGATTTGAGGCTCTGATGTGACAGAATGGTCTGTATACCACTAACAATTAAAAGGTAATATAAAAAGGAAAAGAGAATTAAACAAATATTAAAGACTTACGTGACCAAATAACGTGAAATAATAACAAAGTGTAATAGTATAAAAGAGATTGATTACTTGCATTATATTTCCCCATTCACAGTATTTAATCTCTATTTTGTCGTTCACTTACAAGATTCCAAATACTACCAGCCATACAATGATAAAAAAATAAAATAAAAATAAAAAGATTATAAGTCTTAAAAATCATCATTATACAAAAAGCGTTAAATAACAATTTGGCTGAATAATAAAGTTAAAAGGAAACCTATATATATGATGCCTGACCTGAAAGAAAACAAGTGTACAACAAACAGACTTCATTACTTTGGACAATGAAACTACACTACAAAATTCTTTCATTTTCTCTAACAGGTTGCAACTTATAACTATAAGTTTACATCAGCAAGAAGGATTTTGGTGCCCATGGGAAAACCAAAGAAATCCCGCCACAAGTTCTCGTCTTCAAAGGGAGTATCATTGGTATTACTACTTGCGTTTGTACCTGCACCACGAAAATCACATCTGTCCTTTTTTATCTCCTTGTCCATAAGACGCATAAAAACAAAGAGACTTAGAGAGACCATGAATAAGCAAATTATGAGATGCATACCTCGACTTGCTTTTGAATGCGGATTTCTTTTTACTGCCTGCTCGTGGGTTGCTTCTTTTTTGTTTTTTGTCGCTCATATCACTCTCAAATAGTTCTCTCATCTCTTCCGGTCTTGATTTAACCTTCTTCTGAGAAGAAAATGGCTTGGCCTTGTTTTTCACAATCTTCCCGGAGTCAGCTGCCCTTTTCCCTGCTTTCACAGCTTTGGCTCGTCTGTAACCCAGATCAACAAGTGATATTCCTCCACCTTTCTCTTTCTGATTTCCCCCCTTATGATCGTGACAAATATCATTCTTTTGTCACTTATACCAACTATGGAAAAGAAAAAAACAAGACACCGATGATAAGAATGGCATTTACCTCATCTTCTTCATCTTCCAGTTGCTCCCGAGCAGCTTCCAGCTTTCGTCTTTTCTTCCTCGGCAAACTTTTCTGTTAAAGAAACAACCAAAAAAAACAGAATACAGAGAGTGTTTCAGAGAGGCAATTTTCACAAGCCTGCCAGCCATTCAAAGTGATATAGGATGAAAAGCACCTCAAGCTCTCGCTTTCTCTTTTCCTTTTTCTTCAGATCTTCTGCTTGATCGGCACTAATAACCTCATTTCCAGATTCATTTCTTTTGCCTTGAGATGATGCCTGGAGGAAGAATATATCAGAACGCAAACTCGATACCGAGAAAGTTGAAAATTCCTATGTAAATTTCAAGACCAAGAGCAAATTAAAAGTTGAAACATAGACAATAAAGATGATTATCTGCTTCTATCATATGATGATTAAGCTATTACATAAATCACCAGGTACAAGATAAGCCATGAAATTAATAACACTAATAGATAGAAATCGGTGCAAGGACAATACAGCAAGTCTACAGGTGCAGAAAGCAAATGAAAGCTATAACCATAAGCCATGAAATCGACAATATTAAAAGATAGAAAACGGTAGGTTGAGGTTGCCAAAATTAATAACTTTGTACAACTTACTTTTGATGCTTTGGCAATGAGCTTTTTCTCCTTTTCAGATTGAAACCAAGTTCTTTCTGGACGGGAATAAATTTCATCTCTGTGAATAATCATGTTTTCAGCCTGAAATTCATCATTCAGTTCCACCAACTTATGTTAAGAAAATAACCAGGTATCTTAGCTGTCATGATCACATCTGATCCATAGCTATTATCTTCCTACATGTCGATTGTTCATTTACATACATATAACGGACTATGCAGAAAATGTACCTTAGTCATTTCCATCTCTGCCTTTCGCAAAGCCATTTCCGTCCTAAAATAACAAAAATGATGATTTGACTGAGGCAAAATTATTAAAAAGAAAAACAATCGTGCTAGAGGAATACCGCTCTTCTTGAATAATTGCAGCCACTAGATCCTCCATCTTCTCAATCACTTGTACCCACTTACTTACAGATTGTTCCGCAACAATTCGGCTCTTCAACGTTGAGCCAGCCCTTTTGACCTATCATGTTGTTCATAGAGGTGTATTATTAGAATAAATAACTTTCTCAGGTAAGTATTTATATTCTTTCTTCGTTTACCAAAGCTCTTGCAATACCTTCTAGTAAATCAAAAGGCAAGAAATACAAAAGAAATTTTTCACTATGCCAAACCAAGTGATAAGGATTATTCATGCAAATTACACTAACATGACACATGTCAACTACATATCTCCAAGCATAAGCATAAGCAATCAACACATTTGCAACTGATTTTCATATCTCAAACCTCATACTAGTCGACAATACATCCTTTATTCAACATGTATATGGCAAGGAAAATAACTACCCTCGTGGATAGAATAGGGCAACAAGACAACAAAATGATGGAAATACAATGCTCCAGAAGATCACGCTGCAATTTCGGACATGTTATACAAAGATAAAAGCTTTTAAAGCACTACTATAGCAGCCATGAACCATAACAAGATAGTAAATAAACCTTTTTACTTAATAAACAGCTGAATAAAACACATCCAACGAAGCAAACGCTTGCCGATTTCGACATTTACAAGGCCAAGTCACAAGTGGCATAACTTTTACTTTGCATGTGTATACAAACATACAAATTATAATATTATATAGACGAACATGTTTAAAAATCTACCTCCATAACAAAATCACTGTTATGGAGACAAAGAACTCCAGATAACATGTACATCAACCTGTCGGCATGTAGCAACGCAATGAACAAGTCAAACTAAGTAGCTAAACAGTTCTTTGGTTTCCACTAAAAACCAAGCTGTTGTTGCCAACCAGTCAAGTTACAGACTAAATCCATAGTAGATATTGAACTGTAGCCAATGACAATCGAGCAAACGAAGTAACCATATCCCCAAAGGGCAAAAGAACGAGCATGCCAGAGTACAACACACGCAGAAGAGGATAATGTGCTCACTATGGCTTTTAGAAGAGACCGATCATTGTCAGTAACAAATGTAACAGCATAACCTTCCCTACCAGCTCTAGCTGTTCGACCAACTCGATGAACATAGCTGCAAGAAACATTAGAGATCATAACAAGGTAGAAATAGAGAAACAAAAGATTTACCAAGGTAATGTAAGTTGACTTTATTATTATTTCAATTACTGTAAATAAGTTTAGAATGCACTTCAAGCATATCGTCACAATGCAAAAAAACAATGACTAAAATGCATTATGCAGTAGATAAATCAAGAAAACGAGCAATTCGCACAGTACAGAAAACCAAGCATTCATCACAAGAAGAATATCGAAAGGCCTGTTCTATTTACCTTGTAAGATCACGAGGACATGCAAAATTGATGACTGTCTGAACTCCAACAATGTCAAGCCCCTGAGAAAGGTTTATGCTAGGTGAGTAATGGTGCACACAAGGACAAACAAATAATAGAGATCGGAACACTAAATGAATGGTACAAGATAAAACCCTGGATATTAATGGTCATTCTACATACACGTGCAGCAACATCAGTTGCAATAAGGAAGTCCACTTGCTGCTTCTTGAAAAGTTCTAAAGCCTGAAAATAAAAAGGGGTGGAGGGGTTGAAGTTATAAATAAACAGAACTATGAAGTACACATGTTTAATAAGGCTGAGGTTTTACTCCTAGGCGCTGTGTCTGGGTAAGATCTCCATGAAGTTCAGCAGCTTTAAGCCCAACTAAACCAAATATAATCTTCAACCTATGTGCAGCTTGTTTTGTTCCGCTGTAAACCAAAGAAAAAAAGACAAACACAAAGTAAGACAGGAAGCTCCACACATCGCAAGGTATAGACAGATCAACGATGACATCAAGGTATAGATGGATAATGAAGACTTGGAATGCATTACACATAATTTTCTGTGAAATATGTTTTTTCATCAAAAGAATAGGCAGAAAGTTCACACAGATACAACTTAAGACCAGAAATCGAGCCCAGTTGATCCAACCCACACTTGTAGCATTAATGCCTTGCACATCATTAACAGAAATCAAAATCCTTTTTGCTACTCTCATCATAGAATTTACTGGCGAAATCGAGACCAGGCCGTTCTTTTCTATGCAACTAGTGTACGAAAATCATCATCCTTAAAGAAGTAAGGAGCATCCAAGACTTAAAATAGTTCATGAGATCACCAACATTATCCCCAATATTGTTCATGTATAATAACCATGTGCCAAAGCAGCCAAACGAAACAAAAGTAATATAATGAACACTCATACGCAGTCAGCTGGCGACAATATTAGTTCTAAAGTCCACACCATAGTTCAGTAACCAGTCAAACATAATAAAACACGTGCTACAAAAAAATTAGACTATGAAACTTATTAATGGCTGAGACAGAAGTAAAAATGGAATATCAATCTGTACTTTTTGAAGAAAGAAGTCACATCAGGTACGTAAACATGCAGTAGAAATAATGTAAAATGCTTTGCTACACAATCACTTACACGAAAACAGGTATTTACTTTTCATTTGATCAACCCTAGCAGAATTAACAGGCAATTATAAGTTTAAAGTTCAACTTCAAACATATTTCACTTTGTTACATTACGGCACACTACCAACTTATCAAAGTGGAATGCTATCCAGTGCTTAAGATACAATAAAAGTGCAGCACAATCAAATTAAAGACAAACATAAATAAGGTGAAATCAACTGAGCTATACAATAGTGTAATCAATAACTCTCAAGATTGTGGTGCCACAATAGGAGAGAAAAATTCAGTCATATTAAGTCAAAATCAATTGAACTTTCAGATCGAATAATGCTATATTTTCGAAAGACAAGGTCCCCACATACAACATCACTAACCCTCGAGTGCAACCGACTATGTGCAGTCAATATAAAGCTGTCATTTTACCTGTATCATATCTTTTTCAAGCCCATGTGTGTAATAGATTCTACCAATGGTTTCCATGTACACCATTTACAGATAACACAGTTTAAGTATGAGTAACCTCTATCATCGAATGTAAACTTTCAAGCTTGAGTGTAAAATAGTGTTTGGAGTTGAATAATTTAATGCAAACACTTGGCAGCAATACATAGCCGAAAAATTAAGTCAAAGTGGACCAAATAGTAAGCTAACAATTAAAGACTATTATATCCTTGCTGTAACCTGAAAATAATGACTTTAGATGTGAAGGTCTTGGTGCACAATGCTAGAAGAACTGCCTCCTGATTCCCTTCACGCGATCGGCGTATCCTAAGCACTCTGCATGGCAATGGGATACATGAATATTGTTTTAAGTTTGTTAAATTCACAAAATGAAGATGTTTTTTGCTTTATTAGCAATTGACAAACTCACTCTTCTGTCAAAGTTGAGGGTCTTTTGGCAGAAGGATCCGCTGAAAGCCGCAAGGGTTTATTCAAGGAAAGTTTAACTAGCTCATCCACTTCTTCTGTCATTGTGGCAGAAAAAAGCATTGTCTGCCTTCGTTTCGGGCACATCCTAACCTTAAGACAAATATTGAACATTTATTTGCAATCTTGGTTAACTGACTCAGAGATAAAACCAAGTGTTCTAAAATCATGATTGAAGGGCCAAAAGGCACATTAGAAGGATACAGACTTAAACATAAACCCAAATCATATTTAGCTGGAGGAGAAAAGCTACCAGTTCACTGATTTCAGCACTAAATCCAGTCTCCAAAAGACGATCTGCCTCATCCAAGATCAATACAGCAAGGTCGTCCAAATCTATAGACAAAGAGTTGCGAAGATGATCAATCATACGCCCTGGGGTTGCGACAACAATATCTGGCAGAGATCTCAAGTCGGCCTCTTGCATCTGTGTAAGTTTACAAATAAAACGCATTGAATATTGCAGAAATAACAAGTGCAACCAACAGCTGAATTCTCCTTTCAGAAAATAAGCCACGATGATTCTAACTAATAACATGTTAAGCAAGTAACTAGAGTCATCCGAGATCTAAAGTGAACTCATAAAAATAAATCATTTGTTTCCAACTTATTAAAACAACACTCTAGAGGAGACTTGTTTAAAGTCAATAAAGATGCACAAAAACATAATTCCAGCAAGGATTGCTTTATTCAACCCACGGCCCTATGACCCTATCCTCAAATCCTTCTAACAGAGAAAAATATGCTTAAAAGTTCATGTGACAATAGAGGGGTAATGTGTCTAGAAAGTTTTATGCCGCTACAAATAACATACACAGGAAGGAGGAAAGCAATTCCAGTAATCAGTATTGCTTTTATCACAGGCGAACAAAGTAAAAGACCTGCTAGTAAGAATTGGAAAAAAGGTATCGGAAATAGAGCATAAAACAAGAGGGAGAGTTGGCATAGAAAAGAGTGCAATAACCTTCATTGAAAGTCCACCGAGTATCAAACAACAGCGTATATCCGGCATAAACTGAGCAAGTTTTTCGACCATACTGTGTACCCTATAAACAAAGAGATCCGCAAAATAGCCAGTAAGTCCACATTAGACTTTTCACAAAAATACAGGAATGTGCACTGAGATTGAAATTCCATTGTTCAATAATATTCAACGGTTTTATACAGAACAATGGCTTTCAAAGTCAGTATTTGCAGCCAACCGACACAACTTTACTATCATTTTGATCGCAGCAATATATATCATGATCCAAAATAAACATTACAAGTTAGTACCCACTGACACAAAGATTCACCAAATAGAAATACACCAAAGCCAAAGTAAACACTAAACCATTCCAAATATTCAGAGACAAAAAAAAAAAATACAGATCACTATGCCTCACTGACAGATTCACAATGTAAGTGCATAATAAGTTAATTTATTTCTTTGGAACTAGAAAGAAAACTTTATGTATTGCTAGTCATCTAGTAGGATTGCTAGTCTTACTGTGAGATCAGCTAAATACCTACTTAATCCTTTTTCACACCAGGTGGAGTAAGCTATGTGGATTCCTAGTCTTCATTGCGTTCTCATAAACCATACCCTTCCCACGCCCATACAAGCCACATCCTTAATCGTCTTTGTTCTCCTATTATGCATTTAACGTAATTCTCGTCTTGTATCTTCCATCTCACAACACCTAACATGTGCATCTACAGGGCACCTTTGCATGTGAGCTCAGGCTTAGCAAAATCCAATTTAATTTGCCAAAGAATAATACTACATACACATTTTATTAAATGCTCTTCTCCACTCATAATTGTCCCTCCCTGCAAGAAATCGCTCAAAGTTTTTAACGAATGATGATTAGACACAAAGAGCGATCCATATCATCATCAAAGTTCCCACAATGCAAGGATCCAGATATTTTGAACCAATTTCAGTTGAATTCCTGCTGCCTTAACTTGTTTTTGTACAAGGTATGTTTCTACAACACGAACCACAACGATACACAACATTAATATCAATCTTACCACAGCAGACATGTTTCCTTTAAAGACCCCCACCCCCATAAGAAACAGAAAGAAAATAACACTTAAAAAATCTCTTTGTGTGAGGCTATTGTACTACAAGAAACACCCCCCTCCCTTAAGACTTCAATTTCAGGTCATGCTTATGCATATAATATACATATCTGCACTTCAAACCCCTGACGGACTCATGCATGCAAGCTAAGTGAACTAATTATCAAACTTTATGACAACAGAACTTACTGAGCAGCCAGCTCCCTTGATGGAGTAAGGATAAGAACCCTAATAGCAGGACGATTCTTGGGGCGGTAAAGTAGCCTTTCCAATGTTGGTAAAGCAAAGGCAGCAGTCTGCAAAAAAAAAAAAAAAAAAAAAAAAACGTGCCGGCATGAAACTCATATCATTTCAACAATCAAAAAAAAAACAGGCACCATAAAATATGCTTTAATTGTTAACTTGATCCACGTAACGCAGCCTATCTGAACGACAAAGCAGCGGAGGGAGTCACTAGAATAGTAGAATACTAATTTTAAAAACTGAAGCTGCCCGTTTTTCCCCCTTTTTGCACGTAATAGGTGTTCATCTTCGAGTTAAAGCCTTGTATAAAAATATATGGTGAGGCTAAGGCCAAACTCCCAGCCCTTCCTTGACCCACATAAGCAGGATGCTTCCATGCACAGGCATGCCATTTTAGATGTTTAACTTGCTTGTGACAAGCATGTGTAACGGTGTTGAAAAGAACAGAGCAGGCACAATGTCTGTGGAAAAAAGGCAGTCCCCACACTAATTGGAAAACGGTATGGTGAGACTGCTTATAATTGCTTGAAGGACTTACAGAGTTCAAGGACAGCATGTAAAACCAATCATCTGGCATCGTGGTCCAAGTAGAAGAGAATACTCATTAAATGGGTTCCAAAAAGAACAACAAAATACGCAAGGGTTTCTTGATCCTTCCATCACCCTGATTATTACCTACCACAAGCACTTCTAGCATCTTATCTTTGTAACGAATTGAGAGGAGTGTGCTGTATGTTAAAGTAACAAAAACTTCAACAGAGGCAAGAATACTCCAGTGATCACACACACGATCATTATCTGTGATTCTGTTAGTCTGTCCTGAATGGGCTGAGACCCTCTTGCAATCTAACTAAGATAAAGAAACCTCCCTCAGAGGGCAGTCCAAGATAGATTTGATGAAACTGACACTATTGCAATGGTTTAGAGTTCACGGGAAGAGATTAACAGAAGAATATTTCGAGAAAAATACAGACCAGAAAAATAGCAGAACACTAGAAGGCTGCGCGAATTTTAGAAAAAAGACGAGAAAATTAACTGGTTAAGGCAGTTTTAAGCAGAAGACTTCTTCTACTTGATAATCGAGCTTGTGCTTGTGGGATGTAATTGAAGATTCAATATTTCCTGCACTGTTTTTGGAGCTAGCAGTAACATTGCTTATTGCTGGGTGAGAAAAATAAGCTAGTGTGTTGAGTTGATTCGGGACAAATGAAGTTCAGAGGGAAATAATACAATAGAGTTAAAATGTACCTTCCCAGAACCAGTAATAGCACTTCCACATATATCCCGTCCAGTTAAAGCCAAAGGAATACAAGCAGCCTGCGAATAAAAGCTCAAATCCTCAAAATAATTCCTTGTCTTGTAGACAATGCGGCAAAAGACAAAAATGAATTTCATAAGCAGTTTCTTAGTCCAAGGAAAATCAGTAACAGGAAAGAAAGCAAAACCTGAATTGGTGTGGGCTTGGTGTAACCTAGAGCTTCACAAGCACGAAGCAAAGGCCTTGAAAGATGAAGCTCTATGAATGAATTGGCATGATATGAAACTCCTTCTGATGATGCAAAAAAAGTCTCAGGATCTGGATCCCCTCTAGTACTCACCACGTCATCATCCTCCGCTGCCTTGAAGTCCTCCTGTTTTCCAGGAAAATGCCACAATATATAAACAGAGGAATGCTAGAAAAATTGTTACAAAATGGAGAAGCAAGTAGCCGGACTAACTTGAAGCACAGGTTCGGAATCAGAACCATCTTCATTATCAGAGGAAGTGATAGGTGCGGGAAGTTGTTGGCGAGCTTTAGATATTTTGAAGTCGACGGAGGTGGTCCTCTTGCGGGCATGCTCGTCGGCGACTGACTCGGTGTAGGCAGAGAAATCCCACGGCGATTGCTCAGGCTTTTTAACAGTTTTACTAATTCGGCGGTGGGATTTTCGTTCTTCATCGGAATTCTCTTCGCCGGAATCTGAACTGGCCTCGTCTTCGCTTCCTAACTCAAAGTCTTCGTCACTGGGAGGCTCGAAGACGAAATCTGAACCCATAGGTGGTTGTGAGGGTTTTGCCTACAGAGGAAGGTGGTTGTTGTGAGGGTTTTGCCTAAACCCTGTACCACCACCGTCTTTTTGTTAATATTTATTTATTTTATTCAAACCCTTTATTAGGGGAAGTTCTTACTTGGACCAAACAACACAAGTATTAAATGCACTGTATAGGGAACACAGACAGTTTTCTTGACTTATTTTCTTAGAATTTCGAGTTGATAAAAATACAGCAACAGATTTGTTTATTTTAACAGTATATATATAGACATAGGGTGTGTGAGCATTTTAGAGCAAGAAATTCATACAGACACTAAGTAAATATATATATATATGAAAACAGAGAATTCTCAGTGTGGCATTAAGGAGAGTATGAGTGTGTCATGAATATAGATGTAGGTTCATAACACACTGAATCCGAAGGCACAGGTAACTTGAAAATGCTTCATCTCGGCTATATTCTGATTCATAGCAGCTGAGCATGGAGTATATCATTTCATAAGATTAATACTCAGGATTTGATTCATAAATCATAAGATTTCATCAAATCTTTAACCGAATGGGACATGCAAGTGATGCAAGTGCTTATGAATCATCAATCAGGATTTTGTCAATAAAACAAACATAGCACATAACCTGACCTCATCGTTTAATGTCATAGAGTGAACAATATAGTCATATTTATTTTGTCAAAGTTGAATCTGTCTGTTTTCAGACTTGCAGTGTTCAAACATTATACACATATTAGTCATAATACAGATTATACACATATTAGAGATGAAACAAAAACTGACCCAAATTCATATAGAAAAACTTTGACACACAACTTGTGACAAGAGAATCATAATGTAGACGTAGATGACTCATTAATCAGAGCTGGTAAACCAGTAAGAATCTGATTTCGTCGTATCAACAAAATGCCTCATCTTTGATTACAGATTCAAATCGGCACAATACTCGTACTGACTCATCAAATATCATCAGTCAAGACATGATTTTTCATAACTATTGACTCGAAAATAAAGAGGGCAAAATCGTAGCTACATAATACGCGACCAAAAAAAAATGGACTTTACCCTTATGCATGTACCGGCCGGAAAGTCACCGGAAAACCAAGAATGTATCTTTTCTTAATCTAAGGGTTCATTAGACGATTAAAACTTGATTCATCCTTGATTTGTTGATTTCTTTCCATATAAATCATTTAATCGTCTTTTAATCGAGCTAGTATTCATCAAAGACTAAGCCTTTAAAACTTTCAGACTTCGTTTAGAAAAGGGAGATTATCACAGCTTATTTTTTTTTTAGAGTAAACTGGATATGAAAATGATATATTAGAAATTAGAAGTGTAGAGACGCATTTGGAGATTTGGACAGAAAATAATTTGGGAAATAGAGGAGGCAAAAGTCTGAAGGAGAAGAATGGGAATTTGAAGAAAAGTTTGTCTGAAAGAAAAGAAAAAGAAGCGGCTGTATGTGAAATGGTTGTACAGGATTAGGTTTTGGTTTATATGGGTAGGGTATTATATTTTTTTGGTTTTAATAAAGAAATGGAGTAAAAGAATTGGGCTGAAAAGAAAATTGTTATTTTGTAATGTTCAAGGTCCGAAGAAAGGCTGGGCCGTGAGGTCAATTATTGTTGAACCCAATGAACACAATATCAACACCATATCATATAAAAAGTGATGATAAAATTTTATATCATACACATATTTTGTTTTAATCATTTACGGTGTGTGTTTCATGGTACCTGCAAAAATAAAAAAAATGCCGTTGTAAGTCATACGACTTCTTGGCAGGGTTAGTCACAGATAAAATATATGTAGCACATAAATAAGGTACTGTAAAATTAATCAAACCACATACGGATTATTGTGGGCACAACAATATCCCAACAGTTACCATTACTATATACACTTTGTTGATGATCTGACTAGATACACTTGGATCTTTCCTTTAAAGAACAAGTCTGATGCACTGTCTGCCTTTTTACAATTTTATACCTTTATTCAAACTCAATTTCAAAAAAAGATTAAGTGTCTGCAAACAGACCGGGGGGGAGGGGGGGGGGGGAGAATTTAGGTCTTTTGAACAGTCCCTTAAAGAATCTGGTACCTTGTTTAGGCACCCCTGTCCTCATGCTCATGCCCAAAATGGGATAGCAGAGAGAAAACATAGATCTATAGTAGAAATGGGACTTTCTCTCTTAGCACAAGCCTCAATGCCACTCAAATTCTGGTGGGAAAGTTTTCAACACTCTGTCAGACTTCTTAATTATCTGCCTACACATGTTCTTAATCATCAATCCGCTTATGAGTGTCTTTTTGATAAACTTCCTAATTATTCTCTTCTTAGGACCTTTGGTTGTGCTTGCTACCCCAATCTCAGACCCTATCAATCTAAGAAATTTCAGTTTCGTTCTCAGAAATATGTCCATCTTGGCCTCAGTCCATCTCACAAAGGATATTTGTGTCTTGATCCCAATGGAAGACTGTATATATCAAGAGATGTTACTTTTGATGAATTTTCCTTCCCTTATAAAAGGAATTCCATTCATGCTCCTGAAACCTCCAACACTGGTCCTTCTCACTCGTTTTTGAACCCCACAGTGTGCTTACCAGATCAAACCAAGCCACCATCCGTTCCTAACACTCCCATCAGTCCATCTTCATCTGGTTCTAGTCTCCTATCAGTCCTCCTCACATATCCACTCCTACTCCTAGTCAGGATGTCTATCAGAACCTTGCTTCACCAGAACCACATCAGGCCTCCCATCTTAACATGTCCTCTCCTTCTTCACCTCAAGTCTCTGGACATGTAGAGTCCTCTCCTGCCTCCAATTCTTCCCTTCCTGAGTCCCCTAGTCCTAGTCCTGTACCACAGTAGGAAAACCACAACAAACATCCTATGCAAACTAGAGCCAAGAGTGGCATCTTCAAACCTAAAACCTACTCATTTTTAGCCACATCCACTTGTTCTATACCCTCACCAAAACCAACTAGAGTATTAGATGCTTTAAAAACTCCAGTTTGGAAGGAAGCTATGGAGTCAGAATACAATGCCCTGATCAGGAATCACACGTGGGATCTAGTGCCTAGATCTCAGGCTCACAATCTTGTTGATAATGGGTGGGTCTTCAAGGTGAAATTGAATCCAGATGGCACTGTTAACAAACATAAGGCCAGGCTTGTGGCCAAAGGATTCCATCAAACAACAGGCATTGATTATTCAGACACATTTAGTCCTGTAGCTAGAGCCTCTACTATCAGGAATGTATTGGCTTTTGCTGTGTCCTTGGACTGGCCTATAAGACAAGTTGACATCAATAATTCTTTTCTCAATAGTACACTGTATGAGTCTGTTTTTATGACACAACCTGAAGGTTTTGCTGATAGTACAAAACCAACTAATGTCTCCCACTTGAAGAAGGCTATTTATGGTTTAAAACAAGCCCCTAGGGCTTGGTTTGATGAGTTGAGAAAACAGATGATCATTTGGCAGTTTGTTCAGTCTAAAGCTGACCCCTCTTTATTTATCTTCAATTCTGGTAACACCATGTTGTATGTCTTGGTTTATGTTGATGACATCCTAATCACAGGAAATGCTCCCAGCAAAATCCAGCAGTTTGTTACTTCTTTGCATAACAGGTTTGCCTTAAAGGATTTGAGGAATTTACATCACTTTCTTGGCATTCAAGTGAGGAGGGATCATTCAAGTTTGTATTTATCACATCATGTGTATGCACAACAGTTTCTCATCAAGCTAGGATTGGAAAATTTGAAGCCATGTTCCACTCATATGGTGATCACACCTCTCAAAATAGCTCAAGGTGACACTCCTATGACCAATCCTACTCTTTACAGAAGTACTTTGGGAGCTCTTCAATATCTCACTTTTTCCAGACCTGATCTCACATATTCTGTCAATACCTTGAGTCAACACATGCAATCCCCTACAATAGGACACTGGCAACAGGTGAAACATCTACTCATATATGTTAAAGGTACACTGTACCATGGTCTACATTTTAAACATGCACAGCCCTTGCTCATACATACTTTTAGTGATGCTGACTGGGGGTAGACAAGGTAGACATGAAGTCTGTTGCAGCTTATTGTGTTTATCTTGCTTGTTCTCTTGTATCCTAGTCCTCCAAAAAACAACAAAAGTGGTTTCCGGTCTAGTGCGAGTCGAATACGGGGCCCTTGCCAATGCTTTGCAAAAAACTCGGTGGCTTCTTAATCTTCTCGTCGAACCGAAAATTAGCTTGGTTTCCAAACCAGTACTTTGGTGTGATAATCTTGGTGCAGGTTATTTAGCTCATAATCCAATCATACATTCAAGAATCAAGCATGTTGAATTGGATGTGCATTTTGTTAGAGACAAGGTTACTCAAGGTGTTATGGGGGTCAAACATGTTCCTACCTTTGATCAAGTTGCAGATCTTATGACAAAACCTCTTTTGGCAACTATGTTTCATTACTATAGAAACAAACTGAACGTGATCTCTACACCATTCAGTTTGAGGGAGGATGTTAAAGCATAAGGACCTTTCTATAGTTTATGATAAGTTATGGTTTAAGTGTGTAATTTGGTGTGTACCTTATCCACTAGATTCTAGATAGATATGTTGTTATTTATGTAATGGTGCAAGGACACATTTGATTCATTCAATGCAATAACAGAATTTACCACTGTCTCTAAGTCATTTCAAACAGGGTAATCCCTGCCACTTATATCCAAAAAAAAAAAAAAAAAAACTTCGACAAGAGACACCAACATATATGGTCTTTTAACAATCAAGATCCGTTTCGAAGCATCCGAAGAAGCGATAAGCTTCCTTTGCTTTTATTCTTCATGTCCTCACTAGCTTTCTTTTCTCCCTTAGCACCCTGCAAAATATGCACATAACTTAAAGATGAGTGTTTCAATCAGGACATATGTTTGCCAAAATACACTGTTATGCTTCGTTTCTGTAAGTGGACATGGTTTCGTATATCTTCAAGTTCACTAATTCAGGTGATCTAGTCAATATTTCAGAATCAAACAGTATCAATCATCAATCATGCAATGAACAAGAAAATTCATAGTAGGTCAAGAAGGGGCAAATTGAAAGATCTACAATTATTGTCCACCTTAGGTTTGTCATTAGCATCCTCCAATGCCAGGGTACCCATATCCTTCAACAGATTTGAAGAAGCCGGTAAGAGTCTCCTGCAAAACAGAAACCATAGAAAAGAAGATGTTGTCAAATGACTAAATCATCAACCAGAGAAAATTATACCGAGAAAAATACATATTACTAACAAAACAAAACAAATGAAAAGATAGTTTAGCGGGGAATGGGGATAACAATTAAGACAAATAGTGACCCTGTCTGTCTTACCTCTTTCGTTTCTCTGTGATCTCAGGTTTGCTGCAATCAGCATGTTTTGAGGTGATTTCTGGAGCTCCATAGTCCTCGTGTCCTTTGCCGAATGATTTGTTTTCTTTTAGACTTGCTTTCACGCATAGATCTACCGCTTTCTATAGTAGGGAAAAAAAGAAGTAAACAGCCGTTTAGAGTGCTGTAAGAAAAAATAAGAATAAAATCCCTCAAGGAGCATCTTTGCGTTGATTATTTTTCTGTACATGAAAAGGAGCAGTCATAGCCTTTAAACATGAAAAAGAATGCAATTTCAATTTTTAAACCCCAGCATATTCATCAACAAGATTGTTAAGGTAAAGTACAAGGAGAACACAGTCAAAACTTCACCTCGCTATGTTTCTTAGCCAGTTTGTCCATCTCAGCAGCTAATAAAGCAGAACCCTCTGTTGTTGGTGCACATGATTCAGAAGAGGAGACACTAAACTCTGAATGGTCTGAAAAAATAGGGGCAGAGATAAATGATGTCAAAAACATTGAAGTGTCAAAGGATGTCAACATATTCCCCTGCTAATTTCAATTTCAAGCAGCAAGTGTTGGACGCCATTTTTCTGCTTATTCTTGGGACTTTTGACAATGTCCAGCAAATAACACATAAAAACAACTTTACACAAATGTTGGCTTAACAAACCTGTTTCCCCACTTTCTGGGGCATTGTCGATACTATCCTCCACTCTCAGAACCAGAACATCTTCAGCAATCTCACTATTTAACTGACGTTCTTTTTCAACATCATCTTTAAAATCTCGCGTATCTGTTATGCTGGAAGCTTTTTCAGCAATTCCTTCACGCTTCTGATTCATAATGCCATCTTGATCAGTGCAAATCGCTGTTGTTCCACCAATAGACGTCAAATCACTTGCTTCTGAACTGTTTGAATCCCTTAATTGCTCAACATCTTCAGCAATCTCATTATTCAAATGACCTTTTTCTGCATCATCTTTGCAATCTCTGGTATTTGTTGAGCTTGTTGTTCCGCCAATAGACGTCAAGTTGCTTGCTTCTGAACTGTTTGAATCCCTTAATTGCTCAACATCTTCAGCATTCTCATTATTCAAATGACCTTTTTCAACATCATCTTTGCAATCTCTGGTACTTGTTGAGCTGGAGGCTTTTTCATCTTTTTCCTCACTCTCCTGATTCACAAGGCCATCTCGATCACTGCAAATTGCTGTTGTTCCACCAATAGATGTCAAGTCACTTGCTTCTGAGTAGCTTGAAATCCTTACTCGCTCAATATCCTCAGCATTCCCATAATTCAAATGACCCTCTTCTTCTACATCATTTTTAAAATCCTTGGTATCTGTTATGCACGATGCATTTTCAGTACTTTCTTCATTCTCCTGATTCACAAGGCTATCACGATCAGTGCACATTTCTGTTGCTCCACCGATAGAATTCGAATCGCCTACTTCTGATTTGCATGGACCCCTTAATTGTTCAACATCTTCATAAGGTATATTTGAGGCAGCTTCAACTCGCTGATTAGCATTAGAAGAACACACGCACAGGAAATTAAGAAATGAAAAAAGATAAGTAGAACAGCAGCAGCTCAGCATGTAATCTAGATATCCTGCTTTTCTAAGTTAAACTATCAAAAAGCATTACCTAGACCGAATGCAAGAAGCAAAAATTATGCCAGAATATCAATTTTCAAGAGTTGGTGCAATTTTCAACAGCTTCTTTGTTTCGTCACTTTTAGGAAACTGAGACACAGACTATGAATTTATAGTTTGGCAAACAGGTGAAGCATAATCCAGTGATCCAGTCATAGATTACAGAACGATTTTTTATCATTACAACAGAAAAAGAATGCAAGCATATATTGCACCAAAATAGAACTAGATCATGGATCAAAATCATTCAAAACCATAGGTGCTATATAATTTGTTTCACCAGCTTGCTTTCAAATTCATTCAGCCTACTCCACCAAATTATAACTGCGAGTACCCAGTCTGAAGCTAAAGCAATTAAGTTAAACTACTTTGGCTGCCCCTGAGCAGCAGAATTTCATGTTTAATGCAACCCATGAATGAAAGAAAAGGTGAATCAAAGAGAAAATTTTGTAGTATGTCCAAATGCAAGTTTATGTTTGAGATACTCTAATACCCTTGAGACTTTGGTTGAACAATATCGGCAACAACCAGGGTAATTCGTGTACACACCTCATTGGAAGCTTCCTGTCTATGTGAAATTTGACAATTCAAATCTCTGACTTCATTTTCTAGGTCAACACGTAGCTTCCGTTCATTGGCAAGGGTAGCTCTCAGACAGCTCAGTTCATTATCAGCAGCCTGAACTCAAATGAACATTCATGCCAGAAATTTCAGCTTGGAAACATGAGAAGAACAAATTTAGTTATATTTTCAAAGACGGACTCATATCACCAACACAAGTTTTATAATAAAAACGGCCATTAATAATGTAGTATACGACTGCAGAAATAGGTAAGTGTACTTAAATAAGATAACATGCATGAGGTGTGACTATCAGATGCTACCTTGAGCTTCTCCTTGTATTGCTTCAAGACATTCCATAATGCTTTACTCATGTTTACCATAATCTGGTGTTCTCTTTCTCTTCTTGGAGCTTCAAGTTGGTTTGTTACGACATTTACTAACCCAAGGGCTTCAGATTTAGCAGAATTCTCTGTCAAGTGATCATCCTCAATTTTTTCTGCAATAGTTTGGATTGCGTAATAGAAGGAAGAATTGCACTCAAGCACTGACTGAAAAGGAAATTAAAAAAACTCATAATTTCTGAATTTAGTGCATAATAAAAAACCTGATGATATAGATTGTTGCTTCTCATCCATTGTCCTTGCATTTATCTAAAAAAGAAGGGCAACATATCAACAATAGTGATAACAAATGTACCATGGAACATTTGCAATAGCAATATACAATTCCTTAGAAGGGTATCAGGCTATCAGCAAAAGCCAGGTTCATTCAATAATCTAAATGATGAAGCACACCAGGTGTTCCACCCCAACCTAAATAATTATCCAAGCACACCAAGTGTGAAAGCAGTTCTACTGATAATTTACATAAACCTATATCAAATAAATCGTTCCAGCTTACAATCAAGAGAGAATTTTAAATCCGCAACAAAGGCTGTCAGCATTTTTAATCAAAATACTACCCCTGTCCCAAAATACGAGTCATTTTAGAAAACAAATACAGCATCTAATACTACTTTTCTAGTTTGTTCCTATTTCCATGCACTTAAGACCTCTATCAATGTACTACACCTCCTATAAATAAAGCCATTGATTCGTTACATCATTTATAGAAAGCTTCCATCCATTTGCATACTGTAGTGTCCCATAACAGAAATGGAATTTTCTACTTATTTTAGTAGGAAAGCAAAAATTTCAGGACAAGAAATCATCTTGGCGCAAAAAGAATTCATGGTCAAATTGTTTTGGCGCAGAGCATAGCAATGATCCATTTTTTTATTGGATGTGTGGCAGCCGTAGGCTCGTAGCTTTGTTTGGAGTCTCAGGGGAGAATGAGTATGCATTAACTTGTTATTATCAAACAAAGATAATTGATGGTAATAAAGGATCATTTTTACAAAGAATGGACACTGGGTAAATTAGTCCATAACCCCATTTGCTATAAAAATAAAAAATAAAAACACACACACATGCATTAACTTTCTTAATTAGGATTTAAGATAGTATTAATAATAAGAGTTTTAGTAATTTGAATAGCTTATAGGCAAGAAACGTACCACACCAGCTTCCGGCCCGTTTAATTTTATTCTTTTCTTGTTTTCTTTTCTTTGGGACATTTGTGATGGCCTCTTAGCACACTTGCTGATTTCAGGTTCCTGGGTGCTGTTGAACCTGCATTTACCAACCAAGATGTAGGGTAACTATACATGAAAATTACCAAAAAGTGGAAAGCTATTGAAGAATTATACCGACCTAATTTGAGAAAAAGGTGATGCCTGCTTTAAGAGATTTGACGTATCAAGGTAATCTTCTTCCCCAGGTTTTACTGTTAAAACCTAGAAATATGGATTTCAAACATTCATCATCACAAAATTGAAGCAAAAAGATGTTGGCTCTACTAAAACACAAATTCCTCGGATTGAGATAAATATTTGAAAACTTTGTGTTAGAAGTTATAAAATAGCATACCAAAGCCATTCGCTTCTTGCCTTCTAAATACGGCTTCAAATATCTGGTTAACTGTCCCAATAAAAGGTCAGTGACATAACAGCGTTCAAGACAAAGATGATTGTATGAGCATTATAAACTAGGCAAGGCGGAATAGACTAAACCATTACCAAGGAATTTTGAAAATTCTTCTGCAGTGGTTTTTTGGGATTCTTCTGGTGCTCCAGTAGAGACTAAAGTTGAAGAATATGACAACAGTGAGTAAGAATGATAGCAGTGGCAGGCTTAAGAAAACTGGGAAATAATCCACATGGATCAAGTCCTTTTTCCACAAAGTATAAGGAAGAAAGGCAAAGAAGAACAAAGAACCTCCAAGAAAAGAGAATATGCATACCCTCAAGCATAGACCAAAAACCATGGACGTGTTATTGATGAAATTGCTCTCCAGCAATCTAAGCCCCTGTCAATCAAGAAAACAAAAATAAGTTGGTGGCACGAAAGAACGTTAAGGATTCAATAAACTTTGATCAACAATCTGCAAAAGTGACAGCTCAATTTCAGATTTTCCTTTTCACTCAACTCTTAATTCTAAATTACAGGATTTCAGCTATGATCCCACAAGAAACTGGGAAGAGTAATAAGTAGACAGTGAAACCTAGCCTTCGGAAAGGCCAAAGCATCTTGTCTTATGTTTATCTGTAAAAATCTCTGAAATTTATCCTTCAGAAAATTTTACGGGATTCGAACCTCCACAACTCAGCCCCCGGTCCAGCTGCCATTACAGCACCAAAGTCCTTCACCACTGGCCCATGTCTTGTGGACTCTCTCATCTACACAAAATTTCTTTCACCAATCATTTATTCATCTATACAAATTTCAATATTCCATTCGTTCTATTTAATTGTCGCAGTTGTCAAAAACACACATATTAAGAAAATTAAATAATGTTTTGACTTAACATCAAAATGAGAATAACATCCCTTGAATATAATTAATATAATATTGTTTTCAATCACCACCCCTTAATAAGTAAGGGTAGATGTAGAAAAATATAATAAATAATGCTTTGAAAATATACAGATAAAAAGGAATTATTCTACGACAGTTAAATAGGAACGGAAAGAGTACAAGATTTCTACTTTATAATCATTATTTCACTTTTTCTCTTCTGAATTCATTCAATCTCAACCTAACTAGAAACCCAAACGGAGTCTAAGGTGTCTGGTGTCATCAAGTCTAATATTCAGGAGTAACATTTTTTTATTTCATATTTCCGTATGAAAAAGGATATATCCACTACGCATAATGTGTAGTGGATATACAGTACACAACTTATTCACTATACACTATGTATAGTGAATATATCACCACTCATTTCTGAACCGGCAAAAGATAAATAAAGGTATATAACGTGTTATTTTGCTAAATATCCTATGGTGAGTCATGAAAAAATACCCCCCTCAAAGAACATGAAGCCCTGCATACGCGTATGGTTTGGATCTGCTGAAGTATATATCGGGGCAGGCATATTTTCGGGGAACACGAGACAACGTCAATGGTCATAATCATCTCAACGGCTATGCCAGAACTAAATTATCAATCGGACGGCCCATATGAAATGGGCGGCTGCCGCCCTACATATCCTAAAAACTAAAATACATCCATATATGTGATAGGACTGTAAGTTTTCTATGAATTGTCGGTTGGTTAGGATGGAATATTAATTTTTTATAATATACTTTAAAACATGAAATAATCATAAATACCTTATAAAAAAAATTCATAAACGAAAGCTGACCTCAGAAACTTTACCCCTTGGGAAAAGAAATACTAATAAAGTAGGAATTGCGATCCTCTTCCGTAAATCCCTCTGCTGTGCTGTGAGCTCGAAACGGCGTCGTTTCGAGCCACAACGACGCCGTTTCTAGCATGAATTTTTTTTTTTTTTAGGTCGAAACCGAACGGCATCGTTTCGAGTCCGAAACGACGCCGTTTTGCGTCACAACACCGTCTGCTGTGATAGCCCTACGGCAGAGGATCGAGGTCCATAAAGTAGCCCTTTTATAGGTCCGAAACGACACCGTTTTGCTTCACAGCACCGTCTGCTGTGATAGCCCTACGGCAGAGGATGGAGGTCGATAAAGTAGCCCTTTTCTCTTTCTATAAAAGGGCGCTCATGCTTCTCTGAGTCATATGTCATCATATGTTATGTGTATAGACTTCATCTCTACCTCCCTCTATTGTCTATCTTCTAACTATATGATCACTACTTTTGTTTCATGCTAATAATTAATCTTCTTTACCTCCTTCTTCCATTGCAGAAAGTTTGATGCCTTTTGGGTGATTCTAATCAAGTTTCGTAATTTTTTTCTTTTGTATATTTACTTAAGTACGTACTACTTAACATCAACTTTGATCTGATCTCTATATTTGAATCGAGTATCCGCACCTTATTTTGCTTTCTGTTTTGAGTTAATTACTATCTTTAATTTCTTTTTATTACTACCTTTTGAATTAACATCAAGATCATTGATTTTATATATATATCAATGGAAACAGTTGGATTTTACTCATCTTCAAATGATCAAAAAATATTTCCAGGCAAATCTCAATTTGCAAAAACTCAAAAGAAGAAAAATATGAATTACCAGTCTTTCATTTCAAGGCAGTCGTCTGACAACTTTTATCAAGCACCTTTGCTGCAAACAGCCGGCGGCTTAATCTTACAACGTCGTCCTCATCATCATTTCCACTCTTATCCTCCATTTTCATTACCACAACAGCAACAGCAACAGCAAAAACAACCTCCTCTTCTCCCTCTTCCTCTCCCCCACACCAGAATCCGAAATCCAGATCCTCACCCTCGAGTCATCAGAAGTCTCTCTTGTCAACCAACTAATCGTAAAAACCGAAACTATTCTCTTACTACTCCAAGGAAATATTCTAAGCAGCAGCCACTTCCAACAATTGCGAAGATTTTGAAGCCAACTGCAAAGGATATTGAAGACCAAGTTAGGAAGATGTATAATTCATCAATTTCAGGAAGCAGTACTAGTACTGATCATAGTGATATCAAACTGCCGATGAAAGATGCCAAGGTGGTGAATGATTTTTCAGGATCAGTGTCGCCGTTCAGGCTGTCTCCACCACCAAGTAGCTTGCCTTTGCCGACTTTTTCATTGAGGCCAAAGCATATGAGGAGCTGCAACGTAGAGGCTTCTGGATTTGATGCTGGAGCAACGGACAAACTCCAGCGTCTTCTTCGACTTAATTAGATAAGCACCTATAGCTGCACCGGCCTCGTATTCAAGCTCGTCCCCTCCGAGTATAGGCCAACAACCAGGCAAAATTAGGATTTTAGTCCTTTTAAGTTGGCTTTATTTTGATTTTAGTCCCGCTTCCTAACAAGGTGAGGAAAATAGTCTTAAGTTGGTTTTTTTTTATCCTATCCGCGGATATTCTTGTTGGGTTTGAACCGGCGACCTAGTGGTAAACTATCGTAGTTTGCCATGCTAAAAAGCTGAACTTTAATCTTTATACTTGTGACAAGATTTTTTACTTATGCATAATATGGTTTCCTTTGGTTTTATTTTCCTTGTTAATTTGATGTAGTTCTTTTTTATAAAAAAAAAACTATCTGCGTCCCTAAATGTAAGTGGATTTAGAATTATCATATACGTTAATAAAGTGATTAAATTCTTTTTGAAACACAATGATTTTTTTTTTTTTTGAAACACAGTGATTAAATATATTAGATTATAATGTTTGGTTCTCAAAAAAGACTATATTGTTTGATATACAATTGGATTATCATTAATTGTAATAATTATGATATTAAAAAAGTTGACCGAATATATACAAATTAATAGTAAGATAAGAAAAAAATTATAATTATTACTCTTCTGGTAATGTAAGGTTGACTTACATTAATAATAATAATAATAATAAGAATAATAGGTTATAAAAAAAACTATAAAAAAAAAAATTATGCAAGAGCGCTTATATATATATCATCTACAGTTAAATTAATTTTGTAAATAAGTTTATATAAATTAGGCACATACAATGTTGGAAGAAATGTTATTGTGCATAAGTAATTAATTGTGTCATAATATACATATTGAAGTTATAGCTTGGATAGCAAAATGCTTAGTATTTTACCACAAAGTCGTTGGTTCGAATCCTTCTTCCCTCAACTTTTTATTTTTAGTAAATGGAGGAGAAATGGGACCCACAAGCCATGTAGGATCCGACGTGGCAGCCTAGTGGCAGCCACGTCATCAATTTTAAAATATTCCGGTGCGTCAACAAGAATATCCGGGGATAGGACTAAAATCCAAAAAAAAAAGCCAACTTAGAGACTATTTTCCTCACCGGAAATGGGAAAGCGGACTAAAATCCAAAATAGGCCAACTTAGAGGACTAAAATCCTAATTTTGCCCCAACAACCACGACCTAAGAGGAGGAGTACTCCCTCTCCCTCTCCCTCTCCCACCCTCCTTTCTGTTTGTTCTATGGTAATTTTGTGTGTGTTATAAGTACTTTGTGACCGCTTCCACTTTTTTTTATAGAAGGGGATCACAGACTATGTTTTGTATTAAAGCTAAGCGTGAGACGGTTTCTGCATAAAAAAATATGACTTGCGTTTTTGTCTTCTATATAGATATTCATGTGCTGTGCAATATACTGTATAAAGTTAAAGTTGCAGTTCTCACGTGACATGTAAATGGTTTGATTTGTATTGTGTTTAATTTTATGCTTTTTTTAAATGGTTAAACCCTAACAAATTTTTTCTTTTGAAACATAAAATATTTACCCTAAAGTTTTGAAAGTCTTTTTTTAAATGGTTAAACCCTAACAAATTTTTTCTTTTGAAACATAAACCCTAATTTTGAGAGTCCTCATTTCTTCCGTCATACGTGATGAGTGAATATGTTAATCAGGTAATCTAATGGTTCAGAGTCATGGGCTTGCTATTATATCAAATAACTGAAAAAACCCCTCATTTACGGGGTTCGAACCCCCATATTACAGCTTAAGGTTCACCTACCATTTTGGAGCATCTAAGCCTTTTATAACAAGATCAGGACCCGGGGACTTGTGGGTGGTTTTTGTGAGGAGAGTTATTATACACCTGGTAATTTGTTGGTGTTATCAAGTGGAGGCGTAAGATGTGTCTAACTTACCTCTACATATGTAAAAGAGGTTAATTTTAGACGCATATAAACCCTTCACTTGATATCATTCACAAATAAGTAGTGTTATATCCCCAACATAACACAAAAATACATTACACATATCATTCACAAAAATACATAACACATATTACATAATTGATTATGTTGTAGGATTTCTTGTTAAACGAGTTACTCCCACTGACCCTATCCAGAATAAACTCTTTCTCTAGAAAGTGGCCAGTCCTGGCAACAAACACCTTTTGTTCCTCAGGATGGTAAAATTGGTATCCTCTAGTTTCTCTAGGATAACCCACAAATAGACATTTGTCAGATCTAGCTTTTAATTTGTCGGGCATCATCCTCTTCACGTAAGTCGGACAACCCCAAGGTTTAAGATAGGCTAGACTCGGTTTCTTCTTATGTCATACCTCGTATGGTGTGGATTCAACCGTCTTTGATGGAACTCGGTTCAGTGTATAGGATGCGGTTTCAAGAGCATACCCCCAAAGCGATTTTGGAAGAACTGCGTAGCTCATCATGGATCGCACCATGTCTAAAAAGGTGTGGTTCCTCCTCTCAGACACGCCATTCATTTGTGGCGTCCCGGGAGGGGTCCATTCAGGTAGAATCTCATTCTCCTTCAAATAATCTTGAAACTCTCCATCTAGGTATTCTCCGCCTCGATCGGATCGAAGTGTTTTGATTTCTTTACCCAGTTGTTTCTCCACTTCACTTCTGAACTCCTTTGAACTTTTCGAAGGCTTCAGATTTATACTTCATTAAGTATATATAACCATATCGAGAATGGTCATCAGTGAAAGTGATAAAATAAGAGTATCCCCCTTTTGCTTGAATTGACATTGGGCCACATACATCAGTATGTACGAGCTCAAGAAATTCGTTGGATCTTATCCCTTTGCCACTAAAAGGTGACTTTGTCATCTTGCCAAGTAAACAAGCTTCGCATGTATCAAACGATTCGTAATCGAATTGATCCAACATTCCATCTTTATGGAGTTTGGAAATGCGATTCTTATTTATATGGCCAAGTCTACAATGCCATAAGTAGGATTCATTCAAGTCATTTGTTTTGGCTTTCTTGTTATTTATATTAAGTACGTCAACATTCATATCTAATATGTAGAGACCATTGCTAAGTATGCCAGTACCATAAAAGATTCCATCACGTGAAAAAGAACAACATTTATTCTCAAACGTAAATGAAAAACCATCAACATCTAATGCAGAAATGGAAATAATGCTCTTCGGGGTTGGAAGGTTCCAGAATAATGTGGAAACGAATTATGATTAATTAAGTTAAATCGGTCCGAATTAATTAAATTAAATTCGAAATTAACTAATTATTTTCGGCCAGAAATTGCTTTTCTTGAGGGAAAAGTCGAGTGATTAAATCATCCAACCAATCAGAATTCAGAAGACACGTCATCCGACCAATCAGAATTGTGGAAATAGTTGGCCAATTTTAATTAATGATTTTCGGCCCTATTTCTTTTCCAAGGGGAAAAGTCTGATGATGTGTTCTGACCAATCACATTCAAGCATTGGCTCCTCCTCTCCACTATATAAAGAACCCCAATGATGAAGGTTGAAGCATCGAATTTTCTCTTGTGTCTTTCCACCACAAAGAGTCAGTCATATAGATCTAGATATTGAGTCATAGAGAAGTCGGAGCACTATGTAAGTTCACCGAAGCTCGGATTTTTGAAGTGCCTCTAAATCCGAGACGTAAAGCCGTTGTATCTTGGGAGACATTTGCTACTACCGTGGGCACCATACCGGAGCAATTTGTCTTAAGGAAAGAGTAACTACTCGCATCGGTTTGTCTTAGTCCTTTATTTTGTGCATACTACCTTTATTGTCTATTGTTTGACTCAGATATGCATGATGATACTTATTTTGTTAGATCTACTAAATAATATGAGTTGTATTATTCATTTGATTTATTTTCTAGATTAATATTCCGTAATTTAATCCGTAAGTTACGGATCTGTTCCGTAAATCACTCCACACACGATACACTATCCCAACAATTTCATGTAGCTGAACTTTGTTGTAACTGTTTATTCAGGCCTGTGTGAGAAGGTCGGTGAAATTTGTTGTTTGTCCCATACCGTAAACCAGTTTTTGCTTCAAAAGATGTAAGATACAACGCTATTTCCTTACTCGTTGGATGTAATGCCGTATTGAAGATGACTAATCTACCTATTTTACAGATGCAAAAATGGAAAGAAAAAAAAAACACTTTTACCCACTTGTGAAGATTATATAAGTCTATTCTTGAAAAAGTTTGTGAAGTAATGCTTTCTCTTGGTGTTTTCGGGTTTCGCGATTTCCATTGACCTGTGCTCTTGCTCACCACTTAGCATTCTAGTTTCCTCAACTTCTCTCAATGAACATCAAGTCTAAAAAATAACAGTTCTTCGTAGCAATCAAAACTAGTTTCGTATAAGGTTTCATGGATTCTGTTAGCCATGACTAAAAGTCCTCAGTTCTTCAATCGCTAAAGACATTAGTGGCTTTACTATCAGGATCTTCGATTCGTGCAATCCAATTCAAGTCTTGTAAACTTAGTTGCCTCATGCTCACTGTACTTACCTTTCAAGTGATATGTTTTTATTTACAAATCATCCGGAAGCAACAAAAAGCTAGAACCATGATAGTAGAACAATATGTGAGAGGTATGTTCAGCGACAATGTGATGTATTTGATTCAAGGATGTGAAGTAGTAATCTGCAATTTTGTAGTTCTACATCCTAGTACCGGGAATCTTAAGGTGTGCAGTCTTGTCCCACATTGCTTGAATGAAGGACATAACGAAACACAGCAGCATACAAAAGCATGCTTTAGCTGCTTCAAAAAATTCATACCTTTCTCGGCCTTTTGGCTAAGATCAAGTGTAGTATCTGTTCTTATCAGTTTAATATCTGATATATGGACCATTGGTCCATACGATATTAAATCAATTTTTATTAGGGGGAAAGTCCAATAGATAGCTTGCTATCTGGCTTTCAAGTGTCGCCTTGGCCTTACACTGCAGCCTTGGCCCGGCACACCCCTCCAATTTAGTTAAACTATATAATTCTATTTGTGAATGCAACTACATGTTATTATTATAGAAGCATTCTTATCTGTTCTTTATATTAAATATACAAAAAGAATTTGAAATTATACTCATTGAATTCAAGTTGCAAGTTTTTGTTCAACTTCTCTTTTCCTTGTTATGATATGACAGCAGGGCTGCAAAGTGTTGAGATTTCTACATATCTTGTACTTGTAATCTTCTTTCATGATTGAATTAAGTAGTTCTTCGTTTCAGCTGTTAAAGTTTATGTCTTCAACTTAGTTTGTCAAGTTGCGGAATTTTAATAGCTTGACATAAACGTTTATTTGTGCATTATGTTGGTGATTATATCACCAATGTGATTTAGTGTAATTGGATTTAGTTTGAGGTTTGGTGAGCTTGAAACAATCGATTTAAGTTAGGAAATGCGGGGTGCATGCTTATAATTGATATTTACAAGCTTACGGAAGTGTTAGATCAAGTGTTGAACAAAAAACTGGATACTGCTGCGTATCCGTACGGATAGATTGAACTATCCGTACGGATGAAGCATGTTAAGTTGAAATCGGATATCGTAATCTATCCGTACGGATAGGGTATTTTATCCGTACGGATGAGTTACAGGATGTAAAACTGAATTTTTGGTTTCCAGCAGTTTTTTGGTGTCCCTTCGGTTTTAACTGATGTCCCTTCGGTATAAAGACATTTCTTAACTATTTTTGAAGGGTTATGTTGTGTTTTTCATGTAGATGTAGAATAACACAGGATATAAGTACATAACACTTGAGTAATTTGAGAAAAAGAAGAGAAAAAACACTTTAAAAGATTTATTCATTTTCTTTGAATACTATCTTGAAACCTCAAGTTCTACACACAAATAAACAAAACTCTTGTAGCTATCTTTCTATCTAATTGCCAAGATAGAAAGGGACGTAGTTTTATCCCGTGAATACATTCGTGATTTACCCGGAGGCAATCTTAGGGGACGAATAGTTTTCACAGGAAAGAGCCTCTAACTCGACTCTGCGTTTTATATCAAGCTATCTCTTTTATTGTTTTGATACCATTGTTCTGGTCTACACAAACTCCCCAACAATCTGCGAAAACTATTGTTGTTTGAACAATGTCGAGTATCAAGGAGATGACTTCTAATTTCGGCAAGTTGGAACAATTCAATGGTGAGGATTTCCGAAGGTGGCAAAAGAAAATGCATTTCCTTTTGACTGCATTGAAGGTTGTGTACGTGTTGAGTACGCCATGCCCTCAGATTGATGATAACAACACCATGGAAGAGTCAAAGAAGAAAAGTAAGTGGGAAAATGACGACTATATATGCCGTGGTCACATCCTTAACGGTATGTCTAATAGTCTTTTTGATACTTACCTTGAAATTGAGACGTCTAAGGAGTTGTGGGATACGTTGGAGGCTAAATATGTAAGTGAGGATGCGTCTAGTAAGAAGTTTCTTGTTGGTAACTTTATGAAGTATGTGATGGTAGATAATCGTCCTGTTATGGATCAATATCATGAGTTGTTGTGTTTGTTTGGTCAGTTTTCTATGCATAAGATGGCTATGGATGAATCCATATGTGTTTCAAGCATTATTGAAAAGTTGCCCCCCTCTTGGAGGGATTTTAAAAATCTTTGAAACATAAAAAGGAAGAACTTTCTTTAATTGAACTTGGAACTCATCTAAGGATTGAGGAGAGTTTACGTTTGCAAGAAAGTGGTAAGAATGTTGTAGGTTGCGGTAAGAACGTTGCAGATGGTTCAACTTCAATCAATATGGTTGAAGTTGGAGAAACTTCTAAAAAGAATAACAACAAGAGAAAGTTTGATTCTTCCAACAACAAAAACAAGGCAAAGTTCAACAAGAAGCCAAAAGGCACTTGTTGGCATTGCGGTAAAGAAGGCCATTTCAGGGCGGATTGTTTTGCTAGAAAGCACAACAATGGTAAGGGTAAAGGCCCGGTGAATGGGGCTAAAGACCCGGATCCACCTAAACATCAAGGTACGAATGTTTATAATTGTGGTGTTAATTCGGATATGAATTATGTACCACTGATTTCCGAAGCATGTTTTTTGCAGGATGATGATGTTAGTTGGTGGATAGACTCAGGTGCAACTAAGCATGTATGCAAGGATAGATCTTGGTTTTCAAATTATGAAAAAGTTGAAGATGGATCCATTGTGCATATGGGAAACGAGTCTAAAGCCATTGTTGTTGGAAGAGGAATTGTAAATTTGCAATTTAGTTCTGGGAAATTTGTAACCTTAAACAATGTTTTACATGTACCTTTGATACGGAAGAACTTGGTTTCCGGTAGTATTTTATGTAAAGAGGGCTATAAACAAGTATATGAGTCCTCTCGTTATGTATTGACTAAACATGATGTATTTGTAGGATTTGGTTATCTTAACAATGGTATGTTTATGCTTAATATTGTTAGTAATGGTTTGTATGAAAATGCTGCTATGAATGTTATTACTTGTTAATGTTGATGATTCATACTTATGGCATGCGAGATTAGGTCATGTGCATTTTAGAAGAATGTTGCAAATGTCTAAAAATGACTTAATTCCTATTTGTTGTACAACTATGAATAAGTGTGATACTTGTAACTTAACTAAAATTGTAAGACAACCTTTTAAAGGTGTTGAAAGGTCGTCTACAATTTTGGAACTTATTAATAGTGATCTGTGTGAATTTTGTTCTACTCCGTCTTTTGGAAACAAAAAGTATGTTGTTACATTCATTGATGATTGCTCTCGTTTTTGCTATGTTTACTTGCTTTATACTAAAGACGAGGCAATGGAAAATTTTAGAGTGTTTAAAAACGAAGTGGAATTGCAACTTGAAACTAAAATAAAGAAACTTCGTACGGATAGAGGTGGAGAATACTTTGATCCACCATACTTTGAATCTTGTGGGATTATACATGAATAAACTTCACCTTATACACCACAACAAAATGGCATAGCTGAAAGAAAGAATCGTACTCTAAAAGAGATGGTGAATACTATGCTTTCTTACTCGGGATTGAGTGAGGGATTTTGGGGAGAAGCTATGTTAACGAACTGTTATTTATTGAATAGGATTCCTAATAAAAAGAGTCCTATTACCCCATATGAGCTTTGGTATAAAAAGA
This sequence comes from Gentiana straminea, assembly GCA_036785695.1. NCBI lineage: Eukaryota > Viridiplantae > Streptophyta > Magnoliopsida > Gentianales > Gentianaceae > Gentiana > Gentiana straminea. The sequence continues at coordinate 10,547,578 of JAVUPR010000266.1, read as the reverse complement.
AGCCAAACTTGCATTATTTGCGTGTTTGGGGATGTAGAAGCGATCGTAAGACTACCCAATCCCAAAATTAAAACCTTGGGGGAAAGAGGCATTGATTGCATATTTATTGGATATGCTTTGCATTCCAAGGCATATAGGTTCTATGTTATAGAACCAAATGATTCAGTTGCGGTTCATTCCGTAATTAAATCAAGGGATGCTCTCTTTGATAAAAGTCGGTTTTTGTCTATATCAAGGCCTAGAGATGTTGTTCCTATGAACATTGGATTTAAAGAAAGTTGTGGTGGTGTAGAGTCACAAGATGAGCCTTTAGTGCTTCGAAGAAGCAAAAGGGCAAGGAAAGGAAAATCTTTTGGTCCCGATTTCCAAACATATTTGGTGGAGGGTACAAGAGAGAAGTAGGATTTCAATATGCATATTGTTATCATATTGATGATGATCCTAGAACTTATAAAGAGGCTATGGAGTCTCGGGATGTTGCCTTTTGGAAGGAAGCCATTAATGATGAGATGGATTCCATTTTAGGCAATGATACGTGGATATTGACGGATCTTCCACGTGGGTGTAAACCATTGGGTTGCAAATGGATCTTCAAAAGGAAAATGAAAATTGATGGATCCGTTGAAAGGTATAAAGCCCGGTTGGTGATACAAGGCTTTAGACAAAAAGAAGGCATTGATTATTTCGATACTTATGCCCCGGTTGCTAGAATCTCCACTATTAGATTGTTGATTGCCTTGGCAGCCATTAACAATCTTGTTATCCATCAAATGGATGTTAAAACAACCTTCTTGAATGGGGATTTGGATGAGGAAATTTATATGAAACAACCGGAGGGTTTTGTGATACCCGGAAATGAGCATAAAGTATGTAAGCTTGTTAAATCATTGTATGGGCTGAAACAAGCTCCCAAACAATGGCATAATAAGTTTGATGAGGTTGTATTGTCTAATGGTTAAGCTTAACCAAATGGACAAGTGTTTGTATAGCAAATTTGATGAAACCGGAAATGGTGTAATCATTTGCCTGTATGTTGATGACATGTTGATCTTTGGTACAAACCAAGATCAAGTTGACCATTGTAAATCATTTTTGTCATCAAGTTTTTCTATGAAAGATATGGGGAGACGGATGTTATCCTTGGAATAAAAATCATAAGGAATGACAAAGGGATTACTTTGACACAATCTCACTATATCGAGAAAATGTTGAAGAAATTCAATTGTGAAAATTTCGTTCCGGCAAGAACTCCCATGGATCCTCATGAGAAATTTGAGTTGAATTCGGGTAATCCGGAGTCTCAACTTGAATATGCTCGAGTTATAGGATGTTTGATGTATGCAATGACTAACACACGTCCGGACATTGCATATGCGGTTGGAAAACTTAGTAGATATACTAGTAATCCAAGTAGTGTTCATTGGCATGCGGTGACACGTGTGTTAAGGTATCTTAAGTTTACCAAAAATTTTGGTTTAACTTATGTTGGACATCCTTCGGTTATAGAAGGCTACTCGGATGCTAGTTGGATATCAAATAAAAATCATTCTTCTACGAGTGGTTGGGTGTTTCTACTTGGAGTTGGTGCCATTTCATGGGCTTCCAAGAAGCAAACATGTAATGCAAACTCAACAATGGAATCGGAGTTTATTGCCTTGGCTTCGGCCGGTTTAGAGGCGGAATGGCTTAAACATCTGATTTGCGAGATTCCATTGTGGCCAAAACCGATATCACCAATTTCTATCAATTGTGATAGTGAAAATACATTGGCTAAATGCTATAGTCAAGTGTACAACGGAAAGTCGCGACATATTGGAGTTAGGCATAGCTCGATTCGTGAGTTGATCACTCACGGGGTGATATCGCTTGCTTTTGTGAGATCTCAAAAGAATTTAGCCGATCATTTGACCAAGGCATTGGCGAAGGACTTGTTCATCAAGTCGGTTGTCGGGATGGGTCTACAACCCATTGAAACTTTGCATTAGGATACCCAATTCCCCCTTAATATGACATTAGGGGCTGAATTCAATGTGGGAGGCCTAATGACTTAGTTTTGGCACATATATTTTGTCCCGAAGGTTTGTGCTTGACCCGTATGCGAGGTTGATAATATATCTTGATAAGTCTTATGAAAAAGTGTTGTTGCGGGTACACGATTGATAAGACTCACCTATACGAGTATGAAGTTTGGCCGCTTCAAGAAAGTTAGGGTTGGCTTTCTACATGCTCATGAATTGATATGGACACGAGGCCTGGATAAAGAGTGTCAAGCAAGCTATATGAGTTGTCTTTTGATTCATTTGTGTATTATCTTTGAAGTATTCAAATGTGTAAAGGGGTTCAATGCTTAGTCACACCCCAATACTCGAATATTTTGGAATGTGTAATATACTAGATGATAATTCAATCTGCGTGACATTATCATTGAAAGATGAATTGTTGTGTGTTGATAAGTTTTAACTAAATCAAGGGTTACACTAAATGGGGGAGGATTGTTGGTGATTATATCACCAATGTGATTTAGTGTAATTGGATTTAGTTTGAGGTTTGGTGAGCTTGAAACAATCGATTTAAGTTAGGAAATGCGGGGTGCATGCTTATAATTGATATTTACAAGCTTACGGAAGTGTTAGATCAAGTGTTGAACCAAAAACTGGATACTGCTGCGTATCCGTACGGATAGATTGAACTATCCGTACGGATGAAGCCTGTTAAGTTGAAATCGGATACTGTAATCTATCCGTACGGATAGGGTATTTTATCCGTACGGATGAGTTACAGGATGTAAAACTGAATTTTTGGTTTCCAGCAGTTTTTTGGTGTCCCTTCGGTTTTAACTGATGTCCCTTCGGTATAAAGACATTTCTTAACTATTTTTGAAGGGTTATGTTGTGTTTTTCATGTAGAATAACACAGGATATAAGTACATAACACTTGAGTAATTTGAGAAAAAGAAGAGAAAAAACACTTTAAAAGATTTATTCATTTTCTTTGAATACTATCTTGAAACCTCAAGTTCTACACACAAATAAACAAAACTCTTGTAGCTATCTTTCTATCTAATTGCCAAGATAGAAAGGGACGTAGTTTTATCCCGTGAATACATTCGTGATTTACCCGGAGGCAATCTTAGGGGACGAATAGCTTTTCGCAGGAAAGAGCCTCTAACTCGACTCTGCGTTTTATATCAAGCTATCTCTTTTATTGTTTTGATACCATTGTTCTGGTCTAAAAAAACTCCCTAACACATTATAGGGTATATAATGTAGGACAAATAACTTTCTTATAAATCCAATCTTGAAGAAGTTCTTGATTTCGGGTTCATTCTTTGAGATCCCGCGTTTTCCACAGACCTGTACTCAGCAGAGCAGTATTTCAGGTTTTGTTCAACTTTCATTCTTATGAGAAAAAAGTTGTGCTGCATATTTCAGTTTTGCTTCACTTGTTTGGCATCTGTGAGATTTGTACACATCCTGTACTTGTAATTTGTCATTTAAATTTTATTCTTTGCCCCACAACTTTAACCTGCTACTGTTTTAAAGATGTAAATTAAGATAAAATGCTATTTCCTTACTCGTTGGATGCAAAATTCCCTATTCTTGAAGAAGTTTCTGAACATATATATCTCAATTCCTTGTGACATCACATCACATAGCTTTCTCTTGGAGTTTTCGGGTTCATTCTTTGAAGTCTCCCATGCTTATTCCATAGACCCGTGCTCTTTGCTTATCACTATGCATTATGGTTTCCTCAACTTCTCTCAATCAATAGAAAGTCTCCACAATAGTTGTTCTTCGTAACAACCGAAGATTTCTTTTCCTTAGAGTATTAATTAAGGATCATGGTTTCTGTTAGCCACAAGAAACTGTAATCTGGTATGAGCAGATTCAACCCTTCATCGACAAGACCTTTGAAGGCCAATAACCTCTCATCATAGTTACCTTTTTTTCTCTTAATTCTTATCCCAATTCCAAAGAGGATATACGTTGAACGAACTAATATGACACTACTGAGTGTATACAATTTCCTTTTATTTCATCTATATTGGTTTCATTACTTCAAGAGCAAGTAATATGGTCTTTTTTCTTTTTTTACAGATCCCTGGGAAAAGACAAAATATCGATTCATAGCACTGGATCATTATTAGAGGTATGTTTAGTGATAGTGTTAAGTATTTGATTTTGGGATTGGGATGTGAAATAATACTTTGTAGAATTTTTACATTCAAGTACAGGGAAGCTGAAGGTATGCAGTCTTGTCCCACTTTTCTTGAATGAAGGACAGTGCGAAGCAAATGATCATATAAAAGCAGGCTTTGGTACTCCTATAAGCTTCATACTATTCTCGTCCTTTTGGCTAAGATCAAGTGTAGTATATGTTCTTATCAGTTTAATAATATCTGATTTATATGGGCCATTGGCCCATACGATATTAACTCAATTCTTTATAGGGACACGACTGCATACCTTGCTATCTAGCCTTTCAAGTGTTGTCTTGGCCTTAGAGCATTCTTATCAGAATCACCATATTTTATCTCTAAAATAATACATATCCCTATTTCGCAACATCCAATTCAAAAACATCCACAACAGCATCTCTATCATTATCCCTATAACATTTCAAATAATATTAAATAATACATATTCTACCTCACAATTCATTCATACACATTAAATATTTATTATTTCATTCCAGCAGCATCCCTATAATTTTTATTAATTAAATATGTTTAGGGACGTGAATAGTGCATCCTCACAAGTAGGGATACACTGTTCATATCCCTAAAAATAAATAGGGATAGGGACTCTGCTGTGTGAGCTATTTGGGGTAAACTCTATTTTTTATCTTCATTTTAGGGATTGGGCATCATATAAGGCTTCTGCTACAAATGCCCTTACACTGCAGCCTTGGCCTGACACACCCCTCTGATTTCAGTTATAATTCTGTTTAACATGGTTTACGTTTGAACTTAGTTTTCCAAGTTTTTTTTTTAGCTTTTTTAGCTCGACTCTTGTGGTAATAACTTGTGAATTTTAAGAGACCCGCTTTATCTATGTTCATTCATGCAATATCAGAAAGTCTTTGGATTTATTGTTGGTCTCTGTTTCATCCAATATATTACTCACCTTTTATACGTTTGCGTTGTTGAGGTTATGTATTCAACGTATACCAAAAGGATTGATAACATACAAGGGAAAATGTGTTGTTTTTTTTTTTTTTTTTTTGTTGAAGGGAGAAGGGAAAATGTTGAAATGTCATTATTTATTATAAGTACAAACATGAAGGCAATGAGGGGAGCTGATTATTAAATTATTACAACAACATGACACATGGTTCACAGATTACACCACTACTGATTGATAAATCAGTACATAACACAACGGATACACAAAAACATTAGCCTGAAAGAGGGTAAATATCAACGACAATACGTGACTCCAAAATAGGAACAAACTTATCTGCCCAATCCATATGTGGTTTACCGGCGAAGAATTCTTTTGCATCTTCTAGGCTGTCGAAGGTGCAGTAAAACGTATGATTGTAACCCTCCGATGGGGAAGTCGGCAGCCCAATATTAGTACCCCATACCACACTCTTCATGGGTGTTACATCCACAAGGTGGACGTAGCTGTTGAAGAAATCATCGATCTGGGCTTGAGTAGTTCCTTCTTTGAATTTCACCAGTGCAATTTTTGTTACCGATTTCTTATCTGCCGACATCTTTAATTTGAGGAGATGAGATTGAGATAATCGTTTAATTGGAAATATTCTGAGGTTTATACTCCATTGCCTCTCACAAGTCACTGTTGCATTGATTCAGTATTATAATCAATCAAAGGACAATAATTGGTCCCCCGAATTATTTTGCAACCGACAAATCTTGGACCACAAAATGCATGTGCATTATATCATTTGCCATAATTCAATATCTATCTACCTATCTATCTATCTGCCACCTATATTCAAACACAAATATTCACCAAGTTAATGCAAAGAAATAGCGTGGACATTTTCTGCTGTTAAATTTTTTTTTTTTCAATTCCACTATGATCGTCCAATCCTCTCCCATATTCTCAAACAATTTTCATCGCCTCATATTCTCAAACAATTTCCAACGTTCTATATCACTTTTTCTACCTAGCATTCATCATACCCTCCGTACTTAGGGCCATTATGACCTACGGAGTTCTTCCACCTCGGGAACACTCTTTTGCAACATATTAGTGGATCACACCAATATCCACGAAGTCTAGAAAAGGTAGACTCCGATAGCGTCCCATCCTTTTGCCGCCTTTCAACATTTTTTTCTTCTCCGTATCAATTTTTATATTAGCCCAAGCATATTAATCTGTCGTAACATCGATTAGCAGCACCGCAACGATGAAGATGAGGAGGATACTGCAAATTCAAAATATTTGGAAAATAGATGAGAGCAACGATGAAGATGAGGAGGATACTGCAAATTCAAAATATTTGGAAAATAGATGAGAGCTTAAGGAAGAAAAATGATGCCGCGCTTGCATTGAGTGTGCTTGATTTACAAAGGGCCGATTGGGTTGAGATTGTTGGAGGATTTTCGCTGGAAGATGAAAAAAAAAAAAAAAAAAAAAAAAAAAAAAAAAAAGAGAGAATGGAGAAAAGACTGAGAAAGCATTATTTAATTTTTTTTGACTCGAAGTGTTTTTTTTAATTAAAAAAAAAACAATTTAAAAAAAAACAAGAAAAAACACACACACACACATTATTTGGTGTCTATTTTATCTCTTTTTCAGGTGTTATGCAAGTCAACAACAAAAGTCATTTTATCTCTTTTTTCAGTGTTATGCAAGTCAACAACACCGTCAATCGGAGACCGATATCATATCATTATCAACCTCCAACAAAATATCACAACTACGACTTCTAAGACAACCGGAGTGGAGATGCCCTCCAACAAAAAATCACAACTATGGACCTCGGAAAGATCATCTGAGGTGGAGATGCCTCCAAAAATACAACAACTATGGACTCCGACAGAACGCCGGAGTGGAGATGTCCCTCCAAAAATCACAACTATGGACTCCGAAAGAACCGTCGGAGTGGAGATGCCCTCCAAAATACCACAACTATGGACTCCGGAAAAAGCACCGGAGTGGAGATGCCCTCCAAATCATGCCAAGACAAACTCGGCCTCCAAACCCGGCCTCGTTTGAGGGAGGGTGATAGAAGATAAAAATTGAAGAGATATGGAAGAATGTCAAAAAGAGATAAAATTGTTATAGATAAAGTCTAGTTTAAATAAAAGATTTATAATTTGTTTTTAAATTCATATTAGATTTTGATAGGAGTTTATCTTTATTTTATTATTGTTTGAATAATCACTCTCTCTCCTATATAAAGGAAAGCACTGTAACGTTTTTCGATCAATCAATAAAACATCACTCCAGGTTTAGTTTACGTTTCGCACGCATTCTGATTTTCTTCAAGACCCGCTTTATCTATGTTCATTCATGCAATATCAAGAAAGTCTTTGGATTTATTGTTGGTCTCTGTTTCATCCAATATATTACTCACCTTTTATACGTTTGCGTTGTTGAGGTTATGTATTCAACGTATACCAAAAGGATTGATAACATACAAGGGAAAATGTGTTGTTGTTTTTTTTTTTTTTTTTTTTTTTGTTGAAGGGAGAAGGGAAAATGTTGAAATGTCATTATTTATTATAAGTACAAACAGGAAGGCAATGAGGGGGAGCTGATTATTAAATTATTACAACAACAGGACACATGGTTCACAGATTACACCACTACTGATTGATAAATCAGTACATAACACAACGGATACACAAAAACATTAGCCTGAAATCAATCAAAGATTCTCTCAGCTAGTGTGTGTGTGTGTTTTGGGGTGGGTACAAAAACCAAAAACAACAGCCCTTTTATTTGAAAAAACACACTATAACCACCCCCCCCAAATGATCTGGATCTAAGGATAATAACAAGGGTAAATATCAACGACAATACGTGACTCCAAAATAGGAACAAACTTATCTGCCCAATCCATATGTGGTTTACCGTCGAAGAATTCTATTGCATCTTCTAGGCTGTCGAAGGTGCAGTAAAACGCATGAGTGTAACCCTCTGATGGGGAAGTCGGCAGCCCAATATTAGTACCCCATACCACACTCTTCATGGGTGTTACATCCACAAGGTGGACGAAGCTGTTGAAGAAATCATCGATCTGGGCTTGAGTAGTTCCTTCTTTGAATTTCACCAGTGCAATTTTTGTTAACGATTTCTTATCCGCCGACATCTTTAATTTGAGGAGATGAGATTGAGATAATCGTTTAATTGGAAATATTCTGGGGTTTTATACTCCATTGCCTCTCACAAGTCACTGTTGCAATGATTCAGAATTATAATCAATCAAAGGACAATTATTCAATATTATAATTAACCAATCAATTAAGAGATCACTTATTATAATCAGTAAATCAGTCATTATACATAGTAATTGTGGCAGCCTGTCATCATTGGCAGATCCACATGCATTATTGCCCCTAGTACATACTTTACAGATGCAAAAATGTAAACAACGAAAACTGAATTAACAAATTTTAGCCACTACTGAAGAATATATATTATACCATTCTTTGAGTCTTGTAAACTTAGTTGCTTCATCTTCAAAGTAGTTACCTTTCAAGTTTGGATCAATAAAAGCCTTCAAATCTGCAAGACTCAGCCTCTAATTGAATTGAGTTTGTGAGTTTCTTTCTACCTAATACTACTTGAAGGATGATGACATACTCCAAACGCGTAATCTTCGCTCGATATATGAGTGGATTGAACCCTTCTTCGACAAGAACTGTGTCACGACATAGATTATGTCGAACAATTGAAGGCTTTTTTGTGTCATAGATAATGCACAAAAAAAAGTAATGATTCATATGATAGTGCTGTATGTATACACTTTCTTTTTATTTCACATGTATCAGTCTCATTACCTTAAGGCAAAGAGGTTTTTCACATGAGATGTGTTTTTTTTTTTTCACAGACGTGTTTGATCCATAATACCGGAGCAATATGAGTGAGATGTTTAGCAACAATGTTATCTATTTGAATTAAGGATGTGAAAAAGTATTTGTAGTTTTGTACATCAACATATTAGTATTGGGAAGCTGGAAGCTGTGCATTCAAATCTCCCACATTGCTTGAATGAGGAACGGAATGAAACACAAAATCATATAAAAGCAGACTTTGGTACTCCTATAAGCTTCATACCTTTCTCGGCCTTTTGGCTAAGATCAAGTGTAGTATCTGTTCTTATCAGTTTAATATCTGATATATGGGCCATTGGCTCATACGATATTAACTCAATTTTTTATAGGGGGAAAGTCTAATAGGTAGCTTGCTATCTGGGCTTTCAAGTGTCGTCTTGGCATTACACTGCAGCCTTGGCCTGGCACACCCCTCCAATTTCAGTTCAGCTTTTATACTGTTTTTCCACCTTCATTGCTGCGTTATATCTACATTATCATTTTCTGAACAACGTTTTTATTTGTTTTCTGTTCTTTGTTACACGAAGGAGTTTTTCTATTTGCGCAAGCTTTTTGTTTTTGTCATTTCTGGGCAACAAATCTTTTGCAGTGCAGAACTACACTCTTAATTTCTTTTCTTGATGAAATAAAAGCTGTGAATATCCGACATCGCAAGCCTTTTCTGTGGATCATCCTACTTAAGTTAAAGAATCAAGAAATCGTCCTACATCAGCTGAGAACATTAAACTAAAGGATTGGGTAACCTTGACATATTGACAAGCCTAAAATTCTTGAGATATCTACACATCTTGTGCTTGTGATCTTCTTTCCTGATTGAAATAAGTAGTTCTTCGTTTCAGCGGTTGAGGTTTATGTCTTCAACTTAGTTTAGCAGGTGCCAGGTAGCACAACTTTTTAGCTTCACTATTACCTCAATGGTTGGATGGAAATTCACTATTGAACATGACTAATAGCAGGTAGCACAACTTGTCCTCTATCTGTCTATTTCTCATTGTGCATTATGGTTTCTGGTTTCCTCAACTACTCTCAATGAACATCATTTCTCAACTATAGTTACGTGGCAATAGAAAATTTTCTTCTCTTTTGGACCATGGTTTCTTTAGCCATAACCTAAAATATTAGGACCATGGTTTCTAATTTTTATAAATGGCGAGAAGACTTAATCCCGCCATAATCCTCGTGAATTTCGAATTTTGATTAAAAATCGTGGCCTACTATCAGGATGTACATTCGTGCAATCCAATGCGAGTCTCGTTAGCTCTGTTGGCTCATCCTCAAAGTGCTTACCTTTCAACATAGTTCCTTATGTATCAATTTCAGTTATAATTCTGTTTAACATGGTTTACGTTTGAACTTAGTTTTCCAAGTTTTTTTTTTTAGCTTTTTTAGCTTGACTCTTGTGGAAATAACTTGTGAATTTTAAGAGACCTGATAGAAGACAAAAATTGAAAAGATATGGAAGAATGTCAAAAAGAGATAAAATTGTTATAGATAAAGTCTAGTTTAAATAAAAGATTTATAATTTGTTTTTAAATTCATATTAGATTTTGATAGGAGTTTATCTTTATTTTATTATTATTTGAATAATCACTTTCTCTCCTATATAAAGGAGTACCAGTGTAGCATTTTGATCAATCAATAAAACATCACTCCAGTTTAGTTTACGTTTCCGCACGCATTCTGATTTTCTTCATGGTATTAGAGAGAGGGGCGAGGGTTCGGGTGCCTTAACATTGCTGAACCCTCGCCCGATCCTTTTTTTTCTGCTGTTAAATTTTTTTTTTTCAATTCCACTATGATCGTCCAATCCTCTCCCATATTCTCAAACAATTTTCATCGCCTCATATTCTCAAACAATTTCCAACGTTCTATATCACTTTGCATTCATCATACATTGGTGACCCCTCGTCCCATCCCGATCCGTTTTCCGCCTTTCAACATTTTTTTCTTCTCCGTATCAATTTTTATATTAGCCCAAGCATATTAATCTGTCGTAACATCGATTAGCAGCACCGCAACGATGAAGATGAGGAGGATACTGCAAATTCAAAATATTTGGAAAATAGATGAGAGCTTAAGGAAGAAAAATGATGCCGCGCTTGCATTGAGTGTGCTTGATTTACAAAGGGCCGATTGGGTTGAGATTGTTGGAGGATTTTTGCTGGAAGATGAAAAAAAAAAGAAAATAAAAAGAAAATAAAGAAAAAAAAAAAAGAGAGAATGGAGAAAAGAATGAGAAAGCATTATTTAAATTTTTTTGACTCGAAGTGTTTTTTTTTATTAAAAAAAAAACAATTTAAAAAAAAAAGAAAAAACACACACACACACATTATTTGGTGTCTATTTTATCTCTTTTTCAGGTGTTATGCAAGTCAACAACAGCCGTCAAAAACAAAAAAAAAAACACACACACACATACTAATTGATGTCTATTCTATCTCTTTTTTCAGGTGTTATGCAAGTCAACAACAGCCGTCAATTGGAGACCGATATCATAGTCATTATCAACCTCCAACAAAATATCACAACTATGGACTTCGGGAAGACAACCGGAGTGGAGATGCCCTCCAACAAAAAATCACAACTATGGACCTCGGAAAGATCATATGAGGTGGAGATGCCCTCCAAAAATACAACAACTATGGACTCCGACAGAACCGCCGGAGTGGAGATGCCCTCCAAAAATCACAACTATGGACTCCGAAAGAACCGTCGGAGTGGAGATGCCCTCCAAAATACCACAACTATGGACTCCGGAAAAAGACCGGAGCGGAGTGGAGATGCCCTCCAAATCATGCCAAGACAAACTCGGTCTCCAAACCCGCCTCGTTTGAGGGAGGGTGATAGAAGACAAAAATTGAAGAGATATGGAAGAATGTCAAAAAGAGATAAAATTGTTATAGATAAAGTCTAGTTTAAATAAAAGATTTATAATTTGTTTTTAAATTCATATTAGATTTTGATAGGAGTTTATCTTTATTTTATTATTGTTTGAATAATCACTCTCTCTCCTATATAAAGGAGTACCAGTGTAACATTTTGATCAATCAATAAAACATCACTCCAGTTTAGTTTACGTTTCCGCACGCATTCTGATTTTCTTCAAGACCCGCTTTATCTATGTTCATTCATGCAATATCAAGAAAGTCTTTGGATTTATTGTTGGTCTCTGTTTCATCCAATATATTACTCACCTTTTATACGTTTGCGTTGTTGTGGTTATGTATTCAACGTATACCAAAAGGATTGATAACATACAAGGGAAAATGTGTTGTTTTTTTTTTTTTTTTTTTTGTTGAAGGGAGAAGGGAAAATGTTGAAATGTCATTATTTATTATAAGTACAAACAGGAAGGCAATGAGGGGGAGCTGATTATTAAATTATTACAACAACAGGACACATGGTTCACAGATTACACCACTACTGATTGATAAATCAGTACATAACACAACGGATACACAAAAACATTAGCCTGAAAGAGGGTAAATATCAACGACAATACGTGACTCCAAAATAGGAACAAACTTATCTGCCCAATCCATATGTGGTTTACCGGCGAAGAATTCTTTTGCATCTTCTAGGCTGTCGAAGGTGCAGTAAAACGTATGATTGTAACCCTCCGATGGGGAAGTCGGCAGCCCAATATTAGTACCCCATACCACACTCTTCATGGGTGTTACATCCACAAGGTGGACGTAGCTGTTGAAGAAATCATCGATCTGGGCTTGAGTAGTTCCTTCTTTGAATTTCACCAGTGCAATTTTTGTTACCGATTTCTTATCTGCCGACATCTTTAATTTGAGGAGATGAGATTGAGATAATCGTTTAATTGGAAATATTCTGAGGTTTATACTCCATTGCCTCTCACAAGTCACTGTTGCATTGATTCAGTATTATAATCAATCAAAGGACAATAATTGGTCCCCCGAATTATTTTGCAACCGACAAATCTTGGACCACAAAATGCATGTGCATTATATCATTTGCCATAATTCAATATCTATCTACCTATCTATCTATCTGCCACCTATATTCAAACACAAATATTCACCAAGTTAATGCAAAGAAATAGCGTGGACATTTAGCACAAATGGGATGGAGTCAAACAAACGTATAGCAGATGAATGAGTGAAAACCCATCAAAATACCAAACAATCCTCCATCTCAAATATATAATCCATATCCCATCACTTGATCCCAAGATAGCAAAGAAACAACCATCCAATTCCAAAGCCATCCCATCATGTTCATGCATGACCTATAAAGGCAACATTTTGTCATCCAAAAGAAAAAAAGAAAAAAAAAACAGTGAATGCATATGTGATATCCCTAATCATGTGCTATCCTAATTTCCTTTGGAATAATAATTGACTCGACCCCATCATGGATTAAAAAAAAGCACGGATGCTACAGTAATGTGTAACGCCCCGTTCCCGGACACCGAGTCCTTATCCGGAAATGAAACGTTCGGCACGTATAAAATAGAAGTAAATTCACTTTATACGTAAGCGCTCTACTACGTCGTATCAAATTAAAGCAAACGGAAGCAAAAAAACTCGGGTATAAAATTATGTAACGTTTAAGAATAGAAAAGGGAAATCTAAAAGCGGAAATGTAAATTTATTACATTTGAGAAAGTACGAAAAAAAATCCCAAAAAAGAAAGTACTACACGTCTCGAAAGACCAAAAGTCTACCTCAAAAGTATCAAAGAAACCCAGATGTAAAAGGTAAAGCTGTAAATGATAAGTCTTCAACGAGCGCCGTCAAACGTCGTCGTCGAACTCCTCCTCGAAAACCTGTTCGTCTTCTCATCCCCAAACACATAAAAACACGCATTTGAGGTAAGTACAACGTACTTAGTAAGAAAGAGAAGCTATGAAAACAACTGTAGTTTATAAGGAAAAGATACCTAAACCGATTGGTTGTTTATGTGAGACCGACTCAACCTAAGGTTCATTTCACGTCCATCAACACGAATTGACTAAACGTTTCTACCTAGCTTATCTATGTTACAACCGCACTCAAGGGCACTACGCGCATCCACCTCAGCAGAGTCCCTCCGTACTTAGGGCCATTATGACCTACGGAGTTCTTCCACCTCGGGAACACTCTTTTGCAGCATATTAGTGGATCACACCAATATCCACGAAGTCTAGAAAAGGTAGACTCCGATAGCTTGCGCGTCTCAGCGGAGTCCCTCTGTACTTAGGGTCTTTTGACCTACAGAGTTCCTCCACCTTCAGAGGTAGCACATGCATCGCGATTTAGCCTGGTGCCTAGCCAAGAGAGACATGTTGTTTAATCTTTTACTAGTCAAGTACGTTGTCTATTAGGATGATTAACTAGCCACCTAAGTGTTTTCAAATAATCTCCCTCACACGGACTACTCTCTTCCTAGACCACTAGACACGGACAAGTCCTAGCAATTACACAGACATTGATGAATGCTAACTCATCAAAGCACAAGCCTATCATGCTCTTCCGACGGATCCGAACTTCAACTCCCTTTAAGAGTACATTCGGTGTTTTAACTGAACGAATCAGAAGCTCAATTCAGGCTTGTCCAAGTTTATACTATTTAATATATCATATATAAAGGTTTCATAAAGCTAAATCATGCTTATAAGGCTGAACAACAACCAACAAAGGAAGAAGGACAAAACAAGCTAGACGCCCGTTTAAGGCTCTGGACGCCCGTCTGAAGCTTATTGGACGCTCGTCCACTATACCCAGACGCCCGTCCACCTAAAACAGTTACAATCCTGAATGTAAAACAACACTTCAACCGCCCGTCCAGAAAAGCCAGACGCTCGTCCGAAATGTGCCCTAAGTAGACGCCCGTCCAGAGAGGCCAGACGCTCGTCCACCTGGGTTCGACTAGAACCCTAAACCTTCATCCTGCGATTCCCAAAACGATTCCAAACCGAACAACAGCAAGAACAACACAAAAAAAAACTCTGAAAATTATGTCTAAACATATTATGGCACTTATGATCAATGACCAATCCATAAACTCATCAATATAGCATCAAAACACCCTACAATCCCATCTAAACCTTATAAAAGACATTTGAGATCATAAGGATAGTTTCCTTACCTATTTGCAGCCGCAGAAACTGATCAAAACCTCAACAAAAGCCTGCAGCTTTGCCAACCAAACTGGTATCAAGACGATGCTTTCCTCACGACGATTCTAACGCTCCCGTCCGATCTGAAAACCACCAAGAGCTGCTTCAGTTATTGGTGAAACTTCCCCAACCCTCAACTCTCTCCTTGAATGCGCAGAAGAGAGGGGAAAAACGTGGCTGCTCTCTTTTTTTTGTAAAAAGGTTATGGGGATTATCAGTCAGATTTTCCTTTAAATACCCATTCCCATAAAACCTTAGTTTTCCTTATTTGCCCTTAGTCATAAAAAAAATCAGATTTCCTTAACTATATATATATATATATACCCCTCGAAATATATATATGTAACGTCCAAATTAATTCACTCCGAATAAAAGGAACGGAACCCAATATTTCGTTTTCGCAAAAAGACACGTCTGCCCTTTCCCAAAAATCGGAATATTACATAATGTCAATGTTCAATCACAGTAAAACTTGGGGTCATACCAAAGGAAACGACTCCGTCCTCTCCCGTGCATAGCTTCATCACAGCATCAATAGCTTCGCACATAATCAACCCTCACTAAAGCACCTCTTCACACTATCTCAATCCACACCAATATTCCACATATTGATATGACATCTAATATAGAGTAGGCTCGATCATAAACAAAAGCTAAAGCATTCATGTCCCCTGCATTGTATACAAAATAAAGATAGCAAGAATAACCATGAACCTATTAATTCCAACGTCTCATAACATTTGAAGTATCAGCCTCCCAATTCAAACAAATACCAGGATAACATTAAAAAAAATATCAATATGTGAAAGATAATGAAGAGAGATTTTTTTTAATAAGATAATCACCATTCACCGTATTTTGAAACTTACGATTCTTGACACCAAAATCCAAGTGAAATATGAGACTCCGTCTTCTCATGGAATTGCACTTGAGTCTATCATTGCAATCCTTTGAACCGTGGGCTTCTGCATTTCAAAATTCACATGAAAGTAACTAACTTTTCAAGAGAAACGCCTTAACAAAACAATGTTGTATGAAATAGTGAATTTTCATAGAGACAAACATGCTTGTAATTGAAAGAATTATTTCCGTATCTTTCTCATTCCACAAATCAGTAATATATAATTACAATATATTCAAAACTGACTAGCTAGAATTAGGGAACTAATTATGCTATTGACTAAGTAATATTGACTAGCATAAATACATTGAATATAAAATAAATACAATGATATTTTATATTCTAATACACCCCCTCAGTCGAAGCGGGAGGCTCACGAACGCTGAGACTGCTGCGAAAGTCGTCGAAAAGGACCTGTGGTAACCCCTTCGTGAAGATGTAAGCAATCTGATAACGGGAAGGGACATGTAAGGCGCGGACCTCGCCTCGTGCAACCTTCTCACGAACGAAGTGTATATCCATCTCGACATGTTTAGTGCGTTGATGCTGAACCGGATTCCCCGAGAGATAAACCGCACTGACATTGTCACAGTACACAATGGTTGCCTTAAGAAGGGGACAATGTAGCTCAAGTAACAAGTTCCGAAGCCAGCATGATTCAGAGACCACATTAGCTACACCACGATATTCAGCCTCGGCACTAGATCGTGAAAGGGTAGGTTGCCGTTTGGAGGACCAAGAGAGTAGGTTATCCCCCAAAAACACACAGTAGCCGGAGGTGGAACGTCGCGTATCAGGACAACCACCCCAATCAGCATCAGTGTATGTGACTAAGTCCGTCACATGAGAGTCGTATAAATGTAAGCCGAGATGTAAATGCCCTGTAGATACCGGATAATGCGCTTTAGAGCGTTCATATGCACTACAAGAAAAATGATATTTTGTGACGACCAATGTTCGTCACATAATTAGTAAATTTCGTCACATTTTGTTATCTGTGACGAAATTAGTGCGTCACTAAGGTCGTCACCTATCATAAGTCACGAAATGTATTCTGTGACGAATTTATCACTCTTTACTTTTTTGTTTCATATGTGACGAACACTTCATCACATATTTCCTTTTGCACTTGGTCATTTTATATAAATTAGTGACGACAAAGTCGTCACTTTTGCCTTAAATAAGTGACGCCACAACCTTCTCACGTTTTGTAAATTTCAGTGACCCTCATCACTTAAGCTATTATATATGATCGAAGTGCACGTCACCCAATGTTCTTATTTTAACATCAAGCTCGTCACATATTCTTATGATACGTGATAAATTATATTTCACATACAACATGATTATTTTATCCAGTTAAAATTTTAACATAAGCAAAAGCGCATAACAATGATGGAACAACCAAAAGTGAAATATAAATATATCAACAAATATTTTTGTTTATCAAAACAACATCCTTTAATTAATACTAGGAAGATTACATGTAGAAACAGGTATTTCACCCTACAAGCATAACCCAGAAAATAGTTCAATGATTCATTTATAAAAGTATATTGTAATAGTCTATGAGAAACTGCGCCTAGACTGCCATAGATGGAGAACACATACAGCATGCGACAACTCATCAAACACTAATAACCAACTTGGCTAGCTTGTCTCTCATGCGACTCCCCAATAACATACAGCTTGTCTTAGTATTATCAGCATCTTTCCTCCAGATTGCCCAAACAAATGGGACCATTTCCCCGAAAACAACAAACGACATTCACTGAATAAAGGGAAAAAAAGTATTTAAAAAAAAATGTCAACATCCGAGAAGAAGAAAAACCTGGTAAAAACAGCAATTAAAAAAAACCAAACCCGAAAACAACAAACGACATTCACTGAATACCGGGAAAAAAAGAATTTAAAAAAGAATGACAACATCCGAGAAGAAGAAAAGCCTTTTAAAAACAGCAAATAAAAAAATATATATATTCAGAACTGACAATAAGCATACCGATAGAAAGGAAGAAAGAGCCTGGCTGAGAGGAGTAAATTGCATAGATTTGCCGCCTTAATGATGGATTCTATTTACTGCATATCAAAATTTCATGGTCATGGACCGAAATAAGCAAACAAATGGAAAAAAAACTAATTTATCAGTTTCAAAAGTTCTAGAAAACTATAGGCTTTAAATACAAAGAGATTATACCGATTCAATTAGCTAAATGAAAATGGCAAAGCGAATTTTGTGGTGGATCGTGTGAGAGTTATTGGGAAGAAACAGAGGTATTGAGGAGACGGTTAGCTCATCAGACGTACGAAAGAGTGGTGGGGAGAGGGGGAATTATGGAAGAGTGGTGGGGAGAGGGGGAATGGGAGTGGGCTGTTCGGAAGTTTTTTTTTTTTCCACTTCTTCCGGGATTGGGTCGGGTCAATTGGGAAAAACGGCCTTTTTCCATAATATGATGTTTTTTAAATGGAAAACTTGTCAAAATACACAAAGTAAAACAGTAAAACATTTTTATAGTTTAATTTTCTAAAATGAGGAAGTCCCTCGACTGGTGAAGAAAATCACCTGACTGTTAAGAGGCCCTTTAGGAATATCAACTAAATTTCCAGCAATGACCACTTGAACTATTTCAGCAGCAATACTGCTGGCTCCTGTGAAGTACATTCAGTTGATCATGGAAGGTGTCAGCGGCATGACCAAGTCAGGAGATCCATGCTAGAGGATAAGGGACAGTGGCATAAACTTGAAAAAGAAAATGAGTGATTGATTCTTTTTGACATGCAGACAAATAGATACAAAATGAATTGAAAATAAAGAAAATACCCTGCATAATATTAGGACACCGAACCCAAATGTCTCATAATTGGTCAGGAGGTAGAGCTTTATGTTTATGTACACTAATTACTTGAGCTTCTTCAACTCCTAGAAGAAGCCAACCTGTTGAACCGGAGTGCCTAAAATAAGCAGCAACAACAGCAACAAAAAAAAGGAACATCTAAAAACAAAGCTTACAACACCAGTGAACATCAGCAAACACCAAAAGCACTAAAAAAATAGCAGATCATATCTACTCGTAGACTTACTCTCCCGGCATATCTCTACTATTGATTCAGATTAAGAGTGGGAAGCCTTAAGAAATAAGAACAGATTTAAGTAGAATTAAAACCATATTAGCACCTGAAGAACCTCAGCAACTGCTTCTTCGGGAAATGTCAAAACTCCTCGTAAGCAAACCTAGAAAATTAAACAGAATTAGAAAATGTAGCACATGATCCATCGGGGTATGTATTTGATGGAAACTTCAGCCCCCTCATTTCATTCAACATACTGAATTTATCCCCTTATATGTTGGGGTAATTGTAGATACCTGACCAAATGAGACCGAAAAGAAAATAGATCAGGATTCGACGATTCGTAAGCCTCTCACCTTCTACAGCAGTTAAAAATGAATTTCGTGATATCGCTTGAATCACACCGACCTGTCATCATGGACAATTGCCTCAGAGCATTCAAACGATTGAACAATTATACAGCTGGGGTTGTTTTCAGGTTTGATCACTTCACCTATAACATTAATTAATTCTCAAACGCATTATATATCTAGTTTTAATATTTCTGTTTTTGAGTTTGGTATAGACCACAGACCACGGAATTCCAAATTCTTACCTTGATAAAGTAAGGAGTGTAGCAAGGCAGTAATAACAATTTCCCACTGCACAAACAAACAGATATAGAATAAAGACCAAGCAATGAAATTAACTCCATCATATACCCTAGAATGTCGTACCATTGGGAAAATATGCACCCAAGCAATGAGCAAATAGCGATTGTACTCTGAAGAAATCAATCTGAAACAAATGCATTACCATCATCAATAAAAAAAAAAGAATAACAGCGACTGAACTTTGAAGATGCAAAATGAGGGAAAAAAAAATCGAATCTTGAAGCAGAGATGCGGACATGATCTTCAACGGGGCCTTAAAAAATCCTCAACTCAAAAAACAAAATCACCTCGTGGGTAAGAAATTCAGGACGGATGCCATTGGTATTGCTGACATCAACATACATCGTCATCCTCCGACTTAAAATCCACTCCGTCAACCTCCGGAATCGCTGCCCAAATTATGTCTCACGAAGCCGCTGATACAAAATTGGTGCTTCCTCATTTCGATGACTTTTGAAAGGGCATTGCAAGTAAATGTAGATGAGTATGATCAGAGTGAGAATCCAATAATTTGCAATGGATTTTAGGAGTTGTGGTTTGCGATTTTTTTGGGCGACCGTGAGGAGTTGTTCATTGCTTTGTGGAAGTTGCAGAGCAGTTTGGAAGGTGAGGGGAACGTGGGGAGTGGAGGTGTTTTTATTATTTTTTTCGTCTTTTTTTTTCCTTCAGGTGTATTGAAAAACCAGGTATGGGTCGGGTCAATCACTCAAAATGGGTAATTAGACGGTTATTTTCTTAAAAATATAATATAAGATTTGTTTCATTCATGATACAAATAAATTTTATCGTAGGATCATATTATCGATTTACTTCTTAGTTTATAGTATTTGATTGTGGAAACTCCCGTGCATGTGCATTTCAAGTAGTTGTCACCATAATTTGATTCCCACTCTCATTCACAATCTGGGCCTGGCTAGGACACTTGTATTGCATGCATGCTTAACTTAGCTATATACTCTCGGTTGTCTTGTCGAAAAACAGTAAACCGACTTACTTTTTAGCCTATATATATATGGGATCACATTGTAATAAAAAGGAGGATTCTCTCTCAAGCTTTAAATATAAATCTAATACAAGCAGAAACTCCGCCAACTTGTCGACTGATTAGGAAGAGATAGGCATCATGAAAAAACAGATAGAGGAATTACAGAAAGGAACAAAGGATGTTAAAACGGTTCCGACATGGGGAACAAGTGTGCTTCATCCCGGCATACCGAAAGCGGCTCCAAGGGAGAGGAACTCACTATCCCAATTTCATAAACTACCACGGAGCAACAGATCCTCTCCGGATTGGCTATCCGCTTTTCAAAGCGAGAATCGGTTGTGTACCTCTAGCGATGAGGCTTGGTGTATAGCATTTGTGGGATCAATGCAAGATCGGGCAGCATCATGGATCCGCAGTCTTCCTCCTGGATCGATTTTATCATGGGATGACCTGATCAACAAGTTTATAGCAGAATTCAAGTCAGTGGGAGGACCTAAAAGACGCATATCGACCTACACGAGGTCCGACAAGGCGACAGTGAGGTACTCGCGCTTATTATGAGCGGTTTTACAAAGTGTATGAGCGACCGGGGTATAGCGGATAACGTTGTCATGAGTAGTTTTGAAACGGGGTTGAAGCCGGGGTACTTGAAGTCTTATTTCGCTTTGTCACCACCAAATAACCTACAAGAGATGTTGAGCTCGACTAGGAAGTACATTGCAACCGCGGGAAACGAAGGGCGTCTTCGTCCAACAAAGGCAAACGAGAGGGCCGAGCGTAGCCCGCCAAGAGACACCCGCGAGAGGGGCGGATAGGGAAATTAAGAAACCCGAAAGATTTAAGGAAGAGCATTTCACGTTTTGGCATTCCACGGGCGTAGTATCGGATCACGGCCCACAATTCAGAAAGACTTTTCGGACCTTTGTGAGGAATTCAAAGTTAAACACCGCGCCGTCCGTGTATTTCGGCTGAAGATAATTTGATTTTTATCATGAAGAATCCATTCCTCTAAGACATCAAGGTCGGGGTACCATCTTCGTGAGCCGGGACGCACCTTGTGATAAAACCCTTGGTCATATCCCGTCATAAAGCCGTAATTCAGCCTAGATCACTGCGGTTGTTTACTCCGCACACGCTTTTGCTCGGCCTCGATGAGCTTCAGCCTCGGTGATCTCTTCCACACCAACGGATTTACTGCTCCACGAGGTCGAGTTAACCTTATTTGCCTCGGCAAGGCTGTGCTCTCGGTTCTCGTTCTCGGCCTCGCCCGCACTTAACCGCCCACGAAGACCGGCGGACACTTGCATTTGCGGCACCCGAGCTTTACGGGTTTCGGCTAGCTCTTTTCGACATCGGCGCTCTCGGCTATGGTATTTCTTAATCATTGACAAAGCTGCGCCAAGCCGGTACCAACCTAATGGAGGAAAATTAAAACGGCGGAATCAATATTGACTTGGGCAAAAATAACGATATGACAAAAAGAATAAAAACAAAAGCAAGAAGAAGGTTTACCATGCTCACCGTGGCGCCATATAAGCCCCACAAATCATCAATACTCCCGAGAAAGGCACGGCGGGGATCGGTCGATCCGCCATAACAACCCTATCCGGCTATACCGCGGCCTATCTCCAGTGGATGTCGCTAGGGATACCCCATCTAAAATGCCTCGGTGGGGGCACGTCGGCGATACCCGCTTGTGCGTGCCTTGGGCGGGTCGAGAGGTTGTTGCCGCATAAACTCTTTATCCAACCAGGCGGCGGGGCAACCTCTGCAGGCCCGATAGGAACTCCGAACGAAGGGCACCACCTGTCTTCGTGGCCGACAGACGCAACCTCATCGGCCACGGGTTTGCCTTGATCTACGATTTTTCCTTACCGCTTATCGATTCGGATTTTTAAGGGGAGGGACCTCCCGCAAGCCACTTTCATCTCCCGCGGGCTCGAAGCCCTTCACCGCGACCCTCTTCTTCTTATCACCCAGGCGGCGGCTTTGTAGAGTGGTCCGCCGTAGTCTTGCCCACCGCGGTCTTCTCTATTGCGGCGGCCCAGGGATGATTTTGCGACCTTAGCTCCGAGGCTCCGGCCGCCGACGTGCGCAAATCAACCATGGGAAGGGCTGTCTTAATCCCTTGTAGTTCGGCGGCCACTTTTCACCTCACCGACGGTCTTTTGCTTGGACAATTGGCTGCGACGAACTAATCTATCCATGGTACACAACGGGGAACAAATATATATTAGCGACGAGAACATATTAAAAGAGACATATTATGAAAAGAAGCAAGAAGAATGCAAGTAAAAATCCTACTCGGTGCTCGCGTATATTAGGATAACCGCCGCGATTTCACACCGAGAAGGCATGAACCTCCCACGTGGTGGCACTCGCCGTACCAATCGGGATGGGTCGGCAACAAGTCGACTACAACTAAAGGTTCGCCGACACCGGCTCCCGAAGTCCGGCTTGTATAAGATAGGGGCGAGCGACATCAAGCAACAACCTCCAGGTTAAATGCCCAGCACGAGGTTCATTTTTACGGGTATAGCCCGGATCGTCTTTCGGCTCGGAGATAAACTCATCATCGTCAAATTGGGTTTTTATCTTATTCAAGTGATCGGTCTTGACCGAATTCTCCGCTAGCTTCTCAAACGGCCAGCCTACCCGGGACTCTGCACGCTTCATACATCTTTTGTCCCCGATCCGCCACCTTGTCGGGAAGATCAAATAACAAGCGGGGTCTACCATGACTCGATCGACTACGCGGTTGGATTTGGCCGGCGCCGCCACCGGGAGAAACTATAAAAATATAAGAGCACCGGCATCGACGGTTCGCGCCCGCTCAACTGCGATTATGATAAAGGACATGACCACGCGAACAACTCCCAAACTCGGGTCGCAAGGCATCACCTTCACTCTTCCATAAAAGTAACAAAAAATGGATCAAAGGGAGGTCGAGTCCGGCGCCGGATGATCATAATGCACCACGGATAGTCTTCTTTGGTCTCGGCCACGGAGTCCATGGCATGTTGGTCGCACCCATACTAACAAAACGATAGTCCGCCGAGATATCGTACGCGCTAACGCTTCGAAGTATAATCTTCTCGATCCTTAAACTCCCTCCATCGGGCTACAAGTTCACTATCCGCCCGTTTTTGCTCTGCGAGCTCATTTTCAACCGCAGCGGACCTTTTGGGCGCCCTCTTCTTTTTGCGGGCTCTCGGCGGCGGTTTTCTTGCGTACAACAATTTTTGGAGACTTTTTGGGCTTCTCCGATACCACGCGGTTTCCACGGCTTCCTTGATCTTGCCGCTACTTTTAGCGGCTCCGAGGTTTTAAAACTCTCTCCATCTGGTGAGGAGATTGCTTAGTGCCGTTTGGTCGTCATCTTCGACCTCGCCCTCCACGAGCGCCCTCACCAATAACTGCGACCTCGGGTCGGATTCTATGTTAATGGGTCCGGGGTTTGGATTTTCCTCCATCTCACTCCCCTCGTCACCGCTAGAGCTAGCATCCTCCAGTGCTCACCTCATCCGACCCATAGCCCGCTGCGGCCCTAGCCTCTTCGTCGATTGTGTGTGCTCCGATGACATTACGGAAAAGAAAAAGGGCAAGGTGGATCGGTTTATCACCCGGACATGGAAATCGGGTCGAGGTGAGAGCAATCACACCCCGACACCTCGCATGATAATTTGATTTTTATCATGAAAAGTAGACTTTTGTAATTCAATTGTCTCATTCATGATACAAATCGCTTGCGACGGTCCCAACTACTTGAAAAGCTTCATATTGCCAATGCCAAAACGGAAACCCTGCAAAATTAAATAACTCTAAAATCACAAAAGGAATGAGAGTCTTTTAAGAATAATCACGATGAGAAAGAAGATGATGAATTGATCCAAATTATCAGATTGAGTTTGAGTGGAAGAATGAGAACTGGAAACGATTATTAGATCTAGTTGTTGAAGTGATCCCGATATTTACTGAATATTTTTTTTATTATCAGGCGTTTTTTTTGTTGTAATTTTTTATAAATGTTATTGTTTAGATTTTTTATTAGGTGTTTAGATTTTTTTAGTAAACACTTCTTATTTACAGCTGGGTTTTTTTTTTCTTTCCGCAGATTATCTTTTTTTTATTATTTTTTCCCGGGTTATTTTACGGGTTTTAGAGTTAAATCCCGGGTAATCGGGTTAAATCATTTTTTCTAATATATATAGATACTAGTCATAAACCCGTGCATTGCACGGGACTGTTGAACCTCACTGTTTCGTGCGATAAAAAAAATTTAAATTTCATAAACGTGCATGTGTTTCATTGCAACCAGTAATCAACAATGAAAGCAAATCAAATGCTATGTCTTGTCCATAAGTAATAAACCTGGTTTTACACAATATCAGTCATAAGTTTGTACAATAAAATATTTGAGAAAACCCTTGCACCCTGATTATGAAGCAAGAAGAAGTGTAAGTTTCTTATTCTCACTATCAAGGCACCCAAACTTAACCACATGAGAAAACTAATTGAAGAACTAAAAACAATATACATAACTTCAATTTTAGTTGTAAAGTGTTTTTTTCCGGATTCATAAATATGTAACTCATCAAAAGCACATAATATGCTCCACATTAATTTATACAACTTTGATCAAATTCATAATTAGTCACAACAATGGCAGAACAATTTGCACCGATTGCTATTGGTGGAACAATTATTTGACAGTAAAATAGTAAACCAACTCACTTTGCATTCCAAGAGAATTGTAATAAGGTTAAGTACAAAACAATTATTATTGCATCTCAAATTAACAAACATACGTGCCTTTAAAGAGCAGGACGTATATGACCCGGCATGTAGAAATATATGTATAGATTATAATTATAATATTATATACGGACCTTTAGCTATTTTGATAATTATACCCAAAAGAATATTGAAAGCATAAATTTGATCTCCTAAGAAATAACACCCGAGTTTTAATGCAGGAAGAGTATGAAGAGAATCTTTTAAATTTATGTGAATTGATTTGGTTCATTTTCAAAATTTCAATTTGAAATGTAGATTATTTTCCCTTTTGGCATTTACATTAATTCATTTTTTCCCTTTTAGCATTCATAATTGTTTGGGAATAAATTAGATTTTTTTTTGCAATTTATTCAACACCGTTAAAAATCTTCTCTCCCTCAATCAACATAATCAATTCCAATATTTTAAATTTATTTGAATAGATTTGGAATTTTTCTTTTCAAAATTTCAATTTGAACTGAAGATTATTTTTCCCGTTTTAGCATTCTAATTGCTTGGAAATCAATTAGATTTTTTTTTGCGAGTCATTTATTACTCGAAGGAAAAAAGGGAGAGATTCTCATATGATAAATAAAATAAAATTATCAGTCTTTCATACATATATGTTTGAATTCAAAAAATATTTCCCATCATTTATAATCATAAATATCATTCATTACAGGGAGAGAAAAAAGAAGAGAATCGTATATGATAAATAAAATAAAATCATCATTCTTTGCATACACGTCTATGAATTTAAAAAATATTTCTCATCAATGATAATCATAAATGCCATTCATTACAGGAAGAAAAAACTAAGGAGAGAATGTCATATGATAAATAAAATAAAATCATCAGTCTTTTGACACACGTCTTTGAATTTAAAAAATATTTCACATCAATGATAATCATAAATGTCATTCATTACAGTAAGAAAAAAATAAGGAGAGAATCTCATATGATAACTAAAATAAAACATAAGTCTTTTTGCACACATAATTGCCCATTAGACCCGCTCCACACACGGGAATAAATAGCCAAATCACCTTAAAAAAGAATATAAGAAAACACACGTTAAAAAATAGTGTGTAATAACTCATTTCCTAAAATGTCTCCACAATAAATTTATTCAACACCACCGTTAAAACTCTTTCTCTCCCTCAATCAACATAATCAATTTCAAATCTTTTAAATTTGTGTGAATTAATTTGAAAGTTTCCATTTCAAAATATCAATTTGAACTGAAGATTTTTTCCCTTTTAATATTCACATTAATTCAAAAAAAGAGTATTCAAAAAACGTATTCACATTAATTCATTTTTTTGTTTCAGCATTCATAATTTCTTGGAAATCAATTAGATTTTTTTTGCGGGACATTCATTACTGGAAAAAACAAAAAAGGAAGAGAATCGAATATGATAAATAAAACAAAATCATCAGTTTTTTCACACATACATCTTTGACTCCAAAAAATATAAAGGAAGAGAATCGAATATGATAAATAAAACAAAATCATTAGTCTTTTTCACACATACATCTTTGACTCCAAAAAATATATTACCCATCAATGATAATCATAAATGTCATTAATTACATGAAGAAAAAGAAAAAAAGAATCGTATATGATAAATAAAATAAAATCATTAGTCTTTTCACACCGTCTTTGAATTAAAAATTATTTCCCATCAATGATAATTATAAATGTCATTCATTACGGTAAGAAAAAAATGGAGAGAATCTCATATGATAAATAAAATAAAATCATTGGTGTTTTCACACACATCTATCTATATACTATATATCAAATCGCACTAACCATATCTAGTACAAAACCCGTGCAATGCACGGGAGACTATAATATTTGAAAATGATTATTAAAGTTTCATAAATGTATACCATAATTATAAGTGAAAATACTTAATTAAAGCAAACTAATTTTCTTCTTTGGAAAAGGAAATTCTAGTAATAGGACATATAAAACAATTACAACGCCAACTATAGTTACAATTTAAAAATTCCCTATTGTTTTTGTCCACCCACCGTTATCTTATCCGCGGTGTATAATGATTTATTCCATATATTCAAATATCAACAAAATTTGTATTTTTTATATTGAGTGTAGAAGGCAATTCATTCAGTAGACAATAAAATACCGAATACAAAAGTAATGATCGATTTTTTGAATATGAACATAAAATGTATTGTTAAGGTTGAGTCGAGAAGTGAATTGATTCAATAGTCAATATGACACCCCATACAAAAGGAACCAAAGCGGTCAATCATTGAACACTAAAAAAGACGTACTACATCAAGCAAAACACATGAAAACAAAACTAATCAAGAAAATATGATTCTCCTAGCTAGAAGCCGCAAGAAACACCAAATGGAGCACATCCCACTTCACTCGATAAGAAACACCAGTGCAACATATCCCACTGCACTCGATAATTAAGTAGAGGAAATAAATGTTAACAAAATCAGATTCTCTATTTTACGCAATGAGTTAGATATAAGGGAAAATTTACAGAATCTAGATAATTATGATAGTTGTAAAGGAAATTTTATAAAATCTGTAGTTTACATTAAAATGTAGAGTATCCTGAATGTTGGAATCTTTAAAATACAGTTTTTAAATGATTTACAGTAACTACTGCTAGTGTTCTTGGTGATACTAAAAAAACATGAGAGATTAGTAAACAAATGAGCAAAAAGTAATACACATGAGAAAAAATAATTCATCTAAAATATTGAGTGGCCAAAACGTATTACATACATCACCAAACTGGAAAATGTGAACAATGGACACATAAAATGAGGCAAAATCATTTGTAAACGAATCTGCAAGAAAAAAAAAATGATAATTAATCATCACAAAATATTAGTGATACTAAAAAAAACACATAAAAAATTAGTAAACATATATATGAGCAATAGAAAACACACGTAAGAAAAAAAATAATCCATAAAAAATATTGAGTACGTAATACATCACCAAACTTACCCTCTCATCATTTAGTTGAAAATGTGAAGAATGGACACAAAAAATGAGGCAAAATCACTGGATAA
The DNA here is from genome assembly GCA_036785695.1 of Gentiana straminea. Lineage (NCBI taxonomy): Eukaryota > Viridiplantae > Streptophyta > Magnoliopsida > Gentianales > Gentianaceae > Gentiana > Gentiana straminea. The sequence goes on along the minus strand of JAVUPR010000266.1, from coordinate 10,518,961 downwards.
ACGAATCTGCAAGGAAAAAATGATAATTAATCATCAGAAAGGATAAGTGATACAAAAAAAAAAAAAAAAACACATCAAAGATTAGTAAACACATGAGGAAAAAATAATTCATCAAAAATATTGAGTGGCCAAAACATATTACATACATCTCCAAATTAACCCTCCCATCATTTAGGGGAAAATGTGAACAATGTACACAAAAAATTAGGCAAAACCATTGAGTAAACGAATTTGCAAGAATAATATGATAATTAATCATCAGAAAGGATTAGATATACTCCAAAAAAACACATCAAAGATTAGTAAACAATGAGTAAAAAAACGCATGAGAAATTTTTAATTCATCAAAAATATTGAGTGGCCAAAAAGGAAGAGAAAACCCTCTTCAAATGATTGCACAAAAATATGTAAAACTATTATCATATTTTATGAAACATACTGGAAGGCATTCAAAAACACATAAATAATAATTAGAAGCCTTTTTTAAACTTGCAATCCATTCACCGTAAATTGCATCCATGAACAATTTCACAGTGCATATGCTTATTTGACCTCACGTTAAAGCATTCGCGGTATTTGAACAACAATAGAAGGGGCTGATTATTTTCCGGATGTATTAAAAAATTTATCTTCATAAAATCAAAAGGGATGCAAGTGTATAACCGATGCTTAAACTTTATAGGTGAGAGCCGTGGTGTGGACGTGTTTAATGAGCTGTAAATTATAGAGATTTTGAGCAGGAGGAATTCTTGCCCATCATTTAAGGAGGGAGTTATGGTTGATTTGATTTGATTTAAAAAAAAAATTTAATTTTAAGAAGATCTGATTTTGTTTTTTTATGGTAATATATTCACGGAATAGGGTGGTGGAGGATCCGCGTGTGTTTTTATAGGGTTGGAGCGGGTCAATAGCGGGTAATTGTTTTAAATTGACTCGTCTATATATTATACTAGTGGAAAAACCCGTGCGATGCACGGAAAAACCTAAAAATCAAACACAAATGTTATTAAATGAAAATGACTACATATGTTCGTAAGTGAAGTAATGTATACATATGGTATACATTTAACAATGTTTTAAATGACACCTGACATTCCATGTGGAACAACTACTTCGTAATTCCTTCATCATTTGATTCACAAAGACTAAACGTCACAACCTCCCAATAAGGTTTCACAAATTTGTCCGGCACCTGTTACTCACCGTACAACCAAAAAGTTACATTTATAAGTTTGCATAAAAAAGAATGCACGCATAAAAAAAAAACAAATTCATATTAATTATTATGTTAGCTCGCCTTTGACATAGCAAAAAACGTACGCATCATTAGTCATCATCAAAAGCATTATACCTACCACCGAGTTAACAAATTTTCATCAAATAAGCTATATTGCAAAATGAAAAAACCAATGGCCAGGCTAATCTTTGGAATTGTTAAGGTTTTACCTTCCACTTGATCTCCCCTTATGATGTAGAAAGGCATTTTTGTTCTCCATGGATGGGAACAAACGTCGAGGGCTTGATATTAAATGTTCCTCGTCAAACACCTTAAAATTAAGTATGACAACCTTCACAGAGCAAGAAAAAAAAATGACGGCTTCAATTGAGCGTTCCGGCCACAAAAAATATGCACCTTTTGCCACTAAGAGAGGTGTTTTGATTTTGCAATCAAACCATTGTTTTCGAAAAAAGTTCTCTCGCTCAAACTTCAAATTCTGAAAATGAAAAGAGAAAGACAAATGGAGAAACTTCGTACTTCATAGTGGGAACTCTTTGAAGCCGTAATTGAATCGGAAAATACTGAAAATGCAGCCCATTGCAGACGTTATAAGTCCGTTGATGAAAACAAAAGACATGGGATATGATGTAGCCAAACTTCGTATGTAAATAAATATAAAAAATATACATCATAGAAAACCCGTTGAATGATAGGCATAACTCTACATCTTAGCAAACCAAAATTCACTTCCTACACAGAGCAACGACTGAGAAATCCAATTGGCAGGCTGTAATCGTTAGAATTTTCTATCTATTCGTGATTAGCACTTGTGGTGCTAGAAATTTCCCTATCAAGTAGTGTCCACATAGATAAGTAGATAATCCAAAAAAAACATGTACGGCCAAAGATAATCATCAATTATCATCAAAATTTGAATAAATGGGAATATTTAGGATGTAAACGAAAACATAATTGAGATTCACCATGGCAAGTTGCAACATCCGTTGTCTACTAATTTCATCTGATTCGTTAATGAAACAAAAATTTCCAAAGATTTCGTTGAAGCACACTTAGGGGACCCATTGTTGCTGGTCATTCGTGGAATCGTGCGAAGATGAATATGATTCTCTTTTCATAAACACGCACTATAGCAGTCAGAGAAGTGTCGTTGTTGATTGTCATTAATTGTGGGGAGTTGTTGACAGAGACGTGGCCTGAGAAATGGTTTGACAGAAGTCTTTTTTAGTATATCTCCTCATCCTCCGTTCAGATTACCGTGTTTAGAAGAAGTAGGAAAAACTCTACGAATCCTGTCTGCAAAACATCACCCATCATCAAACCTCTAGAAGGACCTCAATCCCTAGAATAAAGAGGTTAACTCTGAATCAACAAAATCATAGACACATTAGATTGAAAATAAAAGTGAAAAGTAAACTGAGTTTCCACACGATCATTAAGAACTTTTCCAAGAAAAAGGAAAAACAAACACAAAACACAAAACCAAACAAACAAAAAAACGTCAATCAAGAAGTGAAAGAAACATACGACATCCAAGCAATCGGTAAATAAAGAAACATACGACATCCAAGCCGGCATCCAGATTCCGTTTTGAAATGGGTGGGAAGATAATGACACAATCATCTTGAGATGAAATTGGTTCATGAATTAAAATAAATGTGCTGTTGATAATCATGGAAGATGGAAGTTTGAGAGCGATGAGAATGTTATACCTATGTTTGTAGAGCGACGGGAAGTCATTTAATTGAGTCCGCTTGAATTCCCCCATTTTGTTTTAGAAATTGCCGCATTGTAACCTAAATTCCTCAAATAGGACATCAAATTTCGCCGGAGAAGCGCTTTTCATGTTCCAGGTAAGAGAACACCTCGATTCCTTCCATCACATGTCCATAAAGCGAATTCCGGTAAGAATCTACTTTGCTCTGCACCGTATATCTGCTCCAATCTACAATCGAGCCGTCAATTGAGGAGAAGGAGGACTCGGCCCTCTTCGTCCACCACCGCCGAAGGAAGATCGATCTTGTCGGATTCATCCATGAGAAAATCATTCACAAGCTCGGATAGATTTATACAATCATCACCTACATCGTCTTCGACTCCACCACCACCATGTTCGCGTCGCTAACATTTTCAAGAAATTGAAATCTTCTAACAAAATTAGACGACATATTTTCACGGTATGGGTTAAAGTTTAAAAGAATGAAGAATTAATGGATATGATTTTGGAAGATAATGCAGTGGTTTATAAAAAGGTAAGTCATTCTTTGTAGAGCAACGTGGATGGAAGTAATCAGCAGAGGTTGTGGAAGTTATCAGCAGAGGTTGAAGGGAAAGGATCGTGGGGAACGGGGGAAGTTGCCGGCTGAGGTTTATTTATTTATTTATTTTTATCTTTTTCTTTTTGGGATAAACCGGGTGTGGGTCGGGTCGATTGGCATTCTGCGGGTCAATTGACAGTTATTCACTCGAAAATATTAATATAGATATAGATAGATATGAATTTATTGTAAATAAAAATTAAGAAAATACTTAAATTTTTTGAGTGGTAATAATTAATTAGAGAGAATGGGCCAAATGGACATAAAAAATATATAAAGTTCCATTTTCCATGGTTTAAAAGGATAAATGCATTTAAGATGTCGATTTACCCTCAAATTAATTAATGGCCACACAAAAATTAAAATAAAATTACTATTATATTCTCTATTTTTATTTTATCCGTAAAGGGGTTCGAACACTAGTCTACATTCTATATTTTTTAATGATCCGTATCTTTTAATCTACACCTCCGATCATTATAAACTTTCACTAAGATACATATTTTTTCTTTTTCTTTATTTGGATGTAAATTTGATACATTTCTAATATAATACGGGAAATTTGATTTTTTTTTTTTCAACGGTTCACAACGGATGCGTTGATACTTTATGAAAATCAAATCAGGTGTCATTGCATCTTGAGTGACAATTGAAAATGCACCGACAATTAAAGATGCAACGACAATTCAAACTCCAATGACATTGAAAGATGCAGTGCCGATTGAATATGCAATGACAATTGAAAATACAATGACATTCAAAGATGCAATGCCGATTGAGGATATAGTGACAATTGAATATGCAATGACAATTGAAAATACTGACAATTATATATGTAGCGACAAGTGTTTCAACATTATCAATGCATATTCATTAACATTGTAGTCACTTTATCAAATAATATATAACTAACTTCATATCTTATATTATATTTTCAATCAAAAAACCGTCAATTTAACCCGTTTGGCCCAATTGACCCGCCTGTAACCCGGAAATTCAACTGCAAAAGGTACGCATAAACTCACCCACTGGAAGTCTGGAATGCCACGGCTCTCTCCCAACCGGCAACCCCACGATTCTCCTCCTTCCAATAAACCCACGATTCTCTTCTTCCAGTTACACGTATCCAATGATTCTACTTCCATTACCTGAACAAAAACTTCCCATCTCCACGTTCAGGGTCTTGAAATCAGGGGAACTGCCTTTCTATTTGCACGAACCATATTTTGCTTCAAAGGCGATTTTTTGTTTGAGGTAACAAAGGCGATTTTAATTTCTGTAATTTCGAATTTTGCTTCACAGCTGATGCAAATATTTGTTTTCAAGTAGGGATGCAGAGCGATGATGTGGGCAGTCGGGAAAACGGCTACAATCGGCTTTGTCAATAGTAAACATGGCTGCCATTTGGTTTTATTGAACCATATTTTGCTTCAAAGGCGATATATTTTTTTTGAGGTAACAAAGGCGATTTTAATTTCTGCAATTTCGAATTTTGCTTCACAGCTGATGCAAATATTTGTTTTCAAGTAAGGATGCAGAGCGATGATGTGGAGTCGGGAAAACGGCTAGAATCGGCTTTGTCAATAGTAAACATGGCTGCCTTTTGGTTTTATTGAAAGGTCAGAGGAAAGGACATTTTTTTTGTGATCCCATTTACAATCTAAGAAATTCAATTCTCTTTCTTTAGGGATTTTTTATTAGATTGTTCATGTATGCAAATCTGTAATCTTTTCAGAAATACTTTATAACCATACAATGATTAGTCCAAATACTGCAGGTTGGGATTGTCTCTGTGTGATTGTTTCAACGCAATGAAAAAGAGCTGCTCAAGAAGAAATACAAATGTTTCACTATGTTTTATAGTTGCAGCCCAAGAGAAGAACCACATCCATTCAACAATGTTGTGGATATTGAGGTTTGTGAGTTTGAGAAATGCTTACAATACTTATGTCAAACATTATGATTATCGACTACAATGCTTCTAAATGACCTTTTCACCAAGGCAGTGATTACAATCCCGAACATCAGCAATCGGACTATTTTCTTTTAGGATATTATGTTCCTAAACTTATGAGTTTATCTTAATGATGGTTACTTGGATTGCAACTGCAATAATCTCAGCTATCAGGAGCAAATATAACACATTGAGCATGAAACAAAGTTAGTTGATTCATTGAAGTACATTGACAATGAAACAAATTTGGTTGATTCATTGAAGTAGTTTTTGTTGTTGTTTGGCATAAGTAAAACAATCGATTCATCTTTGCTAATATTTCTTTTTCAAAATTATTTCTTTTATCTTTCTGTTTGCATTTTGGCAATGTGAACTTACATTTGTTTAGGTTTTTTACATGCATTTGACAGGATGGTGGCTTCATCATAAAATTAAGTTTTCGGTGGAGCTACTTATGTGTGTTTAGTAAAAAATATTGATGGCTGGATTTTAAGAAGAAAAACAAACTACTAATCTCTTTCCATTTCCTCTAGCAGCTTATTTCTAATCCTGGGTGCAAAATGCTGTATGAGGAATTTGATGATACTCCGTGGCCACTTCAGAGTCAAATGAATATTGACATGTAAGTTGCAATAGGAAAGTCTTTAGTACAACTTTTCTCTTATTCTTTATCCTATGTTCTATGAAAGTTAGGTTGCTTAATTGGTTTTCACTAATTCATATGCTTTTCATCACACAATGAGTTTCTTTTGTGTTTGGACTTCTTATATGTATTATGTTTGGATGGATGTTTGTATTTTATTTCTTGAAGTTCACATGTTTTGACTTAATTTAATTATAAACTGCAGAGGGTTTCTTCTAATGTTGACCGATTCCGAAATCATGGATCGGATCAAAGGGATACACTGATCTGGACAGAAAAAAATCTCACTCAATGCAGACTGCATCACCTAATCTACTCATCACCTTTCTGTTGTGCATTTCTTTTGACATTTTAGACATATGTTCCATTTTCTTGACATTTTGCATATATGCAATGTATATGATATCTTTTGGAATGATCTGCTGCTTTGAATTAGGTCCTGCTACAACCGATGCTTTTATATTTCCAGAAGTTGACAGCAATTTGAAAGTACGTAATGCTTTCTTTGTTCCTCTCCCCTTTGTTTTTAGCTTTTAGATTCCTATTGATTTTGCTAAGCCGTCAGTCAATAGACTTGAATGCAAATGGACATTATGCTGTGAGAAATAAAAAACGATAACGCCTCTAACCCAATTCAAAACCCGAATATGATTTAATCAATCCCTTCGGGTAATTTAGCTCTACACCAGTTTGACATTACAAGTGCCACACTACAACATGACAGTGAGACCACAACTTTTTGCCATTTTGTCACATCATCTGCTACGTCCTCAATGATATTTTTACGGTGACAGACTTTCAGTGAGATGCAAAAGTTGATCAGCAAAACCAATGGTCAAGTAGTTGGTGATGTAATGACACCCGTTCCTTTGGTGGTTCATGAATCTACCGATCTTGAGGATTGCTTTTTTTTCAATAATATTTCCAAAAATTCGAACATCTATACTGATTATTTTTTTGACATTGTTAGATGCTTCTAAGTCTTCATATATCACTTTTATATTTCTGTTTTGGATTATACTTCTCACTTTCCTGATTTCTGGAATAAATTTATAATCTTATGGCTTCGGTGTGATTGTGAGTATTTTTATTTCTCATGATGAAGGTGATTCTGAGACTTTGGGGAACATAGTATTGTAGTTAACCAACAATGACAGGTATTTGAGCAAGTATTTCCTGATCATAGATCTGGAAATTGTATATGTCAAGTGAATTTTCTTGAAGAAGTTCAGTGGACTTAGTCATGTGCTCATTTTTTCTCAAATATTTTGTCAGATGTAAGCTTAACTCAAGAATATGACAGAGTAAGAAGATCTGATATTGAGACATCTGAAGATGAGAGGAGCAGAATTCTAAGTAGATCTCTAAGAAGAAAGGCTGCAAAATTGACACGCTCGCTAAGGATACATAGTAAGAGGGTAGCTCATTGTCAATTTGCATCATTCTCTGCCGAAGACTTGCGAGTTGAGAAGGAAGAGGAGGCAGTATATGCATTTCGAAAAGCTTTAATTAAAAGAGATCAACTTCCACTTCGTTTTGTTGATTACCATACAATGTTGAGGTAAATCATGTCACATTTTGCTCATATCTCTTAGTATGCTATACTTCCATATAATTGGCCATATTTATTGGTTATGTTTTTTTTTAATGATTTCTATCTCTTCTTCGCTTGACGGGTGTTTCTGTGAACCGCGGGGTAATAGTATCAAGTGATATTCACTTGAGCATGATGTCAACTGATAGTATTTGGATGCATTAGTTCTACTATTTGATAAATATGACGACTTAGTCGATTCGTGATCGTGCTCTGCTCCAGCTCCAACTCCAGCTGTGCAATTGATTTTTAATTTGGAACAGAACATTCAAACATATGTATTCATGTCTTTTAAATTTTAATATTATATGCGTGTGGTTTCAACGGAAAGTAGGACAAATTATTTTGCCGTTTCGTTAGGCGAGGTTAATATACTTGGAATGAACTTTTGATGCTCAATGAATTGATTAGGCTATTATTCCTTGCTTTCAACGGTTGTTCCAAGATCAAGATAGTAGTGGTAAGTTTAGTTGTTTTTTATGGTAATTTTTTTGTTGGTGTAAATATATAATTTTCTTCTATCTAATGATGTTTTACTTTTTACCCTTTTATGTACATTGGATAGTTTGTTTCTATGAAATCCATTGGTAGATTACTGATACAGCTTGAAATTTTAGGCTTGGAGTTGTGGTTGTGGTGGCTTTGAATGATTTTTAACCTTTTGTTTCTTTGTCGTGGGTGAAGAGAACACACCATTTGAGATGACAATGAAACATGTTTGTCACTATATACACAATAACAATTAACAATATCCTACGTGAATGTAAGTTGCCACTGCATCTTTAGTAAAAATTTATGAAGACCAAAATCAGTAAATCGCAATGGTATGTGAAGATTTCTTGTAAATATGGCTAAACCTTTTTAGATCTTATAAAGATACATACATATAACACAAAGTAGAGCATACAACATTCTCATCACCCTATTTAAATAGGAGATCAATGCAAGTAATGATTGACGGTGTCATTACACATCAATGAAAGACATTAGCAAAAGAAAGAAACAACAAGAATAATAAAAAAATAATAAAAAATATAGTAATGAAACAAAAATGGCAAATGCAATAACCTCGATGCCTTTATCAGCATAAATGGCATTAACCCTAATGTGAGTCAAGTCTATTATGTTATCTTGATTAGTACACACACAAAAATGAAACTAAATGACCTCACATGAAGAATCAATTAGACAGGTACATTATGACAAATACAGGCTAAAGTCCTCCTCGTGATGACAAATGCAGGTTAAGGGTAACTACAAACATGTCTATGACCAACAACTAAGCTTTCACTCATTTGGAATGGAAAGAAACTAGATCCTATTAACCTCAGCACAAGAGGGAACTACAATCATGTCTACGCCAACCACTAAGCTTTCAGTCATCTGGAATGGAAAAAAACTAGACCCTATCAAAAACAAAAAGGGCATGAGGCAAGGGGATCTCCTTGCCCCTACGTGTTTGTTCTTTGTATGGAAACCTTAAGCACATTCATTGACAAGGTTGTCCAGGAGGGTTGGTGGAAACCAGTGAATGTTAGTCGCTTAGTCCTCTAGCTCTCTCACACATGTTTCTTGTAGATGACTTGATCTTGTTTGGAGAAGCTTTAATAGCCTAGATCGGCACTATTGAAGATGTTCTTGACAACTTCTGCAGTATTTTCTGGTCAAAAAGTGAGCTCCTCCAAATCTTGAATTCATTTTTTTGGAAATACCAACCATCAATTGAGAACTCTCCTTAGCAGAACCTAAATATACAACTCACTGATGACTTGGGAACCTATTTGTGTGTACCTTTAATTCATTCAAGAACAACCAATGAAACTTTTGAATATATTGTAGATAAGATGAAGAAAAGAATTTCTAGCTGGAAAGTGAAGATTCTCTTAAGAGCAGAATAATGTTGTTGATTAAGATTTACTTGGCCACTCACCCCTATACTATGCATGCCACTAAAATCCCTAAGGAGGTCCTAAATGAGAAAGAAAAAATGTGTAGAAAATATTTTGGGGTGGGGAGCATTTTGAGAGAATGATGCACTACATATCTCAGAAGAGTCTTTTTTTTCTAAGAATAAGGCTGGAGGACTTGGATATAAAGACCCTCAGAGTATGAATACTACCCTCCGGATAAATTGGTTTGGAAAATTCTCACTGACGATCAATCCCTTTGGGTGAGGGTCCTGGTCATAAAATACGAAAACCTCTTTGTCCAACCCAATGCAAATGTATCATCATATACCTGGAAGAGCATATGTTTGGCTGCACTTGCACTAAAGGAATGGTTCAATGATCGTGATGTGGCCATCATATGGGATGCAGGTCATGAGAAGAAATATTGTGTTGCAGAGGGCTACTCTTTCCTACAGAACAATGATCCGATTGTGGAAGATCGGATTTGAACAGCTATTTGGCAGTTTAAGAGGACCGGGAGACTCAACTTCTTGATGTGGCAAGAACAACGTAACTCCTTACCCACCATGGCTTTACAAATATGGATTTTTATGTGAATAAAAATTGAGAAAATACGCTATTTTCTTTATATATTTTGAGTGGGCAAACACATTAAGGGTTTCTAATTTATTGAGATAACTATCGTTTTTAAAATTAAACTAATATGAGTTATGGTGTGAATAGAGATTTAAGGTGAAAGGGAACATAATCTTCACATGACTAAATAAAATTTAAATAAACACTAGAATACACATTTAATCGTGTAAAGAATTAAAGGATGCAAATTTTCAGAAAAAAATTTCGTTGACTGTAGCGAACGATATCTTGTTTTGGTTCTTTATCGAAATATTTATTTACATGTTAAGTAGTTTTCATCATATACACTCCTATTAGTATTATGTGAAAGATACACCCGTTATCAATACTTGACAAATACATGATTCAATAATACGAAATTGTTATAAGATTTAAAAGAATGATAAATGTAAAAGCTAAATTATGACTTTTTTTGCTTAAAGCCCCGGTATCTGAACCAACTGGTCCGACTAATCCGGAGTTCGGGCCGAATCGCGTCTGCAGAGTGATAAATTATGATTTCATTTGTATGAAAAGAGAAAGCCAATTGATCGAATGAACAAATAAAAACTTTAGATCATTCCGTAACAATTAACATTATTTAACGTTTTTGTATTATATAAATTTATAAACACGCATCTAATTAAGGATCATGGTTTCTGTTAGCCACAAGAAACTGTAATCTGGTATGAGCAGATTCAACCCTTCATCGACAAGACCTTTGAAGGCCAATAACCTCTCATCATAGTTACCTTTTTTTCTCTTAATTCTTATCCCAATTCCAAAGAGGATATACGTTGAACGAACTAATATGACCCTACTGAGTGTATACAATTTCCTTTTATTTCATCTATATTGGTTTCATTACTTCAAGAGCAAGTAATATAATCATTACTTCTGGGGTTTATACTCCATTGCCTCTCACAAGTCACTGTTGCAATGATTCAGAATTATAATCAATCAAAGGACAATTATTCAATATTATAATTAACCAATCAATTAAGAGATCACTTATTATAATCAGTTATTTAATCAGTCATTATACATAGTAATTGTGGCAGCCTGTCATCATTGGCAGATCCACATGCATTATTGCCCCTAGTACATACTTTACAGATGCAAAAATGTAAACAACGAAAACTGAATTAACAAATTTTAGCCACTACTGAAGAATATATATTATACCATTCTTTGAGTCTTGTTAACTTAGTTGCTTCATCTTCAAAGTAGTTACCTTTCAAGTTTGGATCAATAAAAGCCTTCAAATCTGCAAGACTCAGCCTCTAATTGAATTGAGTTTGTGAGTTTCTTTCTACCTAATACTACTTGAAGGATGATGACATACTCCAAACGCGTAATCTTCGCTCAGATATGAGTGGATTGAACCCTTCTTCGACAAGAACTGTGTCACGACATAGATTATGTCGAACAATTGAAGGCTTTTTTGTGTCATAGATAATGCACAAAAAAAAGTAATGATTCATATGATAGTGCTGTATGTATACACTTTCTTTTTATTTCACATGTATCAGTCTCATTACCTTAAGGCAAAGAGGTTTTTCACATGAGATGTGTTTTTTTTCTTTTCACAGACGTGTTTGATCCATAATACCGGAGCAATATGAGTGAGATGTTTAGCAACAATGTTATCTATTTGAATTAAGGATGTGAAAAAGTATTTGTAGTTTTGTACATCAACATATTAGTATTGGGAAGCTGGAAGCTGTGCATTCAAATCTCCCACATTGCTTGAATGAGGAACGGAATGAAACACAAAATCATATAAAAGCCGACTTTGGTACTCCTATAAGCTTCATACCTTTCTCGGCCTTTTGGCTAAGATCAAGTGTAGTATCGTTTTATCGCTTTAATATCGATATATGGGCGGGTCGGGCTCATACGATATTAACTCAATTTTTTATAGGGGGAAAGTCTAATAGGTAGCTTGCTATCTGGGCTTTCAAGTGTTGTCTTGGCCTTACACTGCAGCCTTGGCCTGGCACACCCCTCCAATTTCAGTTCAGCTTTTATACTGTTTTTCCACCTTCATTGCTGCGTTATATCTACATTATCATTTTCTGAACAACGTTTTTATTTGTTTTCTGTTCTTTGTTACACGAAGGAGTTTTTCTATTTGCGCAAGCTTTTTGTTTTTGTCATTTCTGGGCAACAAATCTTTTGCAGTGCAGAACTACACTCTTAATTTCTTTTCTTGATGAAATAAAAGCTGTGAATATCCGACATCGCAAGCCTTTTCTGTGGATCATCCTACTTAAGTTAAAGAATCAAGAAATCGTCCTACATCAGCTGAGAACATTAAACTAAAGGATTGGGTAACCTTGACATATTGACAAGCCTAAAATTCTTGAGATATCTACACATCTTGTGCTTGTGATCTTCTTTCCTGATTGAAATAAGTAGTTCTTCGTTTCAGCGGTTGAGGTTTATGTCTTCAACTTAGTTTAGCAGGTAGCACAACTTTTTAGCTTCACTATTACCTCAATGGTTGGATGGAAATTCACTATTGAACATGACTAATAGCAGGTAGCACAACTTGTCCTCTATCTGTCTATTTCTCATTGTGCATTATGGTTTCTGGTTTCCTCAACTACTCTCAATGAACATCATTTCTCAACTATAGTTACGTGGCAATAGAAAATTTCTTCTCTTTTGGACCATGGTTTCTCTTAGCCATAACCTAAAATATTAGTGGCCTACTATCAGGATGTACATTCGTGCAATCCAATGCGAGTCTCGTTAGCTCAGTTGGCTCATCCTCAAAGTGCTTACCTTTCAACATAGTTCCTTATGTATCAATTTCATTACTTTAAGACCAAGACATTTTTCAAGTGATATTGTTTTTTTTGTTTTTTTACAGATGGTCCGGAAGCAACAAAAAGCTTATTTATAGCACATGAGCAATATAAGAAGTATGGTTAGTCGACAATGTTAAGTATGTGAAGTAGTAATTTGCAGTTTCGTACTTCTACATACAAGTAAGGGGAAGCTGAAGGTGTGTACTCTTCTCCCACATTGCTTTAATGAAAGGAAAAGGGAAGCAAAGGAGGATATAAAAGCAGGCTTTAGCACTCCAATAAGCCTCATACCTTTCTCGGCCTTTTGGCTAAGATCAAGTGTAGTATCTGTTCTTATCAGTTTAATATCTGATATATGGACCATTGGTCCATACGATATTAACTCAATTTTTTAAGGGGGAAAGTTAAATAGATAGCTTGCTATCTGGGCGTTCAAGTGTCGTCTTGGCATTACACTGTAGCCTTGGCCTGGCACACCCCTCCAATTTCAGTTTAGCTTTAATACACCTTTTGCACCTTCATTGGTGGTGATACTATGTCTTAGTCTCCTCTTTTCTTTTTATTTTTTTGATTTGAGTAAAAACAAAAGGATTTCATTAAATTGCCGGGACATAGCCGAACTAAATCCGGATCAACATCAACACCAGCTTAATGCTGGACTACCACCATACGAAACGAAAATAAAAAAACATGGAAAAACCATGTCAACCAAATTCTGCCTCATTAGAGAGGAGTTGATTTGGTAAGATAATACAATAGTCACACTTGTTCATAACATAAACTTACCGACTAAAAACCTAAAAAAGCCGGAAAGACTAACTACTACGACTTGATCTAAAACATAATACAGACACATGAAATAAAATACAACACACTAAAACACCAAAAGCCACTGAAGAAAAACAAAACACAGAAAAACCAAAAGCCACAATTGACAGTGACATGCACACCACTAGGAACACCGCCACCCATCAACCGGAGAGCATCCGGCGACGAAAGCCCGATCCACCTGACATAAGACAAAATCACACACAACTTATTTCCCAGGACATGCAAGGAGAGCCAAAGCCAAAATCCGACCACCATCATCCGAAGCCACCCGAGGAACCAAGAGAGCACCCCAATCGGCCAGCATTCGGTTCAGACCATCTCCGGAATAAGCAACCCCACGCATCTGCCGCCAAAGAAACCTGCTATCCATCGCAAAACAGAAGGGGAGACCACATCCGGCCAAAAAAGCCGCCTTCCCGGCCGGAAAAATAGAGAAGGCGGTTGTAGATATGAAATTTATTGGAAGAGGAAACAAAAAAGAAATAAAAAGAAAAGAAAGAGAGGATAGATCTAAGTACAAGGAGAGTGAAAACTACCGCCGGCACCGGCGCCTTTCGGCGGCCGGTGCCGGAAAAGAGAGGCTTGAAAGGTGAAAGAGATGGGATGGCTAGAAAGAGGACAGAGAAAAACTTTTAGTGAGAAAAACTTTTAGTGAGATGGGATGTCTTTGTCTCCTTAAAGTGTAAAGTAAATTGTCTAAATACTATTATTATTACAATTAACAAGGCTATCTATTCTTAATTTAAGTATATAAAAGCTGTGTATATCCCACATCACAATCATTTACACAATAGTCCCTTCTGAATTACCATAAAACCTGAGCTGCTTGAGCAGAGATCCAAAAGTTTGATATTTCTAGGGGTTCAGATCCATTGCAGCAACAATATGGCGTTGTGAGATGTATATGGCAAAATCGACTACATGTTTATGTTTTTTTTTTTTTTTGGGTTACTTTCATCACCAATTTTTGATGATATACACCTCATAACGCCACATTGTCACTATATATGATCCGAACCCATACTTAATGCCCCTAATACTCAAACTTATGAATTTTAACATGATATCAAAGTCAACCTCACATTTTGTCCATGTTCATTCACGCCATATATTGTAAGAATGTCGGTTGAATTTGTTATTTGTCCTACGTGAAAAACCTGTTATTGTTTCCAAGATGTAATAAGATACAACACTATTTCCTTGCTGTTTGAATGGAACTTCCCTATTTAAGATTACTACTTTTTTTTACCTATTTTACAGATGCAAAAATGTAAATAATTAAAAAGGAAAAAAAAAACTACTTTTAGCAGCTACTGAAGAATATATAAATCCATTCTTGATGAAGTTTCTGAAGTTCTATCTCGATTCCATGAAACTTCGTATCACTCTGTTTTCTCTTGGCGTTCTTCGTTCATTTTTTGAGGTCCCGCGTTTTTCCCAGGCCTGTATCTGACCTTCAATCCATCTTTGGATTGAAGGTGGATTGAAGGTCAGATACAGGCCATGCAAAATGTTAGACCAATCTCAGCAATCTGGTGTCCTCAAATTCTCTCAATGAACATCAAGTCTCAAGAATAGCAGTTCGTTATGGCAACCGAAAATTTCTTATCTTTAAGGACTATTGTTTCATTTAGCCATTACTAAAGGTCCTCAGTTCTTCAATAACTAAAGACATTAGTGGCCTACTATCAGGGTCTTCATTCGTGCAATCAAGCGCGAGTCTCGTTAGCTTAGTTGCTTCATCCTTAGAGTAGTTACCTTTCAGGTTTGGATCAATAAAATCTTCAAATCTGCAAGATTCAGCCTCTAATAGCATTGAGTTTGTGAGTTTCTTTCTACCTAATACTACTTGAAGGATGATGACTCCAAACGCGTACACGTCGCTTTTCTCTGTAAAACGACCTGTGGTTATATACTCTGGAGCCATGTAACCAAAAGCTGCACTAACTTTGACTGCTGAATAAACAACATCATCTGCAAGAAGTTGTAGTAGCCCACAATCTGATATGAGCGGATTGAACCCTTCGTCGATAAGAACTTTGTCAGCACATAGATTCTGGTGAACAATTGAGGGCTTGTTTACGTCGCTGCTATGTAGATAATGCACCCCTGTTGCGATTCCCTTGATTATAGAGACTCTTGAAGGCCAGTCAAGAACATTTCTGCTGTTTTCTTCTAGATCAAGATACAAAGACAGATTTCCTTTAGAAGCAAAATCATAGATGAGGAAACACTCTCCGCGGCCCTTGGAGCAACAGAAACCTCGAAGGGAAACGAGGTTTTTGTGCTTTAAAGAGGTTAATAAACTCAATCCATTCATAAATTCCACTTCTTGAGACTTGCAGCTTCTTATGTTGATGCTTTTTATTACGACTGAAGTACCATCTTTTAGAATGCCTTTATAAATTGAAGATACATTGCTCTTTCCAAGCAAGTTAACTTCTGAGAAATGACGCGTTGCTGACTCTATTTCTTCCAAATTGAACTTTGATCCCTGTTGAATTACTGGGCAGATGCCATCACAGTTTTGATCTTTAATCATTTGATCTCGCCCTTGTGAACGTTGGAGGCTAAGCAATGGTGGTGGGCTTTTATTTGATTCCTTCGCCTGTGCTGTACTTAAACGGTCACCAGAAAACTCCGAAGTGTTACTGATTCTTTGTTTCCGTCGCCTATAACGAAATATGCAGAGAAATCCAACAGTCAATAATGCCACTGTAAGAGTAGTGATGCCAGTAACGACTGCTATTCTTGGTATTTTTGATGAACTTGAGCTATGAGTTTGGCTCCCATGTACTGGCACATGAGCAGCTTCAGGATTAGCAGAACTGGTTGTATTCAGTATTGGTATCGAGGGATCGATTTCCGCCTGATTCGTGTTCAAATTATCCCAAACAGTGCATGTTCTCAAAGAAGAGAATCCATTACCACATAAACCAGGATTGTTGCTGAAAATGAAATTTTCATTCAACTTCTTGAGGCCTACATACATTCAAGAGTGTCAGATAAAAAATAAAAAATAAAACATTAGCATCCGAAAATCAGAGTAATCTATTTTTTTTGATGAAAATGTAAGCATTTAACTTACTAGGAGGAACAATTCCTGAAAGTTCATTGTTTTGAACATCTATCACCTCAAGCAAGGGAAGAGTAGCTAAAATAGCTGGGATTGGACCTGAGAGCTGATTGAAGCTTAGATAAAGCCTTTTAAGCATCCCCAAATTCCCAAAGCTTAAAGGGATTTGTCCACTCAACTTGTTGTATTCTAATGCTACAACACTTAGCTGCTTCATGTACCCTATTTCTGTTGGTATTGCCCCTGTTAACTGGTTACCAGATAGCTCCAACACTGTACAGAAACAAAAAAAAGAAAGAAAAAAAAAATCAGAATGAAGGATAACATTTTCTCAAAACTAAAAACACCTAGCTAGATCTAAAACATCCCTATGTGCATTGGTTTCACACGGGGAGATGAGAATTCTTCCAAATAAAACCAGGAAGGAAAATTTTGGGCTTTTTACTTCCTGAATTGAAGTATAATTTCTGGACCATTAGATTACAAAAAAGTAGGGCCATTTGTTGTAGTTTTCTGAGATCCAATGGTCCAAAACCATCATTGATGACACCAACATGACGCCATATATCAATATTCATGGACCTAGAATAATCAAAGTGTTCAAGTTGGAAAAAACAGTACCAACCTTGGAGGCTAGCCATGCTTCCAATCTGAGGAGGTATCATTCCAGAGAGATTATTAACATTGAGATAAAGATCAGTCAGCTCTGTAAGATTAGCAATCTCCACTGGTATTTCTCCACTCAAAGAATTATAATGCAAATACAATCCAGACAAACACTTGAGTTCAGATAACGCCGGCGGTACTTTTCCGGCGAGCCCTTTACTTTGCAACGAAATATTAGCCACTTTCCTATGCTCGTTACAACCAACACCAACAAACGTGCCACCACAAGGATCTCCGTCACTTGTCCAAGAAGAAAGATACTTCCTTTCTGGATCTAATAAAGTCTTAATCTCCATTAAAGCCTTCAACTCGGCATTTCCACAAACGGGTTTTGGGTAATTATAACAAATTGAAAGGAAAAAAACAAGGAAGCAAATGAAATAATTTGAAAAGACCATTTCTGGGATGTTTTGTAGCAACTCAGTCATGCAAAGTTGAGAGAAATTTCTAGGGTTGGTCCTTGTTTTCACACGTGAAAATTTGAAAAATGGAGAAGGGGCATGTGGTGTGCTGGTGGAAATGGGAAAACTTTAGTGCCAAGTATTTTGTTGGTTAGTGCAAGCAAGGGAAAAGTACAGGAGATGGTGTGTCTGGGGAAGAGAGGGAAAATAGTGGGGGATGGGTTTGCCGACGTTAGTATACTGTATAATTTTCACATGCATATTTTGCTAATACATGCGCCTATTATATGATAACATTGGATGGATATGATGCTTTCTTTAGGAAATGATGTTTGACAAATGTTTGCTATATGATGTCTCATATATAGGTTTTACCTTTTACCGATGAATTATACAAATGTTACTGTTACAACGGTTTTGTTATATGGACCCCGATCCCCGCCGGTACACGATGCCCGGCTTGCCCGGCTGTGCATCAAAACGACACTGTATCGACCCGAAACGATGCCGTTTGGTTCCGACCTAAAAAAAAAAAAAAAAAAAAAAACCACAGCATCGAGACGGCGTCGCTTCGATCCGAAACGACGCCGTTTTGATGCACAGCCGGGGGAGCTGTACATCATATACCGTCGGGGATCTTTCTCCTTTGTTATATTAACTTCTTCTTTTTTTTTTTTTTAATATTATTGATTTTGATGTAAAACTTATTGATCATGATGTAGATCCATTGGCGAATCTATGTAGTAATACGTGGGGTCAGTCGCCTCCACATAGATCTGAAAAACGATGTATTTTTATAGTTAAAAAATATAAAAATATTACTAATATCTTCACTCGATATTTAAATTTGTTTCGATGCCGATACGAATAAAGTTTTCTGTGCCAACCATTGTTTAGACCTACACTGATAATAGCATGACCTGTTTCACTATCACCTCCAACCATCATGTCATATCGTGGTTTTCAAAGACAAAGAAAAAGTTGAAACTAAGGTAAGTTAAGAGTGGTTTTACATCCACTATAGATAGTGTATAATGGATATACACTACACTCATCTTATCCATTCATTTAAAGTAGTACACTTTAATCAATGAATAAGATGAGTGTAGTGTATATCCATTACATATTATGTATAATGAATATATCATTTTCTGTAAGTTAATTGGTTGTATGTGAAATTTTAGAGTGGTCCAGGTGCAAGTTTTGGACAACCAAGTCAGCACTTTCAAAGGGATACATTGGTGGAAAGTTTTTACAGGTAGGGGCCCATTTTAGAATGTTGGATTCCTATTGGTTTTGGTGCACCAACCAGGATTTGCACCATGTCCAACATAAAATTTGTGTGGTTGTATTGAGATGATTTAATAGATTGGATTAAGACGACTTAATATATATAGAATATTATAAAGGTCATTTCGAAGTAAACATAAAATATTTTGGGTGTGGTTAGGGGCATCATCTTGAAGGTTTCTAAGGATATTTGTAGCAGAGACTTTAAAATTTATCTCTAAAATACTATAAAATAATATATATCTCTATTTTCCAATCATTTTATACAACATATAATTCACAACATCCTTATCATTATCCTTATAATATTTCAAATACTACTAAATAATACATATTTTATTTTACGATCATATCCATACACACTAAATATTAATTATTTTACTCCGGCAATATCTCTATCATTATTCCCAAAATTTGATATATTTAATTATGTTTGGGATGTGAATAATGCATCCTCAAATGTAAAGATGTATTGTTCATATCTTTACAAACAAATAAGATAGAGCCTCTGTTGTACAAGACATTTGAGTGTTATCCATATATTTTCTTTACTTTAAGGATATAACACCTTATATGGATTCTGCTACGAATGCCTAAGTCCGTCATCGGTGGTTATAGTAATGACATGATTGTGAATACGTTTAGAATACAAAATCCCTTTATTTTTAATCTCCTTCGTATACTAAAGATATTTATGAATTGTTAAAATAAAAAAGAATATGGAACACTAATGGCACGTTTGAATTGCGGTAATAGAATGAAATAAAATGCTTTTTTCATTCCATTCCATTAATTTGGCATGTTTGGCATCGGAAGAATGAAATATGTTTTCATTCCAACGGAATGAAAATAAATGATTTTCATTCCATCCAAAATCCAATGGAATGGCCGGAATAGAATGAAAAAAATAAATCATGCAATAAGAAACGATTTCATTCCACTGTCTATCAAACGCAATTCTATTGCATTCCATTCCAACAGATTCATTTCATTCCATTATATTCCATCAATCCAAACAAACCATAATAATATCTTGGATGTAACTTCAAATTTGTTACGATGGTGGTTTCAGTGAAATAATTTTTGAATCTGTATTTTTTTTCACTCTCTTATTATTTACAAGTAGTACATATTACAACAATTCTATAGAATAATGAATGGAGTGTTGGAGAATTTTTGCGCTGGAAATTTGGAATAATGTCATGTACCAGTCCGACAATGTTTTTTTGGCTGTTATTTTTTTTTTTCCTTTTCAAACATTGCTAATTAAACGTACACTTACATAATAATAAAAAGTATAAAAATGCACATTGGATATAGATATATCCTATATATAATATAAGGTCAATGAATGAGAATAGCCGTTCAAGAGCACATGAACACTGCCAGTAGTGTAGTGCACATATACCCAACTGATAGAATTATCTCGTGAACACTTAATTTATATAAAATAATTGGCAGTGATCTTAATATATAGTAGGAATAATGTGTACATCTATTAATTAAAGATACATTAACAGCCACTAATATATGTTTTTCTGATGATGTCATGTTATCACATTTTAAAATAATTTATAGATTCAAAAACTTAGAGCAAATATATATAAAATGATAAAATGAGTGGCCTTCTATTGGAAATATTGTAGATAGTAACAGTATTATATTCTCTGATCTTATTCTGATATGTTCACACTTTGTATTTAATATAATTGATACGGTAGAGATACGGTGGTTATAATCTTATTGTATAAATATTTTGGTGTATACAATAATACAATCATCAGTTCCCTTTCTCTTTCATCGGCCTCCCCTATCTTCTTCCCCATGTCTTCACAATCGGAAATTACCTCTCCGCCGACAGCCACTTCCGGCTCCTCCCTTCCTGCTCTTGTCCCCTTCAATTCTGGTGCCCAAGCACCCATGAAGCTCACAGGCGACAATTATGCCATGTGGGAAATCCAATTTCGGTCTCTGCTCGTTGGTTATGACCTCTTCGGCTACGTCCACGACCGCCACTGTCACCACCAATGGTGCCACCGCTCCCAATCCGGCACACCATCACTGGTACCGGCAGGATCAATTGATCCTCAATGCTCTGATCGGATCCTTATCAGCCACTGTTCTGGGGTCGATTCATGCTCCAAAAAGCTCTAGGGATGTCTGGACTGCTCTTGAGGATCTCTACGCCAAGCCATCTCATGGGCGTATTAAGCAAATCAAACAGACCATGAAGAGGACTATGAAAGGTACTATGTCTATCACAGATTATTTACAATTTATGCGCAACAAATCGAACGAGTTGGCACTTCTGGACAAACCCATGGATCCGGAAGATTTAATTGACGTTATTTTGGACAATCTTGGTGATGAGTATGCCGATTTGATTCGTGCTGTCCAAGCCCCGCGACTCTCTCATCACTATTGACGAGCTTCATGAGAAATTATTGAATTACGATGCTTCCCGTCGCAAGGCTGCTCCTCCTATGCCCTCTGCCGTCGCTCATGCCGCTGTCCGGTCACCATCTCCGGCTAGCCCTCCGCATCCCACAGGTAGCACAGGTAACTCGGGCAATTCAGCCCGTCCCCTCGACCCACCTCCTCCCTCCAAGCCTGGGTCCCCCCACCGCCCCCGATCTTCCTTCCTCTGTTTCTCTTCTCGGCCCACAACCTCCATCCCCACCCCAGCAAACCCGCCCAACGTCCCCACCCCCACAAACCCGCCCACCATTTCCGGCTCCCCCACCACCTACCTCATCACACCCACTGACCACTCGAGCTAAAAATAATATCTCTTAGCCCATTCAGAAACTGTCTCTTCTTAGTAGCCTCTCGTCCCATGAGCCCGAGCCAACTACTCTCTCCCAAGCCCTTGCCCCGCCCTCCTGGAAATCAGCCATGCAACTTGAGTATGATGCCCTTGTCAAGAATCACACGTGGGATTTGGTGCTTGCTGATCCCTCCTTTAACATTGTGGGCTGTTGATGGGTCTATCGTACTAAGCATCTTCCCGATGGATCCTTAGACCGCTATAAAGCTCGTCTCGTCGCTAAAGGCTTTCATCAACGTCCGGGGGTTGACTGCTTTGAGACATCAAGCCCGGTCGTCAAACCTACGACTATTCGGGTTCTTCTTGCCCTCGCCACTTGTCATGGTTGGCCTCTTCGCCAGCTCGATGCAAACAACGCTTTTTTGCAGGGCTCTTTATCTGAGACAGTTTATATGCATCAACCACCTGGCTTTTCTGATGCAGCACGTCCAAATCATGTTTGTCGACTCAACAAGGCGCTATATGGGCTCAAACAAGCCCCTTGTGCTTGGTACTCTGAGCTTCATTCTTATCTTATTTCTGCAGGTTTTCGCAATGCTCATGCCGATGCCTCTCTCTTTATTTTTCATGCTGGCTCTACTTATCTCTATGTCCTAGTCTATGTGGACGATATTATTGTTACTGGGTCCGACCCCGATGCGGTTCAGTCCTTTATCTCCAATCTTGGGGTTCGGTTTTCTATCAAGGATCTTGGTCCGTTGCAATATTTTCTTGGTATCGAAGGTCTTACTATGCTTGTTGCCCTACTCTTATCTCAACGCAAGTACGTTTTGAAGCTTCTTGCTAAAGCTCGTATGGACAAGGCCAATCCGGTCTCTACTCCTCTTCCGCACGACCTATCTGTTCTCACACCCACCTCGGGCTCGCCACTTTCTGATGCCACCCTCTTCTGCAGTATTGTAGGGAGTCTTCAGTACTTACTATTCATGCGTCCTGACATTGAGTTTGCCGTCAACAAACTCGCTCAGTTTATGCATGCTCCCACGGACACTCATTGGTCCTTTGTTAAACGACTTCTCCGCTACCTTGTTGGAACCGTTGATCAGGGCTTACACATTTATCGTGATTCTCCTATTGTCTTACATGCATTTTCCGACGCTGATTGGGGTGGCAATCGGCCGGACTACGCATCCACCGGGGCCTACGTTGCCTTTTTGGGTCGCAATGCCATCTCTTGGAGCTCGAAAAAGCAACGCACCGTTGCCCGCTCCTCCACCGAAGCTGAGTATAAATCCGTTGCAGACACCGTTGCTGAGCTCAAGTGGTTACTGTTTCTTCTCCAGGACTCGGCTTCCCCTCCTCCCACGTCCCCGTGGTCTACTGTGACAACCTTGGTGCCGCACAACTATCCTCCAACCCGGTTTTTCACTCGTGCATGAAGCATGTCGCTATTGATTATAATTTTATTCGCGATCAAGTTAATCAAGGCGTTGTCCGCGTTACTCATGTCCTTGCTGGCGATCAAATTGCAGATGTTCTCACCAAGTCTCTTCCCCGACTTGACTTCGTCTCTTGGCGTGACAAGTTGTGCCTCCGTCCCCGCAGCACAACCTGAGAGGGCGTACTGGAAATATTGTAGATAATACCGTTAATATTCTCTGATCTTATTTTGATATGTTCACACTTTGTATTTAATATAATTGATACGGTAGAGATACGGTGGTTACAATCTTATTGTATAAATATTTTGATGTATACAGTAATACAATCATCAGTTCCACAAACTCTGTTACCTTCATACCAACTTTACTATAACGACAAGATTTTAATATATAAAAAAAATCATCAAATTAATAAATAAAAAAAGAAAAAAACTCACACAAGAGCCTGAATATACATTAAATATGAATATGAAACTCTTGCGAATACTTACCAATTTTTATTATTATGGATACAAAACATACGTACATATATTCTTTTTCTTCCTTGACGAAAACTCGGAACCTTCGGATTAATTAAAAGCCACGTTAATTACCACAGGCCCAACGCTTTGTTGGCACTATAAATCTTCATGTGTTCACCTAAATTCCAGTGACGTCAGCTTTAATTTAATAAAAATTAAAGAGTACAATAAAAAGGAAAATGATATGTGCACTACATTTTTTTTAGTGCACAAACCACTACATGTGTGGTATCCATTGATTAAAATGATTAATTATTTTTTATGATTGGTCGCAACAAAATATGTGGTGTTGATTGTGTTGTGGTTGAAGAATTAGTGGATGTATCACTACTTCAATAAAAAAACATATATTTTGTGTTCATTGTTTTTATGATTGGACCAAAAGGATGTGTGCACGTTCTTATCACATGATATACACTGTATCAACAATATGATATAGTTCTGTTTAAAAAAAAATGATATAGCAGCCCTATATATATATATAACTTATATGAGTCACATGATATGACATGAAATGGATTAATTTATGCTTCATCAATTAAATTATAATACTATATTAACATATGCATCTCAATATAAATGTTGATATAATAGCGGGTATATTAAGCTCCATTCTAACATTTTTTGGTTTTTATTCCGGCACTTTTATATTTTTTTGTTGGAGCGTCTTAACTTTTTATTTTCGCTAAATTGTTTTATCACTTTTTTTATTCCCAACATTTTTAACTTTAATAGTTTTAAATATTATATACCAGACATAAAAAAATAGTAGTTGTAATATTCCATTATATATATAGTATACTACTATAGGGACAGGTTACCAAAATGTGTTGCGTAACACATTCAAATTTCCAAGTTTGAATCTACCCCTGCAATTGTTGTATGGTAAAAGCAACTTTCGGGCGACATTCTTACTTTATTTAGAAAAAGAAAGCTTTGAGATTATCAAAAAGATTAGAGAATAATCTTATACTATGTTCGTCCCATAAAGATTAGAGAATAATTTTATACTACACCCCCCCCCCCCCACCCCTCATAAGAAAAAATTCATTTTTAAAAATGAATTGTCTCATAAAAAATATTCATTTAGAAAACCAATATACCCTTTAATGTATTTTTTTCAGACACACCACTAATATTTAATATTTATATATTAATTTCATATTTCAAAAAAAATATTTATTATTTTATAGGGGTATATATGTCAATCAGTATTTAAAATACAATCTATTAATTATTTTTTTTAATCTGTGTACACTAAAAAAGGAACACATTTTATGCGACGAAGGTAGTATAAGCCAAAGAATTGGAATCCAAGGTTCAGTTGGTACGTACACCTGCGCTATACACAAGTTCCAATGTGAGATATTTTAACACGTCCCCTCAAATGTGGGCCTATAAAGAGGCATTTTTATGACCAACAAGAGGCCCAACACTTGCATACTAAAATGGGTGGCTCCGATACCATGAAGGATCTAGGCTCAAACTCATATAAGAGGAGATGTCTCATCCCCAAATCCATTTCTTAATATGATGATACACAATTACAAGTTCCCAATATGAGATACTTTAACAAAATTTGATGGATGTCGACAGTCGGTCGCGGCTACCTTTGCACTTTTAATGTCATTCAAAATTTCAAATTCTATGTGATTGATGAGATAGTCCAATAATCGTATGCTCTTTTGCTCGGCACGCCTTTTTCTAAGATGTTGTTGTAAGTTAGGTTTGTTTGGTTTTCTTTTTTCAACTATATATATAGTCTTTAGGCTATAGTTTAAGGAAAATGATATGTGCACTACACTTTTGTGTAGTGCACAAACCACTACATGTGTGGTATCTATTGATTAAAGTGATTAATTATTTTTTGTGATGGGTCCCAACAGAATATATGGTATTGATTGTGTTGTATAAGATGTTGTGGTTGAAGAAGTAATGAATGTATCACTACTCATAGTTTAAAGTCTCCCATAGCGTTGAATTTATGGTTGGAATGACCCGGTCATCGTGAGGATTCCATAAACGCTATTTTTTTAATCGTAAATAAGGAAAAGTTATTGTGTGGTGAGAGAATTTGAGGTGAAGTGACGGGTGAAACGATTAAAACCACATAGTTTAAATACAAAATGAAGATGTGTGGTGTGTGGTGTGTGGTGTCACGATGTCTCCACACCGTATGGATACACCACACAATAACTTCCCATAAATAAGCTTTCAAAGTTTGTACGATTGTGAGATTTTATATGCACTCATATATGACGTCACCGCTGTAATGTCGGCCATAAATTCTTTTTTCTAAAAAAAAAAACCTTACAAAATTACTTAAGAGTTATTACACTTGCAATAATGAATCAGAGATGCCTCAAATATTGTTGTATTCTTACCATGGATTCCATTACTCATATACCCCTCCGTTCCGATTTATTCAAGACGGTTGTCAAAATCATGCATATTAAGAATATAAGTTAATGCATTAACTTTTACAATAAAATAATTAGAATGTCATTGGATATAATTAATGCGATTGCTTTTTATATCTCCTAATATAATAAATAAGGGTAAATCAAGTAAAAAGACAATAAATGTTGCATTGAAAATTGTACTGCCTCACATAAAATGGAACAAAATATTTTAGCAACGGTCCTCAGTTATTATGGAACGGAGGGAGTATATTAGAAAGGCCATTCTAATTGTGAAACTTAGGTTGAAAACTCAAACTCTTGTAGAATAATTCTAATATCCTAAATTAGAAATTTGAGGTTAAGAAATTATTAATATACAAGTTTGAAATATAATGATTTTGTGTAAATTACTTTATATATAACGATTACAAAGAGTATAAATAGTTATTGGATTCATTTTGATTTAAATAACCTGTAGCATTATATTCTAGGGCGTTACGATAACTATTTTGGATGTGTTTGTGACGTCCCGTTCCCGGACACCGAGTCCTTATCCGGAAAAGAACGCCCGGCATGTATAATATCAAATAAAATCTAATATTATACATAAGTCTTACGTCATATATCATAAACACAATGCGGAAGCAAAACGGCTCGGGAAAAATTTCAAAGATCAACTAGAATACGAAATAAAAGAAAGCCTTCAAAACAATTTCAACAAAAAACATCATGCATCATATGTCTTCATCGTCCTCATCTCCATCAAAAACCTGTTCATCTTCTCAAAACAAAACATATAACGGGTAAGTACATACATACTTAGTAACGAGTAGAAGCTATTGAATAATACGTTTTATAATGAAAAGAAAGTAAACGTCGTCTTATTATTAATCCGTTATTAAATGATCTTACACCAAGCTATCACATTATATTCATAGTATAACATGAGGTCCTTAGGGTTACTAACTTAGCTTATCTTTGTTACAGCATGTTTGCGAGGGCACTACACTTAGTGAGATATGTACTAAGACAAAAGACGCAACCCTATGAGATAAATCTCTAGCGGTCCCGAGATAGTCATTCCACTTTGTCTGGCCAACCCTAGAGAGCTAACCGATGAATGTCTATCTCGTTCGTGAGTTTGTCCGGCGGAATGATGACTACTTTATCTGGCGGGTCTAGAATCCGGCAGTGATCATCACCACTTTATCTGGCCAACCATCACATTGCCGATATTGTACCGTGTCTATCCAAGCTCTCATGATGTTTAACCTTTTATCTAGTCAAATACGTTTATTAAATGATTAGCTAGCCACCTAGGTTCATTCAGGACAAAAACTCCCTACTCCCTCTTCTTAGACTCAAGCTAGCAATTACACAGACATTGATAAATACTAACTCATCAAAGCACAAGCCCTTTCATGATCTTCCGACGGATCCGAACTTCAACTCTCTTTAAGAGTACATCCGGTGCCGAAGCTAAACGAATCGGAAGCTCAATCGAGGCTTGTTCAAGTTTAATTAATCTTATTTAAACTCATTATCAATACTACAATTCAAGCTAAACATCACAATCACATTAGCTACAAAATCCATTTTCTACCAAATTGTATATTCATATTTTTCGGAAAAGAAAATAACACAACACAACTATACATTATATATTATTATATAGATCATTTATTTTTATTTTATTTTATTTATGCTGCTACCTTTTTATTTATTTATTTATCTAATTCTGCTCTTTTTGGTTTTCGATAGTGCAGCAGAGCAAGTGACCAACACAAAATTATATAATAAAAACCACCAAACAGCAAACCAGAAGGGAAAAGACTATATCCTAGAATATCTATTAAAATATTTACACACACACAAGAACTTGAAGACTGCTGTAGTTATTTTGTTTTTTTGTTTTTTTTAAGTTAACATGCCGATAATCCCAAACGTAATAAGAACGGAAGAGTGTACAAAGCAGTGGTAATAGCAGGGAAATTAATATATGAAAACCCTCTACTTCATCTTAACATTAATCATTATAAAACATCAATCATTCAATATGAAAACCCCGTTATCTTAATTGCGAGCAACAAACGATCCAAAACACCAAAAGAACCTAGCTTTCGATTCAACCTACAAATTGATCAAACTACGATTCTTGAACATGAAAGCAACCTAACTCAGAACATCTAACTTATACTACGAATTTGCAGCCAAAACTTCTCAGAACAAAAAACGAATGAAATCTTACCTTCTCCAAACGGTTAACTGCTAGGATCAAAAGAATCATCTCCTTCCGTAGAACCTTTTCCTCCTGATACGTCTGTTGAAAAGAGCAACGGATGCCTCGAAATTCGAAAGTCTCTTCTATTTTTTTTTTCTCAAACTTGCGCCCCTCTACTCTCAAAAGGTTAACGTGAAACTGTTTTCTGAATAATGGGAATTTAATTCCCTATTAATCCCATTAAACTTATTTTAGCTAATTCCTTAATTAATAAAAACTTTAATTTCCTTTCTTTTCTTAAATTCCATTAATTAAAATAAAAGACTAAGATGCCCCTTTCCGAAAAATCGGAATATTACAGTGTTACTTAATCAGTATTTTTTTTGAAACATTAATCAGTGTTTTTATTTTTAAACAAGTATTATTATTATTGTATATATTATACACTACTCTTACATCATATTATCGGTTAGATTAAATAATAAAAACATTCAAAGATCCAAACCTCAAGAATTGTTTTTTTTTTTTGGTTTTGTTTGACGATCAATTTTTATTCCAACTCCAAACAGAATGTTTACAATGTGCAATCAAAGACGAAGCGAAGGGCAAAAAAAAAAGAAAACTCGTGGAAGTAAAAAAGACCAGATTCAACAATTCAACGACATCACCAGGGTCTCAGAGCATAGAGGTTCCACGCCAGCTTGAGATTAATTTCTTGTCCTTCGGACCATTTGAGATAGCAGAACTTGCAACGGAGGGCGTTCTTGTTGAGGGTCATGAGACACTTTATCTCTCTAACGCCAGGTAGTATAAACCACATACCGAAAGACCTAAGGTCAGTCCCTAGGACATAACCCAGTTGCCAAGGGGCATGGGTGTGTGGTGCAGCCTACCGGGAGATTAGAGGTTCGATTCCCACAAGAGGCGAATTATTTCCTCTTACATAATAAATGCAAGCCCAACGATTCTGATCTACCGGGGGATCCTGATTAACATTCTCTACTCATCCCGTGAGACAGGAAGAGTGTAGACCCTCATGGTTTGAGTTTTACCATAAGGTCAGTCTCAAGAATTTACCAAAAGGTAATTACTTGTATTGTCCTATCTCTTTTTTCCCTTATGGAATTGGAGAGTGATGTCTAAAGTTTCCACCATGAAAAAGATAGTGTAATAATATTGAATTCTCCGCTAGAATTATGACTTCTTTTTGTTTGCTTTCCCCACCATTCACGACTTGATTAATTTCAGTTTCAAATACTACAAAATAAAAATAAAAATTAAAAAAAATACTATATCTTGGTTTGATATCCCATGTTTGTATGGTAGAGGTAACATTATCGAGATACAATGTTGAGACATAATGGACTGGATAAATAATTTGGATTAATCATTTTAAATCAGAGATGTATTTAAATAGTTTTTTTTTTGAGGAGGGAGGGGGGGGGGGGGGTTATGAATTTATTATGACTCAAGTATATAACATCGTTTTTTTCCAAAATAAAAGTATATAACATTGTTACGCCTTAGTTATAGGGCATTACATATGGTATCAGAACCGATTACTAAACAAAATTAAATGACCTACTGCGAGGGACAATCGGGGTTACCTCAAGAATCCTCTAATAGAGTCTTGACTTTTGACAAGGACACTACTGGTTCTTTAAGAGGGGGAAATATTATATCTAACTTTGGAAAAACTAGAGAAAGATCGTGATACACAGTTGAGACATTAGGCGTTCAAGCAGTATTAATTAGAGCTGACTATCAAACGTAACTAAGTGTCAGACCGTAAGAAAATCTAAATAGTTATTGATCAGGTAAGGTCGCTACATTCAAATTCAAGGGGTTGCATCTCCAACCCGTATCTATTATTATGATCTTAATATTGGTACAACTTCCCCTTTTTGCAGAATGAGTGCTGAATTCCTAGTTTTTCAGTAATGGTCTAAAATTCCAAGTGGTTCCTTTTTTTTTACACTAAAACACCAAAATGGTGTAATATTACATTATTCTTTTCCAACCGTTTACACCAATTCTTACACCAAAAAGAATATTCTATATTAAAGCATTGAATTAATAAAAAAAGAAAAAGAAAAAATTGACGTGACTGAAATGGTAAATAATGTTGAGTCGACCCGACACCATATTTGGTGTTAAAAGAAAGGGAAATGGTAAAATAGGAAAAAAAAGGCCATCATTGGAGTAGCACAATTTCTCCAAAATGGGGGGATAGTACCGGGCCATACTCCGTTGGAGATGGCGTAAGAATCAAGGTTCAAAACGGACCAAAACTTTAATGTGCAAAGAGGGCAACAGTTAACATAAAGGTGTAATGAAAATGCGTGTAAAATAGATAATTCTGTCATTTTTTTTATGGTACTGCCAAAATTTTCAATGAAACAATCATAAAATTGAAAGAATTGTTTTTCAAAATATTTGGTGATTTTCAAATTTTGACCATATTAAGAAAAATATTGATGATACCATTAAATTTTAAATTTCATGACCTGTGAAAAATTAGCGAAATCGTTATTTTTACAATATACCACATCATCAAACCATTGATTTTTTTTTTTTTTTTGGGTGTTGAGAAACAGTGTGTTAGTGCTATGTGGGGGCATTGGGAAAGAAAAATTCTCCAACTTTTCATAAAAGGTGAAAGTTTCATCTTGTCCCCATCTGGATTTACTTTTAGATTTTGATGATCTTGCCAGTTTTTTGTTTTTTTTTTTTTTTTTTGTTTTGTTTTGTTTTTTTTGTTTTTTTTTGGGATTTGATGAACTCATTTTATCACAAGCACAAATTGCACGCAAACTAGTAATAACATGCATGTAAAGTTTTCTATCTCACTAATGAACCCTAAAATGCATTAATTATATATATATTCACTCCGTTCCGAAATAACTGGGCAGTTGCCAAACATACGCATATTAAGAACGTGATTTAATGTTTTAATTTGAATGCCAAAATAACTAAAAATACATTAGTCTATAATTAATACAATGTTGTATTAGATGTAGGAAAAACTGTAACGCACCGCTTCCGGATACCGAGTTTTTGTCCGGAAAAAAAACGTCCGGCACGTATAATATTAAATAAATTCAATATTATACTTAAGTCTCTACTACGTCGTATCGAGTTTAGCAAACGGAAGCTAAAAAGACTCGGCAAGCATAATAAATGCTACTAAGAAAAGATACAAACCAACTAAAAAGGTAGGTTATCCTTACAACAACGAAAAGAAACTTACAACATACGATGTCTTAAAGAAAAGAACAACAAACTTGTCTTACACCCTTAAAAAAAAAAGTACAACACGGTCTAAAAGAAAAACATCATAGTCTAATACAACGTCTTTGAAATTAAAAGGAATTATCATAAGAGCATCATCATGGCATCGTCGTCCTCAAACATCATCAAACTCCTGATCGAGCTCAAGATCTACTTGTTCATCTTCTCACATCACAAAGCATACAACAAAATGCAATGTAGGTAAATACAACATACTTAGTAAGAAGCTAATGTATAATTAAGTCTTACAACGAAGGGTTCATTAGTTATTATTAAATTATCTTCTTGAGACCGACTCGATTCTAGGGTTCACTTCATGCTCATCAACATGTCGTCATTAACTGTTTCTAGCTTAGCTTATCTTTGTTACATCATCATTCAAAGGCACTACGCGTGGTGTATATCCACCATAAGATATACTGTGCAACATATTGGCATATCACACCAATATCCACGGGGGAAAGCACGATAGTGTACACGCTCGGCGGAGTCCCTTCGTACGTAGGGTCTCAGACTTACGGGCCTAAGTTCCTCTGTACTTAGGGTCTTAGAGACTTACGAAGTTATCCACTTTATCTGAACGCCCACACATGGCGATATAGACTTGTGCCTTACCAAGAATGGATTGATGTTTAATCTTTTTACTACACAAGTATGTTTGTCATTATGTTGTTAACTAACCACCTAAGTGTTTTCAAGTAAGCTCCCTCACATATTCTACTCTCTTTCCTAGACCACTAGACACGGACAAGACCTAGCAATACACAGACATTGATGAATACTAATTCATCAAAGCACAAGCCATTCATACCCTTCCGACGGTCCCGAACTTCAACTTTATGGAAGAGTACATCCGGTGCCGGACCTAAACACATCAGAAGCTTAATCGAGGCTTGTTCATGTTCATTTAATGTTATTAGATCACGAAACAACATTTAAAACTATACTCGGGGCTCAAAACTGACTAAACACAAAAGAAAAACAAGGGCAATGCGCCCGCACTGGATTTAGTGCACTTGCACTGGCCAAACAGAGACATCTGAAAGGCTGGTGCGCCTGCACTGGGCTTGCACCGGCCTCTGGTGCGCCCGCACTGGCCTCAGTGCGCTTGCACCGGCTTCTGGTGCGCCCGCACTGGCCTCAGTGCGCTTGCACCGGCTTCTGGTGCGCTTGCACCAAGCCCCAGAACGTAAAAACAGACTTTCTGCCTCGTGGTGCGCCCGCACCAAGCATAGAAACTCCCAAAAACTCAGTTTTATGCATCTAAACGATCCCCACTCGATTCCAAACAAGTTTAACATCAATAGGCACATCAAAACAACAGAAAAGCATCACTTTTACATAACTAAACGTC
This sequence comes from Gentiana straminea, assembly GCA_036785695.1. NCBI lineage: Eukaryota > Viridiplantae > Streptophyta > Magnoliopsida > Gentianales > Gentianaceae > Gentiana > Gentiana straminea. Next base: position 10,485,612 of record JAVUPR010000266.1, on the reverse strand, counting down.
ACATACTTCTCTAACAACAAGTAGGCATGATTTCTAACATTAAAACACCACATTCACTCAACTTTAAACATCATAAACCTAATTACACATTAGGAAGAGCCCCTTACTTGATTAAAGCAAGACTCTAAGACAAAACCTGCAGCACTTCCTAGTTCTTCCACTTAAAACCTAATTGATCAACAATCAATTCAAGGATTAGTTGTGATCAAGAGTTCTAAACAACCAGAACTACGAATTGAGTAACTTAGAACGTCCAGACAAGATCAAATCTCGATGATTCCAAAAGTGGGGCAAAAACTAACCTTTCTCAAGGCTCTAACTTTCTGGTATCAAAACGATCCTCTAGTCCCAAAGATTACAAATCTTCAATCATTTCTGAAAACCGTCAAAGATCTTGTTATAATTGTGGGAAGTCTCTTTTGTTTTCTTCTATTTCTTTCCTTTGCTCTCAAAGAACGTGTTTTACAAATTCTGACAACTCCCAGGGGAAAATGGAAGTTTTACTTTGTAGGAAATAACCTCCAAGTGGTTATTAGCTAATTAATCCTATAAACTCCCTTAATTATGCTTAATTCTCATTTGACCCCTTCTCTTTTCTTGTTTCTTTTATTTAAATCATACTTAAAATCCACAATTAAATAGATATAATATACCGAACTTTACAAATTGACACGTTTGTCATTTCCCAAAGTTCGGGATATTACAAAAACACAATAAATGTTACATTGGAAATGTAAATGCCTCAGTTATTTTGAAACAAATCTTTTTGGTAACTGCCTCAGTTATTTCAGAACGGAGGGAGTACAAAGTACGTACGTAGTACAATAAGGTAATTTTAATTTATATTTTTCCGGTATACAATTAATGTATGTTTCGATGTATGGATCACTTTTATCCCGTATAATTTGTAACGACTCGTATCATAGGAGAGAGTGATATGGTAATGAGTCGCTCGATACGTGCTCAACTTGTGACCAATTGTGCACCCGACAGTCATATCACACATAACAGAGCGGAAAAAAATCAATTAAATTACATAAAATGCACTGAATTCGGAATAAAGCATTAAATACAGATGTGATCAGACTCGAAAAAAAAAAAAAAAGATGGAATGGATGACACAATTCTTGACAGAACCCCTCCGCAGAGCCTACAGGCCAAAGACTAACTATCCACCGTGATGGGATCGTAAATGGTTAGTATTTAATTACATTTTTGAGATTATTTTCTATAGAGATACGCGTTTTTATGGTGTATTTGATGTTGTTTTGCAGATTTGATGAAAATAAGCTTTGTAGGAGTAGTTTTATTATGTGTGACATGAAATGAAAGATCGAGTGGATTATAAAAGATGTGACTGTAGTAGAAAAATTGGATCATGGTATGATCATACCATTACATTAAAGTGTGGTTGTTTGCAATGTGGAAGAAAAGATGGATTTTACAGATTTATTTCCTATCGATCCATCATTAATAGACTTCCTTATTTTTTATTGGTGGAATATATTTTGACTTTTCAATTATTTATTATTTCTATATTTAATTTAGGAATAAAAGAATAAAAATAAAAGACACAAAAGTGCCGTAGCCACAAGGGGAGGACATTCAGCAAATAATCAAACATTTTAGTTCGGTTTAGGATCATAGACTGCTGGGACCTGCTCCTACTATTGCCGCCGGCTTTTTTTTAATGGATTCTACATCATATTTTGGATCAATCTATACTATGGTGAGTTTCTAATTTATTTTTTCCCGGTTAATTTATTATTGAAGCTTCGGTTGATGCAATTGTGAGATCAAATTGGGTCCTATTTCTCGTTTTGTTTATTGGTATTTATTAATCTTTTGATTTGATTGTCTCTAAGGTTAATATCTAGGTTGGTTATTTTCGCGAGATGATTAATTTAATCATTCAACCGTTTGCTAGGTGGAATAGCGAATACTTAATCGTTTGTGATTTTCATAATAGTAGCACATGATATGATTTTGCCGGTTCGCAGCCCGTATAATCCGCTATCATAAAGATGAATAATCTGAATTAAAATTAACCCGCGTGTGCGTTAATATTCAGAATTAGATCTCTTAGATTGTAGTGCTGCCGGAACACCAAACTCCTATGACCGTGTCCATGAGTATCTTTCGGTTAGATGGTAATTAGTGACCGTGTGTCCTGATTATCAAAATTAGGAGAGATTGGTTACTTGGCGCGAGTCTTTTGTGCATCAATGATCAGTTGAGTGAATTGAGGTGGATATAATTAATTTAACCGGAACATTTATTTTACTTATTTTCAGATTTTTAGTTTATTTAGTTTTATTAGTAATTAGCTTATAATACCAAACAAATGTCTTTTGTCGATTTTAAAAGAAATAAATCCATCGTTCTCTGTGCGTACGACTCTCTATGCAGACAATCTTTCTCACCCTATACTTGTTATAGGAAGTAGGTAAATTTATCTTTGGCGGTTTGACAGCTACCACACCGTCATAACTACTAACACAACAAACACAAATTGAAATACCCTGAAATCAAAGTAACAAAGTAATGGGAAAAGAAAAAAAAAAGAAATCCTAAGAACACAATCCCTAGGAAGCAGAATAATGGTGGTCCTCTACACTACACGCTTCTCATCCCCAGCCCCAGGCTCAACGAAGTCTTCATCTGAATGCAATTGTACTTGCACAAATAGTCCTGAATATTACTGTACAATAGTAGATATTTATTGCATTTGTAATTGATGATCTGGATAATGTTAGATAAATTTTGCATGTCAGCTCTACTTTTCAAACCTTTGACATAATCAATTAGAAAAGAGGGCATTGCTTGCTCAGTCATACAAAAAAGTAAGAGCGCTGTAGTGACGTTTTACCTTCGAGCTGGGGTGTAAGAGTTCGATATCATGTGTCGATCGACTTTTTTCAACAACAACAAAAAGGTGGACATGTACAAAATTGCTTATGTACCATATTTGAGCCAATAACTATATATGATCCAAATCCAAGGCAAAGTTAGGAACAATATTAAGTTTATGTTTTGACATTTTTCAGGCACGCATGGAAAAAGAAAAAAGTTGTAAATTAATTCCATCATGCTTAGATTCTCAATACAAACCGTGTTTTTTGAGACATCGCTCATTGATTACTAGTACACAAACAGACACATATGGCTACGTCTGGCCTGCAGTAACAACGTAAAGACAGGAAACATGCCTTAAGGATGCATCGGATACAACCGAAGGCCTCGGTGCCAAGATCAGAGCATCCTTGGGCTTATTCGTAACAAGTCGGATTAGATAAACGCGGCGTTGGGATCGCAAGCAAAGGCAATTTCTTCTGCATAACAATGCCAAACTTTTCAGAAAGATCCAACTTTTCCCCAACAGGCAATTCCCAATCAAAAGAATGAATCAATGATGCAAGTGAAAACATCACCATTCTCTCAGCCATTGTAATTCCTGCACACATTCTTCTTCCAGAACCAAAAGGCATGTAATTAAAATCATTTCCACTGTAATCTCCTACACCATTCAAGAATCTGTCAGGATTGAATTCTAAAGGATCTTCCCATATTGAAGGGTCTCTATGTATTGCCCAAACATTCACAAAAACACGACTGCCTTTCGGGATCGTGTAGTTTTCAATTACACACGATTGGCTTGGACAATGAGGCACCATTAATGGAAGAGCTGGATGCAAGCGCAAGACTTCTTTCATTACGGCTCGTAAGTAAGGCAATTCTTTAATATGAGATTCTTCCACTACATTTGCTTTTCCAACTATGTTTTCTATCTCTTGTTGTACTTTCTTCATGATCTCTGGTTTGTTCATCATCTCAGCCATGGCGAATTCAATTGTGTTAGACGTCGTTTCAGTCCCACCCACAACCATATCCTGTATAAAAAAATGCACTTTTTATAATTATTGATTCGAAATTTAACCTATCAGCTGAAAACTTCTCTCAGGCATTCATCAAACACCTTCAAAGAAGAGTTAGTTCAGTAACCCTTGAAAAGCGGGAAGCTTGAATTCAGTTTCGTAACATCTTAACTACATCGAGGAAGTTAGTTACCAAAGTAAACAAGCTAAAAATACATGCTATACACATAAATTGTAATCATTCGTAATGATACTTTTGATCAGTGATAAAGTTATTTAGTTCTTCTCTTAACCTTAAGTCTTGTTGCTAAGTGTAGAAAAAGAGAGGAGGAAAGAAGTATTTTATTGATGATTTCTTGTTGAGAGAACAAGGAGCAGAATACAATATATAGGGAAAAACCTCCAACGGCTAGAATACACTGTTCCAACGGTTATGAACAGTGTATTCTGGGCCGAAAAAAGAAAAAGACACAGCCAACAGAAAAATGTCCTAATTACATTGTTAGGACACTTAAGACTATAGGAAAAACATAAAATTTATCTATATTAATCCTATATATTAACACCCCTCCTCAACCTTGGTTGTGGATAGAATAACAGCCTAGCTTGAGGAGGGGTGTTAATATATAGGATTAATATAGATAGAATAACTGCCTAGCTTGCTTCTCATTCTGGTGAATATAGGTAGAGCAGAACCCTTAGTGAAAATATCAGCCACCTGATCTTGAGAGGGTATGAATTTAATGTTGATATCTTGACCTTCAACCTTCTCTTTGATAAAGTGTCTATCAAAAACTATATGTTTGGATCTGTCATGATGAATGGGGTTCTCAGACATGTTGATAGCATACACATTATCACAAGATAGAAGAATAAGATGTTCTTTCTTGATATGTAGGTCAACTAGGATCTTTTGGAGCCATAATCCTTCACAAATGCCTAGGGCCAAGGCCCTTAATTCAGCCTCTGCACTGCTTCTAGAAACAACTGGTTGTTTCTTACTCTTCCAGGTTGTGAAATTTCCCCAAAAATAAGAGCAATAGCCAGTAGTAGACCTTCCATCAATCAAAGATCCTGCCCAATCTGCATCTGTGAAGACTTGGATCTTTCTATCTGTAATCTTCTTGAAGATAAGACCTTGACCAGCTGTCCCTTTGAGATACCTCGGCATCCTATGGACAATATCAAGATGCTTTTGACAAGGATGATGCATAAACTGGTTGACCAGGCTCACTGCATAGCATATGTCTAGTCTGGTATGAGCCAAGGAAATCAATTTTCCCACCAGTCTTTGGTATCTGCCTATATCCACAGGGCCAGATTTGCTTTCCTTTACCAACTTCACCCCAGGATCAATAGGAGTGGATGCAGGTTTGCAATCAAGCATCCCTGTCTGTGTAAGTAAATCCAAAATATACTTCCTTTGGGATATGAAAATCCCCTCCTTAGATCTAGCCACTTCCATTCCAATGAAGTATTTCATTTGTCCAAGGTCTTTGACCTCAAACTCCTTTGCAAGACAATGCTTTAGAGATTTAATCCCAGGGGCATCATCCCAGTTATGATAATGACATCCACATAAACTATGAGGATGACTCTTTTTCCAGTAGGAGACACATTGGTGAACAAATTGGTAAATCCAAGGTTCTTATTCAGTTTGGTAAATCTACCAAACCAAGCTCTAGGGGACTGTTTCAGTCCATACAGAGATTTGTGTAATTTGCACACCTTATTTTCTGCTCCTGAATAGTCAATTCCAGGAGGCAATTTTAAGTACACTTCCTCCTTTAGGTCACCATTTAGGAAAGCATTTTTCACATCTAATTGGTGTAAGGGCCAATCTAGATTCACAGCAATAGATAGGAGAACCCTTATGGTGTTTAATTTTGCCACTGGTGCAAAAGTCTCATGATAATCTATGCCATGAGTCTGAGTATAACCCCTAGCAACCAACATAGACTTATGCCTGTTAATGGTGCCATCAGAGTTGTACTTTAAAGTGAAAATCCACTTGCACCCCACTGATTTCTTTCCCTTGGGAGAGAAGTCAGTGGTGTGGTTGTTATTTGTAACTCCTCAAGAACAACCTCTTTCCACTCAGGAATCCTTAAGGCTTCATGAAGAGAGTGAGGAATATTGTGTTTGTCCAAACTCTGTATGAAAACTTGATAAGAACTAGAGATATTTTCTATTGCTAGGAGATTGTACAAAGGGTATTGGGTGCAAGCCCTTGTTCCTTTTCTCAAAGCAATAGGTCTATCATTACAGTTAACAGTGCTAACAGATCTTTCTGGTGATTCTGAGGTAGTAACATCCTCAGATTGACCTTGAGATGTTTCATAAGATTATGAGGGGTTATCATCCCTAGAATGATGTTGATGTTCTTGATTTTCAAGATCATTTCTGTTTCTTCTAGTATAGACCAGTTGAACAGGAGGTCTGTGGTTTAAGGGTTCCATTTCTGGACTCTGGTTGGATGGATTTTGTGTATTATCAGGGGTAGTAACTTCCCTTGATTTATACTTTCTTTATCCAAAGAGTGTAGGGTGTTAGGGCTCATACACCATCCTTGAGAGGATGAGACATAGTCCAAGGAGTTTTCTTCTTGATGGTAAAAAGCTTTCCCTTCAAAGAAGGTAACATCCATGGTGTTAAAGAATTTTCTAGTTTGAGAGCAGTAGCATTTGTACCCCCTCTGTCTTGGTGAATAGCCAAGAAAAATGCACTTGGAAGCCTTAGGCTCAAGTTTGTGCCTGTGGTGATTGTGAACATACACAATGCATCCAAAGACCATGGGTGATAGGTTTTGAATTAAGTGAGTTATGCATTCTGACAAAACTGCCACAGGGGTTTTGAATTTCAAAACCCTAGATGGCATTTTGTTAATGAGATAGGTGGCTGTTAGGACTGCTTCTCCCCAAAAAATGCTTAGGCACTTTCATGGCAAACATAAGTGCCCTTGCAGTGTCAATGAGGTGCCTATTTTTCCTTTTTGCAACCCCATTTTGTTGGGGAGTATCAACATAGAAAGTTAGGTGAATAATCCCTTTTTCTTTGAAGAAATTTCCCAATTGCTTCTCAAGGTATTCAAACCCATTGTCTGACTTGAGTATTTTGATTTCAGTTTCAAACCGAGTCTTAATCATGAGGAAGAAATTCATGAAGATTGCACCCGCTTCAACCTTCTCCTTCATTTAGAACACCCAACATAGTCTGGTGTGATCATCAATGAAGGTGATGAACTATCTTGTACCAGTGATATTCTTGGCCCTTGAGGGTCCCCAAATATCACTATGTATAAAATGGAAAGGCTTGGCAGGTGCTTAAGACTTAGTATGAAACACAGTTCTAGTTTGCTTAGCCAAACAACAGATCTCACATTGGAATTCAGACACATTTTTATGATAAACAGCTGAGGTATGAGCCTCTTCAAATACAAAAAATTGGGGTGACCCAATCTATAGTGCCACAAAACAATAGGGTCACTATTACAACTGACAGAATCAATAACAAGAGCTGAGTTTTGACTGTCCAGAGATCCAACATCAGTAGGTAGCATGAAGAGGCCAGAAATAGCACTAGCATTGCCAATCATCTTCCCAGAGTTGTTCTCCTGTAAGATACACTTGTTCTCATGAAACATAACAGATAACTTCTGTCTCTTTACCAGTTTATTCACTGATAAGTGATTGCATGACAGATTTGGCACATATAGTACCTGATCAAGGATCAGATCCTTTGAAAAAATGATGGATCCAATTCCTTGCACTTTGGAAGTGGATCCATCTGCAATTCTCACAAATCTTTCGTGTTTACAGGGAATCAAGGAGTGGAATAACCCCTTATTTCCTGTCATATGTTCTGAGGCACTTGAATCAACAATCCATTGTTGTTGTTCATGGTCAAAAATAATGTAGGAATGAGAGTGATTACCTGAATGGGCCACAGAAGCTGTGGAAGTATAAGAAGGAGTCACAGAGCCAGGAGCAGAATGTAGAAGCCTTTTGAGGACCTCCATCTGTTCTTGAGAAAAGGCAGGAGGTTCCCTAGGTGTCCCTTCACCCAAGTGTGCAGACAGGTTGCCTTGGGATTCCCTTCCAGCCCCAGATTTAGGCTTCCAATCGGAGGCTTTCCATGAAGCTTCCAGCATGTCTCCTTAGAATGACCCACCTTTTTGTAGTGATCACAAAAGGCCTTTCTTTCTTGCCTTTTTGGTGTTGACTACCCTTTGAGATTAGAGCAGAGGCAGAGCTTTCAGGTTGAGTAGGGATTGAATGAGGTTGGTTTCCCGGCATGATTTTCCTCCTGCTTTCCTCATGTTTGACTTCAGAGAAGGCAGACTTGAGGTTAGGAAGAGGAGATTTTCCAAGAATCCTACCTCTTACATCATTCAAACTAGGATTTAAACCCATCAGAAAAGAGGAACCCCGTCATTCTCAGTGTTGCTCTTGTGGATCTTTGCATCAGCAGGACCCTTCCATTTGTGATCATTGAAAAGATCAAGTTGTTGCCAGATCATGCTCAATTGACTGTAGTACTGGGTGACATTTAGATCACCTTGCCTCAGATCCTTTAACTGAGATTTGAATCTTAGATTTCGGATGTGTTGTCCTTCTTGGAGTAGAGATCATGGACAACAGCCCAAATCTCAGCAGCAGTGTTGTAAAACATGAAGTTTTCACTTTGATCCTTGGTCATGGACCCAATGAGCCAGGACATGATCACATTATTCTCAGCTTTCCATTGTCTGAGTTGTGGATCATTTTCTGGAGGCTCAATGATTTCTCCAGTCAAGTATCCCTCTCTGCTTTTTCCAGCAAAAAACATGAGAAGGGATCTAGACCATAGGTGGTAATTGTTCCCATCAAACTTATGGTTGGTGAGAAGATGAGAGTTATCAGTGCTACCCCCTTGGTTGAGAATAACTCCACTTGAAGATGGAGTAAAATCAGAGGAATCAGCAGTAGATGCCATTTTTGTGAGTTTGAGTAAACTTCAGAAAAATGGGATTGAGGAAGATGAAGAAGAATTTAACCACAATTCTCTGATACCATGTAGAAAAAGAGAGGAGGAAAGAAGTATTTTATTGATGATTTCTTGTTGAGAGAACAAGAAGCAGAATACAATATATAGGGAAAATACCTCCAACGGCTAGAATACACTGTTCCAACGGTTATGAACAGTGTATTCTGGGCCGAAAAAAGAAAAAGACACAGCCAACAGAAAAATGTCCTAATTACATTGTTAGGACACTTAAGACTATAGGAAACATAAAATCCTATATTAAACCTATATTTTAACACTAAGTTCTTAATCTTTTAGAAGTTTCTTAATTGCTTTTCTCAGTTTTCATCATGATGTGGTTGAATCAAACCATAACAAAAGCAAGGCCTTGTCTAACTTGTGTTGTTTTGAAATTTTTAGTTATCATTGCAGGTTGAAGAAATGTTGTATCATTTACTAAAGAACATCATCATCATATCTATACATAAAAACTCAACCTTTACTAAATCAAAACCGATGGAGAGCTGATTCTATAATATAGGACTATGAATCATAAACTTATATTCTACGTTCGTGTGTCAGATGCAGATGAACCGTACATACGAAATTATCAAATAACTCGAGTCAAAAAAGTAATAGAAGGAAACCATACCAAAAGTAAGGCCAAGACATGCTGCATAGTGAAAGGAGTTTTGGCATCCGCGGCGTTTTTAAGTTGTAGAAGAACTTGCAAGAAGTCCCTTGTTTCCTTACCACCATCCATTGTTGTACTCTTCTTTTGTGTCCTCTGTTCAATGATTCTATAAAAAATCCTATCGAATTTCGGAGCTACAAGCGCCATCTTTTTCCTCATCCCTTGTAAATCAAACCAAGCCAACCAAGGAAAAAAATCAGACACATTAGGATTTCCTAACAATTGAGTCATCTCAGTAACAGCTGTTCTTAACTCTGCACCAATTCTTGTCCCTTCTTCACCTTGTATTGTACTGCCCCATAACATACTAGCAATCACATCTAACACATTCAAGAACATCTTTTCGCCTACGTTAACCGGAGCCCTTTTGTTATTATACAAGGATTTGATTGTATTCCTCATTTCTTGCCTTCTGTAACCATAAAACTCATCAAGAGTGGCAGAACAAAGCATGTCTCTCACACAAACTTTCCTCAACATTCGCCACTCGGCGCCGTATTGTGTAAAGACTATGTCATGACCATTGTATTCGATTGCTTTCATAACTGTAGGAGGATCCCTATTAGCAAAAGTAACATCATGGTCTTTGAGTACTTGCCGCGCGATCGCCGGCGATGAAATCACAATACTGGTTTTTCCACCTAGCATCAAAGTAAAGATTGGACCATATGTTTGAGCTAAGTCAGCAAAATAGGTGTGAAGTTGAGGATCAAGAAATGGGAGGCTGCCTAATATAGGCAGTCCCCATGGACCTGGTGGCAATGGCTTTTGACCCCTTAGTCTTTTTAGGAGTATTGAGGCAAACCATGATGCTAATATGGCAATGAGAAATGTTGAAATGATAAATTTGGGATCATTTAGGATACCATCTTTTGATTTGGAACAGCATGACTTTGAATTGTGGAAGATGGAGGAGATGAGATTCATGGTTCTTCAATGGTATGGTGAAAACAAGATTGGTGTTTTATTTGTTGACCAAACCGGGGAATAATATACATTATTTGGGGGAAGAAATGGACAAAGATGCAGGCTATCAGCATCTTTTTTGGAATAACCTGTAAAAAAAGAGAGCAGAATCACACGAATATCGAAGCTTATTGTGTTTACACACTAAATTACTCATCTTTCTAGGAATTGGGATCCTCTCTGCGCCTCTTTATTGTGCCTTGCTGTCAAGGCCGAAACGGCGTCGTTTCGGCTAAAAACGGGGCCATTCTTATTTTTGTTTTATTTTTAAATTAAAACTAAACGACGTCGTTTGTACGTAAAACGATATCGTTTTACGTCGCAAAGACACCGCGCGTCTTTCTTTTTAGAAACGGAGGAGCCGTGTCCTCTTTCTAGCACCTTTTGTAAGATACTGCTTATTTCAGAGTAGAGGCTTGTCTTACGATAAAATGATAGTCAACATACTGATAAAAATAAAAAAAATCATACATCATACTTTTTTGTATTCTGATAATTTATCGAATGATTTAGATGTATCGTGAGGAATAGTGTGACAATAATTTTGAGAAAGTATAGTTTTTGGTATATTGTAATTGAATATGGTGGAGTCAAACCTTTATGCCTTTTTTTAAAAATAATTTTTGTTTTGGTTGACTCGTGTGAAAATATCGTCATTACATATGGCCGGCCGTCTTTTTTTTATTTGACCAAATTGCAATTTATTTTTTGTGGTTTTTCAATTTAGTCTATATTGATGTATTTTGTGACAATTCAGTCCTTTTTCTTTTAGGTTGAAGCTTCTGAGTTCAGTATCATTGGAGCTAGAGGAAGTGTGTGATACCGTGATGGTATATATCAAAGACAAAAGAGAAGACACATGTTGAATGAAATTTAAATTAAAAGCTTTTGTTTAATTTTGAAAAAAAAAGGTTTTGTTGACACATTAGTTTTGCTTCGGGCATCACGACTATTTCAGCACCACGGAAGGAAATGATGGTCACAGTTATTGACGTTTCTATCTTTAAAAAAGTCAATGATGTTGACGTTCCTATCTTTATAAAAACGTCACATATAAAGGATGATGAAAGACAACGTCAGTGGCGATAATGTTTTTTGATGCATAACATGCGTCAATATTAATGGTTTTGATAGAAATTTCTTTGAATGTGACATTTCTAACATGGTGTCCGAAATAATCAACGAATTAATCGAAAATTGTGGTAATTGAAGCAAAATCGGATACTAGTAGTAGCTTAAAAAAAATAAAAATAAAAACCCTTCTAGATTGAAAATCAAGCCCACCTCCAATAGTAACTTAATAATCCACTTCCTTTTTGGGTTACTAAAAAACAATTAGAGGGAACACCTGACAATTTTGGGAGCACATGTAATAGGTAAGCTAGATATGGGCCTGCTGGCTTTTCTGTTTCTTTGTTCTTTGTTTTGGCCCAGGTACTTGGCCAGTTTGTTTTACAACTTCTTCATCTGGAGTTGAATCACTTTGGCCCAATACTAGGCTGTCAATCGGGCTTGGTTTGCGGGATACGAATTTAAATGTGATGCGTGTCTCAAGTGTAAGTTAATGCCCTTTTTTATTAGGGCATGATAATAAATATATTTAAACAGGATGCTACACATCTTGTGACTGTGAGTGTCAAATAAATAAACCTGTGACCCTTCAAAAAAAAGTGTGATATTAGGGGGAAAAAAAAGTGTTTGGTTTATGGTATTTATTACATAGTGTAGCATATAAGTAAAATCATTTGTGGTGTTTATTAAGTAGTGTAGCTTAGAATCAAAATCTTTGATACAGAAAATGTTTGGTTTGTAATTTATTTTTTATGAATTTATTATATAGTTAGAACTGATTTTTTTTTAATAAAAAGCTAAAATGAAGGGACTTAACAACATGGAAGAGTGACTTGGTTCTCATTCAACTCCTCTCACACGTATTTTCCTGTATTTTTAGATATTAATTTCTCATTTATCTGATATCTGAATCGAGTTATTTAAAAATCTATTGAGTAATTAGCGCAAAACACTCTTATCTATGGGTCAACTTTAGGACTTGTCATGTATCTTTAAATTTAGCACTTTTACCCTCTATCTTGTGTAATATTTTACAACAAACACCTTTTATTAGCGCAAAACACCCCTATCCATGGGGTCAATTTTGGGACTTGCTATCTTTAAATTTAGCATTTTTGCCTTATATCTTGTATAATATTTTGCAACAAACACATTTTTTCGAATTTGACGTTAAATAAAACGGAAAGTATGCGTTTGTCATTCACTCGCCATCAATATTTAACGCGCTTTCACAATTTTACTTTTTTATTTCTTTTAATCAAATCAAATAAATCCCCTTAGACCATTTTCTTCTTCAATGTTAAATTAATCAGTTTTTTTTACGCAGTTAAATCCTCCTCTCCTATTAAACCCTAATTTGTCGACCAACAATTGCCTCCGCCATTTTATTTCCCATCTCTTTCTCAGGTGAATAGTTGTTCGCCATTTTCTTCCCCAGCCTTCAAAGGGTGTTTGAAGCAATGGTGTCAGAAATAGGTTGCTCAACACCCATTCCTCGAAGTGTCATCTTGAGCACAATTCTCACCTGCACCGGTAGACACTCGGCGGTGTTGAGAGAAAGTACTCACGATTGATTAATCTTCTATTAATGGAGAGAGAATTAGAGGTTTTTGTAGATGGGGAAGAGAAAGTAGAAATCGGAAATGACAAGGGGTTGATATTCAACAACTGGGTTGGGAATGAACGACGATTTTAGGGAAATAATAAAAAAAAAAATAAAGTTTATTATTATTTTTATTCTTAAGCCGTGAAATGTTGATGGCGAGTGAATGACAAAAGCGTATTTTTCGTTTCATTTAACGTCAAATTCAAAAAAAAAAAGTATTTGTTGCAAAATATTATACAAAATAAGGGATAAAAGTGCTAAATTTAAAGATACAGGGCAGTTCCAAAGTTAACCCAAAGATAAAGGTGTTTTGTACTAATTACTCTCAAAATCTATTATTAACCGCTCATTAAATAGTAGTGCGTGTTTAATAATATCACAAGTTCTCAATGTCAAACACCAAAACTTATTCGAAACCAATAGGAAAGTGAAAGTGTAATGCAATTTTTTTTAAAAATAAAATAATGCCCCTTTAAAGAGCTACACCAATAGAGCAGAGCAGAGCAGGGGTGACCTTTTCCATGATGTAATTTGTGAAGTGTAAAAGCCCATCGTTTTCATTTCTCTTCACTAATCAGAATATAGAAGTAGTAGTAGTATGAAGAAAAATATAATGTGTTTGGTAGAAGTTGGTAGAGCCAATGGCAATATATTTGCCAATTTCAAACACAGGTTAATGACTAAACTAACCACCCCACCCCACCCCACTTACCTACCTACACCTACGCACATAATGGGACCAATCACTTCTTCATAAAACAAACGCGTGGATTACATAATGCACTACTTTTTCTGCAACTTCATAATTCACAAATATATACAACACTACTATTTTCCTTTTCTTTTTCCTCCCTTTTTCATTTCATTTCATACAACTTTTTTTTTTATTACACATGGAACACTAATATAAATGGGGTTATATATACTGATATATATGACTTTGTTATGAAATAATATCATTGATGGATTATCTATTATTCTGATTGATTTAAGTAGATTTGTGATTAATTCGGATTATTGTGTTCACATCAATCTCTACTATAAATACCCCTTATATCATTGGAATAATACACAAGCAATTTTCCTTTCTTCTATAATTGTATTTCCTCTTGTTCTTCCTCCATTATCTTCTTAGTTTTATAACACGTTATCGACGAGTCTACCACGTCTCAAATCATCAAAATTGTTTTGATGAAGTTTGGCAACCTTCGCAAAAACAAAAAAAAAAAGACCTACAAGAATCACCATTCATAGATTGCGCTGAAGATTTCAAGTCGATCAATTAATATATTTTATATCTACACATCTCGATACGGAGTAAACATTAAGGTAAAAATTTGATTTATTTAAATTATTTATCGTGATCAATTCTATTATTTTATAGATATATGTAATATTGATGCTAGTGGTATTGACATCATCAAATCATTATGGATCAAGTCAATACCACGTAAAGCGAAAAGATATGAGTAATACTCATCGGTGATATACGCGCTTGATGGCTATATTCCTTAGACAAAAGAGTTTGTCTTTTGTGCAAATTGAAAAATGAGGTATGATCACACGAAGTTGATCAATGTTTGAAACGAAAGCGTATAATGGATCGAAATCCATATGAAAATAGAAAGCTCGTAAAAGTGAATATAAAATTCACATAAATGGGCATGTCAAAAACCGATGAAAGTGAATATTAAATTCACATAGATGAATTTCGTACGTGCCAAAAAAAAAAAAAAAAAATTGGTGAAGGTGAATTTGAAATTCACGAGAGAAAAAAAGTACAAACATGTCATTCATATAAATAAAAATTAGGACCCGATGTCCATAGAGAAAGACACGTTCCACGAGTGATCGAAATTCGGAGATAAGAAATCTACCGAATATATCATGGGATTTCATGATCACATTGAGAAAATAATTAAATCATTTTCATCATGATGATATGCTACGAAGCGACGAATATCAATCAAAGTAATTTATGATGTATATGAAATTGATTATGATTTCGTATCATGAATGAAAAATAATAATCCACCTGATGTGGAATTATGAAAATAAATAATGAGTTCCGACCAAATTATAAGAGTTCATACTTTATAAAACGTGACTCAATTTATAAATATTTGAAATATTTGGTTATGGTCGTGGAGGAGGACATTATTGATACGCCCTAACAAAATTGTTTTATATGATTAAAACAATAATCATGACAAGAAACAAAGTAATCTTTTAGAAGATTACGCCACATGTCGGAGTTAGTGGCGATTTACAGAAATTGTTTATACGATGCATTTAAACTTAAGCATCGTTTATTAATAAATAAATTGTTTCTTGTCTTGGGTTTATTTTGATACGGCTAAAGTATTTTGTGATATATATAGTAGCTTTGGAATTTTTTTTATCGATTGTGTATAATTGATACGTGTGACTAGTTTTCTTCAAAAAGAAAAAGGAAAATAATTGTATCATCATGTATTTTTGGTAAGTAAATCTTGTTATTTGACCACAATAATAATATATGATTCTCAATCGCCGGATTAATCAACATGTATATTACTTTTGCAATCATATTCATATTAATTAAAGTCATTTTAAATAGTTAAAATTAAATAGATTATATTTTACATGATTGTGTACGTAGTTGTGTTAATCACTTACATGGTGCGCATATATGATCTTTATATTGATACGACGTGAGAATGTTTTATACGCTTCGCTTTATAATTTATCAATATATTTTTCACTATAAAGTTGATATGATATGAACACATGATATTTCCATATCATTTAGTTAATTGGATTGATATTAAACATAACTTTACAATATTTGCATGATCATTGCGGTAATTAATGCATTCGTTGTATTTTTGGCAACTACATTTGCAATAATTTCAATAAACAAAATCATATTTGTTAATTTAATGAAAAGATTTTATTGACAATAAAAATAGTGATCATCATTAATGTGATTATCTATACACATGTTTATTACAACGAAAAAATATTCAACCTGCGGTTTTTTTTTAAAAATGAATACCACGTATATGGTCTTTGATTGTAAGGCGCGCATTCGCACTATATTGTTATTATATTCAAAATTTGTTGTCTAGTTGTGATAAGAATGAATATGACAACATATTATAGTGCTTTATTGGTGAGTGAAATTATTCATAATGATTGATTCATGAATTGTAATACTTTGGATAATTGTCACTCGGATCCACTAGCATTTACAATATCAATTTAATTTGCTTGAATTGATACATAATGTAATTTTCTATTTAAAATAATTAATCATTGTAATTCATTTATATTATGTGACAATTGTTATATTTTGGAAAATTAATTGCTCATTTCGTTCTAAGGAAGAAATGGAGTCGGAGCATGAGAGCAATTAAATTGCCTCATCGATAGTGCGACACGCACATTATATTGAGAAACAAGTTCTCAAAAGTATTAATGAGAGATGCATATGGCACTATGCTCTCTCAAGTCTCGATTTTTTTGAGTAATATGGGTGTTATATCGAGATCGAAATATTTGCTTTATATACTATTTCCCGATGAAATGTGTATAAATAATGTGTTTGAAAATAATGAGATATGTCCATTCCACGAAGAGAATGTGATCGATACTACATGCATCATTTAAAACAATGATATATGTATCATATTACATGTGATGCATCACAATCATTCTGTGAAATGAATGCGACAAAATTAAGTATTTAAGATGCATATAGTGATTCGAATATTGTGGTTATAAACATTCTTTATGTGAGAATCCACTAGAATTGGGATGGTGATTCAAGAAAATTGGTATAACTCGATACATTGTATTCATAATTGTGAGAACGGATATAATATCTCTATATGAGACAAAATTTCTCCACAAATCGAAAAAGATAAAAGAAGTTTGTTGATACCCGCATAAGAGGATCTCACATTAAAATGTTGAATCCGTCACGGGTTATTTCAAATTTTTGACATATCAATTATGAGAAAATGTTGTCCGAGAATGAGGGAGGAAAACCCAATATGAATTATATCTCGTGACAAACTTCGACATAAATGAACTATGAGTTCACATATCATTCATTGATATCAAACCCATGAAGGGTAGATTTTATGCACATTTTGCATATATCAAATATTTTCCGAGAAAGAGGGAGAAACGAACCAAAAGTTCGTTGTCTCATTCTAGTGATTTCTCTAAATATAACGTGAATTTTTTCGAACGATTCTTGAAGAATCTAAAATCACATAGTGATATAGTAAATCGCATGAAGCGAATAAAAGAGCATCAATGTATAGCTCGGTGCTACATGTTCGATGAAGATCGATTCTCGGCATTAGGGGGAGATAAAGAAAATCTCATGTTAGAATAAAAGAATGCCGAGAAATTTTAACAAGATAAACGATCTTCCACGCATCGGTTTAATCAACTGAAAATAATCTTACTTGTAGTATTTAACAAGTAATATGCCAGATGCCTATATTGAAATTAAATGAGTGATTATTTATAAATGCACCAACAGTATGATTAAAGATATTTCTCTACGCCAGAAGCGTAGAAGACCGATCGGTGTTAAAGATAAAAAAATCCGCGGAAGAATGATCAATTTATTATTGATATTCAGTCACTCATGAAATCTCTTAAAGAGATTCGTCTTGTAGACGAAAACCCCAAAACAAAAATTGCACGTGCATCAAATGATTAAATATTGGGGTTGCGGAACAACCAATCCATACATTGATAAGGAATTGGTTTATGCTAACATCGAATTAGCAATGAATTTTATGGGAGAAATTATAATAAAATATAATAGTCGTCGACGACATATTTGCCTCTTTAATTGTTATTATTATATCTGGATCCAGACCTAAGTCATCGCGAGTGTCATAAACACTCGGACTAGGTAAAAATGAAATAAGCAATTGAGGTTGAGTTTGAATTGAAAATATTTGTTTGTTAATGATCAAATATATTCTCCCATTATAGATAATATAATGTTCCGCTAACTAATATATCCGGCGGTAACTTTATGTCATGACGGTATATTTATGGGTCGTTGGACATTAATATTGATATGAAAATCCTTGGTGGATTTCAAAAATAAATTAATATGACAATCGCAACATGCAAATGGTTAAGGTCATTAACATTCATGTTGATGTAGTATGACCGATTGAGAAGATTCCTATTGAGAAATGAATATATGTAAGTAATGCATTGTTAATGTCATAAATTTAAAGGAATTACGATGCATGATAGTGAAAATATATGCATGCAAATTTCGATTATATTACTTCCCCCATTATTTAGTGATTACGGTGTTAATTGTGTTGCATGTGTTTGCACAAGTGAGTAGTGGGAATGACACTTATTAGCCCCTACATTTGACTATCCAATAAACTCTAAAAGAGAGTGATATGCAAAAGTACGCTCTAGTGACAATCTCATAGATTTGTTCACTAAGATTATTCCTACATCGGTTTTGGATAATAAGTGTTTATAATAATGGAATGCGTACATTTGAAAGATAGTTGTCGTCAGGAAGAGCGACAACTTCAAAACTTTTGTGTGGATTTGGTCTTAAAACCAATGATTGTACTCTTTTTCCCTTTAACCAAGTTTTTCCCAAAGGGTTTTCTTAGTTAAAGGTTTTTAATGAGGCGATCGGTGCAACACATAGAAACGCATATGTCATGAACTATTTACCTTGTCTAGTTTTTTTCCCACTCGGGTTTTTCTAACAAAGTTAATAGTACATGACATATACGTTATGCAACTACGATCGAGACAATCAATTCTACCATTTATTCATTGAGACATTGTCTAGATGAGAATGAAAATCATTTAACCGCACTATATGAAGACAATGCATCTTGCATATCTCAATTGAATTGGGCTATATTAATGGGGATAGAACAAAACATATTTCACCCAAGTTCTTCTTTACTCATGATTTGCAAAAGAATGAGGAGATTGATGTGCAACGAGATCCGGTCAACCGATAATTATTTATCAAGACATTGTCGATCGCAACATTTGAAAGACCGGTGAAGAGCATTGGGAAGCGACAATTGAAATATCTAAATTGACGCTTGGTTTAGGGGGAGTAAATCAAACGGATAAATATGTACTCTTTTTCCTTAACTAAGATTTTTTTTCCCACCTTGGGTTTTCTCTTAGTAAGGTTTTAATGAGCGCATATCATATACGTTGTATGTTTAAATAATAGATATCCAAGGGGAGTGTTATGAAATAATATCATTGATGGATTATCTATTATTCGATTGATTTAAGTAGATTTGTGATTAATTCGGATTATTGTGTTCACATTGTAATCTCTACTATAAATACCCCTTATATCATTGGAATAATACACAAGCAATTTTCCTTTCTTCTATAATTGTATTTCCTCTTGTTCTTCCTCCATTATCTTCTTAGTTTTATAACAGACTTTTTTTTTTTTTTGAAATTTAGAATAATGGGTTTTTCCTCAACAAAAAGAATCGTATCAACCGAGTAATAACATGTTTTAATGTTGCAATATATTTCTTTCCTTTCTGGCAAAAATAAAAATAAAAATTGGGGTTACAGAATTTAACTGCACATAACCTGGTGGCTGGAGATGCACATAGTCCGGTTTTCCGGTATTTTTTACCATTTTTAAAACAAAACCAATTCTTACGGTTTCGAAATTTACAAACCAAAACTGAATCATAATTAAGTATAACAATTTTATGCGGTCCGGTTTGAATTTACTTGATTCCAGTTTTTTCCGGTTTGTTGTTTTCTCTATTAATTCCACATATATATATATATATTTGTATGTTGTATATACATACATATAATATGATATTGTCATATATTCCAATTAGCCTGATCATATAAGAGTCGGTTCTCACAATGCCCTGATGAATAGTCATTTCATTGTGGTGCATAGAGTAGATTGATGTGGTGCGAATAATAGTCTCATAACTTTTTTAGAAAATATAGTCTCATAATTAATAATGTCGATATAAGTAGACACACACATACATACATATATATATATATATATCCGGTTTGATCCCGTTTTTATTTTTGAAAACCAAAACCAAATTATTTTTCATGGTTTGATTTGGTTTGGTTTTTTACGATAAAAAAACCAACCAAATTATTTTTCATGTTTTTCTGATTTGGTTCAACCGGTTGGTTTGATTTCCGATATTTTTTTTTTTTTTTTTTTTTTTTTGTTCACCCTTGTGGCCACAAAACTAAACTGGGTGGGTACCTTTTGTCGGTTGCATTAATCCCCCGGTGCCCAAACCCCATCCACCCACGCCCCACCCCCCTTCCAAAAAAAAAAAAAAGTGACAAGCTTTTTCTCAGAGAGAAGCCATATGGAATGCAGCAAATGATTAAAACATTGGCGCGGCTTATCTTCATTGAACTGATTCACCATCCCACTTTCGACTGATCGAAGGCCCAGCCATAAGAACGTATGAGACAGGATATTAAGAATCTTTTGATATAGGAATCGATTCCCTCGTTAGAAGACTGCGTCGATGTCTCGAATAGAGTCTCTACTTTCGCACTCCAACATTATTTACGAATCTCTACACATAGTCCGCACTGCACGAATAATGCCTGCGTCTACATAATAAAGTAATCGTAAACCAAAATAAGTATGACGTATTTCCAAAAACAAATACACATATAAATAATTTATTGTCTATTATTATAGTGATAAATATTACGCTTGTATGGATATTCAAAATATGTATAGAAGATCTTATTAAAGAAATATTTGTAGAAAGCGTTTTTTGTGACTCGAAATATATATATAATGTTATAAATAGCAAAAACTTGAATACGTAAAAAATTCGGATTGCGGTAGATATAGAGTATGATGTCCAATTTTATCAGAATACATTGAATAGAGATCATGTATACTGATTCGATGCGCAAGACATTTTTTAGTTCGATGCGGAGTCGTTTGTATATACGGATTTACCATTTTTTACAGATTCTAAGAAAGCACTTGCATTAGAATCAGTAAAAATTGATAAATCGTATATACGGTAAATCCCGATCCAACTAAAATGGTTGCATCGAATCAGTATACATGATCTATTAAAATTGGACATCATACTCTATATCTACCGCAATCCGAATTTTTTTACGATTCAAGTTTTTGCTATTTCCTTTTTTTTTCTTCTAACATTACATATATATATATATATATATATATATATATATATATATATATATATATATATATATATATATATATATATATATATATCGATATATCACAAAAAATGATTTCTACAAATATTTTATTAATAAGATCTTCTATACATATTTTGAATATCCATACAATGTAATATTTATCACTATAATAATAGACAATAAATTATTTATATGTGTATTTATTTTTGTAAATATGTCATAATTATTTTGGTTTACAGTTACTTTATTATTGTAGTACGATAGAGATTCTGGTACAGGTGACTATGTGTAGAGATTCTGTAAATGATGTTGGAGTCTGTAAAGTAGAGACTCTATTCAGAGACACTGATGCAAATGCTCTAATGCAAGTGTTCTTATGCCTTGGAATTATTATTATTTTTCTTTCGCTTTAATACAATGAGAATTAGGACAAATTTCATCTTCCACTTTCACTAAATGATTTAGAGCGGATGAGGCTTATTATCCAAATGGTAAAACGGCTAAACCCTACTTTTTCTTCTCAATTTACCGGTTCTACTGTGTTGAAGTAATCATCTCTCTCAAAAAATTAAACTGATAAAAATATAGATAATTAATATTTTATATATTTCAACATAGTGGTAGTAGAGAAAGAGGTGGACGTTTCAGAGGTAGATGAGGTAAATCTGGTATTAGTGGCAATAGAATGATCTCTTAGCTGTGTGGAAAATCTAGGCATGTTGTGGCTACATGTTGGCACAGATTTAACCTTGAGTCCATGTGCCTAGCACGTACCCCAAACACATTTGAGCATTTATAGCCACTCCTCGTGCTATTGCAGATAACTCTTGGTATCTTGTCAATGGATCCGTAGATCATGTCACCTCTAATCTAAACAATCTTCGTATCAACTCTGATTAGCATTGTGGTGATGCACTCACTGTAGGTAATGGTGAGATATTATCTGAACATATAGGATCTAGTGTCATTCAAAATTCACCCATTGTTCTTCATCTCAAATCCCTGCTACATGTACCACATATCACTAAAAATCTTATCAGCATTTCAAGATTAGTCTTCGATAATCCTGATGATTTTGTGTTTGATTTTTTAGCTTGTTTCTATAAGGACAAGCGAATAGTACTTCAAAACAGTCTTTTACTAGTTAGTAGCCCTTCCATCTAGAACTTAGATCTCCCTTCAATCCGATATCCTTCAGAAGCCAAAGAAGCCGCTATCAGCAAGCCCAATCAATCCTTGCTTACCCAGTCCCTAAGTAGTCATGGTCTAGTTAAAGCTATCACTCTATCTAGATAAGATTCCAACTGTGTGGCATAAAAAGCTTGGTCACCTTTCTAAGAATGTCCGAGGGAACGTTCTAAGTCAATGTAATGTTTCTTTGAATGAAAGTTTACAATATGTGAATGATGTCAATTTGGAAAAACTCATAGGCCGCCTTACGCTGCTTCTATGTCTCATGTTGAGCATATCTTTGATCAAATTCACATTGTCTTATGGGGACCCGCCTCAATAAAATCTACTTTGGGGCATAATTGTTATATTCGTTTTATTGATGACCACACTAAGTTCACCTGGATTTATACACTTAAAAACAAAATTGAAGAATCAAACACCTTTATACATTTCAAACCTCTTGCTGAAAATCAGTTTTACACTACGACCAAATGCATTCAATCCGATTAGGGGGTGAATATAGAAGTTTTGAACCTTACCTAAATTAGCGTGGAATTATGTTTAGACACCCATTTCCATATACTCATGTTCATCATGACAGAGTATAAAGGAAACATTGATACATAGTTGAACTTGGTCTCAACTTGTTAGCTCAAGCCTTTATGCCACTAAGGTTTTGGTGGGAGAATTTTCAGCAAGTTGTGGTTCTAATCAAGAGCCTTCCAACCCAAGTTGTGGACTACAAATCCTCACATACATGAGATTCTTTTCAAAACCAAACCACAGTTTAAAACTTTTGGTTGTGCTCCTTGTTACCCAAATTGAAGACCCTTTCTACCACCAAGTTCAAGTTCCACTCCACCAAGTGTGTAAATTTAAGACTGAGTAATAAACACAACGGATACAAGTGCTTAGATGAAACTGGTTGTGTTTATGTCCCTGGAGATCCATGTTGTGTTTAATGAGCTTAACTATCCCTTCATAAACGACCCGAATATCTAAAAGAGATTGTATTACATTGATTGATAACAATAATGAAAGTATTACAATATTTATAGACTAATATACGATAAATTGATCTATATCTAAACTCAAAAATATATCTTAACATAATTTAAATTCAAACATAATTATCTAAACAATTCAATCTTGTCATTATCTCTAACACGCATTATGTATGTAATGAGGAATATTCACAATGATTTTCGTTAATATAATAAAAGGTAGACATATATACACAAGCATGATGCAATGCAGCGTCATCAACATTTACGTATACGATGAGAACATGAGACATGAAAATATTTGCCTTGAACTATTGACAGCACCGCTCATTTTTCTTCTGAATAATAGTAGTAGTAGTACTAAAGCTCTCTTTTCAGCTTTGCAATTATCTATTTGCCACCGACCATTAACTTTATGTTCAACTTTATACAATGAACTAGTGGAGGCAACGTGCTATGCACGTTTTTGCCCTCCAGTTTGATGAATCTTCGCGTGCGTAAATTATATATGTAATTGCAAGGCTTTGGTTAGACATGGATAAACGCATTTACATTGTTAAAACGATGTACTAAGCTTATATCAAAACAAGCTTACAAAACATGCCAAAGTGTGTTTTAGGCTAAATAGTTTGTGTTTCGTAACCGTTTGTGTGTTCGTTTGTCGGTGTGTAGGAAGGGTGATAGGCTATGGTTAATTGGGGTGGAATCGTTTGCGATTAATGTACGAAAGTTGGTGCCTCATTATTTAGGGTGTTGCTGGTGGTTCTGGGTCGGTCGTCAGACCCGCCTTTGTTGTTCTTTGTGTGGGAATTTCGTGACCGTTGGCGGCTGTCTCCGAGGCACCTGCGTCCTTGCTGGTTCCATCTTTCTGCTGGCGGAGTTGCCCACCTTAAACGAACGCTTCCTATAAACGAACCCTTCACATGTCTCGGTCGTTTCCTTCTTCTACAAATGGCAAACAAAGTAAAAAATTTAGTAGCAAACACTACATACCTGATGAGAGATAAATTTATGATCATTATTACGACATTTTACCCCAATATTGATACCATTTTGAGCATTATTGTATCAAATCAAGTCAAAATTACTAAGTTTTATTCAAATGTATAAGTAGTAGTTATTATATAAGTTATCGTATTTTTATAAGTTTTTTATTAGTTTTTGTACCGGTTTAGTAACCGGAGTGTCGTGTCGGATTTACGTTTGGTATTTTGGTGGTTCATTGCAGGATTATACATTGACCAAGATTCCACGTAACGACATGTTTTGAGTCTAAAAGATGTGTTTAGAGGATTAGAAGAAGGTGCCACAAGCTTACGAGTTCAAACGGAGCAAATTTTCCTAAGTACTTAAACCATAAATTTATTTTCGATGGAGATTTGACCCAGCTTAGAGGCATTTTCAGGGGATGACTTCTTAATGAAAGTTGTAGATCTTCACATAAGCTTTCCAACGCACTTTGAATTACGTCAATTGGAGTTCTACAACTCAAGTTATGGTCAATTGACTAATCAATTCGGATTAGTAGAAATCCCGAAATATCTTCGTAATACGAATGGCTCATCAAAACGACATTTTCTGAAGAAGTTTCCTTAATAAAAGTTGTATATCTTCAAGAAAGCTTTCCAATGGATTTTGAATCAAGTCAATCGGACTTCTACAACTCAAATGGTGGTCAAGTGGCTAATCGATTCAATTTCGTAAAAATCCCGCAAAACGTTCGGAGTATGAATTTGCTTATCAAAAAGGCGTTTTCTGAAGAAGAGTCCTTCATGAAAGTTGAAGAATTTTCCGAGAGCTTAATTTTGACGTTTGAATCATAATTTTTGGAGGTCTACAACTCAAGATATGAATTTTAGAAGTTTTATTACAATAAATAAACAACCGAAGGATCTAGAATCAGGTGACTTAGCGTGCAAATTGATCACCACCGGATCGATCCGGCCCTTTCCCGGATCGATCCGGCCTCCCCATTTTGCTATATATACAGAGCCTTCACCAGAAGAATGCTTTGCCCCTTTCTTCTTCACCTCTTTCTCTCATCCATTTCTTTGAAGATCATATATATATATATATATATATATATATATATATATATATATATATATGATCTAGATTTTCTTTTTCATCTCTTTTGTCTTTTTTATTTCGGGGCCCGTATATACATATGTCTATGTATGTATATATGTTTTGATAAATAATAGTAGTAATGTTGTAATTCTCGAAAAAATTATCGAAGGAAAATGCTTTTGGAAATGTTGCTATTTTCAAGAATACAACTTAGATCTGAAGTAAACGGGTAATTTTATTGAGTTTTACTTTTTGTTGTTCTATATGATTATATCTATCTATATATATATGTGAGAATTTGATAAGTGTTTGGATCGAAAGGCTAAATTTGGTTTTAATAGAGTTTTGTCATCTTGACGAAAAGGCTATTATGTAAAACTTCCACCATTTAATCCATGACATTTTGACGAGAATTTGATATATATATATACTATATCTATGTTAAACTAAAAATATATCTAGCCAAGATATGAATCTGAATTAGTTAATCTTTTGGTAAAATGAATGATCGACTCTGGTAATAATGATTAAAATCAATTATGATGAATCTCTTTCTTTCTGCGCTTAATGAAACGTTAAAATAGAAAGACCGGAGGGTAAAAATGGCCGTCTGATTAACGGAATCCTATTTCCTACCCGGGGGTAGATTTGTTTTGGGAGAAATGAATCTTATTATAATTTGTACTCGAGATCGTAATAATGTTAAATCATCAGTTTAATTGAAACTTAAACCGGAAAGTTGAATCGTCCGGCTTTGACAACCGGAGCCTTTTAAATAAAATTGACCGTTTGACGAACGGAGTGACTCCTTTTTATCTAAAGGTAGATTTGTACTCGGGACTGTTCGTAAAAAACCGTAACGAGTTGTGGACCTTGGACTGATGCAATGGACATATGACAATTTCATACGCTCGTGTGAGGAGGAGTTGTCTAGCTTAGGAGTACACCGGTTCATATATAATTAACCTCCTTGTATCAAGGAAAAGATCTGTCTCATTTATTTCTACTAAAAGATATTGATTCAGTAAAGTATTCTTGGCTAGATCCAAAAATATATATATTATCTATTTTTATATTTATATATTTATTTACTGCTTTACTAACAATCTAACTACTAACATAATCTAACCCGAGGAAACTGATAAAACTGCGACTTAGATCGAGTTAATAATAGCTTCTTGGTGTTTAACCCCACTTAAAAGAATTACCATGTTTTCCCTGAGGAATACGACCTCGACTCACCGTACTAGCACTACAATTTGACCCGGTACACTGCCGGTTAGGATCTGTATAGCCTAGGTAATGTCCGTCAGCTTTCTGGCGCCGTTTCCAAGGTTAGGTTTAGGTCTGTCAATACCTCAGTTTTTCATATCATATATCCAATGAAACACAACTAACCCGATGAAGAAGTGGCCTTCGTTTCTGATACCGCATACGAATCGTTGTGTGCCTGGTTGATCCCCAGCAAAGTTTCAACCACTAACGTTGACGCATTTGCTTCCGATAATTGCACGTCGTCCAACATAACCTGTAAAAAGTTGGCAATTGGTGCTTCCATCGATATAAAAGCGGCAACAACGCAAAAATTGACTTCCTATGATCGACTAAGCCAAACAATAACCGAACAATTAGCAATAAATCCGGTAAATCATGTAAACAAATTGATTGGAAATAAAACCAAGTAATGAGCCTAAATTCCCGGCGCTTTATCGGCCCCGTGTTGTATCTATAGATATGTATATGAATGAAGTGATATTGACAATGATCTATGAAAAATAGCGAGAAAAAGCACCCGTGTTCTTCATACAAAAAAATTGGGTAAAGAAATGAATGAAAATCATGCACTACAATTCATTGCGCTTGCTTTGTATCTAGATATGTGCATCTAGGTTAATAAAAGGGTAATATTGTCAATGAAATCCACTTTTGGTCGTTAATACTCAGGAAAAATAAGTCATGAATGCCAAAAAAGGCTTTTCAGCTTTTCTTTCTCTTTTAAGAAGTTCTCAAATCAATCTTCATGACAAAAACACGCTTTTCCTTTCTCTTTTAAAAAAATGGCGACAGAACCTAGATCCCAGATGTGGATTCAAAACCTAATGTTCACAGCATACAAAATATTTAAACAATCATAGCCCAATTCATAATTGGATTAATACAGCAATTTCAAGTTCTAAAAGGTGAAAAAGGAAATTGAAGTCAAATGAAGGAGAATAACATACCATGAAATTCAATGAGGACAAGAGCTGATGAAGTCCAAGTGTGATGGTTTCCGTTCTTTTCTTGCCGGGCTTTGCCCGGATAAATCCCTTTAACCCAAAGCTTCACCGGGTAATTAAAATTTCCCGGTGGACACAGCTAAACAAATCCTGCTTACACACATGAATGAGATGAGGGAAACATTCACTTGGAGCACCATCCGACAAGTTTTCTAATTCCTACGAAGAAAGATCAATCGACTTACCTAAAATAGTGTAAGAGTGAGATTGTAAAGGGATTCATACCGTGAAAATATTCGTGATCGGGATATGGAGGTAACAATGATATTGTCAATGTCTCCGGCAAGAAAGTAGTTTTTGCCTCCTTTCCAGCAAGCTAATTCTCCTTTTCATCTTCTCCGGCGCAAGAAGCACAGACATACAGAGAAGACACAGTGAGAAACAAAACCTCAACAAATGTGAAAAGGAAAAAATGAATGGACACTGAGAAGAACAGCCACCAGGAGCAGAATCACCGCGACCGCCGCCATCTATGCCGACATCGTTCGATTCGGCACAACAAAGAAAGAAAGAAAAATTATCAATAAGAACATCATCATTTTACCTGTGACGGTAAGGAAAAAATTGACAAAGAATGATAATCTCTCAAAAAGAATCAAGATGGGATGAGAACAAATAGATTCATCACATGAGTCTAGAGATTTTTGGAGAAGATGATGACAGAGTAAATATGATGAGAGATAGTAGAGAAGAGAGATGATCAGATGAAACCTGTGAGGAGATGAAATTATGAATCTGGTAGCTCAATGGGTTTCGTTTTTATTTCAAAGCAACAAAGACCAGATAACAATGAGTAAAATGAATCTAGCAAACCTGAGAATTAGAAATGCATTCAAGTTGCGCAAAGGCAAGTGTAAAGTTCTTTTTTTTTTTGAG
The DNA here is from genome assembly GCA_036785695.1 of Gentiana straminea. Classification (NCBI taxonomy): domain Eukaryota; kingdom Viridiplantae; phylum Streptophyta; class Magnoliopsida; order Gentianales; family Gentianaceae; genus Gentiana; species Gentiana straminea. The sequence continues at coordinate 10,456,771 of JAVUPR010000266.1, read as the reverse complement.
TGGAAGTGTAAAGTTCTATAATCTTATTTATTCAACAATACACTTAGAACTTACATAATCCTTTTAGCGTAATCAATGTCCATTGTATCATACATATAGGTATAGAGTGTAAAACCAGGATTAAGCATTGGGATAAGTCTCCAAATATCCAGACCCTGATTTCCAACCACTGATCTATTTGTAGCTTTAACATTTTAAGCACAAGGCCATGGGCGAAATACTTCAACATCCTCCCCACTTCATGAATTACAATGAAGATGCTTGGTATAAGTACTTCTGCATCACATTTTATACAATCATTGTCCTGGTTAACATAAACAAAAGTAAGTAAGAGTGTAAATGTCAAACTTGTATATTTTTCTATTTTCCGAATCACGTTATGAGGTTGTTTACACAAAATAAAACCCCGACTTACTAAACCGTCTTCGACAAGCCGAGGAACGTAAAATAAAAGAATGGTGGCAAAGCAAGTATGTATGTAACAAAAGGACATAAAACTCTCAACTATTTGATTGAAGAACTTTCAAACAAATAAACTAAATTCTGAACCAGACTCCCATCCATGCTGAGGACTTGAAATTGTAGAGTCCATCAGTGAACCATGGACATTGCAAGACATTTAAGCCTGAGCGGTGGCATACGAACTTCTTTTCAAATCAAAACGGCTGATTAGGTGAATAAGGATTTTATAGGCTTTGGAATATAGCTCTCACTCTTGTTTTCTGAATCTGCCGATAGCAAATATCCGAGTCTTGGTAATTCCTAATCCTAAATCGTTAACCTATATCTATTAATATAATGTAGAACATAAGCCTTCCAAGTTCCAACAAGAGATTTTGAGCTTATTTGAAAAAGAAAACCTACACAACCAACATTTAAGGTGCTATAGGATTAGCCACCTTAAACAAACCCAGATCAAGATTGAACCAATCCATTATCTTGTGTTGATGATTATCCATACAAAAGAATATGTGCATATTAGCTGGTCCAATTCTGCCTTACCTAGCTTGAGCAGAAAAATGCATGTAGCAGGCATTTTATTATGCTGCAAAAAATAAAGGTACAGTTGGGTGTGGAAATGGTGTGGACAAGAAGACATACACCTATGAACGTCGGCACTGCTCAGAACAAACTTTCTGTAATCAAATTCTAAAGCGTACCAAAATCTAAACTAACCCTTTTTTCAATTTTATTTCGTACTCGTTATCACCTTAGTCTTCTACATGGATATAATTTTTTTCAGGTATTATAGATGACCGCTTGAATGTGCTTTTGGCGACATGCGTTTGTTAGAATCCATGTTTGTGAGTAAGAGCCACCCAAACGGTCCATTAACACTTGGATGTAAAATAAATTCACCAAGATTACCCATTCACAAAAGGTTAAATCGGGAAATTGAAGAGCAATCTAATATGAAGCGATTGGAACGGAGAAGCAACATAATAGTGGCAATTACCTTTGTGCCGTCATCGCAGAAAGCAGGGAAAAAAAATTTAGGACGACCACCCGTTAGCATCTCCGCATCTATTTGATCTTTCGCCGCCGTCGCCGTCGATTAACTGTGACACAAAAAGAACAAAAAAAAATATATGAATAATCAAACGACGAAGAGATTATAGGGAGGCAAAAATGAGGAAGCCACGCATCTAGGAGGAGAAGGTGCACAGCACCGTCTGTCCCTACATCGTCCGACCCTGCAAAATATACAACGAAGAAGAAACGGAAAATCAATTGTCCATTAAATTGAAAGAAAAGGTTTGCCAGAAAATGAAGAAACAATTAACGGCAAAACAGAGTGAATGAAGAAGAGAAACAAAGAAGAGATCGGAGACCAGAAATGAGAAGAGATGAAAAATCGGGAAGGTCGTCGAGGAAGGTAGAAATGATAGATTAGGCGGTGGTGGTGAGGATTTTGTCTGGGGATGTAAATGAAGGACACTGGATCAGAATAGCGGTGATACACGTGTTTGTTTGCTGAGAACTTAACCCGAAAAAAAAAAAAAAAAAAAAAAAAAAAAAAAAAAAAAAAAAAAAAAAAACTTCTGATCAAAACGACGTCGTATTACTCCCCCCCAAAAAAAAAAAAAAAACCACTAAAAAACAAAATTGGTGGTAGTACAGGGATGCAAATTTAATTAGTTACTACTAAGTATGATAATAAACACAAATTAAATATATTTTATACACTGTAATATTACTCTATGTACGTATGGACAGACAAGAAACATGGTCATGTCAAGTAAGTAAACTTGGTAAAGTAACTGTACAAATATTTGCAAGATAAGTAATAAAAAATTAAAGTTGTTAATTTAATGTATTTTATGCTTTCAAAGTAGTTTTTATACTTTATCTGTTAAATTACTGATTAATTTATTGGATTAGTAGATTCATGTCATGTGTTTTGGCTTATGACAACTTGAATCTCTTTTTTATTTATTTATAGTTTTCTACTCCTTATTAAACATCTGACCAGTGTTTATTTCTTTAATTTTGGTTGAGAAGATATGCAGGTGTCAGATGAGTTTGACAGTGAACAAGCTTATTGTTAGTATATATAGTCTGCTGATGTATGTCAGTATAATTAGTCTGATGTAGCTTGGGGCATGTTGTATAGCTAGGCTTGCCACCCTATAAATAGTTTACTCTAAGTTGACTCGGAACATAGAATCAATATATCAAAAACAGAAGACATCTAATACGTTCTAGTCTGTTCGTACTATCAATGCCCTATTTAATAGTACATCAGCCTAGAGACATTTAAGTATCAAACTTATTAAAGTGATTAGAGATCTCATCAACCATAATCGCCTATCATGGTTTCTCTATCACAGTTTAATACTAAGAACGTTATCACATAACAATTCATAATTGGTTCTTTAAAAGAACTAATATATGACAACAGAAAAGCCATTTATTATATATGTATAATCATAAAGAAATAGTAAAAATGATCCGACCCGGTCGGATCCGGTCCAACCCGATTGGGTTTAGGACACGATTCAACAAAAGTCCGGCTCTAATTTTCGTAGATCCACCATTGGATGGCAAGTACTACCACTCCTAGAGTAGAGCAATGTGTATAGGACTGATTATGAAAAACAAGCTAGGTTTCATAGATGGAACGATTCCAAAACCTACAAATGACCAGAGGTTGCAATTACGATGGGAACAATGCGACATGAATGTTACAGCATGGATCATGAGATTGGTAACTCCATCGATTGTGAAGATAGTACTGTGGATGAACTCGGCACATGAAATCTGGGAGGAACTTCAAAAAAGGTATTCGAAGATGAATTGCTTTCGTCTTTCAGATCTACTTGAAGAATTCAACCAGATTACACAAGGTAACCTGTCTATTACAGAGTATTTTGAGAAACTGAAAACTGTTTGGGATGAGATTATGGTGCTGAGGCCAATTTCTTCTTGTGAATGCGTTGTGAAGTGCAGCTGTAGGGTAATTCCCCCCTTTGTAGGTTATATTGAGTCTGAATATGTCATAAGGTTTATGAAAGGCTTGAATGAGAATTTTGCACAAGTCAGGTCACAAGTTTTTCTACAGAACCTCTACCTAATATGATGAAGCCTTTGCTATGAGTGTTCAGTTTAAAAGTCAGACAGAGTATACTGCTAGTCATCCTCAGAATGGATAGTCTATGATATTTGCAAATAAGTCAAATGCTGAATATAGCGGAAACAAAAATTTTCAGGCACAGGAAAAGATAAGGGACAATCAAAATGGGAAGGTAATCAGAGGAATGGTAATCCAAGAAATGGTACTGGAAAGAAGATGCAGTGTTCTTATTGTGGCTACAATGGACACACCATTGAGGGTTGTTACAAGAAAGTTGGATTTCCTCCTGGCTGGAAATCAAGAAAGAGAATCAATCTGGTTGAAGGTGAAAGAACTTCAAACTCAGAAAGTGACGAGGCCACAAGTGCAAGATTGAATCTTAATTCTCAACAGATGCAAAGGCTGACAAGACTACTGGATCAGATAAGTGTTGAAGACAAGCCAGAACATAAGGTGAACCAAGCAAGTGTGCTGACAACAAGATTCCATCAGAATGAAGAAGAGATACAAGGTAGGAGTCTAGATAACTGGATACTAGACTCAGGGGCAACAGACCATGTTGCATATTCTATAAATTCCTTTGAAAGGGTTAGGAAAGTACAAGGTGTAAGGGTAACACTGCCAAATGGTACATCTGTCAATATGTCTCACATAGGGACTGTTAGATTGAATGACAATTTGGTACTACAGGAAGTGTTGTGTGTTCCCACTTTTCAGTACAACTTAATTTCCTTGGGAAAGCTCACTTATGACAAAACACTTTGTGTGGTGTTTTCTGATGGATTTTGTTATGTACAGGACAAGGACACTGGGCAGAAGATTGGTACAACTAAAAGGAAATGTGGTCTTTACTTGCTGCAACGAAAAAGTAAAGCTGGAGAAGTGGAGAAGACAATTTGTAGTAGTTCAGTTTTCCATATGTCCTCTAATAAAGACCTCTTATGGCATATAAGGTTATGACATATGTCTCATCAAAGGATGAGGGTTGTAAAGAGAGAGCTTGATGAAGTTGTTTTGCCTGATAGTATTTGCTATGTGTGCCCTCAAGTAAGAATGAAAAGGTTGTTTTTTTCCTTTGAGTGAGAGTTCTGTAAATGAACCTTTTGAATTAGTGCATATGGATTTGTGGGGACCCTACACTTGACTGTGCATGCCCAGAGTTATTTTATGACTGTTGTGGATGATTTAAGTCGTTTTACTTGGGTATTTTTGCTTAAATCTAAAGCTGAAGTAAGACCTTTAATACAAAACTTCTGTGCTTATGGTTCTAATCAATTCAGAACTCACATTAAGACATTGAGAACATATAATGGTGCATAGTTCAGATGGCCAGAGTTCTACACACAGAAAGGGATAGTACACCAAGAGAGTTGTGTTTCTACCTCATAATAAAACGGGTTGTTGAGAGGAAGCACCAACATATCCTCAATATAGCTAGGGCACTCAAGTTTCAAGCAAATCTTCCAATCATTTACTGGGGCTACTGTGTCCTACATGCAGTCAGAATAATAAACCTTACCCACACCCTTGTTGGATGACTTAACACCATATCAGAAGTTGTACACTCAACATCTAGACATCAAACACCTGAAAGTCTTTGGGTGTTTGGTGTTTGCCTCTACCTTAACCAGAAACCGCAGTAAATTTGATCCAAGAGCCAAAATTTGTGTCAACTTGGGACAATCAGATACTACGAAAAGATATATTTTACTTGATGTAGTGAGTAGAGAGATTTTCTTGTCAAGAGATGTCATTTTTCATGAATTAACTTTTCTTTTTCATGACACAGGTAAGGAAGATATTTTGACTGATACTTTCTCATTACCTGTGGTACATGAGCCCAATGATACAGGTTTTCTGAGGACAACCCTGCTGAGAGCAACCCAGCTGAGGACAACCCTGCTAGGGACAATCATGCTGAGGACAACCCTACTGAACCGGTTGTTACTGGATTAGGGACCACAACTCATTCAAATGAACCTTCATCGGTACAACAGCCTGAACAAACACCTACAGTACACAAACCAACTCGTACTAGAAGACCTCCTTCACATCTGCAAGATTTTGTGTATGCTCAAGTACAAAAACATACCTCACTTCATGATCCAACCAAGGTGCTTGCTTACACACAGCTTTCAACTCCTCATTATTCCTTCATTGGTGCCAGTGACAAAATCCAAGAACCTCAAACCTATAATCAAGCAGCACCTCACTAGCTTGGCAAGAAGCAATGAAGAAAGAAATAGAGGCATTAGAGGCCACTCACACATGGGAAGGGGTAGACTTGCCTCCAAACAAGAAACCCATAGGTTGCAAATGGGTTTATCGAGTCAAGTACAATGCAGATGGAAGTGTTGAACGTTTCAAAGCACGGCTGGTAGCAAAAGGGTACACTCAGACCCAATGAATTGATTATGAGGAAACGTTCTCCCCATTAGCCAAAGTGACCACAATTCGTAGTCGATTGGCTCTAGCCACTGCCAAAGATTGGCATCTGCATCAGTTAGAGTTAATAATGTGTTTCTCCACTGGGATCTTAGTGAGGAGGTGTATATGAAATTGCCCCTGGATTTGATGCACCTGATTCAAAAAAGGTCTGTAAATTGAAGAAGTCAATCTATGATTTAAAGCAGGCAAGCCATCAATGGAACCAAAAACTCACAAGTGCTTTACTTGACTTGGGATATACTCAGTCACATCATGATTACTCAGCCGTAATAAAACCCTAGTTAGATAAAAGATGGAGTGATTCCATCTTCTTCACTTATGATGAAGTTAATTACTAATTTTTAGTAGTTATTGTCTTTAGTATTGTTCCCTTTGAATAAGGTATACGCGTCAAGTTAGTACCCAATAGTTCTTACCTCTCTGATGATATGTTGGCTTAATGGATTTAGTAGTTTGTTTCGGTTATTTATGACTTTAGTTTGACAGTAGAGGCATTCTGTTGAGTTTTGTTTTTATGGAAGACTATGAGGATCTATTCCCCATGTCTCGGCGAGTTACTTCAATTTCGTGTATTTTTATTATTATTATGATATGATATCAGACTTACGTAGATTTTAGAGTTTACTCTGAAAGACGCATACCGATCATTACATTTTCGGATAAATACTCGATATCCGGTAGTGTTACAATTATACTTACCTTTAATGTTAAAAATTATGTCAGAAGCAATAGAAGTCACAAACATGCCCAAAAGATCTTTAGCAATAGTTTAGTGATCGATACTTGATCCCATTTGTTTTCGATCATTCAATAATACGTGAGTCAATATCAAAAATATTATCACTTGAATGGTGGTCTAGCTCTAGTTAATATGAGATTAACTTCATAGCTTTACAAACATGAAAAAATTTCTCTCACAACCAACATCATTATCGTTATATGGTGAGAAACTATTAAAATATGTGTATTCATCTTCGATTGATTGCTTTCTTAGATAAATGCAACATACTCAATTTAATCTTCTAATGCCCATTCAATAATCGTTCATTTTTCTCTCTGATTTTAAGACGGAATGATGTATTATATATATAGTGGGTTAGTGAGTATTACGGCGGGTAAATAAATATCCATATATACCCTGTCCGCGGCAGGTTTTAAAAATATAAGTTTGTACTACCCTACACTTAAAAGTACCATATCCTAACCAGTTGGATATTGTGGATATCAACCGTATTGGATGGAAATTGAATTCCCTAGAACGGAGTAAACTTTCAGTATTAGCATTTCCGTAACTACAACATTTTTGAAAAAGAAAAAGAAATGGATCCCCAACCCAAAAAGCCCCTACTCCCTTGCCCTTAATTAGACTTTCGTAAATGATGTAAATCGATAGTTATCCATCAATGATTTAGTTTGAAAGAAGTTGCATGCATTTTTTTTATTGAGAGGAGTCTACAGAACTCTCACAGTTCAACTCAGAAACAAGACTATCAGTACAAAATCCCTACTCTTTTATGTCTCGGGCAACTTAACATTTGGGTTATGTTATATTTGGTACTTTGTCACGATCATACAAGGACGTAACTAGCATGTAAGGTAGGGGGTGCTAAGCCCACCCAGCAATTTTTTATTTTTTTTAAGTATATACCATTAGGATATAATAATAATAATAACAACAAAAATTAATTATATAGCTTTAAATTAAACTCAGCCCTCCCCAACAATTTAACTCAGCCCACGAATAACTCTAGAGTTCAGCCCTTTCACTTACAACTTTCAGGAGTCGGTCCATCTTTTCAATTGACCGACAAATCTTTTATGTGTTGATTGTATTTACATTTTTATAAGGAATTTACATTATTGATAGGATTTTCTTTTTCTATTTCTTTTAAATCAACATCATTTTTGCCCGATTCTCTTCTATGTTTTCTTGAAAAAAAAAATTGTTGAATGTTATTGACAAAGTTGTGTTTGTTATAAACTTATATGTAGAGCAGATTTTTTGTTTTTGTCAGCCCGTCTGTTCCGAAATCAATTAGGTCTCTTCCAGGTTAACATGTCAGATGCTTAATGTTTATTAAATTCATATGAATCTGTGATTTAATTTAGTGATACAGATCCCGACTTATGGACTCAAAATTATTTTTTGTTGAATTGTAGACTTCGAAAAATATTTACGCTATAAATTAAAATTTATGAAATTTTTTATTCAAGCCCACCCAGATAAAAAACCCTGGTTCCGTTCTTGCGATCATATGCTCTTTCAAATAATGAGGTGTGACGTCACATTACCTACCACTCTTATACGTGCAATTCATGTCACAGAATGAAAAGTATGGCTCAGAAATATATCTGCAATCCTTTCAACAACAAAAAATTATATATATATGCAAACAGAAAATTGTATTTGAACCCAATTTGTATTAGAACTTACAAGAGCAATGCACAGTTGTCTAATACATATACATGACACTACTAGTATTAAATTACAAATAAAATCCTCTAGAGGGACTTTAATAATTTCATTAATTAGCTTTAATAATAATATAATAATAATAATTAAAGCTTGTTGATCTCCATCTCTAATGAATCAATCATATTCGATATCTCCATGTCACTGAAATCAAAACAATCAAATCCGAAGTCAAGAACACCAGAATCTTGACAAGACAAAAGCCAGGAACAATGTGGATCATCCCATGATGTTTCCTTAATTATATCATCAAACTTCGATTGTTCCGCGACTCGAGGAATCTCCGGTGGAATCTCCGGTAAATAATCAAGAACAGGAATATTGTCAATTTCATTTTCATCCCCCAATAAGAAACTCATCAATGGATCATAATCAGATATATTTCCAAGATTAATAATATCATCATTTGGGGGTAATAAATTGGGTGATTGATGATCATCATTAGATAATGATCCTGAATTTTCTTCTTGGCTGCATGTTGTTGTGTTATTAACTTCTTGTGTGAACTCCGGTGGAGGCGGAGGCGGCAAGATATCGGATTCCGTTTCCGGTGGCGGCGATGTTTCTGTAACAAGGTTTGTTTCTGGTTTAAGGGGTTCATGTGTGACAGGATCAATTCCCATCTTTATAAGTTTTTTCTTGATATGAGTATTCCAGTGATTTTTTATCTCGTTATCTGTTCTTCCCGGTAATCTTGAAGCTATCTTCGACCACCTAAGTAACAAAATAATCCATAATTAGATACAATATAATCACTGATTAAACATCTATATATAATATGGAAATTAAGGATGATGAATTTTTGGACAAATCATGGTAACTATGTCGAAAAAAGACAAGTGAGCTACTAATTGACAATTGAACTACAGTCCAAAAAAGGTGTAAATATATTCACCTACTAAAACAAAGGATGTTCAACAAGTTTGATATCCTAACAACGACTGCTCAACATATTATTATTAGCCGAGTAATTAATTAGTGTGTTTCCATAACATCACAATTGTGCGTAATATCATACGTACTTCGACGTATCAACGAATAATCATAATGTTTCAGTGCGACTCCTCTTTAAATAAATGACACATAATTAATTAGATATCACCGTAACATCAGATTGTAGTTATAGTTGTGTCAGAATAGTTATATATAGGAGTAATTAACATTTCTCATGTATATGTTTTTTCATTATCTACTCAAAGTTGATATGGGAAAACTCATTAATTAATTAATTGATGACTCTATGTTTGAAAATGATATATACTAGTTTGTGTGTTATTGTTGAAGGCTTAACTAAGAATGCTCCAAATATTTTAAGGGGCAACCAAATAAATCAATGGTTTTTAGTTTTTAGTTTTTAGTTTTTAGTTAATTTGTTTCTACACCAACCCCCATCATTGTGCCTCAATATTCTTTTCCCAAATGACTTTAAAGAAACTCTATTAATTGTATTCTACGATGATGTAGAGCTGCACTAACCCTCTAATGAACTTCTTTTTTCCATCCAAAAAATAAATAAAAAAAAAGTAGAACCAATGAATTTCTTTTTAGGATATAAAAAATTGTTTGTCTCATAAAAAAGTTAAATAATACCCAGTTTTCTTTTATATCTTTGGGGTTTGCTCTTGAAATATAATGATTGTTGGACGCAAAAGTTGAAACTTTATGTATAACTCCAAAAGAGGGTCCATGGCATGCAATAGTGATAACATTTTTACAACTTTTTTACTTAGAAAAAGACATTTAAAATGATTTAGATAACAACATCCCTATGCTTTTTGCAAACAAATTAATTTTAATACCACAACGGTCGTTACGATCGTCTAAAATGAAGGATACAGATTAAAAGTACAATATTATGTATCGCATATTGTGACGAAACTATAATAATAGAAAGATTAATTACCTTGTAGTCCAAAAATTACTTTCCCCGGATAGAATATGATGAAGAGCTCATTTATTTTTTCATAACCAAACACTTTACTACATTACTTTTAACTTGTAATAATATTGTTAATTACTTACGAATTCAAAGAAACAAGTGATTTTATAGTGTTTCAGGACCATAATGTCATAACCCTTTTGACCAAACATAAACTTTAAATTTAATGGTTATGTTCTAAACATGTTGGAACAACTTAAACAAATGAATGTAATTTGTCCCGGACCATCAAATCATACATGTGGTCGGTCAGGATAAAATTTGCCCAAACAATAAAACAATAAATAGAGAATTAATGTTTTACTAGACGTGTGATACAATAATGACATAACACACCATTAATCGTGATATATAATATATTAATTGACTTATTGCTTATTATGATCAGTAATGTAAAATATGTCACGTAGGAAATTAAAAAAGATTTTGTAAAATTACCTATTACCAAGACGTGCATGAAGATCAATAACCAATTTTTCCTCAGCTTCATTAAGAAGACCCCTCTTCAAGTCAGGACGGAGATAATTAGTCCACCGGAGGCGGCAGCTCTTGCCGCAGCGGCGGAGTCCGGCGAGCTTAGGCAGTGCCCGCCAACAACATTGGCCATTGGTGAGGATGAAGTTTATGAGTTTCTTGTCTTCCTCAGCTGTCCATGGCCCCTTTTTTACCCCTAGTTTATCACAGCAAGGTTGTCTCCCCATACTAATTATATTCTCTTTTTTTCCTTTTTTTTTTTTTAACCTATAGCCACCTAGCTATTTCAGAATGTACCATATATATCTCTCTTCTTTATTCCTACTACTATGGTTTTTTTTTTGTTATGACTCTGTTGTCTCCTACCCACCTTTATATACTCACCCAACTTCTTGCTTGTACACGTGGCATTTTTTTTGTAAAGATGGTTACTATTAGAAGATAATATTATAAATTATATTTGAAGATAATGATTGATGTCAAAATAAAAAGATAAAACTGCTATAGATTAGATTAATATTTGAAATAAACCATTTCAAGTGATAAGATAGTTTATCATTAGTTTTATTTATTTTGAATTGATTTATTATCCCATTTATCTTTTATATAAAAGAGAGCACTGTTTTCATCATCAATAAAACAGTTATTCAGAATCTTTCGTTATGTTATTCTAATTTTCTTCTTCATGGTATCAGAGCCAAAGACGGAGGTTCCAGTGCCTTAACAATGACGAACTCTTGCCCGATCTTCTTACGCTTTCAAACATTTTTTTTTTATTTTCATCATAAGCATCCCATTAAATCTGCATTCGCATCCACGATCAACTGGAAATCTGCACTTGCATCCTCGATCAATTGGTCATCTTCCAATTTTTATTTTGAATCCTATTATTAAAATTTTTAAAAAAAAACAAATAAAAAAAAAACAAGCAGGTCGTCCTTTACCCTGAGTCATTTTCTATTTACTGTTCTTTCATTCATAGTCAATGTATTAGCTTGCTAGGAATCACCATCGTCAGTCGATCGGCATTTCCTTATTCAAAAATCGTTCCCAAAAAAAATTAAAAAAATAAAAAACAGTAGCATAGGGGTGTCCCTGTCCAAATTTAGGCTCGGGGCCAAAAAAAAAAAATTAGACCCTCGCCCTCGAAAAAAAACAGTAACCAAAACATATATAAAAAAAATAAAACAAAAAAGCTGCGTATGATAGTCATGGGTTTGGAAGGAAAAAAAAACCTACTTATTTGGTTCGTACTCCTAGTTTTAAAAGACAAAAATTATTGTGACTTGCAAGATTCGAAACCAAGTCTCATGTCCAATATACTAAAGTGCTAACAATTAAGGTAATGCATTCCTTGTTCATATAAATACAGTATATATATAATATTAGGTCGAAATTTCGTGGGCCCTTAAATTCATTGATTTTCAGGGGGACTCCGGGCCTTGGCCCCCCAGGGGCGCCCCTGTAGTAGCATTGTATACCCCTATGCGGCTATATGCCTAGTTTTTTTTAAAAATTATATGGTTCTATGAAGTCCCGGTTTGTATATAAGTCGTGATGGTTTTAAAATAAAATAAAAAAAAACTATCATAGTATCTATTATTTCTTTTTTGGCATCCATTATTTTTTTTTCAGATTCAACAGGTGGACATGTCAATCTATCAATGACAACTGGAGGCTGACGTCATAGTCATTATTCAACCAGAATCAACCACCCAGAATCAACACAACAAACAAGGACTCTCGGAAGAGCCGGACATATGTGTGCCGATTGTGGGGATGCCCTCCACAATATCATTACCAATGGACTTCGGAAGAGCCGTTCAATGAAAATATTGAATCATTTTACGATATTAAAAATAATGTTGAATCATCTTCATATAATGATTTACAAATATGAAGATCCGGCTGCCATCCGGTGGTGGTCCTCTCTTGGTGGTTGGACGGTTGATGACAAGAGAGGTGGATTTCAGGCTGTGGTCTTTAATGCATGTTGCTAGGGAAAGGATTTGTGTTCTTTTGTTGTCTGTCTTTGTTTTGTTTTCGTTGGTTGGATCGTGTCGGTAATAGTCGGTAATTCTGGGTTATTTTTTAGTTTTCTAGATCTGTTTAAGTATGTTTATGCCGTGAAAAAGGCTGACATTTGTATTATGGTACTAAATCAATTTCTCTCTAATGAGGTAGAATTTGGTGGAGATGGGTTATTCCTATGTCCTTTGTTTTCCTTTCGTCTCGTTGCTGTGGTGGTGTCCGGCTATACGCCGGTGGTGATCCGGAATTTGTCTGGCTATTTTCCGGCGTTGGTCCGGTGTATCTTGTAATTTGTTTGTCTATTAATGAAATCTTTCGTTTCTGAAAAAAAAAAAAAAAAAAAAAATCCGCCACAGATTATTGTCACGGGCGGGTCCACAATGGGTTTAATTTAGAATCAAGGATGAACAGCAAAGCATTGATGGGTATGGTGTGTGTAATCGACCACACAACATAGGTGATAGTGAACTTAGGGGTGACCCAAACATAAAGTTAGATAAAAGGTTTCCAAAAAGAAAATCATTCTCATTTTCTTAAATTAAATTAAATATAAATAAATAAATGAAAGAAAGAAAATACTAAAACAGATGTAGTACCTGTTATTGCACTCTTACGCAAGCATTTCGTCAGTGCCACGTTTGGATGGATGTCCACTTCAGTAGGAGTATGAGGTGGACTCTTTTGATTTCATGGTTTTGGGCCACATTTATAACACACAACAATTCCATCAGATTGAGCCCATTACGAAATTGGTTTGAAACTGGTTGCTTAAGAAAATGGTCTCTCTTTCTTTTTCTTCTTCATTTTTTTTTTTCGTGTGGAGGTTTTTCGGATCATCCGAAACAAAAAAAACAATTACTAGATCAATTATGATTCAATTAGCGACGCTAAGGCCGAGTTCTGACGCGTTACAAGTATGTCGCACCGTGAGAAAAGGTGGGAGCACTTCTAGTATGGTCCTCATGTAGGGCCGCTAGATCTGAATTATGGAGCGTTACTGGTGGCATATAGGATTTATTTAGAAATTAAATATTTAGTATTTATTTTGAATTAATGAATAAATTTTGGTTAAGTTGCTTTTTAAATTGTATTAGGTGTCAAATGATATATTAAAATTAATTCATTGATTACCTTGCGGGTTTTATTGAACTTGATTGTTCATTTGCCAATGAGGCTTAGTTTCAAGTGGTTAAGCGAAGGTTCCAAGACCTTGATGTGTTAGGTTCAAGTCTCATCATGTCCGTGTGGGTTTACAGTCCTCTAAATGATGTAATTTCGTCGTGTAGAAAGAAAAAAAAAACATGATTGTTCGTTTAACATGTCATGTCGGAGTTATATATGGATATGCAAATCTTAATCTCTTACGTAGCTTTCAAAATTTATAAATTCACTCTAAAATGTGTATCATATCCTAAGTATTCAACACAATCGTATCGGATACTTTAACACGAAAGTTCCGTACATTGTAAACACCATTATTAAATACTCCCTCCGTTCCATAATATCTGATGCAGTTGCCAAAAAGATTCGTTTCAAAATAACTAAGGCAGTTCGCATTTCAATAGAATATTTAGTGTATTTTTTCTACTTTACCCTTCATTAAATGTATATTTTTGGTACTCCAAATGTCTTTTGTATTTCAATGGTTTTTTAGTTGAGGGCATTATAGTATATTACTATATTTCATATAAAAGTCAATGCAATAAATGGTTTCTTTAAACTGTGTGCATTTGGCAACTGCATCAGTTATTTCGAAACGGAGGGAGTACTGTCTAAAATGAAAAAATCCTGATTCCATTCTTAAATACCTTTTCACAAAACAGATTATTCAGTTAGATAGACTTAGGAGAGGAGGGGAGGGGAGGGGAGGGGAGGGGAGGGGGCAGGTAATTATCCAAGAGGATAGTTGATGACTTTTTTTTATTTTTATGAGGATGATATTTGATGACTTGGAGGCAGATAACGTACATTCCTCAATTTTCTTTCGGTAGTGATACATACATAACTTTATTGTGTACAATATGATGCACTACACATGATCCACCATTGATTATGGTGAGATTTAAATCAATTAATGTGTCCCACATCTTATTGATGATGAGATATGTGCAGTGCATCATGTTGTGCACAATAGAGTCATGTGGACATATCATTTTCCATTTTCTTTAACATGTGCTCGAACATAAAGTCAAGGTGTCGTTATTTATTTTCACGAAATTAATATAAAAACAATTATTATATTGTCGAAAGAAACTGGTGACTATAAATTTCAAACAAAAGGTCAAAAACCCAAGTCTTCAAGTTAAGACTTCACATCCAGCAGCTTCAAACTACGTACTATTAATCTAGACGAAATATATATATATATAGGTCTATATTCATTTCAAGTGTTACAATTATCATATTTCATAAATGTTTAAGCTGCTCTTTTCCCTTCAAAAAAATAATAAAAAATAAAAACGTTTAAGCTGTTGAAGGTAAACAATTAATTATTTACATATATACTTGAAAATATATAATTCAGCATTAAAAAAATTAAAAAAATAAGAACTGATTTTTTTAATTTAATTTTGAGTGGTAAAATAAGAGCTGATGATGAAACATAAAATACACGAAAGAGTAAAAAAGTATATAACACATTAAGCCAATCAGAGACAAACAAATAGCAAAGGACACCAAAAAAACTGTTTTTTTTTTTTTTTTCTTTTTCGAAGGAACAAAAAAAACTGTTAGGGATGAGTAATTAAATATTGGTACAATATACAATTCAGCATAATGAATGAATGGTCCTGATAAACACAACAAGAAACATAAACAGTACGTGTCACTATGGTGCTGCTCCTTGCGGTGGTTAGCGGTGTCTCCGGTAGCGGTGGTAGCCGGCGGTGGCTCTATAGCTGTAGGCGTTAGGTTTTGTTTGTTGTTGTTGTTGTCAATTGATGGATAGACCCGGGGAATCCGTGTCTGTTGGCCAGCTTGTCGGAATTTTTCCGGAGATTTATTTCTTTCTTGGCTTTCAAAGACTCTCGCTTTTATATCTGTTTGTTGACGTTGTTATTGTTGTTATTAGTTGTTGTTTTCTAGGCTTAAATTGTCTGTTTTGCGGCTAGGCCGCGTTGTAGTGCGCCTTTTGGCCGTGTTGTAGTGCGGGTTTTAACCGCGTTGTAAGTTCGGTTCGTCCGATTAATAAAGCTTTCGTATTCCGTGGAAAAAAAAAACAAATTGATATGTTTATTATCAAAAATTACATAATGTCTACGTTCCACATCATCTTATGGTTTTGAGTAATGTTTCTAATTGAAAATATTACGAATGAAAAATATTGTGAAATGATATGGGTGTGGACATTATTTAAACTTTTGGAAGTAAAACTATCATTTTCCGATCTTTTATTATGATATCATGTTGCAATATTATCAAATTTTCATAAAATTTAAATTGTTAGAAATATGATATCTATGGTTAAAAAAATTGGAGAAAAATTATTAAAATATTCGGTTGAGACATAATTAATTTGGGGGCGAGAAGGACAAAATAAGATACAAAATGGGAAAAAAGACAAGAAAAAAAAATAATGGTTGAGAAGGACAAAAACGCGCCTGTTACTACATGTGTTACTACGTTTGGTTGTAGCAACACGTAGTAACACATGTAGTAACGAATACGCGCGTTTTTGTCCTTCTCAACCACTATCTTTTTTTCTTGTCCTTTTTCCTCATTTTAGATCAAAAACAGTCCTTTACAACCTTTAACCTATTAATTTGTTTGACTGGGTTAATCATTTTAGCCAAACGAGTACGATCTACCTATTTTATTAGTATAATAGTTAGTTTACTATTTACCAGTTTTTTTTTTACTGTCTTTATTTCTTTTTGGGGCCAAGTATAAAAGGCTTCCACCTTCTAATTATAACATTTGAGAAAAAGAAAAAGAAAAATAAAATGCTGCCCCCTTTCTATTTACTTCAAAACTTCGAAGAACCCTAGTTCCCTTTTTCTAGATTTTCGATCGAAGTGGATTCAACTCCAATTTTCACATGGTATCAGAGAGGAATTGAGGCCTAGATCCAGCTTCTCACATTCGCTGCTTATTTTTTCTTGTTTTTGTTATCGTTTTTCATTTTCGATTGGAGTTTGACGATGGCGGAAGAAAGACAGATCAGAGGCATCGGCGATCTAGAGGCGTCGAGTCCGTTTTATCTGCATCCGAACGAGAGTACTGCTCTGATTCTCGCAGATCCATTGCTGGATGGACAGAACTATCATTCATAGAGCAGAGCCATGAGGATGGGACTCATCATGAAGAATAAGCTAGGGTTTGTAGACGGTTCGATTCCAAAACCTACAGATGATGAGAGAATGATAGCTAAGTGACATCACAGTGGTGGCATGGATAATGAAATCCGTTACTCATTCAGTTGTTAAGAGTGTTCTATGGATGAACTCAGCTCGCGAGGTTTGGCAGGATCTGCAAAACAAGTACTCTAAGAAGAACAACTTCCGTTTATCAGATCTATTGGAGGAGATTAACCAGATTACCCAAGGCACTCTGTCTGTAACGGAGTATTTTGCAAAGCTTAAGACAGCCTCGGATGAGATAATGGTTTTGAGGCCAATTTCATCTTGTCAATGTGCTGTAAAATGCACTTGCAATGTTATACCAACGTTTATTGGATATATTGAAGCAGAATATAAATTAGGTTCATGAAAGGTCTGAATGAGAGTTTTGCCCCAGTAAGGTCTCAAGTTTTTTTGATGAAACCCTTAAAATATCACAGAAGCCTTTGCTATGAGTGTGCAGTTTGAGAGCCAAATGGAGTACACTGCTAGTCATCCATAAACCACTCAGTCAATTGTGTTTGCCAGTAAATCAAACGCAGAATCTAGTGCTGTAAGGATTTATTCAGGAATGGGAAATGAGAAATCTAAATCTAAATGGGTTGGAAACTCCAGGGGTGGAGGAAGAAAGGTGCAGTGCTCTTTCAGGCAAAGTGATCATGAGCTGCAAGGTAAGCATTCTAACTCTTGGATTCTTGACTCTGGTGCAACAAACCATGTTGCGTGCACCTTAAGTGTTTTTTAAAAGATAAGCAGAGTACAAGGTGTGACAATAAATCTACCAAATGGTACAATAGTATATGTGTCTCATGTTGATACAGTCAGATTGAATGAGCATTTGGTATTGCATGGAGTCCTGTTTGTTCCTAGTTTTCAATGCAACTTGATATCCCTGGGAAAATTAACTGGTGATAACACCCTTTGTGTTGTCTTTCTGAATGAGAAATGTTGTATACAGGACAAGACTCATGGGCAGATGATTGGTACAGTCGAATGAAGAGATGGCTTATATACCCTGCATGCTGATAAGGAATGTGCTGCTGCAAAACAGTGTGTCAGAGCTCTTTGCTGCAGTTCTAGCAGTATATTTCACATGTGGCGCCTAACAAAGATCTCTTATGGCACTTGAGATTAGTCCATATGTCACACAATGGATGGGTGTAGCTAGTTTAAGTCATGAAGATATAGTTTTACCTAGTAGTGTTTGTTTTGTTTGTCCTCAAGCTAAACTGAAGCGTTTTCCTTTTTTGTTTAAGTAATAGTATTGTTGCTTCTTGTTTTGATCTGATACACATGGATATTTGGGGTCCATACAGACACCCTACTGTCTATGGGCACATATACTTCCTGACAGTGGTTGATGATTTTAGCAGACACACTTGGGTGATCTTATTGAAATCAAAGGGAGAGGTCAGGCCCTTAATAAAAAGTTTATGTACTTTTGTTTCTATGCAACTTAAGACTGTTATAAAGACTGTTAGGACAGATAATGGGGAGGAATTTAGATGGACACAATTTTATGCTGAGCATGGTATAATACATCAAGAAAGCTGTGTTTCCACACCACAACAGAATGGTGTAGTGGAAAGGAAGCACCAGCATATCTTAAACACGGCTAGGGCTCTTAAATTGCAGGCAAACTTACCCATCATCTACTGGAGATACTACATTTTACATGCAGTAAAGCTTATAAACCTGACTCATACACCCCTCTTGAACAACTTGACTCCATATGAAAAGTTACATAACACACAGCAAGACTTAGGGCAATTGAGAGTCTTTGGTTGCTTGGTCTTTGCATCTACACTCACTAGAAACCGTAGCAAGTTTGATTCTAGGGCACACACATGTGTTAACCTTGGCATGTCTACCACCACAAAAGGCGATATTTTGCTTGATTTAATTAGTCACCAGAAACATTTTTATTTCTGGAGATGTCTTGTTTCATGAGCTGCATTTCCCTTTTTCATGAAGGATATTCTGAACCTTAATCTCATTCAGACATATGTTTGCCTAATGTGCATGAAAATATTGAAACTGGCCTGATACCGGATTCCTAAAGTTCAACCAGCCAATACCCCTTCACCGGAACTTACATCACCAACTCAAAATGCACACACATACCAAAACCTGCACCTCCTATAACACAAAGGCCTACCAGAACCAGAAAACCACCATCACATCTACATGATTTTGTTTGTGCACAGATCCAAAAGCATTCTTCACCTCACACTCTTGAGTCTAGTTTAGGAGGTGCCACATCTCCTGATTCATATTTAGCTTTCATAGCTACTATAGACAAGGTCATTGAACCTCAAACTTATAATAAGGAAGTTCTTAATCCCCAGTGGCAAGATGCCATGACCAAGGAGATAGAAGCCTTGGAACTTAATCAGACCTGGGAGTTGGTTAAGCTACCCAAAGGAAAGAAACCTATAGGATGCAAATGGGTTTATAGGGTTAAGTATAAATCAGATGGTACTATTGAAAGATTCAAGGCTCGTTTAGTTGCAAAAAGGTATACTCAGACCCAAGGAATAGACTATAAGGAAACATTCTCTCCAGTAGCCAAGGTTACAACCATACGGAGTCTGTTAGCTATTTCAGTTGCGAAAGGGTGGTTTTTGCACCAACTTGACGTCAATAACGCTTTCCTTCATGGGGATCTCATTGAGGAGGTATACATGAAACCTCCTCCGGGTTTAAAACTTCACACCCTAAACAAGTCTGTCGTCTTAGGAAATCTCTCTACGGTCTAAAACAGGCTAGCCGTCAGTGGAACCAAAAACTTGCTTCAGCTTTACATGAGATGGGCTACACACAATCTTGTCATGACCACAGTTTGTTCATCAAGACACAGGGACAGAGTTTTGTCATAGCTTTAGTCTATTTAGACGATATAGTTTTAGCAGGCAATAACATGGACTTAATCACTGAAATTAAAACTCATCTTGATACTCTGTTTAAAATCAAGGACTTGGGTGAATTGATTTTTTTGGGTTCTTGAAATATCCAGATCTGAATCTGGAATGGTTATCAGTCAACGTAAGTATGCTCTCGGCATCTTAAAAAAGTTTAATATGCTAGATTGTAAGCCTGCTCATACTCCCATGAAGTCCAAAACTGCTTTATTTCATGGGGATTCAGACGTCCTATCTAATAATACTTTGTACCGTAGCTTGGTTGGGAAGCTCTTGTATCTCACCATCACACGTCCAGACATTTGCTATTCCGTACAGCAACTAAGCCAGTTCTTAGATGCCCCCACCATCCATCATTTTAACATAGCCAAGCATGTTCTTCGATATATCAAATATGCACCTGGAAAAGGCCTCTTTTACTCAGCCAAGAACTCTATTACGTTATCAGCATTTGCTGACTCTGATTGGGCAACATGCAAGGATACAAGATGTAGTATCACTGGATATTGCATGTTTGTGGGGAGTGACTTAGTCTCATGGAAGTCGAAGAAGCAAACAACCGTTTCCCGAAGCTCCACCGAAGCTGAATACAGAGCCTTGGCCTTGGTTACATGTGAAATTCAGTGGCTCTGTTATCTGGCAGATGATTTCAGATGTCCTTTTTTCCATGCCTATTGCTCTTCTCTGTGACAATCTGAGTGCCATTAACTTGGCTCACAATCCTGTTTTCCACGAGCGCACAAAACACATCGATATCGATTGCCACATCATTCGGGAGAAAGTGCAAGCTGGTCGTATGAAACTCGTCTCAGTACCATCACTTCAACAATTGGCTGACATCTTTACTAAACCCTTAGATGGGCCCCTTTCACTCTTTACTTAGCCGTTTTCATTTGTTCCCAAGCCCACCTTGAGGGGGTATTAGTATAATAGTTAGTTTACTATTTACCATTTTTTTTAGTGTCGTTATTTCTTTTTGGGGCCAAGTATAAAAGGCTTCCACCTTATAATTATAACATTTGAGAAAAAGAATAATAGAAATAAAATGCTGCCCCCTTTCTATTTACTTCAAAACTTCGAAGAACCCTAGTTCCTTTTTTCCAGATTTTCGATCGAATTGGATTCAACTCCAATTTTCACATATTTTATACTACCTCCGTTCCAAAATATAAATCCTTTTAGGACTTTTCCCAATCAATTTAACCAATCAAGTACGAAGTATCTATTCTAAGACTTATATCATGGGACAAAATCAAAAAACTTAAAGGACTTACATTTTAAGATGGAGATGGTAAATTTTATGAGCAATATTTCATATCGACGAAGTTGAAGAAACAATAGTAAGATATATCACCATTTTTTAACCATTATGAACGTATTAATTCTTAACTAGTTAAAGTCCGAGTACGATGGTCAGGGGCGGACGCATGGATCTCGGGTAGGGGTAATAAAATTTTTAAATGCAAATAAAAATTTTAAGGGGGACAAACTATAAACATAGTATATATATTAGTGTATTTTTTCGGATCAAAAGAGGACAGTTGCCCCTCTTAGTTGTATGTATGCCTGCCACTGACGATGGTGCTAAGTATTTATTGAATACATCATGTCACACGCAAGTAGACGATAAACCACAATATACATTTCAACACGATCGATGCTACACTAAAATTTGATTAACTTTCTAACTATTTTCTATCAAACGAATACGATAATGCTTAGTAGTTATTGAACCCGTTATACCGCAAGTAACGGATAAGCACTAATTAATATAGACTTCAACAAATGCTACAGTAAAAAATGAAGCTTAAGAGGACATGTGTGCAACAACTTGATCTGTTAACGTGTGGGACTCGTTCAATTTGGTTTAAGTGAAGGTGAGAGATGTCGGAAACATCTTATCCCACTAATTATTAATTAATTAATTAACAACTAAAGCATATACTTTGCTTATTTTAATTAAAATGTAGAAAGTTTTATAAATATATACTACTATCATTTATGATTGGAACTCGAATAATTCATGTTCTCCATACATAAATAATCTTTGATGGTTGGTTTATAGTTTATACACATGGCGCATTTGCAGTATGTGATTAATTGCTAAACATCTACGTACTTAACCCA
This sequence comes from Gentiana straminea, assembly GCA_036785695.1. Lineage (NCBI taxonomy): Eukaryota > Viridiplantae > Streptophyta > Magnoliopsida > Gentianales > Gentianaceae > Gentiana > Gentiana straminea. The sequence continues at coordinate 10,434,447 of JAVUPR010000266.1, read as the reverse complement.
AAAAGGAAAGCTAATGTGGTCGGTTTATTCTTTAATAGCAATAATTTATAGTTTGAGGTGTAAATGTACAAGTCATTGCCATACACATATGCACAAAATCATCATATTATTAGACACCTATAACAAAAGTTGGTGGCTGTTTAATGGATTGCATATTCGTATAATTAACCTGCCGTCATTTTGACATGTGTCGTGCATAACATCGGACACTTTTTCGACACGATATTCGTTCAATCAAGACGTATATCTGACACTGCGCAACTGATTAAAACAATAATATTAAAGATTTTAGTGTTCCGATTTACCTCTCCGAGAGGGCGTCGATAACATTCACAAACACTCTTTAATACAAGATTTTCACTTTTTTTTTTAGTTTTAGGTTATTGACAGTCCTGTTAACGAGTCGAGTCAAGTCGAACCGAGTATTGATGGTTTCAACTCGTTTAGCTAAAAAAATTGGTTCGAGCTCGGCTCATTTGAAAGATGAAATGTTCGAGCTCATGTTTGAACTCAGCTCGTTAAACATATTGTTGTATTCCAACTCGAGTTCGTTAAGGTATATAACATAAATTGCAAATGCAAAAATAACAAATTATATATTAATATTACATATATCACACAACAAAAATATTTAAGTATTATATAAAATCAATCTATAATCTCAATTAGATAAATTAATGACTTTTTCTCTTTTGAGTTAGGATTAATGTAAATTGATATATTTTCGCGAACATATCAAATATGCATTCAATTTGGCAATTAAAATTTATTTCGAACCCGTAAAGGGAACTTCTTTCAATTTTTTGAATAATTGCAAACCCACAACACAGAATCACTAGATTTCCTAATTAACATTTTCGCTCATTTCGTGGAAAATGAAGAGTAGGGACTCTCATTGTTAATGTATAACCAGTTTTTTAAGTTAATCAATTGCACCTAAACTTCACTCTCCGGCATTTTCAAGTTTGAAACCTAATTTAACCGATTTTTTGAAGACAAATTCAACCATTTATGTTGTAAGGGTAAATGATACAAGCGGCTCAATTTAGGTTTTACCTTTTGTTCGAATAATTTAATTGAATATAGTTCAAATTTAAATAGGTGTGACTTGTATTACATAAGTGAATCCCAAATATTCTTATACTTCAACCTGTGAGTATACTCAAATTAATTAGATATACTTGTGAGATATTATGTATAAATTGAATTAATACATGTTAAATTTTATGTTTTAGTAATTGCCGGACTTAAATCGATGATTGGAAAATATTATTTAAGAAATGAAATTTCTTTTAGAACATTAGTTTAGAATAAAAATTATCTAACAGTATTTTATATTTGTCACATTCATTTAAGATGAAAAACATATTTTATTGAACTTAAAATAAACTCAAATTCACCTCCAATTCGAAGGTGATCGTGATCAAGTTTGAATTTGATAATCATATTAAATTCGTATGAGTCCAGGTCCATGAAATTTAAAGCATGTTCGATTCGATAAACTTAATGGACTCAAGTTGATTTGGATCGTTTACACCCTTAATTTATGTCATGGTAGAATGGATCAACATGACCATTAAATATGTAAAAACAGATTTTATCACTCGTTGCATGTAAATGATTGTGATAAAAACACTACCGGTATATTAAAGCACACACTACTAATTAAGTAGTAACGATCTTTGTCCCTTAAAGCATCATCAAGCACATGGGAAAGCAACACATAAGCTTACACATCAAAAGCCCAGCCAATCCTTGGCTCCTTAATTAATTAAATTTTCATTATAGCAAATTAAGAGTAATTAATGTTAACCATTTTATCGTAATATATGATGTGATAGTTATTTCAAGGCAGTTTTATATGTAGGGTCATACTGTCAAATTGTATTATGATGTTTATTGTGTCAAAATATTATTATAAAAAATAGAAAAAATTGTTATTACAATAACATTATTTTGTTATGAAGTCCAGGAGATTTTGTCGTATGCTTTCTTTTTTATTTGTTTTAAACATTGTTTGATATAAAGAAAATTCAAGAAAAGAAACGTGGCAAGAATATACATGCCAAATAAAATACAAACAAGATTGCATGAATTGTGAGGAAAGCAACAAGAAGGGGAAGAAAAAAAATGGAAGGTGACAATATTATTTTTTAGATAAAATTAAAATTTGCTAAAGAATTTGATATGCCTGACCCGCAAAAGAGCCCACGGATCTAATTTGGACTCGCATATGGGTCCAACATCGTATAAGGCCCTCAGTTCAATGAGTCCGCATAGGCGCAAACCGGACCAGACCGACTATAATTTAGCCCCATTGAAGCCTTCAATCCGCATCACACCACGCGACACGAAGCACCAGGGCCGGCCAATCCGCCCTTCGGGTCACCAGTCCGCCAGCTCGGACCAAGCCCATTCAACTAGGCGAACATGGTTCATACATGATGAAGATGCAAGGCGGATCCAGCGAAGTGGCCAATTGTTGGGTCAGCCCTTCATGAAACCGTCACGACAGCTGTCTAGATTAATTATGTCACATCATACTTAATTATATCTTGTCATACTTAGTCTAATCGTCATTAGCAACCCGCCTATAAATAGCGGCATCATGTAAATCATAAAGGCATCTGAAATATACAAAAGTAGGGAACGCTCTGCTAATTCGTCGACTCCGAGATCGCCACATTGATCTTCAAACAGGCTTAATATATTTATTACTAGTGAACGTGAGCCGTGCAAAGCACGGCGGGCCCAACATAAATCGTTACCAACGATAATATCAAAGAATAGATCCCCAACGTGAAATAAATCGCGTAAACTTAAACCGTAACAAATCCAAGGCACAAGACAAAGAGAGCAACAGAAACATATCACATTCTCTGCAAGAGGTAGCTCTTTCTTAGACACGTGAAGATTGTGAATCACTTCTCTTCCACCCCTATCAGGAGTTTCCACCTACAAAATAAACCACAATATGATGTATCGGAGAACAATGTCATAAAGTCGATCCCTTTAGCTTCGACTTTACGTAATGAAACATTATAAAAAAAATAAGCAGACCATAACTACACGGTCAAATCTTCTGGGACGCCTTAGCTTCCAGATCATTAATATGCTTGAAAATGTGTTTCACTCATTTTCTGTAAGACATTTCTATTTCTTATCATTAATAAATACGTCATTGATCTCGTGTTCATTCATTTGGTGAAAAAAACACATGTCAAACGATCTGAATGATATAAAAAATGATTTGGTATTCCAACGTCAATTTTAATGACGTTCGTACTGCAAACGGCCGTCGGTTCCACCGACGTTATGTTGTTCAAAATAATAAAAACATTTAATATGGTGTCCACGTGGTCACATGTGGGCACACCTTCTTGGCGCGGATATTTGTTTGCCCTTATTTTTTTGTTGTTGTATTTTATAGCTAAACTCGACTTATCTTCAATCGTACACTACACAGTAAAACTTCAAATCTGTCGGGTTTTTTCACCCTTTTCTACACAAACTACTAACGGTACACTTATGATAAAAAAAAGTACACGGTTTTATTCAATTGTTGTGCCGAAATCGAATCGGAAATTTTTGGTTGATTAAAATCGAATCGAAATCGAAAATTTTCGGTTGATTGAAATTTAAAAATGAATTCGCACTGTCTGTTAGAGGTACTAAAAATGAACCGTATCGAAATATAAACTTTGTAGTGTATATTCAATTGTTGTGTCGAAATCGAATCGAGAAATCAAAAAATTTCGGTGGATTGAAATTTAAAACTGAATCCGCACTGTCTGTTGGAGGAACTAAAAATGAACCGTATCATAATATACACTTTGTTGTGTAGATTCGATTGTTGTGTCGAAATCGAATCGAGAATTCGAAAATTTCCGGTTGATTGAAATGTAAAACTGAATCCGCACTGTCTGGAGGCACTAAAAATGAACCGTATCGAAATATACACTTTTGTTCGATTGATGTAACGGAGAGTCGGGAAAAAAATCGGTTTATATATAACGACATAACCGATATCCCGGTTTTTACCGAAGGGGAAAAAAAATGACCCGTATCGAAATATACACTTTGTTGTGTATATTCAATTGTTGTGTTAAAATCGAATCGAGAAAGCAAAATTTTTTGGTTGATTGAAATGTAAAACTGAATCCGAACTGTCTGTTGGATACACAAAAAATGAACCACTATTGTTCGATTTAAGTAACGGAGAGTTGGAAAAAAAATCGGTTTATATATAACGAGATAACCGAAATCCCTGGTTTTTACCGAAGGAAAGAAAAATTGAACCGTATCGAAATATACACTTTGTTGTGTATATTCAATTGTTGTGTCGAAATCGAACCGAGAAATCGAAAATTTCCGGTTGATTGAAATGTAAAACTGAAGCCGCACTGTTTGTTGGAGGCACTAAAAATGAACTGTATCGAAATATACAATTTTGTTCGCTTTATTTAATGGAGAGTCGAAAAAAAAAAAAAAAAAAAAAAAAAAAAAAACCGTTTTATATATAACGAGATAACCGATATCCCGGTATTTACCGAAGGGAAAAAGAAAATAAACTGTATCGAAATATACACTTTGTTGTGTTGAAATAGAATCGAGAATTCAAAAAAATTTGGTTGATTGAAATGTATAACTGAATCCGCATGTCTGTTGGATGCACAAAAAATGAACCACTTTGGTTCGATTTATGTAACGGAGAGTCGGAAAAAAAATCGGTTTATATATAACGAGATAACCGAAATCCCTGGTTTTAACCGAAGGGGAAAAAACGAACCGTATCGAAATATATATGTTGTTGTGTATATTCAATTGTTGTGCCGAAATCGAATCGAAAAATCGAAAATTTTCGGTTGATTGAAATGTAAAACTGAATCCGCACTGTCTGTTGGAGGCACTAAAAATGACCCGTATCGAAATATACACTTTGGTTCGATTTATGTAACGGAGAATCGAAAAAAAAGAAATCGATTTATATATATAACGAGATAACCGAAATCACGGTTTTTACTGAACGGAAAAAAAATTTACTGCCAATATATATATATATATATATATTAGGTGCCACGTGTCAGCCCCACAGGCTACCACGTGGCCTCATGTGGAGAGAGCCCCTTAGCTCTTAATAGATAACGAGATAACCGAAATCCCTGGTTTTTACCGAAGGAAAGAAAAATTGAACCGTATCGAAATATACACTTCGTTGTGTATATTCAATTGTTGTGTCGAAATCGAACCGAGAAATCGAAAATTTCCGGTTGATTGAAATGTAAAACTGAAGCCGCACTGTTTGTTGGAGGCACTAAAAATAAACTGTATCGAAATATACACTTTTGTTCGTTTTATGTAATGGAGAGTCAGAAAAAAAAAACCGGTTTATATATAACGCGATAACCGATATCCCGGTTTTTACCGAAGGGAAAAAGAAAATAAATCGAATCGAAATATACACTTTGTTGTGTCGAAATCGAATCGAGAATTCAAAAAAAATTGGTTGATTGAAATGTAAAACTGAATCCGCAATGTCTGTTGGATGCACAAAAAATGAACCACTTTGGTTCGATTTATGTAACGGAGAGTCGAAAAAAATTCGGTTTATATATAACGAGATAACCGAAATCCCTGGTTTTTACCGAAGGGGAAAAAAAACAAATCGTATCGAAATATATATTTTGTTGTGTATATTCAATTGTTGTGCCGAAATCGAATCGAAAAATCGAAAATTTTCGGTTGATTGAAATGTAAAACTGAATCCGCACTGTCTGTTGGAGGCACTAAAAATGACCCGTATCGAAATATACACTTTGGTTCGATTTATTTTACGGAGAATCGAAAAAGAGAAATCGATTTATATATATAACGAGATAACCGAAATCACGGTTTTTACCGAAGGAAAAAAAAAATTTATATATATATATATATATATATATATATATATATATATATATATATATATATATATATATATATATATATATTAGGTGCGCGTGTCGGCCTCGCGGGGTGCGCGTTTCCTCATGTGGAGAGAGCCCCTTAACTCTTAATATATATAAGATACGCCGCCGTGCACCAGCGACAAAATCACGTATAATAATTAGATATCCACCATAAAATATCCACAAACTCCATCGTGATAATTCCGATATTATCAGAATTGATTTTTGGTTAAAAGTGAAAATGTTGAGAAAAATAATTAAGAAATAAATTTTTTTCTCAAGAATGTCAAACATGCATCAAGTTGAAAAACAATAATTATGTTTGGACGCTGAGAAAGATTCGATTTAAATCACTCCATTAGTTTATTAATTCATTATTTTATTCATTTTACTCATATCTTACAATTTTTCTCATCAATTATTTTATTATCAACAAATAAAAAACATATTTAAATCATCTCTATTCATTTCACTTTATTCATTCCACTACTTTTTGTTTTTGTTTTTTTTTTAAGAAGAAAAAATTTATTAAGCCAAATCCGCAATAGCGGCAGAAATTACATCATTCGGAGGGGTTAGACCCCAAACATCACGACCAATATGACCTAGTCCATGCCTAGCCAGTAAGTGTCCCGGGAAATAACCGGTCCGCTTGACAAATGAGAAAGATGAAGAAACAAAAGATGGATTAATAATTAGGAGTCGCAGGCTAGAAGGACAAAATAAGATACAAAATGGGAAAAAAATGACAAGAAAAAAAGATAGTAGTTGAGAAGAACAAAAACGCGTCTGTTACTACATGTGTTACTACATGTTGCTATAACCACATATAGTAACAGGCGCGTTTTTGTCCTTCTCAACCACAATCTTTTTTTCTTGTCTTTTTTTTCCATTTTAGATTAAAAGTGGTACTTCACAACCTTTTCCTATAATTATTATTCAACATTATTTATGCCGATATTGAATTAACTCAAATTATCGTATCTACACCGTAATCTTAACTATAAATACCCTTTTATACTAGTGAAATAATACAGAGACAATTTTCCTTCTTTTTTATACTTTGTATTTTCTCTTATTTATTTAGTTTTTATAACATTTTTATCATTATTTTATTTATTATATTATTTTTTCCTACCAACCATTTTTCATCTACACAATTTTATTATAAAAAAAAAACAACTTTCTAATAATTATTTTATTTTATTTTTTCCCCCTAATTCGTTTTAAGTCTTTTATTTCCTCCATGTTTTTTCCTCTGCTACACATGTCCTTAGATACAGAGCCAGACACCAGGGGTGACATCTCCCTAGTGATTTTTTTTTTAATTTTATTTTATTTTTAAATTCTATAGCTAATCATTATTAATTTTGTGTAAAAGAAAATTTTAGAGACATGTCCTCGAAAAAATTGTTTTTAGTCGCCCTAGTGATGTTCCTGTTGGGTATACGTAGTCAGTGGCAGATCCATTCTTTCCTAAATGGGTGTACGTGATAGACTATATATTTTGTATTTAAATTAATTGTTTAAAATATTTATATGTAATTATTATTGTAACCGTAAATATTTGAATACTTCTAGATAGGGTCTGGAACTCTTTTTTGTAATTATATATATTGTAGAGTTCAGTCAAATACAAGTGTGAATAATATCCATAAAGTCTATTAGTACGGACCCGTTAAAAAAAAAACTATTAAGTTTAATCTATAAAGAAATTGTATGGACCCCGCTAATTTTTTTTTCTACTGTTAAAAAAAATTATAGACACCGCTGAATAAATTTCATGAATCCGCGACTTAGTATTAAGTTTTACCGTTTTAGGATACAAAAACCATCCAATTTCGTTTACAATGATCATTTTTTTTTTTTTTTTTTTCTGGATCCGTCAATGCTTAGATACAGTGAAGTTCTTTAATGATGAAATATACACGCAGTGCAATTGTCATTAACAAAACTAAGCATTATTAAAAAGACAAGTGAAGAAAAGATTAATGCTTAAAGAAAGACAAAAGTTAGATTAAAGTAGACGTTGAAAACAACATTTTAATCCACTTAACATCTTATTAGGGAGTCCTTAAATTTCAAAGGTGTAGTAGATCTGTAGATGTAGATCAACAACTTATATTTGAACCCTTAATTTCCTTAGTACTACTTTTATGGTGTTTGGAAGTAAGGGTCATGTGGGCCCACTTTCTCATGACTTAAAAGTTGAACTATGGTCTATGGGGGTTATGGTGTCCTTATCATATTATGTGATAATTAAAAGAAAAAAAACATTAAGTAGTGGTTTATCTCTCAACCAAATCTACATATTTTGTTGGAATCTCATTTTGACATAATCACAATTTGAAGCTTTTTTTGCTGTTCTGATTTTTATATTGTTTTGTGTGTTCAATTTTCATTGATAAGTTTTCTACATGGGTTATTTACCTACAAAATATAAATTGTGTTAAGATACGAATGATTTGATGTTTTGTATTACAATCATAAAGATATGTATGGTACAACCCTAATTACATCCGTATACACACAGTTACAATTATACCCTTACTATTACCCTCACTCCCCCTCAAGATGGAGCATTAGGATCATGAATACCCAACTTACCCAAGAAGAAAATAGACTGCTGGCGACCAAGAGCCTTGGTCAAATATCCACCAACTGATAAGTAGTAGGAACATGCGCAGTGACAAGCGTCCCAGATAACAACGCATCACGAACAAAGATACAATCAACCTCAATATGTTAGTACGATCATGAAACACCAGATTGCGGGCAATATGAAGTGCAGACTAACTATCACAAAACAGCCTCATCGGTTGTGGATGGAAACGCCGAGAGAAGACAACATGGCCCGCAACCATTTCAACTCACACGTGGTAACAATCATGGCACGATATTCGGCTTCAGTAGAGGAATGCGACACAATAGATTATTTTTTCGTCCTCAAAGAAACTGGGGAACGTCCAAGAAACACCAAGTAACCAGTCAACAAGCGACGAGTCAACGGGCAAACCGCTCAATCGCTTTCACAAAAAGCCATGAGGGACATATCAGTCCCCAAACGCAATAGAACACCTTGACAAAGACTACCCTTCAAATAAGAAAGGACATGCAAAGCAACATCCTCATGAGCAACCTACGAATTACTCAATTATTGTGCAAGAGTGTGCACAATATAACTCAGCTCAGGACGCGTGAAGGATAAGTAAACCAGACAACCAACAAGACGCCGAAGCTGATCAGGCCGAGAAAACGGCTCCCCCTGAACCGACGCCAAGCGATGATTTTATTCCATGGGGGTATCGGCCGACAACCTAACATACCAACCTCGGTCAGAATATCCATGGTATATTTCCGCTGAAAGAGAAAAATGCCATCTGGACCACGGCCACCTCAACACCAAGGAAATACTTTAATGGACCCAATTCTTTCATATTAAAACAAGATTTCAAATAACGTTTGAAGTGAAGGACCGTCTCATTCGAAGAACCCGTAAGGATCAAATCATCGACATACACAAGAACATCCTGAGACAAGCCATCCCAAACATATCTGAACAAGGAATAATCAGCATAAGATTGCCGAAAATCATATTCCCGCAAAACAATGGACAACTTAGAAAACCATTGGTGGGGGCTTGTTTCAACCCATACAATGACTTACGCAGCCGACAGACCTTCCCGGGGCAGCACTGTGATAGCCCGAAGGAAGTTGCATGTAAACCTCTTCATCCAATTCACCATATAAGAATGCATTATGAACATCCATCTGATGGAATTGTGAATTAAGAGTCATTGCAATGTAAAGAAAAACACGAACAATCCCTATTTTGGCGACAAAAGAAAAATTTTCAGTATAGTCAACCCCATCAAACCTTGATTACATCAATATACACACTATTACAATTATACCCTTACAATTACCCTTAAAAAATTGTAAAGAAATTTTACTAATTTTAATGAGGACCGGCGGTTTTTTCAGGTTGGAATCGAGAAAAGGATTATGAAATAATTCTGATTAAAATTAAATCAGTAAAATTATCAATATTTTACCTAAAATTGAGTTAGGATTAATTAACGACAAAATTGAAATACTTTTTAATTTTCTTTAACCAGATTATCTTCCAGTTTAACCACAAGTCACAACACTATGAGGTTTATAATATAAAAATCGATCTTAACGTAAGAAGGCATTCATTAATGTTGAAATACTTTTCAATATATTTCTGTTAAAATCGAAAATCAAGCAAACTTTGTATTGGTGGAAATGGTTTTAGATTGCTTCGATTTTATAATTTAGTAAAATCATTTAAACGGTTTGATTCACATCGATTTAGTGATTTCCATCAATTTAATAAAATAAATCGAACACATACTGTTTGTGTGTAAATTGTGAGAATGTGAGCCATGCAATACATGACGAGATCAGAATGTAACTTAATTTAACGAGACTTTTAGTGGCACCACGCCTTCTCTTCAATTGTATTGTGGCGCCAAACGTCCCTTGCAATCGTATTCGCCTATTCGGGCATCATTTAGTGACGCCACACCTTCCCTTGCAATCATATTGAGGCATCACCCGTCCCTTGCAATTGTATCAAGGCATCACGTTGCTTTTAGATTTTTTCATACAAGCCTTTAGTGGTCTAACATTTTAAATAACAAATTTGTCACACCGCATTTTACTCCAATCCTCATTCCCACCCCTCCCCACCCCCCCGCCACCCCAACCCCTCGTGCACTAAGCACCACCAATTTATCGCCTCCAACGTTTCTCCAACCAATCAAAGCCACCAAAAAGCCTCAATACGCCACCATCCTTCACCACATTGTCGTTCTGCCCCACCTTCGTCATCACCCCACCCTTCACACCGTTATCAATATAGTAAAGCAAAATTTATGCGCAAATTCTGCATTATGTGTGGCACCATTAATAAAAATGGCAGTGATGATACATCCCTTTGTTGTGGTACATTTATCATCATTGATTAAAGATTACAAAAATCATTTTTACTCCCATTTTATTTGTCCAGGTTTTTTTTTTGGTTTGTCCCAAAACAAATGTTCACTTTATGCATTTATTATCAAATTTCTTCAAATGCCCTACCCTCTTTACAATATTTACAATAAAAAATGTTTATCAAAAGCTCCAATAACTACTTAAAAGGTATAAATGTAAAAATATTAGATCATTTATGAGATTCAAAGCATTAACTAAACCTTGTGTAAAAGTCAAACGGAGACAAATAAAATAGGACGGAAGAAGTAATATTATAACTATATGACAATTATTCCGATAAGTTTTTCTTAGATATAGCTACTCGAATTGACGGTAGTGCATATTATTAGCATAATCTGCGAAGATAAAAAGTTGGTGGAGTTATTCTTACAGTCTTAAAATCTAACCTACGAAAAAAAGAAGAAGAAAAAAAAGGTACCAACCTTACGGTATGTTCACACTTCAGGATCTTCTGACTGCGACTAAAGGATGATATAAGCAAAATAAAGAAAATATTTTCGGGCATTGAAGTCTCTTACAGGGTCCACCATTAACATTTGTTTATGAATTCCATACATTAGAAGTACACATCTTATGTAACTAAAATATAAGTAGGATTTGATCAAACCATCCATCTCCAAACTGGCCAAAAATATAAGTAAACTGCTCAACAAACCGGTCAGTAGTCACAAAAGCTTACGGGATACAGAACGATGGTGACAATTTGTATCTACCCCCAAAAGAAACTACTGGTCAACTCATTTTGGTCCTGCAAATTTACTCATCATTTTCGCAATAATCGGAGCCACCTTTGGGTTAGCTTGATGCTTGGCTATATTTGCAGGGTTCTTCATCACTGCAATCAGATTTACAACGGTAAGAAAAGTAAAACTAAATAAACACCATATGCAAGTAAACGGTGAATACAGTACACATTCATTAATATATGCAAAGGGCTCGGGCATATTCCCATTGAACAAAACTAGGGCACTCTTCACAGGGGAAACTCTACCGCGGAATGTCCTCCATGAGGAAATTCGTTTGTATTCAATCAAAGCACAACAGATGACCTGATTATTGGTGTTTATGAGTTTATTTGTAGTGTGTTTGATACCATGTGTCTTGCTTGGTGATGGGGGGCATCTCGTGCAGTGATCAGTAACAAAATAAAGCAAACCACTTAAGAGGTTCGCTTAGTCTGAAAGGGCCAACTGTAAACATGCGACTTGATGCTCATCAGACATGTTCACTCTATGCATATGTGTCCTGTCATAAGCTTCATTGGCAAACATGACTCGGGGACTACGAACTTCAATATTGAAGTTGCTGACTCTAAAAACTACTGGACAGCGAGAAATAGCAGATGTTCACATAGTTCAATTGACTGCTACTGGGAAAGTGATGCACAACATAAACACCTCAACATATAATTGGCAACTAGTTCACAACTAATGCGTAGTATTGTTTGCCACGAATTAGACGTAAAGAAATTAGTAAAGCAATGACTCCAAAATAACACAACTATTGCAACACTAACCAGATATACTCCATTCAAGCTACAGACACCCCCAAGCCATACAAACTATCTGGCACACTGAATGTGTCAAGACCATAAATTGGGAGAATCAAAAAGCTGAATACATCAACAAGGGGAGTTACCATCTTGCAGAGCAGCCATTATCTCAGGATCTTTGAATGCAGCCATTAACTCAGGATCCTGCACCACCAAAAATAAGATAACAATGAAGAATTTCACTTTTCAATTACAATACGTTATTTTTCATACGAATGTTAAACGCAGATGTAAGTGATTAAAGATTTACAATAGAGTAAGGTTCACTCTAAAATGCACAATTTCTTTAATACAATCAAAGTGTATATTACATCTGGTAAATGGAAACCCCACTCACATTTAGTATCTTGCTATAGTCAATGTTTCCGGGCATCCCACCAGGCATGGCTCCAGGAAACCCTCCCCCAGGCATCCCCCCAGTGGCTCCAGGAAACCCTCCCCCAGGCATCCCACCAGGGAAACCGCCAGGCATGCCACCAGGGAAACCACCAGGCATGCCACCAGGGAAACCACCTGGCATGCCACCAGGTCTTTCACTTGAAGATGACTCCTCTTTCTTCTTAGCCTTTTGGTATGCAGCCTAAGATTTGCACAAGAAAACAACATAAACATCAGCTACAGAATTAAAGAGAGGATATTCATTGCACCAACACAAATACATCTTACCTGAGCTTCAGCTTTGCGACGCTGTTTCTCCCTCTCAATCTTTCTGGCATCTCTTTCTTTACGAAGCCTCTCATATTTCCTAACATGCTCTTCAATTTTATGGACATTAGGCTCGACCTAGATTCCAATATAAGCACAGGATGACAACACATTACAGTAACATATTTGTAAGATAATAACACCAATGCAAGGAGAATTTCATGTGTAATTAATGTCAAAACTCAAGTTTCTTTTTTTTCAAAGTCAAAGAACTAAATTATGAACCAAAAAGTTGCATAAACTATCATTTTACTATTGAAAGGAAGATAACCTTCTTCAATGCAGCATTAATGTCCTCATCATGATCAAGCCTTGAAGCCACATGAAGATCCTTGGCAGCCTCCACCCACTGGCCAAGCATTGCCCTTGCAATACCACGGGATTTATACCCTTTAGCAGAATCAGGGTTAATCTGCAAGAGGGGGGGGGGGGGGGGGGGGTAGCCGTCTATGATTCTCCAAAGAAACAAAACCTGAATGTGTCAAGCCATCATGTAAAAAGAACCAGATCTAATGTTTGAATTGGATACAAGGATGGCTTCACAGAAGCAACTAAACATAACACATCACATGTTTGGGTGTACCTTACAAGAACATCTAAGATGCACATGTATGTCTCTCAGTGCACATATTAATGATAATAATACAGAACTCCACCCCCCACCCCTTCCCCTTCCCACACACCATTTTCGAGTTCCATACTTAAGTAAAACAGATACTCCAGTAAATGAAAAACAAAATATATGTATATATTCACAAAACAACATTTAAAAGTAAGCTTTTCGCACTCAAGATATCATAGAAGGGGCAAGGAGAACCTCTAATGCAGCAGTTGCATCCCGGATAGCTGCATTGGGTTTCTTCATCTTGATATACACGCTGGCTGTGAAAGATTTAAACACCATATGGCCAAAGTAACATTAGAAACAAAACCAAAAAAGATGTCCGAAGGATAAATCATCATCAATGATTTCAAGCAGCATTACCTCTGGATGCATATATAATTGCTGATGTGGGGTTAAGAGTGATAGCCTTTGTAAGATGTTCAATTGCTTCATCCAGTTTTCCTGGTGGAAAGTTAAACAGTCGAAATAGGTCAGGATATCCTTTACTTACAAACAAAGGTAAGGACATCCTTCAGTTTTGAATTATCATGTCAACATGTGCAAGCAGCATATAACCTTCAGAAAGTGCCTCCATTGCCTGGGCCTTCACCTCCTGAGAATTATCACGACTCTCCTCAGTGACCTCTACAGAAGGGTCCCCCATCTGGGAAAGCAATCAACAAATTTCTACAGATATCAGTAAATTCCAAAAAGTATTTAAGAAATGGGATGCAAGTGTTAAAAGATATAACCTGCTGCGGAGGATCATTATCAGGCTCCACCACATCACTGTCATCAATCTCAATGTCTGACTCCATAATCTCAGGCTCTTCTTCATCCTCAGCAGTGCCCTTGGAGAGGTCAACATCATCTTCATCTTCTATCTCCTCATCAAGATCATCCACCACATGAGGACTCTGCAAACAAATCCATCAATCACCATACAAACTGCATGTGATAAATCCTCATTTCAGGCTTAATAATTAATATCTAAACAAGTAACGCCTGAATGAAAAAACAATTTAGTATTGGCAGCACATTGAAACCAGCCACGCCAAGCATAAGTTTGTAGGCATGTGAACAAAAATCCATGCAATAGAATAAATTGCACCGTGAAGATACTTCACTACCTATCCAACAGCTGCTTGTAAAAATATTAGAGCATTGCCAGCATTTTAATACTGTAGTCCACCACAAAGGCACATGTATGTAGCCATGCGAATTATAATACTAATACCCATGCTGTACAGAGAATTAAGCATACTTAATAGGAAAAAAATGACAGAGTAGGTAATTAATTCATTACAGGATGGGGAAATTCATTTCAAACTTGTTTTGGCCTAGATACTACAGCTGAAAGGATGATTAAAAGGAAAATCATGAAGATGTAAAGGAATTTAGCATTCAAGCTAAGAAATAGGTAAAGGAAAGTGTGTCTGCAAAAATATTTTTAGTACTTTTACTTGCGCTGATCTATAGCCTAGGAAATGTGACAAGAATAGAGGATATCTTATCTATATAGGGAGATCAGGAGCACAAGAATCGGTAGAGATCATATGAAACAACTAATTAAGTCATCGAGTAAAAATTGCTATATGTTCTTCCCCTCAAAACATTTCCATGTATGAACGAAAGCAGATGCTTCAGAATTTTTTCATCAATTCCAGAACAGATATGTCAAATAATAACAAATTTAGTTCGCAAGCAAATAAATACCGTATTGTGCTCTCCAAACTTGTACGCAGATGGCGGAAGCTTTCCCCCGACACTGAAAAACAGAAATCAAACAAAAACAATAACAGATTTCCGATCAAATTCTCCAATCGAAAACTAAAATAAAATATAAAAAATAAGCTAAAAATTAAGCTACTAAAATCATTAGCAGCTCAACAGTCAACAGCACTGCTGAACTGTGTCTCGGAAAGTAATCACTACCAGCATTTGAATTCAAAAAGCATAAAATATGATTCCATACCTTTCAACGTAGTCACGGAAGAAGGAGAGGGAGGGATCGGCGAGCATGGAGGGGTTGTCCTTGCACTGACGGATGAACTTTTCCAATTCCTTAATCTTTGCAGCATCCATTTTGAGTCTTCTGAATCTTCAATAGCAATTGCAGAAGGAAAAGATGAAGTGAATTTTGATCTGATTTTGAGAAGAAAAAAAAGATTTTAGTAGAGTGATGTCGGTTTTCGATGGTTTTATATGAACTGACGCATTCACGCGAGCGACATTTTATTAGGTTTTGAGCTATCCACTTGCTGAGTTGGACATGAAGCGGCGACCTGTTTCCAGTAGATTCTTCTGGATAGACAATACAATATCTTAAGGCACTCCCAGCTAGAAGTCTTATACGGTGTCTTATTTTTAAAATGAAGATAAAAATAGAGTTTTTTGAAATAGGCTTTCTACAATGAGAGAATTATATCCCTATTTATTTTTAAGGATGTGAATAGTGCCCTACTTTGTGGGGATGCATGTTCACTCATTTTAAACATATTTAATTGTTAAAAATTATAGGGATAGAGATAGGGATGTTGCTGGAGTGAAATAATAAATATTTAATGTGTATAAATAGGGTTGTGAGGTACAATATATATTATTTAATATTATTTGAAATGTTATAGAGATAAGGATAGGGATGCTGTTGTAGATGTTTTTGAATTGAGATGTTGTAAAATAGGGATATGTATTATTTTAGGGATAAAATTCGGGGATTCTGCTGGGAGTGCCCTTACGCCTTTTAGTTAAGAACCAAAAGGAAAGGAAACAAAAGGACGTTTTAATTTTGATTTTAATTTTGAATAGTTTTAAATTAATAAAATTAAAATTAAAATCGATTTAAAATTAAATGTTAATTTTATTTTCGACTTAAATCATTTAATTAATTAAAAGTTAATTGATTATTTGATGTGATAAAATAAGACGCATAAGTAGTTAAATTTTAATTTTATCTTTTTCATAAGATATAATTGTATGGATTAGATATAGTAGATATAATATGATTATATGGATCTCAATTGATCATGTACTCGACCGATAGGATAGATGTGAATGATTTAATTTTTCTGTTGGTTTAAAAATTGTCCTAGACCGTTATGAAGAACGTGACCTAGTTTATTTTCTGCATTATCTCATTTTTGTTAGCTCGCCCGTGTGCGGCGGGTGATTAATTTTATTAGATAAAATTTATGTAATAAAAATGGAGCGGAAGATGAAGACCAAAGAAAGGCCAAAATAAAAATCTCGTTGGAGAATGGAGCATTAAAAAAAAGGGTAAACCCTACCCCCGAGTGTCCCCATACTCCCGATCCCACAGGTGTATGGAGATGTAAATCTGGGTACCTAGTAGCTTAGAACACAAGCTGCCCATTGACAGGAGACAAAGAGCGATTCGCCCTTATGGGGTTCGAACCTTAGACCTCCCGCTCCCGTTCGTGCCGTTTTTAAACACCCATGCCTTCACCACTAGGCCATATCCAGGGGATGAGAATGGAGCATTAAAGATCCTATTGACGGTTGCAGCTATCTTTAGATTGTGACTCGCGGTTTCGTCAGTTTGTATTCGAAACCGCACATAGGAAAAGTCCATGATCATACCGGTTACTTTGAGCATTTATTTATTTTGTGCTTGTATTTATTTTATATGATACGATAGATGCATAACTAGGCACGAATCTAGATGAATGTGTAGGATGTATGTCTATAGAGATAGATATACATGATGAGACCATAATTAAATTAATTAAAAGAATTAATTCGAAATTAATTAAGTGGATTAATTTAAATTTACTTCCACCTCAAAAGAATCAAGTCGAAATTGTCTCCCCATATTATAATGACGGTGAAGAGCCCTTGTTCGGATCCAACTCATCAGCCAAAGTAGGGGGTTGACCTACCTCGGGTATATCGTCATTATCGAGATATGATCGTATGAGATCTCACGAATATTGGGGTTATTACTTGACTAAGAATTCTCTCGGCCTCCAGCCAAAGCGGGGTCGTTTGGATTTTAGAGGTAAGGGTTTGACTATTTCATAAGATGAAAATTGTCAAAGAGTTGACTAGTCAAACAACAAGAGTCGTATAAGATACGATTGACAAAGAGTTGTCTACCTGTTAGACTATTTTCGGCCCACTAGCCAAAGCAGGTGGTCGCGGTAGTTTAATGGGATATGTCCACTATAGAATTTTTGAAAAATTCTTCAAAGTCAATTGGGAGTAGTTGACTAGTGGGAGCAAAATCATAAACCATAAGACCATTTTTGATTTTGCGTTTATATAAACAACAACACTCTTTTATCTTTATGTTGTAGTTTTAGCAAACTGTATATTTATGTTTTTATTCTCGATTAGTAAAACCAAATTATGACTGTTATCTTTTGAGAAACGTTTACAAATATGGTTAAGTAATCTTAATCCTTTTAAATAAGCAATGACACGAGCAACCTCGTTATAGTATTTGGAGACAAAGAGACTACATAATTGATGTAGTGCTCCAAGACTTTAATTATTAATGAAAAACGGAAGCTCATGATATGATTGAATCACTTGAAATAAGTTTCAACGAATTAGTCATATATTGGATACGATCCAATATGATCATTTTGTCATACAATGACAATTAATTCAAACGTTGAATAAGAATGACCGTATCGAATTTTGGAAATGTTGTTTTCAAAATTGTAAGATTTAAGTATTGACTTAATTCTTTAATCATTGCTTAAAGGTTAATTAAATAGTCAATGTTTTGAATACGATTCAAAATGTTAAATAAACTATTTAATAAACTTTAAATTTACTTTATGAAATGAAATTAAAGACATAGCTCTTGTGATCTTTCTCAAGTCTTATGAAGACTACACTAAGAAATATTTACAAATGCTTGAAGGATTAAAAAAGAAGTTAGGGCACGTGCTTAAAATAAGAGATCTTATCGAAGTCTTTATTCTAGGCAGGTGTGTTGAGATAAATCCATCTAAGTTCAAGTCAACTCTTAGATATATGATATCTCACGAGTATGATTAAATTAGAAGGATTCAATACGGAATACACAAAGATACGGAAAGGTGAAGCAAACGTTGCGACATTTTTGGTTTTGTATTCTGAGTCTGGTAAACTGACAAAGGAGCTAAATAAACGTTATTGCGTTCCAGTTCTTATGAAGAACACGAGATCAGTTGTTTGCAAGGATTTAGCAGACACGTTCAATTGTAAGGAATAAATGTTATTCTGATAAAGTTGAAAGGTCACTGAATCTAACATACTAGATTGATGTCACTATATAGTTGAAAAATCTCAACTAAATATTTGTGTGGCTGTTATCCTTGATATTTGTGGTTGTTCTAGATATAGACTCTCTGGAATAGAAACGTGTAATCAGATGTCATTCTGATGATGTCTGGACCATGTGATTTTGAATCATGTAGGAAATACGTATCTTATCCAAAGATGACTAAAATACCATTATATGAAAAGGTTAGAAGATCTAGAAATTGTCTGAAGTCTAAACATACCGATATTTGTTGGCTCATGACAATCAATATCACAAATAATTGCTAATTAATCTCTACGACTATTTTTACAAATAGTCAAGTGTACTCAGTAAAGTGCATAATTCGGAAAGCCCGAAAAGTTCGAGCTAACACGAATATGAGATTGATGAGCTGCTTAGGAATTAATCTTCAATTGGATTGAAGCAATTAATACCTGAAGGGAGTTTCAGAAGTTGTCTGAAAATGAATCAGATTCTCCCTTGAAGGATACCATTTTTGGGATACGCAATTAGATTGTGTTCCTAAAATGGAAACAACACTTTATATGATAAAGCTGTGACGCAAGCCATGCGAAATATCCTTTACCCGTTTAGGGATAATACCCTTATACTTAACCGAGTTCCAAAGAATAAAGGTTGAATAAATTCCATATTAGATATGGAAGGGGATAATGTCAAATCTATCTTAACCGATGATTTGAAGTTGTCATAGGCAAAGTCAGAAAGGCTTGGATCCTAGTATGACACATGCAAATGTGTGGAATATCTTAGCAAGTACGCTAGATAACGTTTACTTGTCCGCGGAGCAAACGGTGTTTGTCTCCAAACATGCTATCTTCAAGAGGAAGTGATTCTTCCAAAAGAGATAGTGGAGTACATGAGATCTCAAAAGAGTTTGAGAGCCACAAGGAGATACTCAACCATTGGAACGTAAGCAGACGCCACATAGTGATGAGGTGTAGAACACTGCTCAGTGCACACAAAAGTTCTATAAGTCTGTGGATAACCTCAAGCATGAAAAGGCTGCTGGTATGTTCATCTTGAAGAATGAATATCTCACGACTTATGAAGGAATGTTTGAAGGGCTAGATTGAGAGATATGTCCAGGAGCCATAATGTCTGAATTAGATCCCATCAGTGACAACCAGGTTATGAACCTAGTCTGTCTTACCTCGAGGGAATGTCTCTGAAAGGCTGACATGGATAGTAATATAAGGCTAAAGTGACGGCTGAAGGGTACGGGGTGTAAACCTTGTAATTATCTTTATGCTGCCACCTGAGCCCGGTTCTATTCAGACTATGCTTGTTATAACTTTGTATCATGGCTATATGATAGTGTTGAAGACGTTGGGCAAACAACTCGATGTTCACAGACGATAACATGATATATGAGCCCACAAGATCCATTTATGGACTCGAACAAGTTTCTCTAGAAGATTTCTTTGTTTGATAATCAAATGAGTTTGATTTAGTCAAAAGAAGGGATATGCCCAATGTGCAAGATGGATAGTTGGAGTGCGTTATGATTTTTTAGCAAGGTATTGGATACATTTCTCAGGAATCGTCACCCCATGTCACAGTCAATTAATGTTTGGTAGTTCAAGGTCTTTACGAAAGCACTTGGATTAGCAGTTCTTATTTTAGAAATAAGAATCTATAGTGATAGATTTAACTGCTGTTAGTTTATAGTTTATCTATATAGATGTGATGCTAAAAGAGTTTATCATAGATCGCGACAGGAGAAACTGCTAGCCGGTGTTCTCAATATCTATCTATGTTAGGACGTTGGTCCTAAAGATAAGGTGAAAGATGATGTTTATAGAAGGTTTCCTTTCCTAATGTGATAGGAACCATCATAAAAGTAATGCCAGATGTTCATAGTCCATCAACCGTCATGAGCAAGTATGAAAGTATATCTGGTGAATGTCGCGGATATCCTTAAACAAGTTAAGGATGGTTTCCTAGTTTATCAAAACTTGAAATTAGATAAACGTAGATATACAGACGTATATCCTGAGTCTTATGAAGGCTAGTGGGAGCTACATTCTGAGCTTGCGTCACTTTGATGAAGTGATACAGTGAGCTAGAAATGTTCTTGGCTATGGGTCACTGTAAATTATACAACTTAGCCAAAGCACGGTAATGCCCTTGGAGGCGCAGCGGGAGCAGTATATAAGTCTAGAAGGTTCATTCCTGAACCTTGTATGGTTCTTCCACCTTTTCGATATAGTTGATATAGTAAGTAGATTCATTGCTTAGGCAACGACCAGGGTCTCGTCGGAGATTCATGTGTGTGTTGAGGCGGTTCCTTTTGACTTGGTCATTTGAAGCATGATATGGAGATAGTCTGAGTCCCCATGGATAGCGATCTGTTCACGCTTAGGGTTGGTTGCGAGTATTGCACGAGATTCTTGTGTTTCAACTTGGTCTTATGTGTGCGAGTGATTGGTTTTAGGCCAAGTGTCTCAATTGTTGAAATAGTGTCCTAAACCCAATCGGGTTGGACCAGATCCGACCGGGTTGGATCATTTCTACTATTTCTTTATATTTATACATATATTAAATTGCTTTTCTGTTTTCATATATTTGTTCTTTTAAAGAACCAATTATGAATTGTTATATGATAACGCCCTTAGTATTAAACTGCGATAGAGAAACCATGATAGGCGATTATGGTTGATGAGATCTCTAATCACTTTAATAAGTTTGATACTTAAATGTCTCTAGGCTGATGTAATAATAAACAGGGCATTGATAGTACGAACATGCTATCATGTATTAGATGTCTTCTGTATTTAAGGGCAATGATAGATCTCGTCTATCGAAGTGTAGAGATACTTGGACTGTACGTGGACGTGTATTAGAGAATGCGTACATTAGACTGACCCACTTACACTGTTAAGTGTCACACTATGTGGCGGTTGTGTAATTATCCTTAGGACTGGAGTCTACATGGCATCACGGTGTGGATTGTCATGCTTTGACACTATTGAGGTTTCCCTTAGCCATGGGGCGATCATGCGGTAGTGATTGGGTGTAATACTGAAGCATGCGAAGTATACATGTTTGGTCGTCCGGAAATCGCGTACCCTATTAGTAGGGGTGAATATCCGAAAGGGCCTTATTATAAGAAATGTTCTACTCTCGTGAATCTTTGCAAAGTGGAAGTAAATGAGTTACTTCGAGAGAGCATGATATCTAAATTATAAGATACGGTCGTTGATGTTTGACACTCGACAAACGACCGTATGGATATTATTACAGTGATATGATTCTATTTACACGGTAACTATTTCACATGAAAGGTAGTAGTCATTGCATTTGACTCATTCGATGATTGTGGGTCACAGTGTGTTGCTAGACGCTATCCCGTGATCGTTAGGCGTGAAGGGCATTTTCATAATTGCACTTTGTGTCTACGGCCAACATAAAGTTATATTCAATATAAGATATTGTCAATATATATCTTGGAAATATATTGAATATAAGATATTGAATATTAAATGAGATAAATCAATCAAAGGGATTTTCCTTATTTTATTAGAAAAATGTTTTCTTTCTCCTCAATCAGATTGGGAATACAAAGTGGCGCCCCAACACCCTATTTAAGGGAGGCTCGGCTAGCTCTTTTGTACAACACAATTCCAAAAACTAATAGTTCTTGTGAAAAATAGAGAGCTTTTTAGAGAGAGTTTAGAGAGAGAAAATGTGAGTCTAGCAACTGAGTTTTTCTAGTAGCAATCCAATGGTGGATTCCGGCGGGCTATTCGTGTGAATCACCGGTAGAGACCGAACACTTGGGCGGCTCCGTGCATCGCTACTCTCCTTAGACGGTCAAAGCGTCGATCTTTTAGATCAACCAAGGTAACCACCATTTACTAGCTTATTTATTTATTTCTTAAGCGAAGTCGATCCTGGTCAAAGGAAATAAATTTTTTGAATTCCGCTGCGTTCCCGCGTAGATTTCCTGACACATTGGATCCTCTGCCCCTCTGTGAGTTGGACTAATTGTAGGATCCCCTGCCTCTGCCTTGTGCAATAAGAGTAGTGTGCTTGTTCAAGTCAAGTGATCCAGGTGGATTAAATCTTGCAATGAGTCTTTTATGTGTGATTAACTGGGCCTGAACCTCTGCCCAGGTCATGGACTGCACTCTAGATGTTATGTTTACAATAGCAGACTCATATTCTCTAGACAAAACACCCAGTGCAGCAAGTATTAACTTGGAACTGGATATAAAATAACCCGCTGCATCTAAACCATCAGAGTAACTTTTCATTAAGGCAAGATAATCTGGCATTGATCTTCTTCCTTTTGCAGTTTTAGTACGAGCATCTTTATACTCAAGAATCTTAGCTCGTGATTGACTATTGAACAAAGTTTCTCGAGTAATCCATACCTTATGTGCAGTGTTACAACCGACAATTTCTTGAAGTGCTTGTTCAGTCATGGATCCACATAGCCAACCAAGAAGAAGCTGATCCACTGCAACCCATTCATCATAAGCAGGGTTTCGAATACCTGACTGTAAATGAGACATCCCTAGACCTAAATTGAGGAACATAGATGGTACGTTTGTTCCATAGAGATGATTCTCTAATTTATGACCTCTGATTAGTGGAAGAACAGTGTACCTCCACAACAGGTAGTTGTTTCGATCTAGTTTGACTGTAATACTCTAAGACAAACTTGATTTGAATTGGGGTTTACGAGATAGAAGAAAATTTGGTGGTGATGGGAAGCTCAGTTGAATGCTCACAGCTGTGGAGTAAGGAAAGGATGAGTAACTAGTGAACTGTGGCATGCTTATTCCGGTGATCGGAATAGAGGTTGTAATGGTGGAGACGATGGATTGTGGTGGAGTAGATAAAGAAGCTGAAGCAGATGTTAACACTGGGATGGTTCCAATGTTGACAACTGATAGTGAACTTGCTATGGTTGATAATGGTGAAGTAACTTCACCGGAAGAAGGCTGGCCTGTCATGGGAGTGGCCGCCATGGCTCTGCTACCAACTTAGAAATTGATCGAGCTGAGAGATAGATTTCATTGATGGATATGTTTGGCTGTGATACACATCATAAATACAAAGCTAGAACAACAAGATAAGATTTCAATCTAACAAACTCTCTAGGTGTACCAATCATATAGTGACACATATACATCCACATGGACCATTCTCATACATACAAGTGTATATATCTTAACAATTTGCAGTACCAATCCTTTATCATCAATGTAAGGATTTGATGCATCAATTTTTTTCGACATTTTATGTGTTTATGTGCATCACCCTTCAACATAAATAATGCAACCGTATTATGATAACACAAGATTCAAAAGATACTAGCCACAACAATACCTCATCTACATACTAGAAATTATGGATGTACACAACTCTTTCATTTTAGATCAATAAGGTGACACCAAACTCTTGATAAAAGATGTGATTATAAAAGATACCCTAGACCCAAGCGTAGTCTACTAAAATAGGGAAGGTTGTAAGGGTCACTTCCATCATTGATATATTGCTGCTATTAAAGCTAATCATCTGAAATATGTTATAGTATGGGGTGAGGTATGACGTTCAGTAAAGAATCATTCGCACAAAGGGAACTAATACATATTATTGGGATCAGACCAAAGTTCCATAATTCTCTTCCGCAAAATGAATGCATAACTATAATTAATAAAAGTTACTCTAACCACATAAAGGTTAACAAGCAATAACTTGATATAACATTATATCTTATATTTAACATAATAGATGAGCACACACATAATCAAGTTCATCTTTTCTTGTACTTATTATCTTACTGTTATATTTATCTTCTAACTTATTTATCATGTCATAATTATTAGAGATCAACATGAAGAGCCTATTGTTTAAACACAATATTACCATATCATGTTGATTAGAGCCCAACATAAAGAACATGCTCGTGTTTTACTCTAGGTTCATGAGTACCACACCATGTTTAATAGAGCTCAACATAGAGCTTGCTGATTATTGACAAACTGGAAGTTGTCCATTATTACAGTCCATGGACAAAGACTACTAACCGGCCCGACATAATGCTCACTATTCTTGCCCGTGAACATGGACTAATGTTAAGGACCCTTGAGGATTCATTGTCTTTCTTGTTGTCAAAATACTTAACCATGAAGTGATGCTTATATCTTATTGTTCATGTTTTTTTTTAACATATTTACTTCCATTCTTATTATCATGCTATAACACAACATCATAAAGTAACACATTACATGCTTATCATTCATAGATCATATCCATATAATTCACCCCAAAGTCCTAAAACATGGTTTCTATAATATATAACAAGAATATTTCAACCAGCACATAATCACATAAGTCCACGCGTGACATGTTAGTTGTAAAGATGAGGAAAACCTTAGGGCATTGATGTTAAATGGCTAAAATATGTTGTTAGAAAACACTGTCTTAGGCTGACTTTATGTGGTTACGTGGTTATGTTCTATGGTTAGAAAGCATGTTCATATATTTATGTAGTAAATGAATAAGGAAGAAGCACGTATGTTGGAACAACTTTGAAACCTTAATAAGTCAAGAATGAGTGTTTAATGAATTGACATCATGTAATTGTCAAGTTGATATGTTTATGTTATTCTATGAATAAGAAAGCATGTTTAAAACTACACAATGCACATATGAATATGAACCTTTATAAGACACACGAATGAGAAACTTGTAATGTGATGTTAGAAAGCAATGTTCAAACTGGACTTATGTGCTATTTGGGTTATTATTTATGTTATAGAAAGCACATGCTAGGTTGTATATGAAGTATATGGTTATGATCTATAAATGATACGCATGTAGTGTATTTGACGAAATGAAATAATGGCATCTTAATAAGATGTAAAGCATGAAAAGAAAAGATGTTAAAAAGCATAAAAGAGAGTGCTTTAAGCGGACGCTCATGGTCAAGTACTTTGATAACAATAAAGACAATGAATCCTCGAAGGTCCTCGACATCAGTCCTCGTTCACGGGCAAGAATATCGAACATATACATGGCCGGTTAGCAGTCTCTGACCATGGGCTATCATAGTGTCAATTTTCCGGTTTGTCAATTTAAGCTGGCTTTACATGTTGGTTCTACTAAACATGGGATGATACTCATGAACTAAACAAACAACAGGCTTTCTATGTTGGGTCGTTTACAAATAAAGAGTTCTCTTATTGAGTTAAACGGGCCTTAAGCCCATTATTTGGTTTCTAAGAAAAGGGGAAACAATACACTTTGAGGACTTAGTACTAGTACAAACACCTCTTTCTCTAAAATGAAAAAGAAAAAAAACAAACACATTAGTCTACACAATGTTTCAGCGTGAATTGATACGGAATGAATGATATATTTTTTTTTTGAAAGAAAACGAATCATAGATTATTGCTCAAAAATCATCTTAAAATGTTCAATGGTAAAAATCATTTTAACACATGAATGAACATATATTGCTGAAAGCTAATCTTAAAACGTTAAACTTAGGCTTATTAAAATGTTAAACTTAGGCTTAATCCCAATAATGGTTAGTACGTAACAAGTAAAGGAATAAGCAGAACTTCATAATCGGTTAATTAATCTCTCTTAGTCTCCAATATAATCAATATTACAATTAATACAGTAATTTCAATCTATCACTAAAGCATCAAGGAAGCCCCAAGCATGAGCAAGAAAGACATTAATCCGGTACAACCATTACTCTCGGCGCCATTACTCTTGTTTTCACCGTGCGTCACTGCAAAATCATTGTAGAAACCGAGAAATTAAATCACTTTTTTTTCTTTCCATAAATTAGTTAAGGTGTAATTTATTTAGTTATTTAATAAATTTATCTTACAATTATTGTATCTAGATTGTATCAGTTGACTTGTAATATATATATAGTACACGTTATTCGCAATAAAAAAAAAACTGGCAATTACCTGTAGCCGGTTGTTGGCTTGAGGAAGAAGAGGAACCTGGAGCCAACGCTGTAAAACATAATTTGCCAAAAGGAAATTAATATATATTTAAGTTTGCCTATGTGATAGGAAACGAGTTGAATCGAATCAAGTAATCTCTAAATTAGCCGTTTAAGTTCGAACACGAGCTCTAGCTAGCATTACCCAAAAGGTTTAAGAATTTGAGTCATGTCTTGTTTGAGTTTTGTATCGAATTTATCAAGTTTAATAGGACTTGCTAATTAATTCTAGAATATTTGAATCGGTAAAAGATAATTAAATTGTAGTCATTCGGAACAGTTATTACATTAAAGAAATCATTAAAGTTACAAACAAACTTTCGAATGTTTGAGTTAAACATATTATAAAAAAATTATTGAAGTTTGAGAACGAGCTCGAGGTAATGTTACCTAGAATGTTTCAAATATCAAGTCATTTTTGAATTTCACATCGAACTTATCGAGGCTAATATATACTACTTGCATATTAATTCTAGAATATTTGAATCGTTACAAACTAATATATTAATATTCACAAACAACTCATGAGTAGTCCTACTCACCTACAACCATATATCATTGACTTAAGAAGGGCTATAGCTCAGTTGATAGAGCGCCTCGTTTACACGTGCGCCAATGTTTTTCAGGGGAACAAATTTCATACTTTAAAACGGTAAAACAGCTCATGAGTAGTCCTACTCACTTACAACCATGTCATTGATTTAAAAACAATAAATGTCATCCTTAAAAACGGTAAAACAACCCCCTCCCCTCCCCCCACAAAAAAAAAACTATTATTGTTTTTTTATAATATGAATTATAGGCAGGGGCGGCGGCAGTATTTGACCATTTGGGTCACTTGACCCATATTTAAAATTTAAAAAAAAAATCAGTGTATTTTTTATATAATATAAAATTTTTATGTGCTAATATATACTCATTGACCTGCTAAAATTTTAAGATATTGATACTCAACCCATAATTATACATTAATTTTTTATACAAAGCATTAGAAACTTGTAATACGACGTGTTGTTATCGACCCCTGACCCGTGTCACACAATTCCTACAGCCGCCCCTGATTATAGGTATATAAAATTTACTTAAAAGTGATTCTGTAGTGTCAAAATTTACTCAACATTTACTGGAGATGTAATTTACTTATAAATCTCTAAAATACATATCTATACCTATATGTGATTTTCATTCATCACGTGTTAATGTTAGCATCGAATTAAAAAAAATTGGTTAAATACAGATTCTTTTTTTTCCTTTTATCACACATGATGTCAATAAGAGCTGAGACCGCGTGATCATGAGGTCATGGATTCGAATCCTACCGTGTGTATGTTTGGGTTATAATCCTCCATCATTTGATGGAAAAAAAAAATTTCACAAATGCATGATCAATTTGTGAAATAAATTTCCTAAATTCGACCATTCAAAAAAAATAGAATTGAGCAAATTCAGCAGCACATTCAGTAATGACTCAAATAAATATAATAGATCAAAGCCATGATCATTTGCAAGATCTGTAAAAAAAAAAAAAAAAAAAAAAAGAGAGTTCTGGTTGAAACAAATGAATTAATGATCCATACCCCAATTAATTTACTGATAACATACTAATAACAAAACAAAAACAAACGAAACACCACCTCAAAAAAAGAAAAAAAGAAAAGTGATAGGTACATACCTTTGCAAGAACTAACACTTTGAGGAATCTTACAATAACCAAGAAGAGCATGGGCCTGGGTAACATTGATGTGAAACGATTTCATCAAATCCTGGTTCTTATAAAGATTACACAGGCAATCAAGCTGGTGGGTCACCGCCTCTTTTAATGGATTACAACATGAATCTGGGGGGTTGGTTGAGTTCAGATAACTCGCACATGGGACCAGGTTAGATATACACGCCGCCGGAGATGGTTGTGCTTCCGTTGCCGCCACTGAGATGATGAAGATGAGAGTTAAGTGCAAGGCGGTTCTGGTTGCGGAGATTGCTGAGAATGCCATGGCGATTATGTTTGGGAGCTTTTAGTGATGTTGGAGAGTATGCCGTTTTGTTTTTCTTTTGTTCTTGCAGGTGTTTTGAGAATCCGAGTAAAATTTGTGCTTTATATATAACATAAATATTCACGTAGTGACACGTGAGTAACCAAAACCACATAATTTATATTTATTTGTCGAGTAATTAGCGCAAAACATCTTTATTTATGAGTCAATTTTAAAACTTGTCATGTATCTTTAAATTTAGCACTTTTACCCTAACTTTGAAACTTGCTATTTATCTTTAAATTTAGCACTTTTACCCTCTATCTTGTGTAATATTTTACAACAAACACTTTTTTCGAATTTGACGTTAAATGAAACGGAAAGTACGCATTTGTCATTCACTCGCCATCAACATTTCATGCAATTTCACATTTTTACTTTTTTTTATTTCTTTTAATCAAATAAACCCCCCTAAACCATTTTCTTCCTCAACGTTAAATTAATCAGCTTTTTTTGCGCAATTAAATCCCCCTCTCTTATTAAACCCTAATATGTCAACCAACAATTGCCTCCGCCATTTTTATTTCCCAGCTCTCTCAGGTGAATAGTTGTTCGCCATATTTTTTCTTAGCCTTCAAAGGATGTTTGAAGCAATGGTTCCAGAAATAGGTTGCTCAACACCCATTCTTTGAAGTGTCATCTTGAGCACAATTCTCTCCAGCGCCGGTAGACACTCGCGGTGTTGACAGAAAGTACTCACGATTGATTATATTCTATTGATGGGAAGGGAATTAGAAGTTTTTATGGATGAGAAGGGAAATTAGAAACCGGGAATGATAAGGGGTTGGTATTCGACAATTGGGTTGGGAATTGAGAATGATAATAGTATTAGTGGCTAAGTGTAAGATGGATAGAGTGTGCATGTGGCACTATCTTATTGTACACACTAGATTCTGTTGTATAGGTGTGTGTGCCACATTATTATATATTGGATATGTTGCAGTGATGTAAGGTTACAAGAAATATAATCAAAAACATCTTTCCTCTGCAAATCTTCTCCTCCAGCTATGGTGGATTACCTTTCCTGTTAATTTCTTTTTCTGAACTTGGTATCAGAGCGTTTAGATCGTCACCAACCAGACAGCAGCTGATCTATAGCATCCTATTCTTCTACTGCACAATTAGGAATGGTAGAGTAAATACCCGATGTAGGAGGCCTAGGTTTGGTTCCAAACAAGAATCCTTCCAGCTTATGGCCTCGGACTATGGGTAAAATTCTGTACCTCCAGAGTAAGTAATTATCTCTTGTAATTTTGACATTACAGACCTGATTGAGATGACCATGAAAGGGTGATCCTGGTTGCAAAACCGAGCTCGGTGAAGGAGATATGAACGGTGAGACAACTGGTGGAAGTGTTAGTGGTATCATGGATCTAGTGAGCTGACCATACAGAAAATCTGATGATGAATACAGAAATCTAGGGTAGAGCTGTGGTATAGAAGTTGGTCTGGTCAGTGAAAAGGTTGAAGGACCTCCGGTGACTGTTGTAGCCGTCTGTGGAATAGTGGAAGAAGTGGTAGAACTCAAGGAAATCAAGGCAGAGGTAGTGGCAGAACTGGAGTTACCTGTCAAGTATGTGGTAAAATTGGTCACACAGCCTTGGAGTGTTGGCATAGGTTTGACCATGATTTTCAGGGTCCAACTGCAAACACTAATTCTAGAGGTCCAAAACAAATTTCAGCCTATGTAGCCGCTCCTGGAACAGTAAATGACAACTCATGGTAATTAGACAGTGGGGCCACAAACCATGTAACAACTGATCTTGAGAACATGAACATCAACACCAACTATAATGGTAATAACACTCTGGTTGTAGGAAATGGTGCACAATTGGCAATAGCACATATTGGCGGCACAGTCCTAAACACACACACTAGAGGCTTACACTTAAACCATGTTCTCCATGTTCCACAAATCACCAAAAATTTGATTAGCATTTCTAGATTGATTTCCGATAACCCTATAATCATTGAATTTAATGGTTTGTTTTGTGATGTCAAGGACAATCACACAGGGACAATGCTTCTCAAGGGACAGCTTCAGGATGGGCTCTATCAGATCAGTCTGCCTCTTAATGTCACAAGCCAGACCTCCATTCACTTCAAATCATCCTCAACTTGTTTTCTTGTTTCCGGCAAATCCATTGGATGTAATAGTTTAGATTGTAATCCAGATGTTTGGCATAGGAGACTTGGTCATCCATCTAGTCAAATTCTTAGTTCTGTCCTGAATTTATGTAATGTGAAGTTGAATGAAAACTTGTCTTTTTATGAATCTTGCCAATTTGGCAAAGCTCAATATCCCGTGTTTTAAATTGTTAAGGGTGGATTTATACATCCTATATTCTATGATATTTTTCCCCGTATTTGTACTAAATTGATTCACATGCTAAATTCGGCCCGATTCGAAGTTTTATTGAAGAGTGGACGGGCGTTCGAGGTTTCGTACGGGCGTCCGGTGGCCGACTTAGCGAACCGACTTTAAAATCTATATATAGTCGGTCCGTTTTCTCCACAAAAGATGATCATACACACATTATTCAAAACCCTAAACCTAGGGGCGGCTTTAGGCTGCGTTTTTCATCTTTTTATTCCTATTTTTATGCTCTTAATTTAGATCAAACACTAGTTACTTTTTATGTACTTTTTCTCGCAAATTTGAGTTGCCGAGATGGTTCAGAGGCTAAAAGCTTCATCAAACGAGTATTGTGAAGCCGTCCAACAATTGTTGATTTCGTTTTCTTCGATTATACTGTGAGTTTTTAATAAAGGTTGTTTCTTATTCATGTTTAATTCATGTTTAATTTGCTTTTATATCGGAAGATATGCATGTGTTGATTGTTTATTGTTGATGGAAGTCTTAATAAACCCTAGATCACCAGGAATAAGAATAGTAATTCGAATCTATAATAACGGAAGTTAATAGGTCTGATTACTAGGTTATAAACACAAAGTTTGCACCTTTGATTATTGAACGCGTTAATCTTACATCGGAAGATAATAGATTGATAGATGAACTTTCTAAGGAATTAGGGTTCATGTCTAGGTAAGGTGAATCACAATCCGAATAAAAACTCGCACTATAATCGAGATAGGGAATCAATGCTTGTTGGATAGGTGGATCAATCCTCGTTTGCTCGTTATAAATTTGATTTAAATCCTTAAAAGCTTGAATTTGTCTAGTTAGTTTACTTTTATCCGCATCTTAGATTAGTTAGTTTAAATTGGTTCGCAACCCGTATCTTTCCCGGCTTTAGATCATCTCTTCGTCCAGTTTACGTTTTAGTTAAAGTTTAATTTACGGTATTCGTTTAGTTTTATCCGTTATTTAGCTTAATAATCGTGACATAGGTTAGTTAGATAAAAACTAGAAATCACAATCGTTTAGTTCCCCGTAAGATCGACCCGGCATTAGCCTCCATACTACGATCCTTATACTTGAGGTTAACCGGATTATTACTTGTTTATTTTGTGTTGATAAAATCCGTGACAAGTTTTTGGTGCCGTTGCCGGGAACCGGACGGTTGTCTAGTTTTTATTTTCGTTTTTCTTTTTTGTTTTCTGTTTGTTTTTGTTTCGTTTTCAAGTTTTAATCCGTTTTAAATTCCTGTTTTTAGTTGATAATTGTTTTAGGTAGTTGTTAAGTAGATAATTAGGGTTTAAAACTGTCCCTTAGCGTTTTTCTTTGAAGTTAGATATTCTCGTTTTTCGTTTTTTTTTTTCTCGACGTTCTTCCTTCCTTTTTTTCTCGCAAATTCTCGTTCGTTCTAAGTTTTCCCGTGAGCAAACGGGCGTCTGTGATATTGGACGCCCGTCCGCTGGGAAATTATCAGTTCTGTTCTATTTTTTTTTTTCACTTAGACGAGCGTCCATCTCTTTTGGACGCCCGTTCAGGTATTCTGTCTGTCAGACGAGCGTTTACATTACTAAACGCCCGTCCGACCTCAATTTCATCTGGACGCCCGTCCAATCTTTTGGACGTCCGTCCGGTATTGTTTTCTTTAACACTTTTATTTCCCTTTCTTCTTTTCCTTTCCTCTCTTTAGGCTTTTAATTTTTAGTTTAGGCTTTGATCTCTTCGTAGTTTTTAGGTTTTGTTCCACTTGTTTTTGTTCCGGTTTATGCAAACTCGGAGTCAAAAGGGTTTGTTAATATACACCCCGACCCCGAGCGAACCATAGTCCGGCCAAACAGCGGAATTTCCGTTCGCGGTTCTCGCGTACGAGCCGAGCGAGATCTTGAAGAACAACTAGCAAGAGAAATCACCGATTTTGTGATAATGGCCGGCCGATAATAGACGTACATTGGCAGACTACGCCATGCCGGGCGAAGTCAAGGTCAACCCGGCTATTGTTATTCCGGCCATTACTTGCACAAACCTTTGAGTGAAGCCGGGACTCATCCAGATGATGCAAAGACGCATCAATTTTTCACGGCTACCAATCGGAGAATCCGCATACCCACTTACACACATTCTTAGAGATATGCGGTACTACACGCATCCAAGGAGTAAGTGAGGATGCTATTAAACTTAAACTTTTTCCGTTTTCTCTCGAAAGGAGAGGCTAAAGAGTGGTACACCTCTCTCCCTTCTGAATCTATCACCACCTGGGCAGAACTCGAAAAGGAGTTCTTGAGTCAATATTTTCCACCTTCAAAGACGGCCCAGTGCTTAAATGACATTTTCACATTCTATCAGAAAGAGAATGAATCTTTCTTCGAGTGTTGGAAGAGATTCAAGTCCCTTCTTAGAAAATGCCCCCACCATGGCTTGCCACTGGAAAGGCAAGTCAATACATTCTTCAGTGGATTGACCGAGCTTACAAAAGGCATGGTCAATAGTTCTTCTGGCGGGGCCTTTTTGAAGAAAACGCCTGAAGAGGGATGGGCACCGTTTGAGGATATTGCAAAGTACAACTATGCTCCCTCATATCAAGCAATTCAAGCACCCCTCCTCCCAAGGTTGAGGAAGTCAATTTACAAAGTTTGATTGCCATGCTTTAGCAAAAGCGAGATGGTACCACCTCAAGTTTCCAATCCTATAAATCAAACTTCCTCTTTTCCGCGAACCCTCGGGTTCTCGTATTGCGAAAATTGTCGTCGACCGGCCATATGAATGGCCAATGTCAATTTAATCCCCCGCACCTTATCAAGTTAATGCTGTTCATGACTATGGACAAGACAATCAAGTCACATGTCAAAATTGTGACGAGTTGGGGCACACTTCTAAATTCGCCCTATGAACGGACGAAATGCGGAAGTGAATGCATTCTATGGCCGTAACAATCAAAGGTTCAATCGGTTTCCGTGTCGTGGCAATTTTCAAAACCAAGGGTTTAATCCATCTTCAAATTTCAATCCCAACTCAAATTTTAATTCGAATCGAATTTCAATAAAACCCCGGGTTTAATCGTAATCAAAACTCGAATTTTTCCAATCCTACGCAAAAATTCAATCGAATTGGCCTTCCAATCCAAATTCTCAATTTCAAAGTCGGCCCGAATGTACCCCTATGCTCCAAATCACCAAAACTCTCAAGGCCCCTCCCAACCTACAAATCTTGAGGCTAAGTTGGAAGAGCAAAGTAGATCGATGAAGAATCTTGAGAGACAAATTGGGCAACCGGCCGAGCGCTTAGCTTCTAGACCCCCGGCGGTACCGCCCGCCACCGAGAAGAATCCGAAGGGTGGTCAAGTTGCTCGGTGGCCGATTTGAACAAAGGCCAATGTCCGACCTCGTGCCGTCAATTCCGCACGGTAAGGAGGAGGCCGGTGCAATGAATCTTCGGAGCGGTACTCAAGTTAGTGGTCCTTCCCATCCGGGAAACCACTAGCCCCTCCCCGCCATTGATAAGGCGGGGAGGGAAGCCGAGCACCTACACTCCCTCAACCGCAAGAGAAAACTCGGTGGCCGATCCCCCGAGAGGTGAAGAATTTGGTGATCCTCAAGTGGCCGATCCTTTGAGGACCGAAAAGCAAGCGAAAGTCGGGAGGCGATCCCCCGACTACGAGAAATCGAAAAAGCTGTTCGTTGGAAGGATCCGGAAGACGGAGCCGCCGGTGCATCCTCGAAAAAGGTTTTCTCGAGGATGACCTTAAGAAACTTCCATTTCCACCGAGAAAGAGCAACATCCCTTTGATTGAGGATAAGAAGTACGAAAAGGTGCTAAACCTTTTGAAAAATACTCGGTGAATCTTCCATTGTCGGATGTCTTAGTCGAGATGCCTAAGTATACGAAATTTATCAAGGATGTTGTGTCTTCGAAGAAGAAATTAGCGAGCATGGAAAGGCGATTGGTGAGGATTGTTCCATGATTAATTATGAAAACTTACCAATTAAAAGAGGTGACCCTGGCAAATTTGTACTTACAGTTTTGATGGGAGGTCTAGTCTTCCCAAATTCTTTGTGTGATCTAGGTGCCTCTATAAGCCTTATGCCAATGTCCGTATGCAAACAAATCGGTTTACAAAGTCTTCTAGAACCCACTACTATGAGTTTACAATTCGCGGATAGATCCTCTAAGAAAGCTTCGGGAATCCTAAAAGACGTTTTGGTTCGATTGATCGATTTACCTTTCCAGGTTGATTGGTATGTCTTAGATATAGAGAAAGACGAAAACGTTCCCTTGATTCTAGGAAGACCTTTCTTATCTACGGCTCGAGCTCTCATCGATCGCGATGGTGGGCAAGTGACTATCCGAGTTGGTGACCAAGAGGTGAGTTACAATGTCTTAAAGTCCATTCAAGTACCCTCTGGCCCTCCAACCGGCTTTTCCATTGATTATATGACGGATGATTTCACCGACTATATGGATAAGCAAGTCATGGCTGTAGAAGCAGAATATGAGCGATTAGTTGATAATTTGAATACTCATGGTAGGGTGAATCTGGATCAACTAGCAGCTGATTTTGAGGAAGAGCTGTTGGAAGGAGAAGTTTTGGCGGTGGGACCACAGAGTAAACTCAATGATATTGAGTTGAAAAGTGGAGATCTCAAGTCTAGTTTAAAGCCCCCCGCGGGATTTGGTGTTGAAGCCGTTACCTAAACATCTTAAGTATGTGTTCTTAAGAGAGGGCGACAAGCTTCCTTTAATCATATCTCGCCAAGCTTTCCCGTACGTAAGAAATGAAACTCGCTTAACGTCTTGAAGAAGAATGAAAAAGCTTTTGGTTGGCAAGTAGGAGATATCGGGGAATATCTCCCGACATCTCGCATGCACAAGATCAAGACGAATGAGGGCGCCAAGTGTGTCAGATAGCCCCAGCGAAGGCTAAACCCTCATATGCAAGAAGTCGTTAAAAAGGAAATCATTAAACTTCTGGACATGGGAATCATTTATGCCATCGCGGATAGTGAATGGGTTTCCCCGACTCAAGTAGTTCCCAAAAAGGGTGGAATTACAATTGAAAAGAATGAGAAGGGAGAGGAAATTGCATTGAGGCTTGTTACTGGTTACAGAGTCTGCATCGATTATCGAAAGCTCAATGAGGTAACCATGAAAGATCACTTTCCCCTTCCATTCATTGACCAGATGCTCGAGCGTCTGGCGGGGCACGCATTTTACTGTTTCCTAGATGGATATTCAGGATATTTCCAGATACCCATTGATCCAGCTGACCAAGAAAAGACCACATTCACCGCTTCTTATGGTACATTCGCATATAGACGAATGCCGTTCGGTCTCTCGCAATGCCCCGCTACATTTCGGCGATGTATGCTTCGGCCATCTTTGACGGGCTTGTAGAAAAGTGTATGGAGATTTTTATGGACGATTTTTCGGTTTTTGGTCGGTCTTTTGATGATTGCCTTGACAATCTTGATCGGTGTTATCCGGATGTGTGGAAAAGAACCTAGTACTTAATTGGGAAAAATGCCATTTCATGGTAGATGAAGGAATAGTTCTTGGCCACAAGATCTCCGCCAAAGGTATAGAAGTAGATAGGGCCAAGGTAGAAGCTATTGAGAAGATGAGTTACCCTAAGAATGTTCGGGAAGTCCGAGGTTTTCTCGGACATGTCGGCTTCTATGGAGGTTCATTCAAGATTTCTCCAAGATAGCCAAGCCCCGTCCACTTTACTAAAGGAAGACGTTGAGTTTAATTTTGATGAAAGCTGCAAGCAAGCGTTTGAGGAGCTTAAGGATCGTTTAATATCTGCTCCGATTCTTATATCGCCTGACTGGAACCTACCATTTGAGCTTATGTGCGACGCATCAAACTATGCTTTGTTGGTGCCGTTACAGTGGCAAAAGATCAAGGGAAAGTTCCAGCCTATCTATTACGCAAGTCACACATTGAACCCCTCTCAAGTTAACTATACTACTATCGAAAAGGAACTACCGGCCGTAGTCTTTGCTATGGACAAGTTTCGTAGTTACTTGTTAGGAGCTCAAGTGATCGTGTGGACCGATCACGCCGCTTTGCGTTATCGATGACTAAGAAAGAGGCCAAACCGCGCTTACTACGTTGGATATTGACCCTACAAGAGTTTGACGTTCAAATTAAGGACAAAAAGGGCGGTGAGAATGTAGTAGCGGATCATGTGTCTAGGATGTTAACCGAGGAAAAGAATGAACCGGATGATATAGATCTTTACTTTCCTCTGAGAACATCATGTTGATAGATGGCCGCTCCCCGATGTTCCATGGTATTCTTCCATTGTAAACTACCTTCATGGCCGTTATCTCGATCCGGAGATGTCTTATCGGGAGAAGAAAAAGTTCTTCTCGGATTTAAAATATTTCGTTTGGGATGAACCTTATCTTTTCAAGATCTCAAAGATGGTTTGCTTAGGAGATGTATTCCGTAGATCCGAACAACGCGACATCATTGAGCGGCCACGGTGGACCCACGGAGGTCACTTTGGTCCGTGGAAAACCGTTGCTAAGATCTTTCAATCCGGTTTCTATTGGCCTACGATCTTTAAAGATACGGAAGCTTTCTCGTAAAGCTTGTGATAGGTGCCAAAGAACCGGTACTCGACAAGGCGTTTTGACATGCCTTTAAAACCCATCCTCGAATGCGAAGTCTTTGATGTATGGGGTATCGATTTTATGGGACCATTCCCATCATCTTGCGGTAATAAATACATCTTAGTCTCGCGTGGATTACGTGTCTAAATGGGTGGAGGCCCAAGCCACTCCTCACAATGATCATAAAACGGTAATGAAATTTCTAAAGAAGAATATTTTCGTGAGGTTTGGATGTCCACGTGCCTTGATCAGTGATGAAGGGACGCATTTCTGCAATCGACCCCTAGAGAAAGTACTTGAGAAGTATGGTGTTCGTCATAAAATTGGCACACCGTATCATCCGATGACTAGTGGTCAGGTTGAAAGGAGCAACCGAGCATTAAGAAAATCCTGGAGAAGATCGTTAACGATCATAGGAAAGACTGAGTCTAAAAGTTGGATGATGTACTTGTGGGCATATCGAACGCCTATAAGACCCCCATGGGTACATCACCATATCGATGGTCTACGGGAAACCA
This sequence comes from Gentiana straminea, assembly GCA_036785695.1. Taxonomy (NCBI): domain Eukaryota; kingdom Viridiplantae; phylum Streptophyta; class Magnoliopsida; order Gentianales; family Gentianaceae; genus Gentiana; species Gentiana straminea. The sequence continues at coordinate 10,395,821 of JAVUPR010000266.1, read as the reverse complement.
TGTCATCTGCTGTCGAGTTAGAGCATAGAGCTTATTGGGCTACAAAGTTTCGAACTTTGATTCCCAATCGTGTGGGAAGCATCGACTACGGAGCGGTACGAGCCGGACGAATTCGGACTCCGGTGCCTATGAAAGTGCCGGGATTAGTAAGGATAAGATGAAGCTACTCCACGATGCTAAGATTAAGAGAAGAGAATTTCATGTCGGCGAACAAGTTCTTCTATATAATTCCGGGTTACATCTGTTTCTGGAAAGTTAAGGACACGTTGGTCCGGCCCTTTCGAGATTCTCCAAATCATTCCGGGAGGCGTTCTAGAACTTCGTGGTTATAGTGGTGAACCGTTTCGAGTCAACGGTCAAAGATGCAAACACTATATTGGTGAACCTAAAGAGACATCTTTGATTGTTAAATTTCTCGATATTCTCGGATGTGGTGTTACTCAGGTCGAAGAATTTGACGAGTTATCACCCGACTTGTTTTCCGAGGATGACGGTAGTGATCCGTCCGAAGAAGTTCTAGCAGGGTGTAGTGCTTTGATATGGAAGAGTTAGAGAGGGAGCGACAACTTAAACGTCATCGAGAGGAGTCAGAGGAGAAAGAACACAACCATGGGGAGACTTAAGAAGGTTTGGAGAGCTTTCAAAGATTTCACCCCATGTGTGAGATGCTGTTTCTGCAGCCACACTACTGATCAGAGCTTAAACGAGGTAGTGGCTGGCAGAAAGGTTAAATGGCCTGATCCAGGCTGAGCTTACAATGTGTCGAGCTAACGACATTAACCAAAAGCGCCACTAGGGGGCAACCTAGATATCGTTCTTTTAGTTATTTTGTTTTATGCTTTGATAGTGTTAGTATTTAAGTTTATTCAGTTTTAGCCTTATTAAGTTTTTGTTTTTATCTGTCGCTTTAGTTGTGCTTTCTAGATATGGATTTCGGTGTTCGACGGAGGAGTTACCTTTCCTTAGGAGGATTCCACTCATTACCGTAGATGACGGACCGGGAGGAACCATCGTTTTGCACGTAGATTTTGACATTAGTACCCGCGTCAAGACGGTCACCTATGTTCTTATTGTTCCCCGTTGTTCGGGAGGTGGAGACTTTACTACGAGGAGTTACGGGCGGCTCTAGACGTCCTTACACCATCCTTAATGATCCGATGCTTTGACAGATTTAGCGCTAGTGCGCAAGCCGAGCACTTTCGGGGTGTTGATGTAGGCGGTGAGGACTTTGGGGTTTACAAGATGAGTATGATTTCCCTCCGGCGATTGACATGCTCCGCCGTCTCATTCGAGTGATCGATTGGTCGGACATTTATGATGACTAGCGTTCTTAGGATGTTTCGTCGAGCAAACGACGTGAAACAAAAGCGGCGAGTGGGAGGCAACCCACTTGTTTTCCAATTGTCGTTATTTATTAGTAATTTTGTACTTCATGTGCTTTTTATTTGTATTTTTGAAGTTTTATTTAAGTTTAATAAGAAAGGGGAATTTTGAATTTGATGTGTATGGGAATTTTATGATTTTTGCACTTAAATCGTGTGGACGCCCGTCCGGAACTCGGACGCCCGTCCGCCTTGACCAATTTCGGGACGAGCGTCCACTAAGCCCGGACGCCCGTCGCTTTATTCCCTCCAATCCCGTATGTGATTTCAAAACTTGGACGAGCGTCTAATAAACCGGACGCCCGTCCGCTTCATCGATTTTCCGGTGGACGCCCGTCCACCGAGTTGGACGAGCGTCCAACCTCTCGTCTATATATACCCCATCATCGAGTGAACCCTCACTTTTTCGAATTTCAAAACGCAAAAACGGTTTCTCTCCCTCCTTTTGCCCTAAAATCGTCGATTCTAAACCATTTCGAGCGATTCAAAGTGCTATAGGCCGCCCTTGATACCCTCTCTTTGATTTTCATAACAAATCCCCCAACACACGATATTTTTGGAGAATCGGGACCCACTTCATCCGACTTTTTGAGCGAAAAATCCGATTTTGGGAGCCAATTTGGTGTTATTTGGACTAATCTTCATCTCGATCAGCATCTACTCACCCTACTTGGTAAGTTGGTAACAACTTTTCTGGATTTCATTCACGTTTTTGTGAGTTCGATCTTTGGGTCGGCTCGTTTTCTTGAATGTCACCTTAATTTGTTTTTTTTTTCTGGTTTTGGTGTTTCTTTCTGCTCTGTTTTGGTGGTGTGGTGTTGTGATGGGTGATGAATGGGTTGTTTGGTGATGATTATGGATGTGGTTTGTGGTTTGGTTGATTTGAAATCCCGCTTTGGATGATAAACGGGTATCCTTTGTGCACATTTGGATTGTTTGGTTTAGATTAGGCGTGGAAATGGTTCATAAGAAGGCGGTTGTGAAGAGGCATGGTAAGGAAGTGGCCCGGGAGGCGGGGAAGAAGCGTAAAGAGATTGACCCCACCTTCGTTGATCCTAACCGGGGTGTGAGTATTCGTGAGCAACCCCCAGAGCCACCCAAACTAGGGCGACCTTACGAGATGAGCCAACCTCGGAGTCGAGACGGATGATGATGTGCCTTTGGTACGGATGCCTAGAGTTCGAGAGGGTGGAGGTTCGTCTAGGGCCGAGGAGAGGCGTCGATGCTACCCGGGAAGAGGAACCGGTTGCACCTAGGTCGCCCCTCCTAGGAAGAAGTCTAAAACCGTTGCCCCGATGCCATTGCCTCGTCGTTTCGTGAACCCTACAGAGCTCATGAGGTCTATACCAAACACTATTTTTCGAGAAACATGTTGGTTGAGAGGGCTATTTTAGAGGCGAAGGTCGATCTGGGGTTCGTTAAGTCGCTTAAGGATAGGAAATGGGAAGCCTTGATGACAATCCCGACTACCCCGGTGAATAGCTCCCTAGTTCGGGAATTTTATGCAAACTGTTCGGAAACCGACTTGGGGACACAGGTAGTCGTGGTTCGAGGGGTGGAAGTTCCCTTTACACCGGAGGTGATTAATCGGAAATACAACTTAGCGGCTTTCGAGGGTCGGGACTATAAGGAGGAGATTGTGCATAGGCAGAGTTTGGGACAGGATCCTTTGGAGGAGTTGAGATTGCGAGTTTGCCCGGATGTGGCCTGGACGTTGAAACCGGGAGGAGACCGGAAGGAGTTGGTTACCACGACCCGGACGGAGGATCGGAAGGTCCGGTGTCGTTTCATTCGAATCGGTTGTTGCCTAAGAACAACTTGACACATTTTCATATAGGGGACCCGGGAGTGTTGTATGCATTGACATTTGGCTTGAATATGGATGTGGGACAAGCATTGTACGACGAGATCTCGATCAATCGAAGGTTTATACACGGAGCTTGATCGTACCTCATTTGATCCACGGTTGTGTCTCGATGCCGGTGTGCCCGAGTTTGGGGCGGATCATAAACCGAAGAACCCTAGGCCTATACGGAGGGAGAAGAGTAAGCCCTCGGGACATTCGAGCCGGAGGCACCTACGGAGCCCGGTTCGTCGGCACCTCCTCGTGCATCCTCCCTTCCTCCTTTATCTCCCGCTGTCGGGATGCGGTTAAGCATGGCCAATAGTTTCCGGGAATGGCCGAGTGATATCCGGGACTCACGAACAATATTTTATCGATTCTTCGGTGTATCGTGAGGGGCCGGCAGCCGAGGGACGAAAGGACGTTCAATCCGAGCTCCGTTGATTATCTTTTTGCCGATGAGATTGAGCAGGTCATTGCGGATGCTCTACACGACTCCGAGTCATCTTCGGATGAGGAGCGACGACTCGGCGGCTAGGGATACGGCACCACCTTCTCGGACCCTCCTCGATCCTCCAAACGGTGATGATTCTGCGGCGCCGAGCCAACCTTGATCTTATTTTGTCTATTTTTACATTGGTTGTTTTGTATTGACATTTTTACTTTTACGATTCGTTGTAATTTTGATGTTGCTACTATTTATTTTCGATGGACCTTGTAAGCCATAAGGCGAGCGTACTTTCATGTTTCAACTTTCTGGATGTATTGAGTGCTCTCACTTTGATTTATCTGTATTTTTGATATCTCTTTCCATGTTAGTATGACTCCCGTTTTCCCCGAGATGGTTCCCCGTTGTCTAAGATGTGCGGTATCTACATTGTCCGGTTGTACATTCGTGGTATTATTATGATGGCTCCGGCCCGACCAACGATTCGCGTTTCGATTTAAATCGCCTAAGTCTTTTCTTTTTCTTTCGTTTTGCACAACATGAGGACATGTTGATTTTTAAGTGTGGGGGAGGGGAATGTTTCGATATGTATCTACACATTTGTTTATTTCATAATGTTTCTATGCAAATGAGCTAAAATTTTTAGAAATGTTCCGACACTGTTGTTTTTGTTTTGTCCCGAGTAGGCAATACATGTTAATGTTCTTTGTTTTCGATAGTCATCTATGCTATGTATCATATATTTGGTAAGTTAGATGTTTCACACGACACTATTTTTCACGAGCCATAGTAAATGATGAGCTATTTTTATAAAGCTATACTCCTTTTGGATTAGTAGTTTTTGATTATCTCGTAAGTCATGTGCTTAGTGCTACGTATATATCGTGAGATTTATGATAGTTTGTATTTAGATCCGAAGTATGATATACTGTGAATATCTAAGGTTTGAATGTGATAAGTACACGTAACTATTGTCCAATTGAAAAAGTTGAATTAATATGAAATTATTCGTGTGTGTCGAAAGCTAGTCGATGATTTGAGTGAGATAGGGTATACCACGTATGTCCTATACCACTATGATGACTAAAAGCTCACGACAGTCAGAAGAAGCTGCCTTATGATTGGAGTAAGGTAGGGTATTATCTCGAAATGTCCTATTCTGCTATGACAGGGCAAGAGCTCATTCTGATGTGTGTTTTAAGTGAAAGGTTAAATCAACTGATAAAGTGTTATGAAATGTATATAAGACTAAGTTATCGTCTATCTTATCCCCAGTATAAACTGATAGATATGTTGTAGGGATTATCCTCTGAGTATTTCAGAAAGGCCCTAGATATATTCGATCATTCTTTTCGGGATATATCACGTTTGTAGGGTGCATCTTATGAGTGTCCTTGATTACTAGTCTACAAGGGGGTATTAGCTAGTTTTGCTTTGAGTTTCTCGAGTTTGGATATAGTGGAAGTTTATTATGGCTATGCACACGCACAAGGGTGAACTTCGATTTATTGGATATGTGTTATGCACGTTTAGATGCACATTCTTTTCTCGAGCCTAACTTTTGTGTTGTTTTGCTCGGGACGAGCAAAAGCTTAAGTGTGGGGGAGTTGTTAAGGGTGGATTTATACGATTTATAACGCTATATTCTATGATATTTTTCCCCGTATTTGTACTAAATTGCATAAGAAACGAGGGTTTAATGGATATATTGAGCAAATGAGATTTTAGAAGAGTTAATCGCAAAATAGGTTGATTTACGTGTTTTAATTGTGATTTTATGATTATTTGAGCATTATTACATTTTGCGATGTTTTTATGTGTTATAGATACATGTTTGAGGCTCAAAAGATGATCAAAGGTTGATTAAGTTCAAGCTAATTGATGATAAAAGAGATAATGAAGAAGTGGGATAGAGATAGAAGAGATAAAGATCAATAAATCAAAATCGATCATATCAAACGGCGTCCAAAGTATCTCCGTCCGGTGGACGGGCGTCGATGCGGTTGGACGAGCGTCCGGGGTGTCATCTTTGATTCGGGAAGTTTGGACGGCCGGAGTGGACGCTGATGGACGAGCGTCTGGCATGACTCGGCCCGATTCGAAGTTTTATTGAAGAGTGGACGGGCGTTCGAGGTTTCGGACGGGCGTCCGGTGGCCGACTTAGCGAACCGACTTTAAAATCTATATATAGTCGGTCGTTTTCTCCACAAAAGATGATCATACACACATTATTCAAAACCCTAAACCTAGGGGCGGCTTTAGGCTGCGTTTTTCATCTTTTTATTCCTATTTTTATGCTCTTAATTTAGATCAAACACTAGTTACTTTTTATGTACTTTTTCGCAAATTTGAGTTGCGAGGATGTTCGAGGCTAAAAGCTTCATCAAACGAGTATTGTGAAGCCGTCCAACAATTGTTGATTTCGTTTTCTTCGATTATCTTGTGAGTTTTTAATAAAGGTTGTTTCTTATTCATGTTTAATTCATGTTTAATTTGCTTTTATATCGGAAGATATGCATGTGTTGATTGTTTATTGTTGATGGAAGTCTTAATAAACCCTAGATCACCAGGAATAAGAATAGTAATTCGAATCTATAATAACGGAAGTTAATAGGTCCGATTACTAGGTTATAAACACAAAGTTTGCACCTTTGATTATTGAACGCGTTAATCTTACATCGGAAGATAATAGATTGATAGATGAACTTTCTAAGGAATTAGGGTTCATGTCTAGGTAAGGTGAATCACAATCTGAATAAAAACTGCACTATAATCGAGATAGGGAATCAATGCTTGTTGGATAGGTGGATCAATCCTCGTTTGCTCGTTATAAATTTGATTTAAATCCTTAAAAGCTTGAATTTGTCTAGTTAGTTTACTTTTATCCGCATCTTAGATTAGTTAGTTTAAATTGGTTCGCAACCCGTATCTTTCCTGGCTTTAGATCATCTCTTCGTCCAGCTTTACGTTTTAGTTAAAGTTTAATTTACGGTATTCGTTTAGTTTTATCCGTTATTTAGCTTAATAATCGTGACATAGGTTAGTTAGATAAAAACTAGAAATCACAATCGTTTAGTTCCCCGTAAGATCGACCCGGCATTAGCCTCCATACTACGATCCTTATACTTGAGGTTAACCGGATTATTACTTGTTTATTTTGTGTTGATAAAATCCGTGACATAAATCCATGTTTGATCTTGTGCATACTGACTTATGGGGCCCTTCCCCGAAGAAATCAGTTGAGGGTTATACTTATTATGTTCATTTTATTAATGATCACACTAGGCACACCTGGATTTATCCTCTTATGACTAAGTCAGAAACCTTTCTGCCTTTCTACAGTTCAAAGCTCTAGTAGAAACTCAATTTTCCACCAATATTAAATGTCTTCAGTCAGATTAGGGTTGGGAGTATAGATATTTTCAAACCTTTCTAAATCAGGCAGGTATCCTTTTTAGGCATCCTTGTCTTCATGATCATGCCCAACATGGTAGGGCAGAAAGGAAGCATAGGCATATAGTAGAAACTGGTTTGACCCTTATAGCACAGGCCTCCATGCCTCTTAGATATTGGTGGCATGGTTTTCAGGCTACTGTTATCTTAATCAACTGTCTCCCAACACCAGTCCTATAAAACAAAAGTCCTGTTGAAGCCATTTTTCACAAAAAACCTAACTATAAACAGTTCAAGGTTTTTGGTTGTGTTGTCTACCCTATCTGAGGCCTTATCACAGTCATAAATTCCAATTCCACACTAAAAGATGTGTCAACCTTGGCCTCAGTTCTTGTCATAAAGGTTTTTAATGTCTAGATGATAGTGGCAGGATCTACATTTCTAGTAATGTCACCTTCAATGAGATTCTTTTCCCTTTGCTACTGGATTCACATAGGGGCCATCCAGAGAGGTGTACACTGATTCTTCACCCTCCATACCTATTTTAACTCTTTCATCCACTCAGGAACTGGGGCAGACTGGTATCTGAGGATGATATCTCCTGAGCAAGACATTGGTCCTCACAGCACACAGCAGGTATCTCTCACACCTAATCCTGCATCATCATGTTCACCATGTATTTTACCAAACTAAACACCAAGTGTCTCACCAAATAGAACACCAAGTCCCACTATACAGTCACCAAATCCCACTGAAATTTTGGATACAAGTAGTCACATTGTGCAAAATCGGTCAGATTCTGACACACATGGTTGAGTCTGCACCAGCATCCTCACAAGTTGTTCAAGGTCAAATTGTAGTGTTTTTAAGGATATATTTCACCTCAATTTCCCCCATATACGTATGATTTTCATAGTATTCGAGGTTTATAGTGAAATATTGAGTGAATGGTGATTTAAAGAGTTAAATATGAAAACGTATCAATTTATACGATTATTTGATTGTTTTATATGGTTTTGGATATTGTTACGTTTTTGTGGTGTTTGGATGCAATGTAGATACATGTTTTTGACTTGGAAGAGGACAAAGATGGAGATAAAGCTTGGAATGAAGCATTCAAGCAGCCAAACTTCCGATGCAGTTCTTGATATGATATACACTGATTTAACTCTCGACCTCAAGAGAAGATTTGTAGGGCTTGAAGAGAGGATTCTACAGGATTTTGAATCACTTCATTACGACTTACGAGGCCCGAGATATGAGCGTTACAAGTTTGGATGCTGTTGCTGAAACTACTGGAAAATGTCGTAATATACTCGTAATACGACGGGCTAGTCAAAAAGGCGTTTTCGAAGAAGAGTCCTTAATGAAAGTTGTAGATTTTTCCGAGAGCTTAATTATGACATTCGGATCATAATTTTTGGAGGTCTACAACTCAAGATATGAATTTTAGAAGTTTCATTCCTAAAAAAGAATTATTCAACCGACATACGGAAGTTACTTGTAGCAACCGCCTTTGATGATTATAAATACAGCAGCCCGCATGAACCCTAATTACACAAAAATTCATTCAGCCGCAATTTGCAACACAGCAGCGGCCAACTTGAGAGCTTCAAGGCCGGTCACCCGAGCCTTGTGCTCGGGTGATCCGGGTTAGATTAGGATGTCGTTTTTCTTCCGTTTTCGATTCATGGATTCAATCGTGTACCAAACTACGTGAGTTTATTTATTTAATTTATTCAGTCCTTATTCGTTTTTTATGATCTTTAATTTATTTTGTATCGTTCTATGATCATGATGCTATTATGTGAATTTATATCGAGAGATATGTTTACTAATTGATATGTTTACAACATACGAGAGTTGCGTAGACTAGATCACCATAGAAAGATAGGATCTTTAATCATTGATGATGACAAATTAATCGATTAATTATCTAGGTTGTTAGATTCTAAAATACGGAAGTTAACTTGAATCTACATCTTCGTTTTGTATGTAATATTGGTCTCAACATTCGGAAGAGGAGAGATCGATAATTGAATTCACCACGAAAGTGGGCTTTCATAGCTTGAGAGATAAGTTCACTAAGAGATTAGGGATTTGTGTCTCGTGATAAGGTGAAACCACAACTTAAATTAAAATCATGAGATGAACTAGGATTGAGATCACATAGGTTTGTATATTGGTTGTTTCCATGTCTTTAGTTTAGATTGTTTTTATGTTTCTTAGGTTAGATTTATCTTGACTGTTCTTTATGTTTTTATGTTTTTCTTTCGTTCTTTCGTTTTCATGAGTAGCAATTGAGAGGATTAATTAGATTAGATTCTACATACCTTTTCCCTGAGGATCGACCCCTTACTCATTATGCTTTACTAGCAACAACCCGATGTTTTGGTCGGTTAGGAGTTAGTTTTGCATGGTAGTTAGGGTTATAAATTTTCTTTTGTTTAATGATGCAAAATCCTTCCAACACAAGTCACATCTCATCCTATGGAAACTAGGTCTAAAAGTGGGATTTTCAAGCCCAAGGTCTATTCTACTGCTATTGCTAGCTCTCACTCATTTCCCACAGAACCTAGTAGTGTGACAGAAGCATTACAACACACAGAATGGAATTATGCCATGTCTGAAGAGTATAGAGCTCTTATACATAACAATGCCTGGAAGCTAGTGAAGTTGCCTCAAGGGAAATCAGTAGTTGGCAATGTTGGAAATGTGTCCTAAACCCAATTGGGTTGGACCGGATCCGACCGGGTCGAGTCATTTACAGTCTATTTAGTTCATGTAATAACTTTATTATGATTAATAAAAGCACTTATGTTATTATATATTGTTTATCTTCATGTTATTTGTTGTACATATATAGTAACGTCCCTAGTACCAATCTGTGATAGAGAAACCATGATAGTGATTATGGTTGATGAGATCTCTAATAACTATAACAAGTTTGGTACTTAAATGTCTCTAGTCTTATGTACTATCAAATGGGACATTGATAGTATAATCAGACTAGCACGTATTGGATGTCTTATATCTTATATAAGGTAGGGATATATCTCGTCTATCGAAGTGTAGAGACACTCGGACTGTACGTGGACGTGTATTAGAAAATGCGTACGTTTTACATTAAGTGTCACACTATGTGGCGGTTATGTAATTATCCTTTTGACCGGAGTCTTCATGGCATCACGGTGTGGATTGTCATGCTTTGACACTATTGAGATTTCCCCTAGCCATGGGGCGATCATGCGGTAGTGATTGGGTATGATATTGAAGCATGCGGAGTATACATGATTGGTCGTCCGGGAATCGCGTATCCTATGATTGAGATTGAATATCCGAAATGGCCTTCTTATAAGGAATATCTAGCTCTCGAGAATCTTTGCAAAGTGGGAGTAAATGTGTTATCCCGAGAGAGCATGATATCCAGATGTTAAGGGTGAAATTTATGATTTATATGACGTTATTCCCATAACAATATCCTTGGTATTTTAGTACTTTTTATAGAAAAGTGTTGGTTTTATCGAATTATTGAGTAAACGAGTTTTAAATGTGTTTAAATGCAAAATCGAGATATTTACGTGATTTTATCGGTGTTTTATGTTTATTCGTATGATGTTACATTTTGCATGTTTCTATCATGTTGTTAGGTACGTTTTCATGATGAGTAAGGAGCTTAAACGATGATCACATGAAGATGGAAGAGTTGGAAGATGTTTAAGTGAAGAATCATTGAAGAAACCGGAACCAGGCACTTCATGGGGATTTTGTCCACACTTGTAGGCACTTTCAGGGAAAGTTGTCTTGATGAAAGTTGTAGAGGATTGAAATAGCTTTCCAACGCATGTTGAATCACCTCATTTGGAGCCCTAGAAGTGAAGTTATGAGCAAAATACTGGAGCTGAGTAGTGGACGGGCGTCCATAAAAGTGAACTGGCGTCCAGAATCGTATTTTACATTCAGAGAGTTCAGACGCGTTCTGAACGAGCGTTCATTCTCCGTTCATAGAGGCTGGACGAGCGTCCAAGATAGTGGACGGGCGTCCACGGCACCGACTCAGCGAAACCGACCTAAAAATCTATAAATAGGCGCGTTTCACCAAACCCTAAACACACAATTCGAACCCTAATATCTTAGGGGCGGCTCAGGCTGCGTTTTTACCCTATTTTCTTCCAGTTTATGCACTTTAATTTCTAGATTAGATAGTTAGATTTATGTTCTTTATTTCATCAATTTCAAGCTTTCAAAGGATGCTAAGAGGCTAATCCCTCTCTCGAACAAGCGTTGTGAAGCCGTCCAATTCAACAATTCGGTTTTGTTCGTGATTAATTTGTGAGTTTCTACTTCGAAGTTGTTTCTTTTATCATTGTTTATTATTATGTATTGCAATTACATCGAAAGATCGTTGCTTTTATGATTGTTTTAACTTGATGAGAGTCATGTTAATGTTAGATCACCATGATAAAAGATTGGATTTTTGATCTAAATAAAACGAAAGTTATTAGATTGATTGTCCGTTAGAAATTGAAAGATTTCACGCCTAGGTTAGAAAGACGTAATCTTTAACATCGAAAGATAAAAGATTAGAAAACGAACTCGTCTACGAGAGTAGGAGTTTATGCCTTTGATTAGGTGAATCACGACTTGAGTAGAGATCACGAATTAATCCGAATTAGAATTGAATGTTGATAGGATAGGTGGATCAATTGCTTGTTCGTTCGTTATAATTGATTTTAATCCTTTAAACTTGAATTGCTTAGCTTTAGTTTTACTTTTCCTGCACTTTAGTTTAGTTTATTTATCGCTTTCAATCTTTCCTAGCATTGGATTAATCTCCTCTCGTCTAGTTACTTTTTCTCGCATATTTGTTTAGGTTAGATCCGTGACATAGTTAGTTTAAAACAAAAGCTAGGATTCACATTCGTCTAGTTCCCCGTAAGATCGACCCGGCATAGCCTCTACACTACGATCCTTATACTTGAGGTTAACCGGTTTATAAATATTATTACTTGTTTATTCGCATTAGATAAATCCGGGACAAGTTTTTGGCGCCGTTGCCGGGGAACCGGACGGTTGCCTAGTTTTTGTTTTTGTTTTTAGTTTGTTTTCAATTCTTGTTTTTAGGTTAGATCTTTTCGTCTCTTTTTTGTAGTTAGTAGTTTAGTCGTTTTAGTGCGTTTTTCTCGTCGTGTTTCGTCGGTAGTTAGTATAAATTTTAGCTTCTTAGTTTGATACTCGTTTTCTCGTTTTCATACTGCGTTTTGCGTTCTTTCGTCTCGTATTGATCCGGACGGACGTCCGCATCACCGAACGCTCGTCCAAATCAAGTCTCGCTCTATTCTCGTTATCTATTCGCTCTCCCGAACGAGCGTCCGGCTTAGTCCGAACGCCCGTCCGGTTCTTCCTTCCGGGGAAGACGCCCGTCCGGTTAATTGGACGCCCGTCCGTCCCGTCTCGCCATCGCTTTTTATTTTTATTTCAATTAGGTTTTCTCGTTTTTTTCGTAGGTAAGTGTCGTAGGTAGGTTTCTTAGGTTGAATCATCCGACTCCACGCCTTTCACGATCAAATTTTAGGGAAAAAGGGTCCGTTTTAGCACTTGATAGTATTTTGGCCATAACTTTCGGCTCGAGTGTCGGATTGGCGCGCAGGACCCCAATTCGGAAAGCTCGTTCCGACGCCGACGACGTGGCAGACCGCCGGAGGCCGTCCGACACCGTTTTCGAGGTCAAAATCCACTGTTTTCCCTTCCATTTTGGGCTCAGAAGATTTCAACACGTTTTTGGTGTTTCCTGTTTTTCTGTTTTTAAATTTTTCGTAGTTAAGTTTCGTAGTTTTTGATTTCTCTAGGTTTAGTTATCCTTTCCCTTTGTCTGATCTGTCCTTTCGTCATTTTCTATCCTTTCTTGCTCAACACCTTCAGTTGGTGTTCGGTTTATGCAAACTCGTAGTCATAAGGGACCACTAATCTATTCCCCTGACCCCGAGCGGACCATAGTCCGACCCAATAGGCGGAGACTTCGTTTCGACGAAGGGAACGCTCTAGATCAAGAATTTGAGCAATATCTTTCAGAAGAAATCGAAAGAATAGTAATAATGGCAGCGGAAGATAGACGGACGTTGGCCGACTATGCCATGCCCGGTACAAATCACCATAAACCCGGCTATCGTCATGCCTACCATTGTCGCTCCAAACTTCGAGCTTAAACCCGGACTTATTCGGATGATGCGGCATGCATCGATTTTTCACGGCTATCAATCCGAAAACCCCCACACTCACTTACACACATTCTTGCAAATATGCGGTACTACCCGTATCCAAGGTGTAAGTGATGATGCCATCAAGCTCAAACTATTTCCATTTTCCTTACGGGGGAAGCACTCGAGTGGTATCACTCCCTCCCCTCTCGAATCCATCACTACGTGGGCCGAGCTCGAGAAGGAATTTCTAAGTCAATACTTTCCTCCATCAAAAACGACCCATTGTCCGAACGAAATCTTCACATTCCGTCGGTGGAAAATGAGTCATTCTTTGAGGCATGGAAAAGGTTTAAGTCTCTCCTGCGCAAGTGTCCCCATCATGGCTTGCCAAAGCAAAGGCAAGTCCATACTTTCTTCAGTGGATTGACCGAGCTCACCAAGGGCATGGTCAATAGTTCCTCTGGTGGGGCATTTCTCAAGAAAACACCTGATGAGGGGTGGGCGCTGTTCGAGGACATTGCCAAGTACAATTATGCCCCCTCTTATCAAGCCATTCAAGCACCTCCTCCTCCTCCCAAGGTCGAAGAGGTGACTATGCAAAATCTCGTTGCCATGTTGCAGAAGCAAATGGCAACCTCTCAAATGACAGCTGCTCAAAGCTTCTCAAATCCGAGTTCTCTGGCCCCTTCACCTTCACAGAACTCTCAAGTTCTCAGTCTTGTGAAGCTTGCTTTGTCGACCGGCCATATGACCGGCCAATGTCAATTTTCTTCCCCCTCTCGCTCGGCAAGTCAATGTTGTTCATGACTATGGACATCATAATCCAATCGCATGCCAAGTATGTGATAGCATGGGGCATATCGCTCGCTTCGTCCCATGATTGGGCGTAATGCGGAAGTCAATGCTTTCTCCGGCCGGACAAATCGAGATTCAATAACCAATTCTCGGCTGTAATCAGCTTTCCAAAACCAAGGGTTTAATCAATCTTCGGGATTTAATCCTAATTCGAACTTCAATAGAAACCCCGGTATTAATCGAACCCAAGCTATAATTCTTCCAATCCACAAGGAAAGGTTCAATCGAATTGGCCCGCCAATTCTAATTCTGCATTCCAAAGTCAGCCACTCCCTCAAAATCATCAGAACTCTCAAGGACCCTCCCAATCCAACAATTTCGAAACCAAGTTGGAGGAGCAAAGCAGACAATAAAAAATCTTGAGAGACAAATAGGGCAATTGGTCCGAGCAAATAGCGTCAAGACCCCCAGGGGCATCCGCCCGCTTTACCGAGAAAAACCCAAAAGGCGGTCAAGTCGCTCACGCCGATTTAAGCAACACCAATGCACCGACCTCGTGCCAATAATGCAATACGGTAAAGAGGAGGCCGGTGCGATGAATTTGAGAAGTGGTTCTCAAGTTGGTGGTCCCCCGGCTTCCGGGGAAACCACTAGCCCCTCCCCGCCGCGATAAGGCGGAGGGAAATTGAGCACCCATCTTCCCCTCGGCCGCAGAAGGCAAATCGGTGGCCGATCCCCCGATAGAAGAAAGAGTTGAGATTCCTCAAGTGGGCTGATCCCTTGAGGAATAAAGAATCAATTGGAAGTCCTCGGGTGGTGATCCCCCGAGGAGTGATGAGTTAAATGATAGTCGGTGGCCGATCCCCCGACTAGCAAAAAGAATGAAAAGACGGTGAGGTGGAAAGATGTGGAAGACAAAGCGAAGTTAGTTCGTCCTCGAAGAAAGTATTTTCCGAGGATGATTTGAAAAAGCTTCCATTTCCACCGAGAAAGAGCAACATCCCATTGCATGAAGATAAGAAGTATGAAAAGGTGCTTAATTTGTTGAAAAATACTCGGTAAATCTTCCATTATCCGAGGTCTTGGTCGAGATGCCTAAGTATACGAAGTTCATCAAGGATGTTGTATCTTCCAAGAAGAAGTTAGCAGGAATGGATCAAGCAATTGGTAAGGAGTGTTCTATGGTCAATTATCAAGACTTACCAACCAAGAGAAGCGACCCGGGCAAATTTGTGCTCACATTGCAGATGGGAGGCCTAGTCTTCCCGAATTCCTTATGTGACACGGGTGCATCCATCGCCTTGATGCCATTGTCCGTTTGCAATCGCCTTGGTTTGCGAATCTTCTAGAACCCACTACCATGAACTTGCGGTTCGATAGATCTTCAAAGAAAGCCTCGGGGATCCTAAAGGACGTATTGGTTCAAGTGGGTAGGTTTACCTTTCCCGTTGACCGGTATGTCTTAGATATGGAGAAAAATGAAAATGTCCCTCGATTCTTGGAAGACCTTTCCTATCTACAGCCTAGAGCCCTCATCGATTGTGATGGTGGGAAAGTAACTATCCGAGTTGGTGACCAAGAGGTGAGCTATAGCGTTTCTAAATCTATTCAAGTACCATCCGGTTCTCCAACCGGCCGTTCCATTGAGGAGACGTCCGATGACTTCAATGACTTCATGGATAAGCAAGTCTTGGTCAGTAGAAGCGAGAATATGAGCGATTGATTGATAATCCGAATAATCATAGTGTGGTCAATCTAGACCGGTTAGTACGGATTTTGAGGATGAGCTAAGAGAAGAAGCCTTGGCGTAGGACCACTAAGTAAGCTCGCCGATGTTGAGTTGAAGAGTGGTGATCTTAAATCAAGTCTAGAGGAACCCCCGTAGACTTGGTTCTCAAGCCGTTGCCTAAACATCTTAAGTATGTGTTTTTAAGAGAAGGTGACAAGCTTCCTTTGATCATCTCTCGCCAAGCTATCTCGTATAGAAGAGCTTAAATTGTTAAACGTCTTGCGCAAAAATGAAAAAGCCTTTGGATGGCGGGTGGGAGATATCCGAGGGATATCTCCCAACATCCGCATGCACAAGATCAAGACGAATGAGGGCGCCAAGTGTGTCGACACCCCGGCGAAGGCTAAACCCTCATATGCAAGAAGTCGTTAAAAAGGAAATCATTAAACTTCGGACATGGGAATCATTTATGCCATCGCGGATAGTGAATGGGTTTCCCCGACTCAAGTAGTTCCCAAAAAGGGTGGAATTACAATTGAAAAGAATGAGAAGGGAGAGGAAATTGCATTGAGGCTTGTTACCGGTTACGAGTCCGCATCGATTATCGAAAGCTCAATGAGGTAACCATGAAAGATCACTTTCCCCTTCCATTCATTGACCGGATGCTCGAGCGTCCGGCGGGGCACGCATTTTATCGTTTCCTAGATGGATATTCGGGATATTTCCGGATACCCATTGATCCACCGACCAAGAAAAGACCACCTTCACCGCTTCTTATGGTACATTCGCATATAGACGAATGCCGTTCGGTCTCTCGCAATGCCCCAGCCTACATTTCGGCGATGTATGCGGCCATCTTTGACGGGCTTGTAGAAAAGTGTATGGAGATTTTTATGGACGATTTTTCGGTTTTTGGTCGGTCTTTTGATGATTGCCTTGACAATCTTGATCGTGTGTTATCCGTATGTGTGGAAAAGAACCTAGTACTTAATTGGGAAAAATGCCATTTCATGGTAGATGAAGGAATAGTTCTTGGCCACAAGATCTCCGCCAAAGGTATAGAAGTAGATAGGGCCAAGATAGAAGCTATTGAGAAGATGAGTTACCCTAAGAATGTTCGGGAAGTCCGAGGTTTTCTCGGACATGTCGGCTTCTATAGGAGGTTCATTCAAGATTTCTCCAAGATAGCCAAGCCCCTGTCCACTTTACTAAAGGAAGACGTTACTTTTGATTTTGATGAGAATTGCAAGCGCGCGTTTGAGGAGCTTAAGAGTAGACTGATCTCTGCTCCAATTCTTATATCGCCGACTGGAACCTACCCTTTGAGCTTATGTGCGATGCATCCAACTATGCTTGTTGGTGCGCCTTAGGGCAAAAGCTTAATGGAAAGTTCCACCTATCTATTATGCCAGTCACACATCGAATCCTTCTCAAGTTAACTACACAACCACCGAAAAGGAATTATTAGCCGTAGTCTTTGCTATGGATAAGTTTCGTAGTTACTTGCTAGGTGCTCAAGTGATTGTGTGGACCGACCACGCCGCTTGCGATATCTCATGACCAAAAAGGAAGCTAAACCGCGCTTCGCGTTGGATACCGACCCTCCAAGAATTTGACGTTCAAATCAAAGATAAGAAGGGCGGTGAGAATGTAGTGGCGGATCATGTCTCTAGGATGTTAAATGAGGAAAAGAATGAACCGGATGATATAGATCTTTACTTTCCTCTAGAAAACATCATGTTGATCGATGGCCGTTCTCCCGATGTTCCTTGGTACTCCTCCATTGTAAACTACCTTCATGCCAAATACCTTGATCCCGAAATGTCTTATCAAGAGAAGAAGAAGTTCTTCTCTCGATATGAAATATTTCGTTTGGGATGAACCTTACCTTTTCAAGATTTGCAAAGATGGTTTGCGAGGAGGTGTGTTCCTGAATCTGAGCAACGCGATATAATCGAGCAATGCCATAGTGGACCCACAGGTGGTCACTTTGGTCCTTGGAAAACAGTTGCGAAGATCTTTCAATCCGGTTTTTATTGTCCAACGATCTTTAAAGACACAGAAGCTTTCTGTAAAGCTTGTGATCGTTGTCAAAGAACCGGAGCTTTGACAAGGCGATTTGACATGCCTTTGAAACCCATCCTTGAATGCGAAGTCTTTGATGTTTGGGGCATCGATTTTATGGGACCATTCCCATCATCTTGTGGCAACAAATACATCTTAGTCTGCGTTGACTATGTTTCGAAATGGGTGGAGGCAGTAGCCACTCCTCACAATGATCATAAAACGGTCATGAAATTTCTGAAGAAGAACATCTTTGTGAGGTTTGGATGTCCACGTGCCTTGATCAGTGATGAAGGGACACACTTCTGCAACCGACCTTTGGAAAAAGTCCTCGAGAAGTATGGTGTTCGCCATAAAACTGGCACACCATATCATCCGATGACTAGTGGTCGTTTGAGCGAAGCAACCGAGTCCGAAGAAAATCCCGGAGAAGACGGTGAATAGTCATAGAAAAGACTGGAGTCTGAAGTTGGACGATGTACTTTGGGCATATAGGACTGCCTATAAGACCCCTATGGGTACATCGCCATATCAAATGGTCTACGGTAAGCCATGCCATCTGCCAGTCGAGTTAGAGCACAGGGCGTCCTGGGCTACGAAGTTTCTTAACTTCGATTCCCAATCCTGTGGCAAACACCGCCTGCAGCAGTTGCATGAGCTGGATGAATTCAGACTCCAAGCTTACGAAAGCGCCGGGATTAGTAAGGAGAAGATGAAACTCCTCCACGATGCCAAGATAAAGAAGAGAGAATTCAAGGTCGGTGAGCAAGTGTTACTCTACAATTCCAGGTTGCATTTGTTTCCCGGCAAGTTGAGGACACGTTGGTCCGGTCCTTTCGAGATTCTCCAAATCATTCCCGGAGGTGTGCTAGAATTACGAGGTTATGGTGATCAACCGTTCCGAGTTAATGGTCGAGGTGCAAGCACTATATAGGTGAACATAAAGAAAAGCCTTTGATTGTTAAATTCCTCGAAATCCTCGGGTGTGGGACTTCCGAAGTCAACCACTTTGACGAGTTTTCACCCGATTTGTTTTCCGAGGATGACGGTTGTGTTAAATCGAAGATGTTCTAGCAGTAGTGCCGATATGGAAGAGTTTGAGAGGGAGCGACAACTTAAACGTCATCCGAGGAGTCGGAGGAGAAAGAACACAACCATGGGGAAACTTGAAAAGATATGGAGAGCTTTCAAAGATTTAACCCCATGCGTTAGATGTCGTTTCGCACCACACTACGGACCGGAGCTTAAACGAGGTAGTGGCGGCGTAAAGGTTAAATGGCCCGATCCAGCCGAGCTTCGAATGTGTCGAGCTAACGACAATAACCAAAAGCGCCACTAGGAGGCATCCTAGATATCCCTTATTATATTAGAACTCTCTATTATGTTATTTCTTTTCTTTGATTTATTTGTTTTGTTTAAGTCTAACTAGGGTAATTGTGGATTTTGCCTTGTCGGTTGATTCGATTTCACCTTATCCTTCTCTTTATCTCTATTTTGCCATGTTATATTCCCCCTTTGTCCCCCGAGATCTTGTCTTGTTTTCAAGTGTGCGGGATATTTGTGATAGCAATTGCGAGCTTTTAGATGAAGCCGCTTCCCGGTGGATGGTCCACGCTCTCGACGTCTTCGAGCATTTCGGATTGGACGTACGCCACTTCCAAGTGTTGCCCTCTTTAGAACTACAATCGCTAAGTTCTCTTTTCTTTTATTTTGCACACCATGAGGACATGTTGTCATTTAAGTGTGGGGGAGGGGAATGGTCGCTATGTATCGACCATTTGCTTATTACATGATATTATTATTTTCTATGCTAAATGAGCCGAATTTTTGAAATTTTTGTTTTGTCTCGAGTGAGCAATGCATGTTTTTGTTCGGTTTGTTATATTCATCGATGCTTTATGTCATATGTTTGATAAGTTAGTTGTTTCACCCGATCTATTTTTCACGAGCCATAGTGAATGATGAGCTATTTTTATAAAGTTATACCCCGTTTTGGATTAGTAGTTTTTGATTTTCTTATAAGTCATGTGCTTAGTGCTACGTATATATCTTGGGATTTATGATAGTTTGTATTTAGTTCCGAAGTATGATATACTGTGAATATCTAGACGTTTGAATGTGATAAGTAACACGTAGCTATTGTCAAATTGAAGAAGTTGAATTAAATGAATTATTGGGTGTGTCGGAAGCTAGTCGATGATTTGAGTGAGGTAGGGTATACCACGTATGTCCTATATCACTATGATGACTAAAAGCTCACGACAGTTAGAAAAAGCTGCCTTATGATTGGAGTAAGGTAGGGTATTATCTCGAAATGTCCTATTCTGCTATGAGGGCAATAGCTTCTTCTAATGTGTGTTTAAAGTGAAATAGTTAAATCAACTAAAGAATCGGTACGAAATTGAATATAAGGCTTAGTTTTCGTTAATCTTATCCCCGCATAAACCGATGGATATGTTGTAGGGATTGTCCTCTCGAGTATTTCGTAAAGGCCCTAGATTCATTCGATCATTCTTTTCGGGATATGTCACGTTTGTAGGGTGCATCTTATGAGTGTCATTTATTACTAGTCCACGAGGGGGTATTAGCTAGTTTTGCTTTGAGTTCCTCAAGTTTGGATTTAGTGGAAGTTTTCTATGGCTATGCACACACACGACGGTGAACTTCTAATTTATTGACCATGTGGTATATGTGTTGAGATGTCTATATTCCTTCCGAGCCTTTATCTTGTTTTGTTTTGCTCGGGACGAGCAAAGTTTAAGTGTGGGGGAGTTGTTAAGGGTGAAATTTATGATTTATATGACGTTATTCCCATAACAATATCCTTGGTATTTTAGTACTTTTTATAGAAAAGTGTTGGTTTTATCGAATTATTGAGTAAACGAGTTTTAAATGTGTTTAAATGCAAAATCGAGATATTTACGTGATTTTATCGGTGTTTTATGTTTATTCGTATGATGTTACATTTTGCATGTTTCTATCATGTTGTTAGGTACGTTTTCATGATGAGTAAGGAGCTTAAACGATGATCACATGAAGATGGAAGAGTTGGAAGATGTTTAAGTGAAGAATCATTGAAGAAACCGGAACCAGGCACTTCATGGGGATTTTGTCCACACTTGTAGGCACTTTCAGGGAAAGTTGTCTTGATGAAAGTTGTAGAGGATTGAAATAGCTTTCCAACGCATGTTGAATCACCTCATTTGGAGCCCTAGAAGTGAAGTTATGAGCAAAATACTGGAGCTGAGTAGTGGACGGGCGTCCATAAAAGTGAACGGCGTCCGAGAATCGTATTTTACATTCGAGAGAGTTCGGACGCGTTCGAACGAGCGTTCATTCTCCGTTCATAGAGGCTGGACGAGCGTCCAAGATAGTGGACGGGCGTCCACGGCACCGACTCGGCGAAACCGACCTAAAAATCTATAAATAGGCGCGTTTCACCAAACCCTAAACACACAATTCGAACCCTAATATCTTAGGGGCGGCTCGAGCTGCGTTTTTACCCTATTTTCTTCCGGTTTATGCACTTTAATTTCTAGATTAGATAGTTAGATTTATGTTCTTTATTTCATCAATTTCAAGCTTTCAAAGGATGCTAAGAGGCTAATCCCTCTCTCGAACAAGCGTTGTGAAGCCGTCCAATTCAACAATTCGAGTTTTGTTCGTGATTAATTTGTGAGTTTCTACTTCGAAGTTGTTTCTTTTATCATTGTTTATTATTATGTATTGCAATTACATCGAAAGATCGTTGCTTTTATGATTGTTTTAACTTGATGAGAGTCATGTTAATGTTAGATCACCATGATAAAAGATTGGATTTTTGATCTAAATAAAACGAAAGTTATTAGATTGATTGTCCGTATTAGAAATTGAAAGATTTCACGCCTAGGTTAGAAAGACGTAATCTTTAACATCGAAAGATAAAAGATTAGAAAACGAACTCGTCTACGAGAGTAGGAGTTTATGCCTTTGATTAGGTGAATCACGACTTGAGTAGAGATCACGAATTAATCCGAATTAGAATTGAATGTTGATAGGATAGGTGGATCAATTGCTTCATAGCCTCTACACTACGATCCTTATACTATTAACCGATAAATATTATTACTTGTTTATCATTAATAAATCCGTATTATAAGACGATCATTAATGTATTGACACTATACGATCGTATGGATATTATTACGGCGATAGGATTGTAAGTTACACGGTAAATCGCTTCACATGAAAGGTAGTAGTCATTGCTTTTGACTCTTCCGATGATTGGGGGTCACGGTGTGTTGCTAGACGCTATCCCGTGATCGTTAGGCATGAAGAGCATTTTAGTAAATTGCACTTTGTGTCTACGGCCAACATATTCGGAAGCCTATCAGGTCACACACATATGAACTTCAAGTCGGATTAAAATGCGGTTATAGTTGATAACCAAATAAGGAAAATTTATCTCTAGACTATAAAGGTTATAGTGGTAAATTAATATTGTGGTATTTATTTATTATGAATAAATAAAATACAAGATATTAATTATATACAAATTATATTAATTAAAGAATATTCTGGAAGTCAATTCATTGACTATTGGGGCGCCACATTGGTGTGTATAAGATACACTTGGATTGTGCACTTTAATTAATAAAATTACCATAATATTAATACAAGATATTAATTGATTTTGGAAAAATAGATTTATGGTAATAAGATAATTATATTCAATATAAGATATTGGCAAAGTTAATTATAATTAAAGAGATAAATCAATATAATTCATTTTCTTTATTTTATTGGAAAAACGTTTTCTTCTCCTCCACACATCATAGGGGCGCCACCTCATCTATATAAAGGAAGTGGGTGTCAAGCTCTTTTGTACATCACAATTGCAAGAGCTCATAGTTCTTGTGTAAAATAGAGAGCAACCTATAGTGAGTTTGTGAAGGAAGAAAAAGGCCGGTCTAGCAACCGGAGTTTTTCCGATAGCAATCCAAGGAGGATTCCGGCGAGGATTTCGTGTGGATCAGCGATAGAGGCCGGACGCGTGGACGGCTTGCACACTGTACTACTCTCCGTTGATGGTCAAAGCGACGATCTTATAGATCATCAAGGTATAACCGTCAAACTACTTAACGTGTTTATTGCATTAAACGAAGAACGATCTAGTAAAAGGAAATCAAATTTTAAATTCCGCTACGTTAAACTAGTGATTTCCTAACAGGAAACAGATGGGTGTATAAGGTCAAGTTAAGACCAGATGGATCTGTACTGAAGTACAAAGTTAGACTGGTAGCTAAGGGCTACAATCAGCACTATGGAGTTGACTATACTAAGACTTTCAGTCCAGTAGCTAAGTCTTCCACCATAAGAGTTATACTAACCCTAGCTGCATCTCTGAATTGGCCAATAAACCAAATTGATACAAACAATGATTTCTTAATGGGCCTCTACAGGAACCTGTGTACATGGAGCAGCTTGAGGGATTCTTAGATCCAGCAAGACCTCAATATGTTTGTAAATTGAAGAAGGCTTTGTATGCCCTTAAACAAGTCCCTAGAACTTGGTTTGATGCTCTAAGATCTCAGATGTTGGGATGGGTTTTGTCCGGTCAGTATCAGAAAATTCCTTGTTTATGTTCAGACTGAAAGATCATGTTTTATTTATTCTGGTGTATGTTGATGACATATTGGTTACAGGAAACTCCTCCTTGCTGATTAAAAGGTTTAGCAAGTTACTAGATTCAATATTCTCCTTGAAGGATTTGGGGCAGGTCTCTCATTTTCTGGGAATACGGGTTTCAAGAGATTCAACAGGGTTGTATTTAAATCAATCCTACTATGCCTCACAGCTTCTCAAAAGATTAAACATGCAGCATCTAAAATATTGTCCAACCCCAATGGAGCCTCTTGCAAATCCTGGTATATACAGAAGTGCAATAGGGGCATTGCAGTATCTAACATCAACTAGACCTGACATTGCTTATACTGTTAATGTTTTTAGTTAGTTCATGCAAGATCCTTATACAGGGTATTGGAAAGCTCTCAAAAGGCTGCTTAGGTTGTGCAAGGAACCCTAGCTCATGGCCTGCACTTTATTCCCAGCAACAAGCTAAGTCTACATGGTTTTACTGATGCAAACTGGGCAGTATGTCTAATAGATAGAAAGTCTACTGGAGGATATTGTGTGTATCTTGGGAACTCACTAATCACTTGGAGTTCCAAAAAGAAAACAGTTGTTGCAATATCTAGCTGTGAATCAGAGTATAGGGCTCTGTCAAATCTGGGAGCTAAAATTCAGTGGTTAAATCGGTTACTTAAGAAGATGCAGTTCACTCCTCCATCTGTACCAGTCATGTGGTGTGATAACACATGAGCAACTAGCTTGGCTCAGAATCCGGTGTATCATGCTAGAACCAAGCACATTGAAGTGGATGTGCACTTCATCAGAAACATGGTTCTTGATAAGAAGATAAAAGTCTGCTATATTTCTTCAAATGAGCAAGTGGCTGATATATTTACCAAGCTTTTATCTATTTCCCTATTTAACTACTTCAAGAGCAAACTCAATGTGGTAAATTCACATGTTCGTTTGAGAGGGGATGAAAATGATAATAGTATTAGTGGCTAAGTGTAAGATGGATAGAGTGTACATGTGGCACTATCTTATTGTACACACTAGATTTTGTTGTATAGGTGTGTGTGCCACATTATTATATATTGGATATGCTGCAGTGATGTAAGGTAACAAGAAATGTAATCAAAAACATCTTTCCTCTGCAAATCTTCTCCTCCAGCTATGGAGGATTACCTTTCCTGTTAATTTCTTTTTCTGAACTAGAATGAACGATGATTTTGGGGAAATAATATATAAAATAAAGTTTAATTTTATTTTTATTGTTAAGCCGTGAAATATTGATGATGAGTGAATGACAAACACATATTTTCCGTTTCATTTAACGTCAAATTCGAAAAAGGGTGTTTGTTGCAAATTATTACACAAGATAAGGGTAAAAGTGCTAAATTTAAAGATACGGGGCAAAGATAGGGGTGTTTTGCGCTAATTACTTTTATAATCGATGGTTAAGATTTGGGCACATCATACATCTCTCCAATACGTGCATAAAAAAATTCCCTCTTGAAAAGGTTGATCCCAACCCAATTGTCCTACTGGCCGATTTTCGTGAATCATGTAAATTGAGTGTTATATTTTAATGGTTTAGTTTATAAGGCGGTTAGCCCTTTTAAACCAAGCGATGAAGACAGTCTAAGTAGTTAACCGGACCATTTATGACTCATTTAGTGCTACCAGACCCGAGGTTTAAGTGGCGTTACACTAGCCATCATAGGTGTATGCAAAAGGAATTTGGCAAAGGTTGTTGCTTCATCAAGGAAGCGATATATAAGAGGAAGGAAGAAATAAATGATGAACGGGGGCGAGGGGGCCCTTACGGTTAGGTTTAACCGTTTAATAAATGATGAAGGGAAAAACAGGCCTTCTCGGAAGTCTTCTTAAATGTTGAGCAGTTTTTCTTGTCTAGACCCAAACACGTGTTCGTTGCCGTAGGAATTCCGACTTTTTTTTAGGACAAATGAAGTATTATGTAAGGATGCATGTGTTAACAATTGTATTAAAGGTTTTTTTGTACGGAGTGATTAAGGGTATAATTTTTATTCTAAGTGAGTTAGTTTTTAAAAATATTTATTTTTATTTGACTGAAATAAAACATTTTTTAAAGCAACATTAATTGTCATGTTTTATCATTTGCCCTTATTTACTACTTCATCTCTCTCATCATAAAGTTTCTTAGAATTTCACGTTGATTAAGAAAGGAAAAAGATGTCGTTAATCATTACGATAAAAGTTTAAAATGTCATTTGATTTTCATTATTGTAAAATAATATAAAGTTGTTGAATTGATGATAGATTAAGGGTTATAGAAAGAAAAATGTAATAAAAGTCCTTTTGAAAAAAAAACCATTAATATTCTAAAATGACTTATATAATGGAAAAAACATATTTCGGGATGGAGGGGTACTTTGTGGGAGGCTAAGAATAATACTTTATCAACTGCTTTTGTAATCATTTATTGTCAAATTCAAAGCATTAATTCACTTACTCGTGTAATTTTGACAACATGTTGAAAGTTGTTCTTAATATCTTATGGGGTTTTGTTTTAATCATAATTGATGTATACTTTAGACCCTTAGGGCATGTTTGGTACGAAGGAATATTAAGAAAAGAAAAATGCTGAGAATAGACATGAGAAAAGAAAAGATGAGAAAAGAAAAAAATATATTCTCATAATTTGTTTGGTATGCATAGAAAAGATATTGAGAATAGATTGATGACCTTTTCTATTCTCACTTAACTTTTCTTCACGTTAGCCTGAGAATTAAAAAGGTGGAAAAGAATTAAGATTTGAGAAAAGTCTCCAACTTGAGAAAAGACACTTTTCTATTCTCAATTAATCAAACATGTCCAATTTGAGAAAAGAAAAAAAATCTTTTATTTTCTCATCTATTTTCTCCCTACCAAACACACCCAACATATTGGGAATTTTCAAAAGCTTCCAATCTATGCAAGGAATCAACACATATTTTGTGGATTTCGGCCTCCAACAATTTATGATCCTTAATCTGAAATTCTTGAGCATTGAAAATGTGTGTAAGTATATTATGGCTAGAATGGTCCTCCATTAATGACGCATGAAAGGTTCTATGGAGCTTGAATGCGAATGGTCAGGTTTTTGTAGATTCGGCCTACAATGTGAAGAAGCAGCGTGATCATTCGTTGAATCCGCTTGGTTGAAAACTTGAAGTTGGTTTGGGCTTTGAAGGGTCCGATTAGGTATCATCTACTCCTTTGGCAATTTCTTCAAATGTAGGGTTTCAGGGGATGATATTTGCCCAGTGTGCAGTGACAAGTCCAAAAAACGTTTCAGTGGATGCACGAATTAATTTTGAAAGTAAAACAATGAGTTCATAATTTTTTTAATGTAATATATTCCGTCCCAGAATAAAAGTTATTCTACATTACTAATTAAGCATTTATTAATTTTTTTTTTATCTATCTTCCTTCTAATTTTTTTTTTTGAATAATATCTTCCTTCTAATTTATTAACAATCAAATTAATTTTCAATACTTTATAATCATTTCATTAATGATAATCAAATAATATTTTAGGAATATCTTATTAAAATTTATAACATTCAACCACTTTCTTAAAATGCATGAAAAACTCTAAATAATTTATATTTTAAGACAGATAGAGTATGTTGTTTTCTTTCATTTCAGTACATGTACATCTGCCTCTGCTTGTGGATTTTGGCATGAGCAAGACCCTTCGGTTTGTGTAGGATTAAACTTGTCTTATTTCTTGGCCGAGGGCATTGGGGCAGCTCTAGAAGTATTATTTCTAGGGCATTGTGTTATCAACGTGGACTTGGCGTAATGCGGTTATGCATCAATGCTTCGTATACTTCCGTTTTTGTTCTTTTTTTTTATACACAAAGGACGAAAGCTTTTATTACTATCCCGGAGAAAACCCAGGACTAACAAAAACCGGCACTACCCGGTACTTACAACAACCGGACCAACCCGGAACTGAAGCCTCCGGCACCGGGCCGGAACATCAAACTCAAAAACAAACAAGGTTACAAGCACAGACCCAACCTAAACCTAAAAAACAACAACAACAACAACAACGTCAACAAATAGATAGAAAAGCCAGGGGAGTGCTGATCCAAAAGAGAAAAAATCTCCGGAAAAATTCCGATAAGCTGGCCAACAGATACGGATTCCCCAGGTCCATCTATCAATTGACAACAAAACTAAACACACAAAAAACAAAGACAGTTAACAACAACAAACAAAACCTATCTCCCAACAACAATAGAGCCACCATCGGCCACCAACGCCGTTAAACACCGCCACCGGAGAAGCAAGGCGCCGCTGGCCACCACAAGGAGCAGCACCATAGAGACACGAAAGCAGCACCGATCCAAAGAGAGCAACCAACAGCTACTAGCAACGGGAAGCCGGTAGAGGAGTCAATAGACAGCCACCGCAAACTCCATAAAACACTGAATCGGCCACCACCACCAACAGCAGCTCTGAAAAAGCGTAATAAAAGCCCGATCTACGATCACTGAAGGAGGTGGATCCATGGCCAAAGGAGAGAAGCAGCAGCAACAGACAACGGAAGGATCTAAAGGGAGAGGCAGTCCTGCCGCACAACCAAAACAATCTGGCCACCGAAATCCACCAACCGCCGCCACCGGCGAGCCAACCGTCAGCGACCAGATCGACCAAGAAAAGGACATAAAGCCGAAGATCCATGGAGCCCCGGGCCGTAGACAAAAAAAGCAACGCAAACAGCAACCAACCACCGCAAATAGGCGGAGTAATGCCAGAACCAATGACGGAGCTAAGTAGTGGGCTGGGGGTGGCTAAGCCCACCCAGCCCACTCTCTTTTTCCTTATTATATAAAGGTTGAATTATTGATAGGTTGTATTAACATAATTAAATTGCTAATTATAATCAAATTTGTGTAATAATTTTGTTAAAAGGTATTTTGTGATGTCAATAAAACATACCTAAATTTCTGTTTAATGTTTTATGCAGTCCACCCCACCTTAAATTTTACTCGGCACAACTCAGTTTTATTAACACCAACTAATTTGATTACTCATATTAACTATCGAATGAATTTTTTTATTGTTATTTTATGAACTCTAAGAAAAATTTGCATCGTAAAATAACATTATAAATAATTTAATCCCACTCAAATGGAAAATCTTATGAGTATCGAGGGAGTTCTATTGTTAAATTTTAAACGTCTAAGAAATGTTTTTCATAAAAATAACAATATAAAGAAATCCAACACACCCGAATACTCATAAAATATGAAGATAAAGATATTCAGCCCACCCGAATACAGATTCCTGGTTCCGTCCTTGGCCAGAACTGGCGGGGGAGGCGAGAGAAAGGTTGCAAGAAGACGGTGCTCCACAGATCAAGGACTAAAAGAAACGAAAAAGAAGATAGATATACATAGGAATGACACCGACAGCACAACGCCGCCGGCGCCGGAGACGGGGAAGTAAAGCAGCCGAGAGTCTTTTGCTTTTGAGAGAGAATAGGGTGTTTTAGGAGAGAGAAAAAAATCTCCTTTTTTGTTCATTTTTGTAGAGTTGATTTGTAGGTTTTTTTTTGTTTTTTTTTGTTTTTTTTTTATGGAATTCAATTTGTAGGCAATTCTTAAATTATTTTATAAACCGGCAGCCGCTGAATCTAGATGTTTTTTTACTGTCTACGATGGGGCAGTGAATTTATGAATTTTTTTTGTTGTTTTTATTATGCTTTACTTGTTCTTCTAATCCTTGCACTAGTAGTAATCATTACATATTGTTATACTCCTTTCCTCTTTTTTTTTCCTTTTTTTTATTGCAAAATATAAGTTATCTCAAAATATCAATAAAATATTTATTATTTTTTTATGCTAGTATAACATAATTTATTATTATTCAATCTTTTTTCATGATTAATGATAATCAAATAATATGATAGATTTCCTTTTAACATGATGAAACTATAGATTTTTGTGTAAAATTTACTAACATTTATCCAATTATTAAAAAACGGTAGCTTATATATTTTGGGGATGAGAGAGTATATTAGAATTTTTCAAAAAAAATAAAATAAAAAACAAAGTCTCTCAATCTTTTCCTGTGCTACATTCAAAACCCTTTTTTGAGGTATTATTAACAACCTTAATCACATAATATCCCAACTAAATTTGTAGTTAATGGCGGACGAAGCGAAAGCCAAAGGCAACGCAGCCTTCGCCGCCGGCAACTACGAAGAAGCCATCCGCCACTTCACAGAAGCCATAAATCTCTCCCCTACTAACCACGTCCTTTACTCCAATCGATCCGCTTCTTATGCTTCTCTTAGTAGATTTTCAGATTCCTTGTCCGATGCTCAGAAAACCGTTGAGCTTAAACCTGATTGGCCCAAAGGATATTCACGTCTCGGGGCAGCTTACTTAGGTCTTCGCCGTTATGAAGACGCGGTATCTTCTTACGAGAAGGGACTTGAGATTGACCCGAATAACGAGGCTTTGAAATCGGGTCTTGCTGATGCGGAATCCGCTTTGGTTCGATCTCGACCCACCTCACAGGCTGGTAACCCGTTTGGGGATGTCTTTTCCGGGCCGGAGATGTGGACTAAGTTGACTGCTGATCCTTCTACTAGGGTTTTGCTACAACAGAAGGATTTTGTGAGGATTATGCAAGAGATTCAAAAGAATCCGAGTAGTATCAATATGTATATGCAGGATCAGAGAGTGATGCAGGCGTTAGGGGTTTTGCTGGGTTTTAAATTCAATGACAGAGGGGCGCCGGAGGATGATTCCGAGGTGCAGGAAGCAAGTCCGGAGAAGCACGAGGCAGAGGAGAAGCCGGTAGAAAAAGAGAGGGAGTCGGTCCAGTCGGAACCGGAGGCAGTGGAGGTTCCAGATGAGGAGAAGGAGCGTAAAGAGAAGAAATTGCAAGCACAGAAAGAGAAAGAGGCTGGGAATGTTGCTTACAAGAAGAAGGATTTTGATACTGCCATTAATCATTATACTAAGGCACTTGAGCTGGATGATGAAGATATCTCTTTTCTTACTAATCGAGCTGCGGTATACCTGGAGATTGGGAAGGTATTCATCTATGCTTCTTGTGTTTTTTTTTTTTCTTTTTCTTTTTTGAATTTGGGTTATCCTTCTTTGTGCAAGTCATGTATTTTTTTTTTTTTTTAAAATTAAATCGGGTGTTGCTTCTTTTATCAATAAGCTGAATTCTTGTTTAATTTTGTCCGGTATTGAAACATTATCACAACAATTTTTTGATATACTTTGCCGTGCGTTGCTATGCTCAGCTTTGCTTGCTATGTTTTGCTATACTTTGTGACAACCCTGCGATACCCTGCAATGTATTGTTATGCTTGTGACATTCCGCATTCGTTGTGACACTTCGTTGCGAAGCTTGGTATAAAAACAAGTCCATAAAGTCAGAATCTTTGATTGTTTTGTTCAGTACCGACAACGCAATAAGTGATTCTGCATGTTTAGTTTTTCTTGCTACATGAAAGTGACGAAAGATTTAAGTGGTGTAGGTGTAAGGAGTTAATTACGTATGTCAATCTTCTTTCCTTTTTCTGCCTGTTCTTCAGGGTGTTCATATGGTATTAAATTGACTTTATAATGCTAATGATATACTTTTGTTTGGTTGGTAGACAGGGTTAAAGTTGGAAGCAGGAGGGATTCTTTTCTTGCCCGGCTTTAGTAAAAAAAAGAGAATAGTTTTGCATTTATTGATTGAGCTGTGCATGTATTTTTGAATAATGGGACTTTCCTCAAGGTTATGTATATGCATATGATTGTGATATTACTTTTCTTTGCAGTATGACGAGTGCATTAAAGATAGTGAAAAAGCTGTTGAAAGAGGGAGAGAACTTCGATCAGACTATAAAATGATTGCGAGGGCCTTGACAAGAAAAGGAACTGCCTTGATGAAGTTGGCTAAATGCTCAAAAGATTATGACACTGCTATAGAGGCTTTCCAGAAAGCTTTAACAGAACACCGCAATCCTGATACACTTAAAAAGCTCAATGACGCTGAAAAGGCGAAAAAAGAACTAGAACAACAGGAGTATTTTGATCCACAAATAGCTGATGAAGAACGTGAGAAAGGTATTCATGTGCTTTTTTCTCCAGTTATTTCTGTCCCTGATATAAATGATTATGCTTCTGCTGCCTCACATTTTATCATAAAAATTTGAAGGAAACCAATTTTTCAAAGAGCAGAAGTACCCGGAGGCTATCAAGCATTATACAGAATCCCTGAAAAGAAATCCTAAAGACCCAAAGGTATCAAATTTGGTGCCTAATTTGCACGTGTCGAATGGTTGAGAGTGTCTCTTATATATCTTGTTTATCCGATTTCAGGCTTATAGCAATAGAGCTGCTTGCTACACAAAACTTGGGGCTTTGCCTGAAGGGCTTAAAGATGCTGAAAAGTGCATCGAGCTTGACCCGACATTTGTCAAAGGTTACACAAGGAAGGGTGCTATCCAGTTCTTCATGAAAGAATACGATAAAGCCATTGAAACATACCAAGAGGGGTTGAAGCACGATGCCAATAATCACGAACTGCTTGATGGCATAAAGAGGTAATTAATATCTCCTTCACTATTTTGCCTTTACTGATAAAGACAGCATCTTGAAATGACGAAGACTAAAAATCTCTTTGAATAGATGCGTGCAACAGGTAAACAAGGCTGGTCGTGGTGATCTAACCCCTGATGAACTTAAGGAGAGACAGGTTTGCTGATTTGCATTAACTGTTATATTCCCATTTGATTAAAAGAAACATTGAATTTTCAAATACAATGTGACGTGATGTGATTTTGGTTTTTGCAGGCAAAGGGAATGCAAGACCCCGATGTCCAGAATATTCTCACTGATCCAGTGATGCAACAGGTATTTGCCAATCGGTTAATGTCACAACCCATTTGGCAATACAAGTGTCACAATATGACGTGACAGACGGTATAGCGTCACATTAGCTCTCCCACGTCATGTTGTCGCACACGTGTCAATCGGGTTGTGGCATATCTTTGCCAATAGCTTTCTTCTATGTATGTATACCAGCTTTCACCCCCTACCCCTCTTTTTAAGGACAACCATTGAAGTATGGGTATTGATTTGTGTATGCAAATGATTATGTAGGTGCTAAGTGATTTACAGGAGGACCCTAGTGCAGCACAACGTCACATGAAGAATCCTCTTATCATGAATAAGATTCAGAAGCTCATTAATGCAGGGATTATCCAAGTCAAATAGGCAGGAGGTTGAAAAAGAGCAATAGTTTGATTTTCATATTTTGCTGATTTTTTTTGAATTGTTTCTTAATTTGTACACTTGTCTCCAATACTTGATATTGCGTTCTTCATATCCAAAACTGGCCTCGAGTAAATTGCGTTTTTTGAATTGTTTCCTAATTTCCCTTTGTTTTTGTCAGGCTATTAGTAATCAATCTTGCTATAACCCCTGATAAGGGCCGAACAAAATAACCAGTAAAACAATCCAAACCGTAAAATGATTCAAACCAATCCGAATAAACAAACCAATAACAAATCAAATGAATTGGTTTGGTTTGGAACCAAACCTAATTGGATTGGGTTGGTTTTAGATATTTTTAATTATTTGTCCCATGATTTTCTGCTATTGTTGAGGAAGGAAAGAACTTGTAGGAATTCTAAAAAACCATCTCCATTATTAACATCTACCCCCATTAATAAACACTAAAAGCCGACAAAGCCTAGGCCAAAGGCAACGCAATCTTTGCCGTCTCCTACAACCGAATAGCCATCCGCCGCTTCACATAAGCCATAAATCTTACTAACCGAGATACACGAAGATATCTCATTTCTTACTCACCGAGCCATGGGCGGCTCTACTTCAAGGGTTGGGGTGTGTCCGACCCTCTAAAATAAAAATATCGTGTGATACGAAAAAAAAAATTGATAAATTTCTGACCCATGTCAAAATTCCTGCAGCCGCTTTCTTGCATCGAGCTGCGGTCTACTGAATATTCAATTAATAAATTGAGATCCAAATCATTTTAATCTGCTGACAAAATATCTGTAATATATAGAATCTCTACTTAAGTGTGTAAAGTACATGATCTTTCGATTCTGCACCAATTCTATTACGGTTTATTTGAAGAGTTTTTAACATAATCAAAATTTCTATTTCTATAATATGAACCAAAATTGAACAGAAAATAATTAAAATCGAACCAAACTAAATGAATTCAACTTTTCTTTTTTTATAAAGGGATCTATTACGGTATTACGAGTTATGGAAACTATTATGGAGAATAGTAAGTTGTGGAAAATATTGATACTAGTGTATTAAATTACTAAGGGTAGTTTGAGTATTTTTGATAGTGGTAGAAGCCCCGAATATGGCTATAAATATTGTACTCATTAATTTATGATGATATGCGAAATCTATTGATCGAAACTTTTCATGGTAGCAGAGCCTTAATTTCCTCTGCCATGGCCTTACGCCACCCCTCATGTTTGATAGTCTCCTTAAAAGATTTAGGAGGATTACCCACTGTAATGGCTGCAAGGTACTTGAGATGTTTATCAGAAAACATATCATAATTAATATAATGCATAAGAGGATAAGGATACGGAGTACCTGAGGAAACTGATGGAGCGGAAGAGCGTGGAGGAGGACTCATCTGATCAATCAACGTATGCGTCACAAAATCTTGAAAGCGCGAATTCGGAATCTTCTGTCACCTATCCCTACCTAACTCTTCGGTACCTCCACCTGGATGTCGAGGTTGTGGTGAAGGCACTGTATTTTCCCCAGTATCATCTGTTTCAATTGTCGCGTTTGTCCTCCCCCCGCCAATCAGAGGATCCGGCAAGGGTGAAATCCCGGTAGGAGAGGGATCGAACCCTTGATCAACTATGCCAACATCGTCAAACAAAGGGTAAGGGACGGCATAGGATTCACTATCGGTTGGTTGGGAAAACGGGAACATGTTCGAAAAATTTAACATCCCAAGAAACAAAAATCTCCTATGTATCTAGGTCGTACAAAGTCCACCCCTTCTTCGCGGAATGGTAACCAAGGAAAACACACTTACGACTCCGGCTAGCAAATTTATGTGTGTGGCGGTGGTCGTGGGCATAACATAAACATCCTAAAATTCGAAGCATCGAGAGATCCAGTTCTTTGCCAAAAAGAGACTCATAAGGGGTTTTATAATTCAAGACACTAGACGGTGTTCGGTTAATGATAAAAGCAGCAGCCATAACACACTCCCCCCAGAACTTAAGTGACAAATGTCCATCAAAACGTAGTGCACGTGCAACATTAAGTATGTGTTGATGTTTCCGTTCTACCCTGCGGTTCTGTTGAGGAGTACCAACACAAGACGTTTCAAAGATGATACCTTCTTTACGAAAATAATGAAGTAAAGGTCGAAATTATGTCCCATTGTCGCTACGAACCCGTTTAATTGTAACCTCGAACTGACGAGAAATTAAAGCAACAAAATCCATGAAAGCAAATTCGACCTCCATTTTATTCAATAATAAATAAATTTAAACCGAATGGCAATAGTCATCAACAATAGTTAAAAAAATACGAAGCACCACACGTCGAGGGTACACTATAAGGTCCCTATAAATCACAATGTATTAACTCAAAAATACGACTAGCTTTATTCTCACTAAAGGAAAAAAGTTCACGGTGTTGCTTTGCGCGAAAGTAAATATCACACCATCTTTATTTAAAGGGTTGGAAATATAAATATTAGGCACCTTTCAAAGAACCTTTTCAGATGGGTGTCCCAAACGCCGGTGCCACAAATCCCCAATCTGTCCACCATCAACCGCCAGAACCCGAACCTCTGGTACTCCTAAGAACAGAAAAAGTCCATCCACACGCTCACCCGATCCAATCAGTGTCCTCGTCACTCGGTCCTGCATAATACATAAACGATCAGTGATCTGCATAACACAACGATGTTCATCCAAGAATTGAGAGGACGAAAGCACGTTACAAGTTAATTTCGGTACATATAAAACATTAATAAGCCGTAAATTTTCCTACAAGATAACAGTTCCAATATGAGTTGCAAAAGACGAGGTCCCATCCGGCAAGCCAATGGGACATTGAACAATTTCCCGAGGATCAACGAGCAACTCAAAAAATCCTGTCACATGGTGAGTTGCTTCTGTGTCAATAATGTTAGGTGTAATGCCCAAAAGACAATTTTGTAATTGTTTTATTTAATAAATGAAATGATATTATTATTCATATTTATTATTCTCATATTCACCGATGTGACAATAGTATTTACACTACAGAAAACCCTAAAGGATATCGTTTATGTAATCACTTAACTCAGTGTATGGGATATACACGGGAGGATTGAGTTAGTGAAGATGTACTTAAAATACATTTAGCCCGTAGTGAAGTTAATCAAGAGTATCGGGTCTCTCCTTTAACGTGCTATTAATGCGCCCAGAACACAATAGGTGTGATTGTCTTATCCGGACTTTCGGTTAAGAGAACCTAGTGGGGCATTTATATATGATAGATATATCGTATAGGGCTGGACCGATTTGATTAGAATTCACGATATAATTCCGTAATCGAGAAGTCTTATCGAATCAATCGATGATCATATTTATGGATATATCTTAATCCTGAGGTGATCACAGCCAACTGCTTGAATCAGTATGAGGTTTGACTTGACGGTTAAGGATTACGCTGAGTCTGTGATCTGAATTACCCCATCTTGGCATTGTATTGGATTGAGTGAGTAGTCTGTGTTATCACAGATACGGAATCCATTCCTTCCATTTATGGAAGTAGATAGACGATTCCTTATTTGTTAATCCTAGAAACCGATCGATCGTACGAGTTCATATTACACCGTTACACCGATTAGCTACCGGTGAGTTGTATGAATTAATTGATCACTAGGGGGTTAATGGTAAATAAGGATAAGAGGTTCTAAAAAGGGTTAACGGTAACTTCCCGATTTAGAATGAACGACCTATGGAGGATTAATCCATATGTAATGATTATATCAATGGACGCTTATTATCATTCTCGTGAGGAGATAAATATAATCTCATAATCGAAGGAGTGCGATCACGGGATTATGGTGGCATATTCCCGTGATTGATTTATCGAATATAATTATTCGTTCGTAAGATAATTATTTATTTGATTTATCGGAGCCGCTGATTATTAGTCCATGGTCCCCGACGTGCCTCCAATATAGCATAGCTATTCTCGGACGTCGAATCCTAATAACATTAATTTAGTTCTTATTAGAATTTAATTAAAACGATATGTGAATTAATTGTTTAGTGGACTATTAAATTAGTTGGGCTAAATAATTAAATATGTGAAAAAGACATTTTTCATAATCTTGGCCCAATAAAGTGTATCATAGTCGAAATTATTGTGACTAGGTCACAAGGGATAAATTTCGGCCACAATAGTGTTTTAGGGAACAAGAGATTAGTTTTCTTGTGGATTAATAAGACATGTGCATAAAATATTTATTGGATAAATATTTTATGGTAAAAATAAAGATAATTATTATTCTAGATTTGTTCTAGAATATTCTAGAATTATCTTTTATTTATTGGATTTATTTATTTGCAAAATAAAATCCTTGGAGGACAAGAAAAGCTCTTCTATATAAAGAGGCTTTTCCCAACTCATACATACACACAAATTTCGACTTTCATCTCTTAGAGAGAGGAAGGAAAATTTTCGGCCAAGGGGTGAGAGGGAAAATCTTGGAGGTTTTTCCGGGTAGCATATCGGGAGGATTCGAGACGAGGATTTCTTTCCACCGGGAGTTGCTCGGATCACATGTGCGGAAGATCGTGGTGCTCTTCACACCATCTTTTGTTCTTCCTATTGCGGTTCTTCTACTTGGATTTTGAGATCCAAGAGGTATATTCTACAACCTCCTTGTAGAGTAGATCTAGTTATTTTATTATGTATAAATTATAGATCTAGATCCTTAAATCGCTTCCGTTGCGGATGATATTACTAACAAATAATCCATGCAGAGCTACCTATCAAGCGATCCCGTGGTTTTGAAAGGCTTAAAAGGTCCAAGATTCCATGCCATTGGTTTGGCGTAATATTGACCAACCCGGATTGGTCTAACTTGCTTGTCTGAGCCGAAGTGGTGGGCTGAGTCGAGCCCACTGAACCACCTACTGCAATTCTGGTCACCGACGGGTGTGAGGGGCTAAAACTTGCTCCTCTTCCCCGTCCATCTCCACCGCCGGTCACTACCATAATTGTCGTTGTGTCACAAAAATAACACCAGTTTGGTCACAGGACGATTCAAGGAAACTGAACCGTCCAAAAAAATTCCACCGTTCAGATTGTAAAAGAGAAAGATAAGAATTTTCCCTCCAAATTTCATCACGACCGGAGTCCGTTTCGATATCCGATCGTTGCCGGAAAAACTCTGCAGAAACAACACACAACAGTTCGGTCTTCGGAAGATTATGAGAAATTGAACCGTCAAAACTAAAATTCCACCGTTTGGATTGTAAAATAAGGTGAAACAAACAATCTCTCAAAATTTCATCACGATCGGAATCCGTTTCGATTCCGATCGTCCCTGGAAAGGTTCTGCAAAACAGAAAAATATCCAGCGAATTTAGATCGTTCATGGGACGATTATGAGAAATTGAACCGTCCAAAGAAACATTCCACCGTTCAGATTGTAGGAGAAGGTGAAACGAACAATCTCTCAAAATTTCTTCACGATCGGAATATGTTTCGATTGCCGATCGTCACCGGAAAGGATCTGCAAAACAGAAAACTAAGCTGCAATTTTTTTTCTTTGAACCTGGCTTTGACATTATTCATGAAACGGGCTTACTGGGGAGCAAGCCGGCTGATTTCCCGATTGAGCAGAATCACAAGTTGGCCCTTGCATCTAGCGAGTTGTTGCGTGATCCGGGCCCTTATCGTCGGTTGATTGGAGGCCTTATATATCTCAGATTTACCCGACCTGATTTGGCGTATTCTCTTCATGTGTTGTCTCAATTTATGCAGGCACCTAGGGTTGATCATTGGGAGGCGGCCTTGTGCTTGGTTCGTTATTTGAAGAAACATCCCGGACAAGATATTTTGCTCCGGTCTGACAGTTCTCTTACGCTTGAAGGTTGGTGCGATTCTGATTGGGCGAGTTGCCCTCTTACCCGACGTTCGTTGAGTGGTTGGTTTGTTTTCTTTGGTCTTTTGCCTATATCCTAGAAATCCAATAAACAAACCACGGTTTCTCGGTCCTCGGCCGAAGCGGAATATTGATCTATGGTGTCGATTATGTGTGAATTGAAGTGGTTGAAACAATTACTAGCTGAGCTCGGGGTTCAGCACCCCCCCTGGGATACGCCTCTTTTGTGATAGCTAATCGGCGCTTTATATTGCGTAGAATCCGGTCTTTCACGAACGCACGAAGCATATCGAGGCGGACTGTCACTTTGTGCGTGATGCTGTCATGGATGAAATGATTCTTCCTATGTACGTTCCTACGAAGCATCAGTTGCCAGATATCTTTACGAAGGCACCGGGTCGGCAACAGTTCGAGTTTTTGTTGCGAAAGTTAGGTGTTCGCGATCTTCACGCTCCCACTTGAGGGGGGTATTACGAGTTATGGAAACTATATTATAAGTTATGAAAACTATTATGTAGAATACTAAGTTATGGAAAATATTGATACTAGTGTATTAAATTACTAAGGGAAGTTTGAGTATTTTTGATAGTGATAGAAGACGTGAATGTGGCTATAAATATTGTACTCCTTGATTTATGATGATATGCGGAATCTATTAATTGAAACTTTTCAGGATATTTTTATTGACTTGCCTTCAAACAGGCTATCTACAACTTCAAATTAAAAGCGTTTTTTCAATAGAAAATCTACGGACTAATATAAACTCCAAGCTAGGCGGAGATTTATAGTTCGTTCCACAACTTTGGCAACAAAAACATATAAACTCCAAGCTAGGAGGAGATTTATAGTTCGTTCCACAACTTTGGCAACAAAAACAAACGACGGCGGCTTGTCCTCCTCATGTCCATGAGTGTGCTTGTTTCTTCCCTCCACGTATACATCCACTTCGGTGTCCCAAAGAGATTTTTCCCATTCGTATTCAAATTAAGTCGTACTCAATCCACCACTGAGGCAGCCCCAAAGGATTCCCCTTGCTCCTCACGAGGTACGCAATGGTTCCAAACTTCCTTAGCCCAATCGCTCCTCATCCCCAAATGAATTCAATTTGAATTGATTTAAAATAAACGTACCCGTGCACAACAAACACAACCTTAAATATACAAAAAGGTTTTTACAAATACATAAATAAATACAAAAAGGTATTTATCCAAACAAAAAATAAAAGGTGCGAGTGTTTAGTCACAAACAAATGTACAATAAATACAAAA
The DNA here is from genome assembly GCA_036785695.1 of Gentiana straminea. Lineage (NCBI taxonomy): Eukaryota > Viridiplantae > Streptophyta > Magnoliopsida > Gentianales > Gentianaceae > Gentiana > Gentiana straminea. The sequence goes on along the minus strand of JAVUPR010000266.1, from coordinate 10,355,912 downwards.
GGATATTTACCCCCTAAAAAATTACAAATTATGTTCCTACTTAGCTGTTACAGTTGAAAAAATATAACACTAAACATACCCGTATCATATATTTAATATTTATATACTCTTTTCATATTTTAAATTTGTATACTCTTTTCATATTCAAAACAACATATATTATAAAATAGAGGTATATATATCCATCAATATTTAAAATATAAATATCAATTGTCTTCTTAATCTATGAACCGTTAAAATTATGAGACATGAGGTAGTAGTAATTCATAGAGGAGAGTCCACTAATAGAAAGAAAAACACCTGGGGGGTTTCAAACATCAGCATTAGGCACAGGTGTCACTCCCCAATTTTGCATGTCGAAACACCCACCGCGTCATAGGTGGCTACAAAACCCCAGAAATGATGGTTTTCCCCCATTTACACTTGAATCATCCCCATCGCCATCGGTTTTTTCTTTCCTTCACCTCTCTGCTAGCTCTTCTTTGACCTGGGCTGATCAGTTCATTTCTAGGTGGCCGGCCGGTTCAGTAATCAGTACCGGAAAATGGTTGGTTTTGGCTCGTTATGCTTTGTGCTGATGCTGCTTCTCGTGGTGGTGTTGCTGCCTTTTGAAGCTACTGAAAGCAGAACAACTACTGGTTTGAGGAGCTACAGCAGCTGGGAGCCGTTGATCCGGTCGCCGGTGGAAGATGAAGATGCTGTATTCAGTGATTTGGAAGAAGAAAACAAAGGCACTACCTGGGCTCTTCTTGTTGCTGGCTCTAAGGGTTTTGATAATTACCGTCATCAGGTTTTTTATTTTATTTTATTTTATATTTTATTGTTGCTACATGCTGTGTTGTATTTTTTTTTTTTTTTTTATCTAATTAATGGTTTTTTTTTTTTTTAAAGATAAACTGAAGCCGTTTGATCAAACGTACATAATGTTTCTACCAGTTCAAAAGCTATGTGTATCATCTTCTTCAGACAAAAAAACAAAAACAAAAACAAAAAAAAAAAAACCACCATCACCATGTCATCAATATTCAGTCAATTGGATTAAATAGTCGTTTTTTTTCTGATAAATAGTGGACCAAAATTAAATTTATGAATAATAAAAGATGAGAAGTGGGAAAAAAAACATTAACATATGTCGATCGCTATATATGCTTATTAGATGAGTAATGATCGAAAGACAACAACATAGTTAATGCCTTTCGACAAAAATACACAACAGTGATCTACACCGTTGATCATGTTAAATTTACATCATGATTAATTTAGACTCATCACTCGTTATAATCAACGGTGAAAATCATCGTTGTGTCACTCGTTGTGGCACAATCGTTTTGCCCGTATAATTCTTCTTTTTAGATTTAATTTTTGTCGGAAAGCTACGAATGTACTCATTTGGTCTTTCTTATAGGTCTAGAACACACTGCCACCGACTCAAATTTGGAATAGTGTGATGCGTGAAATAATGTTATTCTTCTAGTAAATGATGTGGTGGTTACGTAAACATGGTATGGTCAGAGTAAGACTAGTGTGATGTGTGAAAACATCCGGCTTTTCTAGAAAATGTTGCATTTACTGTAAAAAATTATTTTTTTTATTAAAATGATGATGATCTTTTACCGAACATCACCGTTTTTTTTTCCTCGGCTCGGCTTATTGGGTTTTGATGTATGTTTGTTGTAACGCAGTCGGACGTGTGTCATGCATATCAAATACTGAAAAGAGGAGGCTTGAAAGATGAGAACATAGTTGTGTTCATGTACGACGACATCGCAAACAACCCGTTGAATCCAAGACCTGGCATCATTATAAACCGTCCTGATGGTGACGATGTTTATGCCGGTGTGCCTAAGGTAAACCACCAAGTGTAGTGTCCTCCCTTTCCTTTTGATACTCGATTTTGTAATTGATCGAGTTGATTCAATGTACCTCAATTTCTAAGATATATATAGTTGAGAGGTTTAATTGAATAAATGTCCACATATATATGTTAGGATTACACAGGTGAGCAAGTAACTGCTGAAAATGTGTTTGCTGTGTTGCTTGGTGACAAAAGTTCTGTCAAAGGAGGAACCGGAAAAGTCGTCAATAGCACTCGTAACGACAGAATCTTTATCTATTATACCGACCATGGAGGTCCCGGTGTTCTCGGTGAGTCTATAAATAAAATGCTTCCTTTAGCATTATCTCTTTATGTTTTTGAGGTGTAGGTTACATATCAGCCAGCAAATTTTCTTGTCAATTATATATGTGGGAAGATACATAAATATATTCCGTTGTTTTCGTGTGTCAGGGATGCCAAGTGGTCCATTCCTTTATGGTAAGGATCTTGTTGAGGTCTTGAAAAAGAAACACGCGTCTAAGTCCTATAACGAAATGGTGCGTGTCCTACTCTTCTTGTTTTTCTTCAAGGCGTTCCTGCAACATTTATGTATAGTTTTTTTTGTAACTTTTCTCTTTATATCATGAAGGTAATATACATTGAAGCGTGTGAAAGTGCGAGTGCAGTAGAGGGATTGATGCCAGAAGATCTAAATATATACGTAACAACGGCCTCGAAAGCTGACGAGAGCAGCTATGCAGCATATTGCCCGGGAATGGATCCGTCCCCTCCTCCAAACTTTCCTTGTTTGGGGGATTTGTATAGTGTGGCTTGGATGGAAGACAGGTACTTTTGCATAATTTGTGAACCTTAATATAGGGTCAAAATATATCGTGATTTAATTGTTTGGATATAGACACTTTTGGTCTCTTTTTTTTAATTAGTTTTTGCAATTTTATTTGATGATTTGGCCATAGTGAATCTCACAATCTGAGAAAAGAGACGATACAAATGCAATTCAAGAAGGTAACACCAGTTTTTCATTTCGGATGCAAGATTAATTATATATCTGTTTACCATATTTGTTCATTAATTTCTTGTAAAATTAAACTGCAACAATATATATTTGTAGGTAAAGGAGAGAACTTCAAATCACGGTACCTATGCTGCCGGTTCCCATGTTATGCAATACGGGAACAAGAGTATAAACACAGAGAAGCTTTATTTGTATCACGGTTATGACCCTGCAACCGAGAACCTACCGGCTAATGGAGTCGATAATGCTTCTCGTCGTATGGGGGTTGTTAACCAGAGGAGTGCTGACCTCTTGTTCCTTTGGAAGAGGGTAAGTTTCAAATGTCTGTCTTTTAAGACTTCTAGTATCTATACCCGAATCATAGATCCGCAGAGATTTATTCCCTCTGTGTTTAAATGATGTGGTGATGTGTTAGTTTGAGCAAATGGAAGAAGGTTCAGCAGAAAAAGGGCAACTCCTAAAGGAAATCAGAGACATAATGTTCCACAGAAAGCATTTGGATAGTAGCATTGAAATTCTCGGAGCATTCTTATTCGGTCCCATAAATAGCCCTTCTGTCCTTAACCATGTCAGGGAGGAAGGCCAACCAATTGTTAATGATTGGGACTGTTTAAAGAACATGGTAATCACTAATCAATCCTTTCCCCCCTCGTAACATTTTCTGGGCATGAAAAAGTTTTCACGTCGTGTTTTCCTTTCTGATAATTCCCAGGTTCGGATCTTTGAGAATCACTGTGGCCCGTTGACACAATACGGTATGAAGCATATGCGAGCGTTTGCAAACATTTGCAACAATGGCGTTACAGAGTCGGCCATGGATCGAGCTTGTGGTTTTGCATGTACTGGGAATGGTCTTTTCGAGGACAATGGAGTCATACAAAGTGTAGTTTCTAGTGCTTGATTTTTCGAATGCTTTTGTCATAAAGGCCATACATGTGATATTAATACATGTTTCAGCTTGGCAAGTTCTGTCTATTTTATGAATTATATTATATGTACATTAATTAAATAAAAAGAATTAAAAAAAAAAAAAAAGAGGGTATTTTTTCATACTTTACCATCATTCTGAATATAGTATTAAATGCAGGTGGGAGTAATATAAAATCAACTGTTTCGAAATTAATTTTCGATCATAAAATCAATTTTGATTTCAACCGTCCGGTTTCATATTCACATTGCAAAATTTTAAACAGTTATGTTCATGAAAAAACTGGAGAAATATAAAAGAACATATAAGCTGAACTTAAGGCTATATTAAGAAATAATCAAGTTTGTGAAGGAAAAAATAAACACTACTTTGGGTAGCTTATCCATGTCAAAAATCTCCTGTCTATACACACACACTTGTATCAAAATCTCCAGTCTTTTTTCTCCTATCTTCTTTTTGTCTTCTTTTCCTTCTTAGGAAACCGATCTTTGGGTTCCATGAGAATTTCAACCTGCATTTCTCTCCAAACCTCTTCAAACTTGCTATGAAATCCCTCTTGAAACCAATCGCGTATTTCCAAAAATAACTCCATCGCATTATCTTTCCATACTTCTCTCAACCTTGCACAACTATCAATTATTCTTCTCCTAATTTTCAATTTACTCACAAGATTCCCAACTCTTTTAATACCAGATGCCTCTGGCTTCAATATGCTTTCAGGGGATGCTGCCATAAACTTCTGAACAGCTTTCATGCATGGCAAGACTTGACCTTTAAGCAAACAATACGCAAATACGGTTACCCGATTCGTGTCATCTTTGATAGGGATACTATACAATGGAAGCTGCCATAAATGAGGACCAAAAGTTGGAGTTACCCAACATAGGACTCTATCTGTTACTGGATCATAAAACGGTTTTGGATCGGAATGAGGAGAGGAGAAAGTACACATTGAAGACGCGTATTTGATGAGCCAATCGGGTTTCACAACGGTGCCTCCGTGGATATACGGTCTTTTTGTATGCCGTAGTTCGGTATATACCAGGAATTCAGGTGCAATTTTTGAAAGAGATGACCACCTGTGCAGATAGATTGTTTCTTGCACTAAACATGCTTGATAATGTGTCGCATTGACTTTCCTTTCTCCATCAATGAAAACAGGTTTAGTTCGCTTAGCAACACGATCGGCCCAACCGGCGCAGATAGCTTGCCCTAAGATCTCTTCCTCATTCAACAAAAGAGGGTTCTTGTTGGTTGACACATTCCTCCATGCATTTGTTACATCATCTTCTGTACCATGTGGCCACAAGAATTCCTGTTGCAAATCATCAGCAAATTTGGAGTTAAATACTAAATGGAGGAGCTGGTTCTTTAGCTTAGACATTTCCTCCATTGTCTTCAAGTGTAAAGCTTTCTCACTGCAGAATTCTACAGGGTTACTGGATAGTTCGAAACATTGAAGAGCATAAGCAATTGTCAAAGTATCACTGGTAGGGTTCAAAAATCTAGCACGAGACATCTTAAAATTCTCTTTCAATTCCTTTTGCCTTTGTTTTTCTTCATCAGTCAAAGTTTTCTCCTTTTCTACTGATGAGCCTGATTTCTCATCTGACTTGAGCTCGTTCGTGTCATCAATGTTTCTTTCAAAACGCTTCTCAAAAGGGTTCGATAAGCTCAGAGCAGCAGCAGCAGCAACAGCATAGGCCAAAACCAAATTGGCTCGACGATAGTCTTTCATGTTTTGCATGAGTAAAATGACGGTGAGGAGCATCCGGGAGTGACGAGGACTCATCGGATATCGTGACATGGCTTTGCCTAAGCTTGTCAACCTTCCTTTGATATCAAGAGCTCCTAGAACCTGAAGGCAGCGCTCTGCTTCAACAATGGAGGTGGCTTCAGGAGGCGTAGGGAAAGGAAAATTTACAACCTGAAGATATAATGAGAAGAAAAGGTGTTGAAAACAGTTCAATATGAATAAAAAGCTATTTCTTTTCATTGATTTTTGAAAAGAAAAAAGCATAAAGGAAGCCATTAGAGACTGAGAACAAACCTTGTCAATGTGCATTGATTTCATTAGGAGGACAACCCCATCAACTGGAACTTTAGATATTTCAGCATCCGAAAAGTCGGGCAATATATTTACAAAAACAGCAGAAGAATAAAGGCGATAACAGTGTCCAGGACCAGTTCTACCGGCTCTACCTGCACGCTGAGCAGCCGAAGCTTTACTTATCCATTGAACTTCAAAAGTTTCCATGCCATTTGAAGAATTGTACTTCTTACTTTTCTCCCTACCAGTGTCTACCACATACTTTATACCAGGGATAGTTAAAGAGGTTTCTGCAACATTAGTGGCAATAACAATGAGGCGCTCTCCTTCCTTGACCTTGTCGAAGACACGAAGCTGTGCTGAAGCAGGAAGCATAGCGTAAAGAGGCAGAACATGCATTGGACTAATAGATGGAGCTTTTGTTGTGCGGGACCCAGATGTGGAACCAGCTTCTGCTGAAGCAGAAAGGACATCTTTACCCTCGGGTTCAGTATTGTCTGCTGTTTTTCCTACCAAAGCTCCAAAAGCAGCTTTCAATGATGCGATGCTCACATCGTCTTTCAAAACATTGTCAAGGTTACTATCAGATTCCTGATGTCTCGGGTTCAAGAAACCCTCATCAGCCTCAAGATCGCTTTCATCTTCTGAATCAGCTGACAAATCAGACTCACTCTCAGATAAATCTTCATCAACCTCGTCATAAGAACTAAATCGGTCTGTAATATGATGGAAAGAGTTCTTTTGAAGATCAAACGCCTCTTCAATCTCTTTCATTTCAGGTTGTACCTCAGCATCGATATCTCCAGAAACTGAATTTTCGACACTTTTTGCTTTGGAAGCTCTCTGCATCATCGCACTAGAAGCTTTACGCAACTTCCGGCAAAGGTACTCCACTTCATGCTGTCCAGTTACAAAGACAAGTATCCCACCAGGTGGCAGTCTCTTGTGAATAGACATGACCTTTTTAAAAGCTCTGCCAATATAATCAATAAGGTCTGTACTTTTTGAGAAGTGTATGGTAACCTCGTATTGCCTTGTAGGAACATCTATAACCGGTGGAGGGGCACTAAAAATTCTGGTATTAGTAGTGAAATCTTCAACCCGAAGTGTAGCGCTCATCAGAATTAGCTTCAATGGATATATTCTATTTTCAGGTTTTATTTCATTTCCTGAAGCAGCCATCTTTTGCTGCATCTCATACTCTTTCTGTATAAAAGGACAGGTATCAACTCAGATTAAACACAAAGTCTAACAATACATGACGAAATCACCAGTTAGTAGCTCTTGAACGACGATTTGTCATGGACAAATAGGTAATATATAAAACCTTGTGAACTCACCTGGCGCACTTGGATTACACGAGAAAGCATTCCAATGAGTATATCGGTGTTCAAGCTTCTTTCATGAGCCTCATCCAAAATTATTGTAGAATACCGCTTTAGCAGAAAGTCATTCTGCAAAAAAATATTTTATAATAAATCTTTGAATTCTAAACTGTATGAGCAAATGTATATTGGTTGTTCAGCAGCGCATTATCAGCCAGTGAAAAAATTTACAATAAAAAAGATTATACGTAAGGTTACTAGCATGGAAATACCTGGACCTCCCGTAGTAAAATTCCATCAGTCATGAATTTAATGGAGCAATCTTTTCCAATCATTCTATCATGCCTAACTTGAAATCCAATCTCTTTGCCTAGACGAAGACCAAGTTCAAATGCTACGCGCTTGGCAGTTGAGAGAACAGCCACACGACGTGGTTGTGTCACACCTATCATTCCCCCTCGTGCATTACAACTTTTTGAACCAAACCCGGCTTCGTAAAGAAACTGAAACACACGAAAGCAAGCAGATGAGAATACATCTACATCAACATCAACGTTGGCAAACTAGTTTATAGATCTCATAACTTTACCCGGAAAATAAAGTAGCTTACCTGTGGAACCTGTGTAGTCTTACCACAACCTGTCTCACCACAAATTATCAAACTCGTGCTCTCATTAATTTTCTCCATTATCTCCTGCTCCATCATGACAATTGGAAGATCCTTCCTTTGATTTTGAATACTTTCTGGCCTTGACACATGCACAACCATTGGAGCACTTAAAGTTCTTTCATGAAATGGGTTAGTAAGATTGTTTGTACTGCAAAGACTAGATTCGCCTTTTTCATCCTCTTTCACGCCAGAAATGTCCACCATAACAGAGTCGGTAATAGGTCTCTCCGAAGAGGAAAAATCAGGACTGCCCAAAATGTTGCCTTTGTGTTTTTCTTTATTGAAATTAACCTGTCACAACATATTGAATCCAACATTTGAGGATAAGATATTTCTCAAATTCTATTCAGGCATATCTTTCTAGACGCACCCTTGTTCATTAAGCAAAAGCAACGGCCAAAATACCAAAACAATTGAAATATACCATTGACTTTCGCGTGTTTCCTTCACCACAATTATTAGTAGAGGATAAAGACGACTGTGTAGATGGTCCAGCTTCCTTCTTATCCACAGTTTCAAGGGGCACGTCATCCTCTCCACCAAGAAAGCCTTCTTGATCCTCAAGAAGCGGTGCTTGTTTATACAATTGCAAAGACACAGGAGTTTGGACACCAATATTTTCATCAGCTGATTTGTGATTAACGATATTTAAGGACTGTGTGCGGTCAGATTCACGGTCAACTTCAAAAGACTGATCGCCATGCTTCCTCTTTTTTGAATGTTGACCGCTAGATGGTAACTCCAAACCTGCTTTACCATAAAGCACTTCCCTCTGTCGTTTCTCTCGGACAGTTTCAGCCTAGAAATTAGAGAGTCAGTCCCTGGATAAGTGGTGAACCTATTTTCAATATTATGCAACAAGAAAGGTAAACAGAAACCTGGCCCAAGCTATGGGACGACCAAAAAAGAGGACGAATGTCATCAGGGATCTTGTACTTCCTGAAATGCAAATGGCCGGGAAAGCATTCAATAAAGTCAATCATCTTTTCATTCGGAATATGAAATAATAATAATAATAATAATAATAATAATAATAATAATAATAATAATAATTAAATTAACTAATTAATTAAAAAAACATCTTACTCTAAAGTCTCAATACTTTTTGACAGAAGAACGGCCTTCTCCTTATCCTCCTAAATGCCAGAAATGCATATTGTCAGCGTCTAAAATTAAAATAGGGCTATAAACAAACAAATAAGAAAAGAAAACAATGGCTAAGGATGCATATACCTCTAGTTTCTTCAACTTTCGTTTCTGGGATTTACTTAAATTTTGATTATTGGACGCCTGGAATAATCATACAAATTTCAGAAAGGGAAGATTTTCTTTCACTGCTTAATGCACATACGATAAAGAGTTGGAATCCATGCCTGATTTTTACTTCCTTTCTTTTTGTTCTTGTTCTTCTGCTTTGATGGCAAAATGAGAGCATTGGAATCATTGCATTCTTCCTCCAGACTAGATGAGTAAGAAAAAACAAACTTAGATAACGAAAGAAGTTTAACTTCAATATTATAAACGTTTTTGCAGTAAATCAGCTTGTGTTATCCTACATCTTCCAATCCCAAATGCCTGGTCTTTGAACAAGCCTACTACAGGAAATGAAACAAGAAATATACTGCATTTAAATTTGGGCCTTATTGAACACACTTCCCGTGTTTTAGAACACCCCAAATCAATCGATTTCATCAAAAAGCCTAAAAATCCAGTGTGAGATTCATTTTAGACACCACAATGCATTTAAACGACATGATATTGGAGGCATGCCTGCCAATATACAAGCAGTAACCCATTTAGTTTCAGGAAAAATTTAACTCAAGATTCAAACATCACTTCAGCTCCTTAAAAAAAAAACATCACTTCAGCAATTGCTCAACTTTAAACACCACCCCCCTAAGGGCAATGATGATCATATGTGCACAAGAAACACACAGTAAACAATCATGGAATGCACTCATAGAAATTAGCATTGACATTCTTACCAGCAACTCAAAGCGGCATCCATGTGTAAGTTGTCAACAGCTCAAGCAGCTTGCTTTTGCAATTTCTTTCCACCGCTTAGTTGTATGGTCGTCAATAACGAATAAATTGCTTTCTTCCAACTCAAATAAATGAATTCCTGAAAATTGCCTTCGATTAAACGGTGATAGGGGAGATTGAGCACTCAGAATGAATGAAAATATGAGTACCAGAGTCTAGTGCTGACTCTGATTAGTAGGCAAATACAAAAGCAATTCTCTGTTACTGTTTTTACTTGCCACAATGGTGAATTCCGAGATTTTGATTTTAGTTTTCGCTTCCAGCTTCCATTTTCCAAAATCGGCCGCCACTGCTCTGAACTTTTTCACCTTCAGCTGCGTCTTGCAAAACCCCCTCTTGTTTTTTTCAATTAGGGTTTTAGACACACCATGCGACAACTCGACGTCGTATGATGCCGGAGGGAGCCCGAGTTTGGTTTGTTTGTTTATTTGTTATTTATTTTATTTTAATATTACTATCTTCGTTTTAAAATATAAGTTATCATAATTCTATAATATTGTATAAGTCATTCTATATTACCAATACAATATTTATTATCATTTTCACTATCTTATCTTTAATTTATTATCAATCCAACAACTTTTCAATATTTTAACAACTATTGCATTAATGATAGTCTAGGGGCATTTTAGATATTAACCTTCAAATTTATAACATTCAATCACTTTCTTAATTTGAGTGAAAAATGACTTATATTTTGGAACGGAGATAGTATTTTTTGTGTGTTTTTTTTTTTTTCCGTCCTTAATGGGACTCGAACCCAATACTCCCAGATTAAGAACCACAGCATTTACCGTTGGGTCAATGCCTTTATTTTTATTTTTAATAACAACGGAATATTTTTTTTTTTTTTTGAAAAACCAACACATTTTATTAAGATTTATCTGTCAAAGCGTCACAAATTACATTAGGGGGGATGAACCTCAGACCATACTACCGACAAGACTAAGGTGTTCATTTGCTAAAGAGATGTGTTGGAAACTTCCTCCTCTCTTAACAAAAGTGAATTTAGCGAGAGAGAAAAACATTGTAAAAAGCATCGACAATCGTCAATTATGCTTCCAATGTGAGACAAGTCATCTGTATCATTTGTAATCTTGTATGACCGTTAGTGAGTCATCTTAAAAAATGACGTTGAACCCCCCCCCCCCCCCCCCCCCCCCCAACAAATGGCTTGGAATATAGCATGATACAATGCTAATGCCTCTGCTATAAGCGCATCGTATCCACCCTCCAACTTTCTTGAGAAAGTACGTAAAATATTTCCATTGCTGTCACGGGCAAGGACTCTCACAGGAATTACTGTATTTTTCATATAACTTAAATCTGTTCTTCTGAAAAGAAAAAAAAAAGGTGCATTTAAAGGCATCACGATTTTTCTACCCATGGCATCACAGCCCTTTTTAAAATTAAGCGATTACCTTTGACACCATATAATTTATTTTTAAATGATGATTTTACTTAATATACCACACTTGTTAAAAAAAACCAAATAGTTATTTCCAAGGCATTTTGCCTATTGTCAAAAAAAATTATGAATTAGTCCCTAAAAATATATAGTTGTTGGATGTATTACAGTACATTCTGGAAAAGATCCAACTATGGAGCAGTTAGATGTCAAGGTCCAACTATGACACCGTTGGATGTATTACTGAACATTCTGAAAAGGATCCAAGTGTGGAGCTGTTGGATATGTAGGTCCAACTATACATCTGTTCGATGTCAAGCTCCGACTATGATACTGTTGGATGTATTACAGAACATTCTGAAAAATATCCAACTATGGAGTTGTTAGATGTATTACAGAACATTCTGAAAAAAAATCCAACTGTGGAGCTGTTGGATCAATCTAAATTTCACAAAATAATACCAATTGAGTATAGAATGTCAGGTTCTACCACCAACAGACAGCGCCAAAAAACATAAGATACTGGTGACTACAAAATGTCAAATTCTTTGACCAACAATACATCGTCAACGATTAGACAATGCAAAAAACATAATAAATCTTCTAAGCACCGTTATGTTCAACACCGGTGACTACAAAATGTCAAGTTCTATCGCCTACATAACATTGTAGACGACTAGACAACGCAAAAGAACATACGATAACTTCAAAGCACCGTTCGGTTCATTACTTTACACCGGTGACTACAAAATGCTACAAACATAAGATAGCTACTACGGACCGTCTAAGTCAACTAATTCATCTGTTTGGTTGGGTCGTAACAATAGTTTTCCTTCTGCCACCCTACTTCCGAAAAATTGCAACCACTATTTGCTAGCTTCATTTGATACTTTATCCCACGGAACTACTAGGGTGGGAAGTGGGCAATTCTTTTTCAATTTCATGCACTTGTAGTGCTTTATTCTGAAGTACGGACAAATTTGCAATGGTGGAATAGTCTCCGGACATTCTTTTGTTGAAAAACATGTCAAATTACCGATGTTTTTATCGGTGGTGAACAAGGTCATCATAGCATTATACTTGTTAGCAATTGACCGTAGAATTGCAGGCGTCTCCATCCGGTGTATCCCATCACAATGCCCTATCTTCCGGTCTGTATTTTTAGCAAGTATTTATGCCTGAGCTATATGTTCCAACGCATCATCATAATGACCATTGGATTGTGAAGGTTGGGGATTGTCCTCCCTCTGAGTGCGAATGTCATCGGCTATTAGCCCATCAACACTTGGCAGACAATCGTTTTCATCATTTTCTTTGGAATTACACTACAGTTTCAATCAAATATACAATGCTTATAACATGAAACAAACAATATAATGTCATCAAAAAAATTGGTTTGCCTTAAATATATAAACAATTTTGGTTTGTGTTAAATAAACAGCTCATTTGTAATCCTAAGTTCATGTGAAGGTCCGACTGTGGCACTGTTGGATGTATTACAGACCATTCAGAAAAATATCCAACTATGGAGCGGTTGGATGTCAAGGTCTCACTGTGACACAGTTGGATGTATTACAAAAAATTCTGAAAAACACATATCACTAATAACCATTTAATAAAATCCTAGTCATAGATAACACCTTTCTAAATAATTTAGGAATTGCCACATTCTTTCCAGTGGTGTCATCTTGGAGACTCTTCATATCTTCTATCGAAATCAATTCTTCATTTTCTTGTTTTCATTTGTAATCTCAACTTCATGTGAAGGCTCTATATGAATAAAAACTCAAAAATATCCGTAGTTTTTTAACTAATGATGAGGAGGAGAAGATTTAATGAAGTATTTACAAAGTTGGTTAGAAAATGAAATGATAATCACAACTTTCTAAAAATGGAATTTTTAAAGAGAAGAAAAATATAATTATAATGGTGATATGAGTAAGAGAGAGATGAAATAGGGTTGAGAATGAGATGAAGGAAGAAGAGATATGTGATGATGAAGAAGAAGAGATGAAGAATTTTGGTGAGGAATAACAAGTTTGGGGCGATGGTGAGGGAGGGAGTTCGATCTTGGTTATTGTTTTGGAGGGAAAAAATGTAGTGCCTATGGTAAATGGTGAATTTCTAAAAATCAAAAGTTAATGGGTTGTATTGTAGTTATTTTTATAAGAGTGTAATTTAATTTCCAAGCTCGGTGCCTTAATGACAATTTTGTAATTATATTGTGGTGCAATGAGTAAATGTAAAAATAAGCGTGGTGCCTAAAGTAGATTATCATATAAAAGTGTGACGTACCTTAATTTGGGTGTCTAAATAAATTACTTGTGGTGCCTTTAAAGACAAAAAAAAAAAAAAAAAAAAAAAAAAAAAAAAACCTTAAATTTGTTAGTCATTCAACAACTTTACATCATTTATAGTCTTTTTTTTTTTAGAAAGAACATTTATAGTCTTAGGAATTGTAGTTTTTGGTTTATAATTTATAACATCTATACTATATACATGTTAGAGAAGGAAAATAAAATTGATTTGACCCAAACCCGGAAATTATCCGCTCCGAACCCGGGAAAAAAAAGGTAAGTCAAGTAAAATAAAAACCTCTAACGTATTAAAGAAGAAAACAATCAACATTAACTCACCACCTATAATCCCTCAACCATAAAATTATAATCTCTCAGCATTAACTCACTACTTATAATCTCTCAAACAATCAACATTAACTCACTACCTATAATTTCTCCACAAAAAAAATAAAAATAGAAAATTAACTCACTACCAATAATCTCTCAACCATAAAAACAATTTCTTTTATTTCAAATTTCAAATTAAAACTCTCATTAATCAATGCATAATTCACTCCTTAAAACTCTCATTAATCAATGCATAATTCACTCCTTAGAATCTCTCAACCATAAGAATAATTTATTTTATTTCATATTTCAAATTAAAACTCTCCTACATCAATTCAGACAATTTAGTAATTATGCCACAAATTGCTCTTCCATTCAAGTGTAGCAACACTGATTCTCTTCATCCATTTTAATATTTGATATAAACTTTCTTTGTGTTTTAACTTTGTTGTTGTTAAGCCGGTGACTATTCGTCTTCTTCTTTCTATTGTTGTTTCGCAGGATTGGTCTCTTCGCCAGGTGGACATTCAGAATGCTTTTGTCCATGGGCATTTATCTGAGCCCGTTTATATGCAGCAGCCAAAGAGGTTTGTTCATCCTGATTATCCTGACTATGTTTGCCGTCTTCGCCGCAGTCTTTATGGCCTTCGTCAGGCCCTCCGTGCTTGGTTCTCTCGCTTCACAGATGTCTTGACACAGTTTGGCTTTGTCGGCTCCAAAGCCGACACCTCTTTATATATTTACTCTCGTGATGGTGCTCGCATTTATATACTGATTTATGTGGATGATATTATTATTAATAGCTCGTCCTCCTCTTGTTAAGCAGGTTATCTCTTATCTTGGTCGGCACTTTCCAGTTAAGGATCTTGGTTCTCTGTCCTTTTTATTGAGGTGCTCCCTACCTCCGATGGGTTATTTCTCACTCAGTGCAAGTATATCTTCCATCTTCTACAGCGTGCTTCTCTAGATAAGGCCAAGTCTTGCCAAACACCTATGTTGGCCTTTACACGGCTTACACTTGACGATGGCCCTCCATGTGCCGATCCCTCGCTTTACCGCACCATAGTTGGCGGTTTACAGTATCTCAGCTTCACTCGGCCTGATATTGCCTTTGCGGTTCACAAGGTTAGTAAGTATATGCATTCGCCTACCGAAGCTCACTAGGCTGCCGTTAAGCGCATTCTTCGGTATCTTAAACACACTATCTCTGTTGGTCTCTTTTTCTCCTGCCGATCCTCCATTTCGCTCCGGGCTTATTCTGATCCTGATTGGGCCGCTGACAATGATAATCGACGTTCTGTTGGGGCATATTGTGTCTTCCTTGGTGATAATCTCACTAGTTGGCGTAGTAAGCAACACTTGACGGTTTCGACGAGTAGCATTGAGGCCAAGTATAAGACTCTTTCTAACACCGCCGCTGAACTCCAATGGCTTTGCAGTCTTCTCCGTGAGATGCAGGTTCCGTTGTCTTCCCCACCTACTCTTTGGTGTGACAATATTGGCGCCACCTACCTTGCTCACAATCCGGTATTTCACGCCCGCACGAAGCACATTGAGATCGACTTCCACCATGTTCGCGAATTAGTCGCAGCTCGCAAGCTCGGCATCTCTTTTATCTCCTCAAAGGATCAATTAGCCGATGTCCTCACTAAATAGCTCAGCCTCGTTTTTCCAGTTTAAAGTCCAATCTCCGTGTTCAGCCACTTTCCACGGGATTACGAGGGCGTGTCGAGGATATATTAGTATAATAAGATTATTGTATTTAGTATTTACTACTCCCACATGAGTATTTATCTTATAGTAGCTTGTTGGCTAAGACACTTAAGCCTATATATTTGTACTATCATTACTCCTATTGAATCAATGAAATACAATAAGCTTTGAATTATGTTATTAAAATTGAAAATTAAAATAATAAATGACTTTTATGAGCATAAGAGATTGTACGACTTTCAACAGCCAATCAGCACAGGCGAAATTTTATTCTACCCGGCTCATATTCAATATACCAATTTTGTAGCAGCAGGATCCCTCCCGTGCACTGGGTCCTGTTCATTTAGGACCATAAAAAAAAAAACTTGCATATGCAACACAAGTGTGAACACCACATGCCCCTCCTGTCTACAGAAGGAGATCCCGACTCAGTTTTGTATATGAAACATCATATGAAGTCTTTTGTATTCAAAATATGACACAAAATTATGTTGTTTCTATTGGAACTATACTTTCTCTGCTTTGCACCTGAATATATAGACAACACTTCTCCAAATATTCAATATCGAAGGAATCATTTCGCTTTTGCGTAAACTTCTCTGTATGTTCTTGATACCTTCACAATCACAAATGGGCAGGGACATCATTTGCATTTAGTGTAAAAGAGAAAGAACATACATACATATATATATACACACACACGGCAGCCAGCCAAATCACAGCACCCACTCCATAATCCATATTCACAAATGACGCTCAAATCTTCGGATATTCTGTCCACAATCAGAATCACACGCAACAAAATAATGATTAATTGAAGGACGATTAATTCTTTTACTATATTCTGTCACTGCACATCCATCTATCAATGATCTATAAGTGTGCAGTAAAAGAATATAGTTATAATAGTAGTATTTTCCCGAAAAACAAATCTGCTGTACACTGATGAAAGCATTAAATACCGGAATGAATACGTTAGTGGTACGTACCTTGTGAAATCTGCTGGAATAATAAATAATTAGCTAGCATCGCAATAGCCGGTAGCAGGATCACAAAATCCGTCACGATCAAGTAGCTTTTGTGGTGGTGCACTTAACAATGGAGAAGATGGTGAACCGTATGCATTTCTTCTACTGTTTCCACACCCTAAACTCTTTCTTGTGCTTATACCTGTTATTGGATTCGTCCCACTTGCGTACTTGCATAGCGCCTTCATTTCCCACCCCCCCACAAACGTCAAAAAGAGACTGAAATAGACAGTGCTTTTATTCACGAATTAATTCATTTTTATTCGTACCTGTTTTTGAGCCAAGTCAATAACTGCATCACTGAAATCAGCACCTTCAATAATAGCACCCCCAAGATCACTTCGTGTTAGTACTGATCTCACTAGGACTGCGTTCGTCAAATTGGCTTCGTTCAGAACCTACATTTATTTATTTAAACAACACAAGTTTCGAATTCTCAAGCTGAATCATTTTTTTTCCTTTCAAATGTAACAAGGGCTGCGACTACAAGAACAATTATTTCAATATTTTACTGGCAATTTGAAGTTCTAAGTTTCAAAAGAAATCTTACCATCCGGTCCATCAGCGTATCGCTCAAATCTGCACCTATGTTTTTCATTAACATGGAAAAATAGGCAATCATATATCAGTTTGGCATGCCTTTCTCTTTAAGAGAAAAAAATAAAACAATCAATGAAACTAATATCCGCACTTCACATAAAAAGATAAAGAAAATGAAGTCACGCGGCCTGCTGACTCTTGAAATTTTTTGCCACACTAAAGGAGAAGTAGAGCTGTAAGTGAGCTAAGTTACTCATGTTGTGAGTAGCTAGGATCGATTTGAATCACTTTTCGACTGGCCTCGACTCGCCTTAACTCGTACTCATACTCGATTCAGCTCAATCGTTAAATGAGCCACACACAACATATGTATGTCCTTGTGGGTAGGCCTACCATGTCATAACCTAAGACCTCTTTAAATCGTGCATAATTAAGATGTTTAAGTTCAAATGCTATAACAATAATTGATTTTTAGGAATTTAAAGACAAACATTCACGCTATATAAAGAATATAAAATAACCGTACAATTGATACTTTTTGCCAACAATTTAACAACAAAAACTTTTATCAATCCGTTTGTAATCTTTATGATATTTTTTAATTGATTGTATGCATTTGATTTTAGTTCTTCAAATGATAATAGCCAAGGGTCCAAAAAAAATGGCCTAACGCCGACCCTATATACATACAAGAAATGCGTAACTCGAGTTAATAGAGCTTAAAATATTGTTTATTATTTTTACGAAAAAATATTGTTTGAAAATATTTAACTTACAATTTAGTCAAGGGCCTACTCATTCGAAACTCTTTGATCTGTTTCCATTAGGCAATAAATGAGTAGTTGAAGAATCTCAGAAAAAATGACATATTTAAAGGAGAAGTAGCGGTGTAAGTGAGCTAAAATACTAATGTTGTGAATAGCTAGGATCGATTTGAATCACTATTCGGCTCGCCTTGCCTTAACGAGTACTCATACTCGATTTAGCTCAATCGTTAAATGCCACAAACAACAACTATGTCGTTGTGGGTAGCCGGTAGGTCTACCATGTCATGACCTAAGTTCAAATACTATAACAATAATTGATTTTTAGGAATTTAAAGACAAACATTCACGCTATATAAATAATTGTTTAATTCATACTTTTTGCTAACAATTTTACAAGGGTCCACAAAAAAATGGCCTGACGCGGCAACGGCCCAATTTTTTTTTAATCTTTTAATGGGGAAAGAGGGTTTTTATTAAGGGCGTGGATGAGAATTGAACTGTGGTTATCATCAGGGTTCCCTCCATACAAGAAATGCATAACTCGAACTCCACTACTTCTAAGAAATTTCAATTGTCATATATATAAACTTGGGGGCCAGAGGCCAGAAGGACAAAAAAAGATACAAAATGGGAAAAAAGGACAAGAAAAAAAAACAATGGTTGAGAAGGACAAAAACGCGCCTGTTACTACATGTGTTACTACATTTGGTTGTAGCAACATGTAGTAACACATGTAGTAACATGCGCGTTTTTGTCTTTCTCGACCACTATCTTTTTTTCTTGTCCTTTTTCCTCATTTTAGATCAAAAACAGTCCTTTACAACCTTTAACCTAAATAATAAACACAAGTACGACCCTCCACTTTTACAATTTTTTTAGAGTTATTTATGTATGTATGTTTGTTTGAGTTTTTAGACAATTTTATTTAGTAGTAGTTATTTCAAGTTAATAGAGCTTAAATTTTTTTTGATTATTTTTACACAAAAATATTTATTTTACTATTTGTAGGTAAATTGTAAATTAGTAGGTAAAAAATCTGTTGAGCAGTTTCCGTTAGGCAATAAATGAGTAGGTAAAAAATCTCAGGAAAAAAGACATAGTATTTTGTTACTTATGTAAATACACATTTCTATTTATCAAAACACAACAGGTATGTATCTTAGACCTTCCCACAGGCAGTAGCCGATTCATGAAAGATGGTCGTTGGGGTGAGATATAGTATAACTTCTACGTCCACAATTACTATCAGATACAGCTAATAAAAAAAAGTCATTGGGGGTGAGTAATAAAAAAAATCACTGAGAATTATGAGTTTTTCTTTTTTCCAACCCCAAATATATCTATTTGCAAACAAAAATAAAATTAAAAAAAAAATCCACC
This sequence comes from Gentiana straminea, assembly GCA_036785695.1. Taxonomy (NCBI): domain Eukaryota; kingdom Viridiplantae; phylum Streptophyta; class Magnoliopsida; order Gentianales; family Gentianaceae; genus Gentiana; species Gentiana straminea. The sequence continues at coordinate 10,336,581 of JAVUPR010000266.1, read as the reverse complement.
CTATGGCAACAAAAGATTCGCCCCAACGGGTAGCAATGATACTACACACACTATATTTATGACAAAACAAACTCAATTACCCGCCGTTGACCCAAATTCCTACCAAGTGCTATAAATAAGACTTGTTGCACGTTGCAATCACCATTGTGTCTTACAATTCTTCCTATCAAAAACTAAAATGAAGGGTTCACTCCATTCAGCTTTTACTGTTCTATCTCTCATTCTTGTATCCATTTTACTTCCATTTTGTTCATGTGATCTCGTAGACAGTACATGTGCAAGAACACCTAACCAAAAACTCTGTTTAATGCTTCTTCGTTTGTACCCGAAAAGCTCTGGTGCGGACATTACTGGTCTCAGCCTAATCCTAGTTGATGTAGTGAAGAATAAATCAATCAATGCAGTAGAGATCATCAAAAAGCTCGAGAAATCAAACCCCGAGTTGAAGAAACCGTTGAAGGACTGTGAAGAAAGGTATCAAACTATTGGAGAGGATAATGTAAACGTAGCAGTCGAGGCTTTGACAAAAGGGAATCCTAAGTTTGCTGTTGATTCGATGAACGATGCTGTCATTGAAGCTCGGATTTGTGAAGCCAATTTTGAAACAAAACCGTCTCCATTGAGCGGTTGGAATGATGATATGATTGATACTGCTCTTGTGACTACTGCAGTAATCAGGAATTTGCTTTGAGAATTTTTGTGGTTATGAATTAAGTTGTACTCGTTTTACATTTTTGCACTGAATTGAAAAGATAAATGCTTACCCATTATGGAATTCTAATTGCTTTGGTTTTTTTTCTTTCCTTTTTATTTATTTATAATTTACATAAACTAATATTGTAATAAATTCGAAGATCCACCGGAGGCATTAGTGTTGTCATACAATTTTTTTTTTGAGATCTCAGTGGGGACCAATGTGGATTCGCCCCTGACCGCGGCAATGGTAGATTGCACCGCAACAGTAGTGAAATCATACTTTGTGCCTATAAATTTCTGCAATTTAACGAGTTCTGACATAATTTTCCCGGCCATTAAGGGCGGAATGCCGGAACCAAGTTCTAGTTCAGGGTTTTTCTTTACGGCAAATATTGTATCAAAACAATGTTATCTTCAGTGCAACACAAGTACAAGTCAAGAAGGGTTACTTAAATTCGTGATTTCCAGAGGCCTTTAACCTAATACCTAAAGCTGAGCAAAATAAGTTTCAGAACTACATTCATTTCTCAGGGGATGATTATGCAAATTGCCAAGCCCTTAATGGAACTTAATAACTCTCAGCTTAAGCATGCTAATATATTCCATCAGAACTCAGAATTGCCTAGTTCTCTAGCTGCAGTAAAAGTTGAGGAAGACTCAACTGTAAATGGTTTTAGTGTAGATAATTTTGTGCGTAGGATAGAACTGGATGCTAATGTGGGAGAATTTCATAGTTCAGAGTTGAAAGTTATACCAATTGAATCAACAATGCCTGCTAAACTGTTGCCTAAACGAAGGTTATGCCAATTGAATCACACTCAAGTACCTAAGCCCACCCAGAAGTTTTTGTATTTACACCAAAAGTATATATATATAATCCAGTTCAATCCATCAAATCATCTTAATCCGGCCCACCCAATAATTCGAGTACAATCCACTGTCCCACCCTAATTTCAATTCATGGCAACCTTTGATCACACTCATATTCATCAATGGACTCCTTGCATTTATGAATGAGTGGTTTATATAAGAAATTACTTACTATCTATCCATCTATCTATTTATCTCTAGTTAAACATTCAACCATGTTAAACAAAATCAGCATTTGGATTCTATAGTGTAAAGTAAGCATACAACAATATGTTTGCATAATGAGTAATGTTTTAAGGGAAATACCTGTGAAATTGGCTTTGTATGCTACAGCTTTCTCAAGATAGGCTCCATTGAAAGTAGAACCACTAAAATCGGATTCTCTCATGTCAGCCGATGTGAAATTGGCTCTTCTGTATCAGCCATTATAATCAAAATAATAATAAATATCTGCAATTAATAATAATCTGGCCTTCGAAACAAATTAAGAGAAGTGAATTTCTAGGGTAAAAAATCATAAGGTGGAGTTGCCTGAAATTCTCATTGAGGTGAACTGCTTTTCTGCACAGGAAAAATTCACATAAGGGGCATTTGTTTAGAACAATTCAGAATACAGCTTCAACCATATCTCATAAAAAGTAAAATCAAAAATAAAAAAGGGGCTAACTTGAGGTCTGCAGACCCAAATTGAGCAGCAGAACCGATCCCGAATTCGCCACGAGTTTCTGCTTCAAACTTGTTAAGGTCAGCAATGGCGGACATATTTGAGCTGCTGAATGTGATGACAGCAGCTGCTAATGCAGTTGAAATCAATGCTCTCCATTTCTTCGGTTCTGCAACACAAATTCATGATTGTTTCAAATGAAAGAGGCAATAATTTTTGCATCAATTAATTGTACAGCTCATAATTCAAACAAATCATGAAACGGAGATGAAAATTGAGGGTATAAAACGATTGCTGCTAACCTTTGTGTTGATTTTCTTGATTAATTAGTGCACAGATGATTGGATGGGGCTTTGATTTTGAAGGAAAGTTAATAATCAGAGCCCTATGAGCGTAAGAGGATAAGGAATTAAATGATTTCAGTGGGATGAACGAAGTTGAAGTGAGTTCCATGGTGCAAATTTTTGTGTGTTTGTGTGTAAGTTGATAGCCAAAACTAATCCATTCATTCACTCGATCTCACCGTGTTGTTTTAAAAGCAAGAAAGCACCGGCATTTTAATTTGGATTGGACGTCTCATTTTTATTTTACACAACACGTCTTCGATATTTGTTTGATACGTTTCGGCCGATTAAAATCATATTATATTAATGCTAAAATTAAAATCATACTAATATTTAAAATTTTAACACTAATATCATTTCTAAAATTCTTTTTTCTTTGCCATTTACTTTCGTTGTTGGAAAAGGATACTATTGGGCCGATGTATGTATGGTAATGATATTGTTGTTATCATAGAGGGGAGCTAATGGGCTCGTTACATTAATCCATTATATGAAAAGGTAGGATCCACCAAACACTTTTGCTGCATTATTTCGGACAATCCTATGGCATCATTCCCGTTTTTTTTTTTCCCCTTTTTTTTTTTTTGCCCGGAGCATCATTCCGTTAGTTTATTTAATGAAGATGATATAATCGGTTTCAAATTTTACATTATCACGTGTATTAGACGGTTTTTTTTGTTTTTTTCTTCATTTTTATATATATTTGAGAGATTGACGGAAAATGATAAAAAAAAATTACAAAATGAATAAATAGGACACATTCTTTTTTTTTTAATTGCAAAAATGATAAAGAATTTCAGACAGACAATAATACCCTTTTAAAAGGGACGCGCGCGCATTGTCTTCAGTTTATTCCGCTTCCTTCAGGTTTGGTGTTGTTTGTTTTTTTATTTTCAAACAATCGTAACTTTTGATTTATAATTCCGATAATCGAAATTTTTTCCCCAAAATTCATATTTTTTTTGCTCTTTAATTTGAGCCCAACGATCCCCTTCCGACATAAATTTTGGAAGTCGAAAAAATATTTACATTAACCAGAGTGTTTTTCTAATAAACAACAGTAACTTTTGATTTAGAACACCGATCATCAAAATTGTTCCACAAAAGTTCATATTTTTTTATCTTCATTTTGAGACCTCATTTGATACCTTTTCGACGTAGTATTTGAAAGCCGAATTTAATCGCAGCATTTACACTAGCACAATATCAGTAAACAGCATCAGGCTCATTTAAGGCTTAATTTAAGTCACACATATAAGGCTCATTTAAGGCTTAATTCAAGGGACACAATATCATATCTGGCTCATATAAGACTCAAATAAGGCATACAATATCACTAACAATATCATATAAGGCATACAGTATCAGTATCAGTAAACAGTATCAGGCTCATTTAAGGCTTAATTCAAGTAACTACTTCAAGTCTCACATATAAGGCTCATATAAGGCATACAATATCACTAACAATATCATATAAGGCACACAGTATCAGTAAACAATATCAGTAAACAGTATCAGGCTCATTTAAGACTTAATTCAAGTAACTACTTCAAGGCACACATATCTGGCTCATATAAGGCTTAATTCAATGGATACAATATCATATATGGGTTATATAAGGCACACGATATCAGTAACACAGTATCAGCCTCATATAAGGCTCATCTATGGCTCAATACCAAGTACAAAGCCAACTCATTGAAACTACTCTGTCAATCTGTTTAGAATACATGATACCACTATAAGCTTAGGCCCCAAACACTTACCTATTTGTCATCTAACTGTATTCTAATTTTTCCCATTATCGGAATGTTCCATGTTTCCAACATTTGGCTTTCTTCCATCTTTCTGAAATTGCCACCCTATGTCTTCTTGCATCAAAGCAGTGTTGTGGTTGCAATTGTCGCTTGTAATTGTTTTCTTCTTCTTCTTATTCAAAGACTTTAGACTCCTTGAAATTCTGTATTCCCTATTTTTTTTCCAACTAATAACTTGACTTGGTACCATGCTATTATGCTATAATATCCGAGAGAAGTAACATTCATCCAAACATCTGATCGGCAATCAATCTCTATCAGACAGATTCAAATCAATAAGTGATCATCATCATTATAAAGAAGATAATTTTTCTGAGCAATGAAGTCAAGACAAATTAAGAAGAAATATACGCATGCTTTCCTAGACAACTAATCTGCTATCATTTTAGAAGCTATGGAAATGGTTTACCAAAAATTGATGTACCGACGATGACTCCTCCGCAAGGGAAACTGGCTGCTGCTCCGCTTTTAGAATCCCTCGTACTCGATTGAGAGATTAAATTGATGTCAAATATGACTTTGATTTGAGGAAACAAATCAAATCTTCACAAATCTAACTTTAAGAGATGATAAGATGATCGGCAAATAGAAGAAGGACCACACAAGTTGAAATTCATGGAAGAATATGCTGAGAAATTGGACTTCTGGCGAAATATATAATCATCCGGCGAAATTCGTGGAAGAATATGCTGAAGTAATTGGGGAGAGCGCCGGAGAGCGCCGGAGAGCAAATGAATGAAAGGAACGCTTAAGCTCATATAGGGGTATATTCGTCCGGTGGAATTTATTTGTCCTTAATGCAACTAAAAAACTGAAGCTTTGGATTAACACTTAATTAAGGAGAAAAAAAAAAGGACTATAAACTAATTTTTCCAATATATTTTTGCCGACACCATTCATTATGAAAATTTTTATGCTTGATTATAAGTTACACTGAGTGCCATAGATTACATCCTCCATTTTTACCATCTTTAAAACAATTGAGACAATTATATAAAGAAAAAAGGGATTTGAGATGAGTTTCAAGCTCAGAATATGTGTAATGCATTGCATCATGTATCGTACGGGTTTAAAACATATGTAATGCATTACACCGTTATCACACGGGTTTTGAGCTAGCGTGTATATATATACCAATAACTAGGTTTAAAATGGTTCAGGTCCTCTTACATCTCGTAGATATCAAGGGACCTACCGCATTTTAATAGTTTGAGAAAGTTTCGACACACAAAAAACACATTTCGGAATTAAGACAAGGCCTTTAGCCCTGTAAGGAAAAGAAAAGGCAATTTGATGAGAGTCCAATCACAACTTGACATATAACATCAATTAAAGCATCACATGCATAATGGTGTCAGTATTACCGTAATGATTCGTTCATAAACAATGACAAAATGATAATATATCAGTCAATACGTGTTCAACTAATGACCAATTGAGTATGTAAGTTTCACGTAACAGTAATATCATACAATAATAAGCGGAAGAAAAACGAATTAAATGCACACAAATCAAAAAACAACAATAAAAAAGCACAACACTGATCTTACTTAAAAATGGAAAAAAAAAAAAAAAACGAATAACAATTATTGTTCAAGGCAGAAATCCACCGCAAAGCCAACAGGCCTTTAGAGTTGAGCCAGTGGAACTTTTCTGTTTGGACAGTATCCCATGCTCCAGAACTAACTACAACACCATAGCTAAAGAATAATACAATCATAACACTACGAAAATCCCAAAATAAAATACATAACTCCAAATCAAGTGATAAATGTATAGTTGCCATAAAAATCAAATTAAGCTTCACATCAAAGAGCTTATTACTCTTTCTTTTAAGAAAAGGGAAAAACATTTTTATTTTTATTTAGGCGATTATGAGATTGGAGCACCCGTTGATATCAATAAATTTAGACGGTTTCTATTAACATCACACTTTTACTTCAATTAACACCTTTACTTAAGGCACTTTTAAAATTACTGTTGGCACCACCCTAATATCTTTATTATTTTTTGTGCAACAGAAAGTATGTGTTACTGACGTTTGTTTTTAATACAGACGTCGCTGGCACTGTCTTTGGTTTAAAATACCAACGTCAGTGACACTGATATTATAGTTAAAAATATATCATTGATGAAAAACGTAAGACTCATTGACGTTGTTAACGAGTCAGTGACACTGACGCTCGTACACCGTGGTGTCGAAAATCAATATGGGGGTGTGTTAGAGTATAAGGGTAATAGTGTCAAGACACATTTGTAATAGGTGGCACATTAAGGATAAGATTGTGTAACCGAATCTAGTACAATATCTATGATAGATTTGTACCCAAGATTCTCTAGTATGGAGTATAAGACTGGTGTAATTGTTTTCAGTGTAATGTAAGATTATTCTATCTAAAACATTTACTTGGTATCAGAGCCATTTACGCCGTATGGCGGAATCCACCACCGGAGCAGAAGCTCCGCCACCTATCTCCACAACACCAGCTTCCACTATCGGAACAACTACTCCGCCTCCTCACTCCATTACCACCGCTGGAGCTACTACCATCACTAGAACTCCCACGTACACCTTCACTACCATCTCAAATCCTCAAACCCAGTATCCTGGACCTTCTATCTCTGCATTCATACCCCATCATTATGCCTCCACCTCCTTTCTCCGATCTTCCCTTCCTGAACCACCGTCGTTCTTGCAACCTGTGTCGATTGCTGCATCACCTACACCAAATGTCACTCCACACTTAGCTCAGAATCCTATTCTCAGCAGCATTACTCCTTTCAGTAACAATCGAGCCAAATCGCACAATCAAACCGGACAGATCCAACTATCTCCCGTGGAAATCCACCATCCTTCCTATTATTCGAGGTCACAAACTCGATGGTCATCTCGCTTGGAACCAAACCACGGCCACCGGAGGTTCGGCCACCTTCAATCCCGTCACCGGTATGCCTGTCTTGTGCCAAATCCGGCACGTGAAGAGTGGAATACAAGAGATCAACTATTTGTAGGATGGCTTATGAGCTCATGAAAGAGGAAACGCTTCTTGAAGTGATAGGATGTGCTACTGCAAATGAGATCTGGACCTGCTTGGAGGCTTTATACAATAACAGATCTGAAGCTCGCATGTTGGAGTATAAATCAGCCCTCACCAGAGCTGAAAAGGGGTCCAAACCCATGATGGATTATCTTGCTCTCATGAAATCTTACTCAGACGGGTTAACTGCTGCAGGATACCCCATTACCAAAGGAGAACTCATTCTTGCCACTCTTGCAGGTCTCAGCAAGGAATATGAGTCTGTGATCGTTAACATAACATCAAGAATTGGTTCCCTCACATGGCAAGAGGTCCAATCTCAGTTGGTAACTCATGAAAGACTTCTGGCTCGGTTCAATCCATCCACCAGCCTTGATCTTGGCCAAATATCTGCAAATGTTGCAACGAGGTCTGGTGGAAACAGGAACTACAACAGGAATGCTACTCAAACCAACTTTCAGGACTCCAATGCTGGCAGAGGCCGAGGTAATAGAGGAGGAAGAAGCACTAAGGCGGAGGAGGAAGGACTTCGGTGCTAGTAATGGAAATTCGGTTCGGGTGCAAACGGACCGATCATCAAGTGTGCAACAAGACTGGACACATTGCGTGGACTTCTTGGCATAGATTTGACTCCAATGTTGGAACCCCAGCAATGGCAACAACTCCAACGGGAACAATAGTGCCTACATTGCCTCCTCCGATCTTGTATGTGATGCAAGGCGGTATATGGACGGTGGAGCAACTAGCCATGTCACGGTCGATCTCAACAACCTCCACATCAATTCCGGATATGAAGGATCGATGCTTTGACGAAGAGGTAATGGTGAGCATTTATCCATTTTACACATTGGACAATCCAAATTATGTGGTCCACACACTAGTCTTTCCCTTAAAAACATACTACATGTCCCCGAAATTACTAAAAACACCGCTCGGTGTTTCCAAACTCACTAATGATAATTCCGTGATTGTTGAATTCTCGTTCTTCCGGTTGTTATGTGAAGGACAAAGCCACGGGGATGGTCTTCTTTGGAAGGGCAACTTAAAGATGGTCTGTATCAATTGAAGCCCTCTTGTGATCAACCCTTGAGCTCTCTTCAATCCAAGTCTTTGCTTGTTGTTCAAGTCAAGCCTAATAAGTCTGTTCTTAGGTCTAATGAGTCTGTTGTCCATGTTGGACCTCTAGAGTCTCTAGTCTGTTTTGTTGATTCTCAAGAAAAAGCCACTTTATGGCATAGAAGGTTAGGTCATGCCTCTAGTCAGGTTATTGATCAAGTTTCTAAACAGTGTAACCTTCCTATGAATAAAATGCACTCTTTTTGTGAAGCTTGTCAATTTGGAAAGCACCATAACTTACCTTATAATGCTTCTAAAAGTAAAACTACACACCCCTTAGAACTTGTTCACTCTGATCTGTGGGGACCCTCCCCTGTCCAGTCCACAAATGGATACACCTACGATATCCACTTTCTGGATGATTACAGCAGATTCACATGGATATATCCACTTAAGTTAAAATCTGATGCTTTAAAGGCTTTCTTAGAGTTTAAATCCATGGCCGAAAATCTTCTTGGCACTAAAATCAAGACTTTTCAATGCGATTGGGGAGGGGAATATAGGGTGTTTGAACCTGTTCGAAACAGACCGAGTCATCTTTAGGCACCACTTGCCCTTATGCTCGTGCCCAAAATGGAAGGGGCGAGCGCAAACACGAGCATATAGTTGAACTAGGATTGACTCTTCTTGCTCAAGCCTCACTTGCCCCTCAAATTCTGGTGGGAAGGGTTTAGACAAGCTGTTTTCATCATAAACTCTCTACCTACACCTGTCCTCTCTCAAAAATCCCCTACTGAAGTCCTTTTTGGCCATAAACCTGATTACCACTCACTTAAAGTGTTTGGCTGTGCTTGCTATCCTTATCTAAGACCATATCAACACCACAAATTCCAATTCCATACAAAGCGAGTGTGTCTTTTTAGGGTCCGGTCCCCAACCACAAAGGTTATGTGTGCCTTGAACCATCGGCGAGTATACATCTCCGGAGATGTTATCTTTAATGAATGTCACTTCCCCCTATAAGACAGGTTTTCCCACCAAAGTCACTACACCCACCTTTGTGTCCACTGAACACCCTGTGTCTGGTCCCATTGTGTCCATTCCTAGTCCTCACCACAGGACCCCTACTGATATAGATCATCTTGAGGAAGCACAACCAACTGGCAGCATCAGTCCACCAGCTCCAACACCACACAGCACCACCAGTGATGGTTCTCCTACAACTCATGCTCCAGTGTCACCACCCCCCTCACCCTCACCATCATTTCCATCACCCTCATCTACTTCCCCAGTGTCATCCCAGTCCTCTTCACCCATTCCCTCAACCTCACCCTCACCACCTCCCATAGCACCACCAGCTCCTTCTCATCCTATGCAAACCCGTTCCAAAAGTGGCATTTCAAAACCTAAGACCTTTTCTTACCTTGCCACTCACAATGCTTCACCATACCCTCCGAACCAACAAAAGCATCGGATGCCCTCAATCAGGTTGAGTGGAAAACAGCTATGGAAAGTGAGTACAGGGCCTTGATCAACAATCAAACATGGGACCTTGTCCCTCCCCATCCAAGCCAGAGGTTGGTGGGTAATAAGTGGGTATTCAAGCTCAAATTAAATACGATGGCACGGTTCAAAAACACAAAGCCAGGCTTGTGGCCAAAGGCTTCCTCCAAGCACCTGGCATAGATTACACAGAGACATTCAGTCCTGTGGCCAAGGCTAGCACCATTAGAGTGATTCTTGCACTAGCTGTCTCCTGCAACTGGCTTGTGAATCAGGTGGACATAAACAATGCATTCCTTAATGGTACTCTTGGGAAGTTTGTCTCGTACATGCCCCAACCCGAAGGGTTTATCAATCTGCCAAACCTCATCATGTGTCTTTGCTTAAAAAAAGCTCTCATGGCCTTAAACGAGCCCCCGAGCCTGGTTTGAAGAACTTAGACGAGCGACTTCTCACTTGGGGATTCACTCAATCCAAATCGGATGTCTCCCTATTCATCCTCAAGAAGGGCACTACTTTACTTTATGTGCTAATTTATGTTGATGATATTCTGGTTACAGGGAACAGGTCTAACATTATTACTCAGTTTATTCATATGCTTCACAACGGTTTGCACTTAAAGATCTTGGACCGATCGGTCATTTCCGGGAATGCGGTCCACGGGGACGACAAGACTGGCTCCGTACCTAAGCCGACACGTGTATGCCACACAACTACTTCAAAAACTTGGCTTCACCAACCTCAAACCATGCCCTACTCCTATGACAAATGGGAACCGATCTCACTAGTACATCCACACCACCTTTGGACAATCCCACACCGTACGTGAAGTGTGGTTGGAGCACCGCGGTATATGACATTTACAAGACCGGATACGTCATTTCTTCGTCAATACACTCGGTCAATACATGCGGCATCCAAGAACTGTCCATTGGTTTGCCCTAAAAAGGCTCCTAAGGTATGTACAAGGTACCATTGATTATGCCTCGCACTTTGTTCCCGATCAAAACATCACATTATTTGGATATTCGATGCCGACCGGGCTTGTGATAAGACCGACGAAAGATCAATTGCGGCTATTGTGTATATCTGTGTGGATCATTAGTATCATGGAGTTCAAAGAAACAAGGGGTTGTTTCTCGATCAAGCACGAATCCGAATATAGGTCTCAGCCAACACTTTGCGCGAGAATTACGGTGGCTTCGATCACTCCTCACGAATTATCTCTTCCAAGGTACCCAAAACTGCTCTCATTTGGTGTGACAATCTGAGTGCTCAGTCCTTGGCTTACAACCCTGTGTTTCATAATCGCACAAAGCACATTGAAATTGATCTACACTTCATCAGAGATATGATTCTACAAGGCAAGCTCAATGTGCAACACATTCCCTCTGCAGATCAAGTTGCAGATCTGTTTACTAAACCTCTGTCTATCACCAAATTTGCTCAGTTTAGAGACAAACTTCAAGTGGTCAAAGCTCCCTTTCGTTTGAGGGGGGATGTTAGAGTATAAGGGTAATAGTGTCAAGACACATTTGTAATAGGTGGCACATTAAGGATAAGATTGTGTAACCGAATCTAGTACAATATCTATGATAGATTTGTACCCAAGATTCTCTAGTATGGAGTATAAGACTGGTGTAATTGTTTTCAGTGTAATGTAAGATTATTCTATCTAAAACATTTACTGGGTGGTGGACTGGTGGTGAAGTAAATGAATAATAAATAAAAAAATACGTCAATAGTAAATTTGTGTTACCGATAGAAGCCGTCTAAATTTAATAATTTTGTTATTAGATCAAGTTCAACCTCAAGTTTTATTACTCTTGAGTCTATAGATTTTAACGATAAACAAAGGATAAATTCATTGCAGGTGTGAAATAGTATAAATATGAAATATGTAAAATATTGGTATTTAAACTAGTTTGAATGTCGATAAGGCATTAGCCTAATGGTAATCACTGAGATTGTTAACTCAGAATTTCCGGGTTATAAAAAATGTGTGTTTCTCTTTTTTTTTTCGGAAAACAAAATAAAAAACACAACTTGTTTGAACAAAACATGGAGAGGTTTTGGTGGAGATTCAAGTTGCCTGAAAATGTTAAAAGGGTTTAAGTGGGGAGAAAAGGAACCCCAAAAAAAGAAAAGAAAAAAAGTCATCGAATGAGTAAGAAATAACACAAATTTATTCATTTATTTTATTTACATTAAATATATATGGTTACTAATAGAGTCAATGTTTTATTGTCGTCTTAATCACTAAACCCTGTAAATAATATTTTTTTTTGAAAGAACCCTGTAAATAATTTTATGTGGTAAATCTCAAAGCATGGAACCCCTTCTATACACCGGAGGTATATAATATTTTAATCAAAACGATGTGCTAATTTTTTTAACAAGTAATCAAAACATAAATGTTTTGAGTGTTCTTAAAAAAACAATTATAAAACGACGCCGTTTTGTGCAAACTTTTGTGTAACCACAGCCCTCACCACTACAACTCACACTACTATATCCTCACACTTACCCACTTCACCCTCACTCATTGCACACAAACTTACACCTCAACCACCTCACTCTTATCACTCTACTCCATCACCCTCACCTTACCCATACTCATCCACCACACCCCCACCCCACCTCACCCCACCATACTCCTACTCTCACCATAAAGTTACACTAACCACCATAACTCACCCCTTTTGATCACCACAATCTTACCACTCTACCTCCACTCTCACCATTCCCGTCACTAGGGGCGCCTCTTGGGGGGGGGGGGGGGGGGGGCAAAGCGGCTGCAGCCTCCCCTGAAATCTACGAATTTAAGGACCCGTAAAATTTGGACTCAATAGTACATATATATATATATATTGTATTTTTAAAATGAATAAGGTATTGCTCTAATGGTGATCACTACAGTATAATTTGACAAGTGACTAGGGTTCGATCTCTACTAAGGGCAAAAGAATTTTTTTTTTGCTGGTTACTCTTTTTTTAGAATGGCCTAAAACAATATTTGGCCTCGAGCCTAAATTTAAACATGGAGGCCCCTGCCCGCCGCCACTACCACCCCGTTACTCTTACGCCACTACCCCTAAATATATCCAACCCAACCCACCCCTCAAACTCGACCACCATAAATCATGCTCACACTCACACTATCGCGCCTCATCACCCCACCACCCTATTACACCACTCCTCTATCCCTACTTGTTATCTTGTTCGTTTCATTTCATCTCGTCTTCATTATATTATATTCAATTACGTTCAGTTTGTTTCAATATTTTACATTACATTATATAATATTACATCAGAACCATCCAAAGTAACCATAATAGATAATAACAGCATGTGTTAAGATAAGTCTTCGATGAATGATCATTCCACATTTATTGAGTGACGATTCAAGAGTCACCCCACATGTTATATATATAATTGTTATGATAAAAAAGAATGAAAGAGAGAGGAAAGACCATTGAAAGTGCATAAATAACCACTGCAACAATGCAAGGAAAAAAGAAAGAAAAAAAAGCAAAGATAAAGAAAGAAAAATTTCTGAGCAGAAAAAGCCAAAGGGACACAGCCGCTTTTAAGTATGAAAGCAACGGATGCATATGAGAATGGGTAAAGCGGCCATGGAAACGTCCCTATCTACCTTCCTCTCTCCCACTTCTGCCGCTTGTGCTTCTTCACTGTCTCCATCTTCTTCCCCCCTCCCCCTCCCCCCTCCCCCCCCCCCCTCTACTGTACAATCGGGAATGCCAGCCACACATGTTCTTTTCCTTCACACTAATTATTTCCGAATTATGCTTATATTATTGTATATGCAGCGTATGTACTATCAATAAATATCCCATTTTATTTATTTATTCGTTTTTATAACAACACATTTTATAGAAGAGTTAAAAATGGAAGAAATGTTCTGAGATGTAATAGCAATTTTAACACAAACTTGTTTATTTTTTAAGAAGGTGACATGTACGTTTATTCAAATTTAACTTCCTTTAAATCGATTTATTTAAGCGCAAATGGAAATTGAAATCATTTCAGTGATAAAATTCATTGGTTTTTCCATAAATTAATGATCGGCGTTTAAATTAATATCATTATCTAATTAACGAAATACAACATGTCATACTTAATCTGTAGAAGAAGATCCGGGCACCTGTGATGGAACATCTATGATAAAATTAAGGGAAACAAAGAACTATGCCTGAAAAGTAAATGTTTAGAAAAAATATGTCTCGACTCATTCGGTGCGCATGTGTCACCCATGCGTCGCGAATTGTTTATGCGTGTCTCATGTAGCCCTCGTGCGTCGGAAGCAGGTATATTTTTCAAATATTTACTTTTCAAGCATATTTTTCCAAACATTTTTTTTTTCGGACATATTTCTTCAAGTTTTCCTAAAATTAAAGTACTTCAATTCCTGGTGTGTGTAACATCATGCATACATACATGCATGTCTGCTAGCTGCTGCCAATGCCATTGATTAGCCAACTATATATAGGTTTTTGTCCAAAAGGACAATCATCTTTATTAGGCTACAAGTACATGGATGATTAGAAAGGACAAAACCTAATTAACATTACCAAAATACCCTTTTCCTATATATCTATAAAATAAAAAACCCTCATTCCAAAAAAAAAAAAAAAAAACCAACAGCATTCATCTTCAGGGCGACGATGGTGTTCAAAACACCTCAGAAGAGACCGGCGATCGGCATCAGCGTTCTAGCAATGGAGCTCGTCGGCGTCACCATCTTTTATTTGTCCGGCCATCAGAAGGCGGGGGTGAATCGTTCCTGAATCGTCGCCATGAATCGTTCAGCCATTTTATCTCCCTGAATCGTTCAGCTGCCGCCGCCGCCGCCATCAATTATCAGCAACAAAGAAGAGGGAAGGGTGATTGGAATTGACGCATCAGTGGATGGTTAGCCGGAAGGGAAGGCTGATTTTTTTTTATTGAAATTGACGATTTGAACGATTGGTGCTTGGAAAAGGAGGTTTGCTGCTTGGAGAAGGAGGTTTACTGCTTGACGGTGGACGGACTGGAGGTGGTTGCACCGGCGGCCATGGTTTAGGGTTTACTTGCGGGATCCCTTTTTTTTTTTTTTTTTTTTTTTTTTTTTTTAAAAAATTTTGGGTTTAGGGTTGTTATTATTAATTTTGTAACGTTACTACATTTTTTGATGTACTTTATCTATTTTATGGGCTGTTACTACTCGTTTATTGGATTTTACGACATTTTACGGGTTGTTACTACTTCTTTTTAGGCTGTTACCACTTGTTTATGGATGTTACGGCATTTTAATGTTACGGGTTATTCCGTTACGACATTTTACGGTACATTACTACTTATTTTTTAACAAATAAGGGCTGTTATTACTTGTTTTTAGACCGTTACTACTTTTCATTGGATGTTACGATATTTTATGGGCAGTTACGACATTTTACGGGCAGTTACTACTTATTTTTTTTAACAAATAAGGGTTGTTACTACTTGTTTTTAGACCGTTACTACTTTTCATTGGATGTTACGACATTTTATGGGTACATTACTACTTGTTTCTTGTTATTCTTTACTATTTGTAGAAGGGTAAAAAGTAACAAGGGGTATTTTTGTCCAAATATTTTGTTTTTGTCCTTTATAACAGCTGAAAAATAAAAATGTCCTTGCAGACCCATTTATGTGTTTTTTTGTCATTGTAGCCCCTTCCCCCAACTATATATATATATGCCCATTTATAGTTTTGCAAAATCGACTATCAAGGGTGCTTTGATACATATATAATGATAAATTCAAATGAATAGAATGAAATAGAATTAATCAAAATAATGTAATAGGATGAAATTAAATGAAATTATTTCATTACTGTGTGTTTGAAAGGTGAAAAATAATTTTAAAAAAAGAAAGGTGAAAAAAAATATTTCATGATAGGTTCGTAACCCACCAAATCATGATGATGGTAGAAGGTAAGGGGTAAGGTGTGGTGGTCGGGTAGAGTTAGATGGAGTGGTCGGGTAGGATGGGATGAGGTAGAGTGTACCTCTTTTTTAGACCTTGTTCAACCTCTAGCTGAACTTTTAATAAGGTATGGCAAGGTGGAAAATTCTATCCCGAGGAGTCCTCACACGCACCGTCTCGTTGGATGTGCGCCAGACAAAAACTAATTTGTCTTCTTCAGCACATGGCGTACATCTAACGGGCGGTGCGTACGAGGAGAGTGCGAGATAGAATATCCCCGGCAAGGTGGTATATATGGTAAGGTAAGACAGGGGTCATTAGGGTAAGGTGGGGGAGATGTGCCATACCCCACCACCCATCTTACCCTGCCTCATATTACCTTGCTGATAATGTCGAAATGATCACAAACGTGTTTTGTTGGATTTTTAGGTGGATCTCTAGATCAAACTGTATACTTTTTCAATTCATTAAATGCTCAAGAACTAGATGATGACCTGCAAGAACACTATGAAGTATATATATATAGATATGAAGAACACTCAAACAGTCGACAAATTGGCAGAGGTTCTCTGCGTTTTTCATTAAATGTCCCTTTGAATGGTAATAAATGCCGCTATTTATAGAGGCTTAGTGTCGGCGGTTACAACGGCGGGAAGTAAAATACAAGTAAAGCTTAAATACAAGAATGCGGGGCGAGCTCTGGCAGGGCGAGATCATGTCTTAACCTCTGCGGGCTCTTCACATGTAACCGTTGCGTGTGATCTATGTTGCCAAGTCAAACGGGTTTGGTCCGAGCTGGTGAATGGCGAGCTGATGGGCGATCAGGTCGGCCCCTAATGCTTCATGTCGCTCTGTAGGTGGCGAGATGAAGGCTTTTCTGATCAACACCTATGGCCTGACCACTGATGAGTATCGTAATGGTCTGAGACGGGCTGGATTATGCTCGGCCCAGTTCAGCTTATGAAGATGCGAACTAATTGGACTGAGGACCCTATTCGTTATTGGGCCTACGTTCATTTCCAATGTGAATTTGCAGGGTATTTTATGAGCTTGGCGTATCACTTACCTTACCCCACCCTTACCAACATACAACAATCACCCAATTACACCTAACCTCTCCACCCTACCTCACCCTACCCTCACCCTACCTCCCACATACCTATCTAACCCTACCCTAGCATCCTAATCTACCTCACCCACCCTACCTTACCCACAACTTCACATCACGCCAGCCTACCCACTACCATATCCCGCCACGTCCAACCCCATCACCTTATCACACCCTACCTTACTCTACCCTACCCATATTATACCGCATCACCTACCACACCCGATCCTACCCTACCAAAACCTTTTTCTACCTGACCACGCGCGCCCAACCTACCTCACCCACCTTACCTAGCCACCTACATTACCTACCATACAACCCCACCACGCCACCCCAACCTACTCCATCACCCACTTACTCAACCTTATCCTATCTTACCTCACCCTACTCATCCGATCATCCCATCCACCACCCCACCTCATTATATCCCACCCACTCTACCTTACCACCATACTATACCCTACCTTATCTACCCTATTATACCTAACCTTATCCCACCACCCACATTTTTTTATCACTTATCTTACCCTACCCAACCGACCCCTTCTCCCCCACCCTACCTTACCCACCACCATACCCCTACCATACCACCACTCATGTGTTTTGTTGATTTTCATTCAATTATCACATTTCAATTCATAGGTAATGAAGATGAATCCTTTTCATTCCGTTGAAATGCAATTTCATTTCATTCTATTAACTAATAATTGTACTCAAGCATTGGATTGAAATAAAATAAATTATTTCATTCCATTCTATTGTTGCGTAACAAACAGGACACAAGGGTTTTTGTTTTGGGTTCTAAGTAAGCCCTTGCAATGATACACATTCACATCACTAACCGGAATCCCTCACGTGACAATCACAAAGTAAGATTACTTCATACATAACTTTACACATTATACAACGTAAACTTACTTAGTGTTTTACATATCAGTCATATAAGAAATTGCATTCACTTTACACAACGCAAAACTATTTTGTGTATTTATTTTCAGGGTAAAACTACAATCACTTCGCAACCACTTTGACATTACAAATGACATGATGTGATGTAGCTAGTACGACGACGGTTGTGTCACAACGAATGACGCAATATACTTTTACACCGTTGATTATGGTGAGCCGACATCGATCATTATCAATACGTCCTACATAATTACCAATGATGCAAAAGTATGACGTGTTATTTATTGTGACATAATCGTTGTATTAGTAGCATTTAACGTGATGGTATAATCTCTCATTATGTGGTACATATTTAGAGACGAGTCCTACTGCCACATCATACGTGGTTCCAGTCACATATTAAGTTGTGATATTTGTTAGACAATACCATTATTCTTGTTTCCATACCCCTCTCATTAATGGACACCATACATCTCTTCTTTTTTACTTACTTTCTATATTTCTCTCTCTCTCTCTCTTTGTTATTTTCTAGTTATCTTGATTCTTCCCCTATTAATCTGTACTCTCTTCAATTCAGTCATCACAGCTAAGCTACATCTGAAAAGCCAGATCCAATTAGTAGCTTAGGGTGACTATTATAATCTGTCAATCCATCAATCAATCAATCAATATTCAATCAAATCTCACAGCCAGACACAGCAGAAATCTTACAAAAATCAAAGCATGTCTTCGTCTCCTTCTACTTTTTCTTCTTCGGACCACCTCCCTGCTTCTTCTGAACAGCTCTGCTATGTTCATTGCAACATTTGTGAGACTGTCCTTGCGGTATATACTTATATTTATGTTTTTTTTCCCCTTAATTTGTTTTTACTTTTTCCTTTTTTTCAGCCATGCCTTTTTCAGGCCATCCAATCCCACACAAAAAAAGGATGATTACTAAGTAGGGCTTTTTTCTTAACTCGATCTCCTTAGTTAACTATATATATATATATAAGTGCAATGATATTTTTCCGAGTAGTTTTATTAGTATCACATCAAAATTGTTACAACAAGTGACAAAATATTTCTAAACAATTTGTAGGAGGTATTGATTAATATGATACCCAACAATGGTGACAATAGCATATTCGCCTGGTACGCGATTTAAAATGATTTGCTACACTGATTGTTGTGTTATTTAGTTGTGACAACGATCTTGGGGCTGAATAATGTAATGATATCAAAGAGAAAAAGAGGAATTGAAAAAGTATAGGGTTCCTTCTCCCCAATCATTTCTAGTTAATTAGGCCATTTCTTGTAATTAAGAGAGCCCTAGTCTACACTACTAATGTTTTTAATTTTTTAATTGTATTTTAAAGGTAAGTGTACCATGTACAAGCTTGTCCAAGACAGTTACAGTTAGATGTGGGCATTGTTCAAATCTGTTGTCTGTGAACATGCAAGGCCTGCTTCTTCCATCACCTGCTGCTGCTGCTTCTGGTGGTGGCCATGGCTTATTTTCACCTAATTCCCATAATCTTCTGGTATATATATATATATATACACTAGTTCTAATTAATTAATTCACTTGGTTTTTTCTTTTGTATAAATTGATTAATTTCTTGATATTTTTTGAACAGGAGCAAACGAATGCGAAAGAAAAGTTTATGATGAATCCCAGTACTACTACCTTAAGTACTCATGGTTTCAACATCCCAACTCAATCTGCAGGATTTGGATTCGATAACCCTCCAAAGGAACCGGTCGTTAATAAACGTGAGAATTACTACATTACTAATTTTAATGTGTTTTTTTAATTTCTATTTCTTGAATTTTAATTTTTGCAGCTTTTAATTTCTTTTCTGTAAACTGCAGAAGAACCTACAAACTAACTATATAATCCCTCAAAATGTAGCAGCGCGCAGTGTAATCAATTTATTCAATAGGAAAAACTATTCAGAGTCTTTATCATTTCGTTGTGTATTCTGATTTTCTGTACTTCCAACCACAACTGCCTCTTCCCCTAAAACTGTAGAGAGAAAAAAAAAAGGTCAGGATATGAAGAATTATGAAAGAGACCCTGTTGTTTGTTTTATTGAATGATTCACTAATTAACAAGAGTACGTTGTCATTATATGGAAGAGAACTGATACGTACAGATACTTAATTTAAAATAAGTAAATATAAAGAAAAAGCCATGATCGATCCTATATCCTGTAACAACATTCTTCATTATCTCTAAAGGAGATTGCGTCTTAAAATGGAGGATGTAAAACGTATATATATATATAGGTTGTGGGTATATCTTTGTGTTTTCTTTAGAACGAGTCATATATTAACAGAAATAAACCTTCACTATCTAGCACAACACCAAGGTAATTAGACTGTCATTAATTATAACACCCAAATTATTGAACTAGCTCTGCTATCGCCCTAGCTAGAGGTCGTAATTTGAATTACAGAATTCTTAATTATGTTGAGATTCGATGTATAATAATGTCCAATAGATCGGCAATCCCTAAAACTTTCCTATTGAAACTCTTACACACCGCCTATATATGTTTGATTGCTATCTTCTTCGATCTACTATATATATATATATATGTCTTAAAATTGGACAACTGAATGCAATGTAGTGCTCCATAAATGTTGCCAGAAGAATTATTCATTATAAAGAAAAAAAGGGTTACTAGAAAGATATGTAGGATGTTAGTAAATAGTATAAAGAAGATTTGTTTTTATATGAAAATATTATTTGTTTTTTTTTTTTTTTGGGAGAAGTTGTTGTAGTCAGGTATGATACATTTTTTTTTCCCTTCCCATTATTTGTTTCAAATTTTAGCTCCTGAGAAGAGACAAAGAATCCCATCTGCCTACAACCGATTCATCAAGTGAGTATTCATAATTCAACTCTTTTATTTTTTTCCTCACAGCAAATAAATACAACACATTTTTTATATTATTGATTATGATAAAACTTGTGTCAGTATTAATAGATCAACGGTGCATATAAACATGTGTTGTGGTTGTGATCATTTTGTTTTAGAACTAACACGGCATACAAAAAACTTATAAATTCATTGACGAAGAAGATGAATTAATTAACAGACGACAATGGAATAAGTCGTCCACCATAAATGTTTTACTTTTTAATAAATCCATGTAATGTAATGAAATTTGTGAGGTTGTTGCGTTGCGCACAGGGAGGAGATCCAACGTATAAAAGCAGTAAATCCAGATATCAGTCACAGGGAGGCCTTCAGTGCTGCTGCTAAAAATGTAAGTCGATCATGACATTTCATAGTCTTTCCTCTTATTAATTCCTTTTCTGTGTAAATATTTTTCTAGGGTTTAGTGCTGTCCTTGCTTTAACCAACACTTTTGTCAACATAAAATTATTTGACCATAACAATGGACACTTATATTCTCGATTTGTGCGTGTCATTCTCAACACAGTTTTGATCTTCATAAGGACATATTGATTAATTTGAATCCGATTATAATTATTAATAATCATGGTACGGCATTCTTGGGTAATCTGGCACCCTAGGCTATTTTTTCGCAGGCCCCCTTGATATTTATATATAAACATGATAATTTTTCTGGTCATTTTACGTTCAATCATTTTAAACACAGCAGTTCTGATTAAACTTGTGGAGTCATTGTCATCTACCAAAGTTTTTTCAATCAACGACAAATTAAATCTATCATTATTTCTTGTGATATTGTTAAGGTACGTGAAATTTGAGTAATATTATTTTTATCAATAGAATAATTGGGTCATACTAGCAAATTCTGTAACTAAAATTAAAATGGACCTAAAATTTACTAGTATTAACACAGTAAAACTGGACTTAAAAATATACTACTGACCTAATAAAACTGGACATATTATATACTAGTAGCTTAATTAATAAAATTAGGGCCCTAATAATATATACATATTTGGGGGGTCTCCCCAAAGAACGGAGCTATATAACTACAATTAATTGTTTAAAAAATGTATTGTATCAATCGTTAGGACATGTACACTTGCCTTCAAAATAACTCATATTTCTTTTTCAATGGCTTTCAGTGGGCCCACTTTCCTCATATTCAATTTGGTCTCATGCATGATCATCTGACTACCAAGAAAACTGCTGTACTACAACAGGTATATACATATACTTAGCATCCCAGATCTTCTAATTAATTACATTAATCTCTATATTCATAAATTGTTCTTCCACACCCCACCCCCACCCTCACCCCAAAAAAAATTAAAAATAATAAAATTGTTGAATATGCTGACATTTAGTTTTTGGGTTTTGTATTTGAGAATTTTGGTAGGAAGGAGAAGAAGTTCAACTGCTGAAGATTGGGATCTTAGGTGCCACACCTAACATTGGGGTTTCTCCATGTTAGGAAGAAATGAGCGTTATTTTATTGTACAACTATTGTAGTAAGATTGTACTAAGTATAAAATGCATCATATCCTTCGTCTTTTCACAACAGAAGGATATAATACATGTCATTTTGTACAATATATTCTTACTACGATTGTATTATAAAATTTTCCTATGAAGAAATGACTGTATATGGGCGCATGTCTTGAATCCAGCTGATCATAATTAAGTACTGCTTAATTTGGAAAATCATTGCATAAGGTGGATAGAAAGAGGGAATGCAACCTAACCCTTTTGGATGTATTTTTATTTTCTGCTTAAATTTGTATCTATTAATTAGTGGGATTTTTTTCAAGTTGGTTTTGAATGGAATGCCTTTGAAGTACTTGTTGGAATCAATGCTATCTTGCAAAGCATGCATATATATGATGGTTTTCATTTACTGCAAGACATAGTGGAAGCTTTTTTCTGCTTTATACATCACACTAACCATTTGCTTTTAAAAGGTTTCATGGATGACCATCATTTGCTTTAAAGACTTCATGCATCATAAATTCTTACTTTCTCACAAGAGTAGTACACAGCCTGATATGTAGAATTGCTTTTAGAGGACTCCTTCTATTTGTTGTTCATTATCTCTCTTGAAATTGTCCCCAAAAGAACCCTATTTTAGTTTATCAAGTTGGTTGTATGTTGGATAGAATCATAAATAATGGAGGGACTTGAGTCCCACAAGTCTAAACTTTCGAGCATGGCTACTGCCACAACCACTCAGTTACAATGAATGACACAACATATTTTTACATTTATGATAATGATATATATGGCCATCATAATCAATGATGCAAAAGTATATGGTGTCGGAGTGATTGTGGCATTAGGTATCAACAAAAGATCTCCTAGGAGTACTACTAGTTCCAAAACAAACGGTTCAACAAATGACTACTACAATACATTTTTAAACTTTTGATCATGGTGTAGTAACCTATAGATTGATATAATTAATATTGTTAACTTATGTGTATATATTTGTATTGTGTTTTATATTTATTTGTTAAAAGGGAAATTGGGTATTTTAGGCTATATGACCCTCTGTTTGTAAACCCTAAACTCAACCTTTCACACTTTTGATAGGAATGCAAGATTCCTTCTATTTTCTTGATGATAGTCAACCTTGCTATCATTTTACTTGTGTGTTTATCCCTGTTTACAGTTCATTTAGCATGTTTCTGGGACATTTCGGTTGATTTTAGTTGCATATTCGCATGCTACATATTTCGAGGTCTAGGATGTCATAGTCCGAAAATCGCATACTTTTCTGTGAATTAGTGCATATTTCGAAGCTATGTTGTCTTGCGGGAATTGTATGTGGTGTTTTTAGTTGTGATGTGCAAGGTTTTAGGTGGTTAATTCAATGGCTGGAGGCGAGTTATAAGTCGAGAACAAAGTTTAGTCGAAGCTTGGGGTTGAAACGATGAGAAGACGAAGTTTTGGTGATTTTCTGGACAAACCTTTGCTCTCTGGTTTTTGGTTGCTCTTTTGTTGCCTGCTAGAGGCCCACACTGCAGGGAGAGGTGCACACCTCTAGCTTCTGGTTTTTCATATTTTTATGCCTTTGCTCTAGAGGCCCACGCTTACTGACAGAGGTGCACACCTCTAGCTTCTGGTTTTTCATATTTTTATGCCTTTGCTCCAGAGGCCCACGCTTACTGACAGAGGTGCACACCTCTGGCTGCCTGTATGATGAAGATATTTTGGATAGAGGCCCATGCCTTTGGTAAAAAGGTGCACACATTTGACCTGAAATGACAATTTTGTAATTATTTTAGGGCATTTTTTGGGGAAGTATCTATATACCTTTTCTCCCCATTTTTCACAATTGATCATCTTCCCCAACTATCTCCTTGTCTCATTTTCTCTTTTCCCTTAGTTTAGTTGGATATTAGATTAGTTTTAATTTAGTTTTGCTGAAGAATATTTGTAACTTGGATCATTCCGGAGATTTCTTGACACGGGATCAACAGGCTTTTGTTCAAATATTCGATTTTTCTTCATCTCAATAGTATGGGTAACTTCTTTTTCTTCTTATATTTGAATTCTTTGTGTTTGATTTTAGTTTCTTGTGGTTTTGACAAGATTATGAGTAACTAATTTCTTTATAGCCGAATTGTGTGAAGATTGATGAAATTTAACATTAGTTGATTAATGGAAGTGTTTGTTATTTAAATTACAAGTTTCTTGATTGTTCATGTCCTAGAACTTATTCTTTACAGTATTGGTACATCCACTACTCATTTTACCACTACATCCTACACAACACAATCAACACCACACATTTTTGTTGGGACCCATCACAACATTTCATTACTCATTTTAATCAAGGGCTACTACACATGTAGTGGAAAGTGATTGATTTGAATCTCGGGAGATTGATTTGAATCTCGGGGTTTGTCACCAAGCGATTGATCTCAATCCCGAGATCCGTTATCGATTAAGTGATTTCAAACCGATATCTTTCTTTATAGATAATTCTGATAGTACTCTCTACTATAGATCGTCAGTTCGTTATCGAGCGATTGATTTGAATCTCGGGGTTCGTTAACGAGCGATTGATCTCAATCCCGAGATCCGATATCGATTAAGCGATTTCAAACCGATATCTTTCCTTACAGATCATTCTAATAGTACTATCTACTATAGATCTTCAGTTCATTATAGAGCGATTGATTTGAATCTCGGGGTTTGTCACCGAGCGATTGATCTCAATCCCGAAATCCATTATCGATTAAGTGATTTCAAACCGATATCTTTCTTTATAGATCATTCTGATAGTACTCTCTACTATAGATCGTCAGTTCGTTATCGAGCGATTGATTTGAATCTCGGGGTTTGTCACCGAGCGATTGATCTCAATCCCGAGATCCGTTATTGATTAAGTGATTTCTGATAGTACTCTCTACTATAGATAACTTATTCATTTTATAGGAACGGCATTGTCGTCCCTTCAAAGAGGCCATGTTAGCACGTTGAATTTTCTTTGAAAAGTTCGTGCCACGTCAGCATACATTTAAAGGGACGAAAAAGTCATCCCTTTAAAATAGTCTGTTATTTAAAGGGACAGAGCAGAAGGGACGGCTTTTTAGAAACGACTTGTCGTCTTTTTAAATCTTTAATGGGACGACAACTGTGTTAAATGGACGACAATATGTCGTCCCAAAAAACATGTTTTGTTGTAGTGAACCTAGTAATCAACCACGTATAGAGATAGTAAAAACGAACAATAGTCAAATATTAAAGAAAACATACATCGAAATGTCAATGTTAACCAATTTTATTTTTAATCATACGACAAAAAAAAATATAAAATTCATCAAATAGTCACTTGAAAAATGCGTTCGAGATTGATTTTAGTTTTTATTGTCTTGAATGTGTTTCTCCATTCTTCAATCATTGCATCGCAAGAATAAAAGTCGATCAAAAATGATAATGAAAAGAAATAGCCCTTTTCATTGACCAAGAATAAAAATAAACATTTGTAATGTCTTTTGGGTTGAATTGGGTTGAACCGAAGTAAA
This sequence comes from Gentiana straminea, assembly GCA_036785695.1. Taxonomy (NCBI): domain Eukaryota; kingdom Viridiplantae; phylum Streptophyta; class Magnoliopsida; order Gentianales; family Gentianaceae; genus Gentiana; species Gentiana straminea. The sequence goes on along the minus strand of JAVUPR010000266.1, from coordinate 10,310,670 downwards.
AAATAAAAATTCAAACCAACCCAACTGCATTCGGGTTGGGTCAAAAACCAACTCAAAAACTTTGGTTTCAATTGGTTTGAGTTATTTTGGGTTGGTTCCTCTTGGGTCTTGCGTTGGTTTGGGTTCATTGGGTTTTTGTTCTGCCCTAAAATTGATAACGAGTTCTAGTCATCATGCAACGGACTTTTAATCGAAGCCCAATTAAAAATTCTCTGCAAAATGTATGAAGATAATGAGCAAAAAAGAAGTAAGTTTAGGGTTTGGGGGTTTAGGGTTTAAGGTGTAAGGTTTATGGTTCATGGTTTAAGGTTAAGGGTGTAAGGCGGGTTCATGGTTTTGGGTATAGGGTTTAGGGTTTAGGGTTCAGGGTGTAAGATGGGTTCATGGTTTAGGGTTTAAGGTTTCTGGTCTCATTGTGGCTCCGAAACTTGTAGATGAAAATATGTCGAATTGTTGTATAGGTGGGATACTTGTAATTCAAAAATCATTATTTGGGTTAATAATTTTGTTGAGAATATATTGGTATAGGACTGTCCATGTATGGTACTACCGAGGATATGTGGGACTACTTGGCAGGGACAGGTCTAAGAATTTTTTGTAGTGGTGTCACCGGGAGTTCAAAACTATATTTTTTATCCAAAAAAAATTTCATTGAGATCGTTGGAGTCTAAAACTGCATTTGTTAACAACAAAATGATAATTTTTAACAATAAATTAGATCGATTTAATACTAGAAAAAAAACCCGGATCTTAGTCGGTTCACGTGACCCCACCATTAATCATGTAGATCCGCCAATGCTACTTGGAGAGGTTGTATGTGCATTCTAAGTTTGTTATCCAATATCAGTTGGAAATTGACATTCGTGCCTTGACTCAGAATGATCGAAGCAATAGCTATAACTGAATTTGCTGTGTTAAGGGATGTTGTCCCTTATGTTTCTCGTAGAGAGGAACAACGTCTTGTTCAATTGTTGATGACTACTTGATCAGAGTATGAGATTTGTCATGCGCTGATCGTGCATCACACTCCTTCACCCTTGATTTTGTTCATTCATGAGTTGTTATCATTTGAACCATACACTACAATAAGTTGTTAATTTTCGCATGTATCTCAACATAATACACAATATTTGTTTTCTTACATGATATTCGATGCAATTCAACAAAAAAAAAAAATTTATTCACGAAATAAAAATAATAATGAATTAATTCATTTTCAAATGTACCCAAGATTTCGTCTACGACCGTGGTCAATCCCAAAAAAGAAAAGGTAAAAATGTGGCCCATTTTTCACGTTAGATGGTTCAGTTAAATTTACAAATTAAAAGATAGCTTTTGTTTTTTAGTGGGTCAAGTAAAAGCCCAAATTTAAATTACGATTTTTTTTTTTTATACACACGAATATTTTCCGTATTTTTATCACCATTGGAATTGGAACACGAAACTTTCAAGTTAAGAATCATAGTAATTATCACTTGACCACAGTAAAGCATGATCTAAATATTGCTAGGGCAGAACCATTTCGACACCACGGCCCGCCTCGCCTCACCTCACCTCACCTCACCTCACCTGCCTATATTATCATTTACTACCTCCGGTCCAAAATATAAGTCATCCTACACTTTTCTACTTGTCCCATAATATAAGTCATTCTACATTCCAACGTCAACATTTATTCTTTCTTTCTCTATCTTACCCTTAATTTATTATGAATTCAACAACTTTTCATTACTTAACAACTATTGCATTAATGATAGTTAAGGGGTATTTTAGACATTAACCTTCAAATTAATGACATTCAACCAATTCCTTAATCAGTGTGAAAACTCCTAGGATGACTTATATTTTAGACCGGAGGTAGTACAAATTTTATAGGCAGTGATCGTAAATATATATAGCAAGCCCTTTTTGTGTGTGGGTAGTTGGGGGTGAGGAAATCCGTAAAAATGTCTATTTTAAAAACAAATCACCGACTCTTTCCTACAACTTCATCACCAAAAAGTGATTTGTATGGATAGTATTTTTTTTGTCTTTTTTTTTTTTTTTTTAAACTCTAAATATGTGATGGATCGTATGTTCGGTGATTATTCTGTAATTGTTTTTCGGTGAATGTATCACCGTCCACCAAACTCTTTTAGGCTAAATGTATTTCAATATCATTATTATTAATCAAATGAAAACAAAAACAAAAACAAAGGGTTTTAGATTACAGGATGGTGGCATATGTTTGATTGGCGTGGATATGAGTTTTATGAAGGGCTTCGAAGGGCTAGAGATATAAGTTTGAGGTGGAAGGGGAGGGGGAGTGTCTAGGGCGGGGGTAAGAGGCGATGGTTTGGTATTTTGTAAATTGTGCTGAACAGTAGTTTTATGGTGGTCCAGAACCATCATGTCATACTTGTCATCCAATAGAACTTCTTAAAAGAGGGGCAATTTTGTAAAAGCATGGCATTTATATTTTACACGGTGGGTCCCGTGTATTTTTCTGGATTTCTATTGGTCCTGGATCACCAAGTCATACTTGGTTCAGGACCACCATAAAATTTCCGTGTGCTGAGTGTGACGTTTACTAGTTGGGTCGCCCGTGTTTATGCACGGGCGTTGCCCATTTTTAAAGTAGTTTTCCATAAGCTGTTAACAAAAGGGATTTAATGAACTTGTATGCGAAGCATTAACGTGAGACATGTCATCTTTTATTCTAGATTTGATCATTAATTAGCATCTCTTGATTTATATAAGTCATCTATATTTTTAAGATTTATGTTGTAAGAAATCCATGTATCTTCCGTTGTAGCAAAGGTCACATTTTGTTTTTCGCATTCCCATTTACCTGACCATTTCATTTCGGTAGGTATCGGTACACTCACAACTTTTAGAAAACCACGTGTTTTTTTTATTTTATTGCTCATAAGGGAAAACGTTTAGCAATACATTATTTACAATCTAGAAATTGAGGAAGTATAAATGACAGATTCATTAAAGTGTAAGCACTATTAATTTTTTTGGAATAGAATTATTAAGGGAGCTTCTTCTTTGAGGGTATAAGTTGTGATCTATTCATGCAAGTCGATGTTTTTGCTTCACTTTAGTTGTATTTTTTCTGGATTCGCATTGTACATATGCAGACATAGCAACAGTGGCGGAGCCATAATCTACGGTTATGAGGGGCGTGATTGCAGTCAAACGCACGGGCAAACGCCGTAGACAGATGTAAGATTTTTATCAACAGGCCCCGTTCAAAATATAATATCACGAAGAAAGTGTTTCAATAAAACCTCGTAGAGATATAAATATGAATATTAATCCAGAAGAACCAACCATGTTGACTAATCATACTAAAGAACAAAATAAGTTAGTCATATCTTTATAAAAACGTAACAAATCTAGACATTATATGACGTATGAATATGATAGTTAAGAATTGTAAAATGCGAATGAATATTAGGGATGATGTAAGAGAGATTACAAATATGATTTTAATTCTTGTGCATGAAATGAGTTAATAAAATATATTATGTTCAAAATTCATAAGTAGTTTTCTTCAAAAAAAAAAAAAAAATTTTGATAAGCAGTAAACAAAAGCTAAAAATATAAATGCTATGGTTGGGAATCGAACTTGAGACGTATAATTAAAAGATAGTTCCTTTACCAATTAAGCTAGAAAATGTGTAGACAACCGACTACATATATGAGTTTCTATAAAATATTAAGAATTGTCAAGGGTATATTAGTCATTTTCAGAAAGTTAGGGGGACGCGTTCCCCCCTAGCCCCTATGTAGGTCTGCCCCTGCATAGCAACCGCATGAGTAGGGGAGGCTCCAGGAATTTGGGGATACGGGTCAGAAACTTGTCATATTTTGTAATTACTATATTTAGTTTTATATATTATAGCTCAATACGGATCAATATAAAAAATAAGGGGGTTGATCTCACATGTCTATATGTACCTACAAAAAATTTCCTACTGTAATATTTTTTTTAGCGGGTCGGTTGACCCAAACCTCTGAAGGTAGAGCCGCCCCTACGCATGAGTATTAATAAGTGGGTGGTATTTTGGGTGCTAACTGTTGGTGATTTAAGTATAATCACAAGCCGTTGAGGTAATCGGGGTTTAGTACAAGGGTGGATATACTCGTAACACTTAATAATAAGTTTGGAGGTGCGGAGTGCACGCTTATACAAGTGTATATGAGTATACGGATGGAAAATAAGCAAGTATAGTTCGGAAAATCACTTAAAGGACCGAGAAAACCGGTTAAAGGACCAAAAATCGAGATTTTGGGGAATCGAGTGACGGGCGCCCGCCCGTGGGTTTTCTATTTAGTGTAAAAGTGATTCGAGAGAGTTGGTCGGGTTACGGCTTTTAACGGGCGCCCGCCTATGACCATAGGCGCCCGCACGTGGCCCGAAAAGAGGTCCTTTAAGTGCCTTTTGAACTCTTTGGGTAGTTATAACCAAATGGCACCTTTCCACTTGGGTTGTAACTTATATATCCGAACTTACAACTAATTTTCGGGGTCCAAGTGCTTTTTACGGGCTTTTTACATTGTTGAATATACACACAACAAATGTATGCATCCTTGATCCTATAAAAATTATAAAACACTTGCAAATTATCTCCAAAGGTGATCTTCATCTTTTGTGCCTAAAGATCGAAGGGAAAACGTAGTCTTATCTCACAAAAGTGTTTGTGTTACCCTAGGCATAAGATTCGGGGCAAATAACTTTTGTAGGAAAGTGTTTCACGATTCTACGTTCATATCAAGTTATTAAGTTTCTGCAAATTTTCTACGTTTTGTTTTGTGTTCGACATTGTTGTTCCCTTAGCCACAAGTTTACAACAATCTACAAAAGTTATTAGTTTAACAATGTCAAGTGTCAAGGAGATGACTGCAAATTTTGGGAAATTGGAAAAGTTTGAGGGAGTGAACTTCAGAAGATGGCAGAGAAAGATGCATTTCTTGTTAACAACCTTGAAGGTTGTGTATGTGCTCAGTACACCTATGCCAGAGGTGTTGGAGGATGGTCCCCTGGAAGAGTTAAGAAAGAAAAACAAATGGGAGAATGACGATTACATATGCCGAGGCCACATTCTGAACGGTATGTCTGATGCACTGTTCGATATTTACCAAAACGTTGAATCCGCCAAAGAACTTTGGGATTCTTTAGAATCCAAATACATGGATGAAGATGCATCCAGTAAAAAGTTCTTGGTTGGAAACTTCATGAAATATAACATGGTGGATTCAAGGTCGGTAATGGAACAGTACAATGAATTACTTCGTATTTTGGGTCAATTTTCACAGCATAAAATGGAAATGGATGAGTCTATTTCTGTTTCTAGTATAATTGATAAATTGCCACCCTCTTGGAAACATTTTAAACATTTTCTAAAACATAAGAAAGAAGAGTTGTCTCTGGTACAACTTGGTAGTCATTTGCGCATAGAGGAATCTCTAAGGGCGCAAGAGAACGGTAAAGCCAAGGGTAAGGAGACAATGGATTCTTCTTCCATTAATATGGTGGAAACCGGGGAAAGTTCTCAAAAGAACCAGAAGAAAAGAAAAGGGCAATCGTCTAAAAATAACGGCAAAGATGCCAACAAGAAACCGAAAGGTGCTTGTTGGGTTTGCGGGAAAGTTGGGCATTTTAAGGCTGATTGTCGATTTGGCAAAAATCGAAAGGTCCAAACAACGAGTTCGGGGCAAGGGTCTAAGGACCAAGGTGCTCCTAAACATCAAGGTCGAATATTGTTTGTGGATTTAATTCGGATATGAATTATGTACCACTTTTTTTACGAGGCATTTTATGTGCGGGATGATGATGTTGCTTGGTGGATTGACTCGGGTGCGACAAAGCATGTACGCAAGGATCAACGTTGGTTTAAAGATTATGAACACATGTTAACGATGGATCCATGCTTGTTTATGGGAAACGAGTCATAGGCCGCCATCCGTGGAAGAGGAACTGTTGTTTTACCTTTTAGTTCTGGCAAATTTGTAACTTTAAAACATGTTTTATTTGTTCCGAGGATCCGGAAAAACTTAGTTTCAGGTAGTTTGTTATCTAAAGATGGTTTTAAACAAGTCTTTGAGTCTGACAAATACATTTTAAGTAAGTGTGGTGTATTTATAGGATTTGGTTATCTTTGTAATGGTATGTTTATGCTTAACATTCAGCATGATGTTGTGAATAATGTTTGTATGAATCATGATGTTAATGTTTCTGTTTTATGGCATGCTCGGTTAGGACATGTTCATTACAAACGCATGTTATTAATGTCTAAGCATGATTTGATTCCATCTTTTGATATGAATATAAATAAATGTGATACATGTTTGTTGAACAAAATTGTTAGACATCCTTTTCATAGTGTTGAAAAGTCGTCTTCAGTTTTGGATCTTGTCCATAGTGATCTATGTGATTTTTGTGCTACACCGTCTTTTGGCAATAAAAAATATGTAGTGACTTTTATAGATGATTGCACTCGGTTCTGTTATGTATTTTACTTCATTCTAAAGATGAGGCAATCGATAAATTCAAAATCTATAAAAGTGAAGTTGAGTTGCAATTAACCTCTAAAAAATTAAAAAGTTGCGTACCGATCGAGGTGGTGAATACTTTGATCCAACCTTTTTCGGGTCATGTGGGATTATACATGAGGTTACGGCGCCTTACACGCCGCGGCAAAACGGTATAGCGGAAAGGAAAAACCGTACTCTTAAAGAGATGGTTAATTCCATGCTATCTTACTCGGGTTTGAGTGAGGGATTTTGGGGAGAAGCCATGTTAACGGCTTGTTATTTGCTTTGAATAGAGTTCCTAATAAAAGGAATCCTATTACCACATATGAACTTTGGTTCAAAAAGAAGCCAAACTTGAGTTATCTACGAGTTTGGGGATGTAGAGGTTTGTTGTAAGGCTCACCATGCCTAAGATTAAAACCTTGGGTGAAAGAGGCATTGATTGTATATTCATTGGATATGCCATGCATTCCAAGGCTTATAGGTTCTATGTTATAGAGCCTAATGATTCAGTTGCTATTCATTCTGTGATTGAATCAAGAGATGCTATCTTTGATGAAAATCGGTTTTTGTCTATACAAAGACCGAAGGATATAACTCCTATTAATGTTGGAGTGGAGAACAATAATGATATTAGTTCTCAAGATGAGCCTTTGGAGCTTCGTAGAAGCAAAAGGGCTAGGAAAGCAAAATCTTTTGGATCCGACTATCAAACTTATTTGGTAGAAGGAACAAGAGATGAAGTAGGATTCCAATATTCATATTGTTATAATATTGATGAGGATCCTAAAACGTTTAAGGAGGCTATGGAGTCTCGAGACGTGTCATTGTGGAAAGAAGCCGTCAATGATGAGATGGATTCCATAATGGGAAACAACACGTGGATCCTTTCGGATCTTCCACGTGGTTGCAAACCTTTGGGCTGCAAGTGGATCTTTAAAAGAAAGATGAAAGTTGACGGCACTGTCGACAGATATAAAGCCAGATTGGTAATTCAAGGCTTTAGGCAAAAAGAAGGTATTGATTATTTATATACTTATGCACCAGTTGCAAGAATCTCCACAATAAGATTGTTGATTGCATTGGCAGCAATTAACAATCTGGTAATCCATCAAATGGATGTTAAGACGGCATTCTTGAATGGAGATTTGGAAGAAGAAATTTATATGAAACAACCGGAAGGTTTTGTTTTGCCTGGAAATGAGCATAAGGTTTGTAAGCTTGTTAAATCATTGTATGGTCTTAAACAAGCACCTAAACAATGGCATCATAAATTTGATGAAGTTATCTTGTCTCATGGATTTATGATTAATCAATCAGACAAGTGTATATATAGCAAATTTGACGATACCGGTAATGGTGTGATAATTTGCTTATATGTTGATGACATGTTGATCTTTGGAACTAACCAAGATCAAGTTGACCTTTTCAAAGCATTTTTGTCATCAAGTTTTTCTATGAAAGACATGGGGGAGGCGGATGTGATTCTAGGAATCAAGATAAAAAGGAGTGACAAATGGTTCTCTTTGACACAATCTCATTACATTGAGAAAGTGTTAAAGAAGTTCAATTGTGAAAACTCCACTCCGGCTAATACTCCCATGGATCCTAATGAGAAACTCATGCCGAATACGGGAAATCCGATATCACAACTAGAGTATTCTCGGGTAATAGGATGTTTGATGTATGCTATGACTAGCACACGTCCGGTTATTGCTTATGCGGTTGGAAAGCTAAGCAGGTTTACGAGTAATCCGAGTAGTCATCATTGGCGTGCGGTAACTCGTGTACTAAGGTACCTTAAGTTAACCAAGGATTTTGGTTTAACTTATGTTGGACATCCTTCAGAAATAGAAGGATATTCAGACGCTAGTTGGATATCTAATGTAGAGGATCATTCGTCTACAAGTGGTTGGGTGTTCTTGCTTGGAGGAGGTGCCATCTCTTGGGCTTCCAAAAAGCAAACATGTATTACTAGCTCGACTATGGAGTCGGAATTTGTTGCCTTAGCGACGGTGGTAAAGAGGCGGAGTGGCTTAGGAATTTGATATATGAAATTCCATTATGGCCAAAACCAATATCACCCATTTCTATCCATTGTGATAGTGCGTCTACCTTGTCTAAAGCTTATAGTCAAGTGTATAATGGCAAGTCGCGACACTTGGGCGTTAGACATAGCGCGGTTCGTGAGTTGATCACTCGTGGGGTGATTTCGGTTGTGTTTGTGAGATCTCAACATAACTTAGGCGATCACTTGACAAAAGGATTGGCTAGAGACTTGGTACAAAAGTACGTAATCGGGATGGGTTTACAACTCATTTGAATCTTGGTGATAGGATACCCAATTCCCTTACAATACAATGTTAGAGGCGAGAATTCAATGTGGAAGGCCTATTATCTAGATTTGTGCACATGATATTATCCCGAGGTATGTGCTATTACTGTAAGTTAAGGATGAAGGGATTCTTCATAATGAGTCTTTGACAAAGTGCTATTGCGGGTGCACGATTATATAAAGGCTCACTTTATATGAGTATGAAGTTTGGCCGCTTCAAGAAAGTTCGAGAGTTGGCTTTCTATATGCTCATGAATGGATATGGACACAAGGCTGATTAATTAGTGTCAAGAATAAGCTTTTGGAGTTATATTAACTCATGTGTATGTTATCTTCATGTATTCAAAACGTGTAGAGGGGTTCAATGCTTAGACACACCCCAATACTCGAATATTTGAAATGTGTAATAATACTAGATGGAAATTCAATCTTCGTGACATTTTCATTGAAGCATGAGTTGATTTGTTTTATGACAATGTTGTTTTGCTAAACCAAGGATTACACTTAAATGGGGGAGGAATGTTGGTGATTTAAGTATAATCACAAGCCGTTGAGGTAATCGGGGTTTAGTACAAGGGTGGATATACTCGTAACACTTAATAATAAGTTTGGAGGTGCGGAGTTCACGCTCATACAAGTGTATATGAGTATACGGATGGAAAATAAGCAAGTATAGTTCGGAAAATCACTTAAAGGACCAGAAAACCAGTTAAAGGACCAAAAATCAGATTTTGGGGAATCGAGTGACGGGCGCCCGCCATGGGTTTTCTAGCTAGTGTAAAAGTGATTCGGAGAGTTGGTCGGGTTACGGCTTTTAACGGGCGCCCGCCTATGACCATAGGCGCCCGCCTGTGGCCCGAAAAGAGGTCCTTTAAGTGCCTTTTGAACTCTTTGGGTAGTTATAACCAAATGGCACCTTTCCACTTGGGTTGTAACTTATATATCCGAACTTACAACTAATTTTCAGGGGTCCAAGTGCTTTTTACAGGCTTTTTACATTGTTGAATATACACACAACAAATGTATGCATCCTTGATCCTATAAAAATTATAAAACACTTGCAAATTATCTCCAAAGGTGATCTTCATCTTTTGTGCCTAAAGATCGAAGGGAAAACGTAGTCTTATCTCACAAAAGTGTTTGTGTTACCCTAGGCATAAGATTCGGGGCAAATAACTTTTGTAGGAAAGTGTTTCACGATTCTACGTTCATATCAAGTTATTAAGTTTCTACAAATTTTCTGCGTTTTGTTTTGTGTTCGACATTGTTGTTCCCTTAGCCACAAGTTTACAACACTAACAAAGGGATTTAATAAACATGTATGCAAAGCATTAACGTGAGACATTTCATCTTTTATCCTAGACTCGATCTCATTAGCCTCTCTTCATTTATGTAGGTCATATATAGTTTTAAGATTTATGTTGGAAGAAATCCATGTATCTTCGATCCCTTGTAGCATATGTCACACTTTGTTTTTATCCTTCCAATTATCCCATTTACCTGGCCATTTCGGTAGGTATCAGTACACTCACAAGTTTTAGAAAAACCGCATTTTTTTTAATTGCTCATAACATGAGCCTGTACAAGACAAATAAGAAAACATGCCATTTTTTTAGCATATTGTATGCGCCTCTTCTCCAAATGTTGTCTTTCTTCCCGTGCTGCGTATGCATTTCGTCTACGCTTTAACAATTATGCCTTTTTAACTGGATCCATTTGTGCATACACAAACGACGGTTTCTTTCGTTTCTATCCAATAGTATGTGAACTTGGTACTTAATGTTTAGACAACACAAGAGCAAACACTCGGGAAAAAAAACGGAAGAAAAATACATAAAGCTCATGTCCATTACATCTAAACACAACTATGCTAAATTTGTACCCAAAAAAAGGCGAGAGGTAGGGGAAGGGGGAGAGATAGATGGGAAAATGGTATGAAATTTTGCACAAGGTGAATGCGGAAAAAGAAGAAAATGGAGAAGTTGTGAGTGAAAATAAAAAATAAAAAGAAGAATATAAAATAAGAAATACAAAAGAAGGTAGTGTGGTGCAGAAATGAAAGACGGAGAGGCGAATTTATAACTGCAATTAGGTGTCATTTTTTCCTCTTTTTTTGGCCGCTATTTTGGGCAATTAGAGACAAGTCTCTAGCTAGTAGGTAGGGTAATAGGGTATAGAAAACCATGGGGAAAAAGCAAAGAATTGTAAGAAGGCATAAGACAAAATAGTTGGTCAAGTGGACGGGAAGTTAACTTACGTAGGCTACTCATATAGAGAGTAGCGTGCGTGGCGTATTTCCGACCGCGGTTTCGTTCTATGATAAAACTGTATGGTCCAGAATATCCCATATGAGCTACTACTCATATGGGAGTCACAAAGTAAGAATTTCCCCAAATGGACGGTCCTTGTCCAATTTAATATAATACTACATAATATTATAATAAATCAGGTTATCCTAAGAAATTTCTACCAGGATTCTCGTATATAATATCTAAAGAAAAGACAATTTCTGTAGAAAAACATGATTTTTTTAATTTGTAAGCATAAGATGCTACCCTCCATATTAGTCTTGGCCATATAATTTTATTATTTCCTTTTTTTTTCGGATAATGTTGTTTCCCTTAGAATATTTGTGAGGGGAAAGAGCCTCTTTCTCGCAAATTTTCTGGGGGAAGGTTGTTTCCCGAATTTTTTTTAATAGGCAAGACTCTTTTCCTTTTTTTTCCTCAAAGAGAAACAACTTTCCCCCATACAATTTCTAAGGACGAGACTAATATGCATGGGGCAAGCCTCTATCGGGTTTTTTTTACGTTAAATGTTATTTTCTCTTAGATATTATCTACGGTAAATGTTTTTCCCACAGAAAGTTTCTACAGATAACATATTTGATTTACAAATAACAGATTCCGCACGACCTAAAAAAAGAAATTGTGTGACCTCTCACATGCCTGATTTCCGAATTCCCCATCTAACACCCCCTGTTTTTTTCTGTTTAGAAATCATCAAAACTACATAAAGCTTTACACAGTTCATTCATTTCACTGCAAACTCATGTTTTCCTGAAGACTTTGGTATAAGAAGATAGTCCATACATCAACATCTCAAATTTATCACAATGGTTGCACCACAACGAACATCACTAATACTTTCACACTTTGATCATGATGTAGACCCACCATAATCAATAGTACAGAATCGTGTTATGCCATTCGTTATGGCATAAAATTTGTGATAGCAACATTACTTTAAATGTAGGGTAATTCAGTTGTAAGGAGTTTTTATTAGAACGGACCGTCAGATTACTGTCATGTGTACAAACAAACAAAACAGTTTTGTCTTTTTTTAAAGCATGACAGTCATCCGATAGCCCGTTCTAATAGAGACACCCTGTATCAGAATTTTCCCTAAATGTAAACATGAGAGAAATAAAACAAGGGGATAGACATCAACTCACTTGTTACATCAATTAAATCATAGGTACCCTTTGAAAAGAATGAAGACTTGAAAATAACACTATGACTAACATTACAGTACCATTTTTAGTAAACAACAAACTGGAGGAAACCAAAAAAGAAAGCTCACACCCAAGAAATAAATTATATCCACAATTACTTATCCAACCAAAACCTCAACAACAACTAGCCCAAATTACCCCCGGACTCCGCACACGCAAACAACACCGCGAATACACAATCCTACCAGAACACAGACATCACTGTAAGTACAAGCAGCAGCAATGTGAAAAACAGCTTTGTCCAAGCGGCGTTTAATGATATTGCACGAGACGTATCCTGTGGCCTGAAGATTTACAAGTGTTGAAGATTAAGTTCAAAATCAACAGAAATGGCTTTATATAGAGAATCATGTATAATGAATAGGGATGATGATAGCATACTTCTGTAACTTGCTAAGTGCACCGCAAAACAATGCATTATCCGGGATTGGCAACTCGGTTTTGTTATTGGATTCTGGATTCACCACCCTAACATATGTTTCTTGACCAAGATACCACGAATCCAAGTTATCGGTTCTCAGATTCCATACTCCCACATTGTCTAGAGATATCAAAATTGCTGTCCAAGCCTCCGGAAATACCTAAACAATCACCCAACCATTAGCCAAGTTCAGGGTCACCGCCAAGAATTTCGAGATACTGGCCAAAATTTTGTCAGACATTTTTCTTTTAAACTTGGTCTAGTACATTACCTACAAGCTATATATATATATATATATATATATATATATATATATATATATATATATATATATATACAAACCTGAATTGTAGTCCGAGCAATTCCATCCCATTTGTTATAAGTTCCCCTACTATTCTCCGTCCATTCACCAAAATCCATTCTGCATGTGAATGAAAAAGGATCAAGAAAATTCAAACCAGTTGAGCAACAATCGGTACATAGTTTTTAACATTAGGAACAACACTAAAGAGAAGCCGTCTCACCCAACCACAAAGCAGTTGTATCCGCTCATGTGATACGTATGCACTTTGGTGTCGTTATTTTGCAGAATCACTTCCATAAAACCTCTGTAAGTACCATTTATAACAGACGTTTTCCTCTGAGGTGCTCCTGTTAAGGGCTTTGTGGGAAAATCAAGCTCGTAAACGTTCTTTAATTTGTATTGGTCAGCAAGTCTAATGGGTGTAGCAGGATTTTTAAAAGATATTCCATTGAGTGTAGCACGTTGTTGCCCACTAACAGACACATGTGGTTTGTTTTGCAGGACATATAATTCGGTTACATTGATTGAACCGTATTTAAATGAGCCTTGAGGGTTTGGTCTGGCACCACTTGCAGTAACATTCCACCTGCATGATGAAAAAGTTTAAGTCAAAAGAAAAGAGGAAAAAATTGAATGAATTATAGTACTATTAAACAGCGATTCAGCTTAGCTGAGAACTGTTCCTAATTGAAAGGGAAAGTGACCTGATGGATCGAGCCTGGTTCATTGAGAAGGTTTTATCGAACTGGTCCTGAGGCGGGTCAGGAAGAGGGCCGGATGCCTTCCCCTTTGAATTAGTGTAATGCAGGATTCCAACACCGGTGACTCGTTGCCACAATGATTCGTTGACAAACCGTGCACTAGCAACTATGTAATAATCGGTGCTTGCATTCTGATCCATGGTTACCAAGAATGAGTAGGATTGTCCAACATGTATATCTAAGCTAGTATAATTCTGCTGTACTGTATATGATCCCTCTGTTTCTGCAAGAAGCAGATTATGATTCTGTATTCTGAAGTTCAAACTCGTAGATATACCAACATTGCTTACACGAATCCGGTATGTTTTTCCTGCATAATACAAATATCACTGGATAAGTTGGACTAATCGACAACTTGGGTTTCAGATCAAACACTTTCCTGGTGAAATGTAATACTACCTACCTGGTTTGACTTCAATATTTTCAAAATCGATGCCTGCAGGAACCAATGTATCATTGTATCTATAAGGCCCTTTCCCGTTGATCAAAACACCATCAGGCATTCCAAGATCTTTACCCGCATCCAATGTATTCCTTAAAGCCTATAATTGAGTTTAAACATGAGATATAAAGAAAATTCAAACATTAGCCAGAATGACCGTAACAAAACATACATACGAACTAACGAACACTAACCGTGTGGTTTCGGATGTACCAGTCACCAATCAGAATAGTGATATCCCCATAAGGGGTGTCAAAGGGAATCGGAATAATGTCCCTGTTATTAATAATAATAGAGCCAAATCCACCAGAAGCCCTCTGAAAATTGAGAGAAGGGAAATAATAAAAGCTTCCAATTTGATCCTTAACCTGAAAATTATAAGTCCAATTCCATTTTGAAGGAATTGGACAGTTTGTTCCAAGTAATCCATCTTGCCAAGAACTCTTTCTCTGAAAAATACCAGACCTATATCACCCCACAAAATCCCAAAAAAACCCCAATTGTTCAGTAAAATTACAAAACACAAAAAGCCCAAATGGTTTTAACCTTAAATTTAAACAGAAAACAGCATACCAATGCAGAAGCAGCTCTTCATCTAGTTTGTTCCTCACATTCACCACAACATAATTATTAGTAGTCACATTGATCGTTGGGCCAGGGAATTGTCCATTTACTGCAATAACCTGTAATTCAAATCAATTTAGCTCGATTCATAAACCCCTTCAAGATCTTACCTTTACAATACAAATTCACTTAGCAAAAGTTTGGAAATTTTTTTCACTAAATAGCTCAGATCTGTAGAAAAAGATACCAACTTTTTATACCCATTACTGAAATGTCACAAACTAAGCACAGAGCATTAACAGTTTAGCTAAAAAAAGCTAAAAACATAGTATTGGTACAACACAAAAAAAAGAGTGTAATTAATAAAAAGGATCTAGAAGAACCGACCTGTTGTGGGACACCAAGAGGAGAAGCTGTAATGTAAGTTACTTTAAAGTCGAAATTAACCACAGGATCATCAGCAAAGCAAAAGCCAACAAACAAGAAAATGCAGATGAAGAAAAAGCTAGATTGAGCCATCCAAATTAACTTTTTTATCTTAGAGGTTCAAAGTGTGCAAGTACAGGAATGCAAAGAAATGTGAGCAATTATGTTTTTTCTTTATTTGCTTTTGTGAAGTTCACATTATCGGATTAAAGAAGAAAATGAAGAAAAAGAAAGGAGAGAGTTTGAAGGTCGTCTGTGTTGGTTTAGAGTTGTCTAGAAAGTGTAGAGTTGGGAGACAGTTGAATTGTTAGTCAAATATGATTTATGTCTCAAAAAAAAATAAAAAAATGATTTAAGATAAAGTGAATGATTTTTTTAATTTTTATTTTCCTTCCCTTTTTCCAGATTAAGCCTTTGGGGTGAGATGCCGACGTGTCGTGCCTAACGGTACTTTTCTTTTTTGAGGGGCCTAACGGTACTTTTCTTTTTCCGGGGGCCTTTGTATATTTGATTCAGTGAGAATTTATTAAAGGAAACTTGAAAAACTATGCCTGAAAAGTAAATGTTTGGAAAAAATATATCTCGACGCATGCGTTACGTATGCGTCGTGAATTGTTCTTGTGTGCCTCATGCGGCGTGCGTGCGGTCCTCGTGCGTCGGAAGTAGACATATTTTTCAAATGTTTATTTTTCAAACATTTTTTTCCAAACATTTTTTTCCCAGACATATTTCTTCAGGTTTCCCTTTATTAAAATTGGATACTACTAGATAAAATGATCAGTTGAGTGTTAAGTTTTTTTTTAAGTACTAATTGTTTTATGCTATGAAGAAATAGTAGTAATTACCTACTAGTTTGATAAGGGTGACAAGTGATTAATGTATGAAGAAATCGACAATCGATTTTCTCTCAAGACATCATGTTAAAAGCTCTAGGACAGATATACAAACTCAGAATAAGGGTTAAATTCTACGAGCACTTCCCGAAACGCCCGGGAAAGATAAATTAGAAGTAATTTAATTTTTCAATAGTGTTACCCTTTAAATCATCTTGAGATCATTACTTTAATGCAACTTCATTACGTGGTGTGGGTATTTTTGTATGCTTTTTACTTCTCGTAATATGAGTGTTTTAAGAATATTAACAGAGTATTTAGTACATTTTATTTCGTTATACCCTTGATTATTATTAATTCAGCTATTTTTATTATTTCACAAACATTACATTAATGTTTTAGACCTTTTCACCTTTACATTTAAAATTTACGGCATCCCTGTGGACAGACCGCTAGCGTATGTCATGATAAAAAATTATGTTGAAAGAGCTCAGAACTTGCGGCTCGCATGGGATATTAGCATCTAGTAGAGTAGCATAATCGTTGCCTTCACTTGTAATCCTTGCTGGTAGTTTGAGTAGGTTGAGTTGAGAAGGTTGCAGCCTTTATTGGTTTTCTTTGTACTCCTATAAGGCATTGATAATAATAAGGTTGCTTTGTCATAATAATAAATATATATTATATATATATATATATATATATATATATATATATATATATATATATATATATATATATATATACGGCATCCTTCAACTTCCTTAGTATTATAAAGATTTCTTAAAAAAAAAAGTATTATAAAGATATGTGTATCCGAAATTTTCTTTATACGCAAGAATGGCAACGTACGTTTACTTAACCTAAGAACTATGTCAGCTTAATCCTAATGTGGGTAGGTGGTGCATTCACATTCTTTAATTACAAACCTCCGTTTTGTACTCCTCCTCTCTTTAAAACGCGAGTCAATCTAAAGATTCTTCACATAGTTTAATCACATGCTCAACTATCATAAATTTTAGACTAGAATGCACAAACACCATTCAATATCATTAACGTAAATGTAGCGAAGTAAATAGAAATGGTTGGTTGAATATAAACTGGGTGGAATGTTAATTAACGTTCTTTGATGTTGGAAAATGACTTGTATCAAAGGATAAATTTAGGGGCGAGGGAATACTAACTTGAGGGAATACTAACTTGCGTGTATGTTGTTCAATGTCTATACTCCTCCGTGTGAGTCGAACACGAGCTTGTTCGCAAACAGCTTCGGTTCGTTTGCAGAACTATGCACACGCATACACATGAAACTGATCTGCAGATTTTTATGTATTTATATAAACTATTTTCATTATTTGACCCGTAATAAGTTATTCAAAACCAAAAGTAAGTCGAAGTTTAAAAAAAAAAAGAAAAATGATAAACATTTATCCGTATATGAAATTTCTGGAGCCGCCGTATAGATATATATATGTGTATATATTGAGAATCGCTTTGCAATATTTACAAGGTTACATGCACTAGTTTGAGCTACCTGTTTAATAACGTTGAAGTTAGAGAACATGGAACAAGTTAAATAATAAGCTACCTGTTTAATAACGTTGATCTGAATAATATTTTATTAGTTAGTTAGAGACAGACATGAACTGGGCAAAATTTTGATTTCATCATTTACAATATTATTAATTCGTGAAGAGGAAGACCAGTGTCTGTATGTGATGACAATGAAAGTCGAAAGACTAAAAAAGACAGAGATGGTAGGCCCCAGAAGCTCCACATGTATGCCAGCTGCTTTGACAACGTGTGGGGTCCCACCCGCCTTCAACGGGTATATTAATTGGACTGTTTTAGTTTACTCTTAAACATATGTCCCTCCTAATATCCCGAATTAAATATCATATGCAACAGAAATTTTATTATGGTCCTGGACCAATGATGACTTGGTGATCCAGGACCAATAGAAAAATAACAAATAACACAAGGGCCCACCGTGTAAAATATAAATTCCATGTATTTACGTTTTTACCCTTCTTATAAGACATTTCATTGGTGGACAAGTATGACATGGTGGTCCTGGACCACCATAAAACCACTGCATATGCAAATATGGCTTTTTCCTTGTGATTTTGGGTAAATCTCCTTTAGGGAATTTCAATTAGAACGGAACGTCATATATTTACGTTTCGTTCTAATAAGAAGTCTATGTGTCAAAAAATTTCCGTGTGATTTTTTGTGTTTGTGTATTCACTCCATTCTGGATGATTTTTTTCATGAAACAATCTAAACATCATATTTCCACATGTCTGGAGGTGTCACACCACATCTCCACACGTCTGAATGGTGCACCTCAAAATCACCGGTTTTTCTTTAGTGGAAAAGGAAAAAACATTTTACATATTAAAAACTCATAGGTTTATGATTGTATTTCCTCCATATAAAAAGTTTAAGGCGTTTATTGAGTTACCAATGACTTAGATATTTATAATTAACAATGAATCTCTTGTTCCTGTAATCGCGCAACCTACCATTTTATTTCATCCCCTTCTAACATTTTCTAAAAAATCTTATTAGATAAGAGCGATGAATTCCAAAGTGATTAAGCTAAGGTGTTAGGACCATGAGGTCATGAGTTCGAGTCGACTCCCACCAAGAACGGAGCCAATATTATAATTTTGGGTGGACTGATGAAGTACATCGAGTTCATAGGGTGGGCTGAATTTAATATATTCTATGGACCAAACTGGATGACATAGATTTTTTAGTGTAATAATTTTTCGTCCGGTTGGACTTAGGGCCTGTTTGTTTACACCACTTAACACTTATTTTTAAAAGAAAAAGTGATTATTAAAATAAGTGTTGTTTGATAATATTTTTTAACACCTCTTAATTAATTAAGATATTTTAAATTTCCTGTGAAAAATTATGAAAAATTTTAAGTGGTTGAGGAACTACTTAATGCTGAATTTTTTCAATAAATCTACGTTAGGTAGGGTACACCCCACACCCATACCTACCTCACACCTACACCCCCCTTACCCTACCCCCAACCCCACCCCCATCCACCCCACCCATACCCCCACCCAACCCACACAACCCATACCCCCACACACCACACACCCGCCCACACCCACCCCACACCCCACACCCTCATACCCACCTACACCCTCACACCCCCACTCCCACCCTCCCTACACCCACACCCACCACACACCACCCACCCACCACACACCACACACCACACCCACACCCACCACCCCACACACACACCCACACCCACACCCACCCACACCCACCCACACCCCCCACAACCCCCACGCCCACCCGACACCCACACCCACGCCCACCCCCGACACCCACCCCCACACACCACACACCCGACACCCACCCACACCCCAACCTATACCCACCTACACCCCCATTACCCCACACCAACACCCCCACCCACCCTCCACACACCCACACCCACATACACACTCACGAAACAAATTCTAATTTCAGATATAATAAGTGTTACCAAACAGTCTAATCAATTTCAACACTTAAAATATTCAGTTACTTAATTTATTCAAAATTAAGACTTCAGATTTCAGACTTCAGAGTTCAGTCTTCAGTTTTAACAAACGGCCCCTTAGCCCCCTTTGTCCATATATCGCCTTCAACCTTAAGTCCCACTGTGTACGTGTGAGTATAAGTTATGTGGTAATTGAGTCCCACTGTGTACGTGTGAGTATAAGTTCACTATATGTTTGTTCAAAAAAAAAAGTTCACTATATGTGGTAATTTCGTTTCAGCCGAAAAAGGACAGTGAATACTATAAAAAAAATAAATTATATATGTACGATAGATATTCAATTCCATTAAAAAAATCATATTCATAAGAATTTCTATTCTAATTTGTAGACATTAAACTATGCAATAAAACTATTGAACAAATTATAGATTTTCTATTTTAAGTATTTGTTGTCGACATTATGATGAATTCTAACTTTAAATAGAGAATCAAGTTAAATAGAGAAAAAAATGATATTTGAGTATGATAAAGTGTTAGGAAAAACGAACCGAGCGATAGCCTTTAACGACGGTAACACAAAATAACAAACGGAATAAAAAAACAAAACACCAAATTTACGTGGTTTCCGGCAATATGCCGACTAGTCCACGGACGAAAGAGAAATATTACTAAAGAGGAGAAATACAAAAGATACAACTCTCCTAAAGCCAAAAACAATAGCCAAAATAACTAAGACAATTGAGAGTTTATCTTGATTGGTACATAAATTGACATCTTGATACACAAATAAAACAAATGCCTAAAGCCTATTTTATACTCAACAAAGTCGGAAGCATCAATATAGATTGCCGATGTGGGAAAACTAAATATAACAAATGTGTGTCAAATTGGGCTTTGGCCCACTAACTAACAAATCTCCACCTTGGGACAAATGCCCAAATCCAGAAATAGTAATATTACTATTTCTCCACAAACTTCAAAGTCTTCAAAATGTGTCAAATAAGTCCAAGCGCTGCGGACGATGCTTTGTAATGTCTAATTCTGAACGAGATGACATACGGATTGCAGAATTGCCAATAATTGTGGATCCTTGCAAAACATACAAACCACCAGACCTGCAAGCTTTCATAACAACAAGAGCACCTTTAATTATCTTCAGAACTCCACCTTTAGCGGTGTACCTAAATCCAAGAGTCTCAAATGCGTCCAAAGAGATAAGATTTTTCTTCAAATCCGGAACATGTCTGACTTTCTTAAGTGTTCCGAAAACATCATCATGGGTCTTGATTCTAACCGTACCAATACCAGCAACCTTGCAAACTGCACCATTGCCTAACGAAACAACTCCACCTTGAACTATATCATACGTGGAAAACCAATCCCTATTGGGACACATATGATACGTGCAACCAGAATCCAAGATCCATTCATCAACAGACCTTAATTTATCATCAGCAAAGAAAATATCTCCATCACTCTCATCTTCAACGAAATCGGCCTGACCAGACTCTTTACTATGCTCTTTCTTCTTTTCACGTTTTTCTTTGTTCTTAAGACGAAAGCAATCAGATTTGATATGCCCGATCTTTTTACAATAATTGCACTTCAAATCTTTGTGTCTGCGATTCAAAACATAATTCTCACTATCTGCATCCTTCTTATTTGATCTGCCTTGAACTACCAGCACATCTGCCTGACTACTACTACTTCCCCCAGTTATATCTTTATCAATCATCTTTCGATTTCAAAATGGACTTAATTTCTTTGTAAGAAATAGTTTCCTTACCATAAAGCATCGTTTCCCTAAAATGCTTAAACGACTGGGGAAGCGAACACAATAACAACAGGGCCTGATCCTCATCATCAATCTTAGCATCTATATTACTCAAATCCATCAGCAAGGAATCAAATTTATCTAAGTGCGATAATATAGATGACCCTTCAGACATACGAAGCATATACAAACTTTGCTTTAAATAAAGCCTATTCTCAACGGTTTTCTTCATATATAAGGATTTTAATTTTTCCCACGAATCCTTAGCAGTAACCTCAGTGGCTACCTCTCTTAAAACCTCATCAGAAAGACACAAGATGATACATGACATGGCCTTCTTGTCGAAACCATCAAACTCCTCATTTGACATTTTCTCCGGCTTTTTCTCCTTCCCAAGCAGCGCAATATCGAAGCCCTCCTGAATCAGCATAGCCTCCATCTTCAACTGCCACATCCCGAAGTTGACGTTTCTGTCGAACTTCTCAAAATAATACTCAGTTACCGTCATGGTGGCTACTCGGAAAATCTCAACAAATATCTCGGCTCGTAAAACCTCAACTCTAAAAAAAAAAAAACACCTCAAAAAAAAACCTCCGGAAATAACCTCAGCTTTGATACCAGTTTGTTAGGAAAAACGAACCGAGCGAAAGCCCTTAACGACAGTAACACAAAATAACAAACGGAATGAAAAAGACAAAACACCATATTTACGTGGTTTCCGGTAATATGCCGACTAGTCCACGGACGAAAGAGAAATATTACTAAAGAGTGGAAATACAAAAGATACAACTCTCCTAAAGCCTAAAACAATAGCCAAAATTGCTAAGGCAATTGAAAGTTTATCTTGATTGGTACACAAATTGACACATTGATACACAAATAAAACAAAAGCCTAAAACCTATTTTATACTCAACAAAATCGGCAGCATCAATATAGATTGCCGGTGTGGGAAAACTAAATATAACAAATGTGTGTCAAATTGGGCTTTGGCCCACTAACTAACATAAAGTTTTAAATTTGTACAAATGAAATTGATTATCATCAAAAAAAAAAATACAAAAGAAATTGATGCAAGTTCTTTGAGTGGGTACGAACACTTTGGGGTGAACACCCATCCAAACAAGTAGAGTCAATAGTTTAGCATTTAGGCCATAACATTTAGCAAAATCTTTAACAGCATGATACTCAATGACCACCCTAAAACTTCGAAAACAATGACCGTCGATGTTCTCGAACCATTTTTATACAAAATTGTAAAATCTCAATTTTGATTTCAATGAATGATAATTTTAAAGATATGCACACGATCTCCTTTATTGTGATAAAAGTCTATTGAATTTGATAGTCATTAATCATCATGAAATTTTCCATTAGATCTCAAAACGATCACGAACTATAGCTAAAATGGGGACATGATTTATCTCAAAAACGATTCTATAACTTATATTGAATCGAACACAAACAGTAATCATTAGCCCAAAGGATAAATAAAACTTTCGTCTTTGGTAGAAGAAAAAAAAAAAAAACACAAATAAAACCACAAATGAATTTTATTTTGGAAACAAATAAATGAATTTTATGAAGAGGATTTTGCCAATTTGTCTTATTCATTGGACAACAAATATACAGCTAATTATAACAGGACCACTGAATTGTTTTTCGGTGTTCGCAAATAATAATGATATTGTACATGAGAAAAAAGAACGTGAAAACTTTATTGAGATTGTTGATGGCATACAAATATTTATCCATTAAAAGGACGGATTTTTTTTTATTTTTATTTTCTCCTAATTTCTATTATGGGACCACCTCATCCACCACAATTCCACATCATAATATTATTTTTTTTTAATTTCATCATGCTACTTTTTTTTAACACAACATTTATGAAAGATTGTAATTGTTACTTAATGTGACTTGATCTCTGCGTGAATCTGATAGAGTTGAAATCCGAAGTCAGCTGAATGATGGTCATCCGAGTTGAGTGTTCCATCAAATATGAGAAGGCCAACTGAAATGTTGTTCAGTTGAGTTCTGTTGTCAGCCGAGTAAAGTCTGCTTGAACACGTCTAAATCAGTTTTACACCAGAGCTAGTTACATATGGTGACTCAGCTGCGCTGAGTACACCTTGGGGTCTTTATGGGAATCCTGCCAGGAGTCATTATGGCGGTTAGGGTTATGTTTTAAAGACTATAAATACAAGGATTCATTGTAACCTAAGTGTGTGAAGATTTTCATATAGTTTTGTGCATAATAAAAGATCTCATTTTCTGTCCGTAGGGTAGTCGGCACAATGACAGAAACCATGACATATAACATAAATATCTCTCGTTATTTTTTTTTGAAGGAAATCTCTCGTGATTTATATTGTCGTCCGATTGATCATTAACGGCTCCGAAGCCCGAAAACTAAATAACAATTACACATATGACACGTAATAATATGGGAAATAGTATGTGCACTACATATCCGTGTAGTGTATTTTCCACTACATTCTTACTTTCCATTGATTAAAATGATGAATTATTTATTATAATGAGTCCAAACAAAATATGTGATGTTGATTGTGTTGTGTAGGATGTTGTGGTAAAATAATATTGTTAAAAACTAGGGATGTTAGATGTATGTATAGTAATTTTGGATGTATATGCTTTATGAAGCGCATGCCATGTGAGCAACTTAACAACTATTATAATTCATCTCATCATCAATTTTTATCAAAATATGTTTTATTTGGGCTCGAATTCATATTTTAGTTCAGAACCATTCTTTTAATGGCTTTTATTTGTATGTAATGGAATACCCGAGATTGATAGGTGTTTTCTAAGTGTCAACTATTATCAAAGGAGAATGAGGGAGAAAGACACAAATATTTTATAAATTAAGGAGAATGATATTTTTTTTGAAACTTTTGTATAAATAACAAAACTATTATTTTTTTTAAATTTTTGGCGCACTTTTTTAAGGGAGAATGAGTCAAAAGTTCATTTTTTAATATAAAATAAATAAACATGACACACTTCTTTTTTAGTTGGAAAAAGGACGAAGACGAACAATATCCGACGGACAACTCTACCCTTGAAGTAGAGCGCGACACATCATACGTTCTTTTTTTTAACAACCGTAACTTTTGATGTAGAACTCCGATTATCAAAAAAATTTCACCAAAATTCATGTTTTTTTTCGCTCTTTATTTTGAGATTCCATACGATACTCTTCCGACGTAAATTTTGAAAGCCGAAAAAACATATGCATTAATCGGAGCGTTTTTCTTATAAACGACCGTAACTTTTGATTTAGAACACCGATCTTCAAAATTCTTTCACCAATGTTTTTTTTTCTCTTCATTTTGAGATCTCATACGATACCCTTTCGACGTAGTTATTGAAAGTCGAATTTAATCGCAGCGTTTACACTTACACAGTATCAGTAACACAGTATCACTAATACAGTATCATTAACATCATTACCATTACCATTACCATTAGCAGTGTGGGATTAGACAAAAATCATGGACTCGGCAAGCTTTACAACAACACCGACACCCAATATTCCTTTTATAGATTAAAACGGAAACAAACCGTAAACTAAAAATCATTTGGACAATAATGTAATCACATTAACACCCAAAAACTTTTGTATTTTCAAATAATACATTCAATCACAATGGAAAAAAAATTACAACATATTATTGGATGTAATATCGCCGGATGGATCAAAGATCCACCCGATTACACAGCGGAAAGTACAAGATCTAGATCTAAACAATCAAAATACATAAAATAATATATCTAAACCTACGAGGGGGTTAGATTGCTTATCAGTTTATGGTGAATAAACTCCAAGAACAATCTTCAATCCAAGATCCAAGCTAGATGAGAAGCCACAGTCTTCCAACGTGTGTCTCCAAGCACCACCAGGTGGATGGTGTTTCAAGCCGCCGGACCTCCTCGATATGCTACCTTAGAAAACCCGAAGTTTTCTAAAACTCAAACCCATGGTAAAATAGCCGAAAATTCTAAGCTATTTTACTCCCAAATTTCGAAATTATGTGTGACATAAGGCTTGGGAGAACTCTCTTTATATAGAAGAGTAATCCTTGTCCTCCAAGGATTTAATAATTAAGAGATAATTATGATTAATCCTTATTTCAAATAAAAGATAAATAAAATAATTATCCCAAACAAATTAGGATAAATATCATTATTATCTAATATTTCATGAATTATCAATTAACAAATAAAAGATAAATCACATGTTAAATAATTATCCAAGAAAACTAATTCCTTAATAACTAAATAACACAAAATGCGCCCAAAAAAACCCTAGAAATAAAGGCCACGCATTTTACACACATATTAGGCAGAGTCCACGAAAAATTCTTTTCCGTGTATTTAATTATCTAATCCAACTAAACAATTAATCCACATATCAATTAAATAGTCCAATCCAACTATTTAATTATAATTGAGGTGAATCGACGAGAAAACACATATGCTATATTAGGAGCCACGTCGGGGACCATGGACCCATATTCAGTAGCTACAATAAATTAAATAATATTATCCGTCAGACCGAACAATAATATTCAATCGATTAATTTCGGGATTACACCACCATAAACCCGAAACTGAACTTTGCCGAATATAGATAACTTATACTCAACTTTGAGTCGATAAGTGTCCACTGATATAATCATTACATACGGATAAATCCTCCATAGACTGTTCACTTCGATTCGGGATATCTCCGTAGACCCTTCTCGAAACATCTTATCCTTATTTACCATTAACCCCCCAGTGATCAATTAGTTCATAACTAATATAATATGAACTGGCGCCATCGATCAGTTTCTAGGATTAACAAATAAGGGAACTGTCTGTCTACTTCCCGAGGGAAGGAATGGATTCCATATATGTGATAACACAGACTACTCACTCATCCCAGAATAGAGCCAACGAGAAGTGTTGGACCACATACTGCGAAGTGATACTTACTAACACATCAAACTCTACCCTAGTCTAAGCAGTTGTCTGTGATCACCTCAGGATTGAGATTAATCCATCTATGATCATCTTGTGATTCAATAAGACTTCTCGATCGCGGAATTATATCGAGAACTCAAATCAAATCGGTCCAGCCCTATATGATTATCATCATATATAAATGCCCCACTAGGTACCCTATTACCGACAGTCCGGATAAGACTGTCACACCTAAAGTGTTCTGGGCGCATTATTAGCAAATTAATCTTGAGACCCGTACTCAGATTAATAAACGCTATGTACTAAGTTAATTTTAAGTACATCTCACTAACTCAATCCTCTTGTGTATAGCCATACACTGAGTTATGTGATTACATAAACGAGGTACTTAGGGTTTTCAGTAGTGTCTTAATTACAAGCATACATGCATATAATAAGATGAATTATTAATTCTGTCATAAAACAATTATATAATTGTCTTTCGGGCACTACACCTAACACATATATGATAAACAACTTTAATATCAACATATATGATAATTAAGTTACATCAAGAAAATGATTACTCATGTCATTTCTATAAAAAAAACATAGATTTACGAGAACCAACTAACTAGTAGTATGTAAATGCAACATATGGCTCTTAGGCATGTGATGATCTTGATTTATTCTTGTATACTTGTGATGAAACACCCGCATTGCCTCACCATTTTGAATCAACAACCTTCAATCACCAACCACCTGCAATGACACCTATTACTAACAATACATTGTGATATTAACATTAACAGTATCAATAACACAGTATCAGGCTCATATAAGGCTTAATTCAAGGGACAATTTCAAGGCACACATATCTGACTCATATAAGGCTCATTTAAGGTTTAATTCAAAGGACACAATATCATATCTGACTCATATAAAGCACACAATATCAGTAACAATATCATATAAGGCACACAGTATCAGTAACACAGTACATGATCATATAAGACTCATTTATGACTTAATTCAAGGGACTACTTCAATAAGTTGATAGAAGTTTTAAGTGAGGAGAAATGAAGTATATTAGCAAAGATACTGTGTAGCTAAAACCATGAAGACACAATGTAGATTGTAGAACCATGAAGAAACACACAAATGTCTACAAAAATTAGCTGATTTTGCATACATTCACAAGAATTAGAACCGCATTTCAACTCCAATCAGAACAAAACTCCTATGTTCTTTCCCTTTTCGTAGTAAAAGACGATTTTGAAGATTCACTATGAAAAATGCAGAGAAATTACAACATTATAGAGAGAATAACTTGAATGACACATTAGAAGAAAAGAAAAAGCTTAAAGTTAAGAGAAGAAAATAGAAACAAGATACATAGTTAAATTGAAGTTCATATCTAAAAAGAATTTAAATCCACAACTAATATGATAATTAAATTGAACCACCAACAACAAGAACTGATTGATCGGAACAGAGGAAATGGTAATCATTATATCTATAAAATTCACAAACAAAAACCAAAATCAACAGCCATGGAACCATCATCAAAAGTCAAAATAGAAACGAAAGAGAAAGGATTACACAGAAGAGCTACAAAATGAAGTGTTGAAACATATACAGAAATTATTACAAACCCAAGATATTCAAGCTAGACAATGAATTATGCTGCAAAACTTTTTTTGCTTTATAAATTTTGTATAGAAAACATCAGATTCACTTCTCAGAGCGAAAACATTAATTGTCGGAGTTCAAACCTCAAGAAACAGATATTTTTAGAGGAGCTGCCGCCGGCGACGCCACAATTTCCTCCACGTCAGTGCTGCAAATTGTCGGTCGAACAGCAATAGAAGAAGTTGATGGAACAAGTGGAAATTTGAGATTGAGGAGGTCTAATTGGTGGTCGAGCAACCATGGAATTTGATGGTGCAGGAGGTGGAATTTGGGGACGAAGAAGCTCCGTCGAATTTCTTGATCTAAATCAGAAAAGTTGTTGGCGATGATGCAACTAAAAATATAGGGTATTTTAGTCCAATCAGTTTAAGTTTGTCTTTATTGCAACTAAAAATTTTGTGAGAATTAGAACTCAATAAATGCCCAAAAGGTGAATTTATACCAATTTTTTCCTTTTTAAAAAAATAAAAAATAAAAAATAAAAAATCAACACATTTTCTCTCTCATCCATTTTTTTTACAACACTCATCTCTCAATCTAGAACTCCAAATTAGAAAATTCTTTCACCAAATTTTTTATTTTTTTATCCTCTTTATTTTGAGACCATATTCAACATATTCCGACGTGATTTCAAAAAGTCCACTGTCGAAATTCACCGTCAAAATTCACTGATTTTTGGATTCACTTGACGATATTCACTGAGTAAATTTCGACAGTGAATCTCATGAAAAACGATGTAATTTTATCGAACCAAGTCTCAAAACGAAGAGCATCGAAATATAAAAAATTCAGTGAAATTTTTATCGCGTTTGGATCTCTAGATCAAAAGATATGAGCGTTTGAAAATGGGGGAGGAAAGAAGAAAAAAAAAAGTTTCCTAGAATCCCACGTATGATGCGCGCAAATTTTTTATTTTTTATTTTATTTTTTTTTTTTGTTTTGTCATTCAGGCTATAAAAAATACTCCATACATCCCAATTTGTTTGGAATATTTTAGAACTCATAATATTTAAGGAGACTTCAATTAATGAGTTGTCTAATCATTTAACACTTGACTAATTTACCTTTTTATCCTTTTATATGTAGCATTATTTTCATAATATTTAAGGAAACATCAATTAATGAATTGGGGTAATTTAGGCAATTAAAGCAAAAAATTTAAGTCTATTTAGAGTTATAAACTGATTTTAGGACAGCCAAAAAAGGAATAAGACCCAAACAAATTGGGACGGAAGGAGTATAAAAGTTGTCATTCTCCCTATAAAAAAATATGTAGCCGTCTTCTTACTCAAAAAATATTTCAAATGATGTCCTTATCCCTAATTCACCATATTATCAATTACACCGGTCAATTGTAGTTTAGAGATGTGATTAATATCATTTCCATGAGGATGTCACTTAAATACCAAAATCACTAGTTCATTTGGTTTAGGCAAAACATAAAATATATATTTTTAAACTAAGTTGAGTTATGGTATCACTCAATAACTCACCACCTAAATATCACAAAAAAAAGAGAAAAGAAAAGAACTAAACTTTAAGGTTAGCTAAGACAATGGTTAAAATGACAAAATAACACTTATGATTCGTTAGGAAACAATTTGACATAAGTAACCCACCATCCATTTGTTACTTTGTGATAAATTATTGATGTGAACCCCCGATTTAGTGATTGTCCACTCTCGAATGAAATTCAACCAACATATATCTCAGCAACGGCCTAATCGACTAATATAGATCTAAAAGAGTCAATATGCATTACAATCGTTGGGCTCCTTAACCAAGATTAGTGAACCCCACCTAGAAACCGAATCTATCTTTAGTCGATTTTACTAGGTGGTCTTATTACCTAATTTCGCACACTAATAATATCTTTTCTCGATCTCAACATTACTGTGTGAGTGCAAGTGTTGGGTGTGAAATTCAATACACAAATAGCAAAAAGAACAAGTAAAGAGAATTAAATTCATAAGTGTAATGGGATATTGCTACAGATCGATGTTCGGGATAGAGTGAAAGTTAGCAAAAGGTGGAAAAACTGGCAGATCACAAACCTTTTTAACGTGGTTAATTTTCTGCTTGACGGGAATGACAAATTTATTCGGACTAGAGCATTTTATATTTTTTTGCTATATATGGAAAGTGTGATGCTCATGGATTTTCGAGAATGTACCGGTAAATATCTCCTCCCTCGTTATAACGCCACAGCTTTTGCGGATAACACCATTCATGCGCATGCAACCTACCAAGAGCAAACTCGTGGGTCAGACAATCATCTTTAATGCCCCCCTCGAGTGATTGAATATTTAAATGCAATGTAGACGATGCATTAAAGGATAACCGGCTATAACCAGCTATCAGTTAATGGTGTATTTTCGAGACTCCATTGGCTCTCTCAATAGTTTCTCTTTGAATTTGGGACATGCATACTCGATTGATATTGGTGAAGGCTTAGCCGTTCACCATGGACTTCCGTTTGCCTCTGCCTATGGCTATAGAAATCTCATTATGGAGAGTGATTTCAAAACAGTGGTTAATCGCCTCATTTCCGATGATGAAGACCTCTCCAACTTTGAATAGTTTGCAGATGCTTACAAAGATTCCTTATCTTGATTTAATTATGTTACCTTTTCTTTTGTCAGACAAACATGGAATGTCTCGACACATCTCCTTGCAAAACATGGTTTAGCTCTTCTTTAAGCCGAATGTGGTTATATATAATATATCCTATTTTTATTTGCATCGATCAAACTTAAATATAATAAACCAAACGATCAAACAAACAAATCTGATCCATCATCCATATCCATGTTCGTTTCAAACCTAACGACCCCACGAACTCCAGATCACGTCCATGTTAACTCCAGATCGTAACCAACCCAGCAAACTTCTCATCTCAGATCAATTATCACGTTCAAGATGATAATTAATTTGTTTAAACCCCTCGATCCAAACTATTTTCACATTTCCAAAATTCTGTTGCAACTTGCAATTCCCATTTTCACTTCTATTCTTATTCTTGAGATTTTTAATTGTACCTGTCAAAATGTTGGGGGAAAATATTTTTCATTTCATCAACAATACAATTGGTACAATATTTATAGCCCAAAGTAGGGTTTCTTCTCATATCCGTAATTACCACTATACCCTTAATAAATAAATACAATATACAATTACATTATATCAATACCCATCGTAATAGAAAAGATTGGAGAAATATTTTTGTATTCACACTTACAAATGAATAGGATTCAGTATACATATATAGGCATGTGCTATAATTCTAGACACTAGAATAAATGTGAAATATACACAATAAATGCTATGAATAATTTACAATAAATACGTATATTCTTATACAATAAATGCGTATATTCTAACATGCCCCCTCAAGCTGGACGGTCTTGAAGCAGTCCAAGCTTGGAACAAAAATGTTGAAACAGACCGCGAGCTAGGGGCTTGGTTAACGCATCCGCAAGTTGATCAGCAATAGAAACATGCGCAACACGCAAAATGCCCTGCTGGACTTGATCATGAATAAAATGAAAATCAATAGCAATGTGCTTCATTCGAGAGTGGAAGACCGGGTTGGCACTGAGCTGTGTCGCTCCAATATTATCACAATAAATAGTAGGCAGGTGCGTGGAAGTAGAAAACCCAAGTGCACGGAGAAGATAGGTGACCCAGTTGAGTTCAGCAGCAGTGTCAGCAACACATCGATACTCAGCCTCTGTGGATGAGCGAGCAATGGAGGATTGCTTCTTGGAGCTCCAAGAAATAAGATTGCGACCGAGAAAAACAAGGTAACCACTAGTGGAGGAGTAATCCGACTTGTCACCACCCCAATCCGCGTCTGAAAAAGCATGCAAGACCAAAGGTGAAGACACATAGATAGGAAGCCCACGATGCAAGGAACCAGCTAGATAGCGAAGAAGGCGTTTGGCCAAGGCCCAGTGCTGCACAGTAGGCGCATGCATAAATTGAGACAGCTTGTTGACCGAAAAGGCCAAATCAGGACGGGTAAAGAGCAAGTATTGAAGGCTGCCCAGAAGCTGACGGTAAGCCGATGGATTATCATAAGGGGCAGCCGGCTCACGCATTAATTGAAGAGCATCAGGTGGGAGTGGTGTGAGGACCGGCTTGGCGTCCAACATATTAAATCTGCCAAGTAACTCATGAATATAATGATGCTGATGCAGGGCAATACCAGAAGAAGTGGGCACGACTTCGACACCCAAAAAATAGGAGAGCGGGCCAAGGTCCTTAATAGAAAACCGAGCACCTAACTGGTCAATAAAAGTATCCACAGCAGCAGTACACGTACCCGTGACAATAATGTCATCAACATAAACTAGCACCATAAGATAAACCGAGGTTGTAGAATAAACAAAAAAAGAGGTGTCTGCTGTAGAGTTAATGAAACCCAGGGAAGTAAGAAAATTCTTTAACTATTGATACCACGCACGAGGAGCCTGCTTAAGGCCATAAATGGCCTTATGTAGACAACAAACATAGTCAGGGTGATCAGAATCCACAAAGCCCGGAGGTTGGGCCATATAAACCTGTTCAGCTAGAGAACCCTGCAAAAAAACATTATTGACATCTAGCTGCCGTAGAGGCCAACCAGAGGAAACAGCCAAGGAGAGAACCAGACGAATAGTAGTAGGATTGACTACCGGACTGAAGGTTTCAAAATAGTCAACACCGGGACGTTGAGTGAAACCTTTGGCAACGAGTCGAGCTTTGTAACGATCAATAGACCCATCAGCTTTCCTTTTGATGCGAAAAACCCATTTACTGTCAACCAAGTTAACCTGCGAGAGGGGGGGGGGGAACCAAAGACCAAGTGCCATTAGTAACCAAAGCATTAAATTCTTCGGACATTGCAGCACGCCAATGAGAAGATTGAAGAGCTTGTTTATAAGTGGAAGGCTCAGTATCAGAGGAGTTCGAACCCAACTGGGAATTTAGATTTAGGATTTGGCGGGGTTTAAAGATATTATTTTTAGCACGACTAACCATGGGATGAGATGGAGGGAGGGAGGGCGGTGAGGGAGTAGAAGAGGAGTCAGACGAGGTGGAGGGGGAGGGGGTCGGGGAAAGCGAGGGAGAGGGGGAGGAGGGAGGAGAAGGCAAGAGAGAGGCCGGTTCAGGTGATGGGGAGGGGTCGGGTAATGACAAAGCAAGAAGGGTTGGGGAGAGCCAAGAGCCAGAAGAGTAATTAATGGGGGATGATGAGAGTGAAGAATGGAAAATAAAGAAATTTTCAACAAACCGAACATCACGAGAGACATAGAGCCGTTGGCTATCGATATGAAGACATAAATACGCACTTTGAGAAAGAGAGTAACCAATAAAGACGCAAGGAAGAGAAGTTGGTTCAAGCTTATGGGTGTTGTAGGGACGGAGCCAGGGGTAACACAAGCACCCAAACACACGAAGTTTAGAGTAGTTGGGAGTGATGCCATATAATTTCGAAAAAGGAGAATCCATGGAAAGAACCGGAGTAGGCATTCTATTTATAAGGTAAACAGCCGCAGCAAAGGCGTATGACCAGTAATTTAAGGGCATCTGAGCATGATGGAGAAGAGTAAGACCTGTCTCAACGATATGAAGGTGTCGACGTTCAGAAATGCCATTATGTTGTGGTGTGTGAGGAGGGGATGTGTGGTGCGCGATACCATTGTCAGAAAAATAACTGCGAAGAGTAATGTACTCTGTTCCATTGTCCGTATAAAGGATTTTAATGACAGAATCAAATTGTTTTTCAACTAAGGTTTTAAAGCGTGGAAAAACAGTACTAACATCAGACTTTCTTTTAAGGGGGTAGAGCCATATAAAACGAGTAAAGTGATCAATAAAGATAATATAGTACTTGAATCATCCACAGAATAAATAGGTGATGTCCATACATCCGAAAAAATTATTTTTAAGGGGCGGGATGACTGTAAAGTAGAAATAGAAAACGGTAAACGATGACTCTTATGACTTGAGCAGGCATCACATGGATGTGTGGTGATGGAGGAGCCAGAGACCAATGAGTTTTTCTGAATGATGGACTGCAAGATAGAGGAGGCCGGATGGCCAAGTCGATGATGCCAAGTCATGGGAGCTGTTTTATTGGCAGAAAAAGCTAGAATTGGAGCAAAAGACCAGAAATAAAGGCCATCTCTAACTTGGCCTTGATGGAGACATGAGCCTGTCTGACGGTCCTTCACAAGAAAACAATCAGGTAAGAATTCAATGACAACATTATTATCCAAACATAATTGAGAGACAGACAGTAAGTTACGGGAAATGCGAGGAACACATAAGACATTAGATAAAATAAAAGAGGAATGAGGAGTAAGGAGAGTAGTGGAACCCGTATGAGTGATGGGCAGAGAGCTGCCATCTCCAATTTTAATGTCGTCAGATCCAGAATAAGGCTCATGTAGACTCAAGGTTTCAAAATCAGCAGTCATATGGTGCGAGGCGCCACTATCCAAGAGCCAAGGTTGAGCAACAACATGGTGAGCACGAGGGGAAGGAAGAGGACGAGCTGGGGTTGGGGAACGTGGCTGGGCAGCAGAATTTTGTGAAAAGAGAAGATATGTTGGACACCTTTTGGCACTGTGACCCCATACGCCACTTTATAACCTGTGGGAGAATGTTGTGGTACATAGAAGGGAGAATGTTGCAGAATGATGTGTAACCGCTATGACTCTCATTGACAGCTAGATTAATGATGACACTTACACTAACCGACTATAGGAAATGTTTAGCATATAACACGCGCCTAATGATCCTTAAAAGGAAAACATTAATGAATATTCCTATCGACCAAGTGAGAGAATGTAAGAAAATTATGTCGTGGCTTTTATTGAGCCCGATTAATTTCATTCCCCGTAATAGTGGTCTTATAGGAAATTCGTTTTCCCTAGGAAATATTGTTTAGGGTCAAATTATAGTGATTTTCACATATGTTTTATATATCAATTTCCCTCATATTTGGATTATTTTCATAGGAATCGAGCTTATAATTGATTAATTGAGTAAATGAGGTTTTTAATGGTTAAATATGAAAATGTAACAAATTATGTGCTTAAAGTATGATTTTATGTTATTTTGGAATTGTGTTATGTTTTGGTATGTTTTCCTATTGTTGTAGATACTCAATTATGTTGGAAAAGGTGATCCTAAAGAGCTAATTTCGAGATAATAGAGGATCAATCAAGTTTATGGAAGATAGGAAGAGATAAGGAAAGAAATCAATCAAGATAAAGATGGAAAAATCAATAAATTCGATGTCAAGGCTAAGTGGACGAGCGTCCATTATAAGCGAGACGAGCGTCCGGATTCAAACGCACGTTTGAGAAGCGGAACCAGCGTTCGAGAGGTGTATTTTACATTCGAGAGAGTTTGGACGTGAAGTGAACGAACGTACGGCACAAGTTCAAGGCCGAAGGAACGAACGTTCGAGATGCGGGACGAGCGTCCGGAGGAAGAAAATCGGGATTCCGGGTAGCGCTGAACTTCCAACGCAGTTCTTGATATGATAACAACCGATTTGACTCTGGACCTCAAGAGAAGAGTTGTAGGGCTTGAAGAGAGGATTCTACAGGATTTTGAATCACTCCATTCCGACTTACGAGGCCCGAGATATGAGCGTTACAAGTTCAGAATCTGTTCCGGGAGAGGCCGGACGGGCGTCCGACATTATGGACGGGCGTCCGGCACCGTTCTTGTAGCAACCGACTTGATTTTCCTATTTAAACAGCTGCGCCCCAACCCTATTTTACATCAGATTTTTCATACGAAAATTACACGGAGCGCGACGGCCGCTCGCTTCTTGGTTTCAAGGTCGGTCACCCGAGCCTTGTGCTCGGGTGAACCGAGGTTAGATTAGGATCGTTTTTATTTTGTTTTTCATCCATGGAGTTCATCCAATGTATTAAACTATGTGAGTTCGTTTTCTTTCAATTTATTCAATCCTTTTTATTTCCATGATCTTGATTTATTTTGTATCTTTCTTTGTGCTTATGATGCCATGAGAATAGATTGGAAAATTAGTTCTCTATTGATAGTTACAACATACGGAAGTTGCGTAACGTTAGATCACCATAGAAAGATAGGATTTTTAATCATTAATGATGACAAATTAATTGGTTAGATTTCTAGGTTGTTAGATTCGATTATACGAGAGTAACTTGAATCTACACCGAGTTTTGTATTGAAAATCAGTCTCAACATTCGGAAGATGAGAGATTGATAAATTGGATTTACTAAGGAATTAGGAATCCGTAGCTTGAGAAATAAATTCACTAAGGAATTAGGGGTTTATGTCTCGTGAAAAGGTGAAACCACAAACTGAATTAAAATCATAAATTGAACTAGGATTGAGATCACATAGGTTTGTACATTATTTGATCCCATGTCCCTTAGTTTAGATTGTTTATTTTGTTTCCTAGGTTAGATTTATTTTGATTGTTCTTTATGTTTTTATGTTTTTATGTTTTTGCTTTTCGTTTTTAGAGTAGCAATTGGTAGGATTAATGAGATTAGATTCAACATACCTTTTCCCTGAGGATCGACCCCTTACTCATTACGCTTTACTAGCAACAACCCGATGTTTTGGTCGGTTAGGAGTTAGTTTTGCATGATAGTTAGGGTTTTATAAATTTTCTTTTGTTTTAATGATGCAAAATCTCCCCAACAAAAGTGGCGCCGTTGCCGGGGAACAGGTGTCATGTTGAATCTGATTTCGTTAATTTCTCGATTTTGTTACGTTTATTTTCGTTTTCAATAAAAGTAGCGTCGAATAGATTGAGAGTTTTTATTTTGCCGTGTTTCGATGACCGTTAGGTTAAGAATGTGCAAAAGTTTTTTACTCAACTTGTTTTACGTGAAGTTTATATGTTTATGTGTTACCTAGTCTAACCCCTGTGCTTAATTTGATAAGGCTTGTCTTTGTGATACGTATTCTTGTGTTGTGTTCATAAGTATTTAGGGTTTTGCTTTGTGTTTTTCCCGCCGTCTGTGCATTCTTGTTGTATGGACGAGCGTACGTTCATTGGACGCCCGTCCGGTTCTTCATCTGCGGGTGAACGAGCGTTGGGAAGTATTGGACGCTCGTCCGTTCAAATATTTTCAATCCTGTTCTGATTTAAAGGACCAGACGAGCGTCTATACTTTCTGAACGCCCGTCCGGTCGGTTTTCAAGGCAGACGAGCGTTTGTTTTGATGAACGCTCGTCCGGGGCTGAATTGCAGGTGAACGCCCGTCTGTTTTGCTAAACGCCAGTTCATGGTCCAGGTTCTTCTTGATCTTGTTTTAATGCTTTTATTTAACTTGGATTGCTTTCATTCGAGCTTCTGTGGCTAGTAATATTACATAGATGTCCTGAACCTACATATTTTATATTTTTCCATCTATGAATCCATGTTAGATAATTGATTCATTTCTTATACTTGATTCATGCATGCTATAGTAACTGTCGGTTCTCGTATGCTATAGTTGTTTTATTAATGTTAGTGTAGCTAATGTCGTTTACGTAGTTTGCATATCTTGTCATGAATCTTATTAGCGTTAAGACTTACGTGCTTCCTTTGTTTTTATAGTTCATATGGGTAGCTACTTGTCGGTTTTCCGTATGCTACAACTCGGACCATATGAGTTATATCTTTTTAGTATAGACAACCTTGTTGGTTTCCATAAGTCTATCACTTTAGATAAGTCTTAAGGCGCGTCGGCACTAGTGACGACATCGTCGTTTATCGTAACTTTGTCATTATGTGGTAGACGTTTATTATATACATGTCATCTTGCAAATGAGTGGGCTAGTTTTCTTTCTTTTATTTTCTTTTATTTTTGCATATCATTTAGATGCATATCATTTAGTTGCATGTCATCTAGTTGCATTGTTTCTTTCTTTTATTTTTCTTGAGTGTAGTTAACTGTCGGTTTCCGTAATACTACCTCGTTTTTTTTCATGATGGTTACCTTGTTGGTTTTCCATATGCCATCATTATTATTATTGCATATCATGTAGGCCGCATTGTATTGCATTTTCATATAGTTGCACCTAGCCTACGAGTTTGTGATAATTTCATGTGTATGTTTCCATCTTTATGTGAGCATAATTTGAATATCTCTATAAATTCTTTTCCTTATGTGCTTTATTTGTATAAGTCTAATCTTTTCCCCGTAGACTCTTTTTGCACCGATCAAGTCTGCGGGATATTTTTGATAGCTATTGTGCACTTTCACGATGAATTCGGTTGTCTGTGATGCTTCACGATCTCTTGAGCTATGTAGCGATTTTGGGTTTCTAAGGGTTTTTCCGGAATTGCAAGCATCCAATCAGCTAAGTTCTCTATTAGTTTTATTTCTGCATAACTTGAGGACAAGTTGCAATCTAAGTGTGGGGGAGGGGATAGATGATTTATGTATCTACTTTCATTTGCTCATATTGGTTATAATTTTCTAATTTTCTATGAAAAGTGCTTAAATTTTCAATTTTTGTCCCGAGTAACATTTCACTGGCATGCTAGTTTTATAATCTGGCACCTTTCGTTGTTATCAGTAGTCATATCATGTTCTGAGAATAGGTTTAGTAAGTCGATACTCAATTGAATTCCATTTCACGAACCTATTAGATGAAGAGCCAAATATAGAATAGTCTCCGGTTAGTTAAAGGAAAGTTAATTCTTGATACAGATAACACTTATTTAGCATTAATGAAAGTTAAGAACTAGTGCTATATTCACAGTTAGAATCTGAGTACCTTAGTGTTCTTGAGAACTTTAAGAGTCTTGAATGTGTTAGAAATATATCGACCGAGAGTTTCCAAGGAGATTTAAATATATATATACATATGAATAATAATAAATGAATAAAATTTCTTTGCGGGAATTTTGTTTATATCTATCACCTCGAGTCCATTTGGATACTGCCCCAATTGGGGAGTGTGGTTTACCTTGGACAGTATGGGTTCGAGTGATCTCAGGGTGACTGCCTCTAATGTAGGGGAGTGTGTTATACTTTTGAGACGCGACGATAGGAAATATAAAATATACGTTTTTTTGGAATTCTAAGTCAAGTTGATCTAAACCCGAGTAGAGACCCGAGAGGTATTTTCTTGGTACTAAGCAAAGGAATCTAGTTGTGAGTTAGTTACTATGTTCTTGGTAATTAGTTTTTGTTAGGTAAGTCTTGTAGATAGAATGAAGTTTTCGTTTAGTTGACCGGATAAGCGTTAGTGCTTGATGTATTATATCAAGAGAGGATCGGTGGAAGTTTAGTAGGTTACGCACACACATCACCGAGTGAGGTCGATTTGCTTGAATACTAGCTTGTCATGATTTTGACTATATCTCGTATCGGGTTATGTGGATTCTTGATGGTATGTTCTTGTTTTGTTTTACTCGAGGACGAGCAAAAGTTTAAGTGTGGGGGTGTTGTTTAGGGTCAAATTATAGTGATTTTCACATATGTTTTATATATCAATTTCCCTCATATTTGGATTATTTTCATAGGAATCGAGCTTATAATTGATTAATTGAGTAAATGAGGTTTTTAATGGTTAAATATGAAAATGTAACAAATTATGTGCTTAAAGTATGATTTTATGTTATTTTGGAATTGTGTTATGTTTTGGTATGTTTTCCTATTGTTGTAGATACTCAATTATGTTGGAAAAGGTGATCCTAAAGAGCTAATTTCGAGATAATAGAGGATCAATCAAGTTTATGGAAGATAGGAAGAGATAAGGAAAGAAATCAATCAAGATAAAGATGGAAAAATCAATAAATTCGATGTCAAGGCTAAGTGGACGAGCGTCCATTATAAGCGAGACGAGCGTCCGGATTCAAACGCACGTTTGAGAAGCGGAACCGGCGTTCGAGAGGTGTATTTTACATTCGAGAGAGTTTGGACGTGAAGTGAACGAACGTCGGCACAAGTTCAAGGCCGAAGGAACGAACGTACGAGATGCGGACGAGCGTCCGGAGGAAGAAAATCGGGATTCCGGGTAGCGCTGAACTTCCAACGCAGTTCTTGATATGATAACAACCGATTTGACTCTGGACCTCAAGAGAAGAGTTGTAGGGCTTGAAGAGAGGATTCTACAGGATTTTGAATCACTCCATTCCGACTTACGAGGCCCGAGATATGAGCGTTACAAGTTCAGAATCTGTTCGAGGAGAGCTGGACGGGCGTCCGACATTATGGACGGGCGTCCGGCACCCGTTCTTGTAGCAACCGACTTGATTTTCCTATTTAAACAGCTGCGCCCCAACCCTATTTTACATCAGATTTTTCATACGAAAATTACACGGAAGCGACGGCCGCTCCTTCTTGGTTTCAGGTCGGTCACCCGAGCCTTGTGCTCGGGTGAACCGAGGTTAGATTAGGATCGTTTTTATTTTGTTTTTCATCCATGGAGTTCATCCAATGTATTAAACTATGTGAGTTCGTTTTCTTTCAATTTATTCAATCCTTTTTATTTCCATGATCTTGATTTATTTTGTATCTTTCTTTGTGTATTATGATGCCATGAGAATAGATTGGAAAATTAGTTCTCTATTGATAGTTACAACATACGGAAGTTGCGTAACGTTAGATCACCATAGAAAGATAGGATTTTTAATCATTAATGATGACAAATTAATTGGTTAGATTTCTAGGTTGTTAGATTCGATTATACGAGAGTAACTTGAATCTACACCGAGTTTTGTATTGAAAATCGGTCTCGACATTCGGAAGATGAGAGATTGATAAATTGGATTTACTAAGGAATTAGGAATCCGTAGCTTGAGAAATAAATTCACTAAGGAATTAGGGGTTTATGTCTCGTGAAAAGGTGAAACCACAAACTGAATTAAAATCATAAATTGAACTAGGATTGAGATCACATAGGTTTGTACATTATTTGATCCCATGTCCCTTAGTTTAGATTGTTTATTTTGTTTCCTAGGTTAGATTTATTTTGATTGTTCTTTATGTTTTTATGTTTTTATGTTTTTGCTTTTCGTTTTTAGAGTAGCAATTGGTAGGATTAATGAGATTAGATTCAACATACCTTTTCCCTGAGGATCGACCCCTTACTCATTACGCTTTACTAGCAACAACCCGATGTTTTGGTCGGTTAGGAGTTAGTTTTGCATGATAGTTAGGGTTTTATAAATTTTCTTTTGTTTTAATGATGCAAAATCTCCCCAACAAATATGCTATTTATTATTTATTGGTTATTTAAAAGGAGTTTTAATCCGATTAAAACTTGGCTTTGATGGACGGTCGAGAATAAAGCTAAACCCTAGGTCATTCGGATTTCGGCCCTCTCTCCGCCTATAAAAGCAATGCTTTACTCCATCATAAAGCATACAAAAAGAAACCAACACATCACGGTTGTAGGCAAGGAGAGAGATATCGGAATCCTCATCAAGGCGGCTACAACAACGGAGCAGAAATCGAATAACAATTAATGGATATAGGAAACGATCCTGATGATTTATTCCGCTATTAAGGTACTCTGAATCTGTTGTTTAACTTACACAATCAACATACAATTCTCAGATCTTTGTCAAAAGCATGGAAAAAAGAGGAAAGGAGTTCATGGATGATGAGATCAAGAAGAGTTTTTTTTTTTTAATATTTTTTTTGGAACAATATTTATTTTATTAAAAGTGAAATAAAAGTTCTAAACATGTCATATATATCAGTAACATGTTAGAAGATAGTCCTGATTTCTTAAAACCTACTAGCGGCAAACTCAGTGTGGAAAAATCCGTCATAATAGGAAAGATTACAGTAACCTATGTTCTAAAAAACTAAAGCGCCAAAATACAAGAAATCAGTGAAAATAATACAAAAAATGTTGATAGCTTCAAAATGAATCTTTTCCTCTTCATCATCCATCTTCGTAAGTGAAAGGTGAAGTGTGCTTGACTCTGTGTTTGTGGCTTAAGTCGCCCTTGATAAAAATATTTGTCCTGTTGGTCTCTCCATAGGTTGAGATTACGACTTCATGACAACATGAACACATCTTAGCTTGAAGCATCCGCTCACTGCATCTTAGTTTAAAATAAGTGAAACAAAAACAAATTAACAATAAAAATAAAAGATGTGGGGTAAGGGTTTGTTTAGATTATGGTAACGAACCCCATCTAAACGAATTTTCTTTACGATCTGAAAAATGACGCTCGTCGATTGGCTCTGATACCATAACAGAGAAATAAGAATAGATTTCATTTCATTGATAATAATAAAGAATATGAATACAATATTTATAGACTAATTGATGATATAGATATATTCAAACATGACTCTATTTGTATCAATTAATCCATCCTAACAACTTTATCATAATTCAAATTCAAACAACATTATCTAAAGAAAACTATTGACTCAATTTGTTTCATTATCTCTAATATAATTACCTAAGAAATATTGAAACACCAATAATTCCTTATTGCTTAGCTAGCTAGCCTATATGTTTTAAAATAACTCAAGGGAAAGTGACATCAAATTAAATAAACCCATGTCGACGGAGCTGTGTAATGGGCTGGGGGTGGCTAAGCCCACCCAGCCCACTCTCCTTTTATTTATATAGGGTCATGTTAATTTTTTATAGGTTCTATTGACACGGTAAAATTGCTAATTATGCCACATATGACTGCTAAATTTTGTGTAATCGTAGTGTTCGATGCCAATAACACACACATATAATGGTTTATCCAGTCTATCCCACCATTATATTTTACTCGGCACAACTTAATTTTATTAAAGCAACTCATTAAATTTTACTCAGCACAACTTAATTTTATTAAAGCATTCATCTGAATACTCATATTAAGTACATAATGAATTTTTGTTGTTATTTTATAAACTTTAAGAAAAAAATTACATTGTAAAATAACATTGTAAATAATTTTATCCCACTCAAGTAGAAATATTAATATTCAGTGACTTTTATTGTTAAATTTAAACCGTCTAATAAAAACTCTTAATTAAACAACACTATAAATAAATTCAGCCCACCCGAATACAAAATTCTGGCTCCGTCCATGCGATGATCATTACAAAAGAGATTAAAAAGAATAAAAAGTGATATGAACGTGGTAAAATTAAGGTTTACTGTAAATTAAAGACCAAGTACCATGAATCTGTAACATCCTAGCTTGCCTATCGTAGAAAATAACCAGCTAGTTGATATAACTTTTGCTA
Organism: Gentiana straminea; assembly: GCA_036785695.1. Taxonomy (NCBI): domain Eukaryota; kingdom Viridiplantae; phylum Streptophyta; class Magnoliopsida; order Gentianales; family Gentianaceae; genus Gentiana; species Gentiana straminea. Next base: position 10,267,401 of record JAVUPR010000266.1, on the reverse strand, counting down.
ATAGACTTTGCTGAATTGTGTGATTAATTAACCTGTCAATTTTGTTTTTTAAATTTTTTTTTTTTTTGGAAGGTTGTGTTTTTTAATTAGAAGTTGTCTTCTTGTGACTGCGGGTGCATGTTTTCTCTTGATTATGTCACTAAGAAGATCCAGAAGCTTTATTCAACTAAACATGTTATGATATACTCAAAAGAACCACCACAATACACCTATTCAATTAGAATTAATTGAGAAAATTATGTCCGTATTGTTACAAGCATACGATTCATGGAATTTTAATTGGGCATCCGCAATTGTGGGGGAGAAAAGCTACGGTACATTGATTATTTGTGAATTATATCAAATTGAAGGATGATGTATATATATTTAAATAATCTATACACATCCCTACGATGTGAGAGTGAACAAATATACATCTCACCCCTCATATGGTATAATGCAGTAACTATTCTTGAAGAAACGTGCATATGCAACTCAAAGCATATTTGCATAAATTCATAGTGGAAATGTTATTTTAACAGTAATATAATCACAACAAGTAACAAAACACATATTTAAATAATTCATTAAAGAAATGCTATTCTCACAATAAATAGCACAACATATTTTCAGAACTCATATTAAGTTTAGAACTCTAAGGCCCAATAATGCTATTTGAATCAGAATAAATTCATTAATTAATAAAATCCAACGCCCACGACCGGATAAATGGTTAATCGAAGTTACTCTGTTAGGTTGACATGGTTAACCAAAAGTTATCAAATTTATATATGTCAGGTATTATACCTGTAATACCCTAGGCTGTAATATGACAATCAACAATTGTTATGTTCCTTTAAAGAAAGAGAAAGAAAAAAAAAACAATTGTTTTGTTCCTTTGAACCACGTGTGGTTTTATGACTTTTCTTTTTCTTTAGTGCTTCATTCGCAAAAAATTAAACAAATTATCATAAAGCAAATCCATCCTCCTTGGAACAAAATTTCTATATATATAATCCATTATATTTCCCCAAATATGTCTCAATCCAAGCTTTATCCTCAATTATTTTATTGCAAAATCTAAGCCTCTCCCCTTGGTATATATTAACCAGGTCTTGCATTCGAAAATATTCAACATAAATTTGACCACAACAATAAAATCTTGAAAGTCTTTGTTACTATACAATATTCAAATTCTAAATGGATTCCTATGTTATCTCCTCTGTATCATTTGAATCTGTTTATTCTTTATGGGAAAATAGCCAAGATAATACTTGCCATGATTGGCTTCCGTTTGATGAAAATGACTCACAAGAGATGCTTCTCTGTGGTATGCTTGCTGCTCAAGAAACATCTGATCAATCCAATTTCTTGGGTCAAATCAAGGAAGATGAAGTGATTAACCCGAAAAAAGAAGAAAAACCTGCGGTTAAAAAGGCGTATAGAGGCGTAAGAAGCCGGCCATGGGGGAAATTTGCAGCAGAAATAAGGGATTCAACAAGGAATGGGATAAGGGTTTGGTTAGGCACATTTGATAGTGCAGAAGAAGCTGCATTAGCCTATGATCAAGCTGCTTTTGCTATGAGAGGTTCATCAGCTACTCTTAATTTTCCGGTGGAAAAAGTCCGTAAATCGCTCTTCGAATTGAGGGTTGAGGTTTTGGTTGAAGTTGGATGCTCACCTTTGATTGCATTGAAGAGAAAACACTCCATGAGAAGGAGAAATTTGAGTAGGAGAGTGCGTAGAGCAAAGGATAAAAAAGTAGAAGACTTGGTGGTGTTTGAGGATTTAGGAAATGAGTACTCAGAAGAGCTTTTGAGCACTTGTTAATTAGAAAGGAAAAAAAAAAGCAATGATACTGTCACTGTCAGCAAAGTGACTAATTAAACTCTACATCTCGTAGAACTAATCTGATAGTCAGCTGAGTGATGGTCAGCCGAGAAGTGTATCCAAATCTGTGAAAGTCTGCTGGAAATTAAAGTCTGCTGAGGTTCTTCTGGTGTCAGCAGCCTGCTGAGGGTCTGCTGAGGTTTTGGATGCAGCCGAGTTCTACATCTGTGCAATGATCAGCTAAGTTGGGTCAGCAGAGGGACCCAACATATGGGCATTTAAGGCAATCCGACAAAGATCCTTTGGCGGTTAGGGTTTAGGGATTTGTGTCTATAAATACCAATTGTATTGATCATTGTAAAGTGTGTGTTTGGCGGTTAGGGTTTAGGGATTTGTGTCTATAAATACCAACTGTATTGATCATTGTAAAGTGTGTGTAATCCGTCTGAAATTCAGTGCATAATAAAATATATCTTTTCTGTCCGTGGAGTAGTCGGCAAACGCCGGAAACCACATTAAATCTTGTGTTCTTCTTGTTTATGTTATCTATGTTGATTATTATCGTTAGATTGCATCAGTTACTTGTCTATCTTGCATCTGGATTCTCTATCATGTTATAACAGTCACAGCCACTATGATACGACACGTCAGTAGAATATCTCATGATGTGGCAAAGACACTTGTCTCTAAATAGATTTTACATCATCAGAGTTCCCACTATCACCTTAGGTTGTGACATTCAATTCGTTTGGTTAGATTGGTTGCGATTGTAGCATTAGACAAATAATGTTAATTCGTGGTCACAATAAATGACATAATGCACTTTTATATCCGTTATTATTGTAAACGACATGTTGATTGATATAACCGACTTTCCGTCCGTAGGTGGTATTGTGAAAAAATCGGTTTTCTTTTAATGCTTGGGCTGAGTTTTAAAAAGGTTGATTCTGTGTGATAGGTGTGATGCATCAATTAATATACACGGTGTGATGCGAATAAAAGATTCCTTTTAATGCTTGAGCTGAGTTTTCAAAAGGTTGATTATCACTTGTGTCGTATTTGTAAAAGACATGAAGAAATTTATCTTGTTAACGTGCTAATCATGCATGGTGGAATGGCTTTAAAAGATACAATACCTTGTGTTTATTTGAAGAAAAAAAAAGAAGCAGAAATCATATACATGGATTTCGAGCAGAGCTATATAAACAGAGCAAAGCTATAGTATCTATATAAACACACAAATTGCACTTCAGAGCAGCATTTGGAAACATGGGTTGCGTCTAGGAGAAGAACTCAGGTAAATCTGCTCGTGGTGAAATTGTGAAAATCCCAAGAAATCCTCTAACCTTGGGCCGGATATATTTAAGCATTTGAAACAGGAAGGAAGAACAATGTCAAAGGTAAATTCTTTGTACATTCAATGCCCTTTGCTGATGAGGAAATTTTTAGCCATGCATAGTAACGATATTCAGAGGTTGAAAGGGATAGTTTATTTGAATCCACCAGATGAATCGTTAAGGATCAATCGCTTACCATTCTACTAAAACCAATTGGTGTCGGTAAACGCGCAACTTTATTTCTTAGAGTGTGGGTAATCTGTCCCAACACCCCACTCTTAAATGATAAGGAAATAACTTGAGGGGACAAATTGCCCACACTCTTAAATGATAAGGAAATAAAGTAGCACATTTATTAACACCAATTGGTTTAGTACAACGACAATCGATTGATCTTTACATGAAGGATTGATTTTTAATATACTTCAAATGCAATAAACATTGACAACATAAAAGCAATAATGTTTGACGTTCATTTCAATTCAAAGTGAGAAAGAATGAATCCAAATGATAATCAATATTTTGAAAAGACTACGTAAGAACAAACGGAAAATGCAGTGCAATTATTTTTTATGCAAAGGGATGCTACACTTTGAGGTAGGAAGTTGTTTCCTAGTCTTTTATGTATACTCCCTCTTGGACAGCAAGTCCTTCCTCTGAACTCTGTGATCGTCACTCTTCAATTCTTCAATAAAGGCCGTTTTCAAATAAAGTGTCTAAGAAAAAAACATTGAAATGGCTGAATGACTTGCTCTGCAAATAAATAAAAAAAAATCGCATTCATCTATCAGATAACGGAAAACAAAAATTCACAAAATGAATAAGAAAGCGATCCCGGAATTTCAGTTGACTGAACTATTGCTGATCGGTTCAACTAACAATCCCGATATTCCGGCTGGAGAGGGAGAGTTTGTGGTAAATTGATTGAAAAACAATCTCGATATGTGTTTGGGAAATTAAAATTTTAAGGTTGAAACAAATGTACTCACGCGCACGTAATCTCCACTTGATGATATCCACCAGGGCCGGCCCTATACTGAAGCCACAAAGACCGCGGTCTTAAGCCCAACGGTGCCGGAAGGGCCCAACGGTACATGTTTCGCTAAAAGAAAAAATAAATTTCGTATTGGTTTAGGTTTCCCGGGCGTTGCCCCCCCCCCCCCACGAGTTGGCGCTGCTCCCTCGACCCCGTTTCGATTGCGTTAACATTATTTCGTTCGGCAACTCGTATGCAAGAGATTACAAAAATATTTATGAAAAAAATATCTAACAAAGTGTCTCAATAAAAAATTTTACTTGGCTCAAAAGACTACTTTGTAGGTATGTTTTGAGACTATCAATAAATTGAATTTTGTATTTACGGATGTTAAAAATGCGATAAATATGTTTTTAAAAAAAAAAAAACTTCAACTAAAAGGCCAATTCGAAGACTTGGCATTAACCTCAATATATGCCAGGGCTGTCCCTGATAACCACAAAGTAGTGTATAAAGATGTTTTGACTAAAACTGAAAAATGCAGCAAATGTATGGCTGGTAATTTAACAACTACGAATGAATTCTTTGATATATAGTCTTGTAAATTGTTGATCACCATGTATCAAAATCTAAGCTAATTTTTCCTACATTTGATAGTTCTTTTGAAGGGTTACATTGGATAGTTTGACCAGGGATTTAAGTCTGTTACAGTGAACATTGCTTCTAAAATCAGTTGTTTTTGCTAGCGGGAGGTTCAATCACAACTAATGACCCATGAAAGGTTGTTGGCTATTCAACAGAAAACCATCATCTTTTGTAAACTGTTGCCATCATACAGGGCCGGCCCTCGCTTGTATTGGGCCTAAGACCAAGCTCCCGAATTGGGCCTTTTAGTTGAAATTGTTTTTTTTTAAAACATACTTATTGTTAGATATTTTTTCATAAATAAATATTTTGGTTATCGTTTGCTACGAGTTGTCGTACGAATTAATGTTATCGCAACGAAACGGGGTTCGACCTGCCCGGTCAGGTCGCGGTGGGTCGAGGGGGCAGCGTCCCTTCGCAGGGGTCGAGGGGGCAGCGCCAACTCGTGGGGGTTCGGGGGCAACGCCCCCGAAACCTAAATCAATGCATGCATCAGTTCATGAAGGGATATGCATTTTCAGATACACGCATTTTCGAACTGATATGTACTTACCATTTTGTGTAAGGGTTGCATGCTTTCATCCGGTGCAAGGAGTACATCCATTCGTTTATGGGGTACTTGCAACGTATAAAAGACATAAGTATGAAGACGAAAATCCATAAATTTGACAACATCATTAGAAAAACTTTGAGTGTTCTCCGGTTTGATTCAAACAAGTCACCGTTTGAATCAAACACCCCCATCGTATCCCGAAAGAGATTTTCATTTGATCCCTTAGTGACAAATCGTGTTGGACAAAACATCTCTTAAAAGACAACGTTATTAACGTGCTTTGGAGTTTCTAATTCTCTGTCAAATCCTAAGTACTATATTTTTTCCAACACTTATCGCATTTTTAACATCCGTATATGCAAAAAATTAATAAAACTTGTTTGTATATATCTATTTTTTTAGGTCAAGTAATTTTTTTTTATTAGGGCCTTTATCAATTAGAATAAAAAAAAAATTTGGGCCTCTACCAAAAAAAGAAAATTAACATATTTTTTTAGGTTGGATCGGATTAAATCTACACGATTTTTTTTTTTTTTAAGCGAAACACGTACCGTCGGGCCCCGGGCGCAAAACGAAATTGGGCCTAAGACCCGGGTCTCGAAGGCCTTAGGGGAGGGCCGGCCCTGCCATCATTTTCCCTTTATGTTTGATTATTGATGGCGTATTTCAGATAGCTTCGATAGTCGTCATTCTAGCCTGAAAATCCAACATATCTGGACCTCAAAATTCGTCATCTCAGAATTCTTTGTCTCGCGGAGTCTATGTTATAAAATTGGATTAGCATTAGGGTTTATGTTAAAGTGTCCACAATTGGGTACTTGTGATTGTTTCACCCACCATACTAATAGTTGGACTTCCCACATTTCATAACCTAGGTTTTGGAATGATGCCCCACATCTTATATGGGTTTGGACCTAGATTTTCTACAATATCAGATTAGAACTGAACGTAATGAGGTTGAAGGGATCCATTTTGCCATTTGTGGGAGAACGTGCACGGGGTGTTGGAAATCATGGATGCAAAATAAAATTTGCGATGAATGATGTGGGAACGTGGAGTCCAAGACATTTTTTTTTAACTAACTTGAGTTCTCCATTAATTTAGCAAGATGATGAACCAAGTACCCTTTTGTCGAAGTTGTTGGCAGGAGTAGACCTGGCCAAAACAAACCGTGACCGTCGGTTGGAACCGGCGGTTTGGTCAACCGCCGGTTTGTGGAACCGTCGGTTGGGGATTTTTGGAGCCGAAACCGGACCGGAACCGCCGGTTGGAAACCGGCCCAACGTTATAATTTGCAACGGCTATTTTTTTTTTATTTTTAATTTTTCTCCCAAACACCTCAAAAAAATTCCTATAAATACTACCCTATTCAATTTCAAAAATCATACACCAATCTTCTCTCAATTCTTACATCTTCTACTCATTTCTTTGATTATCAAGTTTGTTTAGTTGTTAAAAACAACAATCAAATTTATTTTACGATACCGATTTTTGAAGTTGTTCTGATTTAATCGTTACTTCAATACGGTTTTAGTTATAAGTAAATTTGGTTTTGTATTTTATTCAACTAATTTTTTTGCACGTGTAAAAAAAATTCAATTTTATAATCAAATTTACATTACTAGACCGAAATTTGAAGTTGTTCTGATTTAATCGTTACTTCAATTCGGTTTTAGTTATAAGTAAAATTGGTTAGTTAATTTAATTTATTTTATAACCGTTATATTTAATTTAGATTTTGTACAATGTCAAGAAGAGGTGCATCAACATAAGGCAATCAAAATGTTACTTTTCGTGATGACACGGTTGTGCCGGAATCGGATGATCTTGTTGGTGGCTATAGACCTCAATATTATACAGACCCTGTCACCGGTAATCAAATTTCGATTCCTCAGTTCGACACACCTTACAATCAAGATGATTTTGATAGTCATTACGACGATATAATGTCTCAACCCGGAAATTTTAACATCAACCTTAACGAAGGTGAAGATTGTAAGGTGTAGTGCCTTGAAAGACAATTATCTAATTATTTTAAGACAGATTTAATAATTCATCTTATTATATGAAAATATGCTTATATTAAGACACTACTGAAAACCCTAAGTATATTGATTATGTAATCACATAACTCAGTGTATGGCTATACACACGAGGATTGAATTTTTGAGATATACTTAAAATTAACTTAGTCCGTAGCGTTTTTAATCAAGAGTACAGGTCTCATGATTAATTTGCTAATAATGCGCCCAGAACACTTTAGGTGTGACAGTCTTATCCGGACTGTCGGTAATAGGGTACCTAGTGGGGCATTTATATATGGTGATAATCATATAGGGCTAGACCGATTTGATTTGAGTTCTCGATATAATTCCGTAATCGAGAAGTCTTATCGAATTACAAGATGATCATATATGGATTAATCTCAATCCTGAGTGATCACAGTCTGCTACTTAGTCCAAAGTAGGGTTTGATGTGTTAGTTAAGGATCACTTCGAAGTATGTGGTCTAACACTTCTCGTTGGCTCTATTCTGGAATGAGTGAGTGGTCTGTGACTTCACAGTTATGGAATCCATTCCTTCCTGCGGGAAGTAGACAGACAGTTCCCTTATTTGTTAATCCTAGAAACTGATCGATCCGCGGAGTTCATATTATATTAGTTATGAACTAATTTATCACTAGGGGGTTAATGGTAAATAAGGATAAGAGGTTTCGAGAAGGGTTTACGGAGATATCCCAAATCGAAACGAACAGTCTATGGAGGATTTATCCGTATGTAATTATTATATCAGTGGACGCTTATCGACTCAAAGTTGAGTGTAAGTTTATATCTATATTCACTAGAGTTCAGTTTCGGGTTTATGGTGGTGTAATCCCGGAATTAATAGATTGAATATTATTGTTCGATCTGACGAATAATTTTATTTAATTTATTGTAGCTACTGAATATGGGTCTATGGTCCCCGACGTGGCTCATAATATAGCATATATGTTTTCTCGTCGTTTCACCTCAATTAATATTAAATGGTTGGATTGGAATATTTAATACATATGTGGATTAATTGTTTAGTTGGACTAAATAATTAAATACACGGAAAAGACTTTTTTTTGTGGACTCGGCCCAATGTGATGAATTGCGTGTACCCTTGGGTTTAGGGAGTAAGGGGCGCATTTTGTTTTTATTATTTGTTGGGAAATCTGTTTTCTTGATAAATAATAAGACATGTGATTAAATTATTTATTTGTTAAATAATTTAAGGAAAAGAAAATCTTTTGTATATCCTGATTAATTTAGGAATATTCTAGATTTATCTTTTCAAGGAAAATGATTATTTTGATTGATTTTGTATTAATTAAATAATGTCTTGGAAACTAGGATTTTCTCTCCTATATAAAGAGAGTTCTCCGAAGCCTAAGATCACATGATAATTTCGAAAATTATAAGGAGTATTTGGCTTTGATATTTCGGCCTAAATACTAGGGTTTCGAGTTGGGATAATCCTCGGGATTATTCCGGTAGTATATCGAGGAGGTTCGGTGGCTTGAAACACCATCCACCTGGTGGTGCTTGGAGACACACGTTGGAAGACTTTGGCTTCTCAACTAAGCTCTCAACTAGCTCGGATTGGATTACTCTTTTGTTCTTGGAGTTTATTCACTATAAACTGGTAAGCAATCTAACTCCCTCGTAGGTTAGATCTATTATTTTATGTATTTTGGTTGTTAGATCTAGATCATATATTTATTCCGCTGCGTAATCGGGTCAATCTATGATTGATCCGGCGATATTACATCCTACAAAGATAATGATGAAGTCGACGTTGATGATGATCATGATGTATTTCCGAATGCTTACCGTCCTTGACAAGGACGTGGTGGGAGTCGGCGTGGTGCTAGTGCTGATCCTGCTCCTACTCCCGAGTCAGTCGATTTAGATGGTGGTGAAAGTACCCGATCCAAAGCACAAGAAAAAAGGTTAACATCGAGAATTTTTACGGAATTTTTCACAAAGGTTCTTCGGACTGATGAAATAGCATTAGCTAACCCCGGAAAGTATTTCTTCGGGGTGTGCAATTTCTGTGGCCAAAAATACCAATTTAAACATGCCGGTGGTTATGGAACGATGCGGGGTCACATTTTAAATAAACACCCGGAAAAATTGGAATACGGCGCTTCTCAAACCCATCTAAACATGCCGAGCTCCAGCGGAGGTAACACAAATCCACTCTTTATTTATACTCATGATAACTGTAGAGATCTAACCACGGATCTTATTGCGGGGATGGGTCTTCCTTTTAGCTTTCCTGAGAATCTTATTTTCGAATCTTATGTACAAGGGGCTTTGCAGCCGGCTTTTACTCGTATCCCTCGTGCAACGGTTACTAGGGATTTCAGAAATAAATTTATTAAACGACAAAATATTATTATATAAAGTTTGAAGAAAAATAAATTCCGAATATGTGTATGTGCCGATATTTGGGAGGATGGGAGGATCAATAATTTTTATTTGGGCGTGTCGGGTCACTGGATTGACAACACTTGGATTGTCCAAAAAAGGTTGCTTGTTTTTCGTTTATTTAACGAGACTCGTAATACTTCTAACATTGCATCTTTATTAGTTGATATTTTTGAGGAATACGATTTAAAAGGTAAAGTTTTTTCTATTGCGTTTGACAATCCTTCAAACAACACTGCTTCTATTCCCGACTTATCCCGATATTGTGAACCTCTTTGTAACGGTCAATTTTTTCATGTTAGATGTTTATGCCATATTTTTTTATTTATGTGTAAAGGATGGCCTAAAAGTTTTTGACCATAATATTAATGCGATAAAAACTGTGATTTCACATATTTTAGGTTGAAATATTCTTGTTAATAAATGGTATAAATTTCTTAAAGAGAAAGGTCATCGCCAAGTCAAACTGCCGCAAGATATACCGCATAGGTGGAACACGACTTATGATCTTTGGAAAAAAACAAACAAAATTAAAAATACCTTTGTGAATTTTTAAAAACAACATTTGAAGGCTGTGAAACCTTCTGGATAAAATGAATTTGAAACGACAGAAGGGAGCGACATCGTCATCCGATCAATGTATAGAGATATCCAAATTTTTAAACACAACAATTGAAGGCTGTGAAACCGATTCCTATGATTTTGACTTCGACTTATTGAAGCGGTGGAAGAGACATGCTAAAGAATTTCCAGTGCTAGCAATGATGGCGGTCGAGTTTTTAAGTTGTCCTGTTTCAACCGTCACTGTTGAACGAACTTTCGGCATGACAGGATATTTGCTTACCAATAAAAGATGTTCGCTTCATCCCACCACTTTAGAGAAGCAAATGTGTTGTCAAGATTGGGTACGAGCCGAGAATAGGGTGCAAGACATTGAATCAGAAGATGAGGAGTCACAGTTCGAAGGCGGTGACACTGAAACTTCAGGAGTAACAAGAGCTCGAAATATCGACATCGATTAAAGGTACGCAATTTATATCTTACTTATATATTTGTTACAATTCATAGAACAACTATAAAAGATTAAAAAAAAAACTATAACAAACTATTAAAAACTATATATAAAAAAAACCCGATAAAAGACCAAAGACTACAAAAAAAAACCATAAAAAACACCCGATAGAAACTATAAAAACCTATTAAAAATAACTATAAAAACCTACTACTAAAAACTAAAAAAAAACTATAGAAAACAATTAAATAACCATATACAAACATAAAAAATTATATGAAACTATAAAATACAAACACATAAGAATACTATAAAAAACTACAATAAAACAAAAATTTAAAAAAAACTATAAAGAATACAAAAAACAATAAAAACCTATAAAAAAAACCATAACAACACTTCACAAAACTTATAAAAAAAAAGGGAAGGGGCCACAAGGACAAAAAAATTAATAAATGGGTCTGGAAGGACAAAAATCACAATTATTACTTTAAAATTGTTACTTCACGTGTTAATGTTACTTTGTTTTCACAATTATTCTTCACTATTTATTATATTCCACATTTGTTACTTCATAAATGTTACTTTTGTCCTTATTAAATTACAGTTTCCTTCTATCCCGATTTTTTGATAATTTTTTCTTTCTGGACAAAAATCTATAAAAAAAACTATAAAATACTTTAATAAAAACAATAATAAAAATAACTATAAAAACCTTTACAACAGACTATAAAAGACTAAAAAATAAACAATAAGAACTACGTTCGCTTTGATTTTTTTATATGTGTTGTGCCTTCGACACGATTACATATAAAAGATACGTAGGCAACCGAATTACCGGTACAAGCGTTGAAAAAATAACACAATTTTTCAAAATAACATTATTTACATATAAATAAAATAACACAATATTAATATTATATTTAAAACCAAATAAAAACTATTTATAAATAAATATATAACACAATATATCTCACATATATTTAATAAAACAACATTTATAATCAACGTATACTTAAAACCGACCCAAAAAACTTATAAAAAAACATATAAAAGACTTTTAAAAAACAATAATAAAAATAACTATAAAAATCTTTACAACAAACTATAAAAGACTAAAAAATAAACAATAAGAACTACGTTCGTTTTGATTTTTTTATATGTGTTGTGCCTCCGACACGATTACATATAAAAGATATGTAGACAACCAAATTACCGGTACAAGAATTGAAAAAATAACATAATTTACATATAAGAAAAATAACACAATATATCTCACATAATATTTAATAAAACAACATTTATAATCAACGTATACTTAAAACCGACCCAAAAAACATATATAAAAACATATAAAAGACTTTTAAAAAGACAATAATAAAAATAACTATAAAAACCTTAACAACAAACTATAAAAGACTAAAAAATAAACAATAAGAACTACGTTCGCTTTGATTTTTTTATATGTGTTGTACCTCCGACACAATTACATATAAAAGATACGTAGGCAACCGAATTACCGGTACAAGCGTTGAAAAAATAACATAATTTTTCAAAATAACATTATTTACATATAAATAAAATAACACAATATTAATATTATATTTAAAATCAAATAAAAACTATTTATAAATAAATATATATTACATTCGCTTTAGTAATTATAGTGAAAAGAATAATAATTTGTTATTGAAATGAAAATAATAAATATTATATGAAAATGAAAAGAAAAAAAATTTATGAAATTTTAAAACCGTGGCCTGAACCGGGAGCAAACCAGGCGAACCGTGAACCGGCACAAACCGGCAACCGACGGTTTTGAACCTCCAACCACCGGTTTTTCAAACCGCCGGTTCGTCAAACCGCCGGTTCATTAAACCGACACTGTTCAAAACCGCCGGTTCCGGTTCCGGTCCGGTCCGGTTGCTCCATTTGGCCAGGTCTAGGCAGGAGCGGTAGAGGGGAAAGGGTTGAGACATTTGAATCCCCGCTTGAGAAGTCGTGTCTAATTTTCCGGATCTCCCCCCGGTTGATCCGCACTTAAGTTCTGCATCTTCCCTCCTCCACATCCACCACCACATTTGTAGATGAGCAGACTTTGAAATCATTCCCATGTCCAACGCATTATCTCTATAAACAGTATACTGAATTTTATGCAACGTAAGGCCATTACCCACAGAAAATCTCAATTATATCACACCATGTATGGATTATATGACACACATAAAGATAAAGGCTTAACACAAATCAACATTTTTTCCTCCCCTGCAATACTTAAAAATGAATCAACCAACATAATGTAGCAAACTATATATAATTAATTTGACAAAATGAAACGAAGCAAATCAATATAACATAGTAATCCATTTTGAGGATGCACATGACTTTTGAATTATAGAGTAATTCGAAGCAAAATGTACCTTCTCATCTTCTTCCGCGCCATATATAATGCATCACCTTCCATCCAAAGCAGAATCTTTACTCAAACAAAAAAAAAAAGACAAAAAAAAAAAAAAAATAGAAATCAACTTTAAATTTGACCTAAAACAAATACCAGAATATGACAAAAAATAAATAAACAAAATACTATATACTCAAAAATATGCTAGTTTTTTTTTTTTTTTTCAATACGGAACCTGATTTCATGGAGGGTGAGACTTGAGAGATCTGCACATCTAAGATTCAAGTGATATTGACACCAAAATCGAATACTTGAGAATCCGTAAGCAATTGATTGAAGAGATACCAAGTGGAGAATGAGGCAAAATCTGCGTTCTGCAACATAGTGAAATTACGGATGGGGGCCGGCCCAAAAAGAAGCGGAGGAAGCATTGGCTTAAGGCCCAACCATTCCGGAGGCCCGAAAATACGTGTTTTACAACAAACGATAATTAACAACGATATTTACAAAATATTCAAATATATTCTTGTCAGCTATTGTAGTTCAGTTGATTAGAATATTTGGCTCTTTCTTGAGAGACTTGAGTTGAAGTCGCGGCTACAACAGATTTATTTTTACTCCTTTAAACCGATTTGAGTTTTTTTTTTGTTTCTATTATTTCGGTCAATTTATTGACTCATTTAAACAACTTTGGTCCTTTTGAACCCTGATATATTAGCATCCTCCAATATATGTATACATAGGTGGTTTCTATAGGCTAAATTACAATTTTAGTCCTCTAACTAGACACATTTTCGATTTTGGTCTTGGATTTTCTCCGGCGACAATTTTAGTCCTGTAAGTGGTCTTGTTTTTGCAAAAATAGTCTTTTCGACGCTTTGAAAGACCACTTACAGGACTAAAATTGTCTCCGGAAAAGACCAATTTTAGTCCTGTAAGTGGTCTTTCCGGCGTTCAAGACTATTTTTGCAAAAACAAGGCCACTTACAGGATTAAAATTGTCGGCGGAGAAAAACCAGGACCAAAATCGAAAAACGTGTCTATTTAGAGGACCAAAATTGTAATTTAGCCCTCCAATATATATACCGAAATGAGTATAAATAGGTACAAGAGAGGATCCTTACAAGAGAGGATCCTAGCTAGTAAAGTAAAAGTAATCTAGAGCCGGCTACAATAAATGCTAGAGTCGGCTATGTCATGCTATTACATAATAGGACAAAGGATAGTTACTTTATGACTATTAGGACATATTAATTGTTTATTCAATGCAATTAATATGTCTCGTGATACAAAGTAACACGTTATAATGTAACATGTTATGAGTATAATAATAATGTAATATTAACCATAGTATTTCCACACCCCCTCAACCGGGTTGTATATGTTTATACGGCCAACCAAGTTTGCTACCCAATCTGTGCCGAACATAAGTGGTGGTATGGCCTTGGTGAGAATATCGGCATTCGATCTGCGAGGGAACATACTTGGAGTTGAATAATCTTGGCATCAATCTTCTCCTTTAGGAAGTGTCTGTCAATGTCCACATGTTTGGTTTTATCATGATGGATGGATCCTCTCGCCATGCATAAGGCTGAATTATTGTCACGAGCGAGTGTGATAGGTTGTTTGAAGAGGTTCTTTGAAGTTCGGTGAGTACCCTTTTTAGCCACGAGCTTCACAAATGCCAAGTACAAGTGCCACGAGTTCGGCTTGAAGATCGCTTCTTGACACGAGAGTCGTTTCTTGCTCCTCCAAGTAACTAGGTTTCCCCATACATATGAGCAATAGCCTGTGGTAGATCTTCCGTCAATGTGACATCCGGCCAAATCGGCATCGGTGTAGACCTTGATTGATCTATCGGGAGACTTGGTGAAATGTAAGCCCTGGCCGGGAGTGGACTTCGGGTACCTCGGTATCCCGTTCACGACATCCCAATGTTGCTCGGTAGGGCAATGCATGAACCGGCTAACCAAGCGACGCCATATGCAATATCGGGTCTTGTATGGGACGGATAAATGAGTTTCCCTACAAGTCTTTGATATTGATCCTTTCGACAAGAATGTCACCATGCACGGGGTATTACGGGGTCTACTCTGGGGATACGACGGGTTTGCATCCCGGATGCCGGTTTCTTTCGGCGGGTCCGGCCACATACTTCCTCTCCGTGAAACGGATATACCCCGGCCGTTGTTCCTAGCTATTTCCATACCAAGAAAGTACTTGAGGTAGCCCAAATCTTTAACTTGAAATACTTTTGCCGGCGGGGGTCTTCAAGTGTTGGATCTCGGCGGGGTCATCACCGGTAAGGATGATATCATCCACATAGACAATAAGAATGGACCTTTTCGGTTTGTTGTTTTGATAAACATTGTGTGATCGAGTTGCATTGATGGTATCCAAAGGCTTTAACCACGGTAGTGAGTTTGCCAAACCAGGCTCTGGGGACCGCTTTAGGCCATATAGAGATTTCCTCAATTTGCAAACTTTCCCTTGAGTGTGAGTATTGGAAAAACCGGAGGCACATTCATGTAGACTTCCTCGGTAAGGTCACCATTTAGGAAAGCATTCTTGATATCCAATTGGTGTAGAGGCCGATCAAGTTGGACGACAATTGAGATCGGTACTGACGGTGTTTAGTTTTGCCACGGTGCAAAGGTTTCCTTGTAGTCAAGGCCATATGTTTGAGTGAATCCCCTTGCAACCGATCTAGCTTTGTATTTGTCAATAGTACCATCGGCATTGTACTTGATAGTGAACGACCATTTGCGGTATTGTCTTCTTTCCATGTGGGAGAGAGGTGAGATCCCAAGTATGGTTGTCAAGGAGAGCAGTCATTTCAGTTTTGACAGCTGCCTTCCACTTATCATGTTGGAGAGCTTCCTGTATATTCTTAGGAATAGAGTGAGAATCCAAGTCCTGTGTAAACATGGCAAAAACAGGTGATAACTGATCATAGGATAGATAATTATGAATAGAGTGGTCAGTAGTGCAAGATCTCTTTCCCTTCCTGATAGCAATAGGTCTGTCATCAACGTCAGCAGGCTGCTGAGAGTCAGTGGGGTGCTGAGGTTCAGTCTGCTGTGACTCAGTAGGTTGCTGAGTGTCAGTAGGCTCGGTTCAGCAGGCTCTGGGTCAGTAGACTCTGGTTCAGGGAGGTTGCTGAGGATCAGTAGGATGCTGAGAGTCAGTGGGGTGCTGAGGTTCAAGAGTTTGCTGAGGGAAAGGATTTAGTTCAAGTTCAATCAGGTTTCCATCAGTGACTGCCTCAGTGGACTTGCTGTAGTAAGGAGTCCTTTCAAAGAATTTTACATCCATAGAATTGTAAAATCTCTTTTCGAAGGAGAGTAACACTTGTAACCTTTCTTGTCCTTTGCATATCCTAGGAAAATGCACTTGTGAGCTTTGGGATCAAGTTTGCTTCGTGTTGGGCATGGATATAAACAAATGCGGTACAACCAAAGATTTTTGGTGGTAATTGGGAGATAAGATGAGGGCATGAGTGTGTGGTCGGGAGGGTTTGGATAGGAGTTTTGAAGCCTAACACTCTGCTGGGAAGTCTTGTTGATTAAGTAAGTGGCGATTAATATAGCTTCACCCCACATATACTTTGGGACATGGGTAGTGAACATGATTGATCTAGCCATCTCCAAGTAGGTGCCTGTTCTTTCTCTCGGCAACCCCATTTTGTTGAGGTGTTTCCACACAACCGCCGATATGGACAATCCCCTTATTCATCAAGAAATTACGAGGTTAGACTCATAGTATTCAAGAGCATTATCGAGTCTTTAAGATCTTGATCTTAGTGTCAAATTGAGTAGAGATCATGTTGTAGAATTCTGAAATACGGTCCAACTTCGATTTATTCTTCATTAAAAACAACCATGTGTTTCGGTATGATCATCAATGAAAGTGACAAACCACCTTTTTCTGTTATACTTTTTACCCTTGAAGGTCCCCATACATCACTATGAATTAAAGTGAAAGGTGTGGAAGGCAAATGAGGTAGTTTGGCATACACAGATTTGGTAAGTTTGGCAAATTGACAAATATCACATTGAAGATCATTGACATTACATCCTTTAAATAATTCAGAATTACGGACTTCAAATAACCAAAACTTGGATGTCCTAGTCTATAATGCCATAACATGATATTATCTAAGGTTTGAGTGCGAGTGCCGAGGCAGATTCGGTCTTCGGTCTTCGTCTTCACGGGGTCGACCACATACAATCCTAAGCGAGGGTTTAGCCCTCCCAATCACTTCCCGTGAAGAAGGGTCTGGAAAGTGCACCGATTCTTATTAAAAACAACGATCCAATTTAAATCTTTTGCAAGTCTACGACGATATGAGATTGCGGTCTAATTTTGGAACAAATAGGACATCCTTTAGACATATCTTATTAGTGAGTTTAACATTTCCAAAACCTTTTGCACGAGAAATGGATCCATCGGCGATCTTAACATTGTGAATTTGTTGACATGGCATAAGGTGAGTTATGAGGTTTTTATTACCGGTCATATGGGAGGAGGCCCCGAATCAACAATCCATGTTTCATTACTAATAGAAGAGTAGAATTTACCTGCACTAGCCTGAGTAGCCGTGTCAGTAGAGGTACTACCTTCTTTTTGTTGAGTGAGGAAAGCTTTGAAAGCAGCAAACTGAGCATTCAACTTGTTGTCATTCTCCTCTTCATGGACATGCCACCCGACTTTCCCCGGTAGGTTTGAGAGATTTAGGCATGCCATGTAGCTTCCAAAGCAAGTGTCCTTGGTGTGATTTGTGCGTTTGCGGTGCTCACGAACAACTTTCCGGTTCTATCGGTAGGCTTCCGACGGTCCTCGGTAACTTCGGCGCTTCCCGATGGTCGGCGGGGTAGCACTCTCGGCGGGGTTGTCGGTAGGGGAGTTCGGCGGCATCACTTTCCTCCTGCTTTCCTCATGTTTGACTTCAGCAAACATGGATTTGAGATTGGGGAGAGGTTTTGTGGCAAGGATTCTTCCTCTAACATCATCAAGGGCAGGATTCAGAGCACTTGCATCAGTGTCTCTGAATAGAGTCTCTACCTTACAGATTCTAACATCATTTACAGAATCTCTACACATAGTCACATGTACCAGAATCTCTACCGTACTACAATAATAAAGTAACTGTAAACCAAAATAATTATGACATATTTACAAAAACAAATACACATATAAATAATTTATTTTCTATTATTATAGTGATAAATATTACCTTGTATGGATATTCAAAATATGTATAGAAGATCTTATTAATGAAATATTTCTAGAAAGCATTTTTTGTGACACGAAATATATATATATATATATATATATATATATATATATATATATATATATATATATATATATATATATATATATTGATGTTAGAAATAGCAAAAACTTGAATCGTAAAAAAATTCGGATTGCGGTAGATATAGAGTATGATGTCCAATTTTATCCGAATCTGTTGAATAGAGATCATGTATACGATTCGATGCGGACATTTTAGTTGGATCTGGAGCTGTATATACAGATTTACCACCTTTTACAGATTCTAATGCGAGTGCTCTCAGTCCAGTAAGAAACTTGAATACTCTCTTTTTCTCAATAATGTCCTTATAAAGGGCAGCATCCTTGACATCATTCCAGGGGTGAGTTTCCGGCATATCTAGGTGTTGCCATGCCCTAGACAAGTTGATTGAAGTATTGAGTTACGTACATATCTCCTTGCCTCAGCTTTTGGATCCGAGCTTCAAGTTCATACACTTCGATGTATTGTCTTTCTTGGAGTAAAGATCCCCGGCATTATCCCGCATTTCCTTTGCGGTATCATACATCATAAAGTTCTCACTAATCTCTTTTGTCATTGATCTTGTGAGAATGGTCATGACTTGATTATTAGCGGTATCCCATGATTCAAATCCTGGGTCATCTTCGACGAGGGCGGGTTTAGAGCCGGACGGGTATCCCATCTTACCTTGTCCAGAGATGTACATTTTCATAGATCTTGACCATAGCAAATAGTTGTTGCCATCAAGTCTATGATTAGTATAAGATGAAGATTCGGTGACCCCCTCTGGCGAGGAGGCACTGGGACTCAACCGAAGGTGAGGAAGCTTCGGATAGTGAAGACATTCTTGATTCGAATAGGTTGCTTGAGAGTTTGCAGCGGATTTCAGGAATTTAAGGCTCCGATACCATGAAGAGAGTTTGAGAAAGTAATAATACTTGAGTAAACTCCAACTTGTTTATTCATGTTGAAAGAATGAGTATAAATAGGTACAAGAGAGGATCCTTACAAGAGAGGATCCTAGCTAGTAAAGTAAAAGTAACTAGAGCCGGCTACAATAAATGCTAGAGTCGGCTATGTCTATGCTATTACATAATAGGACAAAGGATAGTTACTTTATGACTATTAGGACATATTAATTGTTTATTCAATGCAATTAATATGTCTCATGATACAAAGTAACACGTTATAATGTAACATGTTATGAGTATAATAATAATGTAATATTAACCATAGTATTTCCACATATACCGACACCCTTTTTTTCATTTACTTCTCGCGCGCCATATATGTTTTTTTTTTTTACTTTCGGCACCACACTAGAAATGTGAGTGCCACTAACGTTCCTTTTCGATAATATCGTTAGTGGATTGACATTTTTCACCTATGATACATTTATTTATTTTTTTGATTGGAAAAAGACACAGAAGAAAAAAATAATATATATATATATATATATATATATATATATATATATATATATATTCTACAAAAGAGATGTTTAATTTTACTACTTTATAGGTATGTTTTGAGGCTATCAGTGAATTGAATTTTGTATCTACAGATGTTAAAAGCGCTATATTGAAATAGTATTTTGTAAATATGTTTTTTCAAAAAAAAAAAAATAGAACTAAAAGGCCTAATTCGACAACTTCGCCGAAGACCCAAAAAAATTCCAGGACCTGCCCTGGGTGGGGCGTTGTGGGGAGTTTTTGGACATAGATCATGGGAAGTTTACCCGGGAGTTAGTGGGGTGTTTTGCCACAAATTTTAGAATGGTAGTAGTACAAATCCTACTTGGTTCATCATGACTAATGAGATATTTCATGTTTATAATGGACCCCAACATGTTAAAAAAACACACCAATAATAAATTATGAAATTGGTGATTTGATGGTCTTGCACTTGAATCATCCTAAAATTAGTGGTGTTTTGCATGTATACACAATTAAAGAGGCAGGGTTTATTTATTTATTTATTTTTTTGGTGTAAACCGGATCTTCATTAAAAACTTTGTAAAAAACATATGTACAACGCACGCCACATAGTTCAAACGCTAATTAAACCGTACATAATAAACTGCAACAAATAGAATAACTATCTTCCCCAAGCTATTTTCAACTCCCTGGCCCTGCGAACTGCCTGTGATACAAAAACGTCCACCGGTGGGCGTTGGGCGCCCGTTTGATGCACCTCTTGATTTCGCCAATACCAAACTCCCATCATAATCTCACGGAACACGAACCTCCAATGATCGCATCGTCTTTCCCATGCATATCAAGGCTTAGACAATCATCCATCCACTCCCGACTATCCGCATTTCCAAAGAACCGGCGATGGTGCGCCGGAGCTACCACCTTTTTCCACGCAAAATAGATCCACCCGCAATCACGGAAAGCATGTAGTAAATTTTCTGTATGGCTTTGGCACACCCGACAAATATCATTATGTAGAATATGTCTGTGTGCAAGTAATTCTGCCGTAGGTAATGCTTTACGATGAAAGAGCCAAAGAAGCATATTTCCTCGTTGTGGACCCTTAAAGGCCCACACCATTTTCAACTTTTTATCCTCCTCCTTCGAGCTCGTCATATCCAGTTGTGCATTATACGCACTCAAGACGTCAAACTTTTTGGACGGTGTCGCCAACCACTCGACCCGTCCTTCCACAGTGACATTAAAAACATCCTTTAAGCACTCCGCAGCCGCGCATATATTTCGCCAGAGTATGGAACAGTTTGCTTTGGGCTTATCCAATGGGTTACCATATTTGGCTCTTAGCACCCTTACCCAAAGCACGTCTTTACCTACCGGTATTTTCCATGCCACCTTAGCCAGGAGAGCAGTGTTCATAATGCTTAATCGTCGTAATCCAAGACCCCCCATGGTTTTCGGAAGGCAGACGTCTCTCCAAGCAACGTAATGTAGTCCCGCCTTCTGGTCATCCCCTGCCCAGAGAAATGAATGTGCCACTTTTTCTATCTCCTCAAGAACAGTATTCGGAATGCGTGCCGTTTGCATAAAGTAATACGATATGGTCATTAAGGTTGACTGTATGAGGATATTACGCCCAGCCCGAGATAGCACCTTCGCCTTCCATGTCTGAAGCTTCGCACGGACTTTGTCGACAATAAACCCATAATTAGCCTTTGTCCCTTTACTGGTCAACGGTATACCCAAATATTTCCCTAAGTCGTAAGTGCAGGCCATCCCTAGTCGTTGGGATATCTAGTCTACTACGGAGTTTCCCACATTTGGTGATACATAGAACTTTGATTTACTCACACTAACCTTCTGCCCTGAGAACGCACAAAAAGTTTGCAACACACCTTCCATAACTTCGGCTTGGCGTACCTAGGCTTCTGCGAAAAGCAGTAAGTCATCTGCAAAGAATAAATGGGAAACCCCCGGCCCTCCTCTAGAAATACGGAAGGGCTTCCACGCCCCTTCCCTTACCGATTCATCAATCAGCGTGCTCAGTACCTGCATCACCAAAACAAACAGATATGGTGCCACCGAATCTCCCGGTCTAAGACCGCGTTGTGGCTGAAACTCATCCAGTGTCACTCCGTTCCATAAAACTGATAAAGAAACTGAGGATATGCAGAACATAATCAACTCGTTATCTGTTCCGAGAATCTCATCATACCCATCAGCCGGCGGAGGAAATCCTAGTTCACCCTGTCATAAGCCTTTTCAAGATCAATTTTAACCACCATATACCCCTTCTTGCCTTCTTTCTTATTCATCGAATGCAATGCCTCTTGTGCTACAATCACATTATCCGACATTTGGCGCCCTGGGATAAACGCACTATGGCTACTTGGGATAATGAAGAGAGTTTGAGAAAGTAATAATACTTGAGTAAACTCCAACTTGTTTATTCATGTTGAAAGAATGAGTATAAATAGGTACAAGAGAGGATCCTTACAAGAGAGGATCCTAGCTAGTAAAGTAAAAGTAAAAAATAGAGCCGGCTACAATAAATGCTAGAGTCGGCTATGTACTATGCTATTACATAATAGGACAAAGGATAGTTACTTTATGACTATTAGGACATATTAATTGTTTATTCAATGCAATTAATATGTCTCATGATACAAAGTAACACGTTATAATGTAACATGTTATGAGTATAATAATAATGTAATATTAACCATAGTATTTCCACATATACCGACACCCTTTTTTTCATTTACTTCTGCCAGCGCCACATATGTTTTTTTTTTTTACTTTCGGCACCACACTAGAAATGTGAGTGCCACTAACGTTCCTTTTCGATAATATCGTTAGTGGATTGACATTTTTCACCTATGATACATTTATTTATTTTTTTGATTGGAAAAAGACACGGAGAAAAAAAAATAATATATATATATATATATATATATATATATATATATATATATATATATATATATATATATATATATATATATACAAAAGAGATGTTTAATTTTACTACTTTATAGGTATGTTTTGAGGCTATCAAGTGAATTGAATTTTGTATCTACGGATGTTAAAAGCGCTATATTGAAATAGTATTTTGTAAATATGTTTTTTCAAAAAAAAAAAAAAAAAAAAACTAAAAGGCCTAATTCGACAACTTCGCCGAAGACCCAAAAAAATTCCAGGACCGGCCCTGGGTGGGGCGTTGTGGGGAGTTTTTGGACATAGATTATGGGAAGTTTACCCGGGAGTTAGTGGGGTGTTTTGCCACAAATTTTAGAATGGTAGTGGTACAAATCCTACTTGGTTCATCATGACTAATGGGATATTTTATGTTTATAATGGACCCCAACATGTTAAAAAAAACACACCAATAATAAATTATGAAATTGATGATTTGATGGTCTTGCACTTGAATCATCCTAAAATTAGTGGTGTTTTGCATGTATACACAATTAAAGAGGCGGGGTTTATTTTATTTTATTTTATTTTTGTGTAAACCGGATCTTCATTAAAAACTTTGTAAAAAACATATGTACAACGCACGCCACATAGTTCAAACGCTAATTAAACCGTATATAATAAACTGCAACAAATAGAATAACTATCTTCCCCAAGCTATTTTCAACTCCCTGGCCCTGCGAACTGCCTGTGATACAAAAACGTCCACCGGTGGGCGTTGGGCGCCCGTTTGATGCACCTCTTGATTTCGCCAATACCAAACTCCCATCATAATCTCACGGAACACGAACCTCCAATGATCAGTATCGTCTTTCCCATGCATATCAAGGCTTAGACAATCATCCATCCACTCCCGACTATCCGCATTTCCAAAGAACCGGCGATGGTGCGCCGGAGCTACCACCTTTTTCCACGCAAAATAGATCCACCCGCAATCACGGAAAGCATGTAGTAAATTTTCTGTATGGCTTTGGCACACCCGACAAATATCATTATGTAGAATATGTCTGTGTGCAAGTAATTCTGCCGTAGGTAATGCTTTACGACGAAAGAGCCAAAGAAGCATATTTCCTCGTTGTGGACCCTTAATGGCCCACACCATTTTCAACCTTTTCTCCTCCTCCTTCGAGCTCGTCATATCCAGTTGTGCATTATACGCACTCAAGACGTCAAACTTTTTGGACGGTGTCGCCAACCACTCGACCCGTCCTTCCACAGTGACATTAAAAACATCCTTTAAGCACTCCGCAGCCGCGCATATATTTCTCCAGAGTATGGAACAGTTTGCTTTGGGCTTATCCAATGGGTTACCATATTTGGCTCTTAGCACCCTTACCCAAAGCACGTCTTTACCTACCAGTATTTGCCATGCCGCCTTAGCCAGGAGAGCAGTGTTCATATTGCTTAATCGTCGTAATCCAAGACCCCCCATGGTTTTCGGAAGGCAGACGTCTCTCCAAGCAACGTAATGTAGTCCCGCCTTCTGGTCATCCCCTGCCCAGAGAAATGAATGTGCCACTTTTTCTATCTCCTCAAGAACAGTATTCGGAATGCGTGCCGTTTGCATAAAGTAATACGATATGGTCATTAAGGTTGACTGTATGAGGATATTACGCCCAACCCGAGATAGCACCTTCGCCTTCCATGTCTGAAGCTTCGCACGGACTTTGTTGACAATAAACCCATAATTAGCCTTTGTCCCTTTACTTGGTCAACGGTATACCCAAATATTTCCCTAAGTCGTAAGTGCGCCATCCCTAGTCGTTGGGATATCTAGTCTACTACGGAGTTTCCCACATTTGGTGATACATAGAACTTTGATTTACTCACACTAACCTTACGCACGAGAACGCACAAAAAGTTTGCAACACACCTTCCATAACTTCGGCTTGGCGTACCTAGGCTTCTGCGAAAAGCAGTAAGTCATCTGCAAAGAATAAATGGGAAACCACCGGCCCTCCTCTTGAAATACGGAAGGGCTTCCACGCCCCTTCCCTTACCGATTCATCAATCAGCGTGCTCAGTACCTGCATCACCAAAACAAACAGATATGGTGCCACCGAATCTCCCGGTCTAAGACCGCGTTGTGGCTGAAACTCATCCAGTGTCACTCCGTTCCATAAAACTGATAAAGAAACTGAGGATATGCAGAACATAATCAACTCTGTTATCTCTTCCGAGAATCTCATCATACCCATCAGCCGGCGGAGGAAATCCTAGTTCACCCTGTCATAAGCCTTTTCAAGATCAATTTTAACCACCATATACCCCTTCTTGCCTTCTTTCTTATTCATCGAATGCAATGCCTCTTGTGCTACAATCACATTATCCGACATTTGGCGCCCTGGGATAAACGCACTATGGCTACTTGGGATAATGAGTTTGAGAAAGTAATAATACTTGAGTAAACTCCAACTTGTTTATTCATGTTGAAAGAATGAGTATAAATAGGTACAAGAGAGGATCCTTACAAGAGAGGATCCTAGCTAGTAAAGTAAAAGTAACTAGAGCCGGCTACAATAAATGCTAGAGTCGGCTATGTCTATGCTATTACATAATAGGACAAAGGATAGTTACTTTATGACTATTAGGACATATTAATTGTTTATTCAATGCAATTAATATGTCTCATGATACAAAGTAACACGTTATAATGTAACATGTTATGAGTATAATAATAATGTAATATTAACCATAGTATTTCCACACCCCCTCAAATCGGGTTGTATATGTTTATACGGCCAAGTTTGCTACTCAATCTGCCGAACATAAGTGGTGGTATGGCCTTGGTGAGAATATCGATTCGATCCGCCGAGGGAACATACTTTGGAGTTGAATAATCTTGGCATCAATCTTCTCCTTTAGGAAGTGTCCGTCAATGTCCACATGTTTGGTTTTATCATGATGGATGGATCCTCTCGCCATGCATAAGGTGAATTATTGTCACAAAGAGTGTGATAGGTTGTTGAAGAGGTTGTTGAAGTTCGGTGAGTACCCTTTTTAGCCACGAGCTTCACAAATGCCAAGTACAAGTGCCCCGAGTTCAACTTCAAGACGCTTCTTCTTGACACGATGAGGTCGTTTCTTGCTCCTCCAAGTAACTAGGTTTCCCCATACATATGAGCAATAGCTGTGGTAGATCTTCTCGTCAATGTGACATCCACCAATCGGCATCGGTGTAGACCTTGATTGATCTATCGGGAGACTTGGTGAAATGTAAGCCCCGGCCGAGTGGACTTCGGTACCTCAGTATCCTGTTCACAGCATCCCAATGTTGCTCAGTAGGGCAATGCATGAACTGGCTAACCAAACTGACGCCATATGCAATATCAGGTCTTGTATGGGACAGATAAATGAGTTTCCCTACAAGTCTTTGATATTGATCCTTTCTGACAGCAATGTCACCATGCACCAGGGTATTACTGGGGTCTACTGGGGATACAAGACGGGTTTGCATCCCAAAGATGCCGCTTTCCTTCAAAGCGGGTCCAAGACATACTTCCTCCGTGAAACGATATACCCCGGCCGTTCCTAGCTATTTCCATACCAAGAAAGTACTTGAGGTAGCCCAAATCTTTAACTTGAAATACTTTTGCCACGGGGTCTTCAAGTGTTGGATCTCGACGGGGTCATCACCGGTAAGGATGATATCATCCACATAGACAATAAGAATGGACCTTTTCTCGGTTTGTTGTTTTGATAAACATTGTGTGATCCGAGTTGCATTGATGGTATCCAAGCGGCTTTAACCACGGTAGTGAGTTTGCCAAACCAGGCTCTGAGGGGATCGCTTTAGGCCATATAGAGATTTCCTCAATTTGCAAACTTTCCCTTGAGTGTGAGTATTGGAAAAACCAGGGAGGCACATTCATGTAGACTTCCTCGAAGGTCACCATTTAGGAAAGCATTCTTGATATCCAATTGGTGTAGAGGCCGATCAAGTTGGACAAAGAATTGAGATCGGTACCACGACGGTGTTTAGTTTTGCCACGGTGCAAAGGTTTCCTTGTAGTCAAGGCCATATGTTTGAGTGAATCCCCTTGCAACCAGTCTAGCTTTGTATTTGTCAATAGTACCATCAGCATTGTACTTGATAGTGAACAGCCATTTGCAGCTGACTGTCTTCTTTCCATGTGGGAGAGAGGTGAGATCCCAAGTATGGTTGTCAAGGAGAGCAGTCATTTCAGTTTTGACAGCTGCCTTCCACTTATCATGTTGGAGAGCTTCCTGTATATTCTTAGGAATAGAGTGAGAATCCAAGTCCTGTGTAAACATGGCAAAAACAGGTGATAACTGATCATAGGATAGATAATTATGAATAGAGTGGTCAGTAGTGCAAGATCTCTTTCCCTTCCCGATAGCAATAGGTCCGTCATCAACGTCGCGCAGCCGCCGAGAGTCGGTGGGGTGCCGAGGTTCGATCCGCCGTGACTCGGCAGGTTGCCGAGTGTCGGTAGGCTCGGTTCGGCGAGGCTCGGGTCGGTAGACTCGGTTCGGGAGGTTGCCGAGGATCGCAGGATGCGAGAGTCGGTGGGGTGCCGAGGTTCAAGAGTTTGCC
Organism: Gentiana straminea; assembly: GCA_036785695.1. NCBI lineage: Eukaryota > Viridiplantae > Streptophyta > Magnoliopsida > Gentianales > Gentianaceae > Gentiana > Gentiana straminea. The sequence goes on along the minus strand of JAVUPR010000266.1, from coordinate 10,239,948 downwards.
GAGGGAAAGGATTTAGTTCAAGTTCAATCGGTTTCCATCGGTGATCGCCTCGGTGGACTTGCTCGTAGTAAGGAGTCCTTTCAAAGAATTTTACATCCATAGAATTGTAAAATCTCTTTTCGAAGGAGAGTAACACTTGTAACCTTTCTTGTCCTTTGCATATCCTAGGAAAATGCACTTGTGAGCTTTGGGATCAAGTTTGCTTCGTGTTGGGCATGGATATAAACAAATGCAAGACAACCAAAGATTTTTGGTGGTAATTGGGAGATAAGATGAGGGCATGAGTGTGTGGTCGGGAGGGTTTGGATAGGAGTTTTGAAGCCTAACACTCTGCCGGGAAGTCTCGTTGATTAAGTAAGTGGCGGTTAATATAGCTTCACCCCACATATACTTTGGGACATGGGTAGTGAACATGATTGATCTAGCCATCTCCAAGGTAGGTGCTGTTCTTTCTCTCGAACCCCATTTTGTTGAGGTGTTTCCACACAACCGCCGATATGGACAATCCCCTTATTCATCAAGAAATTACCGAGGTTAGACTCATAGTATTCAAGAGCATTATCGGTCTTTAAGATCTTGATCTTAGTGTCAAATTGAGTAGAGATCATGTTGTAGAATTCCCGAAATACCGGTCCAACTTCGATTTATCCTTCATTAAAAACGACCATGTGTTTCGGTATGATCATCAATGAAAGTGACAAACCACCTTTTTCCCGTTATACTTTTTACCCTTGAAGGTCCCCATACATCACTATGAATTAAAGTGAAAGGTGTGGAAGGCAAATGAGGTAGTTTGGCATACACAGATTTGGTAAGTTTGGCAAATTGACAAATATCACATTGAAGATCATTGACATTACATCCTTTAAATAATTCAGAATTACGGACTTCAAATAACCAAAACTTGGATGTCCTAGTCTATAATGCCATAACATGATATTATCTAAGGTTTGAGTGCGAGTCCGAGGCGATTCGGTCTTCGCCTTACGTCTTCGGGGGTCGACCACATACAATCCTAAGCGGGGTTTAGCCCTCCCAATCACTTCCCGTGAAGAAGGGTCTGGAAAGTGCACCGATTCTTATTAAAAACAACGAATCAATTTAAATCTTTTGCAAGTCTACCGACGGATATGAGATTGCGGTCTAATTTTGGAACAAATAGGACATCCTTTAGACATATCTTATTAGTGAGTTTAACATTTCCAAAACCTTTTGCACGAGAAATGGATCCATCGCCAGCTTAACATTGTGAATTTGTTGACATGGCATAAGGTGAGTTATGAGGTTTTTATTACCGGTCATATGGGAGGAGGCCCCGAATCAACAATCCATGTTTCATTACTAATAGAAGAGTAGAATTTACCCGCACTAGCTTTGAGTAGCCGTGTCGGTAGAGGTACTACCTTCTTTTTGTTGAGTGAGGAAAGCTTTGAAAGCAAAGAACCGAGCATTCAACTTGTTGTCATTCTCCTCTTCATGGACATGCCCGCCCGACTTTCCCTGGTAGGTTTGAGAGATTTAGGCATGCCATGTAGCTTCCAAAGCAAGTGTCCTTGGTGTGATTTGTGCGTTTGCGGTGCTCACGAACAACTTTCCGGTTCTATCGCAGGCTTCCCGACGGTCTCGGTAACTTCGGCGGGCTTCCCGATGGTCGGCGGGTAGCACTCTCGGCGGGGTTGTCGGTAGGGAGTTCGGCGGCATCACTTTCCTCCTCGCTTTCCTCATGTTTGACTTCGGCAAACATGGATTTGAGATTGGGGAGAGGTTTTGTGGCAAGGATTCTTCCTCTAACATCATCAAGGGCGGGATTCGGTCCGGTAAGAAACTTGAATACTCTCTTTTTCTCAATAATGTCCTTATAAAAGGCGGCATCCTTGACATCATTCCGGGGTGAGTTTCCGGCATATCTAGGTGTTGCCATGCCCTAGACACGGTTGATTGAAGTATTGAGTTACGTACATATCTCCTTGCCTGCGCTTTTGGATCCGAGCTTCAAGTTCATACACTTCGATGTATTGTCTTTCTTGGAGTAAAGATCCCCGGCATTATCCCGATTTCCTTTGCGGTATCATACATCATAAAGTTCTCACTAATCTCTTTTGTCATTGATCTTGTGAGAATGGTCATGACTTGATTATTAGCGGTATCCCATGATTCAAATCCTGGGTCATCTTCGACGAGGGCGGGTTTAGAGCCGGACGGTATCCCATCTTACCTTGTCCGGAGATGTACATTTTCATAGATCTTGACCATAGCAAATAGTTGTTGCCATCAAGTCTATGATTAGTATAAGATGAAGATTCGGTGACCCCGGTCTGGCCGAGGGACTCAACGAAGGTGAGGAAGCTTCGGATAGTGAAGACATTCTTGATTCGACGGGGTTGCCGAGAGTTTGCGACGGATTTCGTGAATTTAAGGCTCGATACCATGAAGAGAGTTTGAGAAAGTAATAATACTTGAGTAAACTCCAACTTGTTTATTCATGTTGAAAGAATGAGTATAAATAGGTACAAGAGAGGATCCTTACAAGAGAGGATCCTAGCTAGTAAAGTAAAAGTAACTAGAGCCGGCTACAATAAATGCTAGAGTCGGCTATGTCTATGCTATTACATAATAGGACAAAGGATAGTTACTTTATGACTATTAGGACATATTAATTGTTTATTCAATGCAATTAATATGTCTCATGATACAAAGTAACACGTTATAATGTAACATGTTATGAGTATAATAATAATGTAATATTAACCATAGTATTTCCACAGATAATATTTCCAATAAGAATTTTCAAGCGGTCAGCGATAACTTTGGTAATGATTTTAATAAGCACATTCGCCAACGCAATTGGCCTCAGTTGATTTATGGATTCCGGCGGTGATACTTTGGGGATCAGCACCACCAGAACCCGATTCAGGATAGCCGGGAACCTCCGTTCATGAAAGGCTCGTAAGATGAAAGTCACCACAGATTCCCCCACAATTTCACGATTCCTTTGGAAAAAAATCGGTGGTAACCCATCCGGGCCCGGTGCCTTGTATGCTCCCATATGGAAAATTGCCTCTTTTATTTCCATCTCAGTGACTGGTCGGTTCAGAGGTCTACGATCTTCTGGAGAAAAACTAGGGAGCTATATGTGCACAGGGAGGGGGGTGGGGTCTGCCACATAAAGGTCTACATAAAACTGACGCACTAACCTGCAGAGATTAGCCTGATCCGCTATCCACAATCCATTTGTATCCTGAAGATACTTAATTTTATTCCATTGGCGCTTCCAAACTGTAGACATGTGGAAATAGTGAGTGTTTCGCTCACCGTCCGCAATCCAATTAAGCCTAGCTTTCTGAAACCAGTAGATCTCATCCTGCTTAAGTATTTCATCATATTCTTTAAGTAGTTTTATTTCCATGCTCTGCTAGGAAGGTGGAAGGCGCAAATGATAGTGATTGTTGAATACCCGTCAGTCTGGCTTTACACTTTTTCTTCCGATAAAAGATATTCCCAAATACTTGCTTGTTCCAGATACTTGCTTTCTCTTGAAATTGTTTAATTCCCCGGACCATATCATTATCATTGACCTCTCAACTTTGTCGCATAAATTCCTGATACGCCTCATGTTCCATCCAGCACGCCTGGAACCGGAAAATTTTGTCCATGTGAGTATGCTGTCCAACCCCTCACTATTTACCATAATAGGGTGATGGTCGGAGTGCACCCGAGGTCGGTGTACCACAATAGTCTCCGGGAATAACCCGCACCAAAGATCATTACAGAGGCCCTGATCCAACCTCTGTTCTATGGCATTTGAGCTATGAATCGAGCTTGACCAAGTGAACCTCGGCCCTTGGAACATCATTTCAGAGAGTCAGTTATTCTGAATAAAGCTCCGCATACTCTCCGCAAATCTACCTCCAACATCACTACCACCTCGTTTGTCTTCCACATGAATAACCTAGTTTAGATCTCCAACCATGCACCATGGAATTGTAATAAAGGTACTAGCATGTGACAAAAAAATTCCAAAGTTCTTCACGAATGGAAGGGGTTGGGGATGCATAAATAAAAGTGAGAACACAATGAACCTGCCCATTTCGAGTCAGGCCCATCATCAGGCACTGTTCTGTGGCACGGCACAGAGTAACCTTAGATTGGTGACCGAGCCATTCCAAAAGCACCACAAGCCGCCACTATAACCATTTGCTTCCACAGCTACTAGCTCTGTGAAATGAAATCGTCGCAGAATACGATTCGCTTTTGTACTAGGCACATGTGTTTCCATCAGGAAAAGGATATCTGGTTGGTATTCACCAATTAAGTAAAGTACCCGGCCCCTCTACAGTTCCACGATATAATCTTCATCACTTTCGTGAAGTCGGATTGTCGACCAGCTGCCCAGAGACAGACATTTCCAGTGCATTATTGACTGCTTGGCCATAGGAAGTCGAAGTTGTTACATCGTTTCCATCCGGTGGGTTTGCCATGTGATAGGCCCCATCGTTCCCGACCTGCTCCATATATGATGTGTCGGTGCAATCCATGACCACATCATTCGGCTCAGGCATAGTCGGCTTTGTACTTCCTCCTCCCCCATTGTTAATGCGTAAATGCGTAAGGAGTTAGAGTAATTGACATGTTGCGGACTTTGTTGCGGCAATGCGGTCCCCCTCTGTAGGATCTGAACTTGGCTCCTTTCGGTATTACCTACGGTGGGCTGAACCCGAACTTGGCTATTGTTCATCGGGAAGCCACCCCTCCCTCATCCCCTCGAGCTACTACCCGTGTAGCCACCCCTCGATGCCTGCCTAACTGTTGGATGTTCCATTCCTGTCGGGATATCTTGTAGTGCCTCTGAAGTTCATTTATGGGACATCCCCTTCGTTAGTCTCTTCTTCGGCTAAGACAGAAAAGCGCGACCAATTGCTATTCCCATGACCATCCTTATTATTGTTACTCCTCTCCGTTCCTCCTTGAGGACCATCACCATCTTCCTTATGTGCCTGGGCCATATTTCTTTTGTTCTTAGATTGGTTGGTCCTCCTTCTACGATTATTCGTGGCCAACATCCATGGTCCAAATGGTTTCTCTACGGTAGGAGCGTTTGCAGCAGTAGGGGTTGTTTGGACATCTTCCCGGGTCAAGTCATTACTTGGGCAAAGTTCTGTTTTATGCCCATACAATCCACACTCAAAGCACGCCATATGAAGGCCTTCGTATTCAATTTTATAACTCAGATCGTTTAACATTACCGATGTCACCAAGGGTTGTTTCAAGTCAACCTCCACACAAACACGAGCATATTTCTTCCTAGTGGCAACCAAGGAAGTATCGTCAACTCGACTCGCTTTGCCAAGACAGTTTCCCAAGTCAATCAATACCTCATCATCAAAATATTCCGCAGGGACACCTGGAAAACGAACCCATACTGTAGTCGTATGAATTTCTTCCTTTGAGGGGTGAAACGAGGGGCGCCATTTCGAAATCGTGATGTTGTGGTTTTGAATTACCCACGGTCCATTTTGAAGAACTCGAAGATAGTCTTCTTTGGCACAAAAACGTATCAAATAAAAGTCTTCCACTAGGTCTGTGATCTCAATTCTCTTCCCATGACACCACATTTCACTCAATCGAGATTCCAAGGTTCGAAAACTTACCCTTCGGCCCAACACCTTAATGATCAAAGCTCGATGCCAAGGTCTCCACAGTTGTTTCAATTTGTCAATTGGAACCACAAATCGATCAAGCCCATCGGTTGATCCGAGACAACTGCGTCATACTATGCCAAAACCTTTTTTCGATTTGGGAGTGGAACATCGGCGTGAACCTGCAAAAAGTGACGGAAATACTTCTCAAATTCGACCAAATCATCCTCGGTTCGTCTTTTCCCTGATACCAAGTATCCCAATCAAGAGACCCCCGCACAACATCCATATTGCTGAATCGGCCGGTAATTGCTGCCGTAAATCGTCGTCATCCACCGCCTGCCGTGTGGGCCTACGAACGCTGCGCTGAAGGAGATCTTGTTCCTCGGTGGAAGCCTGGGTGAGAGGGTCTTCTGCCATTTGGATTTTAGGAAGAGCTGGCAATCTCAGGTAGAGATCGCCGCTGCCGATGAGCTGTTGCTAGGGATCCGGCGCTGAAAAAAGGGGAACTTGCAACAGGATGTAAATTTCGAAAATGTAAATTAGTTTAACATTTCCACGAAAACATGCAGAGTCATTCCTCTCACCGACAATATCTCTAGTCAATTGTTGATTATTTCTAACCACAACCCCAGCTTTTGTACTACTTTACAGTTACCGCTCCCCCCTGCCCCGCCCCTCCCCTCCCCTCTTCAAGCTCTCCCCACCATCTTTTCTTCTTCTTCATCCCAAAAGAATCAAAACACCTCTCTGCTGCTTCAGTCCAAAAAAAAAAAAAAAACTCCATTAACAAATATAAATTCACCCAAATATTGAACAGTCAACTAACTGGCCAAATGCTTCCATAAACCACCATGCCACCACCTCTTTTCTTCATCCTCCTCCTCCTCCTCCTCCTCTTTACCACCACCACAACCGCCACCTCAGACTCTTCAGATCTTGAACAAGATTGCACCGGAAAGTGGATCCACATCCGCCAGCTCCCACCCAAGTTCAACCTCAACCTCTTAACCAACTGCTCAGATTACCCTCTCTACGGCGACTTCTGCCCCTTTATTTCAAACCATGGCCTTGGCGAGAAAACCCACAACAGATCTCGGAGCTGGTACCGAACCGACCCGTTTATGCTCGAACTCATTTTCCACCGCCGTATCCTCGAATACCCTTGCCTTACCACCGATTATCTTCAAGCTGATGCCGTTTACGTCCCTTATTACACAGGAATCGATGGTATCAACTATCTTTTCGGACCACGTCTCAATTTTAGCTTCGAACATGGTTTAGATTTGTTTCATTTTATTACCCGTTTAGATTCACCAAATATATGGAAAAGAAATCACGGACATGACCATTTTATGGTCATGGGAAGACCCGCTTGGGATTTCACACAACCTTTATCCAACGATCCACCGATTTTCGGTACCTCAATTCTTGAATTACCTGAATTTTACAATGTTACAGCTTTGACATTAGAAGCCAGAGCTTATCCATGGCAAGAAAGAGCCATACCTTATCCGACGTCGTTTCATCCTTCGAATTTAGGATTCTCAGAAGCATGGTTGAATAGGGTAAGAAGATCAAAAAGGGATTCCCTTATGATGTTCTCAGGTGGCGGTGGGATTTCGGCGAATCCGAATATTCGAAGAAGCATTAGGCTTGAATGTGATAAATGCAACGGATTAGATGCAAATGAGAGCACTACTGGATACACGAAACTCTGCGATTTCGTTGATTGTTCAAATGGGATTTGTGAGCATGATCCAATTAAGTATATGAAACCAATGTTACAATCCAGTTTTTGTTTGCAACCACCAGGGGATACACCTACTAGAAGGGCAACATTTGATGGGATCATCGCGGGTTGTATACCGGTGTTTTTCGAGGAATTGTCCGCGAAAAAGCAATACGGATGGCATCTCCCGGAGGAGAAATACGAGGAGTTTTCGGTTTTCATCCCGAAAGAGGATGTAGTTTTCAAAGGGATGAGTATTGTGGATGTGTTGATGAAGATTCCTAGAGGTGAAGTTAGGAGAATGAGGGAAAAAGTAGTGGAAATGATACCAAGAGTTATGTATAGAAAACATGGAAGTTCGTTAGGTTTGAGAAGCATAAAAGATGCATTTGATATTGCTATTGAAGGTACTCTGCAAGGAATTAAATCAAGACTTGAAGAAGTTAATGATTTTCGAGCATGAATCTTTGCCATTACTTATGTTTCACCTCCCACTTTTAACTTAGTGTATTGTTTGTTGTATTGTAATGATATATAGATGATTACAGCTTAATTAATGCGTATTAAGTTCAGAGTTTACCTTTCGTTTCTTGCTTATTGTAACATACACAGACATTTATTACATACTAAATATAATCTTTGCAAGTCGTTAACAATAAGAGAAAATACCAAATATACACATGTAAGACCCGGCCGCCAAGATCTCGTGTAACGCTCCAAGACCACTTATACCGGAGGTGGCGTTCACTTATTTACCTACGGCGCACATAGTTCTTCCGTTTGATAGTTGGCTTTGAATACCATTCATTAACGCCCCCAGTTCTTCCGTTTTCTTCCGTTTGATAGTTGGCTTTGAATACCATTCATTAACGCCCCCAGTTCTTCCGTTTGATAGTTGGCTTTGAATACCATTCATGGCTTTGAATACCATTCATTAACGCCCCCAGTTCTTCCGTTTGATAGTTGGCTTTGAATACCATTCATTAACGCCCCCAGACTCCGGTAGCGCTAAATGAGTCATAAATGGTCCGGTCAACTGTTTAGACCGCCGTCCTCGCGTAATTAAAATGGCTAACCCGAGTTGACAAGACATTTATGTCTCACACTTATATGGGGGTGAGCATTCATTTATTTTATCGATGTGGACTTTACAACACGCAGATGAAAAATAAAAGTAACAAAGTAGAGTTATATGGAATATTTATGTGAACTTATCAATTTATCAATTATTAAAGATGGTCTTAAATGGCACTATAAATTGATCTACTGACGTATTTCGTTCTTGTTTTAGGGCGGCAAAATGAAAAATTATACAATTCACACACCGTCCCGAAATAGATTTCAACACGAAACTTCTTGATTCTAATGCTTCAGTTTTGATCACTAAACCAAAACTGAGCAGCTGCTCACGGTTAATTTGTGACAAAGTTTATATTGAAAATAATTGTCCGGTTGAGAAGACGAAATATGCTTTATACGAAAGAGTTTATTTAAAACAAGAGATGGAGGTATTAACAAAATGATGGAATTACTATCAGAATGAATTTCATTTGTTTTAGGAAATATCAATCTATCCATTTGTTTATGCGTGGATGCCTAGGGAGGCGTCCGACACGCAATATTTTTAAAATAATGCATTACCAAAATTTATATATTTTTTATATTTTTTTGTATTTTTTGTATTTTTTTGTATTTATATATATATATATATATATATATATATATATATATATATATATATATATAAAATACATCATTATATTTTTGATAATTTCCTAGAGGGTAATATTTGCATTACCAAAATGTATATACATCATTACTTTAATTTCGAACATAACATAACATAGCACCAGTGGTCTAGTGGTAGAATAGTACCCTGCCACGGTACAGACCCGGGTTCGATTCCCGGCTGGTGCAATTTTTTCTTTTTCTTTTCTTTTCTTCTGCAAATATATTTGCAACGAATATCCTTTCTGTCTTTTCTAACGTGGTAATCAGTACTTTGGGACAAAATAGTCCACACATTATTAATTTCTTGATCGCACTCACAAAAATGTACCCTAAATAAATAAACAAAGTGAAATAACTTAAACAAACCAAATATAATGGCAGGAAGGACATTTAGCTAATTAATCAGGCTTGAAGGAAATTGAAAATTAATCAAGACAAAAACAATATAAATTCCAACATTATCCATTTTTTATTTATTTTTATAAACAAATTTGAATTTCCCTTTTTTTTTTTTTTTTTTTTTCACTTTCTTCGTTTCATTCACAGCCAACAGCAACACCAGCAAATCCAATTGCCGGCCAATTTACGACATTTTCCGGCCAATTAAATGAAGGTTTCACATATGTTGCTGCTTCTTCAGTAGACTAGTCTTTTTTTTTTTTTTTTTGGTTGGATTCAATGCGGTAGAACTTGGATTCGGTAGAACTTGGATCCAAAACGAGACGAGAGAATCTTGGCAAATCGGTAGTCTGCTTCTCGAAGCCGCGTTAGATTGCGGGAGAAAACACGAAGGCGTCGGCGAAACGTGGCCGGATTTTTTTTTTTTTTTTTTTTTTTGGTTGGATTCAATGGGAGAAATCCAAAACACGAGAGAATCTTGGCAAATTGTCGGCGAAACGTGGCACGGGCATCGGCGAAACGTGGCCGGATTCAAGAAGACAAGCTCGTAGGTGTTGGTGGTGGGTTGTTTTTATGGCGGGGAGGACGGCTGTGATGAGTGTGATGCTAGACGGTGCTGGGTTGTGGGAGGCAATTTCTGTGCGGAAGAAGGGAAGAGAACGACAACTACGGCGCCGGAGAAGGTGACCGGAAAAGTAAAACATGAAGGAGGCGGCTGTTTTTTTTTTTTTTTTTTTTTTTTTTTTTTTTTAAGGTTAGGGTTTAGAAAGTAGGGTTTGGGGAGGAGAAAGAGAGAAAATATAAATTTAGGTCATTGTAACACTCTTTATTTCATTTCGGGAGGTCGGATCGAAGTTGCCCGTGGAAATTTTCCCCCTCGCCCGTGGAAATTTCCTCCGTGACGGATGTGCCGCCGGGGGGAAATTTCTACGGGGCGAGGGGGAAAATTTCCACGGGCGAAAAAAAAATGTCGATCGGATTTGAAATTTATATTTTCTCGGAAAGAGGGCCGAACACGCGGAGATCGGATTTGAACACCGGAGCTAAACGCCGGAGAAGCAGGATGTAGTGTTTTTTTTTTTTTTTTTTTTTTTTTTGGTAAAGTTTAGGATTTAGGATTGTTACTATTAATTTTTAACGCACTACATTTTTTGATGTAATTTAATTTATTTTATGGGCGATTCTTTTTGTTTATTGCCTGTTACTTATATATTTTACGGAAATGTTATTCTTATTTGTTTTTAGATCGTTACTACTTTTTCATTTGGATGTTACGACATTTTACGGGATCGTTACTACTTGTTTTTAGATCGTTACTACTTTTCATTGCGTATTACGACATTTTATGGTACATTCTACTACTTTTTAACGTTACTATTTGTTTTCTTTGTTGTTATTACATTTTATCTAGCGTTACTATGTGTTGATTCAATGTAAAAAAATGTATTTTTTAATTTATTATGAATTTGTCCTTTTTAATCACATAACATAATAACGTCCTTTTGGACCCATTTATGATTTTTTTTTTTTTTTTTTTTTTCTGACCCATTCTCCCAATATAAAACTATATAATGTGATGGAAAGGACAATTTTGCACTTAAAAAGGACAAGATTGCAAAAGGAATGCCAGCAAATTGTTTTAATCAAAGAATTAATATTGTTGGCGCATCTATTGTTTTTTCACAACCCGTGACTCTCTCCCTAGTCCCACAACACAAAGTTAGGTTAGAATAGGGTAATAATACTGCTATAACCGAGTAACATAATTAATAATTAATAATTAATTCTGATGATTTGTATCACAATCAATGTTGAAAAATTGGTTGTGTCCCTCGTTAATTATAATTGAGTGATATTGACGGTAACATTAGCAGGCATGATATTAGGACTCATCCCCACCCCTAAATTAAGCCCTCAACCCTCGCCCAACAACCGATTGATTTCACGTAAAAGAAGGCTATTTTTTTTATTTTTTTTGAGGGGAAAAGAAGGCTACTTAAAAGGATAGAAATCTCATTTTTCTGTTTTGTTTTTTTATGATTCTACTATTGTAAAAACTGTAATACAACGAATACAATATATTTTTACATAATTGATTATGATGAGATTGCATCATTATCAATGACCCTTACATCATTATCAATGTTGTAAAAGTATGTTAGTCATAATATTTCCTTTTTCTTAATTTTATCAAGATTTTTTTAAGAACGTAAAACACTTGTATGAGATACTTTAATGTGATGTGTTGGTCATTAGAAAAGGCTATAACTAGTTCAGAGGGGGAGTGAATGAATTTTCTAACAATTATGCCAATGCTCTTTACTATGAGGAATAATGACAATATTAAAGAACATGACCATTTCCACTATCTTCATGCCATTTTGTCTATCAAGTCCAAAATAACATTGTTTTAAACAAATATATGACGTTTTACGATGATTTGCAACGATTCGCGATGCTCCCCCGTGCGATGGTTTGTGACGCCGTTACGATGCATCAATGCGACCTCTCCTACAATTTGTGTGCCACATATATAATGTAAAACAACATTTTTCATCCAAAAACAACGCGTTGTTTTGATGTGAAAAGACGATTGAAACGGTGAGTTTGGATGGTCGATGATCCGATCCCCAGTGTGGATCATCCCCAATCCAATGTCAATCTCTAAAAATCAATAAGTATTGTTTCATCATGCTATATCTCTCCCAAAAGCTTAACTGATTAGAAGGTAGATAATTTATATTATATCTCAATATATACGCTCTCTCAAATATGGACTTATAAGAGGGCTTAGAGGGAAGAGAGACCCGTATGAGGCTATAAGAACGGAGAGAAGCTCGTGTGAGCCTATAAGAAAGAGAACATATATAAGCCAACACTTGAAAGTGTATAAATATATATATTTTTTAAAATTGTGTTTGGAGCGGAGTTTAAAACAATGTTCTTTCGTTTAAAACGACGTTGAAACTTTCGGTCCCATTTTATTTGATATCATGCATTTAATTGTTAAATTTCTTCAAATACCCTTCTCTCTTTACAATATTTATAATAAAAAGTGTGTAAACGCTACAAATGCACTCTAGTGTAAAAGTTTGGATCATTTAATGTAATGGAAAAGTAAATAATTAAAATTATATCTCAATACATTTATAAAATACAAATGGATGCATTATGCTACTAACAAAATGGTTAATTGTGTCAAGATACGACATAATTAACTTTTTGATTATAATGAACCTACGTCATTATCATTGAATCATATATAATTATCAATTAACATAAAAATGTGTTATGTCACTGGACCTAACACTGCAGGTGGAGGAGGATTTGAAATATTATATTGTTTATTATTACTTTTGTCTCAAGATTCCTATGGTACCTTCCAAAAACAACACTATTATTGTACAGAGAAAAGAATTCCAGCTAATAACATGCAAATTAATGCAATGCAAAAAGGAATCAAAACCCCGCATGCATGCATATGCACTCTCTATATAAATGCCCATATAACACACTCACTTTGCACATCACCTCTCACCTTCAAACACCCTCGCTCCAAACTTCTAACCTTTCTTTAATTATTACAGAAAAAAATGGCTTCCAAAGCCACATCAGCAATTGCTCTCTTTCTCATTGTCAACATCCTTTTCTCCACTTTTGCAGCTGCAACCGGAGGAGGTTGCCCATCTCCAAGCCCCCCAAGCCCAAGCCGACTCCTCCTAGTCCTAAACCGAGCGCCAAGTGCCCTAAAGACGCCTTGAAACTAGGTGTTTGTGCAAATGTTCTAAGTGGATTGCTTAATGTTACATTAGGTAAGCCACCAGTGAAGCCATGTTGCAGTGTTATTAAAGGCTTAGTTGACTTGGAAGCTGCAGTCTGTCTATGCACAGCACTTAAAGCAAATGTACTTGGAATCCACCTTAATCTTCCTCTTTCTCTCAGCTTGCTATTGAATGTCTGCAGCAAGAAAGTTCCTAAAGATTTCATGTGTGCCTAGATCCATGCATCTCCATGACATACTTTCGGATTGTTTTTTTTAACTGTTTTATTTTGGTTTGGTTTGGTTTGATTTGTTTTGATTTATGGATGTTTAAACATGGTGTTTGTTTACTTTGGTGTGCTTGATGATCGAGTGGGATTTGAATAAACTTGTAAGGTGTTTGTTTTAATTTGGTGTATCTTCTTATGTAAAATTGATTTGAGCAAAAGATGCATTAGTATACATTGGATCTTTCTATTGTACTATGTTTTCTATAATGCAAATCGTTCTTTTGGTGCCAAATCTTCATCCTCGATCTTCGAGATTTCCAAATGATCGTTTGACTACGTTACGAAAGGTTTAACACACGCTAATAATGCCCCTAGCGGGGTCAAGCCCAGCCCTAGCGAGGCTCGATCGAACCTAGGTCGTCATCAGGGCGGGCTGCAGGAATTCTTGGACGACACAGGTCGGGGATTAATAGCGGCACATCGTATTATTAGCCTATAAACAATAATTTTAAAATTTCATATGTGATTACGGGTCCAGGGTTAATATTTTAAGAAATTAACGGGTCAGCTAGTAGGTATTAGTCTATAAAAAATTTAATTAGGGTAAAAAATACATACAAATTTTTTTTAAAAAATTTAAGGGGTCAAGTGACCCATTTAGTTTCACTTTGAGCCGCCCCTGGTCGTCAAAAATTCAAGTGTGTTTACAGGTCTAAGGTTAATATTTTAAGAAATTAACGGGTCAGTTAGTAGGTATTAATCTATTAAAAATTTAATTAGGGTTAAAAATACATACTATATTTTCGGTTAATATTCATATATACTAAAAATCATAATTAAAAAAAAACATTTATCATTCTGTTCTACATAAGAATTTTGTTCTCGTTGAACTCATCTTAATTAGGACACTGTGATGAAAAATATTTATGAAATAACGCTCACGTAATATATATATATATATATATATATATATATATATATATATATATATATATATATATATATATATATATATTTTAATTGGGGAGTGGAAAAGGTGTTAAGATTCCGCATCAGAACAAGCTTTTGATTAAGAGTAAAAAAAAATTCTTTATCTATTCTAATTATTCGAGTTCAATCATTTGCAGATTAAGGATGAGAGCAGAGTCGGTTGCAACCATCGCTTCACGATGACAAAGAGATTTATAACGATTATCGATGGGTGACGATTCGAAAGCAGCAAGGCTTCCATTCGGAGGAAATGCAAGGTTTCTTCATCAAATTCAGTGACTTTAAGTTTTGAGTATTTTAATTAATTAGATTTAATCATTTCAACGATTCATTCTGCGTTTGTTCTGTATTGGTTATGAATTAGGTGGGATGGTTGGTGGTGTTAGTTTTTTTTTTTTTTTTTTTTTTTTTTTTCAGGTTGGACACAACAAATATCGTAAGGTTTCTCCTTGCTTTTTCTACATTTAGGCCAAACCGATGCTTTATTGCAGCATACTGGTAGACCCCATAGTCATTCTTTATGCAAATTTATCATTGCTAATTTTTTTTATTCAAATATTTTGATTCTGTAATCTATTCAAACTCAAAGACTTGCATGGCAGGGTATTGGCTTCATTCCTGAAGGTTGAAGCTTCAATATGAGTTGGTGGTTGTGTTGATAAACATAGTTTCCTGGCCCATGGTGTGGTGTTTATTAGAGGAGTCTGGTTCAATATTTTAACATTCATTGGCATATTTCCCTTTCCTCTGGAACGTATTATGTATTTATTTCATAAGATAAGCCGATTATGTTATGGGAAGAACATTGTGATACAACTTATATGTAAGATGCAGTGAAGATCAAACTGGTGGATCATAAATCTTTGTGGTAAGTACAAGGTTTATGCTTATGCAAAGTTGTTACTAAACTTATGTCTTTACTATTTATTTATTTTATTTTGTTTTTCTTTTTTTGCCTTACATAGCTTCTGCTATGAACTTCCTTGGTTGGTTACATTTATATTGATTAATTTCTCTGGTGGTCTATTCGGGGTTGTTACTTTTCTATATTTCATTTAGAAGATGTGTCTATTTGATTGCTAGCTCGGGCATTTATTTAATATAGATGGTGGAAAAATATTTTTGTTGGCACTGCTATTTGGTTTATTTCCTCATTTAAGTCATTCCAATGTTACATAATATGGACAAAAAATGAGTGACAGTTAGTACTTTGGAGCTTTGAATTGTAGCATTTATAACTATTCTTTTACCTGTAGAGGGTGGAGAAGATATGGGGCAGGGAAGAAAGGGAAAGGGCGAAACACTTTTGAAAAGAACTACACTTTCGAATTAAAATAAGCCCACCGCCACCGCCCATTTTCTCTTTGGAGTTGAATTGCACAGAAAACCGCAGAACGACAACCAATATGCCACGATACTAGCTGCAAATTGGTGCGGAATCGGGTCGGGTATACATTTTCTGTTTTCTTTCTTGATATTTTTGGAAAAATTTGTGAGGGCAATTGCAATCATCATATCTATAATTTCGGGATGTTGGTTTCTAAACGCACCCGATTCTCCAGGGGTATGTGCTTCAGTTTAGACTTTGGATTATATGTAACTTGAAATTTTATGAACAGAAAATTTAGCGTTGACACGATAAAATGCAGCATGGCGAAAGAACAGAAATTGACGAGGGAAAATGTCGTCGACCTGTGAATTGCTGTGAAATTTTATTAATACGTAATTATATTTGTTTATTTATCGATTATTTGTTGTTATCAATGGTCAATGAGTATATTATTTATCTTCATTATTGAATAGGTATACTATTTATTTTATTATACATATGTGTTTTGCAGGAACAGTTGTTTAGTTTTTGCTTTTAATTTTTTGTGTGTCATCATAGTTGCCACTTGCAAGTTTATGCATGTATTTGATGACTCCCGTCTTGGAACTTCGTAAATCGGGCAATTAAACGAATCGATTTAAGGTTTTTTTTCCTGCAAGTTTCTGGATCATGTTTTACTTGCTATAGTGATATTTAATGAGTTTTTTGGGGACTTCTACAGACGAAACGAGATCCCTTTTTCAAAGGAATCAATGTGGGCTGGCCTCGATCCAGCAGAGCGAATGTAGTGAAAAGATATGTATTTCTGATTTATTGTCCTTAGCAGTGGTGATATACCACAGATGAATTATTGTCGGTTTCTAAATACTTGAAACCAACTATGTAACATATTTGATGTTGACGTTGCAGATAAGATCTTCGTGTCAATGCTGATAAATTAAACGTTTTTTTTGTTTTGCAGGTTGAAATCACTTGGCTTATATATTTAGTTCGTTGTGCTTTTGCCACAATAAACTAAAAGAAAATAAAATTGGAGTTCTGTTAGGTATTATGGTTCCTTGACTCCACCTGTGTTTGATGGATCATCAACTGGTAATGGGAATTTCTAGCTGTTCAACTTGGGCTAGGTATTTTACTTATATGAATGTTTTCTTTTCGTTTTTACATCTTCTATCGGCATCGTGAAGATGTTTTTATGAATGAGTTGTTTAAACGGATGAACATTTCACTATTTGCTATGATAGTTTCATTTAGGCATGAACATACTGCACTATACTTATTGCAATACAAGTATACAACAATGATGCATTAGTCGAGAAATGTTTCAATTCCATTCACGTCTATATTCAAAGATGTGAGAAGCTAAAACGTTGGATATATTATTTGTGTGAGAAAAAAAAAGGTACACAGGTTTAGCCCTTTGACATCTTTTAGTACAATGTGAACATTTTCTTCTTCCAATGTGAACATCTTTTCGTTGTGGATATGACATTTTTCAAGAGTTAAAATGCCTTGCCTTTGAAATGCAGTATCCCATGAAACATTATCGAGGTGAAAATGCTTTCACATCAAATTGTTTTATTACATTGACGTTGTACCTCTGCAAACTGGGTAAACATTGTGAATATTTATTGTACAATTTCTATCTGAAATAATTTCTACGACAAAGTGAAATAAGCAACAGATCATGTAAAGGCTAAATGTGTAATGCATAGTTTTTGTTTTCTTATGATATTTCCTTGCTAATGTTCATTAGTACCATCCTATTTTTATAGCTCACAAAAAATTGTATATGGTTTTACAGGAAGGTGAACCCATGCCTTTGGATTTTACAAGCTAATTAAATTTTGCCATCAAGCTGATCTTCATACGTTCATTATTTGGCAAGTAAATAGTGCTGCAATTTTTTTTTATGTTATAAAGCCATGGATAAATTGAATATTTTAAACAGACTAATTCTTATGATAACTATGGCTTATGAACTATAATGAATTTGCAATATATTGGTCAATTCTAGAGGAAATATTTTTTCCTGCTATATCTGTTGTTCATTCATGTAGGTTGTCCCAAATAACACAAGTAATGGAAGATTCAACAAGTAGTGTGTGAAAATACTGAGGTATGGGATGAAGAGCATATGTATTTTTTCCTTTTATACTCTTTACAGTTTATAGCATACATGTATCGACATTACTTGGTTATGACACGCTACTTAATCTTAGTCATTTGTGCCTTCTCCACCAGATCAGAAAGCCACACCACCGCGAGCCGGAACTTGCAAGATCGAAATGCCGTCTCACAAGAGTTTCATGATCAAGAAGAAGATGGGTTTTAAATTTAATATTCTCCGTGCATCGCACGGGTTTCCTACTAGTATATATATATTTTCAAGGAAAAAACTGCCAATTGACCCGTATTGAATGAATTACCCGACCCAAACCCGCATAAATAACATGCATGCCAATTGACCCGTATTGAATGAATTACCCGACCCAAACCCGCCTAAATAACACGCACATCCCTGGCGAGAAAAGGAAAAAAAAAACCACGTTTCAGAACAACCCACCTGAATCTATGGCCACGTTCACCACTTTTTTTTTTTTTTTTTTTTTTTTTTAACGGCCAATTTAATTATATTATCAGCAAGATGCTAAAAACAGTTTACATAAAATGTTTCAATTCGAAAATATTTGCATCACCAAAACTAACAATACTACTACTGCATATCTTGCATAATGATACTCCCAAGCAGCTGCAAATTTCGCCCGTAACCTTGACCACAATTTAGTAACCAAAAGGTTGGCATTCCAATCTCATTAATTGCTGAGACCATTTAGAATCAACCTACAAAGGACAGTCTTCATGATTTAAGTACCTTCTTCAAAACTCAACTGCGGCGCATTTAACGGGGTTGCTAGCCATTCTTCCCAATCCAATTTCTTAAGACCATTAGCATTAGAGAGCCAGGTGAAGGAGATTCTTTGCACATCTTTAAACATAGACTCCGGGTTTAAAACAAGAAAGTTAAATATAACTTTGTTTCTAGTATTCCAAATAACCCAAGCTGTTATTCCGACAATTGCCGACCAAAGGTGTGAGGATAAATTTGATGAAGTCATCCTAGCTCTTTCGTGACATAAATCCGTAAACGAAAAAGCATTTAGACCTGTGATCTTACACCAATTAAAGATATGAGACCAAATCAACAGAGCCACATCGCAAGCATAAAAAAGATGATTGACCGTTTCATCAAATTTATAACAAAGTGGACAATAAGAGTCTTGAACCAAGACGCCACGTCGTATAAGGTTCGGTTTTGTAGGTAACCTTTTGAGACATGCTTTCCACATGAACAAATTCACCTTCGATGGTAGAAATTTATTCATTTGTCTGTCTGCTCACTATTCAAAAATGAGTTTTTAAAAAATTCCAATTCCAGCTTTTTTCTCAAAAGAGCCACCGAGAAGTTGCCAGTCGAACTAAGTTTCCATTTCAATTTATCTAATGAACCTGCATTGCCACAAACAGAGTTAATTAAAATCTCCATCTCCTTTATTTCCTCCTCCTCAAACCCCTCAACCTTCTTCTCCAAGCCCAATTAAAAGAACATCTATCACCATCCCCGCATACTACTCCTGCAACATCAACATCTTTACACAATGAAATCCTATAAAGTCTAGGGTAAGCAACTTTTAAAGGATCATTACCCACCCAAATGTCCTCCCAAAATCTCACCCTATTCCCGATTCCCACCACCCAATATTCCGAGCCCAACAAATCTACACATGCCTTCTTAATTTTATCAACCGCCTCAACAACCCCTTTCCAAACCCCCCCAAAACCCCTCCGGTTGTTGTCTAAACTCCAAGCTCCCTCAACCCCATAAATCGACACAATCACTTTCCTCCACAAAGCACTTGGTTCCGAAATGAACCTCCACCACCATTTACCAAGAAAAGACCAATTCTGCAACCTTAAACTACCCACCCCAATGCCTCCTAAGGACTTAAGAGCTTGAATTTTTTTCCAATCAACCCAAGAAATTTTTTTAAGTGACCCACCCCCTCCCCAAAAAAAGGAAGATCTCACGCTTTCCAATAGTTTTATCACACATTCAGGAGGCCTGTAGACAGAGAAGAAGAAAAGCGGAAGCGCACTTAGGACAGCTTTTATGAGAACCAGTCTTCCACCTTCCGACAACAAAGACCATTTCCAAGCACATAATTTTGCCTTGCATTTCTGAATAACTTCATCCCATGTCTTCATTTTCTTCATGTTTTGCCCCACCCATAACCCCAAGTATTTAAATGGCAGATCAACCTTCTTACAGTTCAAGATTTCTGCCGCATTAGCAAGATCACCATCATGTACCTTTATCCCTGCTAATGAGCTTTTTCCCATATTTATTTTCAAACCAGAGATTTTCTCAAAACATGATAAGATTCTTTTTAAATTTTTCAAATTTTCCATACTCCAAATGCCCAAGAAAACAGTATCATCCGCATATTGAAGATGTGAAATCGGAACCTTATCCTTACCAATAACAACCCCCGAGAATTTACCTTTTGCAATTGCCTCTTTCATCAGGATATTCAGCCCTTCAGCTGCAACAAGGAAAAGGAAGGGAGACAACGGGTCACCCTGTCTTAAACCTCGTTCCAAGTTGAATTCCTTAGTCGGGCTTCCCCCTACCAAAACAGATGCTCTAGCCGAAGAAATACAACCTTGTATCCACCTTCTCCATTTCAAACCAAAGCCCATATTTTTCAGGGTATTATTTAAAAAGGTCCAATTAACACAATCAAACGCCCTTTCAAAGTCTACTTTAAAGATAAAACTGGCCATACCTTTCTTTTTTAGGAAATCCACCGCTTCATTAAGAATGAGGACGCCGTCAAGAATTTGCCGACCTTTGATAAACCCGGATTGGCAATTTCCAACCACCGAAGAGATAACTGCTTTCATCCTTTCTGCTAAAATTTTTGAAACAATCTTGTAGTAGCAACCGATTAAACTGATGGGTCTGTAATCCTTTATGATAACTGGATTAGAAGATTTAGGCACAAGAGCTATAAATGAAGAGCTGCTCCCATTGTGAAATCTTGCAGTTTCCTCAAACTCATGAATAGCTTTACAAAAATCAATTTTTAGAATTTCCCAGAATTTTTTAATAAAATTGAAATTGAATCCGTCCGGCCCCGGGGCCTTAGAGCCTTCACATAACCAAACCGAAGCCTTAATTTCTTCATCGGTAATACCCCTTTCCAGCCAAACACTTTGATTATGAGATAATTTTGCAAACAAACTGCTATTAAAAGAAGGTCTAGATCGAACCTTTTCTGAATAAAGTTCTTTAAACGATCCCAGCACCGCATCTTTGACTACAACCGGATCCTCTAACCATTTTCCATTTACCTTTAGCCCCGACATTGCACATTTCCTTGTTCTGCCTTTAACACATCTGTGAAAAAATTTGGTATTTTTGTCCCCTTCTTTTAATTAGCCACTTTATCCTTGATTTTTGTCGCAGGTTATTCTCCATCAAGGCACCATATTGAAAAAGCTTATCTGCAGCTTCGGCTCTACACTTTTCTTCCACACCGTCCAGTTCTTTTGTTTCAGCTTTTACGTCTAAATCCCCCAGCAATATCTCCTCTTGTTTAATTTGGTGAGATAAAATACCAAAATTCTCTTTACCCCAAATCTTCACAGCTTCTTTTAATTTCTTAAGTTTCAACTTCAATCTTATACCTGGAACATTGGAGTTCACTTCCTGTCGCCAACAATTTCTCACCACCACTTCTAAATCGTCATTATCTAGCCAATGATCAAACACTCTGAATGGGGTCGGACCAAAATCAATTTTTTTTGAAGAAAGCAGAAGAGGACAGTGGTCCGACAACCTTCTATCAAGTGCATCTATGGCGACATCTTCCCATTTTAGAAGAAATCCTTCTATCAAGTGCATCCACGTTCACCACTTAGGAGGAGTTCTACCTCAAATCCCGTCTTCACTCTTCCATAACCGCCATAACTCCCCTTCCCAATCTTCTTAATATGACCACTTTCTTTTCCATTTACTTTCATTGTTTCAAGTAAATTGCTGATAATGCTTTTTTTTAATTCTCTTCAACACCTACCGGAATTTCATTGTGCTGAATCGCCGGGATACGACAAAAGCAATGTGTCAAAGAATTTTGGTGATGTTTGAAAGAATTTTGAACATAAAAAGCTAGGGTTTGTAAGGGAGAAGCGGAGAGGGAGAAAAGAAATCAGATGAAGACGAGAACAGGTAAAAAAAATATTTGATCTAATTCATTTTGTACCCAATTCATAATCTTGGTTTTGATATAATCTTGGTGAAAGTATTTTGATTTTTGATTTATTAGGTTTTGCATCTCTCAAACTTGGAAAAAAGTATTGATAGTCGACTCAATGGGATCTGAGAAAATGCATTTTCTTGATTTGTTCAAGAAAGTTAAGTGCTTGAGGCTATTTGAACCATCTTTAGCAATTTTTGGGTTCTTTATATTGACCCTTTTTTTTTATAATATTATTTTTAGTTTCTTTTTGTTAGATTATAAAGCAGTTATTAAAGGGTCTGGATTCTCAGTACAATCAGAGGGGCTTTCTTGGTTAATTTTTTATGGAGGAGGTGGAGGCGGTGGTGGTGAAAGAAAAATAAAAAATATTGAATTTTTGAGTGAAGATGGAAATGGATGTAATTTATTTCAAGGTGATCGGATTTGGGATGATAATTATCCTTTATATCAATCAACAGATTGCGGATTTTTAGATGATGGATTTAGATGTTCTGAAAATGGACGGCCAGATGTTTTTTTACACAAAATGGTGTTGGCATCCAAAAGACTGTGACTTGCCCGCCCAGGTTAGTGATTATTATTATTATTTATTTTCTGATTACTGTGAATTTTATACCGCACGTACTAATTTTGTGTAGAAAAATGTTAATGGAAATTGTGTTTTCCAGAAATTATTTAGTTAGGGCTATCTATCTTGATTATGTAAACAGAATGCTTATCTGGGAGTTTATTGTGGGGAAGGGGAATATTGGATTTTTATGTTTACCATGAATCTATTCTTTTTATGCTTTGTTTGTTTTTATGGTAGACGGCTAGCTAGATGCCTAATTGATTGGTTGATCATGTCATCAATGGATCTATTCTTGAAACTCCTGTTTTTATTTGAACCAAATCTGTTTATTCTATCATCGATTTCACTCTACATTAATTAATTCTTTTTCGAACATATGTGCCCTCTGCCGTCATTGTCAATCCCCTCGATGTCGCCAAGGTTACTGCATTCAATTTTGGTCCCTTTATTGAGTAATATTTTTTAAACAGGGCATTTTTTTGTTGGTAATGTCACCACACCAAACAATTTCATAGTCATTCACACAATCGGAGAATCAACTTTCATTTGGTCGATTATTGTTTTCGGTGTGATACCACGTACGGTTGAAAACATCGTGGTGCCATTAAAATGTCTTTTTTTTTGTTTTTAGTTTTGGATTTGGTTTCAACATCTTCATTTGGAATCATGATGGCTTTTCCGATTCTTTGAGTCTGCACGTTTTTTGTATTTGGATCATTCTGCTCTGTTTTTTATGCTTGTTCGGATTTAATAAAACTTTCGTCCTTGATGAAAAAAAGAAGAGTTTCACACTTGCTCCACCACACCATCCTTCTGTTTGAAAAAAGTAGTCCAAATAAATATAAATAATATATCAAAATGAATTATACAAATTAAAAATTTTTTTTTTTTTTTTTTTTTTTTTTTGGGGTGGTCTTGAGACACCCCACCCCCTAGGTGGTTCCGCCCTTGTGTACATATAGCATTACTCTTGAGTGTTTTACTTTTGAGTAATACTACTGTATCAACCACTTAGACATAACGATTAACACAATAATTTTTTTTTTTGAAAACAAAATCTTTATTAATTAATATCCGCCAAACAATCGGCCAAAACGTCACCAGGGGGCAAGGAACCCCAAGATGTCCTAGAAATAACTGTCAAAGCATGTCTAGCTAGAAGATGCATCGGGACATTTCCCATATGCCGAATAAATAAAATGGAAACTGAAGAGAAGCTGGATAAAAGGATCAAACAGTCCTGCATCAAACAACCCTGAGGCGTAAGGTCTTCTATTGGCCGTCGGAGACGCGAAACACACGCCAAACAATCACTCTCTACATTTAATCGGTGAATTCCCAAGTGCCTCGCCTCTTCCAGAGCCAAGGAAATGGCCTTAAGTTCCATGTATTCCACTGGGTCTCCTGGGTCAAAATGATACGCGAAGGTGTGGAGAACTGCCCCGTGAGAATCTCGGAAAATAATTCCCACTCCCGTTCCCGTCTCAGTAACTGACGCATCCACATTGTCTTTTATCACCCCCTCCGAAGGCTTCACCACTCTGAAGGCTTCAAAATGATACGCGAACACAACATATTTTTATCTCACATATCATGATATATGACTACTGAACATGATATAAGCTGATCATAATCAAAGATGTAAAAAGTATGTTATAGTACTCATTGTATCTGAGTTTATTGTGACAATAACATTATGCTCTACTTTTAACATCGTATCTTAATTTCATGCCATAGATAAGGTATTTAGCACTTGATATTAGATGCAATAACTAAATTGTGTCACTTAAAATTTGTTGTTATGCCCCTAAAATTAAATTGTTGTTATGTAATCTCGTGCCATAACGAACCGAAAATGATACAGCTACATCATTTAATTAGTTACCTAAAAGACATATAAAATAATCTCAACCACACATTTTATATAAGAAAAAATAACAATTTAACGAAACAAAATTAAAATGTAAGAAAATTATATCTTTTACACCAAATAATGTAAACTATCATTTCTCATAACACATTTATTCTTCCGCTCAATTTAATCAATGTCGCCGATAAGGCATCGGCCCAATGGTAAGAGTTGTGGTCCTTGATTAATCCAGATATTTCGGGTTTAATTGAATCAGTGAAGACAAAAAAGTATGTGCGTGTGTATATTATTTCGTATCCGTAAAAAAAATATAATCAATGTCGGTATGTGGCAATCGCTGGTCCGTGACATTAATTCCAAGGTCAAATATTCCAGAAATATTCCTTAGCTCTCTTATTATTATCATCATAATTTTTTGTTTTTTTTTTAGAAGGCAAATATTCCTCTCGCACATAAATAATAATTACAAAGATTTCTTAAATGAATCAGTCCAAAAATCTAAGAATCTCTTTATAAAAATTTTATCACTTTATCCAGAATATATTATTAAAAAAAACAAATGTTAAAAAGGACAATTTCATATATTAATTAGCATTTAATCTGAGTGAAATTGAAAAAAAAAAAATAGCATATAGTCAAATGAAATTGAAAAACGACAAATTGTCATTCCACAAGACGATTAAGTCTTTTTTAAAATCTAAGAATCTCTGTATTAAAATTTTATCACTTTATCCGGAATATAGAAAAATGTTGCGTCATAATGATGATAATATCTAACACAACTATTTTTTTATATTATTAGAGCACTCGCATCAAATACTCCTAATGAATTCTATATTTTACAGTTTTAAACACACATTTTTCTAGTTTAGAGAATCTCTATTCAATATGAAATGCATCATATTTTCTATTTATATATAAGAGCACGCGCATCATATATTTTTAACGAATTCTCTAATTTACATGTTTAAATACACATTTTCCTAGTCCATGATGAAAATATATTAGATTCTCCATTTCACATAATGAATTAGACATAAAGGAAGATTTACAGAATTTGTAAAATACTGTAGATGTAAGAATATTTTACAGAATCTGTACTTTACAGTAAAAAATAGAGTATCTGCTGCAGTGTTCTTTTCATGTTGAAATCTCTAAAATATTGTTTTTAAAGGATTTTCAATATCAAGTACAAGTGCACTAATGCAATAGACATAAAGTAAAATTTATAGAATCTGTAAGAATGCGATAGATGTAAATGAAATTTTATAGAATTTATAATTTACAATAAAAATTAGAGTTTTTGCTGCAGTGTTATTTTTCTGTTAAAATCTCTAAAATAGAGTTTTTATAAAATTTGCATTATCTACTGGTCGATTGATATATGGTCTCAATATATATAATGAGCGGTGTGAAATTGTAACAAAGTGCATCTTTTTGTAGCCATGGGCGGGGGCCCAAAATTTAGGAGGAATCGGGGGAGAAGGACATCAACATTTCATCAATTAAATATAATGTCGGTTTTTTGAAACTTTGCATAAATGATTAATCTATTTTTTTTTTAATATTCAGGCGCCCTTTTTTTCCAAAAAAATAAAATAAAATACCCAACACACGTTTTTCTTTCATCAATCTTTTTTAAACACTCATATCTCTCAATCTAGAACTCCAAATTTAAAAATCCTTTCACCAAATTTTTTATTTTTTCATGTTCTTTATTTTGGGACCACATTCAACATATTGCGACGTGATTTCCGAAAATCATCTGTCGAAATTAACTATTGTTCGAAATTCACTGTCTATATTCACTGATTTTCGGGATTCACTGTGGAGATTCATTGAGTGAATTTCGACAGTGAATCTCACGAAAAACAATGTAATTATATCGAATCAAGTCTCAAAATGAAGTGCATCAAAAAATAAAAAATTCAATGAAGATTTCATCACGTTTGGAGATCTAGATCGATCAAGAGATATGAGCGTTTGAAAATCGAGAGAAGAAAGAGAAAGAAAAAAAAACTGGAGCAGTTCCCTAGCAGTTCATCACGTCGGATTTTTTTTTTTTTTTTTTTTTTTTTGGGCTTTCTTTTCAAGCTATAAAAAATATATGAGTTGTCCTTCTCCCTATTAAAAATATTGAGCTATCTTGTTAGTCAAAAATATTCCAAAACTTGTACTTATCCCTAATTCTCCTCAAAATTTATTATAAAGGCTGAGGGTACCAACAATATTGATATTTTATTTAGATAATTAGAAAATTTTGAAATATTTTTAATTAACATGACAAATTTTAATAAGATTTGATATGTTGGTTTCTCTCCAAAACATACTTGTAGCACGGGGGATCTAAGTAGTGTTAGGGGGTCACGTGACCACACTGAGATCCGAATTTTTTTTTATTATATTAAAACGATGTAGTTTTATTATTAAAAAGTATCGTTTTGTTGTTAAAAATGTTGTTTTAGATTCCGGTGATCCCATTGAAATAAATTTTTGGATAAAAAAATATAATTTTATGGTCCGATGACCCCACTGGAACAATTTCCAAGATCCGCCGGTGACTTGTAGTTTAAAATCTTTATCGATAGAAGTATAATGATTAATGTGTTCGGATTATGCGATATATGATATTGTTTTTCTCCATTATATAACATAAAATGTATAGTTTTTTTTTGGGCCAAAGACCCAAAAATACACAAAACGGACTTATTGGACTTATAAGGACAAAAAGGAATCTATTAGACTTATAAAGACACAAATTAGATAGATAGACTCAAATACCTTTAATGAAGAAAAAAAATATAAAAAAATAAAAAAACAAACGCTGTGGCTGAAACAATGAATACGCTTTTTGTTTGCCTTTTCTTTTTGTACTCAGTTCAGAGAAAATACGCTTGGATATATGCAACCATTCAGTTGTTTTTTTTTTTTTTTTTTTTTTTTTTTTTTTTTCAGCTACTAAAGGAGGGGGAGGGGAATCGAACCCTAGACCTCCCACTGGAGGCGAGGGTAAACCCAGGTGACTAACCACTTGGGATGAGCTAGTGCTCTGCAACCATTCAGTTTGCTTTGGTGGTTCTCTTCGCACAGATCTTTTATTCATTGGTAAAGCATTGTTTCATGTACCAGACGGTCCAGACCCCATAATCTATAGCACAAATTTTTTATTATTATTATTATGAGATGAAACAAACGCTGTTACTGTTTGTTTGTTTTTTTTTTCAGGCGCTGTTTAGATTTTATTTTTTTTTTTTTTTTTTTTCAAGCGATGTTCAGGTTTTTTTTTTTTTTTCCTTCTTTTTAACCGATGTATTGACCATCGCGATACAATGACCACCCCCGATACATTGACCACCGCGATTCAATGACCACCCCGATGCATTGACCACCTCGATGAAATGACCATCCTGATGCATTGACCACCGCGACTCCCGATGCGATGACCATCGCGATGCAGAGACACCGCGATGAAATGACACCGCGATGTAGAGACACGGCGATGAAGCGACACCGTGATGCAGAGACACCGTAATGAAGTGACACCGCGATGCAATGACCACCCCCGTTGTAGAGACACTGTGATGCAAAGACGCCGCATTGCAGAGACACCTCGATGAAGTGATACAACGACGTAGTGACCACCCGCGATGCAGAGACGCCTCAATGAAGTGACACCACGATACATTGACCACGCCAGATCCATTGATCACCTCAATACAGTGACCACCTCCAATGCAGAGACACCATGATGAAGTGACCAACTCAGATGCAGAGACACCGCGATGCAGTGACCACCCCCGATGCAGAGACATCTCGATGTTATAACATTTGACGATGCAGAGACATCGCGAATAAGAGACACCGCAATGCAGAGATACCGCTATGAAGTGACACCGCATTGCAGAGACACCACGATGAAGTGACACTGCAATGCAGAGACGCCGTGTTGGACTTATTTTTGAGTTTTAGTGATGAGTGTCAGACTAGCTGTTATAGAGAAAAGGCAAAAAGATGTCTATATCAAATGTATAGGTTTATTAGAGTTTGATCTTGTATAGGTTTGATCAAACAAGCACTGTAAAAGGTCAGCTGACTTACATCAGTAGACTTGTCTATATCAGTAGGGTACCTAGGTCAGTAGACTAGTTAGGAACCTGCTGAAGACTGAAGGCTGAGGGCTCAAACTCAGTTATTGAAGGCTAAAGTATCAAACTTAGTATTTTAAGTCAAGGATATGAAATCAGAATTTAGGGAAGTCTGTGATGACCTAAACTGATTACATATACCTTATGTACAAGGTCTAAGTTCCACATGTTAAGTGATGATTGGAACTTAGTTATTTGCAAAATGGTGTAATCTAACTTCACAACAAAAAGTTAGATATAAGAGAAGTCAGCTAAAGTGTTTTCATAAACACAGCAACATTGAAACAGCTGACTAATATACATTTCAGCAGACTTACATTCACAGGAACCTGCTGATGTATATCTCGGATTATTCAAAGGTTACATTGGGAGATTACAAAGAAAGGGACAGCTAACAACCTCTAATTTTATCAAACAAATCAATGGTTAAGATTAAATGGACGTTGGAAAGATTCAGACCTTTATCCAATGGATACAAGTCAAGGGGTGAACGATCGTAAATCTTGTCAAAAAGCGATCGACGATTGTCGATTTATGAACAAGGATGACGAAAGCAAGTCAAATGGGACAAATCTGAAACGGCTATGTTTGAATTTCAAACATAAGTCACAAGGATTCCTACCTATAAATATAGGACTCCTAATTCAGATACAAGGGATGAAGATTGATGAAAATTAAGGATCTATCTTGAGCTACCAGATTTCAATTGATCAAAACACCCTGCTGACCCTACTGAGCATAAGGCTACTGATCCAGTAAATTTCTTCAAGTGTAATCTGCATTCAAGCTACATCAAGTTTACACACTTGAAGACATCAAGCCTCAATTCAAAGGTTTACTGAACTACTCTCCAACAAATCAATACCCACACAAGTTCAATGACAGTATTCATGCTAACAAGATTGTTAATGAAGATTGATGGATAAGGATAACACCATTCATTCATCCATAACCTGCGGCATTGTGTTCGGACACACCGTATCGGCTTCAAAACCAAACTATATTCCTTTATCTAATCTTCATGACCTGTTCTTATAGAAGGCTAACTCATTTCATCTAAAAAACAAACAAACTAAACACCTATTTCATAAGACAAACAAAGAAAGAATGCTAAGCACAATAGATAAAACAGAAAAACAATCTAAAGAACAAGAAAAATGTAGAAGAGCCAAAATGGGGCAAAGAGGAAGTCTTACAAGGACTCAAACTCTTTGATCTTTGAAAGTTCTTTCCCTACGTTTTCAATCCACTGTACCTTCTTATTTTTAGTGCATTTAACGACGGATGGGGAATTCTTGATACGGCTTACGGTTGCATTTTCAACATTAGTTGTCTAATGTATGCAGTGACATCTGCAGTGACATCTGCAGTGACACCATTGGATCATACAAAAAATGAGGTACGCAAGTGGACTATTCCAACAACATGGTCGAGGAAATGAACCAAGCCATGTAAGTTGCTAATCTTGAAATACAAGCACTGCAAGATTAAGACCCAAAATCAAGAACATAAACTGAAATTCCCATAAAAAGACAAACAGAAAACCAGAAAATCCAAATCCGTCAATGAGAGGAAGATTACAACAACTATTCACAAAGAGCATCTAGAATATGCCAAGAAGAGTATGAGTCCCTGTATGATCAACCCAGATTCTCACATAGTAAGAGGTAACAAAAAGATTATCACTAAAGATCGTATACACAGAGAAAAAGCACACAACCCGTGAGCTAAAAATTACAGTGAAAATCAGTGAAACACTTTCCAATTATAATTCCTAAAAACAAATTTCAAGCAGGTAAAAAAAAAGGGAACATTTGGCTCAAAAAAGCACAGAGTTCAAGGGGAATACAGATAGATACTCACCAAGAAAGAAACCGACTTTTTCACGCTGCATCTGTGAACTTGAAGCAGCCCAATAATAATAATCTGTAAATTAATGAAAGAAAACCACACCAAAAATGGAATTCTCAGATGTAATTGGCGTGAATTAATTCACAGCAAAACAATATGGTATCTTCAGCTAAAATCCCAATTGAACACCACTGCAAAATCTGACGAAAACAACAAGATCAAAATGCTAATCTATGTCAAGAGCCAACCAAACTGGAATTAGTAATGCTAGCTATCCTTTTTTAACCTCCTAAACATCTTCTCGCCGCCCAATGCCATCAATCTCACTCTATACGACTGACCCATTTCGTCGTTCCGGCGGCTGCCGCTGCCGCCGCTCTCCGCCGCCGTTGATGCGCTCTTCTTATGTTTCTTCTTCTTCTTACCATCACCAAACCCCTGAATTCGAAGCGAAGAAGACGACTTCTCATCTCAAAGAAGAACTGAGCATACAACGGACCAGATGTCCAAGCTGAGGCGGAGATAATCCAGCTATTTAGTTCAAGGGTAAATTAGTAAACTATGATATAATGTGTCCTTATAAGACCAACAGATTTTTTTATGAATTAACCCTTTTTTTTTCTTTTTTGCAATGTAATAGTTTTTCTCACGGATCCAAGGGGACAGAAAAAACACTATCATACATTTTTTTTGAATTCAAAAAATTTTCAGAATCATCACCTCTCCTCCAAGATCCTGCATCCGTCCCTGGATGTGACCGTAACATTGCCCATAATATACAGCCTCGAGAGCCAACTCGTGACATTGCAAGTGCAAATATTCCTACTGCAATCAAATAGTTCCAAGATTTCCCATGCATCCCTGCTGCTAGCTAATTAAAACTACCCGTACGTCAAGAACATGGCCACTTGAAATTAAAATTCAGTATTATTGCCACCATTATTAGTTAATGTGCATTTTTGGAAAAAGCAATCCGAAAATTGTCAAATACAACTTCGATAAAAGGCTAACACAATTGTGACTTATTATATAAAAAAAAATTTCTATTATATTTTGTTACTTTTGTAGTTTTGTGTCACAATCACACTTTATCCATGACATAATTAATTAAAATTTAGACTGATTAGGGTTCCTTGAATCAATCTTCATGCATGCTATCGATCAATGGCGGATCCAGAAAAATATCTTAGTTGGGGGCACTTATAAACATATTCGAAGATTGACTGGCGGGGACATTAATTAGTAGTATTTTTACATTTTTTACTAATAAAATTACGTCGTTTTTCAGATTCCGGTGGGGCATTAGCCCCCACCTTTTATCACTTGGGTCCGCCCTTGCATGGTGTAATACCTTAGATTGTCGGTTGTGGTGTATTACACAATTGACTGCTCTGGTAAAAAAAAGCCAAAACAACATCGTTTTGGTTGAAACCTTTTTTTTTTTTTTATTTATTTATTAAAACGACGTTGTTTTGAACAATATCAGTTCACACATCATGGTACACCATAGACCATTACAGAATGTGATCCCAATTTCATGCTATAAATACCACCCTTTTTCCAATACATCCCACTGTATCCACTGCCTATAATCTTTGACCATTAAAAAATGGCAACCAAAAGCACTGCTGGAATTGCTCTATTTTTCTCTTTCAACATTCTCTTTTTCACTCTTTGCAGTGCAACCCATTATAAAGGTTGCCCTCCTCCACCACCCAAGCCAACACCAACACCGACGCCAGAGCCGCCAGCAGCACCGGTGGTGACCGGAAAATGCCCTAAAGATGCCTTGAAGTTAGGTGTATGTGCAAATGTACTAAATGGATTGCTTAACGTGACATTAGGTTTGCCACCGGTGCATCCATGCTGCAGCATTCTACATGGCCTTATTGACCTTGAAGCTGCTGTCTGCCTTTGCACTGCACTTAAAGCTAACATTTTGGGAATTAATCTTAATATCCCCATTTCACTTAGCTTGCTCCTTAATGTTTGCGACAAGGATGTTCCTAAAGGCTTCTTGTGCCCGTAGATCGCACGAAAATCACACAAAATACAATGATCTAAAAGTATTTTGCATTGTTGTATCAGTAGCATTACCTTTGCATTTTTCTCTATGTTGTTGCTGTTGTGTTTGTTGTTGGTTTTTTTTTTTTTTTTTTTTTTTTTTTGAGGGTACTCTGTGTTGTTGTGGTTCCTGCATTTTGTTTCTTTTTTCGTAAGATGTATTTAAATTTGAGATTTTGATCATTTGTTCCTTTATTGTTCCTTTGATATATGAAGCTTCTTTGTTTTCGATGATTTGCTTCTATTTTTTTTTCCTATAAAGTCTTTCTGGACACAGGGGCGGATCCAAGTTATGGGGTGGGGCCGGTGCTCCCGATCCGAAAAACGATATTGTTATGTGGTAAAAAATGTAAAAATACTGTTAATATCCCCAATCTATTTTCCAATCTATTTTCGAATGTGATCTGATGTCCTCTCTGAGAAATTTTTCTGGATCCGTCACTCTCTGGACAAAGAGAATATACAACTTAAAATTGATAATGATAGATCTCCACAAATATGCACTTATATGTAGTATTTACGTGAAACGTCTAGGGATGATAGAAATTCTCACGGCCGGCCCTATACTAAAGGGGCCTAAGGCCGATTGGTCGGACGGGCCTCATTGTCGGTTGTATGATTAGGCGAGACCGGTTGCTCGGTCAGGCTATACCGCTTATTATATATAATCTATATTAAAAAATAAAATGGAGTTGGTGTAATACCTTGTTTGCGGATAAAATGTCATTATCCAGATTTGAATGTTCGGCAAGTGACATTTAGAGAAAAAATCATAAAACTCACGTAAACCTGACGTAATATTAGAGTAATAAAGAAAATCGCGAAAGAAAGAAACATGTAGAGACTCGGGACACAAAACCTCAAGGTTTTCTACAAAACATCATCAACAAGAATGCCATTGTCGTCATAACTAGATTTATAAATAACTGAAATAATTACCCACATCCATTACATCTAAATCTTGTCAAAAAGGAAACAACTATAACTCTTTGGCACTCATGCCTTATCCAAAGGAAACAACTACTGAAACATAAAGAAACTCAATAACTTCATTCTAGGATTGCTCTACAAGCTCATCATCATAATTCATAAACTTCCCGAATGTGTATACCTTCTTGTTCTAAATTAAAGAGTAACATCATGCATAAGCTTAATATGGAATAGAAGATCAAAAAGAGATCGAGATTCATGTTTAGTAGTTGCCAGAAGACACTACATGAGTATAATCCACCCAATTTGCAGAGGATGTTGAAAGCATAGACTTAAGAATTCATAAAACTACTTTAAGAGAATAACTTGAACAATGCATAGAAAACATGTCCAATTAACTACTCCAATTCATCTTGCATGTACTTGGTCAGATTTACATTAATTATTGTTCTTGTCATGTTGCATATCATGTTTATGTTTCTTGTCATGTTCTTGTTTAACACATAAGACGAGATATACAGGGTTACAACGCCATAATGAAAACCCGCCATAGAGGCCCTGTTGCAACTTGTGTAATATGACTAGGTAACATCTCATGTGATATGTAAGACTACGACAACATAAGTAATTAAATATAGTATAATACATCCAATACGATCCGTAGGTCAATCGCAATACTAGCGTAAGACACTACGAGTAAATAACTGCATCTCACCAAAACTATCTGGAAAGCACATAAGGCACATAGAAACACATAAGTTCGTGTTCAAGCCATATTATAACCTCGTGTAATATGCTACGGGTAAATAAGGATACCTCACCAACATGGTTTTTTGTCTTTTTCTGTTTCTTTTCTTAGTTTTCTATATTTATGTTGTATTATTAATTAATACATGTAAAACACAAATTTAGCGCAGGTTTTGGTGTAGCTAGTGATCACAAAGACAGCATTGGCATATAAATCGGGCAACCATCAAATCATGCAAATTTTGGTTCCTCTCACTCACTGATTTTTGCCAAATATTGAAAGTCAATCCTCCAAGTAAACTGTTTTCTTTACCCAAAAATAGTAAAATTGTTTCCTTCTCCTTTGACCTCTCTTCTCCTCCTCCTTTCTCTCTCCCTTACCTTCTTGCATCCCTCTGTCAATGCCGTCCAAAAGTTTAGCTCAATGTGAAATGAGCCGAAAAGGAAATGATTCTGAATGCAATCAGAGCAACAAAGGTGTAATCTTTCAAAGTTATCGACTTGAAGATCATAAAGGGCTGTTTTGATTTGTATCAAATTAAACAAACGAAGAAAGAATATATATATATATATATATATACATACAGTGAAGTAAATCTCAAGAAGCTAGCAATAATGGCGGAAAATCCAGCAGATGATTCAATAGTATGTTATGCCCCAACCATGATTACAACAAATGGAATATGGCAGGGTGATAATCCTTTGGATTACTCTTTGCCTCTTTTCATTTTGCAATTGACTCTTGTTGTTGTTGTCACTCGCCTTCTTGTTTATATCTTGAAACCTTTTCGACAACCCCGTGTTATCTCCGAAATCCTTGTAAGTCTAATTTTTCTCTTTATGTATAAATCTGCATACACATCCATGTATATGTATATATATTCCTTTGATCCAGGCGTTGTGTTGTTTTGATAAATTGTATTAACTAGAGTAATCCAGGTGTTATAGTTCATGTGTTGTGGCCACTTTACTTTGTGTTCTTCTGCATTTGAGTGCATGAGTTTTCTTTATTTTCCATGGATATCATTGTGTTTGATAAAATGCCAATGTGTGGAGACAGGGAGGTGTAATTCTGGGACCTTCAGTACTGGGACAAAGCGAGAAATTTGCTAACGCGATATTCCCTTTAAGAAGTGTGATGGTGTTAGAGACAATGGCAAATGTAGGTCTTCTTTACTTCCTTTTTCTAGTTGGTGTTGAAATGGACCTTGTTGTACTCCGTCGTACCGGAAGAAAAGCCTTGGCTATTGCAGTTGCTGGGATGTTCTTACCTTTTCTTATAGGCATATCATTTTCCTTTTTGTTGCATAAAGAAACAGAGGACATGAAACATGGGACTTTTGTACTTTTTCTTGGAGTTGCACTTTCTGTTACTGCATTTCCTGTCCTTGCTCGGGTTTTAGCCGAGCTTAAGCTTCTAAACACTGAGATTGGAAGGGTTGCCATGTCAGCAGCATTGATAAACGACATGTGTGCGTGGATTTTATTAGCACTTGCAATCGCTTTGGCTGAGAATGATTCCATGACTTTAGCTTCTGTTTGGGTGATCTTATCAAGCTTCGCGTATGTCGCGTTCTGTATAGTCGTAGTTAGGCCATTGGTATCATGGATGATACAGAGAACCCCTGAAGGGGAAAATATAAGTGATTTCAAGATTTGTCTTGTTCTTACAGGGGTTATGATATCTGGTTTTATAACGGACGCCATCGGAACGCATTCTGTTTTCGGTGCTTTTGTTTTTGGCTTAGTGATTCCTAATGGACCTCTTGGCATAACACTCATAGAAAGGCTTGAGGATTTTGTTTCAGGACTATTGCTTCCTCTCTTCTTTGCAATTAGTGGGTTGAAAACGAAAATCGGCGCGGTTCAAGGTGTAGTAACATGGAGCATTCTAGCCCTTGTTATTGTTCTTGCTTGTGTTGGCAAAATTGCAGGAACACTTCTTGTTTGTCTCTTCTACAAAATGCCATTTCATGAAGGCCTTACCCTTGGTTTACTCATGAATACTAAAGGGCTTGTTGAAATGATCATCCTTAATGTTGGTAGGGACCAAAAGGTAAATTTACACACTCTCTCTCTCTCTCTCTCTCTCTTTTTTTGCCTTCTTTAAGTCCACTAAAGTGTGTTATTGCAGGTGTTGGATGACAAGACATTTGCAATAATGGTAATAGTGGCAGTGGTTATGACTGCAATTATCATACCATCAGTGATAGTAATCTACAAACCAGCAAGAAGATATGCTCATTACAAGAGAAGAACAGTCCAAAGATCGAAAAACGGGGGAGAGTTTCGAGTACTAGTCTGTGTCCACACTCCAAGAAATGTTCCTACAATTATCAACCTTCTGGAAGCTTCATATCCTTGTAAGAAATCACCGATCACCATATACGTCCTACACCTGGTCGAACTAACCGGACGTGCATCTGCAATGCTGATTGTCCATAACACTCGACAATCAGGCCGACCGGCTCTTAATCGAACACAAGCACAATCCGATACGATAATCAATGCATTTGAAAATTTCGAGCAACATGCAGAAAACGTCTCGGTTCAACCACTTACCGTCATTTCTCCTTACTCAACAATGCATGAAGACATCTGTGGTTTTGCTGAAGACAAACGTGTCGCCTTAATTATCACCCCTTTCCATAAACAACAAACAGTAGATGGTAGCATGGAGTCATCTAACCCAGCTTATAGAGTAATCAATCAGAATCTCTTAACGAATTCCCCGTGTTCGGTTGGGATCTTAGTCGACAGAGGCTTAAGTAGCTCAACAAGGTTAGCAGCAGGTCAGGTTTCTCACCATGTTGCTGTGCTGTTCTTTGGTGGGCCCGATGATCGTGAGGCGTTAGCCTATGCTTGGAGAATGAGTGAACATCCCGGGATCAATCTATCTGTAATCCGTTTCATTGCTGGAGATGACACTACTAAATCAATGTCGGGATCAAGACGCGAACACAATGAACTTGACCCTGCAATTTTAGCAATGGATACACAAGATGATGCAGATTTACAGTTAGATGAAGATTACATAAACCAATTCAGGGAAAAGACAGCAAACGATGAATCGATAGCTTACACGGAGAGACTTGTAAATAATGGAGAAGAAACAGTGGCAGTAATAAGGTCTATAGATAGCATTCATGATCTTTTTATAGTAGGTAGAGGACAGGGGATGATATCACCATTAACAGCCGGGCTTACGGATTGGAGTGAGTGCCCCGAGCTTGGGGCCATAGGAGATTTATTAGCATCATCAGATTTTGCATCCACGGTGTCGGTCCTTGTTATACAGCAGTATGTAGGAATGGATATGGATATAGCAGGAACTCCTCCTGATAGCCCTATTGAACAACATGAAAGCTTCGGTACACACATGAATCAACGGGTGCAACCAAAAGAGCAGACTTTGTTTCATCCATAATCCAACGGTCATTATTAGCATTCTTAGGTTAAACTTTATGTGTTAAGGTTAAGTTGCATTCCTTTACCCTTCTTCTGTAAGGTTAGATACTTGATTTTTGTAATTGTAACATGAAATTTTAGTACCCATTTAGCTAGTTGAACAGAGAAAGCTACTTTGCTGCAAAATTATACAAAGTTGTTGATAATAAGATTGATAACGCTGTTCTTATATTTATAACACGAAAGACTTCTTTGAAATCATACAGGCGGTTTATCAGGTTTTCCAGTTTGAACTTGGACCCAGAAAAATGCAGTATAAAACGGCTGCTCATGTTGTGATGATCACACCAAACAATAAGACGTAACAACAGAACCTTTTGTCATGGATTAAAACGAATCAAAATACAACGATTTGGCTGAAAATGTCAGAAACATGATCAATGTCTATTTATTAAAAGAGAAAGGTACAATACGCGAGAAGACACAATGCAACACCAGACCATCACGGTTCTTCACCAAGCTCCACTCTTAGGTTGTCATATGGATACACTTTTGGAGCCTGAAAAAAAAAAGCATCTAAAATCAGAAACATATTTATCACAAAACCATACGCAAGAAGGATCGAGTGTAGTCAAAGTGTGTTCACCAGAAATGTGATGCACAAGCCCAGATAACAGGAAACAAAGCAACATATCATTACCTTAATCTAGTACACTGTACACACAAAGATCTTCCTAGCAACTGGAGATATCAGATAGCAAACACTACAACATTAGGGTAACCCGTGACCACTGATCAAGCTGAGGAAGAAAAGCTAAGCTAAGTTGATATTCAAAGTCTTCGTATCACTAAATCAGAAACACGCAATACTTAAATGGCTGCATTTGGGTTCAAAAGAAATTAAACACTGCCTATGATATCCAACTTCATTGTTAACCTAGACAAAAAAGTTCAAGCTACATTCTACTTTTATTTATCCATTCAAATTTATTAGCTTATTCAGGAGTGAAATATCAATTGACCAATTCGCTGATAAGTCAACAAAGATGGATAATGTTTCTAATGCAGTTACAGAATATCAGGACATCAAGCTGATGAACAATCTATTATCTGAATATGAAACTGAAATGAACCATTACTCATGAGGTCAGGTATACCGAGCACAGAAAACACATTTATGATTTGATTTTCAACAATGGAGTAAACCTATGCACCAGTTCTTCAATAGCTACCCCGGCATCAAATCAAGCCAAAAAGTACAACAAACCAACATTTGACCATTCACATTTAGCTAAGACATTCAATCTTGCAAATCATTTTATCACCAATTCGGAAAGAAAAACCAAAAAGAAAATCCTTAATAAAAACAACATTTTATGCACCTCAATGTGACACTAATGGTACTCAATAATACGAATCCTCAAACACACAAGTAGCCAATAGGTTATCATGATTACTTCTTCAACATCAAAGCTAAAGAATGCATTTTCTAAATCAAGCCACAGTTCAGAGGTCAAATATAGGAACTTACAAACGGAATTTTTGAAGCTTTGTCATTCAAGACTGCTAAAAGTCCAAGACCTGCGAAAAAGCTTAATCCACCGCACAACCAAGCCAATGCTTCGTACTGAAAAGAAGAAGTAAGCAGATATAACAAAAGTAAAGCCCTCGTGCACAATCATGGAGCGATAATAACAAAACAAAAACATAAAATTCCTTCAAAAAATTTACCTTTCCAACAGTAGAAGCAATGCTGTCTATGCAAGGTTCGGGAAATGGAGTGCCGTTATCCCAAACTAATTCATCATTTGTTGGCAGCTAAAATACACAATTCAACAATAAAAATAATAAAAATAGCATTTCGATCCCTTCTTAAGGAACATTAATTGATAGCTCAAGGTACTGAATTGCAAGTCTGAAAAGTAATTAGTATCATAAAAACATATAAAATGAAGGATTGGAGGTAAGAATTTACGGGTCTGTCAGGGACGATGTGTTTGCCAACGGGAAGGCCCATGCCGGAGCGGAGGCGAAGAGAGGAACCAACGGACCGGGAGACGACACCGTTCCCGCCCATGATGCGTGAAGCGACGTGGCTCAACCTGCCTGCCATTTTTGTCGATCGGAGAATTTTCCTAGCTGAGAATTGATTCGGTAATCAGTACTTTGGTGTGCTCTTCTGAATGTTTGGGGCTGGTTTTAGTGCCGGAGCTTTCGTGAAATATATAACCTTGTAGTCTGTGATATAATGTTTAAGAGAACTTCTAACATCAAGCCCGTCTAGCTCAGTTGGTAGAGCGCAAGGCTCTTAACCTTGTGGTCGTGGGTTCGAGCCCCACGGTGGGCGATTACTTTTTATGGAAAATTAGGGATAAGGACACAATTATTTTTAAGAATGCTCTCGTGATTTTTTTTCATCATTTGCATACATTTTTTTCCCAGAGGAAATCCCGAAATCAATGAATTTCGACAACGAATTTCGGAAAATCCCGAAAATTAGTGAATTTCGACGATGAATTTTGAAAATTAGTGAATTTCGACAAAATAATTTCGTCGGATTAAACCGAAATTTCGAACAAAATGAAAAATAAATAGCTATGAATGCAAAAGTTTCAAAAACTCGTGAAATTTTCCAATCGGATTTTTTTTCATCATTTGCATACATTTTTTTCAAAAATAAGAAAAAATCGAAAACCGAACCGACCGAACCGGATTAAACCACCGGAAAATTCGTGATTTTCCAATCGGTTTTCCATTGAAGAAAAACCGAACCGTAAATCCAATTCGGTTTTCGGGTTTATCCATAAAAACCGGTATGACCCGAACCGAGCCGGTTATACTTCATTTTTATTTTATATATATATATATATATATATATATATATATATATATATATATATATATATATATATATATATATATAATTTGTTCACTACTCCTACTATAAAAACCTCCAACACACAACCCTAAATTTCTAAACCTTATACTTCTGCCGTTTCTACCTAAACCTAAACCTAAAATGTTTCCCAGCCGCCGATAACCGTCGTTTGAGCTCACCGGCCGTTCTTGCTTCTTCTAATATTCTTCATCCTTTGATCGTTAAAAGCTGAAAGCAACCTTTGAAATTGTCGTTACAACGACAACCCGCTGGCTTATGGTGTCAATAATGGTGTTTGTCTCATTTTTAGAAGAAAAAAATCAAAATTTTATGGTAAATAAAATAGGGGCAATGGTCCAAAAGGACATATATTGAACTTAATTAGGTAAATATGACACTAAGGAATCTTATTTGGTTATAAGGACACAAAATTAATACATAGACCAATCTACCCTCAATTAATTTATAAAAAAAAAAAAAAAAAAGGCGCGCTGAAGGAGATAACGTGTTGTATTGTTGCTTTATATCATATTCAGGATGCTAACTTCTTAATTGTGTTTTTTTTTTTTTTTTTTTTCCCTGGATACTAAAACATGGTTTTTTTTTTTTTTTTTTTTTATTTAATTTTTTTATTGAGGGGATTTTCTGGATACTAAAACATGTTTTTTCTTTTTCCCCGGTGACCAATGCATTGACCATCGCGATAAATTGACCACCCCGATGCAACGACCATCTCGATGAAGAGACACCACGATAAATTGATACCGCGATCAAGTGACACCGCATTGCAGAGACACCTCGATTCAGAAACATCGTGATATTATGACATTTGACGATGCAAAGACACCGCGATGCAAAGACATCGCGATGAAGTGACACCGCGATGCAGAGACACCGCATTAACCACCACGATGCATTAACCACCGCGATGCATTGACCACCGCGATGCAACGACCACCCCGATGCAACGACCATCCCCGATGCATTGACTACCGCGATGCATTGACCACCTCAAAGTAGAGACACCGCAATGAAGTGACATCGCGATGCAAAGACCACCCCAGATCCATTGACCACCGCATACAGTGGCCACCCCCGATGCATAGACACCACCATGCAGTGACCACCCCAGATACAGAGACGCCGCGATGCAGAGACACCTCGATGTAGAGACACCTCAAATACAGTGACAATCGCGATGCATTGACCACCCTCAATCTATTGACCACCACGATGTAGTGGCCACCCCGATGTAGAGACACCTTGATGCAGTGACCACCCTTGATGCAGAGACACCACGATGCAGTGACCACCCCCGATACAGAGACGCCTGTAGAGACGCCTCGATGCAGAGACACCTCAAATGCAGTGACCATCGCGATGCATTGACCACCCTCAATCTATTGACCACCGCGATGTAGTGGCCACCTCGATGCAGAGACACCGCGATGCAGTGACCACCTGCGATGCAGAGACACCGCAATAAAGTGACAGCGCGATGTAGTGACCACCCCAGATGCAGTGACCACCCCCGATGAAGAGACACTGCGATGCAGAGACACTGTGATGCAGAGACACCGCGATGCAGAGACATCACGATGTTATAACATTTGACGATGCAGAGACACCGCGATGCAGTGACCACCCGCGATGAAGT
Source organism: Gentiana straminea (assembly GCA_036785695.1). Taxonomy (NCBI): domain Eukaryota; kingdom Viridiplantae; phylum Streptophyta; class Magnoliopsida; order Gentianales; family Gentianaceae; genus Gentiana; species Gentiana straminea. The sequence goes on along the minus strand of JAVUPR010000266.1, from coordinate 10,197,696 downwards.
GACACCGCGATGTATTAACCACGCCAGATCCATTGACCACCTCGATGCAGTGACCACATCCAATGCAGTGACCACCCCAGATGCAGAGACACCGCGATGCAGTGGCCACCCCCGATGCAGAGACACTGCGATGCAGAGACACCGCGATGAAGTGACACCGCGATGCAGAGATATCGCGATGTGATAACATTTGACGATGCAGAGACATCGCGATTAAGAGACTCCGCGATGAAGTTACACCGCATTGCCGAGACACCGCGATGCAGAGACACCACGATGAAGTGACACCGCAATGCAGAGACGCCGCATTGCAGAGACATCGCGATGTTATAACATTTGACGATGCAGAGACACCACGATGAAGTGACACCGCATTTTAGGGACACAACGATGCAGAGACACCACGATGAAGTGACACCGTAATGCAGAGACACCGCGATGCAGAGACACCGTGATGAAGTGACACCGCGATGCAGTGACCCTGCACCCTGATGCAGAGACACCGCGATGCAGAGATACCGTGATGAAGAGACACCGCGATGTCTCTTTAGCTTTAAAAAAAATCAAGTCCAGGAAAAAAAGAAAAAAAAACTTTGAACACCATTGTAGTGACATCAACATTTATGCAGTGACATCGACAATCATATATGCAGTGACATCAACGTTTTATGCAGTGACATCGGTAATGTTATGCAGTGACATCAATGTTTTATGCAGGATCCAATATGCTGGATTAATGACAAAACATGTAATAGCATAATATTTTATTGAAAAAAAATGCCACATTACACGACACCGGTAGAATTGAGATCACCACTACAAAGTGAGCATACCATCATCAAATAAGCTACTTTCAAGCGCCGCCGTAATGGCATCAACTGCCTCCCCTCTATACAACCTGTAATTCTGTGGTTCTTCCACCTGCAAGTACCAACACAAAATAATTTGATATGTAGCTTAGAAGTTAGAAGATGAATGCAAGATAGCTGAAATAAAGTTAATAGCCGAATCTAGGTTGTACGGGTACAGATACGCAGATACGGAATACGTGGATCCGGTGTGTATCCGTGTCGAATATGTATCAGATACAAGACACACTACCAAACAGAAACAAAACAACAAACATGATTTTATGGATGCAAGGGTAGAGAATGATGAACTACTTGTTGCATCATCATCAGCTAAACTTTTTTTTTTATAAAAAAAACTTTTTATGCATGATTTCTTTGGTGTTGGCCCAAACGCCACCGATGTTTCGGTTGCCGGAATCCCGATGAAGGAGTGGAACGGGTTGAAATTCGGCACCGTTGCCGTCACTGACGATCTCATGACACAAGGCATACTACTCGGTTCGAAACTGATAGCTCGAGCTCAAGGCACATATACGACCTGCTCACCTTGCCACTGCAAATGATCAAAAATTGATTGTTCATTTGAATACAAAAATTGACTCCGTATGTCCTTGGAAAACTATTCTGCTTCCCTAAATTGAATGCTAAGGCGAATGTTGAGCATGTTCAAAGATCCCGAAGACGCTTCCTACTAATATAAGCGATAACTTGCACAACTGATTGAGCAAGTGCAGCACTGACTACCAACAAATTCTGCAAAAATTCTTCAGCCGTATGTCTGTCACAGCTTTTAAGCATCAAAGCATTTTGCTGTGTGCTGTTTCAAAAAAAAAAAAAAAAAATCATTTTGCTGTCCATTGCAACTATAGAACATTATAATTCAGTGGTTATACACTGATAGAGTGTATTAGGTACTAAAAGAAATGCACAAGCAATAAAACACCCAAGTATTTCAAGTTTATAGTATCCATTTTCTTCTCAACAAGACCCCAGTTGATGGCTCGTTGAATTTTACACTATTCATCTTCTTCTCCGGCGATTTCGGCTGCTCAAATCGGCTGAGTTCAAGCCAGGAGGGTTCAGACCGACCGGATTTGTCTTACGCCGGCCGGAATCGATATAAAAGGAGTTCGAGCATCAACAAGAGATTTGCGCTCACACTTCGGGGGCTCAGACTGACCGGATTCGTCTCGGAATCGGGCATAAAAGAAGTTCAACAACCATCGACGGCAGCTCTTTGGATCCATTGCCACCAGTGGAGAAGAACTCGCCAAGGCCTTCAATCTTCTATTGAGCAACTGGAAACGGGTTTCGGTCGAGAGATAAGATTTAAGGGTAATAGTGGAAAAACAATTGGAATGTGTCCTTATAAACAAATAACATTTAAGGGTGTCCTAAATGCTCATTAAGTGTTGAAATTAGTCCTTATAAACAAATATCCAAATAAAATACAAATAAAAAAACCGAAATCGAACCGAACCGATCAGTTCGGTCAATTCGAAAAAAAATGACTAATTCGATTCGATTCGAAAAATATCAAAACCGTAACTACATTTCAGTTTAGAAAATCGTAAAAAACCGACCGGACTGGACTATGTACACCCTAGAATCAGTTGCAATAATCGGACCGGAGCTTGACTGCCGGAAGCAATGGAAGCAGCCTTGGCGGATTTGGAGAGGATTCAAACTCAAATCCTTGAGAGAATAGCAGACCTGGAGCTTTCTCTCTTACCTAGCAACTTTTCTGCTTCCCTTACGATCTCGGACAACTCCACAACAGAAGGTCGCCTCTCCGCCCTCCTCCTCTCTAATGGCGTCAATGATTTCAGTTTCAAACGCGTTCCTTCCGATTACTATGACCTGTCTCTTGAAGCTCGCCGTGATATCCTCGGTGCCGCCTCCATTGATCACCTCTGCAAAAGCATTGTCTTGGTATTACATTATCCCGATTCTATTCATCAAACGCATTGCATATTGATATTAATTAACAGGAATATGGTTAATACATGCAAATTTTCTTAGGTGGGATGGGGTGGGGGGGGCTTTATACCAACAATTTTACTTTGCATAACATTTTAGGAGTGAATTGCTTCCTGGAAAAGTGTAGGACAATCATAAAAGATAATGCTATTGTCAAAACACACTTTTACAACATTGACCATGGTGTATTACTATGAGCCTTAGCCATTTTTCTATTGTATTTCGGCATTGACACTATGGGAAAAGATTAACTAATTATTGTACTTTTCTCTCAGCGTGTGATCATCTGCTGAACAGTGGTTCACTTATTTTAGTTCTGGATTAAAAATTTATCGGCAATGGCACCATGGGAAAAGATTGACTAATTATTGTAGTTTTCTCCCTGCGTGTGATCATCTGCTAAGTGATTCACTTGTTTTATCTGGCACTATATTCTGTTTTGTGCAGGTAAATACTCAAGCTCCAGCAGATATAACCGACTGTAGTGATCGGAACAATTCGAAGTATTATGTTGCTGTGGTACAGGTATTTTTCTGATGCGTGTAATGTATTCCATGTTGCTTTTAATGAGGACAAAAGGAAAAATGGCAGTTGTGGTTCTTGATGCTACGCATTTCTTTTTTGTTAGTATACTGCTAGGTTTAATGCCGAGACGGTGAAGAACTTTTTGTATGGACTTAACAATGGCAAGATATCCAAAAAGAAGATTAACAGTAAGTTGCTTTTTCCTTTTCTAAATGGAATTTTATTAGTTCATGGAGGTGCTGTTGTTAAAATTATGATCTTTTAGTGTAAGTGATAAGCTTGTTGATACCTCCTGTGTGGATTGCATGCCTTTATGAGTGATGGTTATCATACTAGCATGAACAGTTCCTGATTTCTGCAGAAGTTCTTCATTGTGCCCTCTCTTCATCTCAAATTAACGGTTTGGATAGCAGAAAAAAGGCTACTTCTGTAGTTGCAAAAGCCCCTCTAGGTGTAACTCTTGTCTATACGGCTTGGAATTCAAGTGCATATGTCCTGCACCAAGATAAATTTTCATTTTGATATCAACACTCTTAATTGGTGGATTTTGGAATATTTGTGAAATTGTAAAATGAAATAGCTGCAAGGTCTCAATTTTGACCATTCTCCGATTGCTGGTTTGATCAGGGTAAAGAGAATTATCCAATGTTGGAGGTGAGCCTTTCTAACGCGTCTGACTAAATAGTTATTAGATTGTTGAGAATGCATGAGCTCATCAGGCAGTGTTGATTTCTAAGCTTGTGTGGCTAAGAAATCCTAATGTTTATTTTGCTGTGTCAGACTGTTACTTACTATGTCGCTCAATGCTCATTCATATAAATTCGGGTCATTCGTACTATTTGGTTGGATGTAGGCTGCATTCATGATCTCTTGCTGTATATGTGAGTAATACATGAAATTATTGGAAAGTATGAGTTCCCTCCACCATTTTCTGTTGTGTATTGTCGGAAATGTTTGAGTAGAAAGTTACATCGACTCTATAGTCAAAGATTGTTAACAGCTTGTTGAGCTGCACTCTCTCTGTGACTCTGTGGTTTTAAGTATGCATGGAAATGGTAATATGTTGTATATCTTATGCAGTGAGGCTTGCTCCAGAAGAGACATCAGGAAAGTTGACGGGTTATATCCACAATGCAGTAACTTGTATCGGCATGAAAACCGACATCCCGGTAATTCATATTTGGTGCTCATCATGATCTTCTTTTCTAACTTGTCCTGTATGTGATAGTCTGCCATATAGTTATAGCCAATTGACTGGTTGTTTCCATTTTTTACAACATATTGCCAATGAAATTAATCAGGTAGACCATAACTACTTAATCATTCAGACCGGTTCATGCATCAACACACTGTTTGTTCATCTGGAACAACTAGGGCCTGAGGTTTGATCACCTGGGCCAGCATCCTCTGTCTTTCGTAGAGCATAAGATTTCTGCCACTAGTATTTACACAAAGGGACCTTGTGCTAATGTTTTTGGATGGGAATGGAGTATTTACACAAAGGGACCTTGTGCTTCTGCTTTTAGATGGGAATGGAAACATTAGGGGCCATAAGTTTGCTTTATTCATTGAGTCCTGTCATTATTTGTGCCAGCTTTCTTGTGTACCACTGTTCTAGAGCCCTCATGCCTTCCACAATTAAGAAGGAATCACATTTTCTCATGAGACCAGTGTACAACATTCTGATTATTAGTTTTTTTTTTTGTTAGCCCAAATAAGCTGTATGTTAGATTCTTCATCAAATCATTTGCTTTAAACACAACGGATGTCTAAAATGCCCCAAAAAGCTGTGGTAATTGTCGGAATAAGTGACAGTAGGTAGCTAATCTGTCTAGACCTCAAACAGGACCACAGAACGCATAAATAAGCTGTTTCTGCATGATATTTACTTGAAGTATCTGCCAGTTGTCTTCGGGTACATGTTTTAAATTTGAAAGTGATATGGCTCTTTATGTATGAGCGTATAATGACGCTAACAAGAATGTGGACATACTCATTTGGTGGTTAAAAGGTGGACTCATGTAGAATGATCGGGTGATACGTAAGGGTCCGTTTGGACATGAATTAATTCGTCTTTATTATCATTCAGCTATTATTTTTTTGGTTTAGATGTTTATTGTGCCGGATGAGGGGAAAATCACTTTTATTCAGATTAAAAAAACGATAAGAATAAATGAATTAACTCGTGCGTAGACGCAACCGAAGTATTTTGCATGGATGATAATATATCCTTTTTAAGGTATCACTCTTTTTAGTGACATCCCAAATTTTTTGTCATCCGTACTCATATTCATATTTTCTTCAATAATTGTGTCAATATGACTGTTCATACCCTGCAAGGATATAGAGAATGCATTTGATTGCCAAGTGACATAGTATCATAACAAGCCTTATTTACCAGGTGATATTAGATGAGGCAATCGCGAAGCTGAATCCTGATTTCTTCTGGTTGGGAGGTGGCGAAGTTGATCTAAAACTGGGAATACGGACTTCTCAATTCATCCACTATGTAAAACCATTCATCGTAAACTGCAGCAGTAGTTAGTCACAGGGCTGGGCTGGCCCTGATTTAGTGGCCACGGTTGGTTCAGTTGGGCACTTGGGCAAAGCAAGCTGTCTGCTATATAGGAACTGCACAAAGAGATGCCTTTTGATCTTGTAGTGCTTTGGCTGGCTGGCTGCACCCTCATTTTTTTTCTTTTCATTTTCATGTAATGGACGCCTGAAGCGCCACTTTATAGTAAGCATACACTTCTGTTTTTATCTTTATTGAAACTACTATTTTACTGCCTTGCATACACCATACACCTTAATAAAGTTTTATGTATATAGCTGTTTCTTTGACACAATTATAGCCTTGCATACACCTTAAAAGAGTAGTTAAAGTGCTACTTTATGTAAATAGTCTTCTTCCGATTCAAGAGGTTTAGGGTTTAGGGCGTGAAGTTTCAGGTTTAGTTTGAAGCTTTTCTAGGGGTAGTTTTTTTCCGAAGGGGAGGATAAGTTGGGAGGCTTTGGGTGGATAAACAAGGGTTTTGCTTTTGGGGGGCTTTAGGGTGTAGTGTTAGGGGGGGACAAGGCATGTGTTTGTGGGAGGGGGGAATGGGGGTTGTGGGTGTAGTTTTAGGAGTGTTAGGGGATAAGTTAGGGCTAAGGGGAGGCTAGGGGGATAACTCAGCTGAGAGCCTTTAGTGTATTTTTTTTTTTTTTTTCCTTCAGAAACTCACTAATCACCCTAACACTTTTTTTAAAAAAAAAAAAAAAAAAAAAAAATCAAATTTATGAAACCTTAGCACCCCTTGCCTCATAATCCTGTACGTACCCACCCCTCCTATCCCCTAAGGTGGGAGTTGGAGTTGGAGTTGGGGGTGAGGGTGGGCGTGAGGAAGGGGTTCAACATTTTCAATGCAGCATTTATTATTATTTTTCCAACTTTACCCTTTATTTCAATAACCTAAATTTTAGTACATTTTCCCATGCACTATGAATGAAGGGTAATTGTGTTATTTTACATATTTTTTTAGACACAATAATGATTTCTTAATCTGTGTGATTATTCTCTCCCGACAGTTAGAAAAAAACGAAGGGAGTAGTAATAATCTTTATAAGTCGGTTGGGTGTGGAAACAAACATGGATGCATGGGATATAACCAAATGAATGACTACAATGTCAAGTTAGTGCTCCTACAATCTGGACAGTTAATTTATGAAACAAACCAACCCAACCCCCCATCAACTAAAAGCATGGTCACTCATTTATCTAATATAATAATGCCTACATCTCCTCATATCTTTTCATTTCCATATTAATTTTTTATTTTTTTTTAATTTATCAAATTCAATAGACAATATAGTACAGTTACTATTCAGTCATCTCTTTCATTGTTCAATTATGTTTCCAAGAGGACAATCTTTTTTTATGATCTCATTGTCCTTATTTTATGTTATTGAAATTATATGATAAAAGAAAAAAATCCATAAGCAATGGTATCATAGTTGAACTTCCTAAATAATATTTTCCTCCATACATTGTTGTTCTAGTAGCCCATGAATGAATCTTTTATAATATTTTCACACATCTTTCATGCATATAATTACTTGTCAATATTTTTGAAATGTCTGCAAATCCATTAATTATACGTTATAAATTAACTTACAATTGCATGAAACATTATGAATAATGTTTATACGATGTCATTAAGAAAAAGAAAAGAAAAAAAAAAAAAAAGACTATAAAGTAAATTTTGATCGATAGAACGTCTCACATATGGGACGACGATCACATTAGGTATATATAAGTCTCTTGTAAATCAACATATTATACGTATATATGCTTATTATATATATGGAGCATTAATATCTGTCACATTAACTTGTATCGATTGTTGTGATTCGGTTGTTCTAGTTGTGATGACATGTATGACGGGTATGTAAGAAGCTTAATTTAATTTATAGGGTGTCATGTTGTGAATGGGTGGCTTGCGGTGGGGTTGTGCATAGTCCATGACAACTACGTCTTCTTCTTCGCCGCCCCCCATGTCATCATCTTCCATTGGTGCCATGCTGCTGCTTTCTTCTGATTTTCCTTTTTTTGATTCCACCAGCTTTCTCTTTTTCTGCAACATGAAGCAATGCTAAGGTTTTTTTTTTTTTTTTTTTAATTTTATTTTATTTTTTTTATGGAAATTCTTGAATCATGAAAACCCCAATCAATGATTAACATGTCCACAGATCCCCTGAACCGTAAAGTGATAATGTATATCATCAAAACGACATTGTTTTATTCGAAGTAAAAAAGTTTATCAACAGTACTTTGGATCTCTTTCGTATTATATATGAATGTGTGGTCATCACCATTACAACATGGTGCATAACACTATTTCACTACAAAGGATCCGGCCTTCCTCCGATAACATCATGATTTATTTATTTCTTTTTTTCTTTTATTTTTTTCTTAAAGCCATCGGTATCCGGAGCCCACTGGTCCGACTAATCCGTAGCTTCGGCCCGTGCCTGCAGCCTCGACTCTTACTCGGGGATAAGGCCCGCCAAGAAATTCTTTCAACGTACGCGCCTGTAGGAGAATATTTCGAACCGTTGACCTCCTTAGGCATTCTCAAGCTACTTACCACTTGAGCCAAACTAATTGGTGGTTTTTCGATAACATCATGTTGAATGAATTGAAAATGTGTGATTTTGAATGATTTAAATTTTTTTTTAAATGTGAAAACAATCAAAAACCACATATAAGCATACCAAAACCATCGAAAATCGTTCTCTTCATTACATATCATAGAAATTATTTTCTATTCCCAAAAAAAAAACAAAACATACTTTTTCAGGTTTATGTTCATATTTGATCATGCATGCAAGTTTGCCTCTATCCTCTTATTGTATATAGCAGTTATATATACATCGTCAAGAAGAATTATTATACATTTACGGGGGTACTTTTTTTTTTTTTTAAACGATCCGAATTCTATTGTTTCCATTAAAACTGGAATAATATTTCTAAAGCCATGTCCACATGCTATAACTTCTTCGTGTGACTCTAAATGAATTATCTTTCAGAAGAAAATTGAGATTTAAAAAAAAACAATAAAAAAAAAAAAACAATAAGGAGAACCAAGAACCGTAATAATTACCGTGATTTCTGTTGTCTCTGGTATAGTTTCTGCAGATGGCAATACGAAATTATTTCCTGCAAATCATGCCGGCATACAATATTGATACAAACGCATAAAAAGTCTAGACACAAAATAAGTGTACTTAAGACAAATGTATTCTGTGCAATTTTTGTTCACTTTTTCTGTGCCAATATTATACATTTTGACAAAACAATCCATGCTACACTAGATTGTACCAGAACACCATATATAAGCTTGAATATATGCATGTAAAACAATTTCATAAAGCCTTTAAACTCTAAATAAAATCAACAATATGGACATATCTACGATACGATTATATATATATATATATATATATATATATATATATTTCTTGGTGAATTCTTGTATTAATTTCTTGTTATTTGATCCATCCATGATTTCTGGACTAAATATTTTAGTATCACTACGTACAGTTTGTATAATCAAACGATCGAATTATATATATATATTACCCGATCCTAATTAAATAAAGTTTTTCCTTGAGTAAAGACAAATAAAAAGAAAATTTTAGATTAAATGAGGTTGATTATATATATATATATATATATACCTTCAATGCCTGCATTTAGCCTCCCAAGTTCCTTACCATCTTTCTCTTGCATTCTTTGTTTGCCAATATCGGCATCCTCCTTGATACCAATATTGGAAGGTTCCACACCTAGAAGAAGACGTGCATTACCGGAATGCAAACACAGATACAGACACAGACACAGACAAAACAAGTGACGAAAGATCACAGACATGTTGTTGTACAATCTTTATAGTTTGTCAAGTTAAACAGTGAGGTGAGAGAACTTATATAATAAGGTGTAGTTCTTGGTTAAAAGACCAACTGAAGCTTTCATATATATATATATATATATATATATGCAAATTAAGGAAGTTGAGCAATAAATGCAGGTTCAAAGAGATAAAATGAATAGTTCATATTAGTAACATGCAGGTGCTTTGAGTTCAGTCAATTTTGCTGAACATGGAATACAAAATCATGATGTTGTCAGTCTCCTGTGTCTCCCTATATTAACAGCTCCTTTATTTATCAACTGTGGGTGGGGCCTATAAATGGCTGTTGTTTTTCTAATTTTTTTAACAGCGATGAAAGGTTTTATTGAAGATATTATCTAGCTGCAAGATGTTAATTAGATAAAAGCTTTTACAGAGGTTATACACTCCTATTTGCAAACAGAATAGGGGAAAATATGTTGAAGAATTTGTGGAAAAAAAACAGTTATCGAAATGCGTGTACGAAGAGTGCATGTTGAGAAATTCAGTACGAGAGTGATTTTGGATATATATGCTGTATTATTAATTATATATGATTGAATGGGTGTTTATGGTATTAATATTGTCTACGTAACGAGTAGATATTAACGGGAATATGAATCATTCGATTTTGATATCAGATCAATGTGTTTTGTTTAGAGAAAAGGGAAAGAACTGATCGCACACTAATATCGATTAATGTGGATAAGCCAATTAATTTTGTTCATCGACGGACGATACGGACAATGAATGTACGTGTTTCATTGATGCTGATGCCGTTAATAAGGTTCATTAATATCACTCATAAATGAGGTTTATTATGAATAAAGAAAAATTTATCAAACATTGTATTTTTTTTCATATAAACAATAACAACATATTGTAAAAGAGAAAATACATGACACAAAACCGTTGTATGCTTTGTTTTAATTTGTAATCCTACTTTCAAACACGGTATGACTGTTATATCTTTGTAATCCTATTTTCAAACACGGTATGACTGTTATATCTTGAGAGTTGAGACCAAATTGCGAATACAGTGAGCATACATGCATTATCATCTTAAAGACATAGTCGTTGGAAAATAATTAATGAGGTATACGAGTAGATATACCAAAGTAAACACACTGTGACTGAATTAGACATTCTTGGTTGGAACTTGATCGCACAGCTCCTAGCTTGATTAGCACGCGCACCCCTCAACCTCAACCTCATCTCTCCATTTTGATCTTCATCCTTATAACCACCACGTCCAATTAATTCGTATATTGTTCATTAGATTTAACACAGATTAATGGCAGAAAAGAGGAAAAACTAATTACTGTCAGAGACCATCCTTGCCTACATACTGTACTATCCAAAATTAATCCAAGTATCCAACCAACACAAAACACAGATATAACTACGTGCGTATTCATGGAAACATAACTTTAATTTCAAAGGCAGCAACGCACCGCACCACACAATTCCTTTCCAATTCAGCTTCTCTAATAAAGTTAATGCCAAAGCAGATGAGCTCATTAATTTCGGTTTAGCTCTCAATTGTGGTGTGCCAATTGTGTACCAATTTGAGTTAATTAAGATAAACTCTCAATTGTCTTAACTATTTTGGTGGCATTAGGAGAGTTGTATCTTTTGTAATCTTCCTATATAGTAATATTTTCTCTTTCGTCCATGGACTAGCTAGTCGGCACATTGCCAGAAACCACGTAAATTTGGTGTTTTGTCATTTTCCTTCCGTTTGTTATTTTCTGTTACAGTCGTTTAAGGACTATCGTTTTGTTTGTTTTTTTCCTAATAAACTGATATCGGAGCCGAGGTTATCTGAGGTTTTTTTCGAGCAGAGGTTTTTTTGTGGTAGTTTTCCGAGCTTTTGACAATTAGCCATCATGGCAGTAACTAAGTATTATTTCGATAGAAAAGTCCACTTTGGGATGTGGCAGTTGAAGATTGAGGCTATGCTGATTCATGAGAGCTTCGATATTGCGCTGGTTGGGAAGAAGAAAAGGCTGGAGAAAATATCAGATGAGGAGTTTGATGGTCTCGACAAGAAGGCCAGGTCATGTATCATCTTGTGTCTTTCCGATGGGGTTTTAAGAGAGATAGTCACTGAGGTTACTGCTAAGGATTTGTGGGAAAAATTAAAATCCTTATATATTGAGAATAGGTTTTATTTAAAGCAGAGTTTGTATATGCTCCGTATGTCTGAAGGGTCATCTATATTATCGCACTTAGATAAATTTGATTCCCTGCTTATTGATTTGAATAATGTAGATGCTAAGATTGATGATGAGGATCAGGCCATGTTGTTATTGTGTTCGCTTCCCGAGTCGTTTAACCATTTTAGGGGAACAATGCTTTATGGTAAGGATAGTATTTCTTACAAGGAAATTAAGTCGATTTTGAAATCGAAAAAGCAGATTGATAAAGATATAGCTTGGGGAAATAATAGTAGTGATGACGTGGTCAATCAGGTTATAATATACTTGACCACCATAAACCAATACTAGCAAGAGGACTAGGCCCATCGTAGTATAGCTATAGTGAATCAAGGTCGATCCCACAGGGAACCAATTGTGGATCATCTTATATACAAACAATTAGTTAAACATGTCAAGGACATAGAGGCGGTCTACGACCAACATAGGACAAGAAAAGTAAAGACATGACTCGACACAACGTAATTAACCTCCCCAATTATAGTCTTTATCGTTTGGACCAAGATAATTTATATAATAAACTGAACTTATTAACTGTCAATCCGTTTGTATCTATCTTAGATTGGCTACGGGAGTCATCCTCTTTAACTTGACTTAGCACCGGTTAGGTTGCTAGATCACTGTGCTACATTACGTGACTTCACCTTTTGGGTATCCATCTCATATAACTTGCACGCTTACGACACTAAGGATGCCGATATTAATCGTACACCTCGTCCAGGCAACATTCCTATGGTTAGGCGTACTTCCTAAACGATCGCATCAGTCTCCGTCCCATTAACAATTACCGAGTTATAGTCTCATGCTAATCTACGACGTACGTACAACTAGATGACGTCAATTCCCTAATACAAAACAGATCTAGGTCTCGCTGAAAGTCCCGGAAGATCATTCGTGAGCCGACCTAGGAGTCCTATATTGGTATTTTCTAATCATACGCTAATTAAAACAGACGAGCAACGTAGTCGTAGCCATACCTACCAAGATGATAAATCCTATTAAGTTAACCTAACCATAAAGACATGGCTATCTAACGGATGAACAGGGCTCGGTCGACCGAATAGGTGGGCTCGGTCGACCGAATGGTCTTTTTCCCCGCATTACATCCCTGAACGTATCTCTCAGCGTTTCATCATACACAACGGATTAAACAGTAATTCGTAAAGCATTCATATAAACTAACATAGATACGCATTAATTAAATCAAGTAGATTCATGAATAAATACTAAGTGTATGACGTAAGTTATGGGATCCTCATAGACAAGGCTTCGCCACATCCATAACGACATAACCTAGATCTACATCATCTAGCTATAAATTAACTAACTCAAACAATAAAGCATAATTGGGGGGAATTAATTACTTAAAAGAAAGAAACAGAAAATAAAGGCTTACATAATTTGCAGCCCTTAAACTCTGGAAACCTTCAAATTATTCTACATTGTATCAAAGCTATGAATAGAGTGATTTTATTGAATGATATTCTAAGGTATTCAAGGTGTGTATTACAATTCTCGTAGCTGCTTGCTTATATAGGGGTTTTTGCCGACTTAGGGTGGTTCTAGAAGATAAGCACGATATAAGCCGAAAACCGCCCCGAAGCTGACACTCGGTCAACCGAGAGCTGACACTCGGTCGACCGAAGCTATAGGCTCGGTCGACCGAACCTAACATTTGCACACGTTAATCGTTTTTCTCGTCTATCTTGCTCCACACTCCACGCTTGCGTGTTGATCTGATTTCTCTAATTTATCTCTTGATTAATGCTCCGATTTTCTTCCTTATTATCTTGAGATCCATTGATTGAATGACATTAATCCTCTCGATTTGTCGTGATCTACAAAATCGCATTTATCGCACAATAAATCGGCTTTTAATAATGAAAACGGCTAAATACCAAATATCATATTAATAATCACTTAACATTAAATAATAAATATAAACATGTGATTTAATATGAAATATACATTATTAATCTCGATTTAAGGTCAACGTTGATGACTTTTACGGGTATAATTTGACCGTCATCAAGTAGTCAAGCAGACGTGCTTGTAGTTTGGGACAGATCAAATAAGAAGGATGCAGATAGTGAAAATTATATTTTGAATCCCATACATAAAGATTTGACGTGCAATTATTGTAAGAAGATTGGGCATATCAAATCCGATTATTTTCGACTTAAGAACAAAGAAAAGCGTGAACAGACGAAAGAGCGTGGTAAAGAGTCTAGTCAGGCCGGTTTCGTTGAAGATGAGAGTGATGGAGAAATCTTCTTTGCTGATGATAAATTAAGGTCTGATGATGAATGGGTCTTGGATTCTGGTTGCACGTATCATATGTGTCCTAATAGGGATTCGTTTTCCATGTACGATTCAGTTCAAGGTGGAGTTGTTTCGTTGGGCAACGGCGCAATTTGCAAGGTTGCTGGTATTGGTACGGTTAGAATCAAGACCCATGATGATGTTTTCAGAACACTTAAGAAAGTCAGACATGTTCCAGAATTGAAGAAAAATCTCATCTCTTTGGGCGCACTTGAGACTCTTGTTTTTAGGTATACCGTTGAAGATGAAGTTTTGAAGCTAATTAAATGTGCTCTTGTTGTCATGAAAGCTAAGCTTGCAGGTCTGGTGGTTTGTACGTGTTGCAAGGACCCACAGTTATTGGCAATTCTGCAGTCCCTATGTTACGAAGCGTCGTCCATTTGTTAAGTTCAAGCAGTGCTTGGACTTATTTGACACAGTCTAATGATTTTGAAGTTTTTGGAGAAGGAGTAGTATTACTATTTATGGATGAACATTTGTCCCAAGGTGGAGATTTGTTAAAGTTAGTCGGCCAAAAGCCCAATTGTGAGATCAATTGTTAAGTTGATTAATTTCCCACATCGGAAGCACAAATTATGAAGCCGACTTTAGAGTAATATATAATAGGCTTTAGCCTATTATTTTGTGGTGTGCCAATTGTGTATCAATTTGAGTCAATTAGATAAACCCTCAATTGCCTTAGCGATTTTGGCTATTATTTTTAGCCGTCAAGAGAGTTGTATCTTTTGTAAGCATCCTCTATAGTAATATTTTCTCTTTCGCCCGTGGACTAGTCGGCACATTTCCGGAAACCACTTAAATTTGTTGTTTTGTCTTTTTCCTTCTGTTTGTTATTTTCTGTTACCGTCATTAAGGGCTATCGCTCGATTTGTTTTTTCGTAACACATATTAGCTAGCAGAACGCCGGGCTTAATTACTCAGAATCACATTGGTGATGGTTCTATTCATGACCGCTCTTCAAACAAACACTATTGATTTAAGAGACGGCAAGGAAGGTGTACGTTGTTCCTTTTTAGATTATCAAGACCGACAACTGTTGAATTACCATCTCTTCTAAAAGCTTAAGCTGATGGAGAGGTAGGTAATTAACATTATTTGTGGGCCTAATAACTATAAGAAGGGAGATGAAGATGTAGATAATTAACATTATGTGTGGGCCTATAAGAAGGGAGATATAGGCGTTTAGGCCTATAAGAAGGAAGATAGAGGCCAGTGTGAGCTTATAAGAAGGGAGATATGTCCATCACTTATTCATAACAGGTGGGAAAAACCCCATCGTGGCATTACATTAGAGATTTCTTTGGATTGGAAAATACAATTTCAGGCACAAAATAAATCGAAGGGCAATTTAGAAGAATAGCATTTGGATAAAATGATAATTCATTAATTGCAAAACAGCAACACAGGTTCATACATAGGCTCACACACTAACAGAATAATAGTACACTCAAATCTAGTAGTGAATCTTATCCATTCCTATACACATGTACACCTAAGGCTAGGACACTTGGCACCATATAACATTGACACATATTACTTGACATCCCCCCTCAAACTAAAGGTAGCATCTACTACATTCAGTTTGGTCTTGTTAGTCTGAAACTGAGAATTAGGTAAGGCCTTTGTGAAGTAGTCAGCCACTTGATCACTAGAAGGAACATAAGCCACTTGAAGTTGATTCTTTAACACTTGATCCCTCACAAAATGGACATATATTTCGATGTGTTTAGTTCTGGAATGGACACTGAATTGTAAGCCAGGGCTGCTGCACTCAGGTTGTCACACCAGGTGACAGGTTTTGCAGCAATCTGAATGTGTAATTCTGATAGAAGAGACTTCAACCATTTAATCTCTGCTGCAACATTTGCTAGGGCTCTATACTCTGACTCGGTGCTTGATCTTGCCACAACTTGTTGCTTCTTGGAGCTCCAAGACACCAAGGATCCTCCTAAGTAAACACAATAACCAGCCATTGACTTCATATCCACAACATTACATGCCCAATCTGCATCACTGAAACCTGTAAAAACCAAGGCCTGGCTTGGTTGAAAATGTAAGCCATGACTGAGTGTACCTTTAACATATCTCAGAAGTCTTTTGAGTGCAAACCAGTGGACTTCTCTGGGAGCATGCATATATTGACTCAACTAATTTACTGCATAACTGATATCTGGCCTGGTGTAGGTGAGGTATTGTAGTCCTCCCAAGATTCTTCTGTATAAAGTTGCATTTGGCAAGAATGGAGAGCTGGTAGAAGTAAGATCTGCATTTGTTGTCATGGGATTTGATACAGGCTTTAGATGTTCAAGATTTAGCTTGCTAAGCAATTGAGAAGCATAATGTTGTTGTTCAAGGTAGAGTCCAGTCTCATCTCTTTGTGCTTGCATTCTTAGAAAGTGAGACAGGGGTCCAAGATCCTTCAAAGAAAATTTTTCATTTAGCATGTTGATAAATTTATGTATCAGGCTGACACTGTTGCCTGTAATCAATATATCATCTACATACACCAGAACATACATTAGTACACCTTTTGCATGAAAGATAAAGAGTAAAGTGTCTGATTTGCATTGATAGAAACCCCATTTCAGCAGCTGAATCCTCGGTTCATCAACCAAGCCCTGGGGGCTTGTTTAAGGCCATATAAGGCTTTCCTCAAATGGCAGATATGATTAGGCTTTGTGGGGTCCATATAACCTTCTGGTTGTGGCATGAACACATCTTCATAGAGAGTCCCATTTAGGAAGGCATTATTGATGTCAATTTGACTGATCTTCAAATTCAAGGACACAGCAATGGCTAGTACCACCCTGATTGTAGAGGCTTTTACAACAGGACTAAAGGTTTCACTGTAATCTAAACCAGGGATTTGATGAAAACCCTTTGACACCAACCTGGCCTTGTGCTTTAAGACAGACCCATCGGGGTGTGGACTGGCTGGTAGACATGGAAGTATGGAACAGGGCTTTATATGGGAACTCATTCTCATTGAATATGACATCCTTAGACACATAGACTCTCCATGTGGGATCTAGACAAAGATACCCCTTATGAGAGGGACTGACTCCTAGAAAAACACACTTGGTGGTATGAAACTGGAACTTCTGTTTCTGGAAGGGTCTAAGATAATGATAACAGGTGCAACCAAAGGTCTTGATAAGTTTGTAGTCAGGTGATTGGTTCAGGATCTGTTCATATGGGGATTTCATTTGTAATACAGGAGTTGGTAGTCTGTTTATAAGATAGGCACTGTATTGGAAGGCTTCACACCAAAGTTTTAAGGGCATCTGAGCTTGGGCTAGGAGAGTAAGGCCAACTTCAACTATATGTCTGTGCTTTCTCTCAATTCTGCCAATTGGTAATGACTACCAATTGGTTTTAGTACAACGGTAAGCGCTTGATCTTAACATGGTATCAGAGCCGGAGGTCACGAGATCGAATCCTGGTTGAAACAATATTAAAAAAAATTATGCAAGTGTTGGGAAAGATTGTCATACTTGTGGGGGGGGTGTGGGGTCTATTTGGACAGATTGCCCACACTCTTAAATGATAAGGAAATAAAGTAGCATCTTTATTACTACCAATTGGTTTTAGTACAACGGTAAGTGTTTGATCTTAACATGGTATCAAAGCCAGATGTCATGGGATCGAACCCTGGTTGGAAATAAAGTAGGATCTTTATTGACACCAATTGGTTTTAGTACAACGGTAAGAGTTTGATCTTTAACATGGTATCAAATCCAGATGTCATGGGATCGAACCCTAGTTGGAACATTATGTAAATAGAAATTGTGCAAGTGTTGGGACAGATATGGTATCAAAGCCAGAGGTCATGGGATCGAGCCCTGGTTGGAACATTATTTAAATAGAAATTGTGCAAGTGTTGGGACAGATTGTCCACACTTGAGGGGGGTGTTGAACGGATTGCCCACACACTTGAATGAAAATTGTGCAAGTGTTGGACTGATTGCCAACATTTGAGGGGGGTGTTGGGATAGATTGCCCACGCTCTTAATGTATAAGAAATATAGTCACTTGAGGGGGGGTGTTGGGACAGATTGTCACACTCTTAATGTTTAAGAATTATAGTAGCACATTTACTGCAACCAATTGATTTTAATAGAATGATAAGCGATTGAACCTAACATGATATCGGAGCCAGAGGTCATGTGATCGAACCCTGGTTGAAACATTAAAAAAAATTGTGCAAGTGTTGGGATATATTGCCTATATTTGAGGGGGGGTGTTGGAAGAGATTGCCCACACTCTTGAATGAAAAATTGTGCATGTGTTGGGACAAATTGCCCACATTTGAGGGGGGTGTTGGAAGAGATTGCCACACTCCTGAATACTATAAAGAAATATAGTAGCACCTTTACTACCAATTGGTTTCAGTACAACAGTAAGCGCTTGAAGAGATTTCCCACACTCTTGAAAAAAAGATTGTGCAAGTGTTGAACGAATTGTCAACACTTGATGGGGGGTGTAGGGACAAATTGTCCACACTCTTAATGATAAGGAAATAAAGTAGCACCTTTATTAACACCAATTGGTTTTAGTACAACGGTAAGTGCATGATCTTTAACATAGACCTGCTTGATGCGGGGTGATTGGACAAACTCCTTAGAGCCATTGGCGAATGATGGTGAAGAAGATGATGAATAACCAACAACGGCCCCGGGCACTTAGCCGGCGATTATGGTAGTTGTCTGTTCGGTGGAGGTGTTGGTCTTTCTTTCGGGCTTCTCTTTCTACTCGGCGGCGGCGGTCAGTGGTGGCGGATTCCCGGCTGATTCCTTTCGCCATGGTTTCTCTCTTGATTTTAGTTCCAGTGCTTGCGTGGTTTCTGTTTGTTTCGTTTTTTTTTGGGTGAAGTGATCGGCTCCATGGGCTTCTTCACCTTCTTATGTCAAGACATTCTCATTGAGATCTTTGTTCTTGACATGTCAGACGTATAATTTGTCGTTTGTGTTGTCTTGTTTTCTTTGTGTTAGTCCGGGCGGTGCTCCGGTTGTGTCTGATGGTTTCCGGCTTTTGTTTGTATTTTCCGACGTTAGTCCAGCTTTAATAAAATCTTTCGCACTTTTGGGGAAAAAAACCCACGTGCTACCGGGTGGTGGAGGGATGTGCAGGATGGTAGAGGTAGCTTCCGGTGGTGAGTTGGTGTGTGCTTAGGAAGAAAAGAAAATGATATGGTGAGATTTGTAAAAGACGTTGACGATGATATTTTGGAGTAAAACATATGAATTTAAAAGAAAAATAAAAAAATATTAAAACTAATCCGGCCTTTTGAAAAAATAGTCCGGCCTCACTGAAAATTAGTCCGGTCTCATTAAAAATTATCTCGGCTATTTGAAAAAATAACCCGGCCCTTTGAAAAAATAGCCCAGCCTACGGGTATTTTGACGGGTTATGATTGTACGAATTAAAAATAGGGGTATAAACAAAAGATCTATTTTTATATATTTTGAATTTCATCAAAATAGTATCAATTCTATAACTGTCATTTTTTGGATGAACTTGATCACCTTTTAGCTTAAGCTTACTCATTTTTTGGATGAGTATGGTCAATTATTTTTTCTCCAAATGTGACAGATAAAGAAAACGGAGGGAGTATAAAACATCCCTTGTCTGATGCATTTAATGCTTGGTGAACTTCATAATAGGTGATACGAGGCGGAGGAGTGAGATATGTCTAAACTTACCGTCTCTCGTGTAGTAAAGGTGTATAAGAGCGAGTTAGACACATTTGACCCTTCTATTTAGTATAACCTACAAATACCTTTTATATAATAACTCTTTTGGACTAGCTAGGGTGATAATATGTGCACTACACATAAACCACAACATATTATCATCATCATTGCGGAACCAATTTCAACAATTTGAAAAACACTTTAATCAATGGATTAAAAAAAGGTAACGACGGAGCCATGAATTTATCTTTGGGTGGGCAAGTGGATTATCTATGTGTGTTCGGGTGGGCTATATTAAGATAATTAACTATCTTCAATTGGATTATATAGGTTTTTTGGTATACAAAAATAACAACCGGGATGGCTTAGCCCCCCCCCCCCCCTAAGCCCTCCATATAGCTACGTCCCTGGTGTCAGGGACGGAACAAAGAATTATTGTTTAGGTGTGCTATTGGACTATATATGTATCGTTGGGTGTGCTAGATTAAAACAACTAATAGTATTGGAGTGAATTATATAGGTTTTTTAGTGTACCGAAAATAAAAACCGGGTGGGCTGCGCCCTGCCTAGCACCCACCCTGGTTCCGTCCTTGCCTGGTGTAGTGGAGCATCAAAGCATGTAGTGAAAATATATGTAATGGATATATCATTTTTTGGACTAGCTATATAAGGTGGCTTGAATCCCCGACCCCACCCCACCCCTATACCCCACAATTAAGTAAGCTTCAAGGTGATCATAACCACAATAATCATATATATGACCATGGTGATATATAAAGAAATGACCATCTAATTGATATCACGATGAATCTATCAGGGCATTACACTTGAGAATTTTTTTAACTCAATTGAATGCCACTGCAATGCTTTAAAAGTAGATAGGATGTGGTGAAAATAACAATGCTCATGTAAAACAGAATAGCCTATTCAAAGTATTGGGGGCCTTAAGAAAAATAGAGAATTAGGTATAATAACACAATTTGAAATATTTTGAAATAATAGGATACCAACTATTTTGTATAGGGAGAATGACAATTCCTATAAATTTTTATTGAGTGGATAACTCCTATAATTTTATAGGCTAAAGGACAAAAAATTAAATTAAAAAAATAAATAAATAAAAAAAACGCAATGATGGACGGAGCAGGACGCCTCTTTCCTTCCTGTTTTCAAACAATCTTATCTTTTGATCTAGATATCCAAACGCGATGAAAATTTCACAGATTTTTTTTTCTCATGCTTTTGTTTTGAGACTTGGTTCGTTATAATTACATCGTTTTTGTGAGATTCAATGTCGGAATTCAGTCGGTGAATTTCGAAAAATAGTGAATTTCGACAACGGATTTTCAGAAATCACGTCGGAATATGTAAAATGTGGTCTCAAATAAAAAGTACAAAAAATAAAAAATTTAGTAAAAGAATTTTCAAATATGAAATTATTGATTAAGAGATATGAGAATTTAAAAAAAATAAATGAGAGTAATTGTGTTGTTTTTTATTTAAAAGACGCGTCCAGAATTTATAAATAATAATAATAATAATAATAATAATAATAATAATAATAATAATTATTATTATTATTATTTTATCTTTTATGAAAAAGTTTTGAAAATATATTATTTTATTTAATTGATGAAATGTTTTTGTTTTTTCCCAAATCCCCCCAAGATAAATAGGATACAGGAGACAATTCTACATGCCCAAACCTCCAATTGTATGACCAGACCAAGACATGGGCGGCAAAGCCCCACCCCACCGTCTATATAGAATTGCATGACACGTGGCATTTATCCCATGTGCCGAAGCTACTATTAACGATGGGCGCCATTCTTACCTAAATCAACCTGGACAAATGATATACTCTTTCCGTATTTTTTTAATTTTTATTTTTCAAAATTTGTTTTTTTTTATTTATCGGTCATTTTATATTATCAATGCAACATTTTTTGTTTTTTCTTTTTTTAGCCTCAATTTTAATAACCCAAATTTTGATACAATTTTTCATACACAAGGAATCAAAGGCAATTTTGTTATTTTACACTTTATTTTAGACACATTAACCATGTTATTAACATGTATGATTCTTCTCTTTCGACGGTTAAAAAAACGGAGGGAGTAATTTTTTCTATATAGGACTGCAATGTCATCAGTTTAGCCTACTACACGTATTTTTGTCTTCCGGTTCGAGCTCGTCTTGAGTTTGACTCGTTAAGTTATCATTAATCATGTACAAACGAACAAATAACAAAGTATAAAGTAATATTCAAAAATGATAGTTCCAACATCATTAGAAGAACTTCATAAAAATTCTATAAAATTACTCTAGAGTGGCTTATAGATTAATACATGACTTATCATCTTATATGTTAGGTTAGATGCATATTGATTTATCTATATAACTAGGTTTGCTCACGAGCATATATAATCAATCGTTCCTAAGTTTGCTCATGTCCGTTCGTTTATGAAACAAGTTTATAATCTTGTTCATGCTTGGTTATATAGTTAAGCTAAACAAATGAATGAGTACAAATATAAATGAGTCGAACACGAATTTATTAATGAGTTAGTTTAACAAGACTATGCATGATTTACTGGAGAAAATAGATGAATCCACAAAAATTTGAGAAACCCGGCCACAAGGCGCACTGACCCAACAGCAGTGAAATTAGCCCAAGAAGCATCGGCTCTGAGCAAATATAGTAACAACATTTTATTAATTAAATAGATGATTTAATGTTCCATGAAAGTAACTAGACTAATGGCCTAGAATGAACATAGGACATACTTACATGCATGGCAGAAACATAGCCATCAGAAGAACATGTAATCATCCTCGATCCAACTACAAGGATCCACAGAATTCATGTCCCGATTCTCCATAACATTATATGGTTCTTTTGAGATCGAGCACACCCACTTTTTAATTAATACCTGATTCTTGGATTTTGATCAGTTGTGGCCTAGCTAGCTTAATTATTCATTAATGGGTATTGAGAAAAAAACAATGAAGAAATGAAAGTTGGGTGGCATTGAGAAAAAAAGGAAAATAAAATAAAAGTAGAAGGGTATCATTAATCTTGCACTAAATTCAGTAATGGGAGTAAAATTTATGCAAATATTGTAGATTTGTTGAAACAGTCAAGTAGACTAAAGAAACAGGAAGCAAAAGGAGATAACCATATTTGTCATTCCAAGAATAATGTTTGTCATGGATGACAGAATTACACAGACAGCATATTAATATAAAATCTAGTGTTAGGATTCTGTTACAGCTGATGACACATGTCAACATCCTAGCCATCTATATTAAGGACAATCCAAGGCTCCTTATTTAGCCACATTTGGTCTTCTCTTCAACAAGTAGTTACTTAAAAATTAAAATAGCATCTCACTCTTGCAAAATCTATTAGTACGTAATTCTTGCAAAATACATCTTGCTTTCAGTTGCATCTGCTGTTGGACCAGATTCAAGGATTGCAGTAAAAGAACGCCCATGCATAACAACCAACATGCATGGAGTACAAGCCCGTCGTTCCTAAAGGGAACATGGTCAGGGAACCATGATCATACTTTGTTCCGGAAAACTGTACCGATCGATGTACAAAAGGGTTAAGAGACATTAGTTTACATATCCAGCGGGGCGCCACGTACACCCATAATATATATATAGCCTCCTCTTGTTGCAGTTAGTGAGTTAGTTAGGATGTTAATAGTTTGTTAGCAGCGGTTATTTTGTGGTTAGTAGGCAGTTACACAATTTAGTAAAGTAGAAAGTGTATATATATCCAGCTAGTGCAGTGTAATAGATAACAACACAGACAATGAGTTAATCAATTTTTTCCAGTTTTCCTCCTTCTAATTTCAATATGGTATCAGAGAATTTCTTCCGCAGAATCATCTTTCTTCTTTGAATCAATCAAGTCTTTTAGCTGGTGAATTTGAGAATCTATTGTCTCGATTCATCAATGGCAGCAGTCGAGCCACAGAATCCAGAAATTATACCGGTTTCTAGTCCATTTTATATTCATCCAAATGAAAACCCTTCCTTGGTTCTGGTTCAGCCAATTCTCGATGAGAATGGCAGGAATTATCACTCCTGGAATAGATCAGCAAGGCAGGTGCTGATTATGAAGAACAAAGCTGGTTTCATTGACGGATCTCTACCCAAGCCAGCTGTGGGAGATCCGAGGTATAATGCATGGGAGCAATGTGACATAATGGTCACTACTTGGATTCGGAATTCAGTAGCTAAACAGATATCACAGAGTCTTCTATGGATTAACAGCGCTCAAGATGTTTGGGAAGATCTCAGGGACGGGTTTGCTAATCTAGATGCGTTTCGTTTATCGGATCTACCGAAGAATTTCACACCACTAAGCGAACGGTTCCACCGTGATCGAGTATTTCACCAAAATGAAGATATTGATTGATGAGATAAATGTTTTGAAACCCGTACCTAGTTGTACTTGTAATCCTGCTGTAGGTGTCAAGTAATTCCTACTTTTGTTGGATATAATGAGAGAGAATGTGTGATTAGATTCCTAAGAGGATTTGGATGATCATTTTGAACTGTGATGTCACATGTGTTGCTTATGTCTCCTATACCTAACATCAAGGTAGTGTTTGGCTTAGCTCTTAAATTTGAGAGGCAGAAGGGACATGGAGGTCAGGTCTCACGTTTTGGAGAGTCTACTGTGATGTTTAATCGAACTAATGTGTCTCAAAATGGTCAGAATCAACAAAGTGAAAATAGAAGGCCTATTAGCAATAATGCAGGAATGGACATCAGGAAATACAATGGTCAGTCGGGCAAGAAACCACAGTGTACCTTTTGTGGTTTGATAGGCCATACTGAAGATGTATGCTACAGGAAACATGGATTTCCACCAGGATTTAAGCCAAGAAGCAGGATAAACATGGTGGAAACAGCTAGTGATCAAACTGATGTGCAATCAGAAAAGGATAACAGTAGTGGGAGTAGTACTACTGTTACTCTTACTCAACAAGAATACAGTCAGTTCAAGCAGCTTTTATCTGGAAAGCAACAAGAGTCCACAGATCACCAGCAACACTATGTGAATCAAGCATCAGTGTTATCAGCTGCTTTCCAGCCATCAAGTGAGTTAAGTGCAGGTAATCCATCTAATGTGTGGATTTTGGATTCAGGGGCTACAGATCATGTAGTGTTCAGTATGAGTCATTTTGTTAGTTATGAAGCGATTCGGAATGTCCATGTTAATCTACCAAATGGCAGAGTGTTTTGGTGTCACACGTTGGTGATGTACGCTAACTAAGAATCTTTTGTTAACGGGAGTGCTTTGTATTCCCGCTTTCAAGTTCAACCTTATATCATTAAGTAGGGTGACACAAAATCCCAGGGTAAAGGTTTTGTTTGAATCTGATAAGTGTGTTATACAGGATCAGGATCATGGGATGATTGGATCAGCTGAAAAACAGAGGGGTTTGTATGTCTTTCAACCAAGTCAGTCTATGCAATATGGCAGTTTTTCAAAACAGTAGCAGGATACCAGAAGATATGATATGGCACTACAGGTTAGGGCATCCGTCTCACAACAGGCTGAGGAAGATTGCACAACAGTTACCTGAGGTCCAGGTTCCAGGAGACACAATCTGTCATGTGTGTCCATTGGCAAAACAGAAACAGTTATCTTTCAGTTTGAGTCAGTCTGTTGTCAAATCAGTTTTTGAATTGGTTCATATTGATTTGTGGGGGCCTTATCCTTATGAAACTATACAAGGGCAGAGGTACTTTCTTACTATAGTTGATGACTATAGTAGGTACACTTGGATTTACTTACTACATAATAAATCAGAGGCAAGAGCCATAGTGCAGAGTTTTTGTCAATATGTTGTTACACAATTTGGTGTTCAAATAAAGATCATCAGGACAGATAATGGTAGTGAGTTTGATATGGTAGATTTCTATGCTGCACGAGGTATCATTCATCAGACCTCTTGCACACACACACCTCAACAAAATGGTTTGGTAGAAAGGAAACATCAACATGTGTTAAATGTGGCCAGAGCCTTGAAATTTCAGGCTTCTCTACCTATTAAGTTTTGGGGATTTTGTGTACTACATGCCACTCATCTGATCAACTGTACACCAACACCACTTCTAGATCATAAAACACCATTTGAAAAACTTTTTGGGCAAGAACCAGAGTACAGCAGGTTTAAGGTCTTTGGCTGTCTTGTTTATGTATCTACTATAAAACATAACAGGTCCAAGTTTGAGCCCAGGAGTGTGGCTTCTGTTTACTTGGGTCATTCTACTACCACAAAAGGTTACTTGGTTTATAAGTTGGATAGTGGAGATATTGCTCTTTCCAGGAATGTGGTATTCCATGAGAGGTGTTTTCCTTTTGAACATCCCTCTTTGGCAAATTCTGATTCTAATGATGTAGATATCTGTATGCCTGCTCCTATTTCACCTCTTCCTGCTGATGATTACAGCATGACAATACCACAAACAGTAGTTCAGACTGATTTAGGACAAATGACAAGTGGAGAGTCTCTTCAAGCTGAAACCAGTACTGTGAATGATGTGAATGATCCACCCACCAGAAAGTCTCATAGAGCAAGACAGCCTCCCACACATCTTCAAGATTTTATATGCTCACAGGCCAGTCTTTCTACTCCTCACTCCATTGTTTGTCATATAGATAAAGAGGAGGAGCCTACAACCTACAATCAGGCAGTTCAAAATCCTAAATGGCAAGAGGCCATGTCTAAAGAAATTGAAGCACTTGAAGCTAATCAAACATGGAGTGTTGTGTCCTTGCCTTCCAACAAGAAAGCTATTGGATGTAAGTGGGTCTACAAAGTAAAATACAAACCAGATGGTTCTGTAGAAAGATACAAAGCCCGCTTGGTGGCAAAGGGATACACACAAATGTATGGGATAGATTACCAGGAAACATTTTCCCCAGTTGCTAAAATGGCCACTATCAGAACTCTTCTAGCTACTGCATCTGCAAAAGGCTGGCATCTCCATCAATTAGATGTCAACAATGCTTTTCTTCATGGAGACTTGCATGAAGAAGTTTACATGAAGTTGCCTCAGGGATTTCATACTGACATTCCAAATCCAGCCTGCAAACTTAATAAGTCACTGTATGGTCTTAAACAAGCAAGCAGGCAATGGAATGCCAAGCTTACAGCAGCCTTGATAGATCAAGGATTCAGTCAGTCCAAGAGTGACTACAGTTTATTCACCAAAGGGACTGGACAGGATTTTATTGCTTTACTTGTATATGTGGATGATGTTATTTTGGCTAGTGCAAATTTACATCAGATTCAGCTTGCCAAAGATTTCTTGCACAAGGCTTTCAAGATTAAGGACATTGGACCACTCACTTACTTTCTGGGGTTGGAAGTGAACAGGACATCCACTGGTTTAGTGATCTCACAAAGAAAGTATGCTACTAATCTGTTACAGGAGTTTGATATCCTTGGGGCCAAACCTGCTGTCACTCCTATGGAGGCCAAACATACTTTGCAGCATGGAGATTCTCCATTGCTCCCTGACACTTCAGTTTATAGACAGATAGTGGGTAAACTGTTGTACTTAACATTTACTAGGCCAGATATTGTTTTTGCTGTTCAACAATTGAGCCAGTTTCTAGATGCACCAACCCAGAATCATCTTGCAGATGCTTACAGGGTGCTTAAATACATAAAAAGACATCCTGATCAAGGCTTATTATATGCCAGTAAGAATGCCTTAGTTCCCACAGCTTTCACAGACTCAGATTGGGCAGGTTGCCCTGAGTCCAGAAAGTCTGTGACTGGATATTGTTTGTTTCTAGGGTCAGCATTAGTATCTTGGAAGGCTAAGAAACAAGGGACAGTTTCCAGAAGCTCTCCTGAGAGTGAGTACAGAGCCATGGCTGCAACTGTGAGTGAAGTTCAGTGGTTCAAGTACTTGTTGGAAGATCTACAGCTTACAGTTCAAACTCCCATTGCTATGTATTGTGACAATCAAAGTGCCATGCATATTGCTTCCAATCCAGTGTTCCATGAACGAACTAAACATATTGAGGTGGATTGCCATGTTGTAAGAGAAAAAGTGCAAGCTGGTTTGGTGAAGTCATTACCTATTTCCTCATTTCAACAAATAGCGATTGTTGTTTTACTAAAGCTTTGGACGACCCGACGTTACACGAGCACTTCATTCCTTTCATGCGGCTTCTCCCACCCCAAATTGAGGGGGGGCATTGCGATTTCAATTTTTTCCAGTTTTCCTCCTTCTAATTTCAATACCTCTAGTTAAGACATCATTTTTTCAAAGAAACATGAACCGGCCGGTATGTGAAACATCCAATTCCAGATAAGGCCAAGTGGAAAACCGGATAGATAGATCGGAGCGAAAAGTGATGAAAAAGTCAAGAATTTTGAAAAGCCAGGCCAAGCGCACGCTTGTGGATAGAAGCACACGCCTAAGAGGTTCAGAATCAGAGACTGTTGTCTTGCTACTATTCAACTCAACCAAACACCTCTGCAAGGGAAGCGCATACCTGTCTGATGCTAGGAGTTCCATATGAAGGGACGGTTGAACTGAACGTACACATGGTATTATATAGTTTAGGGGTAAAATAAAAAATTATGCAATAAATTAATATTCTATTGGTAATCTAAATTGATTTATATTTTGGGACAAAGCCAAAAAAAAAAAAAAACGTATCGGACTTATATATGGGACGGAAGGAGTAGTAGATAATTAAGAGTAAAGCAAAGGAAAAGACAGTAAATGCAGCATTAATTGGAAATGATATTATCTCATATAAAAAGGAGCAAATTGTATAATTAGACAACCAAAATAGATAAATTGAGATGGAAGGAGTAATAATAAGTGATGAAGTACACACCTATTTTTTCAAGGCACAAAACAAGTTAAATTTTATTTGAGTAAAACACATACAACTAGCTAGTACGTAGTTACTATTAAGAAAGAAAAGGAGACCGGTGTGATCGAGAGATCGAGGACAAGAGGTTGTATATATCTCGACGTCATTATAGCATTAATGACGCCATATATATATCCTCGAAACATGAATTGTTTGGTAGTACTCAAAATTAAAGGCTAACACACTCATTCATTCAAACATAGTAATGCACCCATCTATACTCTCCATTAGAGTTGTCGGGAGCTGATATAAATGGATGCTTTGGGTATGCATACCTCCACTTGTAGGCCTCTTTTTGAGATGTAGCGTAGTTGTCTTGGTTTTCTAAAGGCTTCCATTCATCACTACCATCATCTATCTCATATGGACGTACAGTCTATGTCACCATACTCCCACGATTCTTCATCACCTAATCGGCGGAAGTTAGTCGGCTTCCCTTCATTTACTACTAGTAGTAATTGATTACTAGATGACTGCATAATTAATGGGGTCGTCGGAGAAGGATCTGTTGGCGGCTCCACAATCATCGCATAATTAGGATTATTCATACAATATCCCTGCAAACATTTTTTGTAACCTGCTTGCTTACAATCATCATCATCGACTATACAGTTCATGAATATTCCAGAATCCAAATCAGAAGAAGCAGTAGTAACTTCTTTCAACATTTCACTACCCGTCAATCTCCTTCCTTCTACTTTTGCAACTTCACCTGTCAAATTAGCTGATTTTAATAAGTCGTGTATTATATTTATACTACACATTACACAATTAACATTTAATTAATAAATACAAGCAACGAAGATCAGTCTATATATCATGCCCAAAAATGAAGTGAAAAGAGGAAATTCTTACCGTACAATATGACCCAGAAGAAGAGTATTATCATGGAAGAAAAATCAAGCTTCACCATTTTTCACCAATTAATATACTGGTAGTGTTGTATCCACTCAAAAAATAAATAAAAAATACTGGTATGTTGTAGTAGGTAGTAGTATTTTTAAAACATTAACGATGAGCTTTGATTATATAGCTCTGAAATTTACGTCTTGTCTGTAAATATAAAACTACATAAATACAGATAATGTATGTACTACTACTGTATATTTTTACTCTATATATATACTACGATCAAGTCATAATTGTTCAATGAATACGGGGTCAGTTTTACTCTGTTAAAAAATAAAGTGCTTTTTGTTTTTGAGATTAATGAATGTGGACTAGTGGCAAATATCATTGCATTATTTAATTTTTCTAGTATCTAGCGATGACAATTTCGATCCAATTGGGTGAGTATCCACCTGACCCTACCATTAGGGTATTTTTAAAGGTATGAATTTGATTTTTCAAAACCCACCGAAGATAGGGTAGAGTATGAATATATATTCTTTACCCGTCATTATATTCACTCGACCTGTCATATATTATATTTTTTATAATGCAGTATGTATAACAGTTAATAATCTGAAGGAAAAATTGAATAAACAATATGAGAGTTATACTAAAGGACAAAAATAATGTCGATCAAAGAAGGAAACATGACAGTTATAGAATTTGTTTGGTTAAAAACACATTTTTTTTGAAGGTAATAATGACATTTTATAGGTGTCACTACAAGAAAAATAGTCTATTGTGTCAGACTTTTTGCCGCGCATTGTAAAACTGCTGTTATAATGTCATTTTTGTGGCACCTGATATTGTTCGTCACAAAAGCCTTAAATAGCTATAAAGAATTATTTATAAAGCTCAGTCCGTGTTGTTTTTTTTACCTACATGTGTTTTATTTAGCGGCACGAAATTGCAAACCGTGGCATAAAACTGTTTTATTTTTTGAATTTTAATTTTTATTAATACCCAATTATATTGTCTCGATATTTACTGCCACAAAAACAAGACTAAAATTAAAAAACCCTATTTCTTCCGTAAAACCGTCCATCGAGGCATCGATCATAGCTTCTGTACACATCGCCCTTGTTCTCCATCATCTGCTCGAAAATTCTTCTCATCTTCGATCGATTGCCATTTTTCACTGGATATCGATTTTTTTTAACACAAAAGTATGAATCTATGATGGAATTACTTGTAGTATCTCAGAAGAAACAAAATTACCCGAAAGTAAGAGGTACTGTAGCTCGATTTCCTGATGCAATTTGCCCAAAATTTGCTTGATCTGGTACGATTCTCATCTTTTGATTATGGTAATTATACATTTTTTTTTTCTTATTGTATCATTTTTGTAATTATCGTCTGATTTTTGCAACTATTTCTTGCATCCTCTGTTTTATCCGATATGAGTCCCAATTGTTGCTCATTCGATCAGAGCTGAAACTTAGGGCATAGTTTGACCAAAAAAAAAACAGCTGGAAGCTTACTTGATGCTAGTGCTCATGAATTTTGAATCTGATAAAACAAATAATCGGTTTTGGAACCTTATTTACGGATTTCCTCTACTGATTTTAGTGAAAGGGGTCTTAAAGCATAATTGATTTGCGTATTTGCAGGTTTATAGCTTCTTTGTGCAAGGAACGTCCATTGCATTAGCTTTTCCTCTTTGACTCAGCTATGTTTCCCAGTATTTTTTTACAAGTCAGTTTATTTGCTATAGTTGATAGCATGGTGTTTTTGACAAAAAGATGAACAAAGAAAAGAAATTAGTATGGTGCTAGTCCATTTGTTTCACTTCTAATCTTAGTTGCATAATTATTTGATTACTGAGATTAATCATTTTCTGGTGGGTATAATTTGATTTGTTTGCATTTGCTATCAATTGAATATCATGCATCAGTATGGGGTTTTGATAGTTTATGCAAATATTGATAACAAACTCTTATACATAAAAAGTTATATTGTTACTTCACATTAAAAGTTCACTTACAGTTTTTTCTCCTATTCATGTTTTGTGTAAAATTCATACAATGATTGATTGCTTTTCAGCTGATGCATAGGTTGTGCAAATAAAAGTGTGATGTTCATGATGGTGGAGGGGTGACAACAAGATATCTTAGAGCGGAATTAGAGCGATGAGCAGAATCAGGGCAAGAGCTATCTTGTCCCTCTAAGAGAATGAGAGAGGGAAGGCTAACTATCCGGTAATGATATGTCAGATAAGAAGAAAATGTCCCTTGTTTTCTGTTTATACCGTCTATTCAAAAGAATATACATACTTTTTTCTATAAGAAATACACATTCATGTTCACTTTAGTTTTTGGGAATTATTTGGACTGTAAAATGCATGATTTCTTTGCTAGTTTAAAGTGCTAACATTTTGCCATACTATGGAACTTTGTGGATGTTATACTGGTGGTGACATTTTCTTGGGTGGTGACTTCTCTTTCTTAGTCAGGTAAGGTGTTTCACTACTCGCTCCGTTGAAGGGATTGTTCGTTCAAGCTCCCATCTACGTCTCATGCAAGAAGATGGTCTTTGGTTTTTCCTCTTTTCCTTTTTTTTTTTGTTACTGTTACACTGCTTCTGATTCACCCTTATTCAGATCTCGAGAATGGTGGATAAGGTTCCGTCTTTCAATGACGGAAATGCATTCTTGTTTACCGATTTAATGACCCGAACAACATATATATTCTTCATGTTATGACAACATTTTGGATTAACGGCGAGGTCAAATATAAAATGGAAAATGTTTCTGGCTACTCGAAGTGCTCATTGCATGACTAACAGAACAGTGCCCTGGGATTAGGGAGACTATGCTTATAGATTATGTTATGATTTTTGTTTGAGGTGAGTTCCAGTTGCTTACTTTTAATTGAAAAACTTGCTGTCTCCTGTTCTCATTGTAAAACAATGTGCTTTCTAACCCTTTTTTTCTCTATAAGAAAGTGTGATTTGTAACATTAAAACATAGCAGATATAACCCCTTACAAAAATTGCACTTATGACCATTGAAGATGTTACTGTCCGGTTGCCAGTTGAATCAGACCTTTCCTGACAATGATTCTTGTGAAGCATGTGAATCATACCTTTACTTTCCGCACCCTATTCACATGCTGTTTGAATCCTAGTCATGTCTATTGTTTCAATTTGGTTTTCATTTTAACTTGCATTAGCTCAAGACCTTAAGTTCTATCTTGTTTTGAAATCTTTTTAGTTTTGCTAAGTCCTTTGTAAGTGTCAATGTCTGTTAACACTGTTTTGAATCTGAGTTTTAGTAGTGTTAGTCAGGTCTCAACATCAGTTTTCTTGCGCATGTCAGTCTTGTACAAGTCTGAGCTCAGTCCAGATGCTTTGAGTCAAGTCTGCCAGCTTGCAAAATGCAACACCAGGTTTGGACTATTAAAATGACAAGAGATTTTGTAAGGTTCGTCCTTTTTAGTCTATGCATCTACAAGTGAATGATATTCTTAGTTAAATTGGTTTTTCGGGTGTACATTTATGCGTTCGTACAGTGACTATAATTTAAAGTTACTTAATGTTCTTTTGTTTGTCCCTTCAAAATCAGGAGTTCAATAAGCATGATAAAGAGCCATCAAGTTCATTATGCAATGGAAAGGAACCGAACCAAAGACAGGGGCACCTTATTCGTGTGACATTGGTTATGAATGAATTCTTGGCCCTAAAATTTTGTGAGAGAAGGTTCAGCCCTACATTCAAAATTTGGAATATAACCCTCTTCTGCATATCTTTAGTTTAAGACAATGCAGACTTCAAAAGCAAGGTAACTTCAGCGACTAAATTGTTCTTTACGGTACGATATATGTTGCCAAGAGTTTCAAGGTGGAATTTGATGTCAAGAATTATATATTTGATATAAATAAAGTCCTACAATTTGGTGAAATCTATTAGGTTGAGGAAAAACTTTTATAGACTTTTAGAGGGTATACAGTGAAGGATGCAGGTTCTTAGATCTAAACGAGATCTAAACGAGTTAGATCTATGCGCAGCGGATGGATCACGATTTATATATCAAAATACATAATTAAAGGACTTAAGTACTACAAGGGGGTTTAAGATTATATTACCAATAACGGGAAGAGTCGCCTTGATCTTCCGATGTGTTCTCCAAACGGCGGTTGGTGGACACCCCACTTGATACACAAACCTCCTCGATATGCAACACTAAAGAAAAACTCCAAGTTTTTCTTCCTCTAAAACCCTAGACAAGAGAAACAAATTTTTCCTCTCTTTTTTAATGAGTGGGGCGAAATTTTCCATGTCATCTACACTTGGAATAACTCTCCTTTTATAGGAGAGTAAATCCTTGGTCTCCAAGTTTTAATTAATTAAACAAATAATTAATTAAATAAAATAAAAAAATATTTTCCTTAATGAATAATTGTGACATGTCATTGACCAATAGGAAACCAAAGAACATGTCATACAACCAATCACATAACAAGAATATCTTTTATTTTCCATAACACAAGAAAATCAATTCTTGTGCTAAAGGAGATCACAAATGGCGCCACCTCCCTAGGGTTTTAGCCCACATAAAATGTCTTTTATGTGTATTATATTATTTAGCCCAACTAATTAATATTCATGCATATCAATTAATTAGCCCAGCCAATTAATTATCATTGAGGCCCAAGCAACAAGATTATTAGTCCGAATTACAGAAGCCACATCGGGGACCATGGACCTATAACCAGTAGCTCCAATAATTAATTATTCGTCGAACAGAATAAGTACATTAATTATTAATTCCGGGATTACGCCACCATAAACCCGAAACTGAACTCTACCGATTATAGATGTATACTTATACTCAACCCATAGAGTGAATAAGTGTCCATTGATATAATCACTACATACGGATTAACCCCGCATAGACCGTCCATTCGAGTGGGAAGTCTCCGTGAACCCGACTCGAATATCTTATCCTTATTTACCATTAACCCCCGATGATCAATTAGCACACATATCCGACTAGTAGCTAATTAGTCAAATGTGAACTCCCGGGATCGATCACTTTCTTAGGGCTAACAAATAAGGGGACTGTCTCTTTACTTCCCGCAGGAAGGAATGGATTACATGTCTGTGAAAATCAGAACTACTCACTCATCAGGAGATAGTGCCAATGAGAAGTGGCTTGGAACACATATTTAAGTGAACCGTAACTAACACATCAAACACTACCCCGGGACAAGCGACACCATGTTATCACCTCGGGATTAAGGTTGATCCATATATGATCATCTAATGATTTAATAAGATTCCTCGATTACGGAATTATATCGAGAAATTCGATTAAATCGGTCCGATCCTATATGAATGCCATCATATATAAATGCCCCACGTAGGTACCCTCTACCGATAGCCCGGATAAGTCTATCACACCCTAAGGTGTTACGGGCGCATTATTGGTGTTTTAATCAAGAGACCCTAAACTCGATTAAGTTCACCACGGACTAACGATTTAAGCATATCTCCACTAACTCAATCCTCACGTGTAATCCATACACCGAGTTAAGTGGTTACATACGATATACTTAGGGTTTGCAGCAGTGTATTACTTACAAGCACAAAGCAAGTAATAAGGTGAGATAAATTCTGTCATCCATTAAAAACAATTACACAAATTGTCTTTCGGGCACTACACCTAACAATCTCCCACTTGCACGAAATGACAAGCAACGATTGTTTTTAGAGCACACCCTTTCTCATCTTATTCACAACACTCTCCCACTTGCTCTAATAGCAGATGAGACATATCCATCAATGCCGTACCCTCCAAGCACTCGACTTGGTACACTGATTAGCTAGGTTGTCGACTCGAGACGATCTTCAGGATTGAAACGTAGCCGGTCCTTCCAATCAGGCGGTACTCTCTCTCAATATGCTTTTGACTCCTTATGACTGAGAAGATCCTTCTAAGCTATCTCTTCACTGTTTTCACGATGAAGTGATATCGGCTTATCGGACACAGGAATTACTTCCGGACCAAAAAGGAAATTCTAAGCACTATGAGTAAACACGAGTCCGAGATCAACTTAATGATCATCCTTAATCTGACTACAAGTCAGAATCAGTGTAGTCAACCATATTCAAGTTTGCACCTGAATATACAAGCATATTATTCCTCGTTCTTCAAAGATACTTGAGGACGTACTAAAATGCTTTTCAATGCACGAATCCGAGATTCGACTACTATTGACTTGTGATAACCTGACTTGCCGTTATCCAAGAGAGACTCTATCCCATTTACTCTTTATCCGGGGATTTAGAGAATCATTCCTGAGATGTAAGGTAGGACTACTCTCGTTGAATGTTGCATACGTATATGCATGATCATCTTAACCAATAAGACGGATGGGATAGCCAATGACTCATTCGTTAAGGTTGATGTTAAAATTTCCGGGATGAGACATGATATCGTCGTAATGACTATCAAAATCATCTTGATTGTAACCCGAAGGTGTGTCAAACTGAGGAATCGAAATGTGATTACCGGTGACAGGGTCTGTATAATATTGGGGTCTATAGCCACCAACAAATTCATCCGATTCCGGCACAACCGTGTCTTCACGGAAAGTAACATTTCGATTACCTGTTGATGATTCACCTCTTCCTCTTGTTGACATTGTAAAAAATCAAAATTAAATCTAACGGTTATAATATAAAAAAAATTACATATAAAAAAAAATTAATTTATCTAACCAATTTTACGTATAACTAAAACCGAATTGAAGTAACGATTAAATCAGAACAACTTCAAATTTCGGTTTAGTCAAGTAAATTTGATTATAAAATTAATTTTTTTATACACTTGTAAATAAATTAGTTGAATAAAAATACAAACAAATTTACTTGTAACTAAAACCGTATTGAAGTAACGATTAAATCAGAACAACTTCAAAAATCGGTATCGTAAAGTAAATTTGATTGTTGTTTTTAACAACTAAACCAACTTGATAATCAAAGAAAAGAGTAGAAGATTTAAGAAATTAGGGAAGAAGATGTAAGAATGGTGTAGGAAATTTGAAATGGATTTGGGAAGTATTTATAGAATTTTTGAGGTGTTTGGAAAAAAAAAAATATAGCCGTTGCAAATCTGACCGTTGGGCCGGTTTAACCGGCGGTTCCGGTTCTGGTCCGGTTCCGGCCGGTTTTCGCCGGTTCCGGCCATGCCGGTTAAACCGCCGGTTCCGGGCCGGTTCCGGTTCAACCTAAACCCTAACCGTACTCTAACCGTCTAACCGGCGGTTCACCCAACCGCCGGTTACCCCACCCGCCGGTTAGATAACCGCCGGTTCCGGTTAACCGGCCGCCGGTCCGGTTATTTTGGCCACCACTAGTAGTGCACAATCACTACATATCTTTTGACCATTGATGAAAGTGTTGGATGATTGATTAGAATATGTCTTATCATAATCAATAGATAAAAGTGTGTAGTGTAGATATTGTGTAGTGGATGTATCACAACCCATAAATCTATGTACCGTAGTGCTCCTGCACTTGAATTGTAAAAGTACCAAGGTACATACCCTAGTGGTCGCCATTAGGGCCTATCCGGGCTCCCGTGTTTGGAGACCCGGGTTCGAATCCCCTCCCCATAGTATTTAGGCCTTTCGTTTTCCGAAAAAAAAAAAAAAAAAAAAAAAAAAAAAAAAAAAAAAACTTGAATTGTAAAAGCATTCATGCATTTTCAAATTTCTAGAATAATTAATTGCAAAAAAATTTATTCAACAAAAAGATTATTATAAAAAAAAAAGGCAAACTTAGAAATATATTTCACAGAAAGGTGTTACATAAATTCAGATAAGAGAGGTTTTTGAAAGAGAAATATATTAGAGTTTGATTGTATTGCATTGACCGATAGAACATTAAAACATATATAGCCTAAATAATGATAGATAGAAGTTTATCTAAACCAAATAATATATCATAATATAATTCAAATTCAAACATAATTATCTAAACAGCTCAATTTTGTCATTATCTCTAACACGCCCGCAATTCCATGGTAATGCAATGAACATGAATATTTGGCTCGTAATGAATGAATCTGGTCTTCTTCACCATGTGTCTGCCACAAACCTCTCCATATTAATCGGCTTCAACTTAGTCACAACCTGATATCGCTTGAATCTGCAATGGAGAACTCAAAAAAGTTTGGAAGAGTCGTAGAAGAAATAGAGAGGAGAAATATCCAGAGGGAATATCATACCCTAAAAAAGAAATAGAAGAAGAATTTATAGATTAGATAGAGAAAATCAAGTGAGTGAAAGTATAGATGCTGATGATAGGAGTAAACCGGGAGACACAAGTGAATTTGAGTATTAGAAAGTGAGTATTAGAAAGAAATAACAAAGGATGTAGATTGTAGAGTACTTTGAAGTGGGAGAAAAAATAGGAAGGTAAAGAAAAAAAATCTATATATATATTGGGACTATCACTATGTAAGTGATTGGATCGTCCATTTTTTTTAAGAGAAAGAAAAAGAAGCAACCACGTGTTGCTAGAGGTGAATAATAATGATCAGAGATCAATTTATTTGATTATAAAAAAAAATTGCAACAAAAACCAACGATAGAAAAGTAAATAAAAAAAATAAAAAATGGCAGAAGAGAAATAGGACGGGAAAGAGAGAGGTAATTCACAGGAAACATGGTTCAAAGTCTCGGCCGGCTCGTCTCCGATTCGGAGCATACCGGTACAAAGTTATAGATTCATCTCAGTTTAGACTTGAATCGGGTATGTATCGGCCAATCTCGGCAAAACTCGGTCAATCTCGGCCAAACTCAGCCGAGTCAATCCGATTTAAGTGGGAACTTAAATGATTCGATTGGAACCTTGAAAAACGATCAAACAAAAGCAATCCTACACAATATTCAGCTAATCTAGATAATAAACTTCACTCCAAAAGCATAGTAGCAGACATAATCATTACTATTTACTTCTTTATAGAAGAAAATAGTACACACGTGTCTTTGTCAATTGTCAAGAATCAAAACAACTCACATATTCCAATAATAGCCTCTTTATAATAAAAATTCATACATAATTATCATAGCAAAACTTCACAACCCACAACACAACTTGAGTAATGATAGAGGCACAACAAAAATTACACAACGGATGCCACATCATGATCTTCCACCCTTGATTTTGATGAGTGTTAATTGATTGTGATGTGGACCCATCAAAATCAAGGGTGGAGATCATTTTGTGGCATCAGTTGTGTAATTTTTGTTGTGCCTCTATCATTACTCACACAACTTTGATTCACCACAACTCCTCCATTTTTTGGTTACCCAGACAAAGAAACAAAGCCAAACGTCAAAACCACAAATACGCATGTTAAAACGTAACGCGACAACGTATATTTTATTGTATTTAATCAAAAGAAATGATCTTGATAATTGTTTTAGGACATTTTGATGTTGTGTTTAGAGCACTTGCAGTAGTGTCTTTAAATAACGTTAAATCTGTAAAAATACAGATTTACCACTTCAGATTTATCTAAAATAGCGATGCATTAGAATCTGTTAGATGGATCTGAAACTCACAGATCCTGTACGCTTTGCACTGAAAATACCGTATGAAGGCATGATCTGTACAGCCACAATTTTATTTCTAATTGTTTATCTTTCGGCTCTGTACGTTGTTTGACTCTCTTCTTTTTTCTTTTTTTTTTCTTCCACTTTGGTAAACGTTCTTTTGCTTGAAGTTGTTATCTCTTTTCTTCCTTAATTTTGTTTGTCAAATTCTATTTTTTTTAATATGTTCACAGGGCTTCTTAGATAAATAAAATATAACTCAAAAAACGAAGAGCGCTCTTTCGTGTGTGTGTGTATATATATATATATATATATATATATATATATATATATATATATATATATATATATATATATATATATATGAGAATATCTTTTTATTATGATTTTTAATTATTTTAATGTTGTATACATTATTCTGTAGACTACGATGCGATTGACGCTCGATAAAGATTCTGTAAAATGGGTAAAAGTGGTGTTTGAGTCTGTAAATTAGAGAATCTGTTAGGAGACACTGATGCGAGTGCTCTTAGTTATGAGAGTCTTTATTCACACCACAGCTGATCTACCGCTGCACCACTCTACCATTTTTACCACACCAGAAAAACAAAATCTACCTTTACACCACACTGAATTTCAAATATTTTTCATTATTTATTTACATCACATTTCTACCTTTAAACCATACTTTTATATTATTTCCACTCCAAATTTTATTACAAATTAGTCCCTTATTTTTACACCGTAATCAATCCAATCAACTCCTCTTCTTCTTCACCCATCTCCTATTCTCCTCCAACACCACCACCCATTTCCACCATCTCCAAATAGATTCACCATTGCATTTATAAAAACCGATTTTCCGGTACCGGATGGGCCGTAAAACAGGTAACTCCGTTTCCAATGGCCTTTTCTTCTCTTTTTTGGCCACGCCAATGGCCTTTTCTTCTCATCAACTCTCCAATTCTCCCCAATTTTCCCCACCCTTTCCTTCTCCAACTAGTATATATACATTCCAATTCCATCGTTATGATTCAGAAATTTTCAGAGAAAGCATAAGAACACACAGACAAATTTTCAGAAATTTCCTCACACAAATTTTACTTTTTCTAATCAAAAAATTCTTCTTTAGTAATTGCAATTCTGCATTTAGTTTTCAATGGCGGCAGGAAAAGTTGAAGGCAAAGCAATCGGAATCGATCTGGGCACAACATACAGCTGCGTTGGTGTTTGGCAAAATGACAGAGTTGAAACCATTTCCAATGATCAAGGCAACAGAACTACTCTATCCTATGTTGCTTTCACTCATACCGAACGCCTAATTGACGATGCAGCTAAGAATCAAGTGGCTATTGAACTCGCAGAACACTGTTTTTTATGCCAAACGTCTCATCGGCCGTTGATTCTCCGACCCAACTGTTAAGGTTGACATGAAGCATCGGCCGTTTAAAGTGATTTCTAGATCTGGAGAAAAGCCCATGATTGTGGATTTGGATTTCGGTTCCATTTTGCAAATTAATAAATTTTGAAGAAGAAGAAGTGAGGAAGTTGAAGTAGAAAAGAGGAGAAATGTGGAGGATGGGGATAACCGGATGAGCAGGTGTTTTTTTTTAATGGTGTGAGGTTTTTGTAATTTTTACAAGTTTGGGGAGATATAAAAATACAAATATCTTGTGGTAGTAAAACATGTTTGGCAATAGTGTTTTTTATTTTTTATTTTGAGATAAGAGTGTGGTGTATTGATAGATTTGGAAATTTTGAAATGATAGATGTGAGGTAAGCGGTAGATGTCATTTTTTTTATTGGAATGTGGTGTAGTGGTAGATTTGGTGTAGTGCGAATAAATGCTCTCTTAGTTATTCATATTATTTTTTGAATTTTCTAGACTTTTTTCAAATTTTTTAAAACATTTTTATATGGGAGAAGACTTGTTTCGCTCGAAATGATACCGATACACGACGAATTATGTGAATCAGTGGTCTTCGAGTCGGTTACCGAGACCGCGACTTTGAACGAGGAATAGGTATAGTTATTATTCGGGATTGGGCGGCGTTAAGCGATAGATTCATTTCAACCATTCATTATTGAAATCCAACAGCATCTTGTTAGATTTAGCACTACCATCAGCAACCAGAGGCTTAGCAATTACAGGAAATCTCGAAGCAGCGCTATCAACGTTTACCTACAGAGCAGAAATCGCATATATCTAGAGAACAGCTTATGTCGGAACACCAAACGACGCAGTTTTGCACTCGATTTCAAGCTCATTCACTGCTGCAAGCATGGAGACCCAATTGTGTAGCCGCTGAATCACTTCTGGAGAATCCATGATCAAACAGCTAGGTTTCTTTTTTTTTT
Source organism: Gentiana straminea (assembly GCA_036785695.1). Classification (NCBI taxonomy): domain Eukaryota; kingdom Viridiplantae; phylum Streptophyta; class Magnoliopsida; order Gentianales; family Gentianaceae; genus Gentiana; species Gentiana straminea. The sequence continues at coordinate 10,155,930 of JAVUPR010000266.1, read as the reverse complement.
TGATCGAGTAGACCTTCAATTGCTGCATCCAATCATCGCCATACAATTTGTGGAGCTGACAATCAAATTCCCCTTGATCAACCAACAATTTCTCCGTATCGATTCTTTATTTTTTTTTTTTTTTTTTTTTTTAATCTTGAAGACAGAGAAGAAGAGGAGCAATTTCTCTGTATCGATTCTTTATTTTTATTTTTTTTTAATCTTGAAGACAGAGAAGAAGAGGAGGCTCCGACGGTGGTGAAACACAGTTCCTTTTGCCGGACGATTAGAAGAAGCAGGAGGGGACCGGAGCGAGTGGAGATGCCTGGGGCGGTAGAGAAGAGAGTGGGAGGGCCGTACGTTATCTGATTTTAGGTTTTAGGTTTGCAATCAAACCTAAAAAAAACTATAATGAAAAAACGAAAATAAAAGTGAAACTGGCGAGGACGAGGATTCGTTTAGATTGATGTAACGAACCTCTACCTGAACGAATATCTTGAAAAATTAACTAGGATCTAAACGACGTTAGTCGAAAAGCTCTGCTACTATAAAAGAGATGACTGATAGAACATTAGAATATATATATAGCCTAAATAATCATAGATTGAAATTTATCTAAAGCAATTAATATATTATAATATAATTCAAATTCAAACATAATCATCTGAACAACTCAATCTTATCATTTTATGTAACCGTTTAAGAGTTGAATTACAACAATGACAAGTGACGGAATACAGATGAAAACACTAAACATTACAACAACAGAAAATAATAAAAATACCTATCTTTCAAGGCATGATTTGAGAAAATTAAATTTATCATACTATTAAGAAAGAAAAGGAGACCGAGCACATGACTCCGAATCACTGGGTTTTTGATTAAAATTTTCATTCATTCCGTAAGACAGAGGTAGCAGGAGACCCATAAGCGTTATTAAGTTCAACTCTGTTTTTTTTTTTTTTCTAAAGAAAGAAAAGAAGTGTTGGACCTGTTGGTACATTCTCTGATTCTCTTGTACATGGATATAACACAAGTTAATTTGCAGTATGTATCTGGTACGTCACGATATATATATTAGCAATTAATGCTGTGGCTGCTCATAAACCCAATTATCATCAGACACTTCGGCCTGATCTGAAGCTGAATTAAATGGAACCTTCCCGGGGTGTTCTTCATACCATTCACCTGGGAAAGCCGTCTCTTCTGTAGCTACAGTATCGATATACTCATTAAAAGGAGGAATTTCCTGCGCCCAATTTTTAATCGCTCCATTATTCCTCACGGGAGCTGACTTAAATGGACCTCCAGAAATACCCCCTGGGAATTCCTGCATCATTCCCTCGCTTATAACGGCAATTGGATGTTCAAAGTCAACATCCATATCATCATCTGATGATTCATCATCCGATGATTCATCATCCGATGATTCATCATCCGATGATTCATCATCGCCTAATTGACGGGCAGTCGACAAAGGAGATGGTAGTACTGTAAATATTATTGGAGAGTTCAAGGGTGGTGTCGTCGGTTGTGAAGGTACCGGATCCTCCATGCAAGTTCCCTGCACGCATTTTGTGTAACATCCTCCTCCTCCTGCTTGTTTACACTCATCATCTTTAATACAATTCATAAATATCCCCCCAGAATTATCCTTGTGGTTGGCGTTTTCCAGCATTTCACTCCCCATTAATCTCCTTCCTTCTGTTTTCTCAACTGCACCTGTCAATTAATTACAAGCAACCAAGAAGATCTATCATGCATGCACGCACGCACTAATTAATGATATGAAATGAAAAAGAAAAGGAAAAGGAAAAAAAAGGAAATCAGTTACGATCTCACCATACAAAAGGACCAAGAAGATTATAATGGATATTAATTCAAGCTTCCCCATTCTTCTCAGGTGCGTGCTGGTAGTACCGTCGTAGTGATTTCAAAACAAAGACGAGCTTGGATTATGTAGTACTGGATTTTTTTCGTCTCGTCTGTGAATAAATAATGAGTAATATTTGAGCGGAAGTAATGTGTGTAATACATGAGTAATGAGTAATATCAGTAATGAGTTATGAGCGGAAGTAATGTACGTAGTAATATTTTTTTGGATCTTTTTTTTTTTGTTTTTCATAAATTTTCGAAAGAAAAGATAATAAAACTACGTAGTAATATGTGTGTAATACATTTCTACCTTATCACTTTAATTTATCTCACCTATAAACTACTAAGTAATGCTAATATAATAACAAAATAATTACAACTTTCATTAATTTCTAATATCTCTCACGTAGTAAAAAAAAAAATTTATTTTATGAAATAGGGTAAAAATAAAATATTCTAATTTATATGTCACTTGAAACAACCATTTTATAACGGTTGCACTATAAAATCTCTCAACTTAAATACATTTTACAGCTTTTTGGCACCAGTTAGACGAAAGGCTTTGGCGTATCTGATGTTTCATCGATTATTAATTCGAAAAAGCTCTTGGGCTTACATGTACTTGTGGTCATTGTTTTCGGATCGGAGGTCGGCTGCTTTGGTTTTGTGATGGCCGGATTTGTTTGTTGTTGTCACATTTAGATCCTCCCATATTCAGATCTGGTTGTCTGTTGCTGCCTATTTTGCAGTTTGCTGGTTTTGCTGCAGTGCTCGTAGGCTGGTGCTTCGGTGTCGGTGGCCTAAAGCTGGTTGTTGGCGGTGGTGGAGCGGCACCTGGAGATGCCAGCTGGAAGTTTGTTGTCTGCTTTTATTGTTTTCTCTTAGGATCGAGTCTGTAATAGTCGGTTTTTCCAAATTATGTGTTTTATTTTTCTGTAGTTGTTGTTTGTTTATAGATCTTGGGTGGCCTTGATACTCATCGGGGTTGTCGGTCATTACGGTTGCTACTGGGTGGTGGTGGTGGTTGTTTTTCGAGTTGGTTATGGACTTCTGTAATGTACCGAATTGTGTCCATTTACGTCTTTAACCAAATGTTGGTCCCTTGGAAAAGCTGACACAAGTTTAGAGGGGGGGTTGAATAAACTTATCACCAAAAATCTAGATCCAAAAGATTAAGGTCCAGTTTTAACTTGTGTGGGGTTGAGCAGACTAAGCTGAGTCTAAGTCAAACTGACTTATAACAAAAACTGAGTCAACCGGTATCGGATATAAGTTTTAGCCTTTATCTGGATCTTGTTGTATCTAAGAAAAATCTGAGTATGCTAAACTGAATTCTGGTCAATGTCAGTTTATGTACTGTGTATGCGTATAACAATTAGTTTCAGTGTGTTGTAAAAACAACAATAAATGCTGAATAAATAAATAACAGAAAGTAAATGCGTAAAGTAAGTAGAGCAAGAATTATAGTGGTTTCAGGTGGTGTAATCCTGTCAGTCCACTCTTCCCCTGTGATGGAGGACGAAAATTCCACTAGAACTCTTTGAGGTACGATGTTACAAAAAGTCCTAAACGATAGTCCTTGACTATTCCCTAGCTTCACTATCTAAACAACTAAAGAACATGTAGGTTTGCTGCTCTTCCCTCAGCCTTCAGCTTTAGATAAGGCAACCGAGTCTGTGTCCCTCAGCGAACTTACCTTCTTCAGTTCTGAGTAAACTTCAGTTCCAAGTTCTGGTGACTTTTTTTTTCCAGTTTTATGTCAATATCCAGTTTTCTAGATGATCTCCAGTTTTCAGTTTTACGACACTTCTATCTATTACAGTGCTTGTTTGATATAACCTATACAATTATCAGACTCTAGTAAAATATATACATTCAGTTCTAGACATCCTTTAGCCTTTCACCATAACAGCTAGTTTCAGCACTTCATCAATGAGGTGTAAATAACAAGTAACTAAGTAAGATGAATCATCATCAAAACTAAAATTTTATTTCCAACAATTTCTCTCTTTTTGATGATGCAAAAACCCTCGTTAAAAGAGAGGCTTAAAGATAAAAACAATTCAAAACATGGTAAAACTGGAAACTGGATATCTCATTAAAATTCTCAAAAACTGGATCAAGTTACACAATTGATATAAACTGAAATAAAAGTTAATCAGCTTTCTGTGTAACTAAGCTAAATTTTATTCTTTTGTCATGAAGACGATATTCTTCTTCAATCTTTGTATCTTCCTATCTTCCTTGTGGAATGTTCTGAGATAATCCACTTGGCTTGTTAGTTTCCATTTTCTCCATTGAACAAACTTAGGAAGATAACTTTCATCCTTGTAATAGTTTTCAAACTCATTGACATCTGTCTTCAACTGTTCAATCTTATCTTTGATTGAAGTCTTTCTTCAATCCTCTTGATTTTCTTGTAGTGTGCCATCTTCTGATTGTGAAATACATCTAACAAGAATTGATTGAGTGATTCTTCATAATTCGTGTGCTTGTATTTGGCCTTAGTATGATTGTAATCTTGAACAAATTTCATCCAAAGATCTTCATTGAGAGTCGCTCTTCTTTCTCCAGGTTGAATGTACTTGAGTATCAGCTGTCCATCAGTGAGTTCTTCAGCCTGTCTGATGTTGGATTCTAGTGATGATGTTGTTTTTGCTTTCTTCAGTTATGTTAATTCTGCTTCAAGCTTCAGTTTCTCCTCACATAACTTCAGCTTTTCTTCCTCTACTTCCCCCTTTTTGGCATCATACAACTGAGTGATCAACTGTTGAGTTGCCTTTTGGTCTGTTGAGATATCTTTCTGAGAAGTGAGAACTTATTTGAGCTGAGTTTCTAATCGATAGATTCGCTGATGAGGTGCCATTCTGCTTGAGCATGAATTTCTCGATCTTCCATAGTTGTAGTTTCAAGTTTCTCTTTCAGACTGAGAATTTTTGAGACTGAATTTGAAGTGGATATTTTCTTGATAACATCCAACTTAGTATGAACTAAGACGTCAGTCTTCTTCCTGTATTCCAAGTAACTAGAGATATGTGACAAAAGACCATTGTATTCATCCTTTTGGTTGAGCATAATCTTCAAACCTTCTTGTACTTTGCTCAATTCTTCTTTTCTCAGTTTCTCAGTTGCTCAGTTGGATCTTCTTCTTCTTTTTCTTGGATTTTAGACTTAGTATCATCTTCAATTAACATCAATTGATGATTATCGTCAGCTTTGGCTTCTTCTTCCTTGTTGTCTGTTGTCTAATTCTCAACTGGCAATTCTTCTGGCTGGGTATCAGTTTGCTCTGCTTGTCGTTCAGGTTGAATATCTGACTGTAAAACTGTACTCTTTTCAGCTTCTTTCCTTGAATCATCATCTTTATCATCATCAACTTTCTTCATTAAAACTTCCTTCGTTATAGATGATGTGATTGATTCAGTACTCAGAGATTTTTCTTTGAATATGTTGTAGTAGTTGGAGAGAAACTCATCCATTGGAAATAGTGCATATAAGTCTCTTATTTCAAGTTTCTCCAACAGTAGCTTCTCTTCAGTTTGTAAGATAGCTTCATGAGAATCTTCAGTCTTGAGTTTCATCTTCATCAGTTTGATGATTCTTACTGCATCGAAGACGTATTCTTGTGGTTGCTGAGTTACATGTTCCTCTTGCTCAACATGTTCCTTTTGCTCAACATGCATAGCAGAAACTTGTTTCTCTGAGATCTTCTATTTTAAGTGAGAAGCAACTTCAGTAACCAACTTCTTCTTCGACTGATTTCAGCTGTCAGTTGTTGTTCCCCTCAGTTGATGTTAACTGATCTGAAGTACCTGGGAACAAACAACTTTCAACTGACTTTCCATTCTGTGTTTCGGCTTTCTTTTTTTCCCTTTCTGCTGAGCAATCTTCCGAGACACAGTTTTCTTATTGGTTTCAGGTTGGGAAGTCTTCATCTTTGAACTTACAACTGCTGCAATTTTCTCAGTGGTTGTAGTTGCAATTGTAGTTTGTTCTCGCTTCTTCCCAACGCTGAGTCTTTCCAAATAATGTTGAATAATTCCGCTGAGTGTCTTTTTCAGTCAAAATCTTCCTTCAGTTTGTCTTCTTTTAGCTTGGGCTTTGTTGGCACTTGCTACTTCAGCTAAGTGTTGCTGCTTGATCTGATTAACACATATCCAGCCCAGTTGAACTCAAGTCCATCACATATGATGTTCATCAGATATATAGCATCTTCAGATAACTTGCTGAGCCCTTTGTAACGACCAATAACATGTCTTCTTATCCATCTGCTGAGGAGTACAAATTCAGGCTTAAGATCGCTGAGAGGTGTGTCAACGTCTGCTGGTTCTTTTGTGACTGAGATTTTCCTGAGAAAGGCTTCCTTTTTGAGTGGAAAACATGCCAAGTCTATTGAATTCACAAGTGGTTGTTTGAAATCAGTGGTTTTTTGAAATCAAATAGTTGCCTAATGACTTCTCAGTGACTATTACCCTTTCTCCATGAACTTTAGTCACTACGAATGCTTGACTAACCTCATATTTTCCCAAAATTGAAAAATTCCTTCCAAGTCACGATCTTTTTCTGATTTTACTTCTATGAGGCTTTTCAACCTTTGAAGACTCTGCATCTTTTCCCAAATATAGCTTGCGAGAAGAGTATTGCACATTTCTACATACTCATCAAAAGAAAGGTTGTCCAACTCAGTAACTAATCTCGCTTCTTGAGTTTGTTTGAAGGCTGCCATTTGTAGAAATTGTTTAAGTAAAAAAAATTGGAGTGACAGAAAATTTCTGGATTTTGAGAGAGAAATGAAGTTTAATTCTTTTTGTAAGAGAAGATATGAAAATGGTTGGATATATAGTGGGGAGGACGGTTGGTGATTTGAACGCATGATCTTTTGAAGGATTTTGTACCAACTTTTCAAATTCCATGATGGTTTGTATAACCGATGCATGTACTATTTGACATTTTTGGGGGTATACACGCAAAAGTTTCTGACATAAACGGCGGTAATTAATTGCAATGTAACTGTTGTCGTTTTATCCTTTCGACTTTTGACTTGCTTTGACTGGATAAAAAACTGACTGAGATCAGTTTCAAAGTGAGTTCAGTTCTGTCAAATCTTCAGTTCAGTATGTCAGTTTTGAGATTGTTGATGTCAATGACTAATTTGTTAAGTGAGAGCACTCATCATGACAAAGATCAATCCCCTTGACGAATCTCTGAGCTTTAACTGATTTAACTGACTTTGATAATCCCCAATTCAGTTCTCAGTTTAGCAAAACTTTCTTTGTCTAGTGGTTTGGTAAACATGTAAGCCAACTGATCTTTAGTTGGGATATATAGAACTGTAACGTCCTTTTTCTTCACATGATCCCTTATAAAGTGATGTCTTACATCAATGTGCTTAGTCCTTGAGTGCAAAACTGGATTGTCAGTTATGGCATTGCACTTGTATTGTCACACATTATAGGAATCAGTCCTTCTTCTATCCCATAATCTCTTAACTGTTGTCTTATCCATAAAACTTGAGCACAACAGCTTCCAGCTGCTATATACTCAGCTTCAGCTGTTAATGTTGAGATTGAGTTTTGCTTCTTGCTGAACCATAACACAAGTCTATTTTCTAGTAACTGATATGTGCCTGAGGTACTTTTTCTGTCCACCTTGCATCCAGCATAGTCTGAGTCTGAGTAGGATATCAATTTTAAAATTATCCTTCCTTTGAGTACCATATCCCTACTCCTTCTATATCTTTCAATTACTTCAAGGTTCTTTTGAAAATTGTGAGATGACTTTCCTTGGGTCTTGTTTGAAATCTGGCACAAACACCAACTGCAAAGGATATGTCTGGCCTACTTGTTGTGAAGTAAAGTAGACTTCCAATCATTCTTCTATAGAGAGTTTGATCCACATCCTTGCCATCTTTGTCTTCATCTAATCTGATGTTAGTTCCAATTGGTGTAGCAATGCCAGTTGATTTCTCCATTCCAAACTTTTTGATCAATTCTCTTGTATACTTGGTTTGGTGAATGAAAATTCCATTGTCCGTTTGTTTTACTTGTAAACCGAGAAAGTAAGTCAGTTCACCCATCATACTCATTTGAAATTTACTCTTCATCAAACTTGCAAATTTCTCACAGAGTTGTTCATTTTCTGATATGAAAATGATGTCATCAACATAGATATGAACTATGAGAGTACTTTCTTCAACTTTCATTCTGAACAAAGTTTTATCAATGGTTCTTTTTGTAAAACCATTATCCACTAAAAACTGAGACAGATTTTCATACCAGAGTCTTGGTGCCTGTTTGAGGCCATAAAGTACTTTTCTCAGTTTAAAGACTTTGTCAGCTTGATCTTTAATTTCAAATTCTGGGGGTTGCTGTACATAGACTTCTTCTTCAAGTATCCCATTCAAAAATGCACTTTTCACGTCCATCTGGTACACTTTGAATTTCTTATGAGCTGCAAAGGCAAGAAATAGTTTGATTGCCTCTAACCTTGCAACTGGGGAATAAGTCTCATCAAAGTCTATTCCTTCTGCGTGTGAGTAACCTTTTGCAGCTTGTCTGGCCTTATTTTTTACAATATTTCCTTCTTCATATAACTTGTTTTTGAAACCCCATTTGGTGCCGATTATGTTGACATGATCTGGCTTGTCTACTAACTCCCAAACTTGATTTCTCTCAAATTCGTTGAGTTCTTCTTGCATAGCCAAAATCCAATCTGGATCATTTAAGGCTTATTCAATTTCTTTTGGTTCAGAGTGAGATAGAAAACATGCTATCATAGCATCCAGTTGATGTCTTGTCCGAACTCCTACATGGAAATCACCTATCACCTGTTCTTCAGGGTGATCTCTCGTCCATTGATGTACTGGGGGTTCCATCAAAGGGTCTTCATTTTCTTGAATTGGTTCTTCTTGAGCTTGATCATCTTGAGTTTGGTCAGTTTCTTGTTGTTGTTCAGTTGCAGGATCTGTTCCTGGCAACTGAGACTGATCCTGATCTGAAGAATCTAAGATCCTTAATCTTCCAATGTCTATAAAGACTAGTTCTGGGGTCTTCTCTGACTGAGACTGAGAAATGGTTCTTCTTTGTCTTCAATTGTGTCTCCAGTAAAGTTTGTGTTGAAATAGTGTCCTAAACCCAATAGGGTTGGACCGTATCCGACCGGGTCGGATCGTTTCTACTATTTCTTTATGTTTATACATATATAAAATGGCTTTTATGTTGTCATATATATGTTCTTTTAGTGAACCAATCATGAATTGTTATATGATAACGTCCTTAGTATTAAATTGTGATAGATCGGGCTGAGCCCTGGATGCTCGTCTGTAAACCTGGACGTCCGTCTGCTGTTAAATGAGCTTCGTGAATCGGGCTGATCCTACCCAAACGCCCGTCTGGGGGTCTTTTGGACGCCCGTCTAGCCAAAAACATAACTTTCTGAATGAGTGTCAATGCTGTGGACGCCCGTCTGATGTGGCCTTCCCTCAGACGCCCGTCTGAGGTATATCAAACGCCCGTCTGGCTCGTCCCCATCCCAAACTTGGCTTTCCTTCACTTTTTATGCTACATTCGGGCCACGATCACGTCTCATAGTCCAAAACATCGCCTTCCGGGTCCTCGAGTCACCTAAATCCTGCAATAACATAGACAAACAAACACCATGCATAATTCCGCAAGACAAAAGCACTCGGAAAAAAATGAAATATCGCTAAAAAGGCGGAGTTTACTATCGATATGACAGTTTAATTCCCCATGCATATAATTCCCGATATTACTCTCGACACGGTCTATATCCACCCAAAACATGCCAATAAGGTGATAAACGGGGGTTAAACTGCACCCCAAAGTACAGTAAAGTTGACTCCCATCAACCACCCCACACTTAGCCTTTGCTCGTCCTCGAGTAAGTTAGGCGCTCTAAAACAGACCATGGGATCAACTTTACGACACATGCATAGCGCTCACGACATCAAGGCAAAAGTAAAGTAGACAATGAACGTACACCACTTGACTCTATCTTACCACGAAAACGAAGTGTGTGTGATATAAACCGAGGGCTACACTCAAAATGATCACCGGCTTTGAATACCGACCAAATGACTACACGCAGCTCATACCGGGCTAGAATCTCCACTAATCGAGGCAACCGAGGCTAAATACGGTCAAGTAGGACTTGAAGGGTTATAATGTCAGGCTCGGGACGGGGTTAATCGAAAGGAAATTTTGGGACTGGAGAAAGAGAAAAACACGAGTGAACCTAATCATTTCATGTATCCTTGCTTTGAAACCATACCAGACCACACCAAAATTCTTTCGATTCTTTCTGTACTATTTTATAAACAACCACAACCTTAACATCATACTCTTATGTATTCAACCATCCTTCTTTAACTCTTTCTTTTCAACTTTATTCAAACTTCTTCTCTCTTTTTTTCATTCTTTTTCATTGCTTTTCATTTTTTTCTTTTCTTTTTTTTCCGAACCACAAGCCTCACAATATATTCCTCGAGCTCCTCCCCTTCATATACTAGCTCGCACTCACTAACTCCTCTCGAAGCACGCACCAACTCCCACCCCACACTTGCTTCAGCAAGTGTGTCTAAAGCAACGACTAAGTCCACTCGCAGGGTGATCAAAGGAAACGTGACCAATAATAAAGCTTAGGGTTAGGGATAATATAGGCTAAGTAACCAAAACGGCTCATTTCGGACGGTGGTCAGACCGTCCTATCAAGGCTTAGAGGGGTTACGAGGGAAAAATGTTGGGATTTTGGCTTTTTTGGCTCTGGCTAAGTCAAAGAAGCGCCATAACTCTCATCCCGTATCCGGCCTAGGTCAACCTCTCTATTTCGCCTCGAAACTAGTGGTATGAGTGTGTATAGCAATCAGACTAAGTACAACCAAGGTCTACGTGCATTAAAAAAAAGGGTTCGTATCGTGACAAAATAAAATCGCCCGGCATACATTACTCATCTACTAAGACATCTACCAAATCCATCTTGAGAAACATGCATATAACGCGGTGTCAAATCATGAAAAGTTTTAAAATTTTAAGCCACGAACTGACTCAAAAACATACATTAACTAAGCATATCACAATTAATGGCATATTTATCAATCGAAACAATAAAGCTAAGTCGTCTCCACCCCCCACTTCGAATGAAGCACTGTTCTCAGTGTGTGAATGAGATAGAAAAGGAGACTTAGCTTTAGACCCGGCAGAAAGGCGACATCGAATCCCGTAACAGCCGTGAGAAAACATGACCCCAATCCCTATACCAACTGATAAGCGGATTTTCTAGGTCCGGTCGATCAATTAAAAACTCGAAACCTTAGGAAAATCTACTTTCTAACCGGCAGTGGACCGGGTCGATTGCAGGATAGTGCTTGAGGAGTCCGAGGTCGAACCCACAGAGATTGGTTTTGAATACCACAGTTGACTTAGCACTCAGTTCAGGTCAAACAGATAGATATGAAGTTATACTATTGCATAAAAGAAAGATTACACTACTCAAAATTCTAAACAATTAAAAGAAGTATGGCCGAACTACGATCCAACGGATTACTTTACCCTTAAACAGATTACCCCGGGAGTGTGCCTTACCTTATTTCACCGTCTAACGACAACTCATAGGACAAACCCCGTATTGGAACTGGACTCGATGACTAGGGCGTCAATCTAGTACACGGGTAGGAGTCAGACTACCTTTCAAGCCCAAAACTTCTACGGTCCCGAAACCCCGTTCCCACACGTCGCCGCAACATACATTTATAAGCTACGTGTGTGCAACAATGAACAAAGTTGTCAATCTCATTCAAAGCTATTAAAACAATCAAAACAAGTTTCGTGATGCGGATTATCAATTAGAACGTTTATTTACGCCACTACACTACCTCCCGGTTCATCTCTCTAATGGAGTTTCACCCGCCTTCACATAGTTCAACCATACGAGGAATCTAGCTACTCATAATCGAATCTAAGCAATACAAACGGAGGAAAAACATCACAACAACAATAGAATAACAAAAGAACATACTTACTTTACTCAACTTGAAGAAGGTGCCAAATGTGCTTACAAAAGATCGAATTTTTGTCAAGTGAAAAGTTACGGATCGAAGCTAAAAGTTAGTAGATCAAAGAGGGGATTGAATGAGGATTATAATGATATATAACACTTAGTCTAACTCTAAAAGACGAAGAAAATCGCCCAAAATCTCCAAAACTATCTAATATTATCGCCCTTTCTTTTTCTACTTGGCTGCTGTGAGAAAATGAGCAACCTTATATAGAAAAGCCTCTGTCCGTCCGGATGTCCTCAATGTCCGGCCGGACTGTTCTTGATTCTCCAGGTGTCCGGACGGATGCATAGATGTCCGTCCGGATGACATGCTCTTGTCCGTCCGGATGCTTTCTCTGTCCGTCCGGATGTTGATTTTGTCCGTCCGGACGGGTTCTTCATCAAAGTTTCCCCAAAAACCAGTGAGTTAGCCGTCCGGACACAACACCTTGTCCGTCCGGACAGCCATTTGTAGCCACAATCTTCACTTTTTTCACCTTCAACCTCCGTGTTTCGCCTCGGACACGTCTAAACTTCATACTTCTCGTCTTTCATGCTCTCGAGACACCCTAGTCCTGCATCCAGATGAAAACAACACGAAAACGCATAACCCCGCAAACTACGGGTGCTCGGGAAAAACGAGTATAAAATGCTAAAATAAGGTCGAGTTTACGGAAAACCGATAGTCACTCGACGTGCAATAAATCCTCATTTAATACTCAAGATAGGGTCTAAACTCACCCAAAACATGCCAGAAATGTGATAATCGTGGGCTGAACTGTACAGAAATGTACTGTAAAGTTGGTTCCTATCACCAACCAAAAACAACCATAGCAAAGCATGCACGGGACATGATCCACGTGCCATAATATTGGGTAGGAAGGGGAAATAACAAGAAAAAGGCCCTGTCACGTTAGAAAACTCGATACGCAAGTGTAAAGCACACAGTGGATTGCTATAGATGGATAAAAGACCCAAACGGGTTAAAGCACAGAACATCTAAGCATCAAATATAAGGCCACAGAGGCACACTCATCATAGAAAGCATCACACGTGCATACATATCATAGTCAAGGCATAAATTCATATAAGAGCACATAGGCGGATATTCCTAGATTCCTTTCAATTCCACACAGTTTTATTAAGGTGAGGTTGCCTCCCCCCAAGCGCCTTTGTTTTACGTCGTTGGCTCGACCGGGTGACGCTGAACAAACTCAACTCAAAACAACCTCAAATAACTTACCAAATAAGCACATAGCATGTCAACCAAATTCAGCATTCATGAGTTTAAACATGCTCGTAGATATCCCAAGGGCCATCATAAAAATAGTCGAGCTAGTGAGCGGCTTACCTCGTGCCACTTGTGCTGCTTTCTCTTGCCATCTCACACTCTCTTTCCTCTCCGGCTTTGGCGATGCCTTCCTCTTAGACTTCTTGTAATCAGGTGGTTCATCAATCCGCACTTTTCCCAGCTTGGGGAGCACCGGTGAAACGGGCGATCCCGATTTATTCTGTGCCTCGATCTTACCTCGATCGACGACATCTCGTAAGCGCACCGCATCTCCTTTTGACAATCTTTTTTCTTCCTGCACGTCAGTACGCACCACACCACAAGAAAACAAAGACTCTGTATATAAGCATTCATCATTTATAGCATTTGGACCTCTATCCTTGTAAACATTTAACCGCTCTCTCTCGCCCCCAACACCAAAAGAAATATCTCCACTCTTAACTCCTATCTGAGCGTCACTGGTGGTCAAAAAGGGGCGACCTAACAAAACAGAGGTCTTGGAATCCATCTCCATGTCAAGAATCACAAAATCCACGGGGAACACAAACTTTCCAACTTGCACTAAGACATCTTCCGCTACCCCCAAAGGTTTCCTCACCGACCTATCAGCCATCTGTAGGGTCATTCCCGTAGGTTCCAATTCACCTAACCTTAATTTTTCATATAAAGCCTTAGGCATCAAGCTCACAGAAGCTCCTAAATCACATAAAACATTTTCAATTATAGTATTGCCTATGGTGATAGGAATGGTGAAACCTCCTCTATCTCTCATCTTAGAGGGAATTTTACTGTCATAAACTGTTGAACACTCCTCCCTCAGCTTAACTACCTTACCCATTTTCTCTCTACTCGCCAACATCCCTTTCAAATACTTAAAATACTCAGGCACACTAGCAACTGCCTCTAACAGGGGGACATTGATCTCTACCTTCCTAAGAATGTCGAGGAACCTATGCTGATTTTTAGTAAGAACTGGCTTCTTAGGGCCTTTAGGTGGGTAAGGCAACGTATTCTCATCAAAATCAGGAGGGGGAGGGGGCATAAAGTCATGTTTACCTCGAGCTTTTGGACTTGGAGGCCCAGATGTAGCTTCTTGTCTTGTTGCTGGCTTGCTCGGTTCCTCCTTTTTTATATCCAAAACTATGAAATCCCGCTTCTCCATTGCTTCAGCTCTCTTGGATTGAGTCGCTTGCTCTCTCTCAGCTTCTAGTGCCCTCTCTTTCCTAGCAATCGCGAGATCTCTCTTGACAACAACTAACTCTCTTCTCATAGCTTCCAACTCAATTTCCATTATCTCTCTCTCTGATGCCTTAGTTTCATCCATTTCATCCAAATATTTCTCTGCTTCGACCCCTCTCTTTGGCCGGTCCACTCCCGCTTCTCTACCACTTCTAGTGAATATTGCATTCACTTGTCTCGGGTTCTGCTCAGCATCACTCAAATTCTTCTTCAGTGTGTTTGTGATTTGCCCAACTTGGGTTTCCAAATTCCGAATGGCGGAGTGAGTGGCCACTTTTTGCTCAACTGCATTTTTATTCAATTCAGATACAGTCCTATCCAATCTTTCCAGGATTATCTCAGCGGACGTCTTCTGGACACCAGAATTGTTCAATTGTTGAGTGTTCTGATTGTTCTGGTGAAGGTGAGCATTCGGATGCTGATATGTGCCAGAATTACTGTTTCTGAGCGGCTGATTTGCTTGCTGATTACCCTGCTAGCCCTGATTCTGATTCCAGCCTTGACTCTGCCCTCAATTCTGATTCTGCAGTTGTTGTTGCTGTGTTTGAGATTGCTGATTCTGATTATTCTGATAGCTACCTTGGTTCTGATTTTGGTATGAATTCTGATTATGGGGATTCTGGTTCCAAGATTGGTTATTTGGGCTTTGGTTTTGCCTAAAACCTTGGTTCTGATTACTGTTTCGATTCCAATTCTGCCCATGTTGGTTCTGATTCCAGTTACCCCCATTACCTTGTCCAATATAGCTCACATTGTACTGTTCCTGCTCTTCCATGCCATACTCGCACTGCTGGCCCTGCTGGTTATCAAAATTCGAATTCCACTGTTGTTGTTGGCCAAAATCTTGTTGATTCATATTTACATGCCCCATTGCGTAGACATTCATCCGCTGCTGGTCATTTTGATTGCCAGACTGCTGTTGTACCGGAGTAGGCGTCAACTGTTGTGGATAAGTGGGTTTTTTCGATGATGCACATTCCATTGCAGAATGTCCACCTCCACAAAGTTGGCATTGCTGTGCCTTCTTTCGTTCTAACTCCATTCGGTCCATCTTTAGCACCATTTCTTGCATCTTGTCGTGCATGGCCGTCTCTCTATCAAGCTCTTCTTTCAGTGACTTTACACTCTCCATTGGGGCTTTCTTCTTCTTTCTTCTCGACCACCATTGTTCTTCTCCATCTGCCGCATTCTCTATCTGTCTAATAGCTTGTTCAGGCGGCAGATTCATGATATCTCCGCCACTTGCGGCATTCAGCTTGTTCTGATCCATTGGCTCTAAGGCCCTGAATAATATAATAACTTGTTCCACCGTAGAAAAACCGTGAGGAGGGCATCTCTTCAGTAGACCCCTAAACCTCTCATAAGTCTCTTTTAAGGTCTCTCCCTCGAGACCGTCAAACGAAGAGATTTCTTCTTTCAGATCCAGAATCTTCGCCGGAGGAAATACTTATTCAGAAACACTCTCGTTACATCTGCCCAGGTATGCAATGAATCATTGGGCAATGAATCAAACCAATCCTTTACGGCTCCTCTCAATGCAAACGCAAAAACAATTAGCTTCACCGCCTCGTCACTCACCCCGTTATATTTCATCGTTCCACAAATTTGGAGAAAATGATCAAGAAAGCTGTTTGGGTTCTCAGTTGATTTCCCGTGGAATAGAGCATGTTCCCCCAACATGTTCAGAATATTTTGCTTGATGTCCATGTTGTTTGCATTAATTGGGGGCACTCTAATTGGATTGTGCCCTATAACCTCTTGTGGGGTGGTAACATAGTCTCGACAGACTCTCGGTCTCTGTACCTGCTGAGCCATCTGTGGCTGATAATTCTGATGTTGTTGCTGCTGATAAAACTGCTTCATAGGGGGTTGCTGAGGATACGGGTTTTGGAACCCCTGTTGATTCTCCTGTTCCCTTAGCATTTGTAGTACAATTTCGACTGTAGATTGGTCATACTGCCCGAACTGCTGAGTGTTCTGTTGTTGCAACAGCGGCTGTTGAGTACGCTCAATGTTCTCTGTTCTGTTTACCCCAAGCTGTCTATCACCAGTTCCCAACTGTCCAAACTGTCCACCTCGGTTCCGGTTCTCTGAGTGTATTGAGGGTCGATCGTTTGCTGGAGTCTCAACCCATCATTCTCCAATTGTTCTATACGATCACGGATTGGGGTCAATTGTAAAGTTGTATCTCTGAGGTTGGATGTACTGTCCGGTGCATTGTGCTCGATTAGGGGCTCTTTGCCATCTCTATGATTCGGTGAATCCTCCATTCCCTCTGAGGATTCTGAAAATGAACTTTCTACTACCCCTTCTTCCTCAAACAAAGGGTTCGGACTGGAAATCAGAGGTTCTCCTCGGCGTTGACTATTTCTATGACGTGCAAAAGCTTCAATTTCTTCAATTGGCTCGATGAGTGGTTCTTTGGAGCTTCGGGTCATTCACTGACAAACAAGAAACAACAAAAAAACAAAATAAAAACGACCTAAGCCCAAGCTTTCGGTCAACTTACAAGATATCAAACGTTACTCCCCGGCAACGGCGCCAAAATTCTTGATAGCAAAATAACTAACCGCTAACTTTGACCGACAGAGTATCGGGTCAACGGTAGTATAGTGTTTCAAGGTCGAATCCACAGGGAGTAATGTTCAAGTACCAAAGTCGACTTAGAACTTAGTTCAGGTCAAAATAGTGGGGGAAAGGTATTATACTACTACAAAAGTAAAGATTCTACTACTGAGTTTACTTCTACATATTAACGGGTATAGTCGAACTATGATCCCACGAGCTACTTTTACCCCTAAGGAAGGACTCAACAGGGAACGTGCCTTAACCGACCTACCTATCCAATGTAGTTTAACGACATCCACGGGTGCCAACTCCTAATTCTAGCGATTAGACTGAACAACTCGATCTAACCACCCTATGTGAAGTTAATTAATTCTCCCTTTAGAAAACCGATTAACCTAACATGATTAAGCTCTAGAGTCGCTCGAACAACGATGACAAACCTCTCGTATTGGAAACGGACCTAACAACTAGGCCGAATCTACGCAACGATCCTAAAACCCCTTATCCCACATCTCACCACAAAATACATCTATAAGTTCGATGTGTGTGACAGTGAACTAGGTGATCAATCTAATTCAAAGACGTTAAAATAAGCTTTAGGACGTGGATTAATCGTTAAAACATTCAATTACGCACTACACTACTCCCAATCTCACCCCTTTAGGGTTTTCGCTCGCTTTCACATAATTCGACTACACATGAATTTAGCTACTCATAATTATGCTAATAAACAAAATAAGAATTGAAATCATGCTAGAAATAATAAAAGAGAAAGTATTCATTACCATAAAACTGAGGAGAAATCTGATCTAAAAAGGTGTGACGAAATAATCCACCAAAAGAACAATCTTTGGAACTTGAAACGTAAAACTAAGCTATAGAAAGTGTTTAGAATCAAAGGAAATTATCTAGGGAAGCAAGGGATCAAAGGGTGTTTAATCTATGCTAAAATCGCCCCTAAATCGCCTAAGAAAAGTTTAAAGTCGGCAAAACATCAGTAGGGGCTGAATGAGCTGCGTATTTATAGATTAGGTCGAAATCTGCTGCTGTTGGTCCCGGACGCCCGTCTGGTCCAGGTCAGACGCCCGTCTGCCTGGAAAATATGAAGATATTAGGGCTTTGTCTTCATTGGACGGGCGTTCGCATTCCTCTGGACGCCCGCCTGGTAACTTATGACTTGAGGCTTTTCGACCCCTGGACGCTCGTCTGTAAACCTGGACGTCCGTCTGATGTTAAATGAGCTTCGTGAATCGGGCTGAGCCTACCCAAACGCCCGTCTGGGGGTCTTTTGGACGCCCGTCCAGCCAAAAACATAACTTTCTGAATGAGTGTCAATGTTGTGGACGCCCGTCTGGAATGAGCAAACGCCCGTCTGATGTGGCCTTCCCTCAGACGCCCGTCTGAGGTATATCAAATGCCCGTCTGGCTCGTCCCCATCCCAAACTTGGCTTTTCTTCACTTTTTATGCTACATTCGGGCCACGATCACGTCTCATAGTCCAAAACATCACCTTCCGGGTCCTCGAGTCACCTAAGTCCTGCAATAACATAGACAAACAAACACCACGCATAATTCCGCAAGACAAAAGCGCTCGGAAAAAAAATGAAATATCGCTAAAAAGGCGGAGTTTACTATCGATATAACAGTTTAACTCCCCGTGCATATAATTCCCGATATTACTCTCGACACGGTTTATATCCACCCAAAACATGCCAATAAGGTGATAAACGGGGGTTAAACTGCACCCCAAAGTACAGTAAAGTTGACTCCCATCAACTGTCGGCTTCTATTTCTAACACCACAAAGTCCGCGGGAAAAACGAACTTGTCCACTCGCACATCCTCGGCTACTCCTAACGGTTTCCTTAAAGACCTATCCGCCATTTGCAAGGTCATAGCGGTTCTGGTAAGCTTACCTAAACCTAATTCCTCGTAAATATGGCGGGGCATTAAACTCACACTCGCACCTAAGTCACACATGACATTCGGGTACGTCTTAGAGCCTATGGTACAATGTATTGAAATACTACCCGGGTCTTTAAGTTTCTGGGGTAACTTATTCTGGAATACGGCAGAACAATTCTCATTTAAACTCACAACTTCCTCTATTTTTGCTTTGTTGGATAATATCCTTTCAGTAATTTCACATACGAAGGCATGTTTGCAATCGCGTCAACAAATGGGATATTAATCTCAACTCTACGTAAAATGTCGAGGAATCTATTTTGTCTCTTTGATAAGATAGTCTTCTTAGGACCTCTCGGGGGATAGGGTAACGAATTAACATCAATAGAAGTAGGTGTAAAATCCATACCCTGTTTACCTTTGTCGCGTGCTTTGCTTAGTTGTGCTTGCTTGCTTGACTCGGAATTCTTCTTCATGGGATTTGGAATTTCCACGACCTTATCACAATCATCATCACTATCCACCGGTTCAATCTTTACCTTTACCAATTCAGAATTGACCCCGCCGTTCTCATTCTCATCATCATTCACCGGTGCTTTCTTCTTCTCATCTCGAGCTATCTCAACATCAACTCCAACTTTCTTACCACTCCGAGTATAGATCGCATTATTTGGGTTAGCTGGCCCAAGACTTCTCCCGATACCAAGATCATCGTCCTCAATCACAGTTTCTTCAATCGACACCGCATTGACCCCTCTCGAATTCCTAACCGTATTGCTCGGTAGACTTCCAACCGGAACAATGTTTGACTTTTCTGCCATTTGGACAATTTGATGCTCTATGTTTCGTATAGACGCTTGCATCGTAGTTTGACTATTTTTAACCTCTCGAAACTCTTTATAGTTGTCAGAAACTATCTTGCTCAATTGTTCTACGATCTGTTCAAGAGTTTTCGGTGGTTGTTGATTTTGATTATCTATTCTCCCCGGAGCATTCGGGTGTTGATAAGCATTCGGCCTTTGATTTGAAGGGCCAAATTGTTGTTGATTTTGTTGGTAATTCTGATTTGAAGGTCCGGCTTGATTCGGATTCCGGTTCCAATTCTGATTCGATTGCCATTGGTTTGGTTGCCGTTGATTTGGTTGGCCCCTCCAATTCTGATTCTAAACATAGTTAACATCATAAGTGGGGTTAACCGGCAACGTATTTGGATCCACCGGTGGCATCGCCCATGGATTCATAGCCATTTGGTTCACATATGCTTGATTCATTTGATCCGCAAACATCTAACTTAACTGTTCCGGACTCAACATCGGTTGAATATGTGCTTCTCCCACACTCATTTGATTAATTTGAGCTCTAGCTAATAACTGCTTTGGAGTCGCATCGGTGTTAGTGCACTCCGAAGTTTTATGCATACCACCACAAGATGAACATTTATTTGCCGCTCGTTGATCGAGAATCACCTCACGCAACTGTTTCTCCAACATCGTCACTTTGTTGGATAACTTGTTGTTCTCGTCTTGCATCGATTGATCGTAGCCACCGACTTTTACCTCTTTCTCAGAATTGCTCCCCTTTTGACGCTCTTTAGGTTTAATAGAATTCCATTGTCGGTGATTCTCGGCTATCCTTTCAATCGTAGCTAACGCAACATCCAGCTCTAAACTCATAAGATCTCCTCCACTCGCAGAATTCAATGTTCTTCTAGACTCTTTATCCGCCCCTCGGTAAAATATGTGTATTTGATTCCAAATTTCAAAACCGTGTTGCGGACACTTCCTCAACATTGCCTTGTACCGGTCCCAAGCCTTGTGTAATTCCTCAGAAGCCCACTGTTCAAAAGTTGATATGTCTGCCCTCATATCCAAAGTTCATCCCAGAGAGAGTAAGGAATCATGAGGTAAAGATTCGTACCACTCAATAGCATGTTCCTTTAAGACATGTGGAAACAGTATCAACCGAATCGCCTCTTCTAAAACACCGTTAATCTTCACCGTCTTACATACTTGCATAAAGTGATTTAAGAACTAGTTTGGATCCTCCTCGGGTTTTCCTCTAAATTGAGCGATCTCTTGTAACAAATTCCAAACATGACCTTTGATTTCCATGTTGTTGGCCTGGATCGGTGGGATCCGGATAGGGGCATGCCCTTCACCGACAGCGGGTGTAGCATAATCCCTCAATGTTCTGCCAGGGGCCCTCACCATACCTTGAATAACCGGGGGTCGGAATATCGGTGCCTGATAAGGATGTGCATTCTGAGCGGCTTGTTGTACTGGAACTGGCATTGGTTGCGGGATTGGCACATTAGGCTGTTGGTACGGATTCTGATACTGCCCCATCATTGGATTCATAAGAATAGGGTTATACTGAGCAGCCCTTGGATTGTATTGATTTACTATTGGGTTCATCTGAGCCATTTGCAACATCATTTGTTGATATTGTTGCATGACTTGGTTCGGATCAACCTGAGGTGCGGGCTGTTGGACAAAAGCATTCGGATTCAAATTCACCCCTTGAAACTAGGGCTGCTGTTGAAGAATCTGAGGTGAAGGTTCTCTTTGATTCTGTTCTTGTCTCGATTTTGAATAGGCTCCCGAAGGTGAAGTCCGACTCCTCCTTCAACTGGAGGACTTGATTCACCACGCTGTTCTGTAGACTCAACTTCCTCAACATGATGCTCGGGTATTACTCTCCCGGTTGGAGAGCCTTGACTGCTTCGCTTGTAGGTGTATTCGTAGCCATTAAGGATTCAACTTCCGGGTTAGATGACTCGGCTTGTTGAGCTGCTCGACGATCAATCATCCTATTTCTCAAAGCCAATTGTCGCCAGAAGTAAAGCTCGATCTCCGGATTATATTCAACCAATTCATCGTTGCTACTACGGGTCATACACTGCACAAACAATGAAACAACATCAAACAATTAAAAAGAAACAACGACCTAATCCTGAAGATTTTTCCAACTTACAAGATATTAACTCTATTCCCCGGCAACGGCGCCAGAAAACTTGATGGCCGTTTTATAGTATACCAACTTTGACCGGCAGAGTACCGAATCGATTGTAGTATAAAACTAGCGAGCAAGGTCGTAATCCCACAGGGAATTTAGTTAAGTACCAAAGCTAGTGTCATCTCTAGTTTAGGTCAATAAGACTTTTGATAAGGTTACTGAATTCTAATTTGCTACGTTCGTAATGACTAATTAAAACAGGAGTTGCAAACAATTAAAGGCGATAGCCGAGATATGATCCAATCAACTATGTACCAAACCCTAGCTAAGTCCGAAGAAATTCTTGATTTACCTAAACGTCTTGACGTCAAACGTATGGTGTCGCTTCCTATTTCCGAGAATAGACATTATTTCAATAATCTACCCTCCTATGTTAGGTTCAACAGTCCGCTGACCGGATTTAACTGACCTAACACGGTCTATGGTCAATGAAACGCTTGACAAGTCGATATAAAACCTCACAACGAAACCGAGTCTGAACAACTCAGTCGGTTTTACACGGTGATCCTAGAACCCCTTTTCCCGTATCCTCTCACAAAATACATATGTAAAGAAGACGCGTGATACACGATTATCGAGTCACGAGTTCAATAAAAGTCATTTACGAAAAGGTTCTAGGACTACAAACACATCAAGAATGATAAAATCAACCATCAAGAATAACATATGAACAAGCTAGGATCTAGTTTCGATGATTATCGCATAACTCGGCTATAAGGCAATTAGCTACTCATATTAACTATCGAAACACAAGATTTTATCATAAAGAAAGAACAATCAAACAAAATATAAGGATTAGAAATGAAATACCTACACGAATTGAAAACCGATCGAAATCTGAAAACGAGCAAACTGAATTTATAACTATGCAATCCAAGATGATCCAAGTGTTTGTTACAAAAGATTATGCTAAGAAAGCTTGAAAAGCTAATCTATGGTGTTCTTGGGGAAGAAAATCGCCTAAAAAAATTGTAAAAAGTAGTCTCTCCTTATCCAAAGCTCAAAATTGAGCTTTTATAGTGTTTGTCAAAAAAGCCTGGCTGGCGTGCGCCTAAGGAAAGTCAGGCGCACGCCTGACTACATTTACAAAATATCCCAGATGCAGATCCCTTGCTAGGCGTGCGCCTAGCCTTTCTTAGGCGTGCGCCTAGGTTTTGATGATTCTGGAATTTACGTACTGAAACATTGGCCTGCTTTCAGGGTCTTAGGCGTGCGCCTAAGGAATGCTAGGCGCACGCCTAGCATGTAATTTCCCCAAAGTGAGTTTTTTTGCATCCCGAAGCTACGTGTCATGTTTTCCGGGCATTCTCGAGTACCTAGTTCCTGAAAAACATCAAAGTACATGCCAAATGTAACCCCTATGGAACACTAGGGTGACCGAGAATGAATGAAAAACACAGAAAAAGGCCCAGATTCACGGATTATGTACCCGAGCCCCGGAATTAGCAAAATGGTGTAAATTCACCAAAACTTAGCCAAAAATTCCCGGAATAGCACAAAACGAGTCGTAACAGGGCACAAAATAAGTAGAAAACAGAGTCGAGTTGACTCCCATCAACAGTCAATTAATGTTTGGTAGTTCAAGGTCTTTACGAAAGCACTTGGATTAGCAGTTCTTAGTTTAGAAATGAGAATCTATAGCGATAGATTTAACTGCTGTTAGATTATAGTTTACCTATATCGATGTGATGCTAAAAGAGTTTAGCATAGATTGCGACAGGGGATACTGCTAGCCGCTATTCTCAAGATCTACCTATGTTAGGACGTTCGTCCTAAAGATGGGGTGAAAGATGATGCTTATGAAAGGTTTTTTTCGCTACTGCGATAGGAACCATCTGACGGACCTTTTCTAGGCTATATAGATCCTAACCGGCAGTGTACCGGGTCAAACTGTAGTGCTAGTATGGTGAGTCAGAGTGTCGAATCCTCAGGGAAACGTGGTAATTTTTTTAAGTGTGGTTAAACACCAAAGTGCTGTTATTAACTCGATCTAAACCGCAATTTTATAACACAGATTACTACTATTCTACTTAACATAAAATAAATGCGTAATTTAAAAGTTATTCTAATATAATATATATAGATATATAAATATATATAGATGTACATAGATTGCAAAATATATATATATATATATAAATATATAGATACCAATATATTATTAGAGAACTAGCCAAAGTTTATATAATTGATTTATACGATCTTTTCTAGTAAACGGAATGTGCTCGATCTTTCCTTTTATATGAGGTCCAATTGAGTAAATGAAACGGTGCACTCTTGCGGTTAACAATTCCTCCTCACACGAGCGTATGAAATTGTCATATGTCATTGTCATCAGTTTAATCTCCACAACTACCCCATGCTAATCTCAGTTAGTCTGAACAGGTACCGAGTACAAATCTACCCCGGATAAAAGAGGTTATTCCGTTTGTCAGACGGCCGATATTATTCAAAAGGCTCCGGTTGTCAGGCGGATCGATTTAACTTTCCGGTGTTAGTTTCAATTAAACCGTGATTTTAACATTATTATGATCTCGAGCACAATTTTAATAAGATTCATCTTTCCCAAGACAAATCTGCCCCCGGGTAGGAAATAGGATTCCGTTGTCACGCTTTCGCACGGCCAATTTTACCCTCCGGTTTTTCTATCTTTTATCTCATATCCTAACTTCTCTGGTCAGTTCATCGTTAGGTTATATGGTGCGATTCATCTTGGTTAATTACGTCAATCCGAATATTATCAATACGTTGCAAAATAGAAAAAGATTCAATTAACTCAATTTTAGTCAATTTTAATTAGACAACATTCCTTTACCGAAAAGATCGAAATAAAACGATTACATAATTTTGGCTAGTTATTAGATTTAGCCTAATAACATTATAACGACTAAAAAGATAAAAACAAACATAACAAACATAAATACTTTAGAAATTTTACCCGATTACAACTGCTGAATCAGAGGTTGTATTCTTCCGGATATTACAACGACTTCAACAACATTGATCTTTTGATAATTTCTCGAGCATTACAACGATACTTATTACTACTTTATTTATGGCATAAGGCCTATATACATACTACTACTAATTAAAAGAGATTTAGAAGATATATTGGTACCTCCCTGCAGTCTGTATGAACTGCTCTATTTATAGGCAGAATTTTCCAAGCCGGATCGATCCGGGATCAAGGTCGGATCGATCCGGGAATAAAAAATATTATCCCCTGGATTATTCTCTGCAGGATCACATGTTTGATAATCATTATGTTTCCTCGGTTCGATCCGAGGTTAATCCGGATTGATCCGGGTAGTTTATTTTCACATCTTGATCTGAAACTTGATAAAATCATATATTGAGCTCTAGGTCTCCGAATGTCATAATTCAAGAAGCGTTGGAAAGCTCTTGAAAAGATCTATAACTTCTATGAAGGACTCTTCTTCAGAAAATGCCTTTTTGATGGGCCATTTGTTCGTCGAAAATATAATTCGATAATGTTATCACGAACCGTTGATCCACTTGAACTTTAAATCTCGTGGCACTTCCTTACTTCCTTCAAAGGATATGATTTTACTTCAAAAAGTGTCGTCACTCGGGGTCTTGGTTTACCTAAAAATCTGCAATAAAATACCAAAAGTACCCACGTAAATCTGACACGACACTCCGGTTATTAAACCGGTACAAAATTTATATCTTTTTATTACTTTTGCTAGATTTTTATAGTATTTCGATTTATTCATTACTATTAATAATTCATAAGATTATTGTTATAATTTCTTATATTTTATATAAAAAGAGTTGATAAAGTATATAAAATATCGTAATTTTTATCATATAAATGTTATACATCACCATCACAAAGGTAATGCCGGATGTTCATAGTCCATGAAGAGTCATGGGCAAGTATGAAAGTAAATCTGGTGAATGTCGAGAATATCCTTAAACAAGTTAAAGAAGAGTTCCTAGTTTATTGAAACTTGGAATTAAATAAACGTAGATATACAGATGTATATCCTGAGTCTTATGAAGGCGAGTGAGAGCTACTGTCTGGGTTTGCAATCACTTTGATTAAGTGATACAGTGAGCTGGAAATGTTCTTAGCTATGGGTCATTGTAAATTCTACAACCAGGCCAAAACACAGTAGTGTCTTAGAGGCGCAGCGGGAGCAGTACATGTGTCTATGAGGTTCATTCTTGAACCTTGTACGGTTCTTCCACCATTTCTATATGGCTGATATAGTAAGTGGATTCATTGCTTGGAGCAAGGACCAGGGTCTTGTCGGAGATTCATGTGTGTGTTGAGGCGGTTCCTTTGACTTGATCATATGGAGTGTGATATGAAGATAGTCTGAGTCCCCACGGATAGCGATCTATTCATGGCTAGGGCTAGTTGCGAGTATTGCATGAGATTCTTGTGTTTCAACTTGGTATTGTGTGTGCTAGTGATTGGTTTTAGGCCAAGTGGGAGATTGTTGAAATAGTGTCTTAAACCCAATAGGGTTGGACCGGATCCGACCGGGTCGGATCATTTCTACTATTTCTTTATGTTTATACATATATAAAATGGCTTTTATGTTGTCATATATATGTTCTTTTAGTGAACCAATCATGAATTGTTATATGATAACGTCCTTAGTATTAAACTGTGATAGAGAACAATGATAGGCGATTATGGTTGATGAGATCTCTAATCACTTTAATAAGTTTGATACTTAAATGTCTCTGGCTGATGTACTATTAAACAAGGGATTGATAGTATAAACAGACTAACACATATTAGATGTCTTCTGTCTTTAAGGGCAATGATAGATCTCGTCTATCAAAGTGTAGAGACACTTGGACTGTATGTGGACGTGTATTAGAGAATGCGTACGTTAGACTGACCCACTTACATTAAGTGTCACACTATGTGGCGGTTGTGTAATTATCTTTTAGACCAGAGTCTTCATGGAATCACGGTGTGGATTATCATGCTTTGACACTATTGAGGTTTCCCCAAGCCACGGGGCGATCATGCGGTAGTGATTGGGTGTGATCCTGAAGCATGCGGAGTATACATGTTTGGTCGTTTGGAAATCGCGTACCCTATCAGTAGGGGTGAATATCCAAAAGGGCCTTCTTATAAGGAATGTCTTACTCTCGTGAATCTTTGTAAAGTGGGAGTAAATGAGTTACTTCGAGAGAGCATGATATCCAGATTATAAGATACGGTCGTTAATGTTTGACACTCGACGTACGACCGTATGGATATTATTACATCGATAGGATTGTAATTTACACAGTAACTGTTTCACATGAAAGGTAGTAGTCATTGCATTTGACTCTTCCGATGATTGGGGGTCACGGTGTGTTGCTAGACGTTATCCCGTGATCGTTAGGCATGAAGGGCATTTTCGTAATTTGCACTTTGTGTCTACGACCAACATATTCGGAAGCCTATCGAGTCACACACATAAGAACATCTAGCCGGATTAAAATGTGGTTATAGATGATAACCAAATAAGGAAAGTTTATCTCGTACTATAAAGGTTATAGTGGTAAATTAATATGGTGGTATTTATTTATTATGAATAAATTAAATACAAGATATTAATAGTATTATATTAATTAAAGAAAATTCTGGATGCCAATTTGTTGGCTAAAGGTGGCGCAATTTGTGTGTGTATAAGATACACTTGGATTGTGCAATTTAATTAATAGTATTACCAAATATTAATATTAGATATAATTAATATATATTTTCCTCAAAAAAAAGATATTAATATATATATATATATATATATATATATATATATATATATATATATATATATATAATACTTATGTGTGCGTGTGTGCAATAGTGCAAGTTGGTGCTATGCATGCGCATGTATGTATAATACTAGTGGGTAAGACCGTGCAAGGCACGGTGCATGCCCATTCCAGTATGACGTTTGTATTGTGTTTGTATTTTGTTATCATGTATGGTGAGATGGAATTGATAAATTCGGTTTTTGTGTGTCTTGATGTACCGAGTAATGATACATGTACATCGGCACACACAAGTACATCTGCACACACGGTATATATGATAATCATTGCATCACATATCATTTGAGCGAGCGTACATAGCTCATCAACCGTAAAAGATGTCGGTTTATCTGTGTTGGGAGATTTGATTGTTGCCTCAATGACAAAAGTCTCATCACTCAAGAGCACATCAATGGAACCACTGATTTTCATAAACGTTGAATCGGACAACTCATAAAAGCTGAAACAAGTAAAATACAACTTAAAATAAAGAAACAGGCGTAGAGAGAAAATTTATTACCGTACAATCATATTAATTTGTTCTTGACAGTTCGTGCACCAAATTTTCCAATGCGCTTCCACGTCCAACGTTTTGAAGCACTTCTCACACACCTCAAACCGAGTTTGTCTTGCCGTGGAAGGTATGTTAATTTTCCCTCGGTCCACATAGTCTTGACGTACACAGCAAAGCTTGTATGAATAATATGTATCTTTCGGAATCCAAATATAGAAAGTCTGGTGTTTTTTTTATATATTTTTTTTGTTTTTACATTTCCAATGGTTGCAAGTGTATAGTCCATAGGCATCATCTCCAAAGGGCGTGGAGGATGAAACAATCTCGATGTATCTCTGTATGCACAAGGCTAAAGATGCGTTGTTATCTCTGTTGAATGACTAAGATACTGCATCATAGATGGACAAACAATTGAACCGGCTAGGCGAGAAAAACGGACAAATAAACCGGGTATAATTTCCTTACCATCTCTTTAGAGGCCGCTCTTCATTTAGGGGCGCGTTAACCAAGAAATAAGTGCTCATTTTTGTGCCAAGAGACAGGCCTATGTTATTTTACGCAACAATGACATGCGTGTCGAACCTACCAGGCATAACACATCGATGCCTAACCAAACAACGAGATAACAAAAGTGTATAAGGCTTAAGGCGAGAATCTGCGAATACACACACCATACATACAAATCTGTATTTCTGTGTACATCTCACCTCCCAGAGGAGAAGCACTCACAACAAAAAGCAGGGCATCCAATATTGCACACACAAGCAACTTAAAAACATTTCAAAAAAGAATCCATGTTTTGGTATCAATCACAAAAAAACTCATACTGTGATGTTAAGGGCATTTTAAAGGTGTATAATCGAAAGTGAACGCATACCATTGTGCGTGGAAACCTTTAGACCGTAAGCAACAATGAATGTGGGGATTCTATAGTGGCATGAATATCCACATCGGTTTCAATCAGCAGGTCGTTCCAAACCTGCAACAACATTGGTAGCATCCTATAATTATAACAGTAATTTCATTCGATCAATGTTCTTTCAAAGCAAAATCAGACCATAGCAGATAATTTGTGTGGAAACAAGGTATAAAGCTTACTCATCATCTATCACCACGTTATCTCTGATTGTTATTGATTCATCAGGGTCTTGAAGTGGTAGAGCCTTGACCAGCAATTTTTTTCTTCGAAAGAGTCATCCACACACATATTGTCCCCATTGGGTCGAACCCGAAACACAATAACTTGAACATTCGTTTTATCTTTGACTTTTATCTGGAGTTTATATAGTGACAAATGACTTTAAAAATGGGAAAACAACAAAACAATTTATAAATCTGTGAAGTATTTGTACATTTATACACAATTAAAGACAATTGCATGGAAAAATAATGTGTACAATGTTATCCCTTTTTTATAAAATAAAAAATTCACCCATGCTATTTGCAGGAAGTCACAAACCTGTTAATCCGGGCAAACATGCACTGCCCCTCGGTAAGGACTATATGTTTTAACCAACTATTATTAGCCGTTAACTCCGCATTCTGGTAGTGATCCATACAAAGTGCCACAACCTTGTGCAAAAACATTGTAAGCTTGTCACATTAACAGCACAGGCTAACTATAAAAGGCGAGCTAGAGATTAATTGGAAAAAGTACCACAATAGCGAAAAAACATGAAGTCAATCTTTTGCTCATGATTGATTAACACAAGTAAATTGTAGGAGGCGTCAACATACTCTCCGGCCATGCGGGGCTGAAACAAAATCTCTTGTTGGAAACCGCTCTTTTGAGAGTGTAAACAATCCTTCGGTGACTTTAAAAGAAGCTTTTGTGTCCCTTCAAAGCTCTGCTTTATAATCGAGTTCAACGTAGCACAAATTCTGTAATTGCAGTTAAAAAATAAATATCACACACAAGCATACTCTTTCATTTTTTGACTGATTCAACATAGAATCATAGTGTATTCCCAAACATATTCCAATTCGAGATAGAATGGTGCTTTTATTATCATTATTATATTGGAGGCAGGGATGGAATCAAAACTTCGGTTTTCACCAGGAATCGCAATGGCCTGTAAGGCCAGATCTGATACCCGAGATAGAATGAAGCTTGGAATCAAGACTCAGAAGCAATCTTTCACATAAATTTCCCCAATGAAAGAGTTTGTCAGAACTTCCTTTTAGCGCTATGGATTAAAGAAAAAGGACTAAGTTTATAACAAGGAACTCTTAGGGGCCGAGTTCATAGCAGAACCTGGTGGTTATTTACAAATAGCCTACATATTTCTCGTAGAAAGTTCTGGATATTTATGGAGTTAAATGACACCTCAAAAACATTATAGACAACATGATGAAGAGTATATATTGGTCTAAAGTAGACACTGCGGTTAAAGATAGGAGTAGAAGGTAAAACACACATGATGATGCAATGCTATATAACACCTTGCCGTATAAAAAAAAGAGTACACACATGATGTTTTACCTCAATCGCTTTAAAGCAGGCCGTAAACCAGTCAAAGTAAAAGGAGTACAAACAACCTGCAATGGAATTCATAACATATAAGATAATCGTTCTGCATATTAAACAAAAAAATGTATCTAAAAAAAATAGGAAAAAATACAAAGCTTAGGAATTCTGAATAAAGCCCGATCATCTTACAGATTCAATCCCGAAAACAAATCTCATGCAGTAGTCAATATACAACGTACAAACATCCACATATGCAATTAACTTCCAAAGAAGGATCACTTTAAAGAAATAATAAAACAAATCTTTTTATAAGATGTCTCCCTAGATGAAAGTTTATACGTAAATGCATTTTGAAAAGAAATACTTACAGGCGGATCTCTTCGCAAAACCTTAGGTGTAAACATAGCTGTAAAAAAGAACAATGAAGGGCAGAAAGACATAAGGGATTCCATAAAACCGAACAGTAAAAAGGCATGTACTTTAGAATTTAATAATAGAACTAAGAAGACCAACGGCCATGGCTGCAACCCCAGAGGCAAAACGCACACAGGGGCTTCGCCATTCAAGATTGCTATGCCAAGCTGTCGCTGATATGTAGTCGCCGATTGCCTTAATCGTGTTCATCCGTCCTTTTGATTTCCGGCGTGCCAAAACCATCCTCTAGGACCTCGGTTAACCATCCTCTGAACCTCTACAAGACCTCAGAAAAAATATGTGCAAAAATTCAAAGAAAAAAAAAGCTGGTAAAATATCTAGCACAACCAGAAGGCCAAAATATCCAAATCAAGTGCCAAAGTAGTAAAATTCCAGAGCCTTCTAAATGGCTAACAGTCTCTCATAGCAGGATAAGCGGGGGAAGAGATAATACTATGCAAGAATGATCGAATGTCAATGAATTGTTTTAGGACATTCCATGATAAACTGGTGTTAAGACAAATTAAATTCCCCACCATCCCTACATAATTAATAAACTGTTTATAAACAACAACTACGACATAATTAACAACAACGACATGTAACAGACAAATCAAATTCCCCACCATCCCTACATAATTAATAGATGGTACAACCAACAGATGCTATGGGCAACATGAAATTCCATGGGTTTAGGCCAATCAGTACAGTAACATTACAAAGCCACAAAATATTCACACAACTATCAAATTGCAGTAAGCATCAATTATTTCATTAGAAAAACATAAGAAGAATTGCTATAATGTAGTCCCCATATGCTTGTAAGCCCATAGTAGTAGTGAAAGTAGACACCATACCTTGTTTTTCCACTCATTAAAAAGCTGTAGTATCTTAAAGTTATAGCTCAACTTGCTTAACTTTTAATTCAGATTCATCACAATTAATAATTTGGAATCATTTTTTAGTTGTATAACAAGAAGGAAATGAAGGAGAACATAAATGCTTGTGCAAGATTAATATAAGATTCTACCAGAAGAGGACTCTAGGATGCCTTTAAAGTTTATACCAAGTTCCCAAATGTCGACGAATAGAACAAAATCAAAAGCAAAACACCGAGCTGAAAGTTAAACGGATTACGATATATTGTTTAAGAATAGAAACAGTTTATAAACAACAACGACATCTGAAAAAGCAATCGAAACGGAAATGCAGGAGGTATTACCTTGGGAAGTCATTGAAGGTTTTCTGTGATATCACCATATCCTACACAAACGAAAATTAAAAATACCATAGACGATGAATGAAAAATTTCATGGTCTTGTTTATAAGAATTAGACCCACATCTATCATCCTGCACCAATAAACGAAGGGAAAAAAGACCTAAACAGGTAGAAGCGTTAGATATCTAGCTCTCCTCTCAAACAGGTTGAGATAATTAGAAGAAAGAAGGAAATGGGAGGAAGGTTTACCTGAAGAAGAGAGAAGCTTGGTGACGGCGATTTGGAGAGAGAACTTCTGAGAATTTTGTAGATGACAGTAATAATTTGCGGTGCGAGATTATTCTGTGGACAGCAAGTAAAGCGAAACAATTAACGCAATTGAAACAATATTTGAAATCCGTAAGCGTGGAAAAAAAGAAAAAAAAAACTCGTTGGACCAATCAGAATACGACACGTGTCAGCTCCAAAACAACCCCCCTTGTCTTTGTATATAGTAGTAGGGATATATAAATGGATTTAAATGTGTAATAATATATATGTGATATATACACATGTGTAAATTCATTAATGTTAATAAGATAAATATAGTCAATATAAGATATTGACAATATCTTGGAAATATTTAATATAGGATATTAAATTAAATGAGATAAATCAATCAATTATATTTTCCTTATTTTATTGGGAAAATGTTTTCTTCTCCTTCACTCTAGTTGGGGCGCCCCTCTCACTATAAATAAGAGGTGGGTGTCAAGCTTTTTTGTACATCACAATTCCAAGAGCTAATAGTTTTTATATAAAATAGGGAGCATCCTATAGAGAGTTTGAGGGAGGGGAAAAAGGCTGGTCTAGCAACCGAAGTTTTCCAATAGCAATCCATGATGGGATTCCGGCGGGCTGTTCGTGTGGACTGGCGGTAGAGGCCGAACACTTAGGCGGCTCTATGCAGAACTACTCTCCTTAGACAGTCAAAGCATCGATCTTTTAGATCAACCAAGGTAACCACCGTCTACTAGCTTATTTGTTTATTGCTTAAACGAAGTCGATCTTGGGTAAAAGGAAATCAAATTTTTGAATTCTGTTGCGTTCCCGCGTAGATTTCCTAACAGTTTGGTTCATCAAAAACCACATGTATTGATTCTTCATGCTTGAGTGTTCGTTTGTTTAGCACTCTGAAAGCTTTACTGACACTTGAGTATCCCAGAAATATCCCTTCATCAGCTTTGGGCTGAAAAACCTTAAGCTGATCCTTTCCATTATTGTGAACAAAGCCTTTCAAAGGCCTGAAAATATGAGACATTTGGTTTTCTTCCATTCCAAATCTCATAAGGTGTCTTTTCATGTCTCTTGTTCATAAGAGCTCGTTTCTGAGTGTAGCAAGTTGTATTTATAGCTTCTGCCCAATATCTTTTTGGTAGTTTTGATTCACAAATCATTGTCCTTCCAGCTTCCTTGAGTGTTCTATTTCTTCTTTTAGCTACTTCATTCTGTTGAGGTGTTGATGTAGCAGCAAACTGGTGTAGTACTCCATTTTCTCCACAATAATCAATGATTGTATTGTTGAGAAATTCAGTTCCTTTGTCAGATCTAATCTTGACTACTGTAACTCATTTCTGGTTCTGGAGTCTCTTGAGAAGTTCTGTCAGTTGTTGCTTGGTTTCACTCTTCTTTGTCATGAAGATAGCCCAAGTATATCTTGAATAGTCATCAACTACCACTAAGGTGTATTTCTTTCCACTAACACTGATTGGTGTAATTGGTCCAAATAAGTCCATATGCAACAATTCTAAAACTCTGGTTGTTGAGTGCTGAGACTTAGTGTTGAAACTTGCTTTGGTTTGCTTTCCTTGTTGACATGCATCACACAAGCTGTCTTTCTTGTATGACATCTCTGGTAGTCCAATCACCAAGTTCTTCTTGACTAGTAGGTTGATATCATCAAAATTTAGGTGACTCGGTTTCTTGTGCCACAGCCAACTGAGTTCTGACTTGGTGTGCACAATTAAGCAAGTTTCTAAAACTGTTGTAGACCAATCTACAACATACATGTTCTCTTCCCTTCTTCTGGCGAGAACTACTTGATAAGTTGTTTCGCTAACAACAATGCAGAATTCCTTATCAAATGTGACTTTGTATCCCATGTCACAGAATTGACTTGTGCTGAGTAGGTTGTAATGATGTCCTTCCACATAAGATACATTCTTGATTGTGAGTCCATTTCTGATCAAATTACCATAACCTTTTGTGTATCCAGGTCTATCTTTACTTCCAAAATTGACTCTTGGTCCATCCTTGATTACAAAATCAGTGAGATAGTCCTTGCTCTTTGTCATGTGTCTAGAGCATCCATTGTCAAAATACCAAATATCCTGCAAAACAATTAAATTGCTTTAGGTACCCAACTCTGTTTGGGTCCATAGTGGTCAGTTGTCAGTACAACTCTGGGCATATTTCCATAAGGTCTTCTCTGTAAATTGTTGCACTTATTTTCATATATATAAGCCACACTTCCATAATATCTTTTCCTGGATTGTGTCTCATTTATATAATTTCTTAGATCTTTTGACTGAAAATGGTTTCCAAAATGCCTTTTATTATTAAAAGCTGAATAATAACCATCATTATTTTTGTACTGAGGTCTAGACTGACCTCTGTACTGAGACTTTTGTTAAGAACTGGGATAAGTTCTCTACTGAGTCTTGGACTGAAACTTGTGATAAGTTTTATGTATATAATGATTGTTCCTATCAGTTCTAATAGTAGGTTCAGTAAAATTCCACTCATCATCAGTGGGGTATAGTCTACCTTTCCCCCTTGATGTGTGAATCTTTGAATGGCTATCATTCTTAGATTTACTTTGATTAAAATTTCTATGGTTCTTGACTTGATCAGCTTTTGTAGGCCTGGCAGTTGGTCTACTATTTCTGTTTCCTTGAGGTACAGCTGATCTACCCTTTGATTTACCTTTATTGGTAGGTGTAGCTGTCTTCTTGGAAAATTGTGTTGACTTATGTGAGGCTGACTTTACTGGTTCAGCAATTTTCTCAATTTGTGGAAGTTGCTCGGCTATAAACTTAATACCAGTTTTGATATTAGGTTCAGCAGCTTTGCTAGTTCCGTCCTTAGAAGATTGTTTTGTGTCAAATCCTAAGCCAGTTCTATCTTCATATGGCTTTTCGGATTTGAATTCAGTAGTTGAACTTGATTGTACAAAAGATTCAGTTGCTGCTGCTGATGCAGGCTGATACTGACTCTTCCCTTTATCAGTTCTAGTCAGTTTCATCATGTTCAGTTCAGACTTCAATCTTTCAACTTCAAGAATTAGAGCTTCTTTCTCAGCTTTAATTGATTCATAACCAGCTTGGATGGTTACCAGCTGATTCATCAATTCATCAAGTGTTTCTTCTAACTCTAGATTTTTTGGATTGGAGTCAGCAGTCGAAGAACAAGCATTTTGCATGAAAATCCGTGCTGAGCTATACTGAGAGTTAGATTCACATACTTCATTTGGATCCTCCATATGAGCCATTAGAGCTGTGTCATCTGATAATCTTTCAGTGCTAGCTTCATAGTCTGACTCATCTCCGGCTAAAAGAGCTCTTCTACCAGTTCTTCGTTGCTGAGTCTTCTTACCAGTCAGCTCTGGACATTCAGCTTTGTAGTGTCCAGGCTTCTTGCAATTGAAGCATAGATATTCATCATCTTTTCTCTTTTCAGGAGTCTTCTTGATATACTTCTGAGTGACTGGATGTCCACTCTTCATTCTTTGAATTCTATTCATCATTAGGGCCATATGCTCTTCCATCTCATCCAATTGCCAAAGATTGCTAGATGAGGTTTCTTGATTATCATTTGAGGCTGCTGCGAGAACTATTGTTTTAGGTTCCTCCAAAGCCTTGATTATTGTAGCTGTGCTTGAGAAATCCTCGTTGAATTTATAAGCCTTCAGGTCTGAGAAGATTTTGAAGGAATCTTCTATGTCAAGTCATCTTGATTCTTCCATTGCTGTGACCTTCATCTTCCAGTACATGGTTAAAGCCTTCAAGATTCTTATGTTGATTTCTTTCTTGGTATACTCAATCTTGAGTAATGCTAGTTTGTCCATTATAGCGCTGAATCTTGTTTCCATCTGATCAATATTTTTGCCTGCCTTCATTTTGAAATTTTCAAACTTCTGTTTGGCAACTGAGATCTTGTTCTCTTTGATGGAGTCAGTTTCTTCACAAACCAGTTGGAGTTTCTCCCACATTTCTTTTGCAGTAGTGCAATCCTTGACCTTCAAATACATGTTGCTCTCAAGAATTCTGAGGATGATATCCATGGCAACGTTATTCAGATTGTTCCTTTTTCGATCATCGTTGGTCCATTCGCTCTTGGGCTTTGGGACTCTAACTTGGTCACCATTGACAGTTTGCATGTGAGTGATTTGGATAGGTCCATCAGTAAGTAAGTCCATCATCTCATCATGAGTGGCTGCTAGCAAAGCCTGCAAACGACGTCTATATTCATCAAATCTGTCCATGTTGCACATCGGCATCTGTCTGGCATACTGATTGTTATCCATTGTGTGAGTGAATGAGAACTGGATTATGCAAAGACTGGAAACTGAAAAACTGAGCTTTTTCAGGAGAACAACTAGAGGAGATAACTAGATCTAAAAGATTAAGGTTCAGTTTTAACTTGTGTGGAGTTAAGCTGACTAAGCTGAGTCTAAGTCAAACTGACTTATAACAAAAACTGAGTCAACCGGCAGCGGATATAAGTTTTAGCCTTTATCTGGTTCTTGTTGTTTCTAAGAAAAAGCTGAGTATGCTAAACTGAATTCTGGTGAATGTCAGTTTGTGTACTGTGTATGCGTATAACAATCAGTTTCAGTATGTTGTAAAAACAATAATAAATGTTGAATAAATAAATAACAGAAAGTAAATGCATAAAGTAAGTAGAGAAAGAATTATAGTGGTTCCAGGTGGTGTAATCCTGTCAGTCCACTCTTCCCCTGTGATGTAGGAGGAAAATTCCACTAGAACTTTTGAGGTACGCTGTTACAAAAAGTCCTAAACGATAGTCCTTGACTATTCCCTAGCTTCACTATCTAAACAACAAAAGAACATGTAGGATTGTTGCTCTTCAACTGCTTGAACACTGGTCCTTAGAGGGTTGCTATTGCCTTTTCTCCAGCTACCACCACAAACACAGTGTACCCGACTGCTAATGACAACTGTCTTTGGAAAATCCTAAAGCTGATTGCTTTACAGTCTAAACCTTTGATTAAGAATCAAGGTTGGGCTGAGAATCAATAAGTTGATTTTTGCTTGTGGTTCTTCTAAGTGTCGAAATCTGGATTTGATCGATGTAGCTTGAACACTTGAAGAAATCTAGATGTGATCTTGTTAAGCGCAAATATTGATAGCAATTCAGATGAACTAGAATTGTGCACAAAAACGCTTGTAATCTTGTTAATTCGGTGTTTGATCCTTGATGCCAAGTCCTTTATTTATAGTGTGAGGTCCAACGTTCATCTTGCTTGAATTTGAATTGTATCAACGTCTATATTTTCAGATGTCATGTGTCAGTGACCGTTCTGACATGTCAGTTCTTCATCCAATCAAAATCCTTGATTTATAATGTTCGAATGTACTTTCAGTTGCTTGGATGGCTAACTATAAAATTGAGTGTCCTGATCAGTTTTACAATGAGTGTGTCACTTATCAGTTTGTTGACTGAATTAGAGCATTAACTGAGTTTTTACTCTTCTTAAAAAATCTCAGTACTCTATTTATCTGATTTTTATTAATTAATCAGAGTACACCATACCTTATACAAATCATCTAAGATATCATTGTCCTTATGATTCTTAGGTCTTCTCACAAGATCCATAAAGTCAATTCAGGCCATCACAGACTTACCTGAATTCTAACTTTACAGTCTCGGCTTTAATCTTCATAACTGAGTTTGAACCCTCAGTTCTTCAATCTTCTACAACTGAGTCTGTGTCCCTCATTTCTTCACTTACTGAGTTTGTTCCCTCAGCCTTCAGCTTTAGATAAGGCAACCGAGTCTGTGTCCCTCAGCGAACTTACCTTCTTCAGTTCTGAGTAAACTTCAGTTCCAAGTTCTGGTGACTCTTTCCACTTTTATGTCAATATCCAGTTGATCTCCAGTTTTCAGTTTTACGAAACTTCTATTTATTACAGTGCTTGTCTGATATAACCTATACAATTATCAGACTCTAGTAAAACCTATATATTTAGTTCTAGACATCTTTTAGCCTTTCACTATAACAACTAGTTTCAGCACTTCATCAATGGGGTGTAAATAACAAGTAACTAAGTAAGATGAATCGTCATCAAACTAAAATTTTATTTCCAACACCAAATCAAGTTCTCTTTGACAAGACGGTATTTGGTCATATTGGGATTGTCCCGATCTTTTTTTGTTTTTTTAATGTTGTTGTAGTGTGCTGGTGTTGATCCGACGATGTTCGGTGGTGTTCCGGAGGTTGTCCGGCTGAAACTCTGATGGGTTTTAATGGAATTCCTTTCGTTTGTAAAAATAAGTTATTTTATTTTATATTTTTGCAAAAATGGTCCTAAACGCCGAAAAATACTGACTGGACAACTTTTCCGGTAAAAAATTGCCATGCCATCCGAATTTTCCATATCAGCCAAACACGTCAGCAACCTTTTTTTGCACAGAGTAAAATATTGCTTCTAATGAGATTCGAACCTCCGACCTAAGACTAAAAATCTAAAACATTTGCCATATGAGCTACAGCCACATACGTTATTTAAGACACGCCATATTTTACTTAAAACATGTTTAGTATAAGAATATTATAGACAATGAGGGCCTTTATTCGCACCACAGCAAACCTACCGCTGCATCACTTTATACTTTACACCACACCTAAAAAATAAAACCTACCTTTGCACCACATTGATTTTCATAAATAAAAAATCTTTATTTACACCACATTATCTACCTTCATACCACACTTTTAAACTATTTCAACACCAATTTTTTAATTATAAATTAGTCCCTCAATTTTAATCTACTTTATATCCCACACCCTTACCTACACACCCCATTATTTCCTCCATCTCTTATTCACCTCCAACACCACCACCCATTTCCACCATTTCCACCACCACCCATTTCCACCATTTTCCGGCGACCCCGTTTTGCCGGTAACCACTACCATTCTACTCCTTTCTCTTCCTCTCTTCCTTCCCTTCTACCATGACTTCCAAAACCTTTACATCCCCACCCAAAAATAAACCCCTCCTTGCCGTCCTTCCACCTCGAAAGCCATGACCGCCGGCGGCTTTTCAGCTCCGATAGAGATCCTTTTCAAGCACCCACCACCGAAAACCTAGCCCCTGTTGAACCCGCCCCTTATAACACCCAGTCCGTCCCTCCCCCTCCCAAACCACTCGCCCCTGCTGTTCCAATGACGGAATCCGGCCGTCCAGACTTATACTATGGCCAATTCCGGCCAAACTGGCCACTTTCAACCTGCGCCCCCATTGATTCCGATGACCCCTTCAACATTATTTTTGGTCCTCCCATCTCCACCTACAATGGCGGAATCTGACCAACCTTCTTCTTTAGCCGATTCCGGTCAAACCGGGCCACCCTCAACCAACACCTCCATTAATTCCGATGACCCATTCGACATAGTTTTGGTCCTCTCTTCTCCACCTCATAAAAAATGAAAGCAAATATATTGTTATTATTTTGTCATTGGCGGATGGGATTGGACCCATTACGTTGGAGAGATGGTTGAAATCTATCATTTGGAGAATTGAAGGTTTCTAATGGCAGCTGGGATTTAGCCGGAATGTCACCGGAGAATATGGTTTTGACTTTTGATGAAGGTGAAAAAATGAAGAAAGATGAAGATGATGATATAATGGGGGATTTGTAATTTTTGTGTGTTAATAAGGGATAGTTTTGTAGATTTTAAGTATTTAGGGGAGATATGACAATATAATAGATTGGTAGTAGGAAAAAGTGTTTGACAATATTGATTTTTTTTTTAAATTTTGATATTAAAATGTGGTGCAAATAATAGATTTGGTGTAAAAAGTAGATTAAATGTTTTTGTATCTTGGTGTGGTGCAGCGGTAGGTTGCTGTAGTGCGAATAAAGGCCCCCTAGACAATCTAATGGTACAGACAATTTTATTTTATTTATTAAATATAGATAGGATGTGGTACATGTAATGATACATTTATTGAATGTTTAATTTAAAGTAATATGAGAGGTTCATAATTTTTTAATGTTCTTATTTTTAATGTTTTATGTTCCAAAAGCTAGAAACTCGGCATTGTGAGTTTTAAAATGTTTCTATGAAATAAAATCATTTTATGCAAAAAAAAGGGATTTGGGGAGAAAAACAAGACATTTCATCAATTAAGCAGAATGACATTTTTTTTTTAAAATACTCACATCTCTCAATGTAGAAGTCCAAATTCAAAAATTCTTCCACCAAATTTTACTATCAATTTAAATTATAATCACTTTAAAACTAAGTTATGGTTTTATAAATATCTGTCAATTCCACGGATGCTTAATGTTTATTTTTCAAAGATTCTTTTGAGTTATTCAAAAATATATATATATATTATTCTTTTGAGGACTAGTATTATACTGTTAACATATTTCAGTTTTACTAGGTCAATTTAAATTCTAATCACTTTAAAACTAAGTTATGGTTTTATAAATAATCTGTCAATTCCACGGATGCTTAATGTTTAATTTTCAAAGATTCTTTTGCGTTATTCAAAACACACACCAAAAAAAAAAAAAAAAAAAAAAACTTTTGAGGACCATTATACTGTTAACATATATGTTTATTTTTCAAAGATTCTTTTGAGTTATTCAAAAAAAAAAAAAAAGATTCTTTTGAGGACTAGTATTATACCGTTAACATATTTCAGTTTTACTAGGTCAATTTAAATTCTAATCACTTTAAAACTAAGTTATGGTTTTATAAATAATCTGTCAATTCCACGGATGCTTAATGTTTAATTTTCAAAGATTCTTTTGAGTTATTCAAAAAAAAAAAACTTTTGACGACCATTATACTGTTAACATATTTCAGACGCCTACTTAATTCTTAATTGACAATGAACTAACATTATAAAACTAATGTAGAAAATAATGTAGCAACCAAGATTTAAACTCATAACCTTAATGTAAATAGTTAGACACTTTACCAACTCAGCTACAAAGATAGAAGGAAAGTTTAGTAAAATAATGTTTTAAATAATATACATACACAATACTAATATTATTAGAGAGGTATACTAGTAATTTCGTACCAAAATTTAAGCGGGGGCCATGGCTCCACCCTCACCATGCTGGGTCCGTCATTGACGCTACCTGCACCTTCCACACTAACCCTAAATTTTGTAAGAGTTTTTTTAGATAATTTTTTTTTTTGAAGAAAAAAAATTTAAATCAGCCACCGACTCCCACCCACCTCTCCCGTGCTCGGTGAAAGTTATAAAAAAAATTTGGGTGGGGGGTGGAGGTTGGGAGATGTGGGAATTAAAAAATTGGTGAAAATAACATCTTCTCAAAAAGAAAAAATATAAATAAATTTTTTGTTCTTTTGAACATATATAACTCACACTGCATTTGGTGGCACACCGCACTGTTGAAAAGGTGTCCTAAACCCAATCGGGTTGGACCAGATCCGACCGGGTCGGGTCATTTACAGTCTGTTTTAGTTAATGTAATAACATTTTTTATAATTAATAGAAGCACTTTTGTTATTACATAGTGTTTATCTTCATGTTATTAGTTGTATATATATAGTAACGTCCCTAGTGTCAAACTGTGATAGAGAAACCATGATAGTAATTATGGTTGATGAAATCTTTAATCGCTTTAATGAGTTTGATACTAATGTCTCTAGTCGTATGTACTGTGAAATGGGACATTGATAGTATGATTAGACTAGCACATATTGGATATCTTCTATCTTATAGCAGATAGGGATAGATCTCGTCTATCGAAGTGTAGAGACACTTGGACTGTACGTGGACGTGTATTAGAGAATGCGTACGTCATACTGACCCACTTACATTAAGTATCACACTATGTGGCGGTTGTGTAATTATCCTTAAGACCGGAGTCTTCATGGCATCACGGTGTGGATTGTCATGCTTTGACACTATTGAGATTTCCCCTAGCCACAGGGCGATCATGCAGTAGTGATTGGGTGTGATACTAAAGCATGCGGAGTATACATGTTAGTTCGTCCGGGAATCGCGTATCCTATGATTGGGAGTGAATATCCGAAATGGCCTTCTTATAAGAAATGTCTAGTTCTCGTGAATCTTTGCAAAGTGGTGGTAAATGTGTTATTCTGAGAGAGCATGATATCCAGATTATAAGATACGATCATTAATGTACTGACACTCGAGATACAATTGTATTGATATTATTACAGCGGTAGGATTGTAATTTACACGGTAACTGCTTCACATGAAATGTAGTAGTCATTGCATTTGACTCTTCCGATGATTGGGGGTCACGGTGTGTTGCTAGACGCTATCCCGTGATCGTTAGGTATGAAGGGCATTTTCGTAATTTGCACTTTGTGTATACCGCCAACATATTCGGAAGCCAATCGGGTCACACACAAATATGAACATCGAGTCGGATTAAAATGCGGTTATAGTTGATAACTAATATTGCGTGGAATACCAGGTTTGCGGTAACAGTGTTTAACTTGAGGATATGAGGCTTATATATGTGATTTCTCCGGTGGGAGTACGGTGGTCAACAAGAACAATACTCTCGGATAAATGCTAAGGAAAGAACATGTGAGTGAGTCGACAAATTGACAGAGTAGCTCTGTGTGTATTAATTCTTGGATGCTTTCTATTACATTGTGACCCTATATATATAGGCTAAAACTATGTCGGTTTACTGTTCATGACAAGACAATTAAGAATACATAATTAAAGATAGTCATGCATGCAATACAAGTGGCCTAGCCAACTGTCGAGCTTAGCCAGCTGGCGAGATAAGTATGGCGAGCGGCGAGCAGCGAATAGAGAACTCGTATATGCCTTGTCTTGAAATCAACTTTGACCATATGGGTAGAAATCACACGAAGAGGAGGAGTCCGGCTTATGACCAGCGGACATGATCCGGCTTACTGTTGGCGGAAAGAACCCGGCTTACGAAATGCGGGTAGGACCCGGCTATGAGCGCGGACAGAAGAGATAGAGCCCCATATTTTCGTTATTGGGCATAGATAGTAGGCCCAATCTAGATGAACAAGGCCCCCTTCCAG
The DNA here is from genome assembly GCA_036785695.1 of Gentiana straminea. NCBI lineage: Eukaryota > Viridiplantae > Streptophyta > Magnoliopsida > Gentianales > Gentianaceae > Gentiana > Gentiana straminea. The sequence goes on along the minus strand of JAVUPR010000266.1, from coordinate 10,112,287 downwards.
TTCGGGTATATCAATAACCAAATAAGGAAAGTTTATCTCAATACTATAAAGGTTATAGTGGTAAATTAATATGGAGGTATTTATTTATTATGAATAAATAAAATACAAGATATTAATTATACATAAATTATATTAATTAAAGAATATTCCGGATGTCAATATTTGGCAATTTAGGGCGCCACATCTAAGGGTATAAGATACACTTGGATTGTGCACTTTAATTAATAAGATTACCATGATATTAATATTGGATATTAATTGATTTTGGAAAAATAGATTTATGGTAATAAGATAAATATATTCAATATAATATATTGACAATATTTTGTTTTTATTTAATATAAGATATTATAATAAAAGAGATAAATCGATCTAAGTGATTTTCCTTATTTTATTGAGAAAATATTTTTCTCTTTCATCTATCTTCTAGGAAGCTTCTCCTAATCAGATTAGGGCATCATTGGGGCGCCACTTTCTACTATATAAGAAAGGGGTTGGCTAGCTCTTTTGTAAATCACAATTCCAAGAACTAATAGTTCTTGAGTAAAATAGAGAGCTTCCAATAGAGAGTTAGAGAGAGAGAAAAAGGTCGGTCTAGCAACCGAATTTTTTTGATATCAATCAAAGGAGGATTCTGGCGAGGAGTTCGTGTAGATTATCGATAGAGGCCGGACGTGTGGACGGCTTGCGCACAATACTACTCTCCGTTGACAGTCAAAGCGACGATCTTATAGATCAGCCAAGGTATATTCCGTCAAACTATTTACCGTGTTTATTGTGTTAAACGAAGATGATCTTGGACAAGGAAATCAAAATTTTAAATTCTGTTGCGTTAAACTAGTGATTTCCTAACAGTGGTAGCAGAGCCAATTTCAAACTTAAGCAATAAGCACTAATCAAAATTGCGTAGTAATTGATCGATAGATGCAAGATCTAGATTCACGAAACAATAAAACAAAAAAATAAGAATTGATGGGGGCTCGGCCGATCGGCGGCGGCCCCCTCCACTGTGGCGGATCAGCGGTGGCGGCGGCGGCGGCTTTTGAGCTTCCCGTGTCGGCCGGTTTTTCCAAAGGGGAGGATCGATTCGTTCTTCGTTTTGTGATATTTTATTGTGCATTGATGTCTTCTTTGTTTAGTTGTGTCTTGTGATTAACCAATAGTTCAAATAATTTGGACCATTGGAATACCATGTGGCATATCAACCAAAATATTGGTCTTTCCAAATTTTTTTTGGAATAGGCCAAGGCCCTTTCCAAATATTTGATTTGGGAAAAAAAAAAAAGGCTAGGCCTAGGCCACTTTCAAAATTTTGATTTTGAAAAGTGGCCGAGTGATGAGATGAATCGAGGTCGAGAGGCCGAGCCCGGTGATCTTCACAATAGATAAGCTCGCCGAAATAGGCGAGGTCACGATAAACTCGTTGGGCGGGCCCCCGGTCCAGGGGTCCGCTTCGGCCGATACATGTCGCGGAGGGGCTCGATAATCACCGGTTTAATCGATGGCGAGGCGGTGACATACTTGACCGGCCGTTGACCGATCTCGGCGGGAAGATAAAATATTATAATAGGAGCGGGGCAATTTCGGTGTATCAAAGGCCCCCGCTCGTGCCTTGAGCGATTCTCTTGAAGCGAAAGGGATAGAGCAAATAAATTACGGATTATATGCAAGGAAATTGTCCCGCGAGTTGACCGTCGCGGCGCGTCGTCTTTCCTCTTTGCCTTGCTGTAGAAGAGTAGGCCATATAATAATATAATGCATTGACTTCGCATGTAAAGGCCTCCGTGCAAATGCAATGTCGACTGAAGTCGGGTTTGCAAGAAGTGCCCACTGATTGGCGAGTTCCACAATAATAATGCCGAGATAGATCGGACTTATAAGAGAAGGCTCGCCGAATGGCGAACTCCAAAATAATAATGCCGAGATAGATCGGACTTAGAAGAGAAGGCTCGCCGAATGGCGAACTCCAAAATAATAATGCCGAGATAGATCGGACTTATAAGAGAAGGCTCGCCGAATGGCGAACTCCAAAATAATAATGCCGAGATAGATCGGACTTATAAGAGAAGGCTCGCCGAATGGCGAGTTCCAAAGTAATAATGCCGAGATAGATCGGACTTATAAGAGAAGGCTCGCCGAATGGCGAGTTCCAAAGTAATAATGCCGAGATAGATCGGACTTATAAGAGAAGGCTCGCCGAATGGCGAGTTCCAAAGTAATAATGCCGAGATAGATCGGACTTATAAGACAAGGCTCGCCGAATGGCGAGTTCCAAAATAATAATGCCGAGATAGATCGGACTTATAAGAGAAGGCTCGCCGAATGGCGAACTCCAAAATAATAATGCCGAGATAGATCGGACTTATAAGAGAAGGCTCGCCGAATGGCGAGTTCCAAAGTAATAATGCCGAGATAGATCGGACTTATAAGAGATGTGCTATAAGGAGCTGTTCTCGATATACGCTAGTAGCAAGCGGTTTGAAATGCACAGTATCGAACGTCAGATATGCCGCAAAGGCTGTTCTGATCGCACTGCGGCTTGAGAGCTTGCGATGTGAATCGTCCGTGCTCGTTGGTCTGACCGAGGTCGACATGTTGAGGTGCACAGCATAGAGCTTAATCAGATATGCGCGAGGCTGTTCTGATCGCACTGCGGCTTGAGAGCTTGCGATGTGAATCGTCCGTGCTCGTTGGTCTAACCGAGGTCGACATGTTGAGGTGCACAGCATAGAGCTTAATCAGATATGCGCGAGGCTGTTCTGATCGCACTGCGGCTTGAGATGCGATGTCGAGGACACCGGCTTTGCTGCTATGGCAGGGGCTTCTTCCTTGTTGTGTTGCGAAGAGCCATCTTCATATGATTGTGAGATGAGAACTTGGGAGTCGCTCGCGAGACCAAGCCGTGAGTTGATATGCGGTCGCCGGGGGAGGTCTTCGTCAAACCCTTGGCGAGAAGAAGCTAAGCGCGGTGAGGTGGTGCGCCGTACATCAAAGCGACCCCAAATACCGGGGACTTCGCCTATGATAAAAAAGATATCCATGGTGAAGCTCAAATCCGAATTATCAAACGAAGTAAAAACCGCGGGGAAGAAGTCATCTACGGGTAGTAAAACTTGCTTCGAAAGTCGAGACGTCGTGTGTTAGAACTTAAGCGGCACTGAGGACATTTGAGAAATGTATTTCAATTGAGGAAGTCACCGAGATCACAAATGTGAGTTGTTGCCGAGGTCACAAAAGTGAGTCGTTGCGACGTCGCCGGAACCGAAGCCGTTGATGATCGAGTTGCGATGATTCTCGAGGAACACTAGAAGTCCGTCGACCGTAAAAAGCCGTTGGTGGCGAAGCAAGATCGGTGCGGTATCATTCGATTACCCTTTTCGGCAAGGCTGGATATGAGAGTATATCCATGGCCGAAGAAAACTACCTGGAGCGATGCACCGAACCGTTGAAGCGCACCCCAATGGTTAACGGGAGGCGGTGTTCCATGTAGTTGGCGCGGGGCACCGAACCGTCAAGGCGGACTCTAAACAAGCTTGAGGCTGTGCGCTAGACTGTTCAACAAGTCTGTCTATTTCGCAATAAAAATGCAAGCACCGAAAGAGTATGTACACATATACTCTTGATTCCAAACTTTGTAAAAACAATTTCATTTGATCTCTGGAAAAGTTTTAATTTTCCCAATTAAAACAAGTACTAAGATGAGGGGGTACACCCCTACTCCTTTTTTGTTTTTTTTTTTTTTTTCCAATTACTCAAGGGCCCATTGGCGGCATATTCATAAACAATGAATCGTTGCCTTCCAGAAAGCCTGCTAAAAATAAAATGGTTGATTCATAAAAAATTCACCTGGTAATGGATTCGGGAACAAGAGCCATTGATATCAATGAGAAAAATAATTGCTTGTTTCAAAGCTCGAATCCATAGCAAACGAGCTCCGGTTCCGGTCATCTTCCCCGATGAGTTGAAGTGAAAATCAATCGGATGCCAAATTAGCCGGGTGACTTAGGAAGATAATATCACTTCTTTGTTGTCCTCTATCGTCGTCGGCTCCCTCCTCCACTCCTTGCTCCGGCGGTGGCGGTGGCAACACGAAAAAGACCGAAATGATGGCACCGTCGAACAAAAACGCTAGTAGCATTGAGCGAGCACTACTCTCATTCTCTTCTCTTGATTTTCTCCTTGCCTTTGCAGCTCCGGTGGATTGGGGAAGATGGAGAAGGCTTCAAGCGGCCATTGAAGAGTGCAGCAACACAGAGAAAGCTTCGATCTCCATTTTTTTTTATTATTATTTTTTTGTAGACCTCAATGGATGTATATTAGATCTGGGTGCAGATCTTGTAAAAAAGATGAGGATCTTGATGAAGATCTTGTTAAAACAGTTGACCGGAAAGAGTAAATCTCGCCGGAGAAGAAACAGATCTGGCCGGAAAATGCAGATCTGGCCGGAAAAAGATGGCTTTCAAGTCATTTCCCGGTAACGGAGCCATTTGATGATGCCAAAAATGGTACATCAATGTTATCGAACGGAAGGATATCATTTCTCGGTGTACAGTGGTGGCTCTCCGGCCAAATGGATGGTGTTTGGGGTGGTTGTGAGCTGAGCCGTGGAGGCTGCCTACGTACCCTGTAGAGAGGGATCAAGCCACGCGTAGTTCTCAGTATTGGAAGAGTTGGCTTATTTAGTGTGGAGCCAAGTGTTGTATTAGGCATATTGAGAATCATCAATAATCATCTGTTATGGTGGAGGGAGACCTCCTATTTATAGGTATGAGCCCATTTAGGGCTTAGTGTGTATTTACGGTTAAGGCCAAACGAGTAGGATAAGACACGTGGCTAAGGCGGGCCCCCGTCCGGGGTCAACCAAATTTAGTTTGGAAAGACCGGCCGTTGCGATCTTTAAAATATTTAAAACCAAATCACCAGCATCAACCAAATTTTGATGTTAAGAACCCCTTTTGGTTAAAAGGAAATGAAACAAAAGAGATCTTTTAATTTTGATTTTAATTTCAAATATTTCCAAATTTATAAAATTGAAATTAGAATCGATTTAAAATTAAATGTTAATTTTATTTTTTGATTAAGTCATTTAATTAATTAAAAGTTAATTAATTATTTGATGTGATAAAATAAGACGGATAAGTAGTTAAAATTATAATTTGATCTTTTTCATAAGATAAAATTGTATGGATTAGATGTGTAGATATAATGTGATTATATGGATCCCGATTGTTTATGGACTCGATCAATAGGATAGATGAGAATGTTTTCTTTATGTTGGTTTTTCCAAATTGTCCTAGGCCGTTATGAAGAACGTGACCTAGTTTACTTTTTTCATTTATCCCATTCTCGTAAGCCCCCCCCCCCCCCGTGTGCTGCGGGTGTAATTATTTATTAGATAGATTATTATGTAACAAGAATGGAGTAAGAAGACGAAGATCAAAGAGAGATAAAAAACCCATTGGCGTACAACAATAAAGATCATATTGGCGGTTGCAGCTACCCTTAGTTTGTGACCCGCGGTTTGGTCAGTTTGTATTCAAAACCGCATCTAGAAAAAGTCCATGATGATACTGGTTATTTTGTGCGCGGAATGTTGTGTATGTTTTACTTTATATGATATCGTAGTAATATGTACATATTAGATGAGACCATAATTAAATGAAATTAATTAAGTGAGTTAATTTAAAAATTATTCCCACGACAAAAATCGAGCCAAAATTGTCTCCCAATATTATAATGACTGTGAAGAGCCCTTGTTCGGATCCAACTGATCGGCCCTCGTCGGGATTTGACCTACCTCGGGTATATCGTTATTATGGAGATATGATCGTTAAGAGATCTAATGAATATTTGGGTTACGAATCGACTACAATTTTGCGGTGATTGGCCCTCGTCAGGACCGTCTGATTTTAGAGACAAGGGGTTGACTATCACATAGAGATGTGAATCGTCAAAGAGTTGACTAGTCAGCCACTGGGAGCCGCATATGATGCGACTGGTGGTAGTACCTACCTTTCGAAATTATCTCGGTTGATTGGCCCTCGTCGGGAATCGAGATAACTAGATGGGATCCCAGCCACTAAGGAATTAATCAAATTCTTGAAAGCCAACTGGGAATAGTTGGCTAGTGGGAGCAAAACCTAATCAAAATTTTAAGTGCAATTTTAGGGTTTTGAATACGTGAACTTTTACTTATTCTATCTTTATTTATTGTTGTAGAAAATGTCAAACAAATTGAACCTTTGTTTTATCATCGACAACAAGCTTGACGAAACCAACTTTCTCAACTGGGAAGAAACCTCAAAATCGGTTTGAGGCACAAGAAGATTGGCTGTCTTGGACGAAGCCCTACCGGAAAAGCCCGCAGAGGGCTCGGCTGCAGATGCTGTTGAGAAGTATAACAAGCACTATTCTGACAGTACTGATGCTACTTGTATCATGCTTGCCTCTATGACACTTGAACTGCAGAAACAACACGAGTCCATGCACGCCTCCTCAATAATGGTTCACCTAAAGGAACTCTTTACTTCTTAGTCTCGCACTGAGAGGTACGAGGTCTCGAAGGCCCTGCTTGGTTGTAAGATGGAAACCGGGACTGTTGTGGGGTCATACGTGCTTAAAATGATTGGGTACATAGAGAGGCTTGTGAAGTTGAGCCACAAGTTGGAACGAGAGTTGAGTATTAACTTGATTCTACAATCTCTACCTGATTCATACTCGCAGTTCGTGATGAATTATCACACGAACAAGATAGATTGTTCCCTTGCGGAGTTATTGAACATGTTGAAAACTGCTGAGGGCACTGTAGGGAAGGGGAAGCAAGTGTTGCTGGTCATTTCTAGCAAGGGCAAGTCTAAGGCCCAAAAGAAGTCCAAGAAGGCGAAGGCTGCACCTAAGCCAATGCCTAAGATAGCTAAAGACAAATCCAAGGATGCTTGCTTCCATTGCGGTGACACCGGACATTGTAGGAGAAACTGCAAAGGCTTCTTGAGTACCAAGAAGAGGCATTCTGATACCTCGACTTCAGGTATGTTTATGATTGAGATCAATATTGCTTCTTCTAAGTCTAACCACTAGGTATTAGATACTGGTTTTGGTTCTCATATTTGCACGAATATGCAGGCACGAAGAAGAACTAGAGAACTGAGGAAATGAGAGGTGGACCTACGCGTTGGGAATAGAGCAAGTGTTGCTGCACTGGCCGTATGAGTTTATTTTCTTTCATTGCCCAGTGGGCTAGTACTAGAACTTAATAACTGTTATTTTGTTCCTGCTCTTACGAAGATCATTATTTCTATTTTTGCATTGGATGTTGAAGGATTTTCTTTTATTTTTGAGAATAAATGTTGTTCTTTTTCACGTGATGGAATTTTTTATGGTACTGGTCATATAAATAAGAATCGCATTTCCAAACTCCATAAAGATGGAATGTTGGATCACTTCGATTACGAATCGTTTGATACATGCGAAACTTGTTTACTTGGCAAGATGACAAAGTCACCTTTTAGTGGCAAAGGGATAAGATCCAATGAGTTACTTGAGCTCATACATACTGATGTGTGCGGCCCAATGTCAATTCAAGCCAAATGAGGATACTCTTATTTTATCACCTTCACTGATGACCATTCACGCTATGGTTATGTATACTTAATGAAGTATAAGTCCGAGGCCTTTGAAAAGTTCAAAGAATTCAGAAGTGAGGTTGAGAAACAACTAGGTAAAGAAATCAGAACACTTCGATCCGATCGAGGCGGAGAGTACTTAGATGGAGAGTTTCAAGATTACTTAAAGGAGAATGAGATTCTACCTGAGTGGACCCCTCTCGGAATGCCTCAGATGAATTGGGTAACGATGGATGCGGAGGGTGGGTAAGGTAGAGTAATATTTCATGGTGTGGTGGTGTAAGGTAGGGTGGGTGAGGTATGGTGTGGTCGGGTTGGGTGGTGGGATGGCTGCAGGGGCGGATCCAAGAATTTATTTTAGTGGAGTCACCGGAGTCTAAAACTATAATTTTTATCCATAAATTTATTCCAGTGAGGTCACCATAACTTAAAGCTATTTTTTTAACTACAAAACAACATCTTTTAACGACAAAACTACACCGTTTGAATACTAAAAAAAATTCCCATTTCTCAGCAGGGGCACGTGACCCTTCCCAATACATATAGATCCGCCCTTGGGTATCATTTCACCTTACCCTACTATCCACCATACCTTATACACCTTACCCTACTATATCCTACCTTACCTTACCATCCCGACATATCCCATCCTACCCGGCCCTACCACCGATCACCATACCCCTTACCACTCATCACCACTCGGTGTGTCATTCATTATGAAATGTGCTTCATTCCATTATTTCGCTTTCCAAATGTAATAATGGAAAGAGTTCACTTCATTCCATTCAATTCCTTTGATTTTATTCAACTTCATTCCGTTCAGAGAAACAAACGTGTCACATGTGAATTGGAACGACTAGAATGAGTGAATGAATGTAGTGAATGCATGTTTGATTGTAACTAAGTACTACGCTTGCGTATGACCCACAAAAGGAGAGTCCGTCTTCTGTAAGTCCTAGAGGGCAAGACATTGAATTGAATTACAATGTAATGTATACTAGCCGGTTTCCTATTATATGACCCGCAAGTGGACACTTATGTCTGGCCCGTCAGGCACATGGTGCAGTTTAGGGTGTTTTGATGATTCTCGAAAACTCTTAGTATTCAATGACCAATTGAATGCACATTTACATAAAAATTCCTAATGGAATGATTTCCAAATGCAATCTATATGTAAGTAAAATAATAATAACAACTAATTTCGAACTTGCATAACAATGTAAACATGGGTGCTACCGACATTGTGGCAGAACACAGGAGATTTTGTGGATCAAAGTCTACCGTTGCGGTGGTGGCTTGGATGGCTTAAACACATTTTTTTTCAGATACTCACCATGATCACTTGACTCACGAATCGCAGTCATGATGAAAATTAAACATTAATTAAAGTGCAAAATTTAATTAAAATTATAAATGTATGACTAACGGATGAGAGTCAACTCAACTCTATTTTTCTACGTGTTTTATACCCCGTTTATACATCGTTTTATTTGTATTCGGATACATTTAGTTTGGTTTTATGTATTTTTACACCATGGTTTGTGTTTACGAGATCCGGACATATAATCCGGAATTCTCGAGTTTTTCGGTGTATTCATTATACTCTCGGTCACCCTAGTGTCATGTAGGGTTTACGTGTGGTATTTGTTATGATTTTGTACAGGTATTGGGTGTTCGAGATTACCGGAAGGCGAGATGCGAGGGTTGGAACGCGTGCCTGAAGCTTAAACGTTCAAACGGATCGAAATTCATTGGTACTACAACCTTGGCTTCCAATCATCTGCATTTTGATCCAATTTAGAGGCACTTTATGGGCTGGTCATCTTCATGAAAGTTGTATACAATTTCATTAGATTTCCAACGCATTTTGAATCACTTGATTTGGAGGTCTACACACAAAGTTATGGCCGATTTACTAAAGAGAGTGTCCCAATTGACTCTGTTCATAGGCCGTCGCCCATAAACTGTAGGCCACGGCCTATATGATGCTGAGAGTTAAAGAATTTTGCTGTTGATCATAGGCCGCGGCATACGTGATGCTGGGAGCTAAGGGAACCTGCTGTCTGTCATAGGCCACGGCCTATGATCACAGGCCGGCGCCTGCGGGCCGACTCAACCCATTATAAAAAGCTTTTTTTAGTGGATTTTCTCAGAAGGCATTCATCTTCTTCGACCATTTCTGTACTTTTTTTTTCATATTTTTAGATTAGAATTAGATTTTGTATAATTAGCTCAGGTTATGTTTAATTTTATGTAATCTGAAGATCGATGCTACCCGGCTATTATAATTTCAGTTTGGATTTCGTTTTCGCCTACTGTGTTTTTCGTCCCGATTTCCGGTAATCTTCATTTACAGCTTTAGATCTTGATGCTTGTTAGCTTAAAGGTTGATTTCTTGTTGTGTTCTTAGATTAATGAGTAGTAAATTTACCGATAGTCGAGTTATGTGATAAATCGCGAAATCGAAACCCTAGCTTGTGATTGGAATGATTTTGATGTGTTGATTGTTAGATTCTCGGTGTTGTTAACGTTCTAGAACTTATTCTTAATGACTTTTGTTGGACTGATCACTCAATGATCGTGTCACACGTATCGTCTTTATAAATGTATTTTGCGAGAGGGTACGGGAAAAAGGGGTTCTAGGATCTCCGTGTAAAACCGACTGAGTTGTTCAGACTCGGTTTCGTGTGTGAGGTTTATATCGTTGTTAACGAGCGTCGCATAGAGCGTAGACCGTGTTGAGTCAGTTAAATCCGGTCAGCGGACTGTTGAATTCGACATAGGAAACTAGGTTGTTGAAATTGGCTCTTAGTTTCGGAAATAGGAGACGACATCCTTTAACAATGCCAAGAACATTAGAGTTAATTGAAATCACTTCCGGTTACGAGTTAGGGCTCGATAGTAGTCAATTGGATCATAGCTCGGCTATCTCTTTCTTTTTTATTATAATTTTAACCCTTTGTTTAGTACATCATTGTAGTAGAACCGGTGATCTGACAAATCACCGTCCTTAGAATTTATGTACCGCACTTGTGTTGGCATGAACTAGGAACGATACCAACTCTGATACTTAACCAGATTCACTGTGGGATACGACCTTGCTCGCCATTTATAGTACAACCGACTTGGTACCCTGCCGGTCAGAGTTGGCTTACTGTAAAACGGCAAACTAAATATATCCGAATATAAATAAAACGAGGTATAAACGGGGTATAAAACACGTAGACAAATAGAGTCGAGTTGACTCTCATCACTAACCTCTCGACTATGTTTTTTCTTAATTTATAAGGGATGGTTCTGCAACGCGTGATCGAGAACTGGTGTTGAATTCAATAGTTTGCCCAAGAAACACAATTATCCCAAAAACGAAAGAAGAGTGAAAACCACAACTAACAAATCATGAGCATGAACAATGATCGAAAAACTTGAAACTCTTACCAAAAGTTGATGAGATTATAGTTGGGTTGTTTTCCCTTTAGTCGGAAATCGTTTGGCCTCAATCACATGTGATTTAGATGAAGAGAAGGTTCAATTAATATAAACCATATATCATAATCAATTATATCATTGATTACATCAATTTAGTTCTACTATCCTATTTAGTTAACTTCTCGATTTTTAAATGTTATTATTACGGAATAGTCATGCTAATCTTCATTGTATTGTTTCAATTATATCGGATGTGAAAAAAATAAAAACATTCCCTATTTGTATAGGCGCCCAAACCTTTCCCGCCCAAAATCCACATTTGTTCCCGTCAATTAAAAATAAACCCTAAACGGGAAGCAAAGGAGAATCCAATAGCTCAGGTTTTCTCATAATTCCAACTGTACTGTTTTGCTACTATGTCTTCGAAGCGCGATGCCAACACCGCCGGTGGTGACGAAGATGGAGCGGCAGGGGAGAACTCAGACGGCGGAACAACTGTGGCTCTTCAAAGAAAACGGTCGCGAAGAGTGAGCTTTGCTGAAAATACTTCCGTTCACTTCTTCGACCGCGATGAGGAGTACAATGAGGCGCTTGCTGTTGCTGACGAGTCAGCTGCTGCTAAAGTCGCAGAAAATGAAAACGAGGAGCTGAAAATGCTATTGGATTTTCATGCTTCTCAAAATGCAAAATGTGTAGACGATGAGGATAGGAAGGGCGGGGATGATGAAACAGATGATGACGACGATTTCTCAGGCTTGCCTTCATTTTTGAAGCCGATTGGATCGCCTTCCCCTGGAAGTACTATCGGTTCTGCAACCTCCAACGACGGCAAGTTTCCCTTATTAAACAATGATGCTTAATGTTTGTGCGATATGCTTCTTATTTACACCTGTGCTGTTTTCTGGATATTTTGGGGTATAATCCTACCGTCGACTTTTTAGTCTCTTCTTTTGATTGCCTTTTATTTTTATAATTTAGGTATTTGCAGCATGGTATTTTGTAACAAACAGAACCAAAGCAAAGTGGAGAATAAGCAATTGAACTAATTTTAGTGAGGAAGGAGATTAGGAGGAAGTCGACTCATATCGTATTCATTCATGGTTTCTTCTGCCTTCGGATTACAATTTAAAACCACGAAAACATTCAGACTAAGCTGCCAACAACTTCTGCCAGCATATGGGTAATAAACATGTAAGATAGAACGTAGCAAGCCGTTCCAACGGTCAACTAGAAAATGCCTCATCTTCGTTCCTAACGGTATCCTAAGGCTAGTAATGTCCTCACAATAACAAAAAAAAAAAAAAAAAAACTAGAATTCAGCTGATTCATTGGATCCCCTTCCCCTTTAAACATTCCTTGGGCGTACAAGTTGGAAAATTGGGCAATTTAGACATCACATAAGCAGCATCTTTCGAGGAAGCTTGTTGTACATCTAAGTTCATCAACCTTTGAACCACGATAGTGTTATTGGCTTATTGCTCTCGGTAGTGCGAATAGATGGGGTCGTGTCAGGATCCATTATCATTTGTCCATCAGTAGTGATGAGAGGTTGAGCTGATGCTCAAATCCGGTCCCGACATACGTCTTTAGCATTGAAACATAGAATACAAGGTAATCTTGGATCCTAAGGGAAGCTTCAACGTATAAGCTACAAGGTTCATCTTTGGTTCAATTGGACAGGGAGCAAAATACATGGCCGTCAGCTTCAAGTTTCTTCTTAAGGTGAGAGATCTGTCTGGAAGGTTGAAGTTTGAGGCAAACTTTATCCTTTACTTCAAATTCTTTCTCCTCCCTCAATCCCAGTGTTTCATTCTTGCTTGGTCAGTGGGAAAATTCTAAAAAATTTAAGTTTCTTGGAATCCTCAACTGTAGTGTACTGAGGAGGTTCAAAGTTTCCCAAGAATAGTGAAGTTGGCATGTAACCATGCAATCCTTCAAAATGTTTAAGTTGCAAAGAAGTATGAAAATTCGTATTAGACCAGTATTCTGCTAAAGTTAACCAGGTCCTTCATTGCTTGGGTGGTAGGCAGAGCTGAAGTTTAGTTTTACTCTAGCCAAATGCATCATCTGTTGCCAAAACTTGCTAGTGAAGATTTTGTCTTGGCTGTGAGACAGTGACTATATCCTTTGGTAGATCATGTAATTTGTAGATGTGGCAAAAGTACAACTCAGCCATCTCGTCTTCTATTTTCCTGTGTTAATAATGTGACTTGTGGAAACGGAAATGGTAGAGTTTTGAACTTTGTTCACTTTTAATATTCTTGTGTACAATGTATCTTATCTCTGTTTTTTTTTTTTTTTTTTTTTTTTTTTGGTTGTTGTTGTTGCTTCTTTGTCAATGTATGTTCCGAGGATGCACGGGACCTTTTCTATGCATCTCTCTCTCTCGCTCTCAATATTGATATGTGGACATATTTCTATTTCTATTTGTTTTACTTGCAGAAGATAATTTTTTTGGTCCAGTCTCTGCCAGTTTTATACGTCCTGGCCGTCTTTCTGATTCTGCAGCCTCAAATGACAACCATGAAGTTACTCTGGATTCGACATCTTTCTCTATGCATTTTCGTAGCCTTGCAAGATCAGATTCAGGAGCTGACTTAAGGACACCAACAGGTGTTTCTCTATCTAGCAATGCTAAATCAAATCTAGGTGTTGACTTGAAAACTCCAGCAGGCGTTCACTTAGCTTTCGAGCAAAAGTCCCCGACAAATGATACCGTTGGAAGTTCCATGAATTTGACTGTGTTGAAACCAATTTCTCATTCTTCTTCTGGGAATGTAAACTGTGGTAGTGGTTCAAGTGACATGAGTCTTACTGTGGACAATCCTTCCAAGTACAACTATGGGAGACTTCCCCCTGAAATGGAAGCACTTTTGACAGAGGATGCAAAAAATTCATCCAGTGTTTCTGCCTCTCCCACTGGTGTTGCTTCATCATCACCTAGGGGCATGGGAAGTAAATATTCGACATCGAAAGTTAATGAGAGACTCATGAGTATTGTGGACAATGGAAATGAAGTTTCTTCTTTTCACAACAATTTGGGTAAAGGAAAAACTGTTTCTGCCTTTTCTCCTAAAAATTGCTTTTTATCCAGTACATCCAATACTTTTCCTTCAGAAAATTTGATCGATAACTCCAATTCCTTGCCTGGTCCATCCCCCATTTTGAAAACTTCATTACATTTAGGTATGCAAAGTACAGCAGATAATATTCAGTCTGAATCTCCGATGATGGAGTTGATATCCTCCTCAACTGCGAAGGTAAAACAGGTACTAACTAGTAATGATTCTCAAGTCAAGCTTACGTGTTTGGCGACTCCTGATGTCGGCTGCTCACCTGGCAAGGGAAGACGAATTACTGAAATGGGTTCTCCAGGCATGTATACATCTGTTGTCACTCCTCAAGATAAGACTGTTTCTTCTTTTCTTAATAAGAATGCAGTGCATGATGAGATTGCTCCATCAATCCAGAAAAGTATATTGAAACTGAAATCAATTGCAGCTTCTCCCTTTTCTTCTTTTCTTACAGTTAAACTTGAAATTGCAGATAACAGAGCATTAGATATTTCTAAACCTTCACCTATCAGTACGTTTTTGTTAGAAGAAATGAATAGTTTTCATAATGAACATCTGGATAGACCTTTTAGTGGATCTGAGTGGCAGCTGTTAAGTGATCCTAAGGATAAACATGAGATAGTGCACCCTTCCCTTCAAGATAGGGACCAGGTTGAGGACCCTTCAGGTGAAGGACATACAATTGTTAATGTGAAGGATGACCATCTCAGACCAAAAAGTCTGACCGCAGCAAATATGGTTCCTGCTGCAACTGATTCTTTATTGCCTGAAGTTGGCCATGAGCATGTGAGAGACAAGAAAGCAATTACTGCACCTCATAAGTTTTCTTCTCTAGATGATGTTCCGATAACTAAGAAGGTGTTGCCGGAAGATACTGGCCTGTTTCTTGACAATTCACTGTTGCGAAGTCGGCTTAAAAACCTTCAGACCTTCTTCATTGGTCATGAATCAGGTTTGAAGGGAAGGACTGTCAATGCTAATATTTCTACATCAGATGTTGATGAGTCTGGTTCTTTGTCTCTTGGAAGTAGATTACAGCCTGGAGAAGTTGTTTTAAATAGCTCCAATCAAACTGATCAGACTTTACCAGTCGATTTTAATTCTCGTCAGCTAAGCACTCTTCAAAATATTGAAACCGTTAGAACCCCGACTGAGAAACTGAATGATAATATCCAAAGTGGCATGGATAACTCTTTGTTTGGAAGTGACCATCCTGGAGGAGAATCAGAAGCTACTGCATCAATCCATAGGAACATGAAGGAAGTGATTGTCAGAAAGGTCTGGTTTGTCTCAATATCATTCTCTTAATCTACGCCTTGACAATGACATTTTTGAAAAAAAATTATGTCTCAGTTAGTAAGCTGAAAATTACAATTGTACCACCAGTCACTACTGATTTACTGTTATGATCAGACAATGTAAACTTTTTACGGAGCTCTCTTCCCTTTCACATTTGCCCTGGAGACTAGTGCACTAAGAAACATTTTGAAATAGCTATTACAGTTTGTCTGCTTCTAATGCTCAGAACATTATGTATCAGAACCTGTTGGATAGCTTCACTGGAAGTCCCAGTAAGAATGGTCCTCAAGTAATAAGCAGCAAAAGTTTAGGCATGCCTGAGGTGGAAAATGTTTCGTCTCCCGTCCATAATAAAAGCAACTCTCCGGGTCGCAAAAGGACGAAGAAACTGACAGTTGAAGGAAATAGGAACAAAGCTGCTGCATGCAGTAGGAGTCCAAAGATTCAGAGAATCAGAGACAATGTTGTTGCTGGCCATGGAACACCTGTTGTTGGCCATGAATTGAAGCATTGGACTAATGTATGCAACCTTTTCTTTTAATTCTGCCTGGCTGAATTTGTTTAGGCTTTCTTCAATGAATCTATGCTTGTGATCCAAATATAAAATGATGGACTGATTCTTGATTCTGATGGCAGATCTATCCCAAGTTCTTGAAGGAAGCAGAAAATGTGTTTTGCTCTTCAATTGATAAGCTAAATCTTTCGTCGGTATCCCTTCTTACTCTAGATGACATACAATTTGTTACTCTTTTCTTGAAATATCACTACTACTACTACCTCCGTTCTGTAATATAGGTCCTTTTATAGGTTTTTACACAGATTTTGAATGTGGAGATGCCATAAATTTTCAGCGAAAAAGTCAAATATAAACTTTGACTATTATTAATGCAATAATTGTACAGTAATGAAATCTGGTTGGATGGATAATAAGTTATGGCGGGTAAGATAAAGAAAAAGGTAATGGATCCTCTATTGGTATTCTTAAAAGACTTATATTATGGGACTAAAAGGAGAGGCAAAAAGACCTATTTTGCGGGCCGGAGGTAGTACTTTCCTCCCCCTCATGTTCCTGTACTATTCTATAATTTTCCTTGGAACACAGATTGAGCTACTTGAAGATCACTTGGTTTGCCTAGGGAGATCCAAAGCTTATGGAATTTTAAGCAACAGGATCATTGATCAGGTGCACTCTCATGACAATGTATATAAAGCGATGAAAAATTCACACAAAATCACATATTATTTACTGAATGTTTGACATTGAGTGAATTTGTCTTCCTCCAGAAAAGAGCTTCTGGTGATGTGCTTCACTATGAAAGGTGAACTTCAGTGCTTTACTTTTAAAAAGGCAGAAATGTTTTTTTTTTCCTTTTTTTTTAAAGTTTGCATCTGTATGCCATCTCATTGTTTTTGAATTGATATTAATACTCAGCGAGAACTCTGCAGAGTATGTGAAGCAAGAAATTCACTTCACAAAATAATCCTTGAAAAGGGGAAATTGCAGCTTGTTCGTGCCAAGAAGCAGAAACTGCTGGTGGGGTTAACTTTTATAGATTTTCCTTATTTGCCTGATTCATTTGGCTCATTGTAGGCTGAGACAAATCAATTTATTTGCAGGAGAAAGTACAGAAATTAAAGATTCGCATTGAGGAGTCTCAAAAGCTGAAAGTAGACTCCCTGTCTATAAGCATGGGACATGCTGAAGGTGATATTGTTGATTACCAAAATTTGGTACACTCAAAAAACAGGACTGAGGTATGTTTGCACTCTACTTTTTACCTGTTTGAATCATTTTCTTAAATCATTCAATGGATATTTCTTCTACAAATGGTCAAAAATTATGTAGTCATGATAATGAATGTTGAGTTTGAGATATAAACTCTAATCCTTGCTATCCTGGTTCATGGGTGCATTTTACTCCAGCTATGCTCAAATCTATTATCTTTTATTCATTAAACAAAAATTATGCTTTGATGCAGTTGATATATCCTTTCTTGCTCCAAACCAAACAGATTTTGAAAATGGGCACTCAAAAAAGATAAACAATCTACGTATATGGCTGAAGTTTCAAAATTATATACACACAGATACGCGAATATATTTTCTATGTAGTTGCGCAAGTGTTGTCCTTCCAAGGCCTTTTTTTTCCCTTTTTTTTTATCTGCTGCCATTCAAAGGTGTCTTCTTGCAGTAGGCTATTCCAATCTATATTTGTGTCTATGATTGCTAGGGTAATAGGTTTCAACATGGAGTTGTTTCCTCTTTCCATTTTCATAATGCCCGTCAAAGGCGACTTTAAAATTTTTGTAGCCCTCATAACCATATTGTGTTCTTGCGGGAACGCTAAAGAACCTGTATTCAGTCTAACATTGCTCCAATTTTATTCTTGTTTGCTCTTTTGAATCTGGATTCTCAATTTGTCTTAAGCTTCTGGGATGGTTGCTGTTTTTCTTTATGTTACCTAGAAGTGGTTTTTGCATTCTATTATATTCTAATATTCTGATCACGCTTATTAGTATATGGGCTGGTTTTGTTGATTTGTAAGTTCTCTACACTTATTTGTTAGAAACGCTTTGCTTTACATTTTCAGAAGAAAAAAATCAATACATTTGTACACATTATTGTGCAATGTGCCAATCCCAGGTTACAGGTGACAAAATTATGGCAATGAAGCAGACACTTGAATCTTTGGATAGAAAAGCTTCAAACCTGATGAAAACACTTACCACTGCTCATAAGATTAAATTAGAGCCAAGCTGTGACATCATTGAGTCTGTTAATGATCATCTGATCAAGAAATTATGTTGCCGTGACATTCTCTCGGAATCAAAGGTTTGAAGTATTCACTCTCTATATCTGTGACATGATGACATTTTGTTTCTTCTGTTGCTGAGGTATTTGTCTGTTTTCTCATCAGATTTGGGTTGTCAATGAGATCAAGAGTAGAGAAGGTCATCACAATATAGTTCTCAACTACCTTGGTTTTATTAGTCAAAGGTAGGTTCAGAATAGATGAATATAATTTGTAGCTTTTGCATGGCAAGTTTTTGGGACTTGAATATGAAATGGTTGGATTGTTTCTCTTTATGGCACCCTCTCCGCAACTTGGGTACAGAAACCTTCACCTCTTATGATGATTTTGTCTAATGGATTTCTACATGTATTTATTACTGCAGTTTTAATGTTACCTTTGCTCCAGCATCAGACATGATCATATCTAACAGATTGGATGAGAAAATTATTAGCCAAGTATGTCCTTACTCCTTATTGCAGCAGTCATCGATATACTTTTTTTAACCTCATTTTGCTTCTATTTTGGGTGTCATAGAACTTTCCAAGTTTGGATGCTTGCACAGCTTTTTCCTTTGTCTTAAATGCTGAGACCACTCGAAAATACTTCAGTTCAAGCAGTCTGGCACAAGAAACCCAAGTAAGTGATTCTGTTGTCTCAAATCTGATTTGTGACTAGTACAGATCAAAATCCTTTCACACTTTGAGGGCTATGCTAGAATGAGCACATATTTATCAACTGTGCTGTTTAAATCTTTTATACAGGTGACTACTGCAGTTCTTGGTAATTTGGTAGATGTAGTTCAGGAGATACAACAAGCAAAATTAGAGCTCCAAAATATGACACGAACAGCCTTTCATTGTCCCTCAGGTACATGAAAAGCAATCTTATGATCTTTCCCCCCTTGTCAATTATTCTTTTCTTATTTTCAGAGCTTAATATAAGCTTTTGATATTTTTTTAAGAATAGATCTTTAAATTGACATTAGTTTTTACATCTTGGAGGATAGTGATATCTATTTTTAAATGATAGAAAATCCTTCATCTTTTGTTAAGTTGTGTTTTTAAAGTAGTTTGTGTTGACATGAGAGCAAAAATTTGACCAACAAGATAGTTTAGACACATTGATGATCAACTGATAGACATAGTTCATGCCTCTAATCATGTCTTAATTTCTTTTGGCTTATTTTTGCTAAAAAACGCTAAAAGATGTCACTAAGCAAGCAAGGACGTGCCACATTCATTTACCTTTTCTTTATTCTTACCTAGTTAGTAGGAAAAACAGTGCATTTGTCTGCCGTTGGTCCTCAGATTTGTTCAGCAATACAATGTGACATGATATATGGAGGGCTTCCAAAGTGAGGTGTGGGCAAAGTTTGGCTTATCCAATAAAAGCAACATGCTTTACAAATATTAAACTATTATTTTTCGTATTGCTGTTTTCCACTTAGAACGATGTACATCCAGGCATGGTGAGATTTTTTGTGTTTCCGAATGCATGGGAAAAACATTGTAAGAGCGGAAGCTTAAGAAAGATAGAAATAACTTGATGTTTATTTCAGTAAAAGAAAGCTTAAAGATTACAAAGGGGCCTGGTTGTTTATATAATACAACCAGCCTCAGAAAAGCAACAGGAAAAGCAACTAGCCGTTGGAGGTCTTGGCCTAACGGCTAGTTGGACTTTCAGTTAGAAAACAGGACCCGATAGAGAACAAAAGCTTATAGGAATTAAGCTTTAGACTAATACAAGGTCAAATTAACTAATTAAGGATTAACTTAATAAAAGAATAAAAAGGTAGTATTAGGATTAATCATAAACAGTGATTAATTCTAACACTCCCCCTCAAGCTGGTAGATGTATATCAAACATGCCCAGCTTGTCAACATCTTCAAAAAACACTTTCCCAGGTAGACCCTTGGTAAACAAATCTGCCACTTGGTCCTTGGAGGGTACAAATTCAGTAGTAATGAGGCCACTCTCCAATTTCTCTTTGATGAAATGTCTGTCTACTTCAATGTGTTTTGTCCTATCATGTTGAACTGGATCATGTGCAATATCAATTGCTGATTTGTTGTCACTGGACAGTTTCATAGGACTCCTCCACACCACTTTTAAGTCATTCAGAATTATCTTCATCCAAAGAAGTTCACAGATCCCTATAGCCATAGATCTGAACTCAGCCTTTGCACTAGATCTGGCCACAACAGGCTGTTTCTTGCTTCTCCAAATCACTAGATTGCCTCCCAAGAAGATGCAGTGTCCAGAGGTTGATCTCCTATCTTCAATTGCTCCAGCATAGTCTGAATCTGTATAAGCTTGTATATCCAACTCATCCTTCATTTTGTAGAGTATCCCCTTTCCAGGACATCCCTTCAGATATTCAAGGATTTTGTCTGCTGCTCTTTGATGGCATATTTTAGGATTTTGCATAAATCTGCTGACCACATTGACAACAAAGGCAATGTCTGGCCTAGTGTGTGCCAGATATGTCAGCTTGCCCACTAATCTTTGATAGGAATACTTGTCAACATCCTCATCCTTAGGTGAAGTACTCAAGCCATGATTGTACTCTATGGGAGTTGCAGCAGGCTTGCATCCAAGTTTGCCAGTTTCTGTAAGAAGATCAAGGATGTACTTCTGTTGAGATATGAAAATCCCTTTATCTGAGTAGGCAAATTCAATCCCCAAAAAATACTTGAGTCTGCCCAGATTCTTGATGTCAAACTCTCTGGCCATTCCTGCTTGTAGGATTTGGTTGGCTTCTTGATCATCACCTGTGACAATGATGTCATCAACATACACAAGTAGGATAGATCTCTTCCCAGTTTTTCCATGTTTCACAAACATGGTGTGGTCACCCTGACTTGGCTTATATCCTTGGTCAAGCATGAATTTAGCAAATCTGCCAAACCATGCCCTAGGAGATTGTTTTAGCCCATACAGGGCTTTATTCAGTCTGCAAACTTTCCCATCTGAATTTTCAAAGCCTGGGGGAACAACCATATATATGATTTCATTCAAGTTGCCTTGTAGGAAGGCATTCTTGACATCATATTGTTGCATGTTCCACCCCAGATTGACAGCCAGGGAGATAAGAATCCTGACTGTATTCATTTTAGCAACAGGGCCAAAAGTTTTAAAGTAGTCCACACCATGAGTTTGGGTGTACCCTTTGGCTACAAGTCTGGCCTTGTGTCTTTCTATAGTCCCATCAGACTGGTAAACACCCATTTACAACCAATAGTCTTTTCACCCTTAGGTAGATGTACAAGACTCCAAGTTTTGTTCTTTTCCAAAGCCTGCAGTTCTTCTTGCATGGCTTTAGACCATTTTTCATCAGAAATGGCTTCTTTCACACTTTTTGGAGTGTCATGTTTATGAAGATTCATTATGAATCTTTTGTGATTCTGAGAACACTTCTTGTAAGAGAGAAATGTTTCTTATAGGATGTTTGGTACATTCCCTTTTTCTCTTCCTCAGTGCTATAGGTAGATCATCATAAGCATCTTCAGAACTTTCAGATTCAGTGTTGTCAGAAAGGGAATCTGAATCAGTACCCACACCCTCCTTATCATCACTAATGCCCTCAGAATCATCACTTTCCTGAGGGTTAGTGGTGACTTCTGGGTTAGCAATAGTAGAATCAATTCCATGAGGGGAACTGATTTTAGAAAGTTTTGGTGTCTTCTTCTTTCTAGTGTACACAATGGGGGTCTTTTCTTTTGTGCCACTCTCCTCTGCATCTGTAGCAGGAGAAAAATCAGTATTTTCATTGAAGGAATCTGATTGTACTTCAGATTCAATCCCCTTATTAGTTTTTTGGGTGATTCGGAAGAAATCCAAATAGTCATCTGTCTGACCAGTGGGAGTCTCCCCCTTATCTTTGAAATAGGACACTTCTTCTGAGTGTTCTAAAACTCGCTAGGCGATGACGGTGCGCTCCAGGGGCGCCTAGCGCCCAGGGCGCCTAGCGCCCAGGGCGCCTAGCGCCCAGGCGTTTTTTTTTTTTTTTTTTTTAATTTGAAAAATTAATACTTATCTTATTTAAATTTTACATCCTATGATCATAAAACATAAAAATCAAGTAAAAACTTGTAAATTGTGTCAAAAGATCAATGAAACGTAGTATCCAAAACCCAAAGTACGAAATCAATGTCATGCTCAACACTCAACTCAACACTCAATAGTCAATACTCTCAAGTCTCAACTCTCAAGTTCAATCCTCAATCTCATCATCATTATTCCCCAAGTCTCCAACTCCAACAATATCATGCTTTGAGTAGGAGTGAGAGGGAAGAACGAGAATGAGAGGGAGAAAGAACGACTAGAAAGGAGGCATGCTTCGAGTTTTTTTTAGGTTAAGTGTATTTTTTAATTATGTCAAAAGTTATATATGTAATATGCCAAATATCTAAGAAAAAGAAAAAAAAAAAACGCAACCTAATCGATTTGAGAGCGCCCGTGTCGCCTAGGTGGCGCCCGTGTCGCCAGTGGCGCCCGGTCGCCTGGCGGCGCCCGAAGCGCCCGAAGCGCCCGGAAGACCCGGCCGCCTAGAACATGTCGCCAGAGCCAAGTCGGGACGCCGGAGGTGCGCCTAGCGCCCGGGCGGCGCCTAGATGCGATTTTTAGAACACTGCTTCTTCATGAGAAGTCACATCCCTAGAGATGATGATTTTCCTAGTAGATGGGTTATAGCACTTGTACCCCTTTTGTGTATTAGAATAACCAATGAACACATGCCTTACAACCAAAGGTTTTTGGACCTAGTCCTTCAGATTTGGACATGTTAGGATAGATACTCCTTAGGCACCCAATAGGAGACCGATTGTTCAAGACTTTGGTAGGAAGTCTGTTTATTAGGTGTGTTGCTGTAAGAACAGCTTCACCCCAATAGTTCTTTGGAACTTCCATTTGAAACATGATAGATCTGGACATCTCCAAGAGATGTGTGTTTTTTCTTTCTGCCAAGCCATTCTGTTGAGGTGTATAAACACATGAGGATTCATGTATAATACCTTTCTCATCCAGAAAAGGGTTTAGCAGTTTGTTAAAATATTCTCTAGCATTATCAGTCCTTAACGGACTTGATGGTAAAACTTGGGAAATATCTCTAGGATATCAGATTTCTGCTTCAGTGAGATAAGTCCATGTAGTTCTAGTAAAGTCATCAATGAAAGTGACAAACCAAATAGAACCATTTATATTAGAGACAGTTCGCTATGAATAACAATAAATGGTTCAGTACATCTGATACCTTGACTAGGATAAGAGGCTCTTTTGTGTTTGGCCATTTCACAAACATTACAATGCATCCTATCAACATTACATTTGTTAAACAAAGTAGGAAACATATGTTTAATTACTGTAAAGGGAGGATGACCTAATCTATAATGATATAACCACAGTTTGTCAAGATTAGATTGTGACAAAAAACCAACAGCTTGCCCTTTCTCTTTATTGGCTTCCTGACCTCCCCAAAAATATGACCCTGCTTTAGCTTTAGCAACCCCAATCCTCTCCTTCTTTACAGGATCCTGTATCAAGCAGTTATTAGAGGAGAAAGCAACTAAACAATTCAAATCTTTGGTTAACTTCTGAATGGAGATCAAGTTAGTAGACAGGTTAGGGACATGTAACACATCCCTTAGAATGAGTTTATCACACAGAACATAGTCTCCTATCCCAGTCACTTGGATAGGAGATCCATCTGCAACAGAGATGGTTCTGTGTTTATCACAGGCTTTGTAAGACATCAGCTTATCACTAGAGATGACCATATGGTCTGTGGCACCAGAATCAAGTACCCATTCTATTGAACCTTCAGACTGTTTATGTAAACTAGTCATACCTGAAAAAGCTAAGGAGGTAGATGAACTCTCAAGTGAGTCAATGAACTTCCTCAGTTTTTCAATTTCTGAAGGCCCAAGGTTGAGCTTTTGATTCTGGATAACAACCTTCTGGACATTCTCATTGGTGTTTAGCTGATTCTCATTGCCATTCACAGTGTTAGCAGTCCTCTTGTTTGTGTTATCACTCCCTGGTTTCCCGTGGAGTTTCCAACAGTTTTCTCTGGTGTGCCTGCTCTTTTTACAAAAAGAACAGAACAAGGAATCTCTTTCCCCATTCTTGCTGTTATTCTTTTGATAAGTGTTCCCAATCCTCTGAGAGGTAGGGTTCTTATCAGTGGTATTCTTGGTGCCTTGAGTTATCAAGGCAGAACTTTCAACTGGAGATGTGTCAATCATGACACCTCTCCTACTTTCCTCTGCTCTAATAAGAGCTATTGTTGCATTTAAACTAGGAAGATCTCCCTTTCCCAGAATCTGAACTCTGACAGAGTCATATTCCATGTTAAGACCAGCCAAAAAGGCATAGATCCTATCCTTTTCAAATATCCTTTTCAGGATATTAGCATCCTCACTGTTGTGCATCTTGATGCATTGGTAGTGGTCTAATTCTTGCCACAGACCTTGCATCAGACCTGAATATTCAGTGATAGATCTACTACCCTGCTTTGTATTTGAAATCTTTGTTTTTACCTTGTAGATTTGAGCTGCATCATTGACCTTTGAATAAGTCTCCTTCACATGATCCTAGATTTCCTTTGCATTGGCCATGAACATGCATGTATCACTGATTTCAGGGATCATGGAGTTCCATAGCCAAGACATCACCATAGAGTCTTGCTCATCCCATACTGTAAACTTAGGATCTTCTTGAGCTGGTCCTGTCCCATTAAGATGACTGAGCTTGCTTCTTCCTTTCAGAAAAGTTCGGACAAACTGGGACCATTTCAAGTAATTCTTTCCATTGAGTTTAAGAGTAGGCTGGATGTTTTGAAGATCACCATTATTGGTGGAAAGATGATCAGAAAGAGGAGCTGTTGCAGTAGTATTACTTGTAGCAGTTGATTCAGTAGCCATGATGATTTAAAAAATTCTCCCAGAAATTTGAATTTTGAACCAACGGCTCCGATACCATGTAAGAGCGGAAGCTTAAGAAAGATAGAAATAACTTGATGTTTATTTTAGTAAAAGAAAGCTTAAAGATTACAAAGGGGCCTGGTTGTTTATATAACACAACCAGCCTCAGAAAAGCAACAAGAAAAGCAACTAGCCGTTGGAGGTCTTGACCTAACGGCTAGTTGGACTTTCAGTTAGAAAACAGGACCCGATAGAGAACAAAAGCTTATAGGAATTAAGCTTTAGACTAATACAAGGTCAAATTAACTAATTAAGGATTAACTTAATAAAAGAATAAAAAGGTAGTATTAGGATTAATCATAAACAGTGATTAATTCTAACAAACATGCCTCCAGTTTTGTACTTGTGATTGAACAACCTGAATAGGATTGTGTTCCTTTTGTTTATGAAGCTAGATTACAAATCCTGAGAACAACAAATCGTGATACACCTATTCCTCTATCATAAATGCTTAAAGAGTTTCTGGACATTCGTAGTCGTACCTGCTTTAAATTTTATTGGTATTTCCCACTGTTTTCAAAAAGCTGCTCCTTGCTCTTGAACTCACCTATGTGCAACCGAAGCGGCTCCTTTTGTCACTTTTGAGAAACTTCTTTACTTCGTTAGTGATCATTTGTGCCTGACTGAAATGGCGTTGATGGGTTTTTTAATGGTATGCACAAGTGTTGGATGAGGTTGTGGTTTAATAAATGTCAGTCCAGAATGAACTCAAACTAAATGGTTAGATCTAACCTTCATTTTAGGACAGTGGCAAGCTTCTTTGGATTACATTCTTCCCAAGTTTCTGAGTCATGACAAACCGTCTCCCAAAAAAACAGCCTGTGACGAATAATTGAATTCCAGAACATGGTGAACCGGAGTCTTTTTATGAACTCTGAAAAAACAAGTGTTCCTGGGTTTCATCTGCATCCTTGCATAAGATGCAAGTGCTGGGCTGTAGAATACCCCACTGTTTCAGCATGTAGCCTTTTGTGTAGGAATACTCGTTACGGCCATCATGCAGTGCTGTTATATAATTTTATCACATTTTTAAGTCGTCTTATTATATGGGCATTTCTGCTAATAACGTTGGCGGTTTTTAAGATGCAGATGAACTGCTGGATTTGCATACTTGTTTCTTCAGCTTCAAAAGTGGGAAGAAGGTGATGTTGACGCTTGACTTGTCCTGTTTGAAGCGGTAATACCCTGTATTGTAATTCTGCATGAACAATGGATATATCTGGCCCGTCATTGTTGCGGTCCTGCATTTATTACTTTATTTGATGTTAGAAATATTGATAAAATTTACTCCTGCTTCGTTTCGTGTTTTTGATCTTGCTATTCCTTCCAGGGGCATTTATCCATCAGAGATTATTCCCTCTCAGCTAGCAACTGGAAACACAAGCAATGGTTCATCAGTAGAACCATTGATTGGTGAAATTGTGGAAGCTGTGAGAGGACTTAGAACAGGATACTTGAGAATATTGCGTTTGTGTAGACTCGTTTCCCAGGTGGTTCAGACTTCAAAAGCTTAGTTGCTCCACTTGTCACAGTAAGCGAGAAACAACTTCGTTTAAGGATCTGGCAAGCCTACCCGTAGTATCGCTGCAATTCTGTAAGTACGTAAACACTAAGGTTTCTCATCGGTTTAGGACTACTGTATGATGTTACTATCAATTCCCACCCCCCCACCCCACAACAAAAATCATGTACTTTACCTACTATAACTTTGTTTTTGGTGGTTTTGAACATGGTTCAAATTTTTCGGATACGAAAGGTTAAGACACTAATTATGCACCAGGCGGGGCTCGGGGTTTCAAATTTTAAGGTGTCCTTTTAAGTTCATCATCGATAGTTTCTTTCTGTAGTTCATTTGATATATATTTTTATTTTTCAGTGATAATGAAAAGTTTAACGAATTTAGAAGAAAAGATGGCTCAATTTTAGCACCATTTGGTTTGGTCCAAGCTTAATTGTTAGTAGTAAGTAAGTATGTGATCATCACATCGGGTTGAAGTAAAAAGTTGGCATTGAATAGCATGTGACATAAATAAATGCGTAAATAAATTATAAGATATTTTTCCAGTCCATTTGTATTCAAGACATGGTCGGGTTGGTATATCATCATTATTTAGAGATGAACATACATCACAACGTCAAGACTCAATAATAAGGCAGAGCTTTTGAGGTCAATAAGTGAGATGATAGTTTGTTAATCCATAAGTGAGATGTTTTATGATCAATAATTTTAAATATGTAGAATTTTGTTATTTTTAGAGTTTTACGCTATGAACTATACGGCTTTAGATTATATGTTATTATATTTCCAAAATATTTGACGTCGCATCGTAATGGTTCAGTGCATTGAGACCGTTTTAAATTTTTTTTCTTCTTTTTTTTATTTCGTTTCTGAAAGAAACCGTTGCATACATGATTTTAGCCTCACGATCCAGCTAAGTTAGGTTGTCGCAACAACACTCAAGTTGTTCAACCAGTATGTTTTGCACCACGCTCCAGCTAAGTAAGGTTTTTTTTTTTTGCTTTGAAAAACGATCTATCTTTATTCAATAAGTGGAAAACCACCATCCCGGTAAGCTAAGTAAGGTTTTTCATTACAACACTCATATTCTTTAACCAATATGCTATGCCATGCAGCTAGGACAACACAGTATCAATAAGAGATGTTAGGAGTTAGGAAGGTAGCCATCATTTTCGGTTAAATTAGGCGTGACATCCGACTGAATATGAGTCGTTGAGTTACAATCATCATCATAAAACTTTGGTTACCCTAGTTTTAGGTTGGAAGAAATGAAGGACTTGAATTATATCTCTAAAACCAAATATTGTATTATATATATATATATATATTATTTTTTTTTATTTTTTTATAACAATTCATCCGTTTAATATTGAGAAACTTAACAAACTGTATGTGACGATTATGGAAAGTGGATTGACTCCTATATATATGTTCATCTGGGATAATTCTTTTTTTTTTTTTTGGAGGAAATCTGGGATAATTCTAAAATGAATATTTTTTTGTTGAAACGAATCTTTATATTAGCGTCATATGTGTGACAACATAAAAAATATTTTTTATTTTTTTATTTTTTTCCGCATGTGACATTCCTCTAATAGTCCCTACGTAAAAGATATCCTTTATTTCTCTTTTTTTTTTTTTTTTTTTTTTTTTTTTTTTTTTCTTTTCACTGAACTCAATTAAAGCCTTGAGGTTGGAATCCGACAATAGAATTTAATATGAATAAAAAGAGAGAAAGGAAATAAGTAATTGATGTTTGACAAGAAGGATGGTCCTAAACGGGGATTACTATTGCATGTTGGGTTGTTATGTTAGAAGAAAAGTCTACAAAATCTGCGACTAATAAATGTTAGAAGAATGTGATGTTTTTTAATTAGCGCTTTAAAATAAAAAACAAAAAAACAATACTACTATTACTCTTCTTCTCCTAAGGAGAGTATTCAGTCAATCATGTATTTGTTATTGCTCTTCACAACAAGTATAATTTAGAGTTAGTTGAAAGCAAATTCCACCCCCAATTTCGTCAAAAAAGAAGCTGTAAAGCACCCACCCGGCCCCGAATCGTCTCCCTTTGGACACGGGATCGTCTTCTTCATTCATGGATTGACAACATTCGATGTGAACGTAATGATCTTTCTTTTATATATGGTGGAGTCTTTTCTCTCTATAGGTTTTGGTTATTTCATCACAAAGATTGAAGATGTAAAACCTTCAAACATTGGGCAAAACAAAGTCGGATTATGGCTTACTGCACCTAGCGTGAAGGAAATGCTTTACTTTCTTCATTCATGGAAACGGTTGATTTTTTCGCCTTCAACGGTCACATTTGACGGTTTATGCACATGGCACACCAGATTTTGGTGATTTTTTTTTTTTTTTTATTTTTTTTTTTTTTCATTCGCTTAGAATAGTTTACGAATTACAACCATCCTATGTACCTACCTCTATATATGTTGATAATCGGGATAAAACGAAAACCTATCAAGATATCCGTCTTAACAAAACAACGAGAATTCAATCAACTCAACTCTTCTAGGGAGATATACACGCTATAAAAAAATAAAAAATAATAAAAGAATAACAACCTCATAATGAGGGACAAATTTCCTTTATGTATATAAATAAAAACAAAAACTATAACATACTAAAATACATTGTATTACTAGGACTTGAATCTAATGGAGATAAACAAAAATACATTCAACCACCACCAAGACATATTGTTTTGTTCATCAACTCGTGAAATCCTTGTTTGGAATTAATTTAGGCCTTGAAAGACAAGTGTAGTAGCACCAGCATCCCCAACTCATCTTGTTGCAGACCATTATGAAAATATGAGAGGTTTTAAATGAGTAATTTCTTACACTAATGTTCATTTTATGGTGTAAACTTGGAGGATTTGGGAGGAAAATTAAGACAAAATTGTTGAAGAAAATATTGGAATGTATGGTGTGAGGTAGATTTTTCTTTTTCCGCCAACTGCCGCACAGCCATCAGTCCCTTTGTGAAATGATACATATAACACCCGCATAAATAAATTGATATAATGCGTACATTTTACATTACAAAAATCTCTATATAAAAAATAAAAATAAAAACTTTTTAGATGTGGTTTAGGGTTAGTATTTTTACGTTGTATATAATTTATTATTTTGATTCAATTTACATGATGAAAAGTGTAATTCATACACTTTATGTCAGCTTTTTCAAATTTCCAAGCCGTGTGTTGTATGAAAAGTGCACAATCTTCATTAAAAAAAAGCTGCAAAAATCCTGCATTTTTTGCTGGGAAAAAATTTGAAGACAATAATACCTCATCATCCCTTCCACAGAAAATTCTTAGGCGGAGACTCCCTACGGTGAATACCCCGTTAGATGTGCACCACGTATGCGTCATGTGTGTTCTATTTTGTCCTCTTACACACATAGCGTAAATCTAGCGGGATACTCACCGTAGGGAGTCCCCGCCAAAGAATTACCCCTTTGACTTATTATCAGGATAAAATGGGGAATTCAATGAGTGGAACTTTTTTGTGAGTTATTGGGGTTGAGTTGATTCACACATACCTCATCTTTTTGTTCATCAAGTGGATGTATGAATCATGGAATGTGAGAGCCTTATCTGGAACCCCTCTTATTATTTCTTTATTATATTCTTTTTTTTTAAGCATTTCTTATTCTTATCATCTCTGACTAAATATATATATAAAAAATTACACTTTTTGTTGGTACACACAGTTCCTAAACTTACACGTGGTCAAGGTGTTTTACTTCTTACTGCTGCTCGTTCGGTTTCAAAATAACTGAGACGGTTGTCAAAAAGTTTTGTTCCAAAATAACTGATGCATAATATTTTCCAATTCAAAATTAATATAATTTTCCCTTTTTGCTCATCTTTTTTATTTTTTTCATACACTGTGCACCAGCATTATTTACTCTATTTTCTATAAGGGTATTCTAGTCTTTTATCTAATCAAAATCAAAACATTTAATTACTTTCTTAGTCGATGTGTTTTTGACAACCGACTCAGTTATTATGTAACAGAGGGAGTAACTCTATCATTACCCATAATACTTTTGCATGGAAAAAAATGTTTATAATAATAAAAAATTGCAACTTTTAATATGTATTTTTCTATATATTAGGCCCTTTATTTTTATTTTTATTTTTATTTTTTGAAAACATTAAGGCCCTTTATTGATTGCCAATGAATATATAAAGCATATTTAAAGTTGTTTAATTAATTTGGTTGATGATATCTTAAATAAAAAAATGGTTGATGATATATTGGACCTGTCCCTTTCTAACTAGTAGTGAAACTCAAATCCTAAAATAATTAAAAGCATTTAAACGTGTATAATAAACATTTGACAACCTCAACTAATCAACATGTCTTATGTAATGCACCATAATAAAGTTACTTGAGATATAATATATTATTGAGTAACTTATTATCTTCGTATGATATAATTTTATTTTATGTTTAACATTCAAAATTTATATTATCGGCAAGATGCTAAAAATAGAGTACAAAGCGTTCCAGAAAATTAGCAAAGTCAGCAAAATACCGAATTACAATAGCTTTGTGCAACCAAAAGGGTTCAACAAATACATTTTTATCGACCGAGAAAGCCCAGTACATATAGGCGGATCTACCTTATAGCAAATAGGGTCTGCGGACCCCGTTAAAAAAATAAAAGTTCTACATTTTATCTAAAGAAAGATATTTGAGACCCGTGTAAAAAAAAATTACTTAGAAAATAGTTACGGACCTCGCTCAACGAAATTTATGGATCCGCCATTGCCGTTACATCTTCAAAAAAAAAACCATATCACAGCAGTTGCACTCCAACCTTGGACGAAAAGGAGAAAAGATGCACCTGCAAACCTGCACTTCATCCAAACAAATGAGCAGCCCTGCTGCTTCAAACTCCAAACGCAAATTCCTACATTGTTTCTATTCTTAAGAAGCATCATTCATTGGGTTCGCCTTCCATTCTTCCCAAACAAGTTTCTTAAAACCATTAGCATTCGAAAACCATGAAAAAGATATTCTTTGCACATCTCTAAACAAACTCTCCGGATTCAAAACAAGAGATCTAAAAATGATTTTGTTTCTTGTATGCCGAATCACCCAAGAAATTAATAATGCCAATTACTATTGCCGACCAAAACCGGGAAGCCAAACTCGATGGTGCTACCAAAACATTCATACGACAAAAATCATTAAAAGAGAAAGCATTTAGACCTGGGATCTTGCACCTGAGATCCATACATTATATGCACCTTCTTACCGTGTGATGGTTAAACTAAGTTATTGAACTCATTGTTTTTTTATGGTACTCATTTTCTTGGATATATTGCATTTTTTTTTTAAGGATACAAAATATACGTACGTATTTTTTATCCCTACTGAGACTTGAACCAGAATCTCCGGATTAAGGATCACATTTAGAACTGATACTGTAAAAACTAAAATGATAGATGAAGTGTTAAAAATAAAACATTATGAATAGGAACGTAAAATTCATGAAATAAAAGAGACCGAAAGCATCTTTTATTTATCTCACACAAATTACATCGATCTCCAGGTAGGTACAGCCGTCAAAAAATTAAATTAGTTATAAATCTAAAGGTTAAACATTTGAGGCAAAATATACAATGACCAGAAAACAAAGTCACGGTTCCTTTCTTTCTACAAGTAAGTAAACAGCATCATAATAAATAATAAGCAAACACGATTCTTTCTGTAACCAATTTTGCCTTTGAAAGCAAGCAACAGCATCACCCCCATTCCCATTCTATAATATCCACCGCAGCAGATTGAGCTCCAAAAAATTATTTCCCTGGTTTTCCCAAAATTTTAATTAATTCATATGTAACCTGCAATTTTTTTTTTTTTTTTCCTTTTTTAAGTTACTAAAAAGTTAGATATTGTTGTTTCAAAAAAGTACCGATCCAGGGGTTTGTCAAACGGTATTATTGTACTTTTATACTCTTTTTTTTTTTTTTTTTTTTTTTTTTGCGGAACTGTACTTTTATACTTATAATTAGAAAAAAGAATATCAAGTTCATGTTACAAAATAAATACCCCTAGGTAAAGTTTATGAGTAGTAATTTAACATCAAACAGAATTTTCAGAGTAAATAATATGGTTTTCTAATAAATTTACAATTTTTTTTTATGAAGAAATAATTTTACAATATTATAGGAAGTTAAAAGTACATTAAAAATGACTTACAATTCGAGGCTAAAATAGCATAAGAGACACGTATATACTTCTTCAAATAGTGCATTTAAAGACGGGAAATATTTATTGTGATAGGTCCTAACAAAATGTATGGTATTGATTGTGTTGTGTAGGATATTGTGGTTAAAGAAAGAAAAAAAAATACTAATAACGGAACATTTGACATAGCTATTAATAGATTGAGCAGTAAATCTAGGCACTACATGCATTCATTAAAGGTGTCACTATTCATCCGTTACTTTTTTAATTAATCAGTGATAATTTGTTTATATACATTTTATTATACTACTAGGCATGTTTTGATATAGCCGTAGGTTTGTTAAAGTGACGACTCGTTCATTCGGCAAGGGTAAAAAAAAGTAACCGACCGCTCAACACATCCACAATTTATAACTAAGTGAACGCGTAAGTCTCACTTGTCAAAGGTATTATATATATATATTAAAATAAATGCACAAAAACCGAACCAATAAACTCTTATGTTGAAAATGTTATGTAAGATGTGAGATTGACAACTCAGTAAGAGAAATATAATCAAAAGGAATATATGAAAATATCTTGAATGTACCGCTATAGTTCTCTCTTGATGCATTAATGCTTTCATAATCTGTGTGAATTACACGGAAGGGAGTGAAGTGCAATGTAATGACGTTAGACTAATTCTATGGTATTACGAATATTTTATGCTCATGAAAGGGAGCTCCTCAAAATGCAAGTCATCGAGGAACAGTCTCCTCAAAATGTAAATCATGAAGGGATATGCAATGAACTGGATTGTAATTGACTGTAATATGATTTTAATCGGCATGTCATTTTGTTGCCCGTAGGTAGCTACTTATGTCCGACCCAACACCCCTTTAGTATTAAAGAATGGCCTCATACCACCACAAGAAGTAATAGCATGTAACAATAATGCCAATATCTAACCAATAATAATCAATTGATTGTGTAATGCAATGACTCTACTAACACTTCTATTAACACTTCTATGTAATGACATAAGGACATGTATAATACACTATATGAAACAAAAGATCAAGTCGTTTGATTTGAGTTAATCCTTACTCTGATCAAGTTGTGTTCTTTAAACTTGTGTTTCCCATTTTGGAATGTAGTGATAAACTTGAGCTCTTGCGTTTTTTCAACAACAAAGAATTCACACAAATTTTTAGTACAAAAACCAAAACCAAAGGAAACAAACACAAAACGCAATAATATGTAGCAGAAAAGTAGAGATGATATTTTCTACAAAATGGTGGAGCCCAAAAAGGAGAGGGCCTAACTCATCTTTTTGTGATAGAGACAGGGCCCCACCTCACAAGCCTTTTTTTCCTAATTCTCTCCCCTCCCTCCTCTCTTTCTCTCTCCTTGCACTTTTTCAGCACTTTTTACCTTTTTATTATAGAAAAAAATAATATCTCTTTTGTCAGAACTCAATAGACTTAAAATAAAGCTAAGGCAAAGCATGGGTAAGAGACTTTGAAGAAGATCCTGTACACTCACTCCTATCATACACTGATTATTGTTGTAAAGATCTGATCTTTTTCATGTGGGATTGTTGTCTTCATGCTGATGTTTTACTGAGGTAATGAAAAGAAGTGGAGCTTAAGAAGAAAAGGCTTCTGCTTTTTTACTCTCTTTTCTTGTGTGAATTTGTGTTTTTCTTTTCTTTTTGTTTGCTTTTCTGTTAAATTAGGCAAAATTGTTATCTTGGAGTTTTAGTTTCATTTTTGTTGCTCCTTTTGGTGGTTTGAGTTTCTTTATTTTTAGATTTTGTAGACCTTTTTGTGGTTTTTGTTTTGTTTTGTTGTCTGAGTTTGCTTTGAATTCCTGACATGAGTGTTTTTAGTAGAGTTTTCTCCTTTTAGTGAAAATTGTATATTCCAGCTATGGCTTTTTCAATATTTCTTCTCTCATCATCTTTCTTTGCTTGTTGAATTACCTCAAAAGCTGTATCTGCTCTTGATGAAAGAATTTTGTTAATTTTTCTTTAAATTTCTTGATGCACCTGTCATTATTGTTGGGAAATGGTGTTTATTAGATTAGTGAAGTTGTAATTTTTAACCCCTCTAGTTTCCAGCTTAATCAAAATCTTGAAAACACATAATTGTTTTATTAGTGCAGAAATATGTATGAATATATCATAATTAAGAATAAACATTGCAGGAATCTTACTTTCAAGGCTAATGTCACCTTTCAATTGTTGATTATACAGGAGTAGATAAAACTACTGTTTGAAACAATTGGATATGGTTGCTCAAGTTCTTCACCTTTGCTTTGATTCTTGATTCCTAATCCTTTAGAGCATTTTCCCTCTTCATGTCACTGAATATAAGATAATGCTATACCTTAAGCATCTTTTTGCTTCTTTTTCTTTTTCATGCTTTTTTCTTGTTTGCCAATCGAAACTCCAATAATCGAGATCTGGGCTTGAATTATAGATTTTAGGAGCCAAAATATTCAAAGTCATTGCAATGTTTGTTTGGCTACCAGCACATAATACACACACAGCTTCAACCTTTTTCTAATTTCCTTTCTTTTCCTCATTGTTACAGATAAATTCATCTTGCATCGTCAATAGACGAAGGAACTAAGTTCGTAATTCGAGCTTGTGTCTCTGAAACGATTGAGTTACGGTGTAAAGTACATATTCTGAAAGAAGAATTTGCTAAAGAATGGGTTATATGTGTGATTTTTGTGGGGAGCAAAGGTCGGTTGTGTACTGTCGTTCTGATGCGGCTTGTTTATGTCTTTCCTGTGACCGTAGTGTTCATTCCGCAAATGCCCTTTCACACCGTCATTCTAGGACACTTGTCTGTGAAAGATGCAACTTGCAACCTGCATTTGTAAGATGCAATGAGGAGAAGATATCTCTTTGTCCAAACTGTGATTGGAAAGGCCACGCCGGTTCAACCACCGGTTCAAACTCCACACATAAGAGACAAGCTGTTAATTGTTACTCTGGTTGCCCTTCTGCCGCTGAACTCTCGAACATTTGGTCGTTTATACACGATGTCCGTTCCAACGGTGGGTCCCAAAGTGAGATGGAAGTTAGCGCGATGAGCATCAATAACAACCTATCAGAGAACCAGAATACACAAGAGGGACAAGTGAGTGTTGAAATGACTAATGATGGGGGTAAATTTGGTAATTTGATGGATTCATCAGCAGCTTTAGATGACAGCAAGCAACTCACTGCATTCTCTGCTCCACAAAAGGTGACATTACATTGTTAATATTGATTATTATTGCAATCATGCCTAAAAGTATCATAGTTGATATTGGTTGAGATCAATTGTATAGCAATATGTAGTGTATTTTGCTGTTGTTTTTATAAAAAAGATCCTGTTAATTTGTGCAGGTTTGTAGTCCTGTAATAAAAGGTCCCTCATTGGGTGAAGATGATGACGGCTTTTACGAGAATTTTAATATGGACGATATTGACCTTACAATTGAAAACTATGATGAGCTTTTTGGAGGGGCACTTGAGAATCCAAAATGGCTTTTCGAGAACAACGATATCGATGACTTATTTGACATGGAGGTTTCTGCTGCTGATTCCAACCGCCAAGACATTTATGCAGCTGAGGTTAATTTCCTTGTTATTTTATCTAAAAATCGATTCGTATAATATTTTGTTTATCTGAAAATCGATTTAATTTACATTACAGGGTGGTTCAGTTGGATGTCTTAATGGTAATAGTGCACAACCAGCTTGTAGCAATGCAGCATCAGGGGATTCAGTATGGAGTAGTAAAACAGATTCAAACCTATGTTTTACATGGCAAACTCAACATACCCTTTCGTTTTCGGGCATAAATGAAGATATTAGTGTGGGAGATTATCAAGACTGTGGAGCTTCTGCAGCCATGGGAGAACCTCCTTGGTGTGGTAGTAATCAGTGTCTTGATACTTGTTTGCCTTCAACTAGTAACAGGAGTAATGCTGTCAAAAGATACAAAGAAAAGAAGAAATCCCGCAAGTAAGTCTACAATCGAAAATGATCACCTTTAAGCCACATTCATTAGTATACTTAAGACTTGAGTGCATTAAATCATGTCTGTTGGTTTTTTTTTTCTTTCTAAAAATGGCAGATTTGAGAAGAAAGTTAGATATGCATCTCGCAAAGCAAGAGCTGATGTAAGAAGACGAGTGAAAGGGCGGTTTATCAAGGCCGGTGATTCTTATGATTATGACCCTTTGGATGAAACCAGAAGCTTCTGAGTATATATATATATATCCCTCACACACCAAATACCACACAACGGAAAGAAATGACGAATGCCATGTTTATATGGACACTTTTATCCCTCAGCTCGTAAAACACCGTGGCCCCCGAGATGGTAAATTTAGCAGATGAAAGTGATCATTGTTTCCCTGGAATAGACTTACACTTCTTTGAGAGAAGGGTAATGATGCTTTTCTGGGGCTGTAGATTTTGTAATTTCATTATTATATCTTCTTTCCGATTTTCGCGTCTTCTTGCATGTTCTTGGGGGTATAGCCTTGGATCTGCAGAGAGAGAGAGATTTCTCAAGGTTGAAGCACTTGGTGGTTTGTATTGAATGAATTGTATTTGGGTAGTCTGTAATTATTACAGACAAAAACATCTGTAATATGAATCCTAGTAATTATTTTGTCTTTGTATTTATACCAGATGTACAGACAAATCATGATGTACTGTACATAACAACCATGAGAGAGCAACATTTGCTTTTCATTAATAAATAAATAATCCTCCTCATTTTCTGCTTGATATATACTTGGTGTTTACATAGGGTGTGATTCAGTTTAGATCCAATAAAGCAACTTTATATTACGATACGTACGTTATATTCACTTCATTTGATATGATGATACAAGTCTAACAAAGAGCATATCAATCCAACTTTATTTCATGAATACAAATCAAGTCGAAATACTGCATGTCCAAACAGAACGTTATTCCCTATTCGTGGGTTCGTTTTTATACCAATAAAAAGCTAATAAATCAATATACAACAAATAACCTACATTCTAAGCAATAGTATGTGTTTTTCCAATCTTAATTAAGTAAGGAACATGAACAAAACTCGAGGCAGATTTCTGGGTAGTCACTCCGCAACACCATCTAAAAATTTCCATGTATTTGAAAACACGACATCTACTGAGCATGCAATGTGCTACACATCTCGCCTGATTTACCTAGCTCAGAGAGCCTGGATCCCACAGACATGCTACTGCGGGTCAAGCCGCCAGAGATGTTGTTGTTGCGGTGGTACCGACACCTGAAGGAACCGGCATGTGTTGTCGGCGAGCACAAACAGCTGTACCTTGCACTCGATGTTTTCGAAAGCCCCGTCGGCGTCGGCGGAGGAGAGGTTGTGGGCCCATGCCTTGATGCTTTAGTAAGTCCTATTGGGGATGATGGAGGAGATGGTAACCCTAGTCCAGTGTTGTTGTATTTATCCATTGTTATTGAAAGAGATGTCTCTTCCATTTTGTGTTGTTTAGCCATTCTTTTGTCTTTATGTCAAAGCCAATGAAAACTAAATAAATGAACTTATAAATTTGCTTTTACATAGCAAAAATAATATCTTCATGTAAAATGAAAATGAAATTACTACAAAAGAATCCATGTAATTTTTAGTAAACAAAGAGGAGTGGTCCATCTCATTTAATGGCCAATAGAAAGTGATTTAACAAGTAGTAATGGACCACCCAAAAAAAGAACTTTCAGGCATGTCCATTAATAGCTGCTGTCATAAAAACTTTACTGTTGTCAAAAGGTTTCTCAAATCCCATTATAACAGTAAAAAGAGACTGCGTTCTATTTTTTTAAATGGAAGACTTATTTGTTTTTTAGTGATATTTGTCTTCTTATTATACATATGTTATCATTATATAGCGGAGCGGAGAGTGTGGATAAGAATTTCCTCGATCTCTTGGCCTAACTAATAAAAAAACATAATAAATTGGGAACATGTACTTAAAGGAATTGTTACAAGGAGAGAGTCATAACTATAGACTCTCGATTCATGAAACTTTTTCAATAATGTCTGATCTTACATGTGGAGACATTTACGTTATACATATACAATACAGTATATGAAAATGTGTGAAATATATTCTATGTATACAATGTATTCAGTGTGGAGACACCACACAAAAATCTCCATGCATGTCTATAAATGTCTAAAAAGATCGGATCTTTTAAATCTAATGCATGTGATTCCAAAAGATTCAGGCTAGCTAGAATAGATATTTGATTATTCACTTCTTGAAACCCATAATTTAAAAATGAATTCCCCATCCAATGCATGTGAGATATCCCCCATATTATAATAAGTTCAAATCATAAAGACAGATATCTAAAAATAACAAATATGGAAATATTAACATTGTAAAAAATCATCAAAGCATTAATCATTGAAAAAAAAATTGTAATTGCTAGATTAAATCATCAAATGGCTACATACAGTTAGGCCATTGATCAGTATGTGTATATATAGATATATATATATATATATAAATTGTATATATCAAATGGTTAGTTGAATCAAGAGAAATGGATGCATAATTACCTGATAACAGCTTTTGTTCTGCAGAATTTTGATGTATTTGTTTTTGTCTTCTGAGATTGTATATTGAATGCAAAGAGGGAAGAGAAATGAAAGAAGAAATTAATATATGAATTTATTTATTTCACTCGTTTCCTAAAAAAATGCTATAGGCAGGCATTTTTTTTCCTTATTTGGGACCAATTCAACCAAAACCCGCTTATTCAAAGGTTCCAGAAATTCCTATTATTTATTTTATTTTTGGGTCTTAAAGAATAATTATATAAGGCCTTCTTAAATAAAAGAGAAGAAATTTCGCTGCAAATTCTTTTTATTTTATTTTATTTTAAGAAAGCGATCAATTTTATTTCAGAACAAATGGAAAAGCCCCCAAAGGCAATACAAATAATAATAAGTGTAGCAGACTACAAGAAAGCAGGTTGCAAATACAAAAGCTTAAACCAACTAGACAATCGGGCCCCAAGCAAGCCTTAAGTCATTTACTCTTTCAAGTGCTTTAGAAATGAACACGTGAATTGTTGGCCTTCTCGAATCAGGATCGCAGATCGCTCGTAGCGGTGACGGACCTATAATTTTTTTTCGTGGGAGCCGAATTCTCACTAAAATATAGCGAAAATTTTTCTAGAAAAATTCACAAATGTTAATAAGAAAATTCTAGAAAAATTCACAAATGTTAATAAGAAAAAGGGGAAAACATAAATATTAAACACTAGAAATGGAAAAATAAAACATAAATTACAAACTTTAGATGAAAAACAAATAAAAAAAAGGATTAAAAAAAGTATGAAGCAGCTAAGATTCGAATTCTTGACTTAATGGTTAGTTCTTAGACACCATACCAATTGAGCTACAAATAAAGCTTTATTAGAAACGTTCGAAAATATATACATACACATGTATTTAATATTATTGGAGAGGTATACTAGTAATTTCACACCGAAATTTGAGTAGGGGCCATGCACCCTCCTCCATGTTGGGTCCGTCCTTGGCTCGTAGTATATGTCTCGAAACACGTAAGTCCAGCTGTTTCCTTTTCCAAATTGACTTGAGTTCAATAGTGATATCCTACATCGGTAAAGTAAGTGAATGCCACTAGGAGTGCACATGATTTAGGTCGTGCGAATTTCATAAAAACTCAAACTCAACATTTATGTTGCGGGTTATAAAAATTTGAAATCATATTCAACTCAATTCAAATTTCAACCCACACGTGCGGGTTTCGTTAAATGCGGGTTGGGTGCGGGTTAGCATGACAATAAATTTTAATGCTCTTAGTGATGATTAATTGATTCAGTAATCTTTAGTTAACGGAGAGAAAGAAAATATACAACATTTAAAAACCAAATACAATAAAGGCATATAGCATAATTATATCATCCATAACCCAAAAACCAAAATAAATCAACATCATAGTTTACGGTCCATTGTTCACCATTGGTTTAGAAAACAACAAAAACAAAACAGATGAAATGATGTCGCCGGAAGAATGTGATGAACATATGATACTTATAGATGATGTTACCGGAAAGACAAGATTATAGCTGAACTTGTTTATGTTTGAATTGATGTTATGATACTGCAAAAAAAAATATGGATAAAATGTTATTCTTTTGTAGACTTATAGAGTTGTAGTTCTATTTTCTTAAACAGTTAGACCCTTCGTTTAAGTGCATGAAAAATATTTTAAATGTCTATCTTGAAAAGAACAAGATGATAGTTGAACGCCCGAACTTCTATATTCTTTAAATACCAATCTTGAAAAATAAAAAGTTAAAAATCGTTTTGTTTTTTATTGTACAACTCATACTCAACCCATAAGATGCGAGTCAAAATATATTAAAACCATACTCAACCTAAATCCATTTTTAACCCGCAATTGCGGGTTGAGTTAGGTTGAATTAGCTCGGATTGGGTCGTGTTGTGATTTTTTGTTCACCCCTTGCTCACCTCCATATAATGGGAGACACGAATGTCTTGTCAATTCGGGTTAGCCTTTTTAGACTAAGCGAAGACGGTGGTCTAAGCAGTTGACCGGACCATTTATGACTCATTTAGCGCTACAGGCCCGGGGTCTGAGGGCGTTACACTTGTTGGAAGTAACGCCCGAAAGACAATTTCTGTAATTGTTTTTATAATTAATAAATGACAGATTTATTCTCTTCTTATTATTTGCTTCGTGCTTATATATTTAATACACTGCTGAAAACCCTAGTTGTATCGTATGTAGCCATATAATTTAGTGCGTGTCACACATGAATATTAAGTTTATGGTGATACACTTGAACTATTAGTCCGTGGTGAACTTAATCAAAGTATGGGGTGATTAAACCACCATTAATGCGCCAAGAACACTTTATGGTGTGACCGTCTTATCCGGACAATTGATATTAGTTATCTAAGTGGGGCATTTATATATGATGTAGTCATATAGAACTGAACCGATTTAATCTGTATTTCTCATATAATTCCATGATTGAGAAATCTTATTAAATCACAAGATGATCATATATGGATTAACCTTAATCCTGAAGTGATTGCGTACTCCTACTTGTTTCAAGATAGGGTTTGATGTGTTCGTTAAGGATCGCTAAGAGTCGCGGTCCGAATCACTTTCACGTTGGCACTATTCTGGAATGAGTGAGAAGTGTGTGTCTCACAGATATGGAATCCATTCATTCCCGCGGGAAATAGAAGAAAATCCCCTTATTTGTTAATCTTAGAATCTGATCGATCCGCGGAGTTCATATTGGTTATGAACTAATTGATCACTAGTGGGATATGTTAGGAAATCACTAGTTTAACGCAGCAGAATTTAAAATTTGATTTTCTTTTACTAGATCGTTCTTCGTTTAATGCAATAAACACGTTAAGTAGTTTGACGGTTACACCTTGATGATCTATAAGATCGTCGTTTTGACCGTCAACGGAGAGTAGTACAGTGCGCAAGCCGTCCACGCGTCCGGCCTCTATCGCTAATCCACACGAACTCCTTGCCGGAATCCTCCTTGGATTGCTATCGGAAAAACTCCGGTTGCTAGACCGGCCTTTTTCCTCCCTCACAAACTCACTATAGGTTGCTCTCTATTTTACACAAGAACTATGAGCTCTTACAATTGTGATATACAAAATAGCTTGACACCCACTTCCTTTATATAGGCAAAGTTGAAGAATGTAGGATCTTAGATCTAAACGAGTTAGATCTACGCGCAGCGGATGGATCACGACTTATACAACACAATACATAATTAAAGGACTTAAACTACTAAGGGGTTAAGATCATGTTACCAATATCGGGAAGAGACGCCTTGATCTTAGGATGAGAAGCCTTGATCTTCCAATGTGTTCTCCAAACGGTGGTTGGTGGACACCCTTCTTGATATGAGAACCTCCTTGATATGCTTCCAAGAAAAACTCCAAGTTTTTCTCCAACCGGGTGGAGCTAAGGATCGAACTCCTTAGCCTTTTTTATCTATAAATTTCGTGGCCCTCTCTTCACCTAGGGCTCGGGGAGAACTCTCTTTTTATAGGTAAAATCCAAGAGAGAAAACCTATACCCAATCGGTTTAACAAAATAAAAGAGATCATTCTAATTATTATTATCCAATAAAAATAAGAGATAATTACAATCTTATAATAAGAAAATATAATTATCCTTATAGTTAAGAGATAAATAATAAATAAATTATTTTCTTTTATTTATCCAATTAATTATTTAACAAATAAATAACTAATTACACAATATGTCATTATCCAGGAAAACTAATTTCTTGGAAAATCCAAGACATATTGGCGCCACACTAAAGCCCCCACTGTGCCTACGTAAAATGTCTTTTCGCGTATATTATATCATTTAGCCCAACTAAATAATATTCATGCATATCAATTAATTAGCCCAGCCAATTAATTATCACTGAGACCCAAATAACAAGATTATTAGTCCGAATTACAGAAGCCACATCGGGGACCATGGACCTATAACCAGTAGCTCCAATAATTAATTATTCATCGAACCGAATAAGTACATTAATTATTAATTCCGGGATTACGCCACCATAAACCCGAAACTGAACTCTATCGATTATAGATGTATACTTATACTCAACCCATAGAGTGAATAAGCGTCCATTGATATAATCACTACATACGGATTAACCCTCCATAGACTGTCCATTCTAAGTGGGAAGTCTCCGTGAACCCGACTCAGAATATCTTATCCTTATTTACCATCAACCCCCTGATGATCAATTAGTTCACATATCTGACTAGTGATCAATTAGTCAAATGTGAACTCCCGGGATCGATCACTTTCTTAGGGCTAACAAATAAGGGATCTTTTCTCTACTTCCCGCAGGAAGGAATGAATTTCATGTCCGTGAAAATCGAACTACTCACTCATCCGAGATAGTGCCAATGAGAAGTGGCTTGGAACACATATTTAAGTGAACCGTAACTAACACATCAAACACTACCCCGGGACAAGCGAGACCCGTGATCACCTCGGATTAAGGTTGATCCATATATGATCATCTAATGATTTAATAAGATTCCTCGATTACGGAATTATATCGAGAAATACGATTAAATCGGTCCAAATCTATATGAATGCCATCATATATAAATGCCCCATGTAGTACCTCTCTACCGACAACGGTCCGGATAAGACTATCACACCCTAAGGTGTTCGGGCGCATTATTGGTGTTTTAATCAATAGACCCTAAACTCGATTAAGTTCACCACGGACTAACGAGTTTAAGTATACCACCACTAACTCAATCCTCACGTGTAATCCATACACTGAGTTGAGTGGTTACATACATATATACTTAGGGTTTGCAGCAGTGTATTACTTTACAAGCACAAAGCAAGTAATAAGGTGAGATAAGTTCTGTCATTCATTATTAAAAACAATTACATAAATTGTCTTTCGGGCACTACACCTAACAAAAGTGGCACCCCATATGGTGTGGAGGAGAAGAAAACATTTTCCCAATAAAATAAGAAAAATCAATTAGATTGATTTATCTCTTTAATTATAATTAACTTTGTCAATATCTTATATTGAATATAATTATCTTATTACCATAAATCTATTTTTCAAAATCAATTAATATCTTACATTAATATTATGGTAATCTTATTAATTAAAGTGCACAATCCAAGTGTATCTTATACACATCAATGTGGCGCCCCAATTTTCAATGAATTGACTTCCGGAATATTCTTTAATTAATATAACTTGTATATATAATTAATATATTGTATTTTATTTATTCATAATAAATAAATACCACTATAACATTTATAGTCTAGAGATAAACTTTCCTTATTTGGTTATCAACTATAACCGCATTTTAATCCGATTTTAAGTTCATATGTGTGTGACCCGATAGGCTTCCGAATATGTTGGCCGTAGACACAAAGTGCAATTTACTAAAATGCCCTTCATACCTAACGATCACGGGAT
This sequence comes from Gentiana straminea, assembly GCA_036785695.1. Classification (NCBI taxonomy): domain Eukaryota; kingdom Viridiplantae; phylum Streptophyta; class Magnoliopsida; order Gentianales; family Gentianaceae; genus Gentiana; species Gentiana straminea. Next base: position 10,067,294 of record JAVUPR010000266.1, on the reverse strand, counting down.
AGCGTCTAGCAACACACCGTGACCCTCAATCATCGGAAGAGTAAAAAGCAATGACTACTACCTTTCATGTGAAGCAGTTACCGTGTAATTTACAATCCTATCGCTATAATTATATCCATACGATCGTATCTCGAGTGTCAATACATTAACGATCGTATCTTATAATCTGGATATCAAGCTCTCTCGGGATAACACATTTACTCCCATTTTGCAAAGATTCTCGGAGCCAGACATTCCTTATAAGAAGGTCATTTCAGATATTCAATCCCAATCATAGGATACGCGATTCCCGGACGACCAATCATGTATACTCCACATGCTTCAATATCATACCCAATCACTACCGCATGATCGCCCCGTGGCTGGGGGAAATCTCAATAGTGTCAAAGCATGACAATCCACACCGTGATGCCATGAAGACTCCGGTCTAAAGGATAATTACACAACCGCCACATAGTGTGACACTTAATGTAAGTGGGTCGATCCTAACGTACGCATTCTCTAATACACGTCCACGTACGGTCCAAGTGTCTCTACACTTCGATAGACGAGATCTATCCCTACCTTCTATAAGATAGAAGACATCCAATACGTGCTTTAGTCGATTATACTATCAATGTCCATTTGACGGACATAGGACTAGAGACATTTAAGTACCAAACTTGTTATAATGATTAGAGATCTCATCAATCATAATCACTATCATGGTTTCTCTATCACAGATTGATACTAGGGACGTTACGATATACATGTACAACAAATAATATTAAGATAAACAATATATAATAACATAAGTGCTTTTAATAATCATAATAAAGATATTACATGAACTAAATAGACCGTAATTGACCCGACCCGGTCGGATCCGGTCCGACCCGATTGGGTTTAGGACACCTTTCCAACAGGTTAATGGTAAATAATGATAAGATGTATTGAAAAAGGTTTACGGAAATAATCCCGCTTCATTACGGATAGTCTATGGAGGGTTAGTCTGTATGTAATGATTATATCAATTGACACTTATCGACTCGACGGATTGAGAATAAGTTATACCTATAATCGATAGAGTTCAGTTTCGGATTTATGGTGGCGTAATTCCGGAATTAATAAGTTGAGTAGAAATATTCTGTTCGATGAATATTTTATTCAATTTATTGTAGCTACTGGTTATAGGTCCATGGTCACCGGATTGGCTCATAACACGCGTGTGTTTTCTCGTTTTGTGGAACCTCGAAAATAAATTAAATAGTTGGTCTATTTAATGAATATACAATATTATTTATTTGGTAAATAATATGTAAAATAGAAAAGATATTTTCTATTAAAATAATGGCAAAAGTGGCGCATCCTTTTGTGAGAAAATTAGGAAAAGAATTTTTTCTAGATTATGTCACATGTGTAATTAATTAATTATTTATTTGTTAGATAATTAATGGAAAAAGATAAGAGATTGATTTTTTGGGAATTATCTCTTATCTTATGGCAAATATTTTTTTCCTTATGGGAATAGGTAATTGTGGTGTGAAAATGATAACTCTTTGACTAGTTATTTTCCTATATAAAGAGAGTTCCTCCCAAAACAATTTACATTACAATTTGCGCCACTTTTCACCAAAATAGAAGAGAAAAATTAATTTCTTGTTCTAGTCATTAAGAGAAGAAAAACCTAGGGTTTTTTCTTGTGCATATTCGAGGAGGTTCTACGGCGAGGATCGACGTCCACCAGTCGTTGCTATGAGATACAATCCGGAAGACTGCGGCTTCTCCCCTTTGGTCGACTGCATCTTCCTCCTCTCCGTTTGGGTAAATCTTTAACCTTCTCATAGTTACGTTAATTATTTATGTGGTTCATATTGTGGTAAAATCGCATGCGAATTTATTCATAGCTTCCATTGTGCATGATCGAGCGTCTCGATCGGTGTTGTGAATCAGATCTGACGATCCAATTATGGATCGGATCCGGATTCGGGTTTCTATATATCTAGCAACACCAACTTTGGGGTGTGAGGGCCGAGAAGAACTCCCTTCAAATATCTCTTGGAACAATAATCGCCCAGACAAGGTGAGGCCCGGCACAATCTCGTAGGGCGTGGTGGAATTGTCGCCCAGACAATGTGAGGCCCGGCACAATCTCGTAGAGCGTGGAGGGTGGATTCCACATCATGCATACAAAGGGGGCACTCGTAGAAGGTGGTAATATATTTGATGAATGCCATTAGGGAGTCACGGTTGACGTGCCAAATGAGGAAGTTATATCGCGTAGGACCTTTCAGACGCCAAATTGAGAGCCACGTGGAGGAAGCCTGATTTTCTGTTGTTCCCTGAAGCCAACTGTAAACCCACAAGGATGAGTCATCGGTGAGGAGCTGCCATGTCAGCTTTCCTAGCAAGGCATTATTCTTTACTTCCGTGTCCTTAAATCCAAGCCCCCCAAGGCTCTTAAGTTGACAGAGTTTATGCCATGCAATGGAATGAATTTTGCGTTGTCTATCCTCTTCGTCCCAGAAGAATTGCCTACAGATTTCATCAATTTCTCACGTGATGCCTTTGGCGGTTGTAGTTTGCATCACATAGTTGGGTTACTTGGGTAGGGTCGAGAGAGAACTCTTGATCAAAATAATCTTGCCCGCTTTTGTGAGAGCTTTCATATTTCACACACATAGTTTCTTCCTCATCTTTTCGATGATAAAATTGTAAGAATCGTTTCTTCGATGAGAGTCCAATATATTTTTCAAAGTCGTTAGTATGCACCATATTTAGTTTCTGACCGATAATATGCCTCTGTTGGGGTGAGACATTTTTTGAGACTATGAAATTTGATTTTTCCATGCTTATACGTTGCCTTGAAAATTTACAAAAATTATCGAGTACCTTTTGAATATTTTCAGCCTGGCTTTCAGAGGCTTCTACGAAAAGAAAGAGATCATTTGTAAAAAAAGATGTGAGATTGAGCAGGTTCATCTTTTTTCAGGCGAACATGCTTCCAATTTCCGCAGCGGATTAAATCATCAATGAGTTGGCTCATACATTCCATACATAGAACAAAGAGGTAATGATGTGATCGAAGATGAGACGTTTTGGCTTGGAGTCCATTTATGTTATCATTTATCCCACATCGTTTCCATAGCAGATTTCATTAAAATTTTATTATCATTTATTAATAGGTTTTTTTATTTTTGTCCCACATCGGTTATGCGTAGTTTTATTTCTTTCATTATAGCCTATAAAAGGCTTTAGTTGTACTCTTTTTTATTCAGAAATTTTTTGATATAAATATATTATATTTGAAGCTTTTAAGCTTTGGTGAGTTTTCTCACGTTGGTGTTTGGTGGATTCCAACACCGGTGTTAATTTGGTGGATTCCAAACGGGACTTATCAAGGTTGTGAGCGAGCCTTGTGTGTGTCCATTATACCAAGGTTTTTGGTTACATGTTAGCCAAGGGTCGCGGAGCTCGTTTATTGGTGCCTTCAGTCAAGTCCTCGGGCATTTTCGGATCTGATTCGGTCACGGATCACATCAGGTAAGGTGCAAGAGGGTTACCTTGTCTAAGACCTCTCTCTGGGGTGATAAGGTCAAGTTTATTATCGTTCCAAATGATAGTCAGCTTAGAAGTCGATAGATTGTCCATGCAGAATGAGGTGTGAAATCTTGTCTGAGAAGCCCATAGCATTCCGAATTGCCTGTATAAAATCCAGTCCACTTTGTCGTAGGCTTTTTTTTAAGTCGGTTATGATCATCATTAAGCCTTTTTCCTATTTTTTCGAAAGCTATGCAAGGTTTATTGGGCTATCACAATATTACCCTTACTACTTCCTTGAAGAATGAATGCATTTTGAGTGTTGCTTATCAGGCTGTTCAACACAAGTCGCAATCTGTTGGTCAAAACATTCGAGATGATCTTGGTTGTCACGTTTGTCAAGGCAATGGGGCGGAAATGTGTGGGTTTCTCTAGGGGATATTTTTCGGAATTAAGAAGATGAGGGTTTCATTATGTTCCACCGAAAACCAGCCATTAGAGAAGGCATTGGAGACAAAATGAAAAATAGAGGAACCGACTTGAGGCCAACACTTTTTCAAGAACACAACTGGAATTCCATCCGGTCCCGGAGTTTTGTAAGAGCCCATTTGGAAGAGAGCTTGTTCAATTTCCAGCTCATTGATGTCTCTATTGAGAAGGTTGACATCGGAGGCGGGTAAAGGCTTAAAGTTTATCACCATATGGGAGTTGTCAATCTCATTGTCTTTGGTATAAAGGGATTTGTATTCATATTCTGAATTTCCTCTTGATTGGAAACCCACGCCTCATTGGAGTGTTTTAAGCTTAAAATCCATCTCTACTATTGTATTTTGATGGATGTGAGATGATAGAAGTGTGTGTTTCTTTCTGGGTGGAGTCTTTTTGATATAAAGGCTTAAAGTTTATCACCAAATGAGAGTTGCATATTCTTTTTGTCTTAAGAGCACTCACGTATGTGTCTTCTAAAAGATTCTTTACTTTGCAGACTTAAAAATCATTTTTCATTGCTTTACAGAATCTTCACAAAGATTCAACTTTATCAGAATCTCTATCATACAATATTAAAATAACCACAAACCATAAAAAATAATAGTTTTTTGCCAAGAAGGACACATTAATAAAAGTATCAGGATTCAAGGAAACACAAATTTAATTAGGACAAAACCTATACAAACTTCCCAAAATACCCTTTAACCTATGTCTCCTTATGCTTCCAACTGCGCCTCCTTCTTCCCTTCCTTCTTCCAATTGCGCCGGTTTCTTTGGCAAGATTTGCAGGCATCGTTGTTGCTGCTGTTGCTATTTGTTTCCGGCAATCCACATCGGCCGGTGGTTGCAGGTCCTTGGTTGCTTCTAATCACTGCTGTGGCGATGGTGGTGATGATGGCTGTTGTTACCACTGTTCCGGCTTGATGGTGGTGGTGACGGTGGCTCGTGGGAGCATGGTAATGATGATGGTGGTGGTGGTGCCCCATGCCGGAGAAGTGGTGGTGGTGAACCATGCTTTATGTAATTAACCGGTCTATACAAAAATAGGATTAACTCTATATATATATTGAAAAGGATGAAGATGAAATCGTTTTCCAAAGACCCTCTTAAATTCGGACACAATCACACTAATACTTGTCGGACTCTTTGCAGAGATTGAGGAACCAGAATTGGGTATAGGATCAGGAAAATAATTGCAAAACGGGAGGCGACTGAAACCTTGGTGTTGTAGAAGAGAGCTCCGATTGATGAATCTGTTTTGTTTTTTTTTTGAATCGGGAACTGGATTTGGCAGGAAATTGTTTTTTGGCCGGAAAAAGTTTACTGTTCATCAAAACTCCTTCTTCTTCTTCCGGCCGGAAATTGGATTTTTGGCCGGTTTTTTTTTTTTTTTTGTTACTATTTGTTTTTGAGAATTTGGGATTTGGGATTCACTACCTGAAACGGTAAATGTTACTATGTGCCGATCAATGTTACGGTATGATGTGGATGAATGATACTGCTTGTTTAGTCTGATCGTGTGCAAAGGTTACTTGATGACTCATGAATTTATGAATGTTCTTGCATCTGGATGAATGTTACTTGATGATTCATTAATGTTACTTGATGATTCATGAATGTTATTGCATCGGATGAATGTTAGTGTGAATGTTACTTGATGATTCATGAATGTTCTTGCATCTGGATGAGTTACTCGATGATTCATGAATGTTCTTGCATCCTGGATGAATGTTCTTGTGAATGTTACTTGATGATTCATGAATATTGTTGCATCCTGGGATGAATGTTACTTGTGAATGGGTATTTTTGTCCAAAAGATTTGTTTTTGTCCTTTATAATCTTTGAAAACGAAAAATGTCCTTCCGTACCCATTTCTGTTAATTTTTGTCCTTATGGCCCCTCCCCCCAAAAAATAAGGCAAGTTTGTGTGGACTCGGTGATAAATATTTTATTGAGACACATAACGAGTTAATAGAAGATTCGTACAATGCAATATTAGTTAAAGACATTGAATATATATATTATATATATATATATATATATACTATATAATATATATATTCAGGAAATATGTTTGAAAATAGTAAATAGATGAATCTGTAAATTTTCTTAATATTTTGATACAGTTGTATAGTAGCTGCATTTGAAAGGTTAGAATCTATAAAATACAAATTTACCTTCTTTTATAGATTCTATGGCAAGTGCTCAAATTCAAGTCTAAAACGATAAAATCTTACATATGAATGAGGACAACGTCAAATTCAATTTTGTTTTGAATATATTTCTCTCTTAAAAAAATGTAAAAGAAAAATGTATTGTTTTTTTTCCCCACATTTTGGAACAACATTATTGCCTTCATGAGAAATTTTATGATACAACAGTTGCAAACGTGTTTGTGCCAAATGACATACTGTATAACCACACATTTATGTTTACTTTAGGGTATGTAGTTAAATAGAGTAGAAATATGTGGTTATAATTATTTATATATACTTTCACAAATTAAGGTGTGTATAGTTAACTAGTGTTGAAATATGTGGTCGTAAAACATGTTATTTGGTATAACCATATTACGGACGTTGTAACATAAATTTTCTCAAATATTTTATTGTTTATTAGCAAAAATAACCATTTTTACCTAATTATTCATGCAATTATGATACACTCAAATTATTATTAGCAATGACTACAAAATTAGGTTACATTGAACATAATTACCCTTAAAATTAGTACATTCGGCTTCATTCTTTGCTCAAATTTTTCTACAACACTTTTTCTCTCCTACACCATTGAAATACTTGAAAAGCCTACATTTATTTTCTCGTGCTCTTGCGGTGCCATTTATATGTCTTTGTATATTAGTCGGGCCACACTTATTATAGACTCGTACTTGAGAATTCGTGTTGAAGTGTTTAATATGTTTTTTTCTTTTTTTTTTTGAAAACATTTAATATGTTAATTAATTATCAACTTTCCAAACAATTTAAGTCTTTTGCAGAGATGTCCAGACGGTAATTATAACATCAACCTTGAACAACTTCTTCACATGTGATTGTTAGGCCACATGTGAAGGCAATAAAATTTGTAGCAACATGTGAACCCCTAATAAGGACATAAACCATAATTAAAACTTTATTGCAGTAATTAGAACAGAAAATTGCTAACAAATACAATCAGTAAACTTGACTATGAAGCTGGAAGTACAAAGACTCTCTATTACACAACATCGTTACATGAGTGACACGCGTATAAAAATACACACATATTGTCTTTTTCTTTTCTTTTTTACAAATGACACTCATCCGACGATCAGATCAGATCATGCTACGTACTGTCAAACTTTTCAAAAGAAAACAACATGGACAGACAAGTTACAAAATGAAATGAAAACAAACTAAGTGACAGATAAACGTAGACATTAGCTTGAAGCTGCAGAGCATGCATTTAGGCCATCCTTGCAATCTTTAGTAAGATCATTAAACGTTTCAATCTGGTTTTTCCCTCTAAGAAAAACTTCGGTATCAACAGATATTCTCATATAATCGTCGAATTCAACAGGGACTCCATTGTTAAGCTTCATAGTATCTTGATACCATTCACTACTCTCATTCCAAAGGTGTCTATATTCATCAAGAAAATGGGTAGTGTATTTATCCTTTAAAGGCTCAAAGAAATTCTTGTCGGCTTCGTTTGTTGCGATATAAAGGTTTCTTCCATCTTCAATCTTACTTGACAATGTTGAAAGCAGAGCTTCAGAGGACGTGTCTGCATCGAGATTAGGCCATAACTCTTTGTTCTTAGCTTTATCACCTCTTTCGATGTGAGCTGCGTCGTAATCCCAGTTCAAGCTTGCTGTAATGGCTGAAACAATGTCCAAAAGGCGTCTTGATTTCCAAACTAGATGCCATGGACGTTGGACAACGGATTCTGTCTCGCCTTCACAAACCCGATACCAGTAATTGTCCGGCTCAACGGATCCGAACTTTCTCATGATCAAAGAATCTTTCACATCAATCAACTTCATAGGAGTGATACGCACGTCTTCGACTAGATGGAGAGTTAATCCATCAGTTTTGTACCATTTGTTCCAATCAGTCCAAAACTGGCTCTGATCGAGCACAGACGCCGACTCCTTCAAATGCTCGAAATCAAAGTAAAACCTGAAATCTTTACCTTCTTCATCTTGATTAGACAGAGTATAGATCTTAGACAAACAGATATTTAGCTCCATTACGAGTGTACGGTTAAGATACTGCGCTTCACCAAGAGCACACATGAAACTCCATAGAAAATGCTTCATATCCTTACACCTATCTCCACCTCCTGAATAAATCAGGTACTTACCTTGACTAAACGATCCCTCGGATTCAACCACGGGAAGCGAATCATTCACTGTTTCACCAACCTGAGGTAAAACAACATCTGTTTGTTTCTCCTTTTCTTTCAGAGGCATTTTCTCAAACACCTTCTGGTTCTCCCTCCTCTTTCTAGCATTCCCTCCTGAATGATAATCCCCAATCTTAACCACACTCAACGTGCAATTCTCAGACCTAGAAATCTTGAAATTCCTATAATCCTTATAAAATGCAGCTGCTTTACCTTCTGTAGGCCTAAATCGCCACGCCATATGACAAGAAAAATCATCATCTCCGCGAACCGGTTTCCCAAATCGATAGAAATGTATATCCTTAAACTTCTCGATTGCAGTTCTCATCAACAAATGGAACACCTCTGTATCAGTACAATCAATTGGGTCATTCAATCTTCCTTCATCACATCCAAGATTGTTAGTATCTTTATCCATCTCCATAACATCCGCCTCCAAATCAATCACATCAGTAATGTTGATAAACGTAGCGAAAGCAGTCTGATTCGTTGTCATGAAATCCTCACCAGTCTTAACGACAGTATCATCAGATTTAAAAGTAGCGTCAGAAGTAGATGTTAAAAAGCTAGTGATCTTTGTAGTAGGATGAAATAAAGGATCTTCAGGTTGATAAGTAGCAGCAATCATAGTGAAAAGCAAAACACCAAAAACAAAAAGAGTGAAACAAAGATTCCCAATAGTTGAAATAGCAATTGGGCCTAAATTTTCTGGCTTGAAACTACCCCAAGATGTACCAGAAACCAACAACTGTGAACGATTCATTGTTCTTTTCAACACTCTTGAAGTGTATTCGGATAACATTGAACCATGGTGCCCTTTTGAAGACATCACTAAAAAGCAAAAAACAAAAACAAAAAACAAGAAAAAAAGAAAAAAAAAAAAAGTGGAGATTCCAACAAAATGAAGAAAAGTGGAAGGCCGGCAAAAGAAAATTTGATGAGGGTAATGGGTTTTTTTTGTTTTGTTACCTTGATTAGTGTGAAGAAATGTTGAGTAATGCTAATGGGGAAGCAGAGTTCATGCAATCAATCGCCATGTGTGCGTGTTTTATGGCTTCCACTATATAAGGCTACGTAAGTGCATGTCCAGAACACTGTCCCGATTTTTCCTTCATTTGTTTAGGCAATATGTGCAGGTAATTAAGTAGGTGATACAGAGGTAGTGACTGGCCTCACACATTGTCAGTTTTTTTTTTTGTTTTTTTTTTAAATTTTTATTTCTATTTATTTTCGATAAATGAATAACCTCGTCAAATGAAAAAATTTCTCTGGTCCCGATTTAAGCAAAAAAAGCTTAAAATAATATTCGATAAATGAAAAACCTCGCTAGACGGATATTTTTTCTGGTCCCGATAGTATTTATTTATCGATGTTATACCGTATACATGAAATTCATTGTAGGTGACCGCCACCGGTACCAAAAGAGTATTCATTACGAGGGTGTAGCAAAACCACTCAGGATCCTCTGCTGTGAAAATGATGTTGTATCTCGTACTGTGTGTGTTAAAATTGAGTTTGACAATTTGTTTTTTTTTTTTACTTTGATGAACTTACCCTTTTACCCCCTCTCCTTTGACCGCAGCACCTGCTGTGTTTTCACGCACAGCAGGGATCCAATCACGCAAAACATAGCAAACAATGTGGGCCAAAGCAAAACATCGAATTGGTTCTTGCAACATCCCACAATGCTTTGAGATTTATTAAGGTCGTTGTGGCAGTAACATTTTTGTTTTTAAAAATACAAATTGTTGTTTCGAAATATATACAAATTGTTGTTGAGGTCAAGGGTTTAAATCTTGGCCGAAACATATGTTCCCTTGAATTTCTTCCACATTTCAAAAACCGAATTCAGCTTAGTGGTAAATGTCAATATTGCACTTCTTCCAACTCCCTCAAAAAATTAAAAATGTTGTATCTAAGACATGTATGGTATCATTTTTTTGTAATTTTTTTTGAAACGATATGGTATCATTTCATTTTTACTGTTTTTCATGCAGTATGAGTGTGAGGTGAAAGAGAGAATATAGATGTATCATGAGTAATACTTAATATGTTTTTTTTTTTTATTTTATAAAAGTTGTATCAATTAGTTTCTCAGGTAAAAATATGGGGCATAAAGGTTTTGATGGTTTTTCTATCACTAATAATTGGTGCATTAGTTTTAAAAATAAAAATAAGAAATTGGTGCATTAAGATTTTACATCAATATTCAATGAACATTGAAGCTTATTCCCTATTCATACTTTGTTTTTTATATCTCATTAAAAAAAAAAAAAAGTAAAGATAGAGGCACAACAAAAATTACACAACGGATGCCACAACATGATCTTCCACCCTTAATTTTGATGGGTCCACATCACAATCAATTAACACTCATCAAAATCAAGGGTAGAAGATCATGTTGTGGCATCCGTTGTGTAATTTTTATTGTGCCTCTATCATTACTCAAAAAAAAATTTGGACCGTCACCGGTTTCGACCTATAAGCATGCATGCAAGCCGCTAGGGAAGGCAATCAGTGGCGAACCAGAAAAAAAATTCGGGGTGGTATTGGTATATAAACTGCAAAACTAAAAAAAATCCGGAAAAAAATAGAAAATGTTGGTAGTGGGATTTAAACTTACAACCTAGAATTATGGAGACTGAAAAGGGTTTGTTCTTAAACCAATAGGATATAAGGTCTTTTGTTCAAAAAAAAAACACATAACATACTAATATTAACAATACTACTAATACAATAATAAAAATTTGGGGGGTTTGAGACCACCCTAGCTATAGGGTGGTTCCGCCCCTGAAGGCAATAAATTGGAAAATGTACTTCATTTATCATTACTTATGGGATGATGACACCTTCTTTATACTAAAAATGGAAAAATGCCAATTAACTCTCGATCCTACGAAATGAATCGAGATGTTAATTAGGTAATCTAGTGATTCAGATATCAAAGCCTCCACATTTCAGTTTAAGATTCAACTGTCATTTAAAGCACACAGCTCTTTACCGTTAGGACATATATCGGGATCTTATTTACTCCATATATACTACTACTAGTAGCAGGATATGTGATTGTTTGTTGACAACATCTTAACTTTAAACAATGGTTGATCGTCTTAATAACATATGTTTGATTCTCTTTTAAAACGTCATTTTAAAGAGTTCTAGATCAGACATTTATCTATAGGTAAAAATCGGACCCTTTGCATCTACCATCCCGAATCGAATTTCGGATATTATAACAAAAAAATATATATAAAATACACACATTTAATTTGACTTTATACTCTTGAGAGAGCTTGAGGAGATTGAAGTCAACTTGTACTCCAACTCACAACTCAGATAAAAAAACATTAGTTTACTCCTCCCAAAACGTAATGGGATCTCTTGTCGATAAAATTTAATTATAAACCTTTGTTTTATTCACTGTCTAATTAGTATATAATATTATTAACCCCCACATGTGTCTTCAGCACTTGAGTCAACTTTTGCTAACCTCATTAATGTCTTTTTTTTTTTTTTTTTTTTTTTTTTTTTTTTTCTGACGGAATTCAAACACTAGTTTTCATGCTAAATTAAATCTCTATTTTATTTATATTTTTCTATATATAAATAATTAATTATGTACCGGTGGATTAGCACATGAGGTTTAATTTTTTTTTTTTTTTTTTTTTTTTGTAGTACTTGTTCAAATCAGTAGAGGGCAGAGTGATAAGGTAGTTGACTTGTTGAGCCGCTTACGGTAGATAGCATAAATCTTTTAAAAAATTTATTTTAGGGATTTCAATATGAAAAAAATATCATTTCATCAAATACTCTATTATTTAATGTAAAGTACAGATTCGGAAAAAAATTTCTTTACATCTACCGCATCCATATAATGTATATTCTTTACTTTATATTTATCGTATTATGTAAAATAGAGAATCTGATGTATTTCATCTTAAATGATTCCGTAAACTAGAAAAACGTGTATTTTTAAACCGTAAAAATAAAAGACTCGTTAAGAGTATATATTGTGATTGCTCTAAAGTATATCTAAATCACTGTGCTAAATGGTAATTGTTTTATCAAAAAGTTAGTATGATGTTGATATTGTTTTTTTTTTTTTTTTTCAATCTCCTCCAGTAATTTATCAAAGAGAAACAGACTTTTCTCACATTTCATACATTACTAGATAATCTTTACAACTTTTGCTTATTTAAGGAAGAAGGTCCGCATGTACCAAACAAGACTGATATACTATGTAGTATGTATGTACTCTCTTCATTTTGTGATACCCAAAAGACCCTTCTAACACGGAGTTATAAGTCTGGGGTAATTCGATGCAGAGGATTTTATTAAACGAACGGTTAGCGTACGAGATTCCGAGCTTCCGATACGTTCGTTCTAATAGGAATTCTATGCATCAGAATTGCCATAAGTCTAAATCAATAGACAAGACATCATAAATCAGTACGGATCAATGTACCCTCTCCCTCTCTCTCTCTCATTGTAGAGGATCCGAATTCCTCGAAACATTTTGCGTTTTTAACCGGTATACATCTAAAGTTGGCAGTAAAGATCAGGATATGTTCAAAGAAACAAAAATGACAGATATACAAAACTCTCACGGTCAATCACACAAATCATATTGATATCAATTGGATTGCTTTTATATAAGCTTTTTGTAAATCAATCTCTACATACCTATCATTGAAGTTGAAGAAAATGGGTGACAACATTTCAAGAAATTATAAAATCAGGTCACTGTAGGCCTTCTTATTTTTTGTCAAATCGAAACAGACCTGACATTTTTTTAAATGCCGCATTAAAATTGTTAGAAAGAGCCCGTGCAACCTTTTCGCATGCCTACTTATTTTATGTCAGATCGAAACAGACCTGACATTTTTTTTAAATGCCGCATTAAAATTGTTAGAAAGAGCGCGTGCAACCTTTTCGCATGCCTGCGTGCAAATATCTACCATTTATATATATATATATATATATATATATATATATATATATATATATATATATTTTTTTTTTTTTTTTTTTTTTTACTTTGCTCCACTTACGTTGCATTCCCCCTTTCCATTGTATTTTCTCAAGGATCCGTAGGAAAATACGAGGCTGTTTTTTTGGCGGTTACATTCCAACGGACTCCGTTACAATTTGAACGGGTCCGTTAGAAAACGCGGGACTTAAAAAGAAATATCAGGTCTGACCCGACCTGAAATGAAATAAAGGGATGTACATTGACCAGAAAATACAATTTCTCCAACATTTCGATATCTCATGTCTCAGACCAAAAATTAAACCCATCCACGACATTTCATCTTAAATAGCAATATACCATTTTCACAACTCATTAAAAAGATTTTTAAAAAAAATGTCATTTCGTTTAAATCTCCAAGTCAGTCAACTAGCTAAAATAGCCACTTCTTCATAAGAAAACTTGCACTTAAAGGCATCCATTCTGCTTTCCAAATCCAACTACAAGGGAAATCCCGTGTCCTTTTTTTTTGTCTTTCTATCCAGCCAAAAAAAAAAAAAAAAAAAAAAAAAACACGTGCACAAAGCAGAAACTTTCTTACAGGGCATGATTAGTGTTGTTAAAGATGTACAACACCCCTTTCAAGGTCGCAAAAATCACCTCAGGGATTCAGTAGGAAGCGTGCACCCCCTTCTTCCTAGCAAAATCTAACTCGGGAACATTAATTTGTACAGTTTCACCTTCATATATATATATATATGTTCTCGAATAATATTCATTACCTGTTAAATCCGAATCATCGGGAGAGCTGAGCTGTAAACGGTTGGTTAAAAATGGTCAAACGGATGAAACCTCAGAAGCAGTATCAGTACAAGAAGATGCACTTATCTGTATATGGCTCATACTAAGTTCCATGTTCCTGTGCACCATGTCCTTGAACAATCTCTTAGCTTTATCATTACCGTCCATCTGTGTAGCAAAATCACAAACTATTCTCTCAATCACAGAAGATGAAACCCGCTTCTCTCGAGAAGACGACTCTCTCAGTAAATCCAAAAGCATTCTCGCGTTGTCCTGAGCTTTGGCTGTACCCTCTGCAGTGAGTCTTAAAAGTCCTGGTATCGCTCCTTCATCAAGAATCAGTTCCCTGTATCTATCTCTGCTGCTCCGGCACAATGACAGCAACACCCCAACAGCGTGTTCTGTGCTGACAAGAGAACCGTCTTCAACTGTTTCGACTAGGGTTAAAATCGCGTTCTTGGTATTGGTTATGGCTTCTTTTCCCTCATCTGAATTCGAAAGAATCTCAACAAGTGCTGTAGTTTTTTCAGCTAACTTGGAATATTTCTTGCATTCTTTGAGAAGGCTGATTAGAGGCGGAACTGCAACGGGATCGATGACGAGGATTGGTGGTTCGGCGGTGGTGGAGAGATTATAGAGAGCGGTGACGGCATCAACTTTACTTTGAACACTTCCAGAGGAGAGAATGTGTACAAGATGGGGCCCAACTCCAGCAGCTGCTATTGTGGGGTTGTTGGAAGCGGCGGCTGATAGTGTCAAAATAGCAGCAGTTGCTAATTCTCTTAAATTGGCATTTTGAAGTTTTAGGAGGTCGACAAGAGGTGGAACGGCGCCCGATGTGACGATTTCGATTTTGTTTCTGGTGATGTTTACAGGAAATAGAACACTTAGACAAATGGACAAATTACACTGAGCAATATAATCTGAGAAAGGAAAATAAGATAACTAGGCCTGAGAGAAAAAAATAATTGAAAACCATAACCGAAACAAACCAGAAAACATCTAAAACCATTACCGAAACAAATGAGACTTAGAATTTGTCGGTAACAAACAACATATGATGTCAAAACATGTAGACAACCATAGGGATTTTTTTGTACCCCTTCAGACAACTGGAACTGCTACTATCAATTGAATACAAATGTTTTTTTGTCCGTTTATTTCTTAATTTTCACAATAAGGAGGGTTTTTTTTTTGTTCACTTATTTCAATACATGTGGTATTCGGTTAATTTGGAAGAAATTTGAATAGGAAAGCTTTCTTTTCAAAAGTTAGTGAAGATAAATAATGGAACTTGCAAGCAAGCGTGAAGTTTTCCGAAGAGCAAGGTAAAAAGCTTGAAGTCTATATTTATGGAAATGGGATGGACAAAGAAGCATGCATAATGGAGCACAAGTACACAAAGTCTTTATGCAACACATTAATGAAGATAGTGTCTTTACTACGCTTCACGTAATCTGCTAAGAACGTGCTGAAAAGGTATCAATAGACCATCATTTATTATACATGTTTCAATACAAAGTTACTTTCTTGTCTTGCTTTACAATCATATAGTTAGTAGCTCAGATTCCTTAAACAACTTGCTTTCCTATAAAAGGAATACATTTACTTCATTATCATTTACACTAGTGCAATCATTTAGGCATGAATCCAACTTGAAATTAACAAGCCACCCAAAATATTATAAACTTCTGAAACTCAGCATGAGCTATCGAAGGATCCTCAAATATTACCAATGAAAAAAGAAACTGGCGGAAAAAAAAAACACACTTAAACGTGCATAAGCAGGTGAATCTTACCGATAACAACAAGACACCAAAACTGTGACATAAGTGATCTAATTCAAGCAGTTACAAATTATTACATGCTGCTGGAACTTTCAACAAGATGTATATTAGCTTCATGAGTGGGTCAACTTCTTTCACTGAAATGATATTGCTAAGAATGGGACTCAAACTCGGGTCTTATGAGCATTTTATTTAATAGCAGGTAGTAGGGCATTTACTTTATGTATATTCAACTTTGACTAAGTTACATGCAACATTCTATAATTCCACAACAAGGCCTAAATTACCTTGAATACAGCAGGCTAACATATTGTGACTTACCATGAAGGATATATGATTTGAATATGATACAAAAGAAAATTATAATGCCTCAAGTTAACAAGTAAACATCTGTACTGTGAGAATATGGAAAGAAACAAATCTGATGCCTAGTCAAATGACACCAAAAGGATGAAAGGCTTAAAGGCTCCCCCCCCCCCCCCCCCCCCAAACATGCACACCCACACACACACACAAAAAGAAGCTCAACATGTCTAGACTAGTTACCTTGATCTTTGAAATATGCTTAAAAAACATAAAATATTTGTGTATTTATTAGGTTCCACTTCAAATATTACTTATAAGGTTGATGTGCAAGACTAAAACAAACTCGTTATATCATGATGGAAGCAGAATTCTCACCTCTACATGCTGGTCTGGAAAAGAATAAAGGTAAAAGAAAGGAAAGGAAACAAGTTTCATCCAATTGGATTTCAACAATGAAAACATAGGTCATTTGTGTTGTGAGACCATCTCCAACCCAGTTACTTCAAATTTAGCACCAACCCACATAACAAGTGCAATTTATGCACCAAACTCCATCTGCAACCCATATGCTTCAAGTTTTGCTCTAATTCCACTCAGTCAATTTTAGCTCAGATCTATTAAGCATATTTCAAGAAAAGGGAACCTGTGCTACATGTGATTAAAGAAGCTTAGATTACTCTAATCCAACACAGCCCGTGTTGAATGTGTGTTTACAGCACCATAACAGATCAGCATCTTCTCCGATACACAGGCAAACAAAACACTTAATGTTCATTATCGGTAGCTTTCCTCACTATATCCAAAAACAAAACACTTACTGAAAACATTGAATGTTCAAAAATAAACAATGATGTGTGCCATTAAATTCCAACTGAAACATGATTAAAATTAAATCAACAAAAAAAATAGTAAAAAGTATGCAGCTTAGTTGGTACCTTTCGTTGCGGACAGCGAGATTGAGGAGCGCGAGAAGAGCAGGTTCACGAGCAGCTGGTAGATGAAGCATAGTGACAAGGGGAGAGATGACACCAGCGGCGGCCAATCGAGAACGGATTTTGGAAGATGTTTTGGACTTCCGAACTAATCTCCGTATGTCTTTAGCGGCTTCGATGAGGGAGTCTATATCTGAACTGTTCAATAGCTTCTCAACGACCGCTTGCTCTGCATTTGGCTTCTTGTTCAGTGCAACCTGAAACTGAGCTTCATCGTCCGGTGCTGCGGTTGAAATCGCCGACGATGACTCTTCCATTTTCTCTTGGGTTCTCGTACTTTCCCTCGTCTAGAACAAAGGGATAAATTCCGTAACAAACACAAAAACAAAAAAACAATTAAAAAAAAGAAAATAGTCAATTGGCAATAAATAAACTTTTGTTTTTCTTTTTAAGAAAACCAACATATGTTTTAAGGCAAATCCATCAAAGAGGCGGAGAGTACATCCCTCGTTGTAACACTATATTTAGCAAAAAAGTGCAACGACGTTACCAGTAGTATGTTTCACGAAAGCAAACTGACAAGACGCAAAGGACGTTGAGGCTAAAACACAGTCACGGCTAGACAACCCAAGACAAAGAGAGTCTTCCGAAGAGCGAGACAAGGTCCGAATGGAATATAGACAGTCACTCTCAAAGATCATAGACGGGAAACCCAGCCGATCTGCCTCCGTTAGAGCCAACAAAATCGCACGCATTTCCAATAGCTCCGGAGTATCACCCGGATCAATATGGAAAGAAAAGTCCGCAACAATAAACCCCAACGAATCTCTATAAATCAGCCCAATACCCGAGCCTGCAGCCTTCACAGAAGTATCCGAATTACACTTTCAGGTGCCCAAAGGGCAAAGAGGGACACTCCATGCAACCGGGAGTGGAATCCCAACAGCCACATCCTAAGAACTGGCCATCACCTGAACATACTCCAACGCCGCTGTTACAGAAGCCGAAACAACTCGAGAGGCGTAGATTGGCGTCCCCTCAAAAACCGCGCTACAACGCGCCTTCCAGAGATTCCACAAAGTCATACAGAACTTAAACACCTCCGCCTCCGATAACTGGACCACAAGGCCCCCAAAGAACTCCCGAAACCCAGCTGACTGCCGATCAATCTGGTTGCCAAACGACGATGCTCTCCAAACCGCCATAGCACAGTCACAGTCGAACAAGACATGGCGCATAGACTCCTGCTCCCAACCACATGCAAGACAAACATCATCCCCAAGCTGACGCTTAAGGAGATTCATCACAACTTTTTCTTGTTATAAAACTAATATATATATATATATATATATATATATATATATATATATATATATATATATATATATATATATATATATATATGTAAAGAGAAACAATAACAGTTTTATGGTGGTCCTCGACCATCATATCACATTTATTCCACTAACATATCTTATTAAAACCGAAAAAATATGAGTTAACGAAAAAGAATATATAAAAGTAATCTTTATTTAATCATAAAAGTTCGCAAAACGGAAAAAGCAAAAGCTTGTAAAGTAAGCTACTACATCTTCTAATCCCCACCACACACGCTGATTCACAAGTGGAATACCAATGAAAAATTGTGTGGTCTCCCTCGATCTTTTTCCTAAATTAAGTACTTTCAATAAAAAATATATAAGATTGAGGTCGAAGCCACGACACTTATCCTCATTTAAAGTTTGCTTCCAAATTTGGTGAGGTCAGTCCCGAAGAGGGTGAAGAAGGGTTTACTCTCCGGAGTTGCATACGACGGATGGCACAATTTGGCGACGAAAAAGCAAATTGCCCACCGAAAGAGAATCATGTCATAATTGCCACAATAAGAAGATATCCTCACTTCCATATTTTGGCCCTCATTCATTAGCTGGAAGTCATTGTAAAGTCCTACATCGGTAAAGTAGTAGAATGCTCATCCCATATAACTGTAAGACATAAAGGTCTTGTCAACTCGGGTTAGCCTTTTAGATCAAACGAGGACAACGGTCTATGCAGTGAATGAATCATTTATAACTCATCTAGCGCAACCGGGTCTGGAGGCGTTACAGTCATATCCACTACTCAAAGGGTATTTACAATCTTCAAAGCTGGACCAAATGATTTCACCATTTGTACCTGAAAGCCGCATTCCAAAAAAAAATCCAACTATACAGATACTTCTACAAGTGTAAGAATCATTTCTCGTAGGTTGGCAAAGAACGTCCCAAGTAATAGATTGACACCTTCCGTTCCCTTCGGTATTGCCCGAAAGAATTGCTGGCGGGATTGTTGACAAGGAGCTCTGAATAAGAATAGTTTTACCTGTCTTAGAGAGAGAGGTTGGATTTCCACGTCGTCGTCGGCTTCTTTTCAATGTTCTAAAACTCGCTAGGCGAAGTCGGTGCGCTACGGGCGCCTAGGCGGCGCCCAGGCGGTTTTTTTTTTTTTTTTTTTTAATAATAATGTTTGTCCCATATAAATCTTACATCATATGATCATAAAACATAAAAATGAAGTAAAAATGTGTCAAAAGATTAAAGAAACGACTAGCCAAAGCCCAAAGTACGAAATCAATGTCAAGTTGTCAACACTCAGTGACTCAAAACAACAAACAAGTCTAAGAGTAAGAAGTCAAGTCAAGACTCTCAAGTTCAATCTTCACATTATAAACAAATTAAATCAAAAAAATACATACAAATTATGAAATTAATCAACTTTCTTTTATTGAAGACTTCAACAAAATGTCAAAAAAAAAAAAAACTCTACTAATTGTAAATTGTTTACTAATTTTCTTAATTTGTTAGTCATTACTCATTACTAGAATCATTAGTCATTATTTACTACCTATTAGGTATTGATTAACAAAAGTAAATAAACAAATTGATAAAATAAAAAAAAAAGGATTAAAATAAAAATAAAAAAAAGAGAGAACCACTCACCTCCGGCGGTGGTCGGACGTCGGACGGGCTGTGTATAGGCCGGTGGAGGTCGGCGGTGAACACCTTGGCCGGCGGCGTGAAGGGGGGAGGGGATCACAATCGAAGAAGAAGAAGAAGAGGGGGGGCAGGCGGCAGCTATGTGTTTTTTTTTTTTTTTTGTTAGAAATGTTTTTTTGTATATATATATATGTCAAGGGGACCCTAATCGCCCAGGTAGCCTAGGCGGCGCCCAGGAGCGCCCAGCAGACCGGATCGTCCAGCAGAGATCGCCTAGGGCATATTCGTGACGCTCGGGGTGCGCCCAACGTCTAGGCGATCGATTTTGTCGATTTTTATAACACTGCTTCTTTTATCATTTTATCAAGGAGATAGCCTTAAGAACTTTTCGTAACTTGGGAATGGATGAGGAGAGCCCCAAGATACTTCCCCATATTGATCGTAGTATGCTGCATCTTAAGCTTCCTCCCTATGCTTTGGCCTAAACCGGCACTAGCATTCTTGGAAACATGGAAGGTAGATATTTGTGTACTAAATTGCTGGCCCGATATATACGACAAGAATCTCCTCCATGATCTGGGCTTCATCAGTCATTTAGCTAAGGATTTGCCAGTAATAAAGAAAAAATAAATAGGGGACAATGAATCTCCTTGACGAATGCCCCTCTCTGAGATGGTTAGATCCAATTTGGGTCCATTCCTTAGGTTGATCCTCCATAATCCCCTGTGCAGTTTCGACTAATTGTCTTCTCTAGTGTCTCGGTTAAGTTGATAACAAAAGTAAATGCTAACAGAGTTGGGGGTGGTTATTAATGAATTGGTTAGTCCCACTCAAAACACCTTCATTCCGGGAGAGTCAGTACACTAGCAACATATTGATAGCCCAAGAGGCTTTACATCACTTTCGACATAAAAAGAGTAAGAAAGGGCATATCGACCTAGAAAAGACGTATGATAGTGTCAGTTGTTTGTTAGTGGAAAAAATCTTGACAGCTCTAAAACTAGTCCACTTGATATAGACCTGAAAGAATACATACTTACCTGTGTAATCTTCTTCTGAAATGCTGTGGTCTATGTTTCTTTGAATAAGTCACTTCAACTTGAGGGTGTTTATGTGGACTCGTTGCAGACTATCACAAAATATTTTTATTCTTTTTTTAGAAGAAAAAAATATTTTGTTCTTATGAAGATCACAGTAATGTGTAAATTACAGATGAAAATTCCGGTTGCCATATCATATTTGTTGCAAGACGAATGTTATCTTAATTAGACTAATGAAGATTTATCACCAATAAAAACATATGATGAAAAAACTTTTTATAATTTTATTTTCTCTTCACATCGAATGCAGAAGATGCTTGATAATCTATCAGGCAACTTCAAGTATACTATTATTTCAATGCAGAAAAAAAGAAACTACGATGTCTGATCAAAAAGGCTCGTAAAGACCTATTGTATGGCCATCAAGACACCTCAATGCCGCCACCTTCCCATGAGTCTCATACTTGATCCGACCATCAAGCTCTGCACCCAAACCCATCAGTTTCGTAACAGTAGCATTTATATCAGTCACTGTAAAGGAGAGAAGTGAAGAGTACTCCTCCTTTCTCGGCATCATCACCATATTACTATCGGGTGTTCCTGTAGTTGTTGTTGTCGTTGTTGGGGCTTGCATGAGGGCAAGCTTGAGAGGGCCAGGATGAAGCTCAAGCTCTGCCCAACGAAGAGTGCAGACACTGATGTTGAATCCTAAACCCTCTGAGTAGAGCTTAGCTGCTTTTGGAACGTCCTTGTGTAACTGCAGAATCCATCTCAATGCAGTCGTCATTTTATTTGGTGCCGGCTGTAGATCAAATCATCAGGTGGCTGTCACTGCCTGTGTGCCTCGAGCAGCAAGTAGCGATGTTGTGGAGTAACTAAATAAGAAGCAATGTTAATATTTAGGCACAAATATATTTCACTTGGACAATGTCAATAATAAACTTCACCGCTTAGGGAAATATCCTATCCTACAATACATACCTACATTTTGGATTGCAATGGTGTTTCTTTTTGCTTTACGGTTAAATCCTATTGTGGTCATCCCTATGAGCATTGCAAGCTTAGGGTATTTATCTAGTTGGCAAGTATAAGGATAAAAAACATGCCCCACATTCGTAAACCTGAACATGAAAACCTATCCAAGAGAATAAATAAATATTCCTCCAAAGTGGCAAGTAAGAAGTTTTTCGCGTCTTAGGGTCACTATATTTTCACATAAAATCTGAAAATGTGACTTCCTGAAAAATATTAACAACAAGCCACGCGCAAGCTTCAAAGAGTGGAAAGTAAAGTATATTAATAATACCTATGTTGCAGACCAAGCTCAAGCACTTGACTAATCATCATTTTTGGATAGAAGAACAACAGCACGAAGTTGCAGCAAAGTGATGTTTCAGGCGTATGAGTTTGTAGTTCAACTAAGATTTATAACAGACACTTTGTAACCAAAGGTTAGTTAGACTGTTAGAGGTAGTCAGACGTAACACGTTTTTCATTGAGCAATATTGTAGCAAGTTTTCAAGAAGAGTACTTCATATATTCAATGGCATCCTTTATGATTCTCTATTTGACTTAACCCAAAGTGTCTGTTCTTATGCATAAAAGTCTAAAGCTTTTCTTGTTTATATCCAGTGTTCAACATTTTTTTTTATTTTTTTTATTTTTTAAGATCAATGTCACTGCATCAACTTTATTCCAAATCATACTCAAACCCAAAAGAAACAGGTAAGTCAATAGTTGGAGAATCAATGACAGAAGATTTTCCAGAACATGGAGCTACAACAGCTTCAGCAACAACATTATCAACTACTACATTGCTAATTAACCTATCTGAAAGATCCACAGCAGGAGCAATAGCAGGTTCACTAGAATGCTTCAATTGAGTATCAAAGGAAAGGGGTAAATTCAATACCTTGGACTAGTGAATAGAAGCATTAGCAGATTCAAAATCAACAAATAGACCCAAACCCAATACCAATTGTCAAATATTTAAGTGTTTTTTATTTTATTTTAAGTGGAATAAATATTTAAGTGTTAAGACATCAAATTCATGTAAGAACATTCAACATTCAACACAAATTGAACACACAATTACACAAATCAATAATTTAAGTTATACTTGTATATTTACTTCTTCCATCGCATAAAAAAAATTAAAAATAATGGAAAACAAGGGCCAAGGGGAAAAAATTACTTGAATTGAACTTGAGAGTTGAAGAACAATTGAAATCCAAACATAAATTATGTCCGGTGACCGGAGGTGTGCGGTGGGGGTCGACCTGGAGCAGTGGAGCCTTAGCGTCTGGCTCTCCCTGCTGCCCTGCGTGTGGACCGGAGAATGAGGTTGGAAGGGGAATTCCGGCGGTAGTTGCAGGTTGCTGGGCTGGGAGTGGGGCGGCAGGCTCTGGCTATGGCTAGGCAAAAGGTTGATTAGAGTACAGGCTGAAAGTTTTGGCTGCAATGAAGGGAAAAAAACAAGGGGAAATTATCCAGAAGAGTCGATCTCAAACTTTTCTTCCCCTTATAAGCTTCTCAAAAAATGGGTTTTAAAAAATAAATAAATAAATGAGAAAAATTTCCTAATGACATAAATGCCCCCCATTTATACTACTCATCCATTCCATTACTCATCCTCCATTTACCTCGACATTTTTTTTCATCCCCTGCATCTGGTCGCTCCTCTCGTCCTCTCTTCCTCTCTTCTCCGATTTCAACAGAAGTAGAGCTAGTAGCACTCGGCTTCTCTCACTCCCAGTAAAAATATTTCAGACCACTCTATTTTGGCCGCGATAACATACCGCCTTGGTAAGCTCATTGATGTAGGGTTAAACTGTTGCTATTCAATTACAATACTTGATAATTAGTATTCAATTCGGTGAAATTTGGGTTTCAATTATTCTTTTAGTATTCAACAATCTAATTTTACTTTAATATGAATGCATGATGTTTTTATGCATCGGGGGCCCTTTTTTTTTTTTCTCTGTTCAGCTTTTTTCCTTTAAATTGTTGCATTTTTTTGTTGTTATTAAAGACTAATTTTGCTGGGTCGTAGGAACAAAGGAAAATAAATGTAGTTGGAGAAATGGGAAGCATGTTGTTTCATTGTAGATGGAAGAAGCTATGTATGTTATATGTTCATATTCTTGTGTGTATGCTGTTATTGTTATTTGAAGTAGAATATTGTTTAAAAGTTGCTCAAGGAGCTAGTTCCACAGTTAATTTTCTTTGCAGGATTTATACTTCGATGGTTGGTATATTATTCCGGTCTTGTAGCAAATTTTATCGTGGCTGCAGGTATGTGTGGGTTGTCAGCGTCCTTTTTTGTTAATTATTATGCGATTTTTCTTTTTCAGGCAACGAGCGAAAATATCCCCACTAATGTGATAAAGCAACTTGCTAAGGAACTGAAAAATCTTAATGAGACTCCTCCTGAGGGCATTTAAGTGGTTGTAGATGACAATAACTTTTCTATCATATTTGCTAATATTGAAGGCCCAGGTAGTCTGCTCTTCTTGCCATTTTCTTTGCCTTACCAGCAATTTATACTTCTCATCCAACAAACCTTGCAGCTGGAACTCCATATGAAAATGGTGTTTTTCATATGAAACTGATATTGTCTCATGACTTTCCACATTCTCCCCCTAAAGGTTAGTCTACTTTGTATGCGAGGATCCATATCAGGCATTGTTTCTTTCTTGCTGTCAATCCTGTCATGCTTCACTTTATTTGGAACTTCTGTTTTCTGCTTGGTCTACCAGGTTGTTATGATTAAACTATCCCTTTTGAGTTTTGACTAGGTTATTTAGTCGTTTCGGGCTTGCAAAAAAAAATTATAATCAAATTTTCACCAGGCGTTGTAGCTACAGCTGATGTTTTTGAGGCATGCACTGATATGAACATTGTTTTGATGGTTGGTGACGTGATGTCCAAAAATGTTTCTATTTACAAGTCCCAAGTATCTGCTCTCGAGCAGCATGTTGTCCCTAAGTGCACTGTGACCACCTCCTTATTGGTTTTGGCAAATGCAACCTTATGTGAAAACCTTGTTGAAGCATATTTGCTTTACTAGCAGTTTTATGAAATTTATCAAGTTGATGAGAACTTTTGTGCCTATTGAAAATTTATCAAGTTGATGAGAAGTTTTGTGAAAAGTAATCTAGTTTTTCGTGCCTATGTTAGCTAAAAATTTATTAACTTGATGATAAGTTTCATGAAAACCTGTCGAGTCTTTTGTGCCTATATTAGCTGAAAAATTTTCAAGTTGATGAGAAGTTTTATGAAACTTTATCATGTATTTTGTGCCTTTGTTAGCTGAGAATGGTTGTTTTGTTAGTGTAAATAGGTGATTGACTAATTATTAATCATTTTGGCCTAAATTTTTTTTATTAGAATGTTCAAGATTGAGAAATGTTTGAGATGCCCAAGTTTGTACATCTTTCATTTCTAGGGTGTTGTTAGTCGTACTTGACTTTCGATGCTTTGATTGATACTTCACCTGTAAAAATGGAGAATGGTCTATTTTCCGAGGTGAAAATACTTACATTCATACTTTCTCATGCCATTATTATCTCTCATCCGAATTCTTATTTAGCTTCTTATAGTATCTAGATTTTTTAATGACGTATTAATATGTGTATCATTTTGATTTCGTCAGGGACCATAATTGATGAGTTATCTAGGAAGAAGCTGGATATAACAGCCGAAGAAATTTCGGAGGAAAAAACATTGGCATATTCGTGTCTTTCTGAAACAGTTGAGTTAACGACTCCAAAAGTTATCATCGTTACCTTGTTCTGCTAGAGGGATGATTAGGATTGCAAAGAAGAAGTTACCTTCAAATGTTGTGAAAATTGAGGACCGTCGTAGTTTAGTTAGCAGTGATTCAAATGATGCTAATGAAAGCATCTGTTTATCATAGCAGTGGATGTGGTTTTTAACGTGTGCAACTTTTAGTTTTATTACACTTTCTTGCCCTACCATTTAATTTTACAAGCTTGTTCTGCAGCCAAGCTGAAATTCCCAGCATGTTTAACAGCTAAGACCATATGGATGTTGCTATAAACCACATGAGGAAATGTTACCACGAGTCACTGATCATCAAACTCAATGCACAATTATCAATACAGTATAGAATATAGATAGTGTGTATATTTGGCAATATCTCGTTCACTATCATCATCATTGACTTTGATGGTCTATAACCATCATAAAATTTGTCATGCCACACGTCACCTCAAATTGGTGTCTGAAATAGCAATTAATTATATAAAATTAAATTTCAAAAACCAGAAACATTAATATTTAATGTATAGAGATGGATGGAACATGAGGTTAATTTTCTAGTAAATCGACTCTGTTGGATTATAACTCATTGTGAGTCTTGAATATTTCTCGACTATGAATACATTTTTTTTCTAGAAAAAAAACTTGAAACGAGATGCAATCCCCTCACAATGGCCAAAAACTAAACAAGGAACACAAAAGAAATCTGCAATCCCAGCATCCTTCAAAATCCCTAGCAGAGTTAAAATACCATCCAAAAGCAGGTAAAAATTGGAGCAAACCATCAGCGGCAACAAATGAACTCTTCTTGAAGCACATTTTGAGCCTGATCTGCAAAGTAATAGAGGACAACAGCACCAGCATTTGCACATAAATTGAAGCTGAGAAAAGAGTACTATAATTAGCACATGTTTGCACTCTTCATAGTCAGTGCTTCCAAAAATTGCAGCAGCTAAAGCCAAACCAAACTTGCACCCAAGTCAAAGAAGCCCAGAACTATAGTGAAGGCTGTTGTATCCATCCAATGCAGCTGAGACTTAGAAGCACACCAGCAGAATTCTTGCAAACTTTTGCAGGAGGCACCATCCTTTGAACAGCTAGAAAAATCTTCATATAGCAGTAGCAGCAGGTAACTTGATTAGCCCCTGAATACTACAGACAAGATTCACAGGATTATCGAATGTATTTCCAACACAAAAGCCGTTTCCAAACACTAAGGTTCATACCTAACAACATTAAATACAAAATGCGCAATGATACAACATACGATTGTCCACCATTTTGTTTTCAAGTGTTTTGTTCTTCCTCTTTAAGTTCTGAATTTCGTCCTCCAAAAATAGCTCCTCTTGCATAACTCCTCATAGTCGATCTAAATGTGCGCAATTTTATCCTTCGTTTTACGGATATAATGCCTTTCATCGTTCTCTTTTTTATCTCAGGCCGCCAACGACATTGAAAAGGTGAAGAGTTTGAAAGCATTCATAATTTGTAACAATGCCCTGCAAATGATAAAATGATTGAGTAGCCAACTGGAAACCTAGACCCTTAACCATGCCCACAGCCTAACCAATGATTTATAAGTGGAGCAGCGGATGAGTAATAAGCAAATAATGGATATTATGCAAATGAGTTCAGAAACCAAATCAACTAATAAATAATCCTTATTATATAGCAAGTCCAATTGAAAAACAAAACAAAACAAAACAAACAGCCATGTGTTTCAGGAACAATTTCGGTGTTTTTTTTGTCGGTGGCTATATCATCTTTGTAATCACAAGTGCTCAAGACACACATATTTGGTAACATGATATCTGAATCTGAATTTGTCCTAGCATGGCAATCCAAGATACCATCAACTAGGGTATGCTTTGGCAGGTGCAGGTTGCCTGAGAGCATTAATCTCATCCTCCCATCTTTTCTTTGCAAAGAGTCTTGCAGCCTCTTTTCTGCAGCTGATTGGCCCTCTTCCCCCTTAGTGACATCATCAACAAAACGGGACATTAGGCCATGAATACCCTCCTGTGAGATTACCACTCTATTCAATTGACCTTCCATAATTTCAGTTCTTGTATCAATAGCGGTAATCCTTGATTGCAGGGTCTCCTCCAGTAGATTGATCATTTTAGTAAGTTTATGATCAGGCATAGCAAGTTGTTGTGCGGCGAAGATAGCTCGGTAGGTTTAGGTGTAGCAAGCAAGGTTGTCAAGTTTCTGATGGATGGAAATAAATTGGTCTTTCAGAAATTTATCTTTTGCAGTATTTCCAACCCTGATGCCCCTCACATCTAGTATCAGATCATTCACAGCATTTTGAGTAGATGTGAAGTTTGAAGCAACTGTGGCGCATGGATTGTCCGTTTTCATTTACCATATTCATCAGTTCTTCAAATCTCTGTTCTTGTCTCTGTCCGGTTGAGTTCTTAACTCGTTGCATATCATTTCTGACAGTTCTTAACTCATTCAAAACTTCAACTGGCACTCCACTGGTCATTCTTCCACCAGTAGTTTCATCAGCAGGCTCCTCCACATTATATTGTGGCCTCTGATTTCTCACAACCATTGCCCAACTCCTATCCAGTTCTAGCAGGGTTAGGTCCTTCATATTCCTCCAGAATAGGATCAATGGCAGGTTCCTCAAAAATAGGTACAAATGTCTGTGGGGGATTAACATCAATATTTTCTTCTTCAGGCATCTGAAATTCCTCATCACTAAAGTCATAGTCCAGCAGCTGCTCATCCTCATTAACAGCAGTCTGCTGACTATCTTTCCCTTTATTGTGCCCGGGACTGATCACACATAGTCCTACGTTGGATCGAGGTTTGGTCATGGCATTTAACGTGCTCAAGACTGATCACAAATAGTCCGACGTTGGATCGAGATTCGGTCAAGGTGTTTAACGTGCTCAGTCCTGATCACATATAATCCGACGTTTGATCGATGTTCCTTCAAGGCATTTACTGTGATCCGGGTTGATCACACATAAGTCGATGTTAGATCAAGGATCGGTCAAGGCGATTATTGTGCTCAGTTGATCACACATAGTCTGACGTTAGATCAAAGATCAGGCGATTACTGTGCTCAGGGATTATCACAAATAGTCTGACGTTAGATCGAGAATCGATCCAGGCGATTACTGTGCTCAGGGCTGATCACACATAGTCTGACGTTAGACCGAGGATGGATCCAGGCGATTACTGTGCTCAGGGCTGATCACACATAGTCTGACGTTAGACCGAGGATCGATCCAAGCGATTCCTGTGCTCAGGGCTGATCACATATAGTCCAACGTTAGATCGAGGATCGGTCCAGACGATTATTGTGCTCATGGTGGATCACACATTGTCTGACGTTAGATCGAGGATCGATCCAGACGATAATTGTGCTCAGGGTGGATCACACATAGTCCGACGTTAGTCCGACGTTAGATCGAGGATCGGTCCATACGATGATTGTGCTCAGGGTGGATCACACATAGTCCGACGCTAGATCGAGGATTGGTCCAGACGATCATTGTGCTCTGGGCGGATCACACATAATCCGATATATATTGTGTGTGTGCGAAAATATATATTATGTTTTATTGTTCGTAGTTGTTTTAATTATAAAGAGATTATGATGCAATTAACTGCGAATAGAGATTTAGTAAAGTAGAGAAAATTTGTGTCAGAGTCTGTAAAGTAGAAAATCCGTTAAGAACATATATATGAGTGTTTTAAGAGTGTAGTGTGAAATGACCACCGCAACAAAAACAAAGCCATTCTCCAAAAATTTCCATGCGATAGGCACCTTATTTTTCCAACAAAGGTATGAAACCAATAGATCGCCAATGATGGGAGTCAACTTTACGTGACTCCGGTGCATTAATTACCCCCATTTATCACACTTTCAGCACAATTTTGGGTAAATTAGACCATTTTCGGGGTGATATCGTGAGCTTATGGCACGGGGAACGAATCCATTACTTTGATGAATTCATACCCCTTTTTGTTGATATTAACCCCATTCCCAAGCACTTTTACCCTCCGGAATTGTTTGGATGTTGTGGTGGTTTATGATATTGAAGGGTATTGGTGTCTCGAGGACCAAAAAGCATGACCGAGGCAAGACGAGGGCCTAAAAAGGAAAAAAAAGTGAAGATTTGGGGAAACCGCAACAAACGCACGTTCCAAATCCCAAAACAATATTCGAGCCAACCGGCCAAACGTCTCCAAAAATTTCCAAGTCCCCGCCCCGAATGACGTTTCAGGCACCGCACGTTTATTTTTTTCCCTTCACCTATAAATACCCCCCTTAGACATTTTCTTGGATATCAAGCTTTTCTTAGCAAAACTCCAACTTAAAAATCAACAACATCTTAGCTTAATCTTTCCATTTCTTACCAGATTTTCATTCGCACTAAGAGACTCTTCTTTAACTTTTTGGAAAAAAAAATAAAATAGTCGAATCAATGAAATTGGGAGTGGGTAGTTCTTTTTATTGTTGTATCTTGCATGTTTCACGTCTTAGAACTTGTTATAACGGATTTGAGCTATATAAGATTCCAACCCATTCCATTTCGAGTCACATTACAACATCTAAATTACAACAACTAAAAGTAGATCAACTAAAAAAAAACTAGCTGATTAGTGACCCAAATATGAGTTCAATATACATTTTATATATCATTCCAAATGTTCCCAAATAAAGATGATACCCCTAAAAAAAACTAGATGATTAGCGGCTCAAATTTGAGTTCAAAATACATTTGATATAGCATTCCAAAATGTTACCAACAACATGGAACATTGAACTTAAAAACAACATATCATATCTAGTCAAGCTTATAAGCTTGTATGGACTTGATTTGATGAAAAAGACGGTAGCACTTCCCAATGACTACCTGGAGGGAAAAAAAACACAATCGCATTACTTTACGTCGATAAATACGAACTTTCAATCAACACATTATCCTTAATATCTACATCAAACAAGCCGAGACTGGAAAAAAAAATTCACTAACTTGCTTCCTTTTTTGGTTCCTCCTCCGCTGGTCTTATCAGCCAAAAAACAAAGTAGACTTTTACCTGTAATATCATTCAACTCACAATCAACACAATTAACATTATAAATAAATAAAATACTTACACGCAATGATCATAATTTATTAACGCAAAAAAAAAAAAACATTTTACAACAAAAACATGTTACCTTTGATTATTCTCAACCTCTATCAAGCTCGGACAAGTTGCATTGTTATGGCCGGGTCTTTTGCAATTCCCACACAATACACGCTTGCGCTTGCGCTTGCGCTTGCGCGTCTCTTCGGCCGATCTTATCCTCTTTGTTTGTGGTCGTCCACTTTGTTTCCTAGGAAGTGGGGGCAAGACCCTCTTAGCAAGCACATCCTCAGGAAATTCACATTCCTCTTCAACCCCACTGGATACACAAATTCAGAGTATGATTGTCTCCAACATGCAGTGGTATAATATGGGCTGCAATAGACGTAACCGTCGTGATCACCACCACGGTACAATATCGCAGCAATCGCATGTATGCATGGGAACTTATCCAAGTCAAATTTCTTACATGTACATTTCCATTCACCCAACTCAACGATGTGGCATGCCGGGCCCTCACGAACATCATATTTAAGTGGGCCAAGTTTCCTAACCTCCAAAGTCGGTGCCTCATTATATCTTGCCATTTTTTCTTCAAATTTTGGTGTGAGATATGTCTGACAATTTTGGGCTGCTTCATGCCTTTCAGCAAACCACTCTTGCAATTTCTCACGGATGCTATCAATCAACCCAACAATAGAAAATGCACGTGCATTGACAAATAAACTGTTTAACGACTCAGCATGGTTTGTGGTCATGATATTGTACCTTAAACCATCAAAGTGTGCTCTAGACCAATAAGGAAATGAATCTTCAACCAAATATTGTCTAACTTCCGGCTTTTTACTGCACAGTGCTTCAATTTTTTTGTTAAATTCATGTGTAGTATACGCCTCTGCATCTCTCATGAACAAACTTGCTATACCAGAACGTGGGAAAGTAGTCTTCAAATTTTTTCGCAAGTGATATATGCAAAATCCATGATGAGCATTATGAAACACCTCGTTAAACCCGTGACTAATGCTTTCGGCACGGTCAGAAAGTATCGCAAGATCCTTAGTGTCGCCAGTTATCGATACTAACTTTTCAAAAAACCAAGTCCATGAGTTATTATTTTCAGAATCAACAACTGCCCACGCAAGCGGGTATATTTGCAAGTTTGCATCTTGACCGGTTGCCACAAGCAGTTTACCTTTGTAACTGGTTTTCAAGTGCGTACCATCGACAGAAATGACTTTTCGAATCGAGGAATTGAATCCACGTATACTTTGTCCAAGTGCCATAAAAAAATATCTGAACCGGTCATCGTTATCTGTATGAATAAACGTCACGGTTCCAGGATTTCTCAACTTCAACATATAATAGTACTTTTCCAATTTTGAATAACTATCGCATGGATTACCTCGAATCAATGACGCAACATGCTTTTTAGCCTTGTATGCCTTTGCATAAGTAATCGTGTATCCAACTTTTTCGCGCATATCATTAATGATATCTTTTGGTTTATAAACACGGTTTGGGTCATTAAATTTTGGAGCAATGTCTTTTCCAATAAACTTGTTAGGGGTGGCATTTGGACCGGGCTAGCCCGACCCGGCCCGGACCCGGCCCGGTTTTTGCAGGCCCTAACCCGGCCCTGAACCCGCCCAGCCCAGCCCGCCCAGCCCGGAATTTTTTTAGGGCCGTGCCCGGTCCTAGCTTCCCCAACCCGTGACCCGCCCGGCCCGGCCCGCAACCCGGCCCGCAACCCAGCCCGCCCGGCCCGGCCCCGAGCCCGCCCGGCCCGCCCGGCCCTCCCCCCCTCTTTTTGAATTTTTTGAATTTTGAATTTCCCCCCCCCCCCCCCACACTTTCCCCCCTCTTTTTGAATTTCCCCCCCCCCACACACTTTCATTCTACACCTATAAATACCCCTCTATATCATTCATTCTCCTCACACCTCTCTCTCTCAAATCTCTATCATTCTCAATATTCTCAATATTCTCAAATTCTCAATATTATTATCTTCATATTATCTTATATAATATTAATTACTACTTACTAGTTTACTAGTAATTGTAATTTACTACTACAATATTAAATTACTCTATCATATATTCATACTATACTCTTTACTCATTTATAAATTTATACTCTTTTATACTCTCTAGTCTTTACTATCTACAAATATGGATAATATTTTTGGACAAGCTTTCGGTGACGAAATTTTTGGTGATATTCCCGTATTCGACTCACAAGATGTACAAGTTTTTTCGAATTCGAGTTACGGTTCGACGCCACAATTTCAACAATTTGGTATGTATCTATCAATTATTTTTGTTTTAATTTGTTTTAATTTATTTTTGTTTATTTTAAATTCGTTTTAATCACCATATTTAATTTGTTAGGTGGCGGTGCCGGTAGTGGTAGTGGTAGTAGTGGTCCTAGTGGTAGTGCCGAAGTACCCTTGGAGGAAACACCAAGTTCTTCCACAGTTCCCGGCGATAAAAAAGAATCGAAATCATTAATTTGGAAATATTTTGAAATTCATGATCTACCACAAAGGGAAGGTGATGACCCTGTTGGAGAAAATAGTGGAATTGAATTAAAGTGAATAAAAATGATTTTATAATCATTTTATTCAGACGACTTTGCAAGCTTAATTTGATTATATTCTTGTATAGAATATATACAATGTTTTGATAATTCGAAAACTACGTAAGTCGTAGATGAATTCGATTTAGAATCATTCAATTCGGAGTACGAGTGAATGAGAAATTAACGCTTGAAGTCGGGTGTTTGAAAGAACTTTTGTTGGAAGTGGAAGTTGAAGAGTATTCAACTAAACTGTGTACCACATTGGAAAAAGAGAGAAATGTTTTCCAGTATATATGTGGGAAGAATGTTATATGTGGTATAAGCTCCTAGAAGAAGGAGAGATAGCGGGTTGGTTTTAGCAGTCAGACGTTCTGCTAAAATGGCCACACGCGCGCGCGCCGCCGCCGCCCGCCCGTGCCCGTGCCCGTGCCCGTGCCCGTGCCCGTGCCCGAGCCCGTTGACCTTGACCTTGGGCTTGGGCTTTGGGGAATGGGCCTGAGGGCCCTAGGCCCAGGCCTGTGTTAAACTTTTTATACAAAGTTAATTGGGCTTGGTCCGGTTCATATACATTCGATTGAGTCAAGATTGAGTTCGGCTCGGTTCGGTTATCCAACATAGTTCGGTTCGGCAAGAATAATTAATGGTTAATTCATTGTCAGTAATCGATGAAACGGCTGTAATAAAGATGAGTTATGGTAATTCATTGCTGTAACTGATGAAACGGCTGTAATTAATTCATTCCAAATTTTAACCCTCTCTCCTATATATAGCCTCCATATGGATTGAAGCTACATACACACATTCGAAATACAACACCAAAAAGCTTCATACATTCATATAGTTCTGAAATAGTTGCATACGAGTTTGAAGAAGAGATTCTGAGCACTAGAAGAGTTCGTTGAAGGTTCGTGTAAGAAGTACCTCTATACGAATCGCAATCCGAGTTATCCCGGGAGACAATTGGTTTTAACCGGGGTACACACCGGACCAAATTTGTCTTAAGGACGAGTGTCCTACTCGTCTCGGAGTTATTGTATCCACCTTTATTTTAGTATATTTCTTTTTTCAATTGTAATTCGTTTTATTTTCAATAAAATTGTTGTTTAATTCGTGTTAATTATTTTAATTGCGTTCGGGCTCCTACAAACTTAAGACAAATTTCGAACCGATGTTCGATTTTAACCCGTGCGTAATCGAAATTTTTTATACGAATTTCTACTCAATTTTTCGAGTTTAGACGAATTAAATAAACTTGTTTTAATCGAATTCGATTCGATCGCTCGGTTCGATCGCCCGGCTCGTTTACTTGATTAATTCGGCTTATTTCGAATTTTCACTCGTTTACCGAACATGTCGCTCTTATTCCGAACGGTTCGCCTACTTCAAAACTTCAGCTCGTTTTATAATTAGTTAAAACTTCCTTTTTGGTATCGATTTCTGGTAAAATCGGTCCACTTCCTTTTTGGTATCGATTTCTGGTAAAATCGGTCCACTTCCTTTTTGGTATCGATTTCTGGTAAAATCGGTCCACTTCCTTTTTGGTATCGATTTCTGGTAAAATCGGTCCACTTCCTTTTTGGTATCGATTTCTGGCAAAATCGGTCCACCTCCTTTTGGTGTTTTCTGGTAAAAACTACCACGTTAAAACAAGATTGAAATACAAACATTGTTGGAGAATCGAGTTGAAACAAACTTGAGCTTGTTCTGACGAGTCAAAACAATCTTCACATTGTTTTCTTTGGGTGAAAAACCTACGTGTTGTATTATCGCTTATCCTTTTCGATAAAAGTTTATCTTCCGTTTGTGAACGAAATGGAATTTTATAATCGATGACTCCTATTGGTGCGCCAATTCAAGGAGAAAGCTCCCGTGTTGCGGGAAGTGAAGTGGTTTTAAAACAGTCAAAATTGAGCCCGACAGAGACCTCGTTGAAGAGACATATGATTGGTGTGTAGACAACGGAGCTACTCAACATATGTGTGCGAACAAATCTTTGTTCGGGGATACCAGGAAATTCAAGAAAATGTTTTCATGGCAAATTTAACAACGTCCGAAATTGTCGGATATGGGAATATCACGTTAAATTTAAAGAATGGAAACTATCTCGGTTATCCGAAATGTTTTGCATGTGCCGGACCTCGGTAGAAATTATATTTCGGTCCTCGCCTAACTCCGTCCGGGTTACAAGTTAGAATTTGTTGCAAACAAATTCACACTTTCTCGAATGGATTGGTAGTTGGCGAAGGCACTCGGTCGATAGATTATTTTTTATGGACCTTCGTATTGTAAAATAAAATTAGAATAATTTTATGTTTACATAAAAGTGATGGTTGGGTATGCAAGAGAAATCTTTTGACTATTGTACCTAAATTAAATGTGCCCGCTGAGGCTAATAAAAAGTGCTTCTACTTTTGTTTACTTGATTGAGTCTTGTACTTTATGGCATAATCGTTTAGGACACGTTAATAATAAATCAATTCAAAGAATGATGAATTTGGATTTATTACCTAAACTTAAAGTTAATGAAACCGCAAAATGCCAAGTCTGTGTTGAAGCTAAAATGACTAAAGCACCGTTTCCATCCGTGGAAAGAAACACAGAACCCTTAGAATTAATTCACACTGATTTGTGTGACTTAAAGTTTGTGCAATCGAGAGGCGGTAAAAAGTATTTTATAACTTTTATCGATGATTGTACAAGGTACTGTTATGTATATTTGCTAAGTAGCAAAGATGAGGCTATCGAGGCATTCAAAAATTATAAGAATGAAGTTGAGAATCAACTTAGCGGACGAATCAAGAAGGTTCGTAGTGATAGAGGTGGAGAGTATGAATCGCCATTTGAAAGAATATGTCTAGATTCGGGAATTATTCATCAAACTACTCGCTCCATATGCACCTCAATCTAACGGAATTGCCGAACGCAAAACCGTACTCGAAAGAGATGATGAATGCTATGTTGATTAGTTCGGGTTACCTCGTAACTTGTGGGGGAGGCCCTTCTCTCCGCCAATAAAATTCTCAACAGATTCCGTCTAAAAAGATGGATAAAACTCCATACGAGATGTGGAAAGGCCACAAACCAAGTTATAAATACTTGAAAGTGTGGGGGTGTTTAGCAAAGGTGGAAGTGCCTAAGCCTAAACAGATTAAGATTGGGCCAAAAACGATAGATTGCATATTTATTGGGTATGCTCATAACAAGATAGTGCATATAGATTTCTTGTGCACAAATCGACAATCCTTATGTGCATGTAAACACAACATGGAGTCAAGAAATGCGGTGTTTTTTGAGGATGTTTTTCCACATAAAGAAAGACACAATGAAGACTCAAATAAGAGAGTACACGAAAATGTGGGGGATAGTACTCCGTAAAACGAGGAAGTGGAACCTCGAAGGAGTAAGAGGGCTAGGACTTCAACGTCTTTTGGGCCGCATTTTCTAACCTACATGGTAGAAAATACTCCAAGGACATATGCCGAGGCTATGTCTAATCCGAAGCACCTTTCGGAAAGAAGCTATTAATAGTGAAATAGATTCTATTATGCAAAATCACACTTGGGAATTGGTTGACATTCCACCGGGAAGTAAAGCACTCGGGTGTAAGTGGATTTTCAAAAAGAAGCTTAAGGCTGATGGATCTATTGATAAGTATAAGGCCAGGTTGATAGCCAAGGGTTATCGACAAAAGGAAGGTCTTGACTTCTTTGATACTTATTCACCGAACGAGAATCACTTCTATAAGGGTTCTTATTGCTCTTCTTTGCGCAGATCCTATAACTTGGAGATCCATCAAATGGATGTTAAAACCGCATTTCTAAATGGTGAATTAGAAGAAGAGATATACATGGAACAACCCGAGGGGTTTGTGGTTCCGGGGCAAGAGCACAAGGTGTGTAGACTCGTTAAGTCTTTGTATGGATCGAAACAGGCACCCAAACAATGGCATCTAAAGTTTGATCAAACTATGCTATCTAATGGGTTTAAAATTAACGAGTGTGACAAATGCGTCTACATCAAACAAACACCTAATGCTTATGTGTTAGTGTGTTTATATGTTGATGATATGCGATTATGGGAAGTACTCATGATATCATCATGAATACCAAAAAGTTGTCGACACGCAATTTTGATATGAAGGATATGGGACAAGCGAGATGTAATTTTGGGGATTAAAATCTCCGAATATCCGAGGGACTAGTATTATCACAAGTCTCACTACATTGAATCCGTTCGAGGAGATTCAATGTTTTTGATGAAAGTCCTATGAAAACACCCATTGACTTAAGTCTTCACTTGGTCAAAAATAAGGGTGAGCCCGTGTCTCGATTGAAATATTCACAGATTATAGGGTGTCTAATGTACATAACCAACCGTACTAGACCGATGTTGCGTGTGCCGTGAACAAACCGAGCAGGTTTACAAGTAATCCCGAGAGGATCATTGGAAAGCGCCGATGAGAGTACTCGTGTACTTGAAATATACAATGAACCCGGGATTACGTTACACAAGATATCCAAGCGGTATTAGAAGGATACTTGTGATGCAAACCGGATTTCGATTCTAAAGAGTCAAAATCCACAACCGGATATATCTTTATGATTGGTGGTGCTTTGCGGTGTCCCGGAAGTCCACAAAGCGGACATGCATATCTCGTTCCACAATGGAAGCCGAGTTTATAGCACCGGACAAAGCCGGGGAAGAAGCGAGTGGCTTCGAAATTTCCTAGAGGACATTCCTTGTTGGACAAAACCGATTGCTCCTATTAGCATACACAGTGATAGTCAATCGGCTATACACCGAGCACAAAATAGTATGTATAATGGTAAGTCTAGACATATACGTCGACGACATAATACCGTTAAACACTTGATCTCTAGTGGTGTGATTTCCATCGATTATGTAAAATCGAAGGAGAATCTTGCGGATCCGCTTACTAAAGGTTTACCTAGAGATCAGATGTCAATTTTGACCCTCGGAATGGGACTTAAGCCTATTGAAAGTTAAGTTTTGTAATGGTAACCCTACCATGTTGACTTTGGAGATCCCAAGATCTTGGTTCAAGGGGACAACTAAGTTATGAAGTTGTCGATGAACACTTTCCCATTCCGTGAATAAAAGTGTTGTCGCCGAGAGTGTGAAGGTTAAGTGAAAACTTTTAATGATTCCTATAACTTGATTAAATTCGAGTGGGGTATGGCGAATACTCTTGATAGGAAGTCACCTATGTAAGTGCGAAGTGGGGCCGCTTCTATGAGAATTCGAGGCTAGAATTCTCTAAAGCACTTTCGAAACCAGGTGTGATTCGGGGCCAAAATGAATCCAATCATGAGAACCAAGTACGGTGCTAAGGGAAATATTGTGTGAGTGCTATTGTCCGGTTCTACACTAAAGGCCGAACAGCTTCAAGACTTAAGTTCACCGATTAGCCGAGTAGTTCCGATAGTACTTCACTAGGGCGTTCAAAGCCGAAGCTACCTCTCCCGATGCAATGTTTTTCCGTCGAATCTCTTCGTGTCCGCATTTGCATTAATTTCCATTCATGTGGGGGATTGTTGGAGAAAATAGTGGAATTGAATTAAAGTGAATAAAAATGATTTTATAATCATTTTATTCAGACGACTTTGCAAGCTTAATTTGATTATATTCTTGTATAGAATATATACAATGTTTTGATAATTCTGAAAACTACGTAAGTCGTAGATGAATTCGGATTTAGAATCATTCAATTCGGAGTACGAGTGAATGAGAAATTAACGCTTGAAGTCGGGTGTTTGAAAGAACTTTTGTTGGAAGTGGAAGTTGAAGAGTATTCAACTAAACTGTGTACCACA
This sequence comes from Gentiana straminea, assembly GCA_036785695.1. Taxonomy (NCBI): domain Eukaryota; kingdom Viridiplantae; phylum Streptophyta; class Magnoliopsida; order Gentianales; family Gentianaceae; genus Gentiana; species Gentiana straminea. Next base: position 10,027,800 of record JAVUPR010000266.1, on the reverse strand, counting down.
TTGGAAAAAGAGAGAAATGTTTTCCGAGATATATGTGGGAAGAATGTTATATGTGGTATAAGCTCCTAGAAGAAGGAGAGATAGCGGGTTGGTTTTAGCAGTCAGACGTTCTGCTAAAATGGCCACACGCGCGCGCGCCGCCGCCGCCCGCCCGTGCCCGTGCCCGTGCCCGTGCCCGTGCCCGTTGACCGTTGACCGTTGACCGTTGACCGTTGACCTTGACCTTGGGCTTGGGCTTGGGCTTGGGCTTTGGGCCTGAGGGCCCTAGGCCCAGGCCTGTGTTAAACTTTTTATACAAAGTTAATTGGGCTTGGTCCAGTTCATATACATTCTGATTGAGCTGAAGATTGAGTTCACTCGGTTCGGTTATCCAACATAGTTCGGTTCAAGAATAATTAATGGTTAATTCATTGTCAGAATCGATGAAACGGCCGTAATAAAGATGAGTTATGGTAATTCATTGTCAGAATCGATGAAACGGCCGTAATTAATTCATTCCAAATTTCAAATTTCCTCTCCTATATATAGCCTCCATATGGATTGAAGCTACATACACACATTCGAAATACAACACCAGAAAGCTTCATACATTCATATAGTTCTGAAATAGTTGCATACGAGTTTGAAGAAGAGATTCGAGCACTAGAAGAGTTCGTTGAAGGTTCGTGTAAGAAGTACCTCTATACGAATCGCAATCCGAGTTATCCCGGGAGACAATTGGTTTTAACCGGGGTACACACCGGACCAAATTTGTCTTAAGGACAGAGTGTCCTACTCGTCTCGGAGTTATTGTATCCACCTTTATTTTAGTATATTTCTTTTTTCAATTGTAATTCGTTTTATTTTCAATAAAATTGTTGTTTAATTCGTGTTAATTATTTTAATTGCGTTCGGGCTCCTACAGACCCTAATATTAAAAGAACTAAAACTATTTGTTTAGTGTGCAGGAAGAGAGGAGTCACGAAAGAATTGTCGTGGATTCGGGGTCAAGGCAACGGAACGCAAACTCGGCATCTCAAAAAAGAGCATGGTATACAATACATTGCTAATGAGAAGCGGATAATACAAGATGGCGGTCATGGCACTCAAACCCAACTCAGGGGGTACATGTCTCAAAATCCCGGGGGAGGTATGCCTTTTACTTATGATAGACAAAATATGATTGACCGCATGACTCGTTATATATCAATTGAAGAAAAACCATTTAATCACGCTCGAAAGTCGCGCTTTAGAAGAATTTAATAAAATGTCTTTAAATCCACAATATTCAGGCCGTTTCACGAAAAGTAATTAAAACAACAATGAAAAAACAATATGAAAAAATGAGGAACGAATTAATAGAAATGTTTTCCAACTATAAGGGCCGTGTTTCCTTAACAAGTGATTGTTGGAAATCTCCCCAATATGAGGATTATATTTGTATTACGCACATTGGTGCGATCCCTCATATAACTTACAAAAAAGAATTATTGCTTTTGATCTATTTGACGAGTCTCACGGTTGCTATTAATATATTTAATAGAATTAAACAAACGTTAATAGATTTTAAATTATATAATAAAATTTTGTCAATTTCATTTGATAATGCATCCGCAAACACGGCGTCAATACCATACATGAAAGAACATTTACCATTGTTACTTGAAGGTTCACTTTTACATGTTCGTTGTTGTGCACACATTTTAAATTTGTGCGTCCAAGATGGTTTGTCAAACATATACGAAGTTTTAGAACCAATAAGAACTATTTTAAAATCGTTTAGATACAGTGGCAATGTTAGCCGAAGATTTAAAAATTATTGTTCTCAAAACGGTTTAAGGCCCCGTAAATTTTCATTAGATTGTAAAACTCGGTGGAATTCCACCTACAACATGCTTATAGAGGTTTTAAAATATAAAGATGCAATTAGTACATGTTTTAATGAAGAAATGATAAACAAGGGTAATACTACTCGTATTACTCCGGAACTTTGGCAACTTGCTGAAAAATGTTGCACTCTTTTTGAAAAATTTCATAAAGCAACAAAAGTTTTTTCATTGATTTATGAACCAAATGTACATTCAGTTATAGTAGAATGTTGTCAAATAATGTCTGCTGTAAGTGGTTGTACTTGGTTAACAAATGAATTAAATGCAGTCATTCAATCTATAAAGACTAAATGGCTAGCATATTTAAAAACTTTTCCTCACATATATGGTATTGCCGCTATGCTTGATCCCGGACTTAGAAGAGAAAATTTAACAGATTTATTAATTGCATATTATTCATTTTTAGAAATAACAGATTTTGACGTTGACAAATATGTAACGGAGTGTTATAATATTTTAGTTAAATTATATGATATATATTATGCTGAGAGAAACCCTGACGCTAGTACTAGTGGTCGTCCACCTAAAAGCGATAGATTTGGTGCCTTAGGAAGTATATTAGGTAAAAGTAAAAGTAAATCAACTTCCATAACATCGAACGCAAGATCCGTAATTGATAATTATTTAAACACTGATGATATAATTGACGAAGATAACTTTAATATTTTACAATATTGGCGTAGTAAAGAGACCCACCGGCCCATTTTAACCACAATAGCTAGGGATATACTTGTTATTCCTGCTTCTACTGTTGCGTCCGAGTCTGCATTTAGTTCAGGTAGAAGAATCGTCACCGACTACCGGACGAGTTTGACCGCCGAGTCGGTCAAGATATGTGTCTGCAACAGGGATTGGGAAAGAGCCAATAGACGGACACAAGACATGGAGTTCGAAGAAGATAAAAACGACGAAGAAGATCCGTGGTTAGAATACACAACATCCGGATCAGGATCTCCATCAACGAATGATTATTATGAAGACTAAGCCCAACCATCTACCAATCCATCCAATGACCAAGGTAAGTGACACAGAACTACGTGGGCTTTGATTCTTTTGAGATACGTAGGCACCTAATTATTATAATTTACAAAATCATACTTCCTCCATTCCATTTAATTAAATTACCCCAAGGCCCAAAGTTCTAACTCCCAAACATACTTATTAGTTATTACATTCATACCTCCACCTCCACTCCAACATAGTTACATACTTACTAGTTAGTAGTTACTACCCAAAAGAGCCAAAACTCAAATATACTACCCCCGCAAGTCTCCAACATACTTACATACTAGTTAGTTACTACCAAAAAACTCAATCATCATACCTATTACCTCCACATATTTACTACCCAAATGCCAAAACCCAATTCTACCCCCGATATACTTAGCACTTACTACTTACTAGTTACTACCAAAAATCCAATGGAATTGAGGAAGTAATTTTTGATTATTATAATAATCGGGTCCAAGCCCATTTATTTATATTTTTTTGTTGTAATAATGTAATTTTTTTATGTAAACAATAGTTGTAAAGTTGTAATAATATAATTTATTGTAATAATGTAATTTTTTTATGTAAACAATAGTTGTAAACTTGTAATAATGTATTATGTAAATGTAATTTTTATTTACGATTAATAAAAATATGATCTTTTGATAATATTATATGTTTATGTTTATTATCATTTATTATATTATCTTATAATAAAAAAACGTAAATGTTTGATTATATGTATTAAATACATGTATTATATGTTTATATGTATTATTAAAACATGTATTATGTTTATTATCTTTTTATGTAAATGGTTATTATCATTTTTTTTTTTTAAAGTTATTAACATTTTTTAAATTTGCATAAAAAAATATATAAAAAAAACCCGGACCCGGCCCGACCCGCCCCAAACCCGCCCAAGGGCCAGGGCCGGGGCCCAATAGGACCGGCCCCCGCCCCGGCCCGAAACCCGCCCGGCTCGGCCCGCCCGGCCCGTGTATAGGGCCCGGGCCCCCCATCCCCCCGGCCCGGCCCGCCCCCCCGCCCGGCCCGCGGGTCAGCCCGACCCGGCCCGGAGCCACCCCTAAAACTTGTATGAAAAATGCCTGTGGTCTTTGCGGCGAACATTAAGGGAGCATGAATGCTGATTTTTATAAACTCGAACTTCAAATTTTTCCGAACCAACAGCTAGCTTTGCAGCTCGTAAACGCCACTTGCAGTGTTTCGCCACACACAACACTTCATAAACACTCTTGTTTGAGGTCCTCGTATTGAATCCAAAGTGATACTTCACAGCAAGCGAATGCAACTTATTTACCAAGATATCTTTTGTATCAAATGTGTCTTTCTCATGCAAGTCTTCATTATCCGGTATTCTCATTGTGGCCGCATGATTAATTGAGGAAAATCTTTGAATTGTATTATGAACAACTTTTTGGTTTGATAGAAGTTCGAGGTCATTAAGTTATTCTTCGGAAGAATATCTCCTATCAAACCGGTAACCCCGTCAACGCATTTGTGAGAGAGGTTGTGATCACATTTCAAAGTGAGCAACCTAGAAGCCGCTTGCGTACGGAGACACTACTTCCATCACATACGAGCTCCTCTCGCGTTTTTCAAGCATTTCAAAAAACGATGCAACTTCGTGGTTTGGTGTCTCATTGTTCTCCTCTTGGTTAAGCAATTCTTCTCTTACGTGATCAATCCTATCACGTAATGCGTCATTAACCATGTCCCGATAAGGGTTCACATTCCGTCTTTCTTTGAACATTCATCGGAATGGGAAACTCTTCACCATGACACACCCAATCATAGTAGTTTGCGCAAAACCCATATTTAGTTAAATGTAATCTAACGTCATGTTCGATCGAAAATTTAGTGTTCTTACACTTACTACATGGACACTTCATCATTCCATTATTTGCCCGAAACGAATCTAACTGCTTTGCATGTTTTATGAATTCCTCCACACCATTCACAAATACCGGGTTAAATTTCTTGTTAGCATCCAACCTCTCGTACATCCAACTACGTTCTATTCCTCTTCATTTTCAATCCTACACATCATATCATACAAAATATGAGACTAACAATAGTCTTTGAAGGTTGTCTCAACACTTTTGCAAACTCAGGTTTTACTCAACTTACTATGAAACTAACAACACTTTAACCTAAATTTTTAATTCATGGTCAAAGGTTCGACGTCAAAATAATTCGGAGGCTTTGCCGGATAACAAAGTACCCCCAAGGTACCATTTTCCAAACGGGTAGGAACAAGACCCTTTTCAACAAACCAATTCAACCACATACTTATCATCATTTCAATCCAAATTCAACAAACCAATTCAACCAACATCCGGTTTCTAAACTAAGCATTTTCAACCAACATCCGGCTTTGCACATACTTAAGCATTCAACAAACCAATTCAACCAATTCAACCAACATCCGGCTTTGCACATACTTAAGCATTTTCCTAACTTATCTAACTAATACACATAAGTAAGCATTTTCCTAACTTATAATTACAACACATATATATCTATAAATATATACTACATATGATACACTATATAAAAAAAATAAAAAAAATAACTATAAAAACCGGCAATCCAAGGTGCAAGGAACTACCCCTACCGCGTCTACCTCTACCTCTACCTCTACCTCGACATCTATTTGACACGAAAAATGACGTTTATACTAATCTAAATGCAATTATAATAAAAAGGCGTTTATACTAATTAATAATATGTGCAAGGAAAGCGAGATTTTCTCGTAGATCTCGTAACTACGGGGTTTGCAATACATCCCCAACTATTGAGATTTGCGTAGCACCTCTAACTACACTGACCTCAAGCAATTTCTTTGTTTGCTAAGCCGAGTAACTAAAACACCTTCTTCGGAAACTGTAAAAAAGTGCAGCAAAGTAAGTGGACCTGCCAAAAAAATAAGTTAGGTAAATATAGCCGCACACCGAGTATCATATGTCAATCAAACAAAGGTGGCAGGAATCTAAAGGTGAAACTAAGCTAAGATAAAGTAGATGCACTTGAGATTCCAAAGGTGAAACTAAGCTAAGATAAAGTGATACCAAAATGATGATCATAAATCCCGTAGTCTTATGATTGACTACATTGTTGTTCCACCTCAAAGCATGTAAGCCTCTAGACATTATTAACTTAAAACAACAAGTAAAATACATCAATCATTCGTAAACAGTATCCAAACGGACAGCACCTCCTCGAAAACACAATTGCACCAAATTGCGTTTTCTTTATATGGTTGGAAAGCTCAGAATGCAAGCTACAAAACGCATATTTCAGATCTCATTTTCATCCATCACACATCACACACCATGTCAAACAAAAACGCATCAGATATTGAAAATCTGTTTTACAGCTTTCTGATGTGGTTTTGTGTCGAACTTTTGAGTACCCTATACTACTTGGAATGAGCTGAATTTTTGATGTGTTATATATTGCATATAGGGGTACATTTTTCATTGAGAAACCATTCTGGTTTGAGGCCTGTATAATAGTTAAATGTTGGTCACAAACTGCTTAGTCAAAACTGTCCGGCTGGGAGCTAATTAGGCTGTGTGGTGTTTTTGAATGTCGGGTTGAAGCCCAAACGAGCTGAAAATTTAAGGGATTATAATTCAGAATATTATGAGCATTTTATCTTCTTAGACCAACTGATTTTGAGTTCGTTTTGATAGTAAGAAAGTGAGATAAACATAGGTCAAAATTTCATCAAAAAAATGAACTTTCATCCAAAATCTAACACAAAACAATCAAAACCCCAAACCACCCATCACCAAGCACCAACCGAGCAAACATCACATAGCATCACCACAACCAACATTCTTCTTCTTCTTTCTGAATGGATAAATAGATGGAAGACAGATGTAGTACAGTAATCACTACCAAACTGCAAAATTAAAATCTCCCTCCAATTGCATTTATTTAGTGTTCAATGACTTAAATTTTACAAGGGTTACGATTAAGAGCAAAACATCCGGTTAGGTTAGATCGAATAGATTATTAACTAGTAACCCAAAAACCAACATGGTCACAATCCATATTGCTTTAAAAATCAGGTCCAATAATATAATAAACTGTTAATTTTTATGTTGTTCCAATATACATAACTAGCTATTTCATATCATACCGTGCCCTCTAAAACACATGACTTGTAAATGGACAAATACCCTTCTCATAAAACAAAAAAAAAAAAAAAAATGCAAATCATCAAATAAAAAATGCAAAAGGATTCAAGGACAGCCACAAAGGGTCTCGCCATTTCTTAGACCCTGGTTCTCTAAACTAGGCACGATCTCTAAATCGGTGAAATTTACCACATATATATAATTCATTATGCATTGGAATCGGGTCTGGGGGAGAGGGGGTGGGAGGGGGAGGGAAGAGGTTACCTTGTGAGTGGCTGCGCGGTGGTGGAAGGAGGTGGCGCCGGAAACAGGTTCAGCAGGGGGGGCGGCGGGAGAGAAGAGGGGAGAGAAGAAGAGAAATGAGGAAGAAAAGGGGATTATGCGACTGATATCCGCCGTTTTGCGACGGAATTTAATGTCCGTCGCAAAATAAACCTAATTCCGTCGCAAACATGTAAATTCAGAATAATAAAATAATTAATAAAAATGTATTAAATATTCCGTCGCAAAATAATAAAAATGCCGTCGCAAAAAGGCATTTTGCGACGGAATTTAATTTCCGTCGCAAATTTTATCTAAATTCAGAATAATAAAATAATTTTATAAAATTTTATTGAATAGTCCGTCGCAAAATAATAAAAAGTCCGTCGCAAAATTGCCCGCCAAGTGGAAAAATCGGTCCCGCCAAGTGTCCCGTCGCAAACATTAAAACATCCGTCGCAAACGTAAATTTGCGACGGAAATAAGGTCCGTCGCAAAAACTCCGTCGCAAAACTGCTGTTTTTTTGTAGTGTCAGGGGTTTCAAGTACAACCCTAACATTATCATTGTCATCCAAATTACTTGCATCAAGTGTTTCAAATGCATCACCGATGTCATTCAAGGTATCATCCATATCATTTAAACTTTGAGTTTCAACCGCATCATCATTGTTATTTCTAGTAGACTTATCCCATGCTTGCAAAACAACATCTTCACCCAAAGACGACAATAAACAGTCGGTAACTCCTCTTTCAGGACTTTCTCCACGTATATCAAGGTCAGTGTCTTCCATCACCATTCTACACCCATTTTCATCAATCGCATCATTCCGACTTCCTATAAGCTCATGTTGGTCATTCATATTTTTTCTTCCCAAATCAACTTCAGACATGCTAGTATTAACCACACATCTTGATCGGTTTCCAAATTCTTTTTCCTTCAGCGTAATGCATAGAAATGTTTCATGACAAACTGACATGAAAGACTTCACTTCACGATCACAATCGATGACAATTGGTGCCGTTGGAAAAGACTTTCGAGGGATAGTGAATTTCATCTCCATACTGTACAAATGTGAATCAATTTCCAGCCCTTCTTTCACACTTTCATACAGTTCTAGAAATGAAATTGTTTTCGGAACAATAATTGAACTTGTCTTTTCATTTCCTTCCTTATCATATTTCCATGACCAGAAACCATCAACATTCTTTTCAAAATCACCTGGATAACAAACATGTATCACTTCTAGATCCGCGCTACCCATACTGAATGTAAGGTCGACTTGCTCCTTCAAGTATGCAGGGCCTCAAACAACTAATAAAAAGACGGAAAAAATTGACACATGTTAGTGTGAATCAATAACATTAATAGTTTATAAAAACATAATGTTGATGAGTCAAATGTGTAAACAAAGACATGCTTTTTATAATCTAAATTATATCGATTCTCCCTAATATCACTGCTATTACTAATGATGATGGTGCATAAGCCGTTAAGTTTCTCTATTTGGGTGCCTAAGTTATTAGTCTTATATGATATACCACACCTAAGATCACAGTGAGACAAGGCATCCATAGCTTTCTTCTTTTCTTCAGCTTATTGATGAAATTTTATTTCTATATATACTACATTGCTTGGTTACCTTGATTCACCTCTAACAATAGATGCATATGTCTTCTCAAAAATAAATAGGACCGTGTAAGCTATGCGTTCCAAAATCTTGCTAGATTGGTACAATGACAAATAAGAGGAAGAGACAATAACAACATCACTTGCTCAAAAAAAAAGTTAATAGCAACATGATGCTCACAAAATTAAAAAAGCTAGAAAACAAAGGAAATGAAATACCTTTTTGTCAATGTAATCAGCCGAGAACCTAGCTTGAGATATTGGTAAGGATTAAATGGCATCAAAAGGTTGTTGATTTTTATTATTATTTTATTATTATTATTATTGAAGGTCTGAGATTGTTTTGGGGGAGGGACGGGAGGGAGGCTGAATGGTTGGGGGAACATGGAAATTGGAGGGAAAATTTGGGAGTTGGAGGGAAAGTGCCGGTTGCCTAAGAGATTATTATTAAAAATGAAAAAATTAAAAAGGAGGAAGAGATGAGGGGTACTATCGGGTATGAAATGTGAAAGAATGAGATGCAGCTTATCTCCACAAAAATTATTAGAGTAAGCTTATTTGATAAAAAAAAGTTCGGAAATGCTCATTTAATAAACCCCCCCAAAAAACAAGGGCCAAGAACAAAATAAGATACAAAATGGGATACCAAATGGAAAAAAAAATGATAAAAACAGTTCTCCCCACACACATCGTTTTGCTTAAATTAATACTAATAAAAATAATAATAATAATAAATGGATGTAATCAGGGCAAAAAAATCATGTTGGGAGAGTGATCTGAAAGGTATGCCAAGTGGGGGTTATGATTAATTCTCACACATAGTGGATGTGTGTAGATTAGACCTGGCCGGTTCCGGTTCCAAATCGGGTCGGACCCGCCGGTTCCGGTTCCATAACCGGCGGTTCCACGGTTTCACGGGTCCATGGGTCCACGGAACCGGCGGTTCCACGGTTCCTACCCGGTTTTAGGTTCCATCGGACCCGGTCCGGCCCGGAACCGGCGGTTCGAGGAACCGGACGGAAAACCGGCGGTTGAACCGGCCGGAACCGGCCCGGAGGACCCGAACCGGCGGTTTTCTTTCTTTTTTTTTTTTTTTCCCCTCCTTTTCCTGTTTTTTTTTTTTTTTTTCCTTTTTTTTTCCTTTTCCTTTTCCAAGTTGAATCCAACGTATATATTATTCAAAATTTTTGAATAATATATTTTTTAGGGGGAAGGGGCTACATAGCGAAAAAAAACACATAAATGAGGCTGCAGGACATTTTTATTTTTCAAAATTTGTTATAAAGGACAAAAACAAAATATTTGGACAAAAATACCCCTTGTTACTTTGATGGGAATACAAATAGTAACGGTCGAAAGTAGTAGTAACGACCATAAAATGTCGTAACATCCAATGAAAAGTAGTAACGGTCTAAAAACAAGTAGTAACATCCCTTATTTGTTAAAAAATAAGTAGTAACAGCCCGTAAAATGTCGTAACATCCAATGAAAAGTAGTAACGGTCTAAAAACAAGTAGTAACAGCCCTTATTTGTTAAAAAATAAGTAGTAACGACCCGTAAACGGAATAACGACCCGTAACATTAAAATGTCGTAACATCCATAAACAAGTGGTAACGGCTAAAAAGAAGTAGTAACAACCCGTAAAATGTCGTAAAATCCAATAAACGAGTAGTAACAGCCCATAAAATAGATAAAGTACATCAAAAAATGTAGTAACGTTACAAAATTAATAATAACAACCCTAAACCCAAAAAAATTTACAAAAAAAAAAAACGGGATCCTGCAGTAAAACCCTAAACCATGGCCGCCGGTGCAACCACCTCCAGTCCGTCCATCGTCAAGCAGCAAACCTCCTTCTCCAAGTAGCAAACCTCCTTTTCCAAGCACCAATCGTTCAAATCGTTTAAGCAAACCCATAAATCCAATTCCAAACAGAAACATCCGAATGGGTCTGCTTCAAATTCTTGAATCAAGAAATAAAAATAAAAAAAACAAACAGCCTGCTTCAAATTCTTGAATCAATAGATAATTGACAAATTCTTGAATCGACCTTCCATATTTTTTATACCATAAAATGTTGAAAAATATATCTTTGATAAAAAATATATTAGTAACACTAGTGTCACAACATACTAATATATTACTTTTTACTATAACTTTTTGTAATGGTGTTGCTTAATAAAACAACTTTTATATACATTTTGCCTCGATTCATTAAGATATAAAATCAACTTATATACATAATATTATAAGTATAAATAATCGTAATCACTATATGAAATATAAGTTTAATTTATCAAAGATGTGGGCGGTTTTATATATATATATATATATATTTTTTTTTTAATTTTCGTTTTTTTTTTCCTTTTTCTTTTTCCTTCAAAATTTGCCCAAGATTCCAATTTCCAATTTGACCAACGGTTGGCAACGGATATATATTCGAAATTTTTGATTTTATTTTATTTTATTTTAAAATATCACACACTCATCACACTATAAATACATATTCATTTCATCACTTTTTACCCACAATTCTTTTCTATCTCTCATATTCTAACTCACATATTATAATATTATCTACCATTACAATATATTTCGGATAATGATTTGAAGTTGTTCTGAATAAATTCGTTTACTTTATCACATTCGAAATATATTATTTAAGCAATGTCAATCATTGTCCTGTCGCTTTTCATTATTTTTTTTCGAAAAGAAAATGTTACTGATGAAACTACCGGGGAAGTGAATCATTCAAAATTTAAGGTTGTTTGTAACGTTTGTGAAAAAACGTATCATTACGAGCGTGGAATCGGGCTTGGTTCTTATATGCGACATTTACGAATAAGGCATTCCGAGGAATATGAAAATTATATGCATGATGCGCGGATACGTCGAGACGGGTAGCCGGGTAGGATGTGACATGTAACAACGTCAACATGCACGTTATGAAAAATCGATGTAATATCAATGTTGAATGTTGCTTGTTGTAGTGTTTTGTTGTATTAATTTAGTTTTATCAATGTAACCGTTACGTAGAATAATCGGTATCCATCATTTATGTTTAATTTATCCATCGTTTATTATATATAGATTGGTTGAAATTAAATATTATACAAGCCATGTGTTTTTTTTTAAAACATACTTATGAAATTAAATATTATATATAGTTTAATAACCAATTAGAATTTATTATTAATTTTAACGTAAGTTATACAAATTTTGCAAAAAAAAATTGTTTTTTTGGAACCGTGATTGGAACCGTGATCGGAACCGTAATCGGAACCGTGATCTGAACCGTCTGACCCGGGAACCGTCGAGACCCGGACCCGGACCGGGGAACCGCCAAACCCGCCGGTTCCCGGGAACCGGCGGAACCGGCTAGAAAATGGAACCGACGGTTCCGGTTCCATTTTGGACCCGAAACCGGAGGGTCGTGCCATGGACCCGAACCGGCCCGGAACCGGTCACGTCTAGTGTAGATGTGGCATGGATTGATCACATCTATACACTTGGTATATCTTTAAAATAACTTCTTCACCATAACTCTTCTCGGGCAATAGTGTCTATTTCAACAAAAAAAAAATCATGGTAATAATGTCTTTAAAGATTTTTCTTTTCAGCGGAGTATACACATCATTCCGCCAATGGATATAGGTATTATAATACATTTTTTATATACAATACATGTACGATAGTTCATTTATGCATACAATTTTATCATACACAAATAGTATAAAAATCTATATTCATACGTGTATCTTTTTTTGGAGAAATAATCATTTCTTCGTATTAGGCAATTTATTTTAATTAAATTAAATACATATATTACACAGATTTTTGTCTATTCAAATCATACAGTTTAGTGTTATAGGTGCTATAGACACAATCTTGCAACATGGGAAATACCGTGGAGAGGGAATTTTGATGTGAAGTGACGGGTTAAACGATAAGAAACACACGGTTTAAACGATCAGAATTAAATTGTGGGATTCATATTGAACCGGTATCTCCACACGTGTGGAGACACCACACAAGTATTCTCAATTTTATTGTCATCTCCGTTTTACCCTTGTCTTTCAATTTTCTAAAACACTTAACTCATTTCTCTTATAATAAAAAAGTCGACCGTCGGCGAGGGCTGCGCTTTCCGGCGAATTTTATATTTGCTGATCTTGATTGCGGTGACCTTCACAATACTACTGAAGGTCACCCCATTTATGTAAGAAATTTGTCGCTTGATGCCACTGTTAGACAACTTGAGAAAGAATTGAAGAAATTTGGGTCTATTAAAAGGGAGACCCAATTGTTCCGCAAACGTGATTCTCATGTTTTGTGTAGCTAGACCTGGTGATGTTGTCCTTATTCCCACACCTTACTATCCCGGGTAAATTCAACCTCTCTACCAGAAAATTGCAAAATCGGTCCCCTAACTTATACGAAAGTTGTCTCATTAATTTGTATGTAATCATGTTTGATAGGCATCTTAAATGGAGAACTGGGGTTGAAATAGTGTTAACGGTGATTTTTACGGTTTATATGATTTTATTTCGTAGCAATTTCCTTCGTGTTTTACTGATTTTTATAGAAAATTAGGTGTTTAAGTGAAATATTGAAAGAATGCGTATGGAAATCATTAAAGTGCAAAATCGAGCTAATTACGTGGTTTTATTGGTGTTTTCTATCTATATGTATGATTTTACATTTTGCATGTTTTTGTCGTGTTGTAGGTACAACTTGCACGGCATAGGATGAGCTAAAAAAGATATTCAATTGAAGGTTAGATAGAAGGAGAAAGATGCAAGTGAAACTTGGAATGAAGATTTGGAAAAGCCGAACGAGCGTTCAAAATTATATAGGACGGGCGTCTTGTCGAGCTCGGCCCGACTCGAAGATTTTACAAAGTTTGGACGTGCGTCCAAAGTAGCAAACGGGCGTCCAACCGATCAGATTTGCGTTCAGAAGAAGAGTAAAGGATAGACTTGGAATTATCTTCATTTTATTTTATTAGGGTTTAAGACTTAAACCCTAAGTCGGCTAAGCAGGTTATAAAAGGAGGCATGCAGCAGCACAAGAAAAAGATATACATACACACATACAGCCGCATAAATGGAGAAGAGGACACTCGGTCGACCGAGTGCCCCTGCTCGGTCGACCGAGCCACGTTTTACTTTTTTTTTATTATTATTATTTATTTGGTCTTTCTGGAGATGAGTAGAGGCTGAGGCCAGTTCCGAGCAAGCATGTGAAACCGTTTCTGCAACATCTTGATCTCAACTTTGGGATTGTTTTGTGAGTTTTTATTAAAGTTTGTATCTTTATTATGTTTATGTTTATGTTTATCTTATGCAATTATATCGAGAGATGCTTGCATGTTTGATGTTTGATATTGATGAGAATCGTTATTAAACCCTAGATCACCGTAGTAAAGATTAGATTTTTAACCTAAAAATAACGAGAGTTGTTAGGTTAATTTCTAGGTTGCTAGATTGAGAAATCTTACACCTTGGTTATGGGAGCGTTAATCTTTAAGATTGAGAGATGAAAGATTAATAGGCGAATTATCTACGAGAGTAGGAATTCATACCTTTGATAGGTAAACCATATCTTTATTAAATCTTCACTAAATGATCTAGGGTAGAAATCGAGAGTTGCGGGGCTCTTGAAGCACATTTGGAGGCGAAATCACTAATCAATGTATAATCATCAATTTCATCAACCAATTTCTCGCTCAATCGATATTATCGCTAACCCATTCAAGCGTTCTTGACTCATCGTGCTTCGAAGATGGTTCTTTATTAGCTTCAACTTCGAAAAACTCCGTTCACCAGATGCAACCGTTACCGGAATAGTCAACAATATTCGGTAAACAATCTCCATGTTTACATAACTTAGATCAAATGTTTTCAAGAATTTCAAAATTTGGAGAGGTTCATCCGCTTCTTCGGGCAAAATTTGGAGAGGTTCATCCGCTTATTTTTTTCCCTTTATGACTAGCCTATTTGTCTTCAATATATAAAGCATTTCCCTAATTTTTTTCGAATTATTTTTATCTCGCTACTTTCTTCACGAAGTAACATTTAGTAACATATAAATTGTTTTATTGGGTTGGATATTTTTTTTAAATAATCGGGCCTATATATAAATTTTTTTATTGGGTTAAAGAATCGGGCCTATTTGTTATCAAAATCGAACTTTTTAATATACGATTTTTTTTATAAATCGATCGGATTAACTCTATAAAAAAAATTCGGATAAGCAAAACATGTACCGATTGGGCCTATCGGGATTCATTGGGCCAAGCCGACTGGCTCGCCTAGCTTGTGATAGGGCCGGCCCTGGTTGCGGGATAGGTGGATCAATGCTTGTTCTTCGTTAAAATTAATTGAAATTATCTTTGTGCCTTGTCTTCATTGCTATTTTAGAATTTTATTCTTCTTTTTAGTTATAGAATAGATTTATTTAGTTAGTTTAGGTCCGCAACTATATTTCCTGGCTTTGGATTGACAACCCTCTGTCCAGTTTATTGTTTCTTCGTTTTCGTTTTTAGTTATTTTTCGTGACAACCTTGAGAAAAATTAAGAACTAGACCAACCTCGATTCCTTGTGATTCGACTCCGGTTGTAACTACTATACTACGATCCCTGCACTTGGGGTAAACCGGATTATTTTTTTATTACTTGTTATTTTTCATTAGATAAAATCCGAGACAAATAGTTCCAATAATGTGTACAAGCATGAATGGGTTCAGAAATCAGAATAACAATGTCAGCTTTAGAAGAAGCCTATGAAGAAGCCCAGAAGCAGAATTTAACAGCAAAAGGAATCGTATTACGACATTATATGACGAATTATATTATGTATTTATATTAGTAAGGATAGTTTGGTCATTTTGGATATGAGAGGAAGCACTGGAATTGTACTATAAATATTGTACCTTTCTGTTGATAAATGATATGAAAAATATTTTTCCCTAATCCTTAACATTCTATCGGAGCCAGAGGTCACGAAATCGAACCCTGGTTAGAACATTATTTAAAAAGAAATTGTGCAAGTGTTTGGACAAATTGCCCACACTTGAGGGGGTGTTGGGACAGATTGCCCACACTCTTGAATGAAAATTGTGCAAGTGTTGGACAGATTGCCAATATTTGAGGGGGTGTTGGGATAGATTGCCCACACTCTTGAATGCCTAAAGAAATAAAGTTGCGCCTTTACTGGCACCAATTGGTTTTAGTAAAACGGTAAGCGCTTGATCTTAACATGGGATTTTCTTGAACCAACGGAAATACGCCCTTGACATTATTCATGAAGCATGTTTACTTGGGAGCAAACCAGCCGATTTTCCTGTTGAGCAAAACCACAAGTTAGCTCTTGCCACCGGTGAATTGTTGAGTGATCCTGGGCCCTATCGGCGGTTGATTGTGAGGTTTATTTACCTTGGGGTGACCCGGCCCGACTTGGCTTACTCCCTCCATGTTTTGTCTCAATTCATGCATGCTCCTCGAGTTGATCATTAGGAGGCCGCACTGTGTCTCGTTCGTTATTTGAAGAAACATCTTGGTCATGGTATCTTGTTGCGTTCTGATAGTTCCCTCATTCTAGAGGGTTGGTGTGATTCTGATTGGGCGAGTTGCCCGCTTACTCGGCGTTCTTTGAGCGGATGGTTCGTGTTTCTTGGTCTTTCGCCCATATCTTGGAACTCCAAGAAACAAACTATTGTTTCTCGTTCTTCTGCGGAAGCTGAATATCGGTCTATGGCATCTCTTACATGCGAATTAAAGTGGTTGAAGCAGTTGTTGGCTGACCTTGGGTGCGGCACCCTTCAGGGATACGGCTCTTTTGTGATAGTCAGTCGGCGCTATATATTGCACAGAATCAGGTATTTCACGAACGCACGAAGCACATCGAGGCGGATTGTCATTTCGTGCATGATGCTATTACCGACGGATTGATCCTTCCTTCCTATGTGCCCACGAAGCATCAGTTGGCGGATATATTTACGAAAGCGTTGGGACGTCAGCAGTTTGAGTTCCTATTGTGCAAGCTGGGCGTTCGAGATCTTCATGCTCTACCTTGAGGGGGGGTATTACAACATTATATGACGAATTATATTATGTATTTATATTAGTAAGGATAGTTTGGATAAGAGAGGAAGCCCTTGAATTGTACTATAAATATTGTACATTTCTGTTGATGAATGATATGAAAAATATTTTTCCCCAATCCTTAACAAATCGTGATATCATCAATCCATTGGGCACCACCACAAATCAATAAGAGTTCAATCATCTATACAAGGAACTCACTCTGAGCACTGAACTATATTAAGCTGCTTTGGAGATGAGAGGGTTTTAGATTTCGTTTAGCAAATGGCAGAAGCTGAGATTGGAAAGAGCATTGGAACAATATTTTTTATAAGAGAAAAATGGGTTAGGTGTTTTAGAAAATTGAAAGACAAAGGTAAAACGGAGATAACAATAAAATTGAGAATATTCCGTCGGAATATTCTATAGTATTTGCCTGAATTGTTGATTGAATGTTTGTGATAAACCCCAGGGAGGTAAACAGTATATTAATAAACTACAGGGGGACAAACGCTTCAATAGGCAAACCACGATGGGGTAAAGGGTGTTTACCCCTAATTGTTAATAGGGGTGGCAAATTTCCCGATAATCCCGATCCGTCCCGAATCCCATCCCGAAAAATTCTGCTCCCGAAATTTCGGGATTTTTCCCTACCCGAAAAATGCGACAACGGGATCGGGTATAAAACTCAATCCCGTCGGGTTCCCGATCCCGACCCGAATATATATATATATATATATATATATATATATATATATATATATATATATATATATATATATATAACATTTTTCATCCCGATATAAACATAAACATACTACACTATCTGCTTCTGTCGTTTCTCACTTTCTCTACACCTCTCTTCTGCTCTCTAATATACCAGAGTGTTCTCCTCGTCACAAAAGTCACCCGCCTCCACCGGTCGTCGACTTTGTCGCCGTTAGAGCTGTTAACGATCCGAGCCGAGTATTGGTGGTTCGAACTCGAGCTCGTTTAGCTCATGAGCTCGTTCGAGCTCGTTCGTTTGATAAACGAACAAAAAATTCTATTCGAGCTCGGCTCCTTTAAAAGATGAAATGTTCGAGCTCGTTCGAGCTCGGCTCGTTAGACATATTTTTTTCCTTTTGGCTCGACTTTGGCTCGAATTCGGCTCGAGTTCGATTCGTTAAAATATAAAACATAAAATGCAAATGTAAAAATAATATGTTAGACATTTTTTTTTTCGTGGAAAAAAAAAATGTTAGACATTAAAATTACATATATTACACAACTAAAATTACTATAAAAATATCTAAATATTATATAAATCAAATATATAATATCTATTAGATGAATGAATTATCCTCTTTTGAGTCAGGGTTACTGTAAATTGATGTATTTATATAAGCATGTTCGCGAACATTATATAAGCACGTTCGCGAACATAATCGAACGTTCACGAACCAAGCTTGAGCTCGGCTCGTTAAGCAAACGAGCCTACGGTCATGTTCGAGCTCGGCTCGTTAAGCTAAATGAATAAACGATCACGAACACTAACGAGCCGAACACGAGATTGTTCACGAGCGGCTCTGTTCGTTTAACAGCACTAGTCGCCGTTAACTCATTTTTCCGCCCCCACCTTATGAACTATTATTTGGATCAAGTAATTGTTGTCATTTTTTTATATTAACATGAATATTTTTTAACATCATATATTCGGGACATTCATTTCCGACCCGACGGGATCCCGAATATTCGGGTATCCCAATTGTCGGGACCCGATGCTTTTCGGAAAGAAAAATTAAATCTCGAATATTATCGGGACGAGTTTCGGGTAAGAAGTTTACAGGTCGAGTCCCGACCCGATGCCACCCCTATTTGTTAATGGGAAAGTTCTTGGATAGTAAAAGAATTTATACTGAAATAACTCGTGGGTTGATCGATGCCGTACAATTCAAATCTAAATATTAAATTGTGTAATTCCGATTAACCCACGAATTACTTCAGTCCATATGAAAAGAATATCCGTTCCCTTGTTAATGAAGGTTTTTCGAATTCGTCAAGAGAGTCAAGACTCAAAGTCTCCATTTCCATTGATTTCCACAAATGCTTCAGCAGTGATGTCACCAAATAAATAAAAGTTAAAATAAAAAAAAAAAAAAAAAAAATTTCATGTTTTAGAGATTTCAAAGGGTTCGTTTGAATATGAAAATTATTTCACTTATTCCCTCTCACTAATTCATAGGGTTTGAATTAGATAATTTTTTACTAATTCTTTTATTTCGTAAGGTATGACTAATAGCAGGTTTTGAATTTTAGCAATCAGGGGTTCTCACCAACATCCATTGGCATAATATTCGAATTTAAACTTATATGATCAAACAAACTTTCAATTAAAATCCATTCACTAAATAAGTTTTAATCAAATAATCCATATCCAAATCGACTCAGATTTTGAATGTCAACAGAAAATTTTACATCCACAAACGAATAGTTAATGAGTTAAAAATCATTCTTGAACATCATAAAATTTCATATTCAAGTAGTACTATCACAAAAATAATTATGAATCATTTATATTATGAGATAAAAATAAATATTAATTATCAAAAAGGAAAAGCTCATTCATCAGGCAACGTTATTCTCCTCAATAGAAGTTAGTGAAGGCTGCCAGTGAACAATATTCCGTGATCTCCCTTTCCTCCCGTCGCCTCGCCGCCGATTCGAGCTTTTTCCGGCAACTTCTACCGGGACCGAGCTCTGTTCCGACGAATCAGAACCAGAACCATCCTTCGCATCAACTCCAAAAAAACTCACACCACGATTTCGCGGCTTATTTGTATCATTTTCATTAGACTGATTAATCATAATACCTGATGATCTTTTAACATCGGTATCCTCTGAAAATTCACAGCTAGAAAGGCTATTATCCCCTTCAGATGAGGCAAATAAAATACCGGAATTAATCGCAGTCGGTTTCCTAATTCTCCGTCGGAGTTTCTTCACCGTTTGACGAGGAACAACGAAGTACTTCTGACCTGGAATAAGTATATCCTCCGGCGGAACAACCGCGTCCCATGGCCGCCGGAATACATCAGGCCTAGTTAAAAAAAACGACGGATACTTCTCGATGATCCGCGCCGCCGGAATCGCCATATAATACTGCTCAATTAAGCCGCCGGGATGGATAATCCTCAACGCCGCAGGAGATGTGTCCGGACCTGCAGAAACGGAGGTAAGTTTTTGTGGCATGTTTCTTTTAGAAGTGAGCTTCGGCTTTCCGATGCTAAAAATCTTGTCCAGCATTATTCTTTGTGATTAGCGTCTGTGTGAAAAAGATTTAGTCTGCAAAATAAATGATAATTTGGATTGGATTTTATATGTATTTGATTATGACACGTCGACATTAACAATGGCCTGCAGCAATCACGCGTCACGTAGCTTTTCTTTCAAGAAATAAATTATTGTTATTATTATTATTATTATTAAATATTATAATTAATCACTGTAATATTAGTCCAGGAGAAACGTTAAATTATCTAGAAGATAGAAGGAAAATGCTTAGCATTATTATGGTGTAGTAGAATATTGGAAGTTTGATATTTCAAATAACCAAATATTTATTGAGATAAAAGCCAGACTGTGATTCTTCGACACTAAGTCAATGTTTTGTTACGAGCATTATAGACTTAAGAAAATACACTTTCCAATGTATAAGTCATCTTATTAGTTGTAAGTTAACGTCTTGTTTTCGGATACCGAGTCTTTATAAAAAAAAAAAAAAAACATTTGGCAGGTATAATATTAAATAAATTCAATATTATATATAAGTCTCTACTACGTCGTATCGAGTTTAACAAAACATGAATTAAAAAGACTCGATGAAAACCATAAAATGCTACTAATAATATAAACTCAAAAACACTAAAGACGGAAAGTTTAACTTACAACAACGAATAGTTTACAAATACGATGCCTTAAAGAAAAATGTACAACACTTGTGTTACATCTAGTTTCAAAATAAAAGTACAACAAATATCTTGAATAGACAAACAACAAGGTCTAATACATCATCCATACAGCAGGAAAATAAAAGCACACCAAGTAGCATAGCATCATATGTCGTCATCAAACCCGTATCCAACATTTCGTCTTCTCACCCCAAAAGCATACAAAACAAACATGCAATTGAGGTAAGTACAAATATACTTAGATAAGAGGAAGAAGCTATTGTGAAACTAAGTTTTTCAACGAAAGATTTTCATTATTATTAAGTTGTCTTTATGTGACCGACACAATCCTATGGTTCACTTCATGCTCATCAACATGTCATGACTATTAATTTCTAATCTAACTTATCTTTTTTACATCAGCATTCAAGACCACTACGCATGGTGTATATCCACCATGAGATATCGTTTGCAACCTATATGTGGATCACATCGATAGCCACAGGCTGACCCGGATAATGTACACGTTCGGTGAAGTCCCTCCGTACTTAGGGTCTTGTAAACATACAGAGTTATACATTCACGAAATCCCTCTACTCCTGGTGCACTTGGGCCAGCAGAGTTGTTCACTTTATCCGAACGTCCACACATCGCGATATTAACTTGTGTCTTACCAAGAATAACATGATGTTTAGGCTTTTAACTACACAAGTACATATGTTATTTATTGTTAACTAGTAACCTAAGTGTTTTCAAAGAAGGCTCCCTCATAATTCTATACCCTCACCTAAACCCCTAAACACAGACAATGCCTAGCATATTATACAGACATTGATGAATACTAATTCGTCAAAACACAAGCTAATCATCCTCTTCCGACGGTCCTGAACTTCAACTCTTAGGAAGAATTCATTCGGTGCCGGAATTAAACGCATGAGAAGCTTAATCATGGCTTGTTTATGTTCATTTAATATTATTAGATCAATAAACAACACTCAAAACTAGATTCGGGGCTCAAAACACATAAACCTCCAAAACAACCTTTTTGGCGGGCCCAAGCCTCTTTGGCGTGCGCCAAAACACATCAGGAAGCTTGCAGAACTCTTTGTAAAGGGTTAGCGCGCCAAGCCCTTTCGGCGTGCGCCAAAACTGATACAACATTCTGCTTTGCCTCTGCTGCACTTTCGGCACACGCTAAAACTGCCTGAAACATCTTGTCAACAACCTACTCCCTCTTGGCGCGCGCTAAACCATTTTGGCGCGTGCCAAAACGCCGTAGTTTCCCTAAACATACAGTTTTCTGCACTTTACGACTTCTAACACATCCCGACGTGTTTAACATCCAAATAATCAAAAAAACAACAGAAAAATAAATTTTAAACATGCCATTACATATCATATCACATCCACAACACTTAAGCATGATTTCTAACTACAAATCAACACCAAAACTCAACCCTTACGTCATAAACCGTAATTAAACAATATATAGGAAGAGCCTCTTACTTGTGATTGAGCAATCCAAAGCAAGAACTTCAAGAACGACTGCAACACTTCTTCAAAAACTCAACCAAACCCTATGTTGATCAACAATTAAACTACAATTAATCGTGATCAAGGTCTCTAGGCAAGAGAACTACGAATTAACCCAAACAAAACCATAAAACTTGATCATCTCTTGAAGAATTCAAAACTGAGGCAAAACTAACATTTTCCCAAATTTGATGATCTTGATATCAAACGGAAGCCCTTTTCACGCTGATTCTTTTCCTATAATTGCTTCTAAATCCAACCGATATCTTGTGAGAAATTAGGAGAGTTCTCTTGAAGCCTTTCTTTTTCTCTCAAGTGTTTCAATGTTCGTGCTTTTCTGATAAGTGCTCTTTGTGACAAACTCCCTTGCGTAGTGGGAGATTGGGAGGTTAATTGTAGAATAAAACTTCCTTGGAGTTTATTGCCATTAAGTCCCCTTAATTCCATTAATCATAATTATTTCCATTAATTCCCAATTAATCCTTTTCTTTTCCTTTTATTTAAAATATAAACTTAAAATCCATAAAATAAATAAGCATAATTAATATTCTGAATTTTACAAAATTACACGTCTGCTATTTTCTAAAATTCGGGATATTACATTAGTTTTCACGAAAATTAAGAAAGTGTTGAATGTCGTAAATTTTGAGGTTAAATGTCTAAAACATCTCTTGACTATCATTAATGCTACAAAAGTTGTTAAGTAATGAAAAGATAATAAATTAGTAGAGAAAAAAATATTACTTAGGTTGTAGATTTATAATAAATTCTAAAAATAGATAGAAAAAAATTTACCTACCCGTGGCTTATCATTTAGAGTCTTTACCCTCGTATGCTATGATACACAAATTTTATTATGGTCGGCAAAATCTAAAAATATAGGAGAAAAAACACTTTACCTGCCCGTGGCTTATCATTTAGAGTCTTTACCCTCGTATGCTATGATAATATATGGTTTACTCCCCAATGCTTTGTCAAAAAGCCTTTAATCGAATTTCTGGCCATTTCAATGCATGTTCCGACAAAAGATACTTATAGAATAATGTGTTCCTGATTTACCCTTTTCTTTTTAACATTTCCTATCGACCGGCTGGCTGTCGTCATACATGCAATTCCAAAGAAGAAGGAAAAAAAAAAAAAAAAAAGAAGAAGATAAAAAAAAAGTTCTGCAATTTCAGGGGATTTTGGGCGTATTTTAAGCAAAGAATTTCTATTTGTTTCCTAGGCAAAGAAATGCCTTTGCAATTGGAATTAGTTAGAGGGCAAAATGAATGTATCGGATTAGGTATTCATTTACAGAGCACTTTTTTTCCTGAAAGAACGAAAGATGATACATAAGGAAGGCAAACAAAGGATCAAGATCTAAGGACCCAGCAAGGAAAGGAGCTTTTCCATTGGGTTTCTGATGCAAGCTTAACTCCAAAAGATCGCTAACTTATGAGGTATTTGATCTAGGTTTGTACAAAATTCTACATCTGGTAATCTGCACAATTAATAGCTTGATATCTTCAAAGAGGACTTTGCAAGCCCACCGGGTAATCTGCATCACCATAGATCCCATTAGTAAGGACTTTGCAATCAGTCACAATACAAACATTCTCTCATTCCCTTCCAGAAATCGTTGAACCCTTTTCTTTTTTGGTGAATGGCAAGTGCGACGACAACCAGCGGATGGGAAATGTTAGAAATAAAAGGGCAAATCAGGAAATACATTATTCTATAAGTATCTTTTGGCGGAATATGCGTTGAAATGGCCTGAAATTCGATTAAAGGTTTTTTTTGACAAAGCATAGGAGAGTAATCTGGTAAAGTTGTCTTTTCCCAAAAAAAATATAGAATGATTTATATTTTGGGATGGAGATAATACTACTTTACTTTACTTGGTCAATGAAGTAAAAGCAATACTATCAAATTTAGTTAAATTGAAGTATTGCTGTATTTTAGTTTTTGTTGATAACATTTTGTAAAAAAAATGTTATACAAACACAACATAACCTTTGGTATAATTGTTATGACGTGCAGTTTTTAAAGTTAATTTCTTGTTTTTGAACCAAACAGGTTTGTGTAAATTCTTTTTCCCCTCTCGGAGAAACGTAATAAAATGATCATTTAAACAGTGTATGACATGTTACGTGACATGAATTATATTAGGTCTACCTAACATAATATCTAAACGTTTATTTCTTAACTATTTGTTCTTAATTCAACAAACAAAGATTTGTCAATTCCAATAAAAATATTGTCGCTTATGTATATATCTATTTGAATTTTGTGTCTTACAACGTACAGATGTTGAAGTTCACAATAGAAAGAACAAAAAAGAATGTTTCTTCAAAACTATTTGGTGTAACATAATTGTTTGCACATACAATAGATACCAGCCACACATCCTGTCATATATGGAACTCCTCAACACGTCATAATTTTTTTATTCAAAAAAGTTTATGTGAATTTTTTATACAAAATTTTATCCGTGTCTGATTTAAAATTTAATGTTGAATCAACAGCGTTTAAACACAATTCAATAGTACTGTTGTTGGTGGTTTAATGTAAAATAACAAAGGCGAGATTTTGAAAAGTTTTCAAAAAGTCTAGAATGACGTATGAAACTTATGTGAAAAAGTCTTTATTATATATCATTCTTTGTTTTTGTTTTTATATGGTTAATTGGTGATTTTTTTTTTCGAGTCGCTTTTTAGGGCATTTTTTTTTACAACTTTCAACCATCTCTAGGCCCGGTCGGAAGATTTGTATCCGGCCGGAAGCATAATTAAAGATTGTTATACTTTATTATTTGTTTCCTTTTTTTTTTGTTTTTGATAAAAGATAAAACAACGTCCTTACTCACCTCTTAGCAAGAAAAACCTTAGTTTAATGCATGTGTGAATCGTGATTACTTATTATTACTCACATTCGCATGTAATTCTTGTTGTTTCCGTAGACTTTGATTAATAAAAGATCCTTTAACCAATCAAAAAAAAACAAAAAAATTCAAATACTCTATCCGGTCAAGTCAAACAATCCATTTATTCAATTAATTTTATTCAAATTAGGTTTTTTGCATGCTTTGTTTTTATAAGTATCGAGTGATTATTTCTTTAGTTTTTATAAGAAGAGATCATTATTAATAACAAAGGTAGCAAAACGCGATACATCGAAGTTCTGGGGAGGCAAAAAGAATAACACAACAACAGGAAGCAAAAACAAGCAAACGAGGTCTAACTTCAATCAAACTGTAAACTCCAAGCCAACTTGATAATTGAGATTCTTCACTTTCTTGATCGACTGCGAAATGAGGACATAAATAGGTGGACTGACACTCTTGTCTTGAGTCATGGACCGTCTTATTTCGCCAATACCAGATTATATAAAGTTATAAACAATGTCTCTAAACGCGCGTATATATAATTCCAATCATTCACAGCTGCTTGCTTGTGAACAATGTTATGATCAATCCAAGCTTGTGGGTCGGCAGCTGGGTGAAAGAACTCTTCCCATTTGTTTGAGGGGATCACATCTTGCCATAATTTTCTCGCCCAAGATCAATCCCTTAGAGCATGGATGGGTGTCTTTTTTGTCTTGTTGACATACGAGGCAGGCCAATGTTTTTTAATTTCAATGGCCCGGCCCTTTGAGTTTCCACGGTGCTTCCCACATACCATCAGTGCTCGTATGACCGTCGGATGTACGTTAAAAAATGATACGCTAACACCTCCACCGGAGAAATCCTTCCACAAGTGTTGAATAAAAATATTGCCTTTATCTATTTGAGTTTTGTGTGTTCCCCAAAAAAAAAAAAAAAAAAAAAAAGTTTCGCGTAACAATTTTTTTTAATTTATAAACCGATCTTCATTAAAATGGACATACGTAACACGCCAAACATTTATAAATGTATACATCCCTATCTATGATCTCTCGATAAATGAACCTCTCCTCCATCGAGAAATATCATTCTTCCCGTGCATATCATGGAACACGTAAACACATCATAATTTTTTTCTATTTAAAAAAGTTTATAAAGATTTTACAAAATTTAATGAGGTATGTTTTAAAATTTAATGTTGATACAACGTTTAACCACGATTCAATGTGTAGTTGGTGGTTTACTACGTGCGAAATTTTGAGAAGTTTCTCAAAATGTCGGGTGGAAAAGGACCATATGAAACTCGGGCGGAGAAGTTTTAATTAGTCGTATATCATTCCTTGTTTTTTGTGCTTAATTGGGGATTTTTTTCGAGTTACTTTTTTTTTTTTTGAAGACATTCGAGTTACTTTTTGGACGGCTCTCTTACAACCTTCAACCATCTAATCCTTCTAAAAAAAACCATCTATTTGGCATGATCGGAAGATCTATCTCTAGACGGAAGCATAATTAAAGTTTGTTGTACTTTATTATCCGTTTCCTTTTCCTTTGATAAAAGGCAAGACTGAAGAAAATCAGAATACTATTTTTATTGAATTGATAAAAATACTTACAATGGATCTAACTTATATAATAGACGAATGATAAGAGATAAACCTAAATATTTATTTTAATTACCTAAATATTTATTCAAATATATTTGAATAATTCAAAAAACAAATAAACAATTTGTATCTGTCTTTATCTTTTATTACCCTCCCTCAAATGTTGTCGGGGTTGGAGGCAACGTTTGCTTGTCAACAAAGAATATGATACGGCTTTTCGACACCCACGGCTTGTAGCTCCTGGTTCTTAACTCTATTGGCTTTTAGCATGTGGCTCTTTTTTTTTGTCGAAAAACCTTTTCGATTTTTTTTCTGATGACTGCAACCATGCTTACCATTTGCACCGTCCAATGGAGGGATCTATCTTCATTGTTGAATCTAAATAAATCAATAGAATGGATGCCAAAAGAAATAACATGAGATAAACTTATTTATTTATAAATAAAACTAAAAAATGAAAATTCTTTGAGTAAGCAAATATCTGCTGCATCGCTTGTGTTATGATGAGACGTGGGATAAGGTACAAAAGCTGGTTAAATATTTGTAATCGATGAATGGAAAAATGGGAATTTTTTTTATTTAAGGGACTGCTGGGATGATTTTTTGTGTGTGTGTGTGTGTTTAATGGAAGCTGAATGGGTGGGATTGCATGGGTGATGGAAATGGTCAACATATTGAGGTTATATGTCTGTGGTTGCTATAAAGAAGATATGTATTCCTGGGAAAGAAGTTGAATGGATATAAAAAAAAATCATTGCGTATTGATTTTTTTTTCTCCCGAAAGTGGTGGAGAAGGATCGGGCGAGAGTTCACCAATATTAAGGTACTCGAACCCCCGCCCCTAGCTCCGCTACCATGAAGAAAATCAGAATACGCAAACGGAAGACTGTGAAACTATTTTTATTAAATTGATAAAAATACTTACAATGGATCTAACTTATATAATAGATAAATGATAAGAGATAAACTTAAATATTTATTTTAATTACCTAAATATTTATTCAAATATATTTGAATAATTCAAAAATCAAATAAACAATTTTTATCTGTCTTTATCTTTTATTAAAGACAACGTCCTTGCTCACCTCTTAGCAATAGAAGTTTTTAGTTTGATGGAATGTGTGAAATGTGATTATTCCTCATCTCATGTAATTCTTGCTGCTACCGTAGACTTTGATTAATAAAAGATCATTTAACCTTACAAAAAAATGTTTTATCCATTCGAATCAAACAATCAATTTTATTCAAGTAAGTGAAGAAAATCAGAATACGCAGGACGGAAGACTCAAACTTTTGTTTTATTGAATTGATGAATAAAGCTTACAATGTATCTCTTATATAGTAGAGAAATCATACGAGATAAATCTAAATACTTATCCAAATATAATTTGAATAATTTAAATGAACCAAATAAATGATTTTTTATTCAAAAATCTAATTTATCTTCAGGGATTATCTCCATCTCCTTTTTCGATCTCCATTCTTATCTTCGGACTTTATCTTCTAATATCCTCCCTCTGTAACGCCCCGTTCCCGGATACCGAGCCCTTATCCGGAAATACGACGTTCGGCACATATATAAATAAAATTTAATTCATTTATATATGTAAGCCTACAATCAATACAATCAAAGTGCGCGGAATTTAATGCTCGGGTAATGAATATCCATAAAGATACTAGAATACGAAAAGGTACTAAAAGTCGAAAGTGTATCAAAACAATACAACGAAGTCCCTCGAAAGTCCAAACGAAATACTATGAAATAAGAAATAAAGATGAACACACGATCCCAAAGTGCTATGAACAAAGTATATAAAACGGTGCAACATTTCAAATGTAAAAGAAAATGCATGGAATGAAACATCAAGCTCGGGGATCCTCCTCGGGGACATACTCCTCGTAATACTCGTAATCTGTCCGCCTTCTCACCCCCAAGCACATATAACGAAATGCACAAAGGGTAAGTATGTAATACTCGGTAAGGAAGAGAAGTACGTTTAAGCTTAGAATATACAAAGTTTATTATTAGATTTCAATTGAAAAGACAAGACAAACTCGATTCTACGCATAAAGGTTACATCTCCCAATATGCCTAAACCGTAGCTACTTAGCTTATCTTTGTTACAACATGCTATCATGGTGGAACGTGACATATTGAAATCTTCGGATACAATAACCCCGGAACGTATTGAAATCTTCGGGATACAATCACCGGTTCCGATAGTATGAACATACGGCGATGCCTATAGGCTGCGGCCGATAGGACACTCACTTTGATCGTCTCTGTTCACACGTCACGCTATAGATCTTCGGGATCTACCCAAGACCACATGGTGTTTAATCTTTTATCTAGTAAGTTGTGTAGTAATAGGTGATTAACTAACCGTCCTAGTTCATTTAGATAACACTCCCTTACCGACACCACTCATCATGATCAAGAGACCAATTCTATCCTAAGTAAGGTTTAAAGGTGTCATCATAAGATGGTAATACACTTAAAAGGGTTTAAGGTTGATTAAACAACCCTAAACGATAGTTGAAAGCCAAATTAAACAAAGCTGGAAGACCAGCTCCAGGTGGACGCCCGTCTGAAGGACCAGACGCCCGTCTGAAGTCCCTGGACGCTCGTCCAAAATAGTGGACGCCCGTCCAGACATTCCCCTTTCAATCCTGTATCAAAATTTCACCTCAGACGCCCGTCCGAGGTATCCAGACGCTCGTCCAAGGTTGGACGCCCGTCCAGGAAACCGGACGCCCGTCCGACCTGGCGATTTTCCAGAAACTGATTTTGCACATCATCGTATTCATCCGTTTTTCAAACAAAACCCAAACTTTCCTGACCAAAAACACTCGAATTAAACTACCACCCATACCAGAACATCACCCATCATTTAGGCATCAAATTAACACAATTTAGATCACCAAAGCAACAAGAATTCAACACAACCAATGTATAATCAAAAACGCAAACGTAAGGGTTCTCCTTACCCTTTTCTCGCCTAAAACTCGAACTAGCCGCGATCCCGGTACCTATGCGAAGCTCTCGTCACGAGGATTCCAACGGTATGCTATGATCCGAAAACGGAAGAGGAACGAATGAGATATCAAGGATCGAAAGTTTGACGGTTTCGAAACCACAACAACGGTTTCACCTTACCCGAGGGAATGGAGTGCGAGTGCGGCCGCCTTGATAAATTCGAGCTTTTTTGATTAATGACTAGGTTTTTGGTATACTTCCGTTTATATACCGTAACCTAATTATTATTTTAAACCCGAATTTACTCCAATACCCTCAAACAACCATTAAACCGAAACCGTTATAATTCAAAGGATTTAATTCCAACGAAACGGAAAAAGAATATTAATTACGTTTTCGCAAAATGACACGTACGCCCTTTTTACGAAAGTCGGAATATTACATTCTCCCCCCGCTTAAGTGGAGTTTCGTCCTCGAAACTAGAACGTACCACGGTAAATCCAAAAATTCCGGGAATTCGTTGATCATATCACCTTCAACTTCCCAAGTTGCTTCCTCGTGTGTATGATTGCTCCACCGAACAAGAACCAACCGAACCATCTTCCTCTTAACCATCTTTTCTTTCCCGTTCGTAATCTTAATCGGCTTTTCATCATAAGCGAGGTTGTCCCGAAGTATCTCGGATCCACCGTAGACTCAACCTCTCGTCTTCGTCAAACACTTCTTCAACATCGAAACATGGAAGACGTTGTGAACTCTGGACATTGACTCTGGCAACTGAAGTCTATAGGCTAACGGTCCAATCCTCTCCAGGATCACAAACGGTCCAACATACCTCGGGCTCAACTTTCCTTTCTGACCAAATCGCTTAACTCCTCTCATTGGTGATGCCTTCAAGTAAACACGATCACCAACCTCAAACTCGAGCGGTCTCCGTCTGACATCTGCCCAACTTTTCTGCCTGTCCTGGGCTATCTGCAGATTCTTCTTTACTAACTGAACCCTCTCTTTGGTTTGCTCAACTAACTCTGGCCCAGTGAGCTGTTTCTCCCCAACGTCGTCCCAAAACAAAGGCGTCCTACATCTTCTACCATACAAAGCTTCAAACGGTGGCATGCCTATGCTCGCGTGATAACTGTTGTTGTAAGCAAACTCTGCAACTGGTAGATAATCTACCCAAGATCCGCCTACCTCCAAGACACATGCTCTAAGCATATCCTCAAGTGTCCGGATAGTCCTCTCGGACCGACCATCCGTCGAGGATGAAACGCCGTACTCAAATCCAACCGGGTACCAAATGCCTCCCGTAAGCTCGCCAAAACCGACCGACGAACCTCGAATCCCGATCGAAACAATGGAGACGGAACTCCATGCGAAGCTTCACTATATTGTCCATATATAGTTCCGTCATCCTTGCCAAGGGCATATTCATCTTGAAAGGCAAGAAATGAGCCGACTTGGTTAATCTATCAACGATCACCCAAATAGAGTCATGTCCACCCTTCGTCTTAGGCAAACCCGAAATAAAGTCCATGGTGATCTTTTCCCATTTCCATTCTCGGGATATCCAATGACTTAAGCATCCCGCCCGGCTTCCTATGCTCGGCTTTCACTCTCGACGGACGTCACACTCGAAACAAACTTAGCTATCTCTAGCTTCATTGAGGGCCACCAAAATCTTTCTTTCAAATCCCCGTACATCTTGGTAGAACCGGGATGCACCGCAAAAGCAATCTTGTGTGCCTCTTCCATAACTCTTTGTCTCGGATCTCCAACATTAGGCACACGAGACGATCCCGATACCACGATTTCCACTCGATCCAACACATAGCCAACCGTAGGCTTCTCTCTTGCAACCCTCTTCAAATCAACCAAAACTCGCATCTTCATCTTGCTTTGCTCGATCTCATCCATCAACTCGATCTAGCCAACAACGGTGCTTGCAACCCGACGATCCTCAATCGATCAAATCTCGCTAAACCGCAAATCATCAACCCCCGCCGTGATAGCCTCAATCTTTGGGCTCTAAAGCCACTGGTTTCCTGCTCAAGGCATCTGCTACTACATTTGCCTTTCCCGGGTGGTACTGAATGTCCAAGTCATAGTCCTTCACGAACTCTAGCCATCTCCGCTGCCTCATATTCAAATTCTCCTGAGTGAAGAAATACCTTAAACTCTTGTGGTCGGTGAAGATTCTAGCCTTGACCCCATACAGATAGTGCCTCCAAGTCTTTAATGCGAAAACCACTTCGCCGCCAACTCTAAGTCGTGTGTGGGATAGTTCTTCTCATGTACTTTCAATTGCCTGGATGCATAGGCAATGACCTTTCCTCCCCGCATCAACACACAACCTAGACCACCGCCCCGAAGCGTCGGTGTAGACATCATAGTCATCGAACACCTCGGGTACGCCAATACCGGTGCCGTAGTTAACTTTGTCCTTTAACAACTCAAATGCTAACTCACACTCGGGTGTCCAAATCAAACTTGGTGTTCTTCTCGTGTAAGTCCGGTGAGTGGTGGAGTAGCTATCCTTGCAAAATTCTTCACAAACTTTACGTAGTAACCGGCCAAACCCGAAAGCTCCTAACCTCTCGAAACCGTAGTCGGTGTAGGCCAACTCTTAACCGCCTCAATCTTGGCCGGATCAACCCGAATGCCATCACTCGAAATGACATGACCCAAGAAGCTCACTTGGTCCAACCAAAAGTCACACTTGGAAAACTTTGCATACAATCGCTCCTTCTTCAATGTTTCCAAAACAATCCGCAGATGTTCCTCATGCTCCGCCTCGTCCCTAGAGTATACCAGAATATCATCAATGAAGACAATCACAAACTTATCTAGGTAAGGCATGAAGACCCGCTGCATCAAATCCATAAATGCAGATGGGGCATTAGTGAGTCCAAAAGGCATAACAAGGAACTCATAATGTCCATATCTAGTGCTGAATGCTGTCTTCGGAATATCTGCCACTTTAACTTTTAACTGATGGTAGCCTGACCGCAAATCAATCTTTGAAAACACTTTCCGACCACCGCAACGATTGAACGGATCATCTATCCTCGGTAGTGGATACTTATTCTTGATAGTCGGATTGTTCAAGGCCCCGTAGTCAATACACATCCGCATGCGCCATCCTTCTTCTTCACAAACAAAGCTCGGTGCTCCCCAAGGCGAAGTCTTGGGCCGAATGATGTTCCTTTCTAACATCTCCTTGAGTTGAGCCTTCAACTCCTTCAATTCAGCCGGTGCCATCCTGTATGGTGCCTTGGCAACTGGTGCCGCCCCTGGAACTAACTGTATCTCAAACTCAATGGCCCTGTCTGGCATGTTTCCTGGCAACTCATCTGGAAATACCTCTGGATAATCTCTGACCACTCTAGTATCTTCCAACTTAGGTTTTACTTGTTCCACATCCACTGCGTACAACAAGTAGCCCTCACATCCTTTCTGACATGCCCTGATGGCCTTGACTGCGGAAATGATAGGATGTCTCTTCTTGCCTGGCCTGTAAACGTTCCCCTGATAAGTCTTATCTGATTTCCCCGGGACTCTGAAAATAACTCTCTTGGCCCTACAATCCAAGTGAACATAATTCTTGGATAGCCAGTCTATCCCAAGAATCACATCAAAGTCTGAGAAATCCATAACCGTGAAGTCACTCTTACACGATAAGGTCCAACTCCGAACATCCACTTGTGGTATCATCTTAACCACCTTATTTACCTTGCCTAGGGGTGTAACAATCTCCATAGTATCTCTCAAAGGCTCCATAGGTAAATTTAGTTTCTTAGCAATCCTAGAGGACACAAAGGTGATTGAAGCTCCTGTATCAAATAAGGCCCTGACTACTAGATTGCCTACTCTTCTCATACCTATCAAGAGAACCAGAGTGTTACTAAAGATCTAAAGATAAGATTGAGTTAAACTCAAAGAATAGAAGCCTAAGGAACACGTATCTCTGATACCAACTGTAACGCCCCGTTCCCGGATACCGAGCCCTTATCCGGAAATACGACGTTCGGCACATATATAAATAAAATTTAATTCATTTATATATGTAAGCCTACAATCAATACAATCAAAGTGCGCGGAATTTAATGCTCGGGTAATGAATATCCATAAAGATACTAGAATACGAAAAGGTACTAAAAGTCGAAAGTGTATCAAAACAATACAACTGAAGTCCCTCGAAAGTCCAAACGAAATACTATGAAATAAGAAATAAAGATGAACACACGTCATCCCAAAGTGCTATGAACAAAGTATATAAAACAGTGCAACATTTCAAATGTAAAAGAAAATGCATGGAATGAAACATCAAGCTCAGGGATCCTCCTCAGGGACATACTCCTCGTAATACTCGTAATCCTGTCCGCCTTCTCACCCCCAAGCACATATAACAGAAATGCACAAAGGGTAAGTATGTAATACTCAGTAAGGAAGAGAAGTACGTTTAAGCTTAGAATATACAAAGTTTATTATTAGATTTCAATTGAAAAGACAAGACAAACTCGATTCTACGCATAAAGGTTACATCTCCCAATATGCCTAAACTGTAGCTACTTAGCTTATCTTTGTTACAACATGCTATCATGGTGGAACGTGACATATTGAAATCTTCAGGATACAATAACCCCGGAACGTATTGAAATCTTCAGGATACAATCACCGGTTCCGATAGTATGAACATACGGCGATGCCTATAGGCCTGCAGGCCGATAGGACACTCACTTTGACTGTCTGTTCACACGTCACGCTATAGATCTTCAGGATCTACCCAAGACCACATGGTGTTTAATCTTTTATCTAGTAAGTTGTGTAGTAATAGGTGATTAACTAACCGTCCTAGTTCATTTAGATAACACTCCCTTACCGACACCACTCATCATGATCAAGAGACCAATTCTATCCTAAGTAAGGTTTAAAGGTGTCATCATAAGATGGTAATACACTTAAAAGGGTTTAAGGTTGATTAAACAACCCTAAACGATAGTTGAAAGCCAAATTAAACAAAGGCGGAAGACCGGCTCCGGTGGACGCCCGTCGAAGGACCGGACGCCCGTCTCGAAGTCCCCGGACGCTCGTCCAAAATAGTGGACGCCCGTCCGGACATTCCCCTTTCAATCTGTATCAAAATTTCACCTCGGACGCCCGTCCGAGGTATCCGAGACGCTCGTCCAAGGTTGGACGCCCGTCCGAAAACCGGACGCCCGTCCGACCCGGCGATTTTCCGAAACCGATTTTGCACATCATCGTATTCATCCGTTTTTCAAACAAAACCCAAACTTTCCCGACCAAAAACACTCGAATTAAACTACCACCCATACGAGAACATCACCCATCATTTAGGCATCAAATTAACACAATTTAGATCACCAAAGCAACAAGAATTCAACACAACCAATGTATAATCAAAAGCGCAAACGTAAGGGTTCTCCTTACCCTTTTCTCGCCTAAAACTCGAACTAGTGCTGATCCTGGTACCGATGCGAAGCTCTCGTCACGAGGATTCCAACGGTATGCTATGATCTGAAAACGG
Source organism: Gentiana straminea (assembly GCA_036785695.1). Lineage (NCBI taxonomy): Eukaryota > Viridiplantae > Streptophyta > Magnoliopsida > Gentianales > Gentianaceae > Gentiana > Gentiana straminea. Next base: position 9,992,347 of record JAVUPR010000266.1, on the reverse strand, counting down.
AAGAGGAACGAATGAGATATCAAGGATCGAAAGTTTGACGGTTTCGAAACCACAACAGCGGTTTCACCTTACCCGAGGGGAATGGAGTGCGGTTTGCCTTGATAAATTCTGAGCTTTTTTGATTAATGACTAGGTTTTTGGTATACTTCCGTTTATATACCGTAACCTAATTATTATTTTAAACCCGAATTTACTCCAATACCCTCAAACAACCATTAAACCGAAACCGTTATAATTCAAAGGATTTAATTCCAACGAAACGGAAAAAGAATATTAATTACGTTTTCGCAAAATGACACGTCTGCCCTTTTTACGAAAGTCGGAATATTACACCCTCAAACGTTGTCGGGTCCGAGGCAATGTTTGTCTGTAAACAAATAAGATGATGCATCTTTTTGACTCTCACACCTCTAAGCTCTTGGCCCTCGGCTCTTTTTGCTCTTGGCTATCGACTTCGGCTTGTAGTATTTTTTTTTCTGTTGTCTAAAGTCCGTGAAGTCTTCCTTGATGACGACGACAAACATATTCTCTACACGGTCTGACGGAGGGATTTGTCTTCTTCAAATACATCTAAAATATATCGATATGAAATGGATGCCAAAAGAAGAACGTTGATGATATATATATGAATCTCTTTTCATTTATTTATGCCTAAAAAATAAAACAAATACTTTTTTTTTTGAGAAAATATAAAACAAATACTTTAAAAAAACGAATTGGACTCTAAAAAATATATGAGTTTTTTTTTTTTTTTTTTTTTTTTTTTTTTTTGATGCTGAATAATGGAAAACGTAAAAAAAGAATTGAAACAAATTGATAAACCAAAGACGGCAAAAGGAAATAAAAACAAAGAGGGATGTTGATTGCTATACTTTTCTTTTCTTTCTTGGCCGGACAACACTTGTCGACCTGCTAATCGAGTTCAGAGATGTCTTCGCATGGAAGGCTGACGACATGCCAGGACTATCCCCAGATATAGCAGTCCATAAGCTCGAGATAGATGAGGGTCGGAAGCCAGTCAGACAGAAAAAGAGGAGTTTCGCACCTGAACGAAACCAAGCTATAGAAAAGGAAGTCGGGAAGCTGTTAACGGCCAAGATAGTGAGAGAAGTGCTTTACCCGGAATGGCTAGCAAACCCGGTGTTAGTCAAGAAACCCGACGATAGCTGGCGTATGTGTGTGGACTTCACCGACTTGAATAAAGCATGTCCGAAAGACTCATATCCGTTGCCAAAAATCGACAGGTTAGTAGATTCTACCATCGACTTTGAAGTGTTTGGTTTTTTAGATGCATATAAGGGATAGCATCAGATCATAATGGATCCCCGAGACGCGGAAAAAACAGCTTTCATCACGGAATTCGGCACTTTCTACTATGTAACCATGCCATTCGGTTTGAAAAACGCCAGGGCTACATATCAGAGAGCAGTCAACAAGATTTTCGCCAAACGGATCGGTAGGTGTATGGAAGTATACGTCGGCGACTTGCTCATCAAGAGTCGATCAATGAAGCAGTACTTTGTAGACGCTCGGAAAGTTTTTGAAGTTTTGAGGGAAACAGAGATGAAGTTAAATCCGAAGAAGTGCACCTTTAGGGTCAGGTCGGGAAAGTTTCTAGAATACATGATCTCGAAAGACGGGAATCGAGCGAACCCGGATAAAATCGATACTCTGAGAAACATGCCAGCGCCTCAGAATATAAAGGAAGTATAGAGACTCACTGGTCGAATGGCCGCCCTCAACAGGTTTTTATCGGGATCCGCCCAACGAGCTCTACCTTTTCATTGGGACGAAGAATGTCAGAAATCCTTCGAAGATTTAAAAGCGTATTTGTCGGGGTTACCCACTCTCACTTCACCTCGGAAAGGAGAAAAATTGTTGGTCTATCTGGCAGTATGTGAAGAAGCAGTGAGTGCTGTTCTGATTCAGGAAGAGGTCCACGGCCAAGTGCCAATTTATTTTGTTAGGAAAGCGCTGCATGGACCCGAGATCCGATACTCGCCAGTAGAAAAACTAGCATTGTGTTTAGTACATGCCTCGAGAAAGCTGAGGCCCTATTTCCAAGCCCATCCTATTACGGTGGTCACTGACCAGCCACTGAAGCAGATCCTATCGAAACCTGACACGTCGGGTCGACTCATAAAGTGGGTGGTGGAAATGGCAGAATACGACATCGAGTTCGTGCCCCGGACTGCGGTTAAGGCCCAGGCCTTGGAAGATTTTTTGGCTGAAGGGATTTCCATCCAACTCGAGCAAGAGAAGCAAACCACAGAAGAACAGTGGACACTCCAAGTCGATGAGGCATCAAGCAAAGAGGGGGCAGGAGTCGGACTCCTTCTGATTAGCCCGAAAGGCAAAGAATTCCCCTACGCCCTTCGATTCGACTTCAAAGAAACAAACAACGAGGCGGAATATGAGGCTATGATCACAAGTCTGAAGCTAGATTTGAAGTTGGGAGTCGAGAATCTAGTAGTTTACAACGACTTATAGTTGGTGGTAAATCATATCAGGGGGAGTATGAGGCCAAGGAAGAAACCATGAAAAATTACTTAATAGTGGTACGAGGCCTCATACCAAAGTTCAAGTCAGTTCAGATTGAGCAGGTCCTCAGAAGTCAGAACAAGATAGCTGATGCATTATCTAAACTTGCTTCGAACTTCATCTCGAACAAGAAGGTTTTAGTCGAGTTATTGACCGATAGAAGCTACAAGGAATCAGGAGTACAACCGGTCACTCAACAGGAGACTTGGATGGATCCAATAGCCCTTTACCTTAAGGACGGAATTCTACCATCCGACAAGGTACAAGCACGAAAAATCTGACTTCAGTCAGTACGGTATGCCTTCTTCGACTCCATCCTTTATCAAAAATCTTTTGTGGCGCCATGGTTAAGATGTGCATCAGAAGAAGAGTGTGAATATCTTCTCAAAGAAATTCACAGAGGGGCTTGTGGAAATCATTGCGGGGCTAGGATGCTTGCCCGAAAATGCAAGCTAGCTGGGTACTTTTGGCCGTCGATGCAACAAGATGCAAACCGCCAGGTTCAGAGGTGTAAGACTTGTCAAATCCATGATAATATCACCCATCAACGGGCCCAAGAAATGAACGTCATCTCGTCAGCTTGGCCTTTTGATCAATGGGGCGTCGACATAGTTGGACCCTTACCCCGAGCTCCGGGTAACAACAGATACGTGGTCGTCGCAGTGGACTACTTCACGAAATGGGTCGAGGCCAAGGCTTTGACCGACATCAGAGCTTTGACCATCAAGAAATTCTTGTGGGTCGATATTGTGTGCAGGTATGGAATTCCCAAGGCTCTGATCTCAGACAATGGCACTCAGTTCGAAGACCGAAAAGTTAGAGAGTGGTGCAACGAATATCAAATCAGTCATCACTTTACCTCAGTAGCTCACCCGCAAGCAAATGGTCAGGTCAAGCAGACAAATCGACAGAGCAACCTAGGGTTGAAAGAGACTAGAAGCCGAAGGTCGAGACTGGGCAGTACAACTTCCGAGCATCTTATGGTCATACAGGACAACTCCAAATTCTTCAACAGGGGAAACACCTTTCTCTCTGGTCTATGGATGCGAAACGGTAATTCCCGCAGAGATCGGTCTTCCTTCCCCTCGAGTTCTAGCATATAATGTCGAAACCAACGATCCTGATCTTCGACAAGAAAAAGATAGCGTTGAGGAACGAAGAGAAGTAAGCGGAAGATCTCGTAGTATTACAATTCAAGGGTCAAGTACAAATACTTCAAAGTCGGAGATTTGGTTCTTAGGAAAAATGAAGCAAGCCGACAAGAAGCAACTGGTAAGTTAGACCTGAATTGGAAGGCCCGTATCAGATCCTAAAGGTTCATCCTAAAGGATCCTACCAACTCGGCCGGGCAGATGGGACCACGGTTCCTCGACAGTGGCACGCCAACAATCTGAGGAAGTATTACGTTTGATTGAGCCTTATCTCGAGCTATTTATAGTTTATGTTTTGTAATAAGTCTATGTGACAATTTTATGGATATTCTAATAAACATATCTTCCCTCGAGATGCTTTTGTGTTTTTCAGGGTCTACAGCCTTAGCATTGTAAGTCTAACACGATACAAAATCGACTATGAGAAGGGGGAGTTTGCAAAGTCGGACCAAACACCCAAAAAATCGACCAGCCAAAAAGCAAAACGAGCATAATGGGCAAAAAATGCTAAGCAGAGGGACGGTTTGCAAAGTCAGGCCAAACGCCCAGAGAATCGACCCACCCTTGGCAAAACTAGTCCGTGAGACAAAAAATGTTAAGGTAACAAGGTCGATCTCAATTAGACTAGACTCACAAGTGCAATAAGAACCAAAGGTTCATAATACACTTGGGGGGCAACACGACATCAATACGGCAAACAGCAAACAGGGTCAGAGGCCCGACAAGCGAAAAGCTAAAAGACATCGAGATATTAAAGATAGACAATAAAAAAAGAAGAAGAAAATATTACAAAAATCGAAGCAAAATCAATGCAAAGTAAGGTCAGGTCGACAAGACCAACCAAAATCGGTCAAAGTATGATAAAAAATATTATACAGAATAATTCAAATTATGCAGATAAATGTTCAAAAAGTCGAATCCAAATTTGACAAAAGTAAAGTGCAAAGAACAACAATTATGAAGCAGCATCGGGAGTCGGCTCGGTGTCGGCGGCTTGGGTAGATGTCGAAGGACCGTACTTTTTGGCAAGAGATTCCTCTCGTTGGAACTCCTCGCTGTATTGGTCATATAACCTCTCTGCCTCGGTCTCATAAAACTGTGGCGCAGCGAGTTTAGCTACGTCAAACTCTGGATAGACATCCGAAGCATGATTCACCGCCAGAGTGTAACCACCCATCATGGCCATACGCATTAACACAGTCAGATCCTCGTCAAGCTCCTTCGACTGGCGATACTCGAGGATGGCGTCTCTCTTGGCTTCCTCGACTTGGGAGGGAATCTTCTCCAGTTCGACCTACAGCGCTCCCTCTCCTTCCGAGTCTGCTTAACTTTGGCCAAAGAGGCATTGTGCTCCTTCTGCATCTTCTCGAAAACCACTCGTCAGGCCAGTACAAACCCCATTAAAGTCCTGATAGCGTTGGGGCCTAATTGAGAAACACTTATCTCATAATAGTGTAGAATTGCTATGACGGCCGGGCATAGTGGAAATCTCAATCCACTAGAGAGTTGGGCTTCGTAGACTGAACAAAACCCTTCCGGAGGTTCGTCGGCGTATTGATGTTGGCCGGAAGGGAGTTGTATTTCAAACTGGGGGCTAGCAAGACCAAACTTTTGACAAATTTTATCAATATCATCAGAAGAAAAGGCAGTGAGACAGCCTTTAGGACCCTTTCCATCCATCCTAGTCACTAGTTTCTTGGGTTCTCTAAGGACACCGGAAAGTGGCTGGAGAGGAAGATCAGAATGGGTAGACGGTGAAGCTTGGTTATGTGCCGGTGATTCATTACCCCTATCTGACTCTGTGGCACTACTAGGCATGAGAAAATGCAGGAAAAAGATGAAGGATACAAGAAATATGCTTACTTGGAATTTGGAGTTTATGTAGGCAAATGGGCGAAATGATTTCTTCTCTGGTCTCTCTTCCCTTTTTTATGCTTGCAAGAATCTGAAAGTGATTTGAAAGGACGTGATTGAGGGAGTTATAACCCCCTACAAATCGTGAGAATCAAGGCAGTGACGTTATGGTTGATGGAAGACGAGGCGTTAGTGCGCCATGACGTCATGCCACGAAGCTATAATCGGTTAGGGTTGCAGGTGGCGGGTTTTTTCCCGCCTAAACGATGATCCAACTCGAAGACGATTCAAATGGCAGATTTGATCTCGGACAACGGGAGTCGCCTCTCACAAGTCTGGGGGGCTTATGACGATACATGGTTTCACCCCTCCACGTGTCGTCTAACGGTTGGTCCCCACGTCAAGAATAAGTGTCAAGGCACGCATGTCGATTCCCAGATTCGGGGATAATACGATCGACTTAAGCAGTGTAGGACGAGGGTCCCATCTCGACCACCGTAAGTCGGTTAAGTCGAGATAAGGGACAGAGTCCGCACCAGCTACGAAGGCCCATTATCAGCATTGTAACTTGGGCAAGGGGCAAGGCCCATTAAGGTTAAATGTGACAATTGCCTAGACCGACCTAATATTAGGGTTAGGGCATGCATTATCACTAGAAATACCACGTCCAGGAACTACGTAAGGTTTGATTCCTGGACAAATACAGGATATGTAGGCAATCTAAGACAAGCTCTTAGACTCAGCCGCAAACACCAAAATCTACAACTCGTTCTTAAGCCATTAGGGTTTTGGGTGTTCATCATTAGATTCATCAAGACCCGGATTAATTAGGTGACATAATTTGTCATCGTCAAAATGGTTTACCACATCACCGGAGGAAGATGGATGAGGATAGCATTCGGATACTATTGAGAAAAAAAGACATTTGTTTAAAGACGGAAAAGGATCGGGCGAGGGTTTTCCATTGTTGTGGCACCGATCCGTCGCCCCCGCTTTGATACCATGAAGAAAATCAGAATGCGCAGGACGGAAGACTCGAACTTTTGTTTTATTGAATTGAATTGATGAATAAATATTACAATGTATCTCTTATATAGTAGAGAAATCATACGAGATAAATCTAAATATTTATCCAAATATAATTTGAATAATTTAATTGAGCCAAATAAATGATTTTTTATTCAAAAATCTAATTTATTTTGAGGGTATATTATCTCTATCTCCTTTTTCGATCTCCATTCGTATCTTCTAATAAGTGGTATCCCAAGTTGCTTACGTATCATGTAATTGTTCATGATTCAAGTCTCTCGTAGTTCTTTGGGATCGATTATATAAAGGACATCTCCTCCCTGGCAATCCTGTGCCGTGTCCATCAAGGACTCTCGCCGTGTTAATTCTTTTTTTCAGATACGAAAGGATACACACACCCATTAATTTCGCCTTAAGCATGGTTCGAAGCCTGGTCTCCCCACTGGGTATCCACCCTAGTGGAAACCACTAGGGCAATGTATTTTGTACGTGTTAATCCCTTTAATTTAGAGATAATGAAATATTAGGATCAAAGTCATAATGTTTAAAGGATCTTCCCTTAATTATCCTGTATTATAAACACGTGCGTATTTCGAATCTCTGTCGACTTGCATCGAGCCCCCCAGGCCGTCTCGGACTGAACTGCCCTGAACCTAGCTCCATAACGATCTGACCGACCAGCGGTGATTTGATTATTTCTTTGTCTTCATTCAATGATTAGTCAATTTGTGTCGGTACCCTTAAAATAAAAAAATAAAAAAAAAAGTATGTGCCCACTATTGTGTTCATCCTTAATTGTAGTCATGCATTATTATTTTTAAGTTGCGAACATGACTCGTATGAAGTTGTGGGAATTCTTATCTATGTTATGAAGTTTGATTTAACAAAATAATAATTCTCAAAACGAGGAAAATAACCGGGGTAATTGGATTTTTAGTCTAAAAGAGGCTTCACTTAAGAAAATGTGTATCCGTGCCTGCAATCAAGATACATGCATCTGATTAAAAAAATCTACTTTTTAAAAATTGCATATTCTGCCCAAACACTTATCGCGCTGAGTATTCGGCGTATACGTTGTGTATCGATATCGAATACGTATGAGACACGGAATACGATCCTACGCGCAATTATCTTGGAATAGCTATTCTTTTGATGCAATAATTGAATAATGCCAAATCAAGTAAATATAAAAACCCACTCAGATCTTTTTTCTTTTCTTTTTTTTTTTATATAAAAAAACTCACTAAAAAATATATATATAAAAAAAGTAAAATTTCGCAATAGAGTTTAGAGGTGGCATCGGGTCGGGACCCGACCCGTAAATCTCCTAATCGAAACCCGTCCCGATAAGATTCGGGATTCAATTTTTCTTCCCAAACCCATACCCGATTAGCGTTGGGTCCCGAATGTTCGGGATCCCGTCGGGTCGGGAATGAATCTCCCGAACACATGATGTTAAAAAATATTCATGTTAATAAAAGAAAATGACAACAATTATCTGATCAAAACAATAGTTCAAAAGTTGGGGCGGAGAAATGAGTTAACGGCGACATAGTCGACGGCCGGTGACTTTTGTGAGGAAGAACACTCTAGAATATTAGAGAGCAGAAGAGAGGTGCAGAGAAATTGAGAAACGACGGAAATAGAGAGTAGTATATTTATATTTTTAGTATTTAGGGATGTGTGTATATATATATATGTGTGTGTGTGTGTGTATTCGGGTCGGGATCGGAAACCCGACGAGATTGAGTTTTATACCCGATCCCGTATTTTTCGGATCGGGAAAAATCCTGAAATTTCGGGATCGAGAAACTTTCGAGACGGAACCGGAATGAGATTCGGGACGGGTCAGGATTTTCGGGAAATTTGCCACCCCTAGAATTAGAGTTTGGAGTTTTATTGGATCCAAGTTTTTAACCGACAATACCTTGGCCCAATTTGGTGCTTTTTATTTTCTCAACAACCCAAATAAATAACCCTAGCGTCCAATATCTCCTTCATATCAACGCCCTTCGTCTCTGCCAGATCTCATCTGAATTATCTCGCCGGTCTTGTTTGTCTTCGCCGCAACCGCACGATGGGTTCCAAGAAACCTGACTTTGGCGACGGTGCTAGCCCTGGGTTTGTCCTATCGCCTTCTTACATATATGCTACTATTCCTTATTATATAGAGCAATACTTTATCCTAGTAGAAATAATTCTCCTTTTGCTGATTGTCCGTTTAATCTTCTGTGCAGGAAAATTTTCATCGGTGGCTTATCGAAAGAAACTACCTTGGGTTGGTTTTCATGTTTATTTACCCTATTTTTTCTTTTGTTAATATTCTTATACTAATTAATTGAGAATTAGGCTCTTTTTTTCTTTCCCGAAGGTGTTATTTATTACTTGTGTAGATGGATTGATCTTTTGATAAAATTTCTATCTTTTTCCCAATCTTTTTTGCTATAGATGAATTCGTCAAGTATTTTGGGAAGTATGGGGAGATTACAGACTCGGTGATTATGAAGGATAGGCACACCGGTAGGCCAAGGGGATTTGGTTTTATTACTTATGCTGATCCCGCTGTTGTGGATACTGTCATTACTGAGACGCACATTATTAACGAAAAACAAGTGAGTGATTTGCTTTCTCAAGTTCCTCTTTTTATGTTATTTTTTCATTAATGGCCTGGCATATTTAGAGCACAAAGGATGTTAGAGCAAATGTACTGGAGCTGTTTTAGAGACCTTCAATTTAAAATGTGTAAGAATGGACTGTGTATTGTGTGTAAAAGAAAAATAATAGTGACAAAATAGATGGGTTTTTGTGTGGCAGACTCCAAAACAGAGTCCAATTGTGGCTGGTCCAGTGATGGGCTTTTTTTCTATCTAACAAATTTTATCCTATTACACCATCTTTTCAGTCAATATCATTTGTATAATCCATCTATAATTCATATCCAATTAAATTTAACCACTTGGCCTGAACATGACAGCATGACCTTTACGCTTGCTCTTATTGAATGAGAGGAATAGGGATTCGGTACCGATTTATGATTATCTTGTTTTATGCTTTTGGTCTGTGGTTGCCGAGAGTGGTTGTCAATTTATTACCCTTTAAAGTAGGTACATGAACTTTTCAAGATTATATTGTTGCTTTATGATGTTTGATTGTAATAATTTCTATTGCTCTTTGGATATTGTCCGTGTGAGAACTTCAAGAATCCCTAGGTCGAATGTAAAACTTCTTTACATGAATTAATAGCTTCTTTATTTGTAAGTGGAAACTTGATGATGTGTTGCTCTTCTTTAATTCCATGTCCGTATTTTCCTCAAATCACCTGTAACTTGTAGTGTTTCCTTAGGTTCAATTAAAGTTAGAATCTGGATGTCTAGTGTTCACTTTTGATTTCTATTTTCTAAATATAAAGTACGGGGAATTTAGTTTATATTTTTCAAGCTAGTCTACACTCTACAGTTCTAGTTGGTGATATTGCTAACTATATTTGGGAGATGCTTTGTTTGTGCTCTGATGTTTTCAATGGGAAATGAACTCTGGGTGGTGTTCTCAGTTCTGAATATGATGTATTGGCGGTTTAACAAATGACTGGCATATTGTTATGGAATGTTTAACATGAATTCTTATTCCATTCCCTTAACCCAGGTTGAAATCAAAAGAACAATTCCCAAAGGGTCTTCTGAATCCAAAGATTTCAAAACAAAGAAGATTTTTGTTGGTGGGATTCCAACTTCTATCACTGAAGGTAATGCATGAAGTCTGTGCGATTGTTGATTTTTTTTGCAAATTGTTTGTCAGTACTGTATGAGTATTCTTTTTTTTAATCCTTTAATACTTATATTGCCTTTTTATTGGACTTTGGTGGGATCCAGATGAGCTAAAGACTTTCTTCTCCAAGTACGGAACAGTGACTGAGCAAGAGATTATTCGGGATCATGTCACAAAACGATCCCGAGGCTTTGGGTTTGTTGTGTTTGAAAGCGATCAAGTTGTTGATAAAGTTCTATCTGATGGTAATATGATTGACATGAATGGTACCCAGGTAATTTGCATCCAGTGTTCCCGGTTGATCTCATGTGTACCTAGTCATAGCTTTTCCATACAGAAGCCAGCTAATAAATATTTATTTTATAAATTCTTACCGTGTGGGAACTGTGAAAAACAGTGTATAGCTCTACACTTATTTATCCTGTTTACAACATGTGTTTCACTAATTTGCTTGTTAATTGAAAATGGCAGTGGGATATCTGATTGTGGTTGTCTGCATATAGTGCTAAGTTTCTCACTTGACTATACTAAAGAGAAATCTAGGTTAACATGATTCTGTGTTGTAGGTTGAGATCAAGAAGGCAGAACCAAAGAAACCTTCAAACCCAGCTTCTGCTCCTGCTTTTCCTAGTGAATCTAGGGGCCGTCCATATAATGATTACAGTGGATTTGAGGACTCTTATAGCGGTTTTAGAGGTGGTGGCTTTGGCCCTGCTCCTTATAGGTCATTTGGTGGCGGTAGGTTTGGCGATTACAATGGATATAGCGGTGGTGCAGCTGGCGGGTTTGGTGGTCGCTATGGCGATTTTCCTGGTGGTGATTATGGTGGTAGGTTTGGTGATTATGGCGGATATGGGGGTGGTGGTGCAAGTCGTTATGGTTCTTACGGCAGAGGGTTTGGTGAGGGATATGGCGGGGGTGGATTAGGTGGCTACGGCCGAGGAGGTGGTGGGTATGGTGGTTACTCCGGTGTAGGGGGCGGTTACTCTGGTGGTGCTGGCCCTGGTGCTGGATTTGAATCTGGTCCAGGTGCTGGTTATGGAGGTGCTGGAGGACTGTACGGGGGTAGGTCAGGCTATAGCGGCAGTGGTCGTTATCATCCTTATGCTCGGTAGATCTCTCCCTAGATACGTCTTCTAGGTGTTGCACTCAGGTCTATTGGTCATTGCATTTCATCTACAAGAAGCTCATGTTGGATAGTTGCATTCAGAGGACTAGCATGGAGATTATGTAGAAGAATTGCATCTATGTTCTAGTAAACCAGAGGACTAGCCAGGAGAGTATGTAGAAGATAATTTCAAGACTATGCTTCTATGTTGTAGAAAAACCAGAGGACTAGCGAGAAGACTATGTAGAAGAAAATCATCAGTGTCTGGTTCTATGTTCTACATACAGTTTTAGATACTCTTATGATTTGTTTTTAGTCGGGTTATTATTTTGTAGACTATTAAGTAAATTTTTTTGCTTTTTCCAGTTTTAGATATTCTGCATCTGTCTAGAGTCTTATCAATGTTTTTACTAGGTTATTACTCTTGTCTCGATGCTTAAGTTAAGACTTGTTGTTTTCACTTGATGTACTTAAGAAGCGCATGTCCCTAGACGCTTACGTTTTGTTTTAGTGGGTGTTTAGTGGTGTGAATCTCCTAAGATGTCTGTGCTTGCAAGAATCTTTTTTCTTTTGGTTGTTTCTTTAGAAATATAAGCATGCTGACGGAGGGGTCTAAGAGTTCACCATACTATTATATATCTATCTATCGCACTGAAGCTTTAGTACAATCATCATTACATGTTTAATGTTGTATTTAGGATATATATGACCATTGTTAAAAGAAATTCCTTTGTACACCTTGTTAGGTAACTTAGGTTTGTTTCTTGTCTACCCTTTTTTCCCATCCAGACTGGGAAATTCTTACCCTAACCTTTTGCTATGTATCGAATGTTTAGATGCATAACGTGTGTACAAAAAGACATAATATTCCATCTTTTTCATACACACGTCATACATGCAACAGCTCCAGCTCCAGCTCTTTGTTTGCTTTGATAGGAGAAAATAGAGGAAGTTGTGGGATGTTTGCACAGAATCCTACTTTTGTTCTGTAATTGTGTGTGACTGGACTTGTCCAATTCCTATGGTAGATATTTGAGAGATCAATCAGGCTTATACAAGATATATACATCTTTGCAAATGTAATGTATTCGGAGTGCAAGTTCGTAGGCTCTGTTATTTCCAACTGAATTCATTGATACTGCCCGGTGTTTGTGTATGTGCTATGTCATGCCATTGCCATCACTTTATCTCTTTCTTTGAGCCACAGAAGGCCTCAATGCAATCGAAATATCCATATGCATCTTTCTCAATAGATGTGCTTTGGTAATAGCATGTATCTAAGTGGGATTTTTTTCCTCCTGAAACGAAATTACCTCATCTAGAGGACACAAACCAACACGCACATGGTGGGACTCGAAGCCAGGACCTTATAGTCATTGGTCCTCCGTTTAACTACTTGAGATAAGCCTAACCAAATCCAAAACCAACTAGGTTTTAACAAAAAAGAACCAACCCAAAATATTTGGTTTGGTTTTTGAAGGTGGGAGAAGAGGCATTGCAATTTATTTTTTTTTGTGGGGGAGGGGGTTGGGTGGGTAATGTAATGTACATGTTATGTTTTCGCATTTTGCAGTTGCAGTTGAATTCAGTTGGCGGCTGCTGGTAATGTCGGAGAGTTTTATCTCAAATATCTACTGATGTTGTCATGGGAGATTGTATTCCTCTGTTTGGTACAAACATACAGTGTTATTTTTGTCTATTATTATTTTTCCTTTGCTAGAGTTTTTTCTGTTTAATAAAGTAAAACCCCTCTCATTTTCCTAGTGAAGTCATTGTATTTGTAGTTGTAATTTTTTTTAACTATCTAAATAAAAAAATTGATGAATCTTGATTTTTCCTTTCGGTGGGAAGGAGCACACAATACTTTTCCTTTCATTCATGATGCTTGAATGTAGAGACTCGTTGTGTACTTTGGGGGTGAAAAAGAAAAAAAAAAGAAAAAGAAAAAGAAATGACCCAGCCCAATCCTAAAATGAACCTTGTAAAATACGAAAGAATTCCCTTCAAAAAAATAAAAACGAAATAAATAAATAAATTAATATAAAAAAATGGAGCGACTCAATTTGCATTAAAATCAACTCGACTGGTTTTTGTTTTGTGTAAGTTAATGATTGTATTTTAATACTATGCCATTTTGGTTTGTAGTGGTATGAGTGAATTTATCATTGGATAAATAGAGAGATAAATAAAGACTTTTAGATGAAAGAATAATGATAGAGTTACCTTACCCGAGTTACCATCGTCACTTGTGGTCGTGAGTTTTTCATTTAAAAATTCAATTAATTTTCTTATTTAAAATCTCAGTTACTTATCATGTGGCGTATTGTCTGTAAATATTGTTGGAAAAATAATGTTATAAATTCATACTGTTGTTTTTTAGCATAGAATTAAATTTAAAACTACAAACAGATTATAGATTCTCAAATAGACAGTCCCGTCGGTCAAGTTAAAAAATTAATTATGCTTCAATCTGTTTTATACAATAAATATGGTTCGAGTAATCTTACACCATTTCAATATCACAATCGTCTCTTTCTTCAGTTGTTGTCGCCTTGGTTGTATTTTCTTATGCCTCCCCGAAAATTACACTTTTTTTTTTTTCCTTTCCAGAAATATTCTGGGTTTTGTTGTTTTGATTTTTTTTCTTTTTTCTTTTTTTTGGAATAAAGTCAAAGTTTGTGTGGATTTTATGCAAGAGAATGCAAGCTTTGATTTTTGGGTTACGGATTTTATGTCTTCTGACACTTTGGGGGTACGAGATCAGGGAAAATAGGATAGATTCATGAATTCTATTGAGACGAGAATTGGGCATGAAGTTACGAGACATGCCCTGAACCGATTCTAACTCGACCTTGAGTAGAGATTAAAATAAAAAAAATGTGTTACAAGATTCTGAAATGAATCCTATTTAAGGCTAGCATTATTGTCGGAACAATTTTGCTTTAGCATAACTGCTTTGATAATGATGTGTTTGTTAGGATGCATTAACATAAGAGTAATGATACAAACACAACTGTTGTGAAAAAACGAGTGTCACAACATATATCCACACCGTCCATTCCTAATGTATTCATTATGATCATTGGTGTAGATACACGTCATGACACTCATGTCACAATGGTTGTGCATGTATCATTATTTTTAACATAATTACTATGGAAATAACAATTGTCTCTATGTTAAGGCTTTGTTATCGACGATTATTTCGATACGTGTTAACAATAGAATTACACCGACAATAACAATGTATGTCAAGACACATTGATACGTTGAGGTGTTGTCCTCGTATATGTTGGGGATAATATTTCAAAATTGATGATATATCATTGATTAGAGTAACAATCCTTTCAAGTGACGGAGTCAAGTGAACTTTTAAGTGCAGGTGTTTTTATGACACTATCAGCAAAACGACACAATTTTGAAAGGAAAAAAAAAATCTTAAATCTAGGATTAAATCATATTCATAGTGTGAAAATGTGGTTATATCAGTTACACTTGAGAAAATCGTAACTCTATTCGGCTAGGTGTTCAATTCATGTTTTCACATTTAGACTTGTACTTATGTGAAATTGAAGGCATATATCGTCGTACTCGGGTACATACCCTAGTGGTAATCCACTAGGGTCTAACCTGGCTCTCAGTGGGGAGGCTCAGGTTCGAACCCCGCTTGAGGCATAGTTTATGTTAAAGATCAAGCGCTTACCGTTCTACTAAAACCAATTGGTGCCGGCAAGCTACTTTATTTCAAGTGTTGGCAATCTGTCCAACACTTGCATAAATTTTTCAGTTTAGAGTGTGGGCAATCTGTCCCAACACCCCCTCAAGTGTGGGAAATCTCTCCCAACACTTGCATTTTTTTTAAGGGAGCGTCTTTTCACACAAAACATGTTTTACACATTCCAAGGGCGAGAGTGAGCTTCGTTTTGACATTTAACACACATATCATTCAAACCCAAATTGAGTCAGGAATTGTGTATTATTCAGACCGTGTTACAAGCCTGGAACATTATGTTTTCCAGACCAATTTTTGGTCTGAATAAAGAGACATTATTATATACGCTTGAGAAACAATATTGATCGTTTTACAGGCCGAAAAATAACGTTTTCCGCTCCTATTTCAAGTCAGAATATGATCACGGTGCTATGAAAATTTCGAAGACGTATCAGACTATTTTAGAGGCCGAACATGTAATATTTTCCTGACCACGTTCAGGTCAGAATAAACTAAATTATTCTGACCACATGTGGGTAGGTATAATGTTTCACATTCTGACCGAACTCCGGTCAAAATGTAGGCGCGTGTGAAAAGGACAAAATCGGAAAGTAATTGTTGTGCAATAAGACAAATGACTGTATGAAAAGACATTTCATTTTTTAAATAATGTTCCAACCAGGGTTCGATCTCGTGACATTTGGCTCTGATACCATGTTAAAGATCAAGCGCTTACCGTTGTACTAAAACCAATTGGTGCCAGTAAATGTGCTACTTTATTTCTATACATTAAGAGTGTGGGCAATCTGTCCCAACACCCCCCTCAAGTGTTGGCAATCTGTCCCAACACTTGCACACTTTTTTTTTTAAAATAATGTTCCAACGAGGGTTCGATCCCGTGACCTCTGGCTCTGGTACCATGTTAAGATCAAGTGCTTACTGTTGTACTAAAACCAATTGGTTGTAGTAAATGCGCAACTTTATTTATTTATCATGTAAGAGTGTGGTCAATCTGTCCAACACCCCCCTCAAGTGTTCCCAATTTGTCCAACACTTGCATAATTTTTTTTTTCCAAGAGTGTGGGCAATCTCAAGTTTTGGGCATTTTTCCAAGAGTGTGGGCAATCTCAAGTTTGGGCAATATGTCCCAGCACTTCCACGATTTTTTTTTATAAAAATAATGTTCCAACCAGGGTTCGATCTCATGACATCTGGCTCCGATACCATATTAAAGATCAAGCGCTTACCGTTCTACTAAAACCAATTGATGTCGGTAAAGATACTACTTTATTTCTTATCATTGAAGAGTGTGGGCAATCTGTCCCAACTGTTTAGGATGTGTGCGTGTGTGTCTCTTTCGTCTCAGGAAAAAAAAAAAAAAAATCGTCACGACATGCGTGTTTAAGGAGTACAGAGGTAGCTGTGGGTTGCCCCTGGTAATAAATTAAATTAAAGAAGCCCATTCGAATCTTTTTTTTCTTTTCTTTTTTTTTTCTAGAAACTATACATTTGTTGGTGGGACGTGTAGGTGTACATAAAAGTGATGGTTTTATACTAACTTTAATGCTCCCCGCCCCATTTACTTCCATTTTTTTTTTTTTTTGGGGTAGTAGTATACCCAGACCCAGACCCAGACCCAGAACCATGAGTCTTACTATGAAATGAATAAATGGTTTGCAGAGAGCAGGGTCATGAACTGCGTGCCTTTTTTTTATAGTATTTTTTTTTTTATTTTTGTGTTCGATTTAATTCATAACTATTACTATCATTTTTAATTTGAATGCTACTACCTTCTTCGTACTACATCTGTCCACAAAAAAAATTCCCTTTTTCTAAAAATAATTTGTCTCGTAAAGTTGTAATACATCATTTAATATATTTTATCTGATCACACTTATCCTGTCATTTAATATTTGAATGTTTATTTCATATTTGTGAGTCAATCGTACTTAAAATATATCACATTGATTGTTTTTTTAATCTGTATACAAAACAAAAAAACGGGCAATCATTGTGGACGGATGTAGTAATAATCACTTTGAAGCTTTTCAATTTTTCATACTCCCTTCGTTTTTTTATATGTCTCCGAGAGAATATTCACTCGGATTAGGAAAATAATTAATAGGTCTAAGATATAGTATTGAAAATGTACTTTTTTTATTGGAGATTTAAATACTTTGTTGGTTAAGAAGTTTTTAGTATTGGAAATGTTTTTTTTATTGGAAATGTAAATACTTTATTGGTAAAGCATGAAAAAAATAAATAAATGATGCATTGAAAATATAAAATGACAGATAAATAAAAACAAAATAAATTTTGAAATATTACAAATAAAAAAAATGGAGGAATACATATTATTAAAAAGGTGGATGATTGTAATCAATTTTAGAATAATTTAATCCTACATTATATCATTTGAATATCACTAATACAATGAATATAGAGTTTATAAACCATAAATTATATCATTTGATTATATCGTATCCAGTTAATGGAAATCCATACATCGCATAGGCGGATCCACCTTCCCTAAATGGGATGCGCAGATCTCGTTAAAAATTAAAAAAACTCTACATCTTATTTGTAGAAAAATATTTCAGACCCCGTGAAAAAAAAAAATTTACTTTGAAAACACTTACGGACCCACTCAATAATATTTCTGAATCCGCCACTGATACATCGGAATATTTGTCACCGTAAAAAAGATGTGCCCTATGCTTCTTTATATACGAATGCATACATACATGTATAGACATAAGGCAACACTTGTTAAATATGTGAAAAGAAAGAAAAATTAGTCTATTGACAAACAATCATAAAATATTTGGAAAAGTCATTGGTCTAAAGAGATTGAATGTCTAAAATACAGATTCATCATCATTTACAGATTATATACTTCAATTGTTCTTAATGTTGGGTATGGTTGGGTGATGAGGTAAAGTGACGTTAGGTGAGGTAAGTGGAGATAAGATTTAGAACGAGAGTAGTGGGGTATGTTGGGATTGTGGGGTAATGTAACGTAGGGCAAGGTGGGTGTAAAGGTAGGTGGAGAATGGTGAGGTGAGATATGGTAGGGTAGAGTGGTGGATATGTTGGGGTAGGGTAAGGTAATGTGTGGTGATGTAAGATGGTCAGGTGGGTGAGGTAGGTTAATGGGTGGGGTAGGGTGAGACGAGTGGGGTTATCAAAATGGGGTGATAAGATGGCGGTGAAGGGTAAGGTGATGAATTGCCGAATCGGGTAAGGCTTCCCTAGCTCGAGAGATTTTATTGTGCAACGGTTGTATCTTAAAATTTTATCGTGTGTGAGATGTTAAAAATGAATGGTTGTGAGGTATGCCACTTGATACAACATTCATACAACGGTTGTATTTTAAAATTTTCCGCCCCTGCCTCACCAATGTAACGCTACCCCACCCACCCACCTCACCTTACTTTATGCCCATAACCCACTGATAATGCTGAATAATACACCACCGGTAAAACTAGGTCACGTGTAATCTAAGGGTGAGTTAGAAGAGAAAATATGCAAGGCAAAGGCTGATAAAGATTGTGTTTTTGGTGTTATTTTGCTGAGTCCAAGAATGTATCTTGGATTGCCTACGTATCCTGTATAATGTCCAGGAATCCAGCCTTACGTAGTTCTTGGAAGGATGTATTTATAGGCACATGCCCTCTTTTGCCCTAAACTTGGGACGGTTTAGTCTATTGACATAATTACCTTTAAATGGGCATTGCCTTCCTGCCTGATGGTGGGCCTAGAAATCTGGGCTGGAACCCCTGGTATCGACTCGATGGGAATCGACATGGGTGTTCGAGATCTGACACTTGTAGAATCTGCCAGTTGCTGCGGTCTTCACTGGCATGTCTCGTATCGATCCGATGTGGATAACTAACACAGACTTTTTCACAAGCCAGCCGGACCAATCAGATAATCCCACGCGGAGGAGTGAATCCCCGTATCATCACCCACCCTGTCATACCTTACCCACCATCCATTCTACCTTACCCTACCAACCACCGTCAATCGATATGTCAGTTATTTTATTTTATTTTATTTCATTTTTCTCAAACAAACATGCCCTATGCTTTATTCATTTTAATAATACTTTGGCATTTTGTAGGTTACAAACATGTTATTTATTAGGTATTTATAGTATTCATATGTGGTTTTCTTCAACATGCTACGTAAATACCATACTATTTTTCTTTAGGAATAATAAAAATGGCTAAATTTATTGATAAAAAGCTGACCTCATCGTCTCTAATTAAATTCTCTATATTACAGATTCAAACATTAATTTTTATTATTTGATTATTGGAACTTATAACGAGTTAATACAAAATTTGTACAATGTAATTGTTGTTATGAGATTAAGAAAAGAATAGAAGAAGAACAAGAGAAAATACAAATTGTATAGAAGAAATAAAATTGCTCGAGTCTTATTCAAAGATATAAATGTATTTATAGTAGATGTGAATACAATAAATAAATAGAATCGTTATATACAAAAAATCAATCAGAATCAATCAATATACAATCCAAAATATTTTATTACATAATAATTGTCATTATTGTAATATATTTATTACTGAAATCACCGGCGGATCCAATGTACCCGGGGTCACGTGACCCCTACTCAATTTTTAAAAAAATTAATAATTTGCGAAACGATATCGTTTTGGTAAAAAAAAAAAATCAATTTTGACCTAATTACCCGCTCAACCCGGTTCCAACCCAGATTTTTTGATCGAATTACCTGCCCAACCCGGTTCCGACCCGGAAATTTTGACCTAATTACCCGTCCAACCCGAAATTTTTTTAGGACTACATTTTTATGACGGGTGACCCTACTGAATTTTTTTTCTAGATTCGCCACCGACTGAAACCTATAACAAGTCAATAGACGATCCTTCAAAGTAATATGACTAATATCTGTCGTGATAAATATTATCAACCTAAAAACAGTACATATTTTTTTAACGAAAACGATTACTTAATAATATAGAGTCATCAATAATGGCATATGTATAGTATAGATCCGCGAATTTTTTTTTTTTTTTTGAGGGAATAAGTACTTTTATTTAATAACATCCGCCAAACAAGCGGTTAAAACATCATCAGTGGCGATGTGTTTCAAGATGTCCGAGCATTAAATAACAAAGCATGTCTAGCTAATAAATGCGTCGGGATATTTCCCACACGTCGAACGAAAGAAAAAGAAACCGACACAAAAGTAGAAAAAAAGGTCAAATAATACTACACCAAACACCTGTGAACTATAAGATCAATTCCCGGGTTGTGAAGACGTGAACTGTAAGATCCGTGAATTTTTTAAGTCATCGGATGTTGAATATGATGTACAAAATAACTTATCATATTTGATTGAGTTGTATGTTAAAAAATCTACGGGGTATACTATTATTTTTGTTATATTTTGAGTGGTGTAGTATTTTATTTTAATTTAAAATTTTGTTTTCTTTTTCGAGAGGATCCTGGTTATATCGGTAAAATCAAGATTTACCAGCAAAGGCTCTTATTTAACGAGTTTATTTACGGGTAAATTCATTAAGCATTTAGCTTTCTTGAAACTTTGTTTACTCTCAATCAACAGAACACATATTGCACCCAATTTACTTGAAAATCAAACAAGCGATTCACTTCATACGGCGCTGCTGATGCTCTCAATCCTCTCAAGGTACACGTTTAGACTAGTCAACTTCTCAGCTTCATGATCACATCATAATTTTTCTCTTTTTCTACCTATCAAATGATCATGTATCTATTTTTCATGAATTTTGCTCCAAGGATTTTTTTTTCTTTTCTTTTTCTTAGAACTGTGATTTTCAGTTTTAATTCTAGTATTTTCTTTTCCTTTGATCTGTATTTACGAACGGTTTACTATGCTTCCAGATTTTTTTTTTTATTTTATTTTTATTAATTTTTTTTTTGTGTGTGTGGAAGAATTTGAACCGGTAGCTTTTCCAGTTAATTTTACTATTATATTTTGGGTGGCTTATTCTTTTTTTGTTATTTCTCCATTTACTGTAAATAAGTTTCTTGACGAAATTCGAAGCTACTGGCATCTTAATGTTTGCATATAATTAGCTTGTATTAATATCTATGTTGTATGCAGGTTGTTCGTTTGAATTTGAGGTTGTCAGCATATATCCGATTGGAGCATAAGATAATTAGAAGGAAGAAAGGAACTAGGATAATATGAGTGGGATTGATCATATAGAAGCTGCATTTAAAAACTACGGTGTAGTAGTTGGGGCGATTGTTGCAGTACTAATCCCTATATTGGTGTCTAGAGTAATATTCCAGAAGAAGGGGAAACAGAGAGGCGTGCAAGTGCAAATTGATGGTGATGAGGGTCTAATAATGCGAAATGTTCGATCAGCTAAACTGATTGAGGTCCCGTGGGAAGGAGCCACGACTGTGGCAGCTTTGTTTGAGCAATCTTGTAAGAAAAATTCCGATAAAAGGTTTCTGGGATCGAGGAAGTTGATTGGTAGGGAATTTATCACCGCGAGTGATGGGAGGAAGTTTGAGAAGCTTCATTTGGGGGAGTATCAATGGGAGACTTATGGTCAAGCATTTGACCGTGCTAGTAATTTTGCATCTGGTCTTGTTAAAATAGGACATGACTTGGAAGCTCGTGTTGCTATCTTCTCTGAATCTCGGTCTGAATGGCTCATTGCCTTTCAGGTGATTTACTAGTTCAATCTGCATACTCTGTTATCACTGAGTTATGATGTGGTTAACGTTTCGTTTATGTTATGTCTTCAGGGATGCTTCCGGCAGAACATTACTGTTGTTACAATATATGCCTCTTTGGGGGATGATGCTCTTATACATTCACTGAATGAGGTGTAACTTCAGACCCTGATCAATCAAACATTTGTATCGTCTTTTGCAAAGTTAAAATGTTTTTATGTTTCCGTTAACTGCTATTTGGCCTTTTACATCTATCTGTACGAGTAGAAAACAGTTCTTATTGTCTTAGTTTCTTAACAGACTCAAGTACCAACTGTGATCTGTGATGCCAAGCAATTGAAAAAGTTGGCTGCAGTTAGCTCAAACTTGAAAACCGTTCGGAATGTCATTTATTTCGAGGATGATGGTGCTGCAACTGATAACAACTCAATAAATATTGACAACTGCAGCATTTTCTCTTTCTCTGAAATCGAGAAACTTGGTAAAAGTACCCCTGTTCAACCAAGACTGCCAATCAAGGAAGATGTTGCTGTTGTCATGTATACGAGTGGTAGCACAGGCCTGCCAAAGGTTTGTCAAGAGCTCTGATTTCTGCTTCTGATTTTCTATATTTTTTGCCCTTGACGATTGGGTTAATCCTGCTTGGCTTTAGCGTGTTCTTTGTTTAGCTCAAACCTTAGTCAGTATTCAAGTTAGTTTTTTTCTTTTTTCTTTTTGGCAACTAAACAAAAACTAGTTGCTATCGGCATACAAGCTTTAGTCTGCAGATCTATTCTGAATACATTTGGAAGCCTGGGCCAAAGTTTGAACATATAATCTTGTCAGCACAAGCCTGACAGGTGAATGTTTTATGGAAGGCTTACCGAATTGTGTTTGATAACCAGAATAAATGGTCCCTTTTTGCTTATTGCATTCATCATTGTATTTAGTGCACAGACGTTTACACCATATTCTTGAAAATTTGAGATGGCTGAAGAGGTGCCGCTCAGGCAAACCAGAAAAGTTGATCGTATTATTTTGCCAATAAATCATTTGTCCCCCTTTAGTGTGATCTTATTGTTCATCAAGATGGCAAACAAACAAAAAGACGTTATCTATGCGTCCGTGTTAAAACATTTTAAGGATCATCATTTACCTACTACCCCTGTCCCATAAAAAGTATCCACATTTTGAAAATGAATTGTCCCATAAAAAGTGTTCATTTAGAAAATCAATGCATCATTTACTGCATCTTTTCCAAACATACCCCTATCATACATTTAATTTTGTATACTTTTTTCATGTTCCAAAACAAGCATTTATTATGAAATAGGGGTAAATATGTCCGTTAATGTTTAAAATACAACACATTAATTGTTTTCTTATTCTGTGTGCACCACAAAAAGTGGACACTTTTTATGGGATGGAGGTAGTATGTTATTTGAGCATTTTTGTCTCTATGGATATAATTTCTGTAGACAATCAAGAGAGATCTGTCCCGCTATTCCTATTCTTTGCATTTTTTGCTGCTTTGACGTACCCATAATAAGGTTGTGTCTTTTTGTGAAATGGCATCTTTATGTTTCTTAAAGAGCCGACTTTTTGCTACCAGGGTGTTATGATAACTCATGGAAACATTGTGGCCACCACAGCTGCAGTCATGACTCTCATTCCCAATATTGGAAGTAATGATGTTTACTTGGCCTACTTACCTCTTGCTCACGTTTTTGAGCTGGCAGCTGAGGTAGTGCACAGTAATTCTTTCTTTCAAGGTTTAGTTTTGACGATTTCATGTTTGTTCTAACCTATATTGGTTTCCTAGTCTGTCATGCTCTCTGCAGGTGCCGCTATTGGTTATGGTTCAGCATTGACATTGACAGATACCTCTAATAAAATCAAGAAAGGGACAAAGGGAGATGCTTCAGTCTTAAAACCTACGCTACTTGCATCAGTTCCTGCAATTTTAGACCGTGTACGGGAAGGAGTTATAAAGAAGGTTTGAGCTAGACATAATTGCTCTTTATCTTTTTCTGTAGCTATAGTACGGCGTTAGAGGGGAATGTCTTGTGCAGCAAACGGAATTGACCCCTTCTGATCAGAGGTCATATGTCCAAGCTTAGTGATAGTTTCTTGTTGAAATATTTGGTTAGACTGTGCATTAGCCCAAAGTGGCTTGATCCTGCTTTGGTGCACCAGGGATGAATATTTACTTATCCTACTAATATAACGATAGCGTGTGGAGTAAATGACTTTTGATTGCTGACAAGAAATGTGCCGACCACGCCCAATGGGAGTAAAGCTTGAATGTTGTACTTACATGAAATCTGTACAGGTTGAAGAAAAAGGTGGATTCGCAAAAAGACTTTTTGACATTGCTTTTAAGCGCCGATTGGCTGCTATTAATGGAAGCTGGTTTGGTGCTTGGGGATTAGAGACTATACTTTGGGATATCATCATATTTAAAAAGATACGATCTGTCCTTGGAGGAGAAATTAGGTTCATGCTTTGTGGTGGAGCTCCGCTATCTGGAGATACACAAAGATTTATCAATATCTGCATGGGGTAATGTTTTCTGCAACTCTTGGATAGCATACCTAATTCCACATCCCTTTGCAGTGATTTAAAGTGTAAATTAATCATGCCGGCTTATTCATTTTGTCCTGCTCCTGATTTCCTACATTATAGTCATCTGTTGGTTCTTTTGAGACTAATGTTTGAACATGTTTTCCTATAGGGCTCCCATTGGTCAAGGGTATGGCTTAACCGAGACTTTTGCTGGAGCAGCTTTCTCAGAGTGGGATGATACTTCTGTTGGACGTGTCGGTCCTCCTCTGCCTTGCTGCTACATTAAGGTCTGCTAATTGTGTAACATGAATGATGTCCCGAAAAGTAGTTATCTTCTTAGTTTACTGGAAAATATATAATGTATAGCCTGCTGCGCTATAAACCATCGTTTTTATTTCCTAATCAGATCTAAATTTTGTTTTTGATATTAACCATCCTGATAACATCTTAGAGTGTAGTATTCAGTTTGCGCACAATGAGAGTTAAGGAGAGATGTTTCATAGAATTGGTATTGTTCATCTTATCTGATAGCGTTAGCTCTTCTTATATTGAGTGGCCCCTTGCTGCAGCAAGAAAAAGAAATACACTCAGTCGACAAATGCCATAAGAAATTTATTCTCCATTTATCTCAAGGATTTGATGTTATATGTGCATGCTTGCGCTCCCTAGCCCTTCACTGTTGGATTATCATATTCAGCTACTAGATGCCTGTAATTCTGCTTTAAATTATGTTTAGTTCCACAAAAAATGTCCAAATTTCTCTTTGTTTAGGAGGATTTGTCCCTTCCTATTCCCGTAACCCTCCCTTTGTCTTCTATCCATTCAAAAGGAAAGGCAGAGAAATGAATGTGTTGCTTGTTGCCTCTTTTTACCTCGATTTATACCCTATATAATGCCAAAAAAACTGTTTTTGCAGCTTGAGTCTTGGGAGGAAGGGGGTTACAAAACAACTGACAAACCCATGCCCAGAGGAGAAGTAATAATTGGTGGATGCAGTGTTACAGCAGGTTATTTTAACAATGAAGCCAAAACAAAAGAAGTATATTCAGTAAGTCTATATTTTCAGTCTCGTTCATTTATTCTGCAGATTGCATCATTTCCAATCACACAGGAGCCTGTTACAGTTTTTCATTTGAATTCCTATGAAATTTCAATCTTGCATCATTGGAAATTTAATACTGCGATACAGGTGGATGACAAGGGCATGCGCTGGTTCTACACAGGAGATATAGGAAGATTTCACCCTGATGGATGCCTTGAGATTATTGATAGGAAGAAGGATATTGTTAAACTTCAGCATGGCGAGTACATTTCGCTGGGCAAGGTAATAATATTTATTTGTTTCTACATCTCAGTAGTGCAGCAAATTTCATGTTTTATCAACAGTACCTATAAACGACAATAAGTCTCACCATTGTTGGAAACGAGGTTTTGATAAGTGGGTTGTGGAAAACGAGGTTTTGGTATGCCTAACAACTAGGTGGAGTTGGATACGGGTTGTTTGTAATATGTTCTATGCGGGGAGAACATGCCTATTACAGGATATTTATGTGATAGTCTTCGTATGTGTTCATCTTTTTTAATCCTTACCTAGTCTTGGAAGTACATGTAATCATAATTTTCCAGTTTTCGATCAGTTAACTTGACATATAATCACAGGTTGAGGCAGCACTAGCAGCAAGCAGTTATGTCGATAATATAATGGTATACGCCGACCCTTTCCACAATTTCTGCGTAGCACTTGTGGTCCCATTGCGACAAGCTCTTGAGAAGTGGGCTCAAGAAGCTGGAGTTGAGTATGCTGACTTTGCCGATTTGTGTGAGAAAGCAGAAGCAGTCAGTGAAGTTCAGAAGTCACTTTCAAAGGTTTGTTCTCGTTTCTTAGTGCATTCAAATGTGCACTTAGTATTTGAAGGACTTGAAAACGTGTCGTGGTAGAATGTAACAGTGTGGTGATGGGAATACATACACAGGTTGCAAAAGAATCGAAATTGGACAAATTTGAAATGCCAGCAAAGGTGAAATTATTACCAGAACCATGGACTCCAGAGTCTGGATTGGTTACAGCAGCCTTGAAACTAAAAAGAGAACAAGTGAAGGCAAAGTTCAACGACGAACTCAACAAGTTGTATGCTTGATTGATCGAGTTTCTTCTGTTTTACTTTGGGTTTATTATAAACCCATGGACTGCCACGCATCTAAATGTGCAAGAGAAGGCATAGTATGTGCTCTGCCTTACTAATAAGACTTGAATTTCATGATTTTCTTCCTTCTTTTATAGTTCTGTATTCGTTTCACTAGGCAAAGACTTCATTTTACGCTTCCTTTCTTTTATGCTCACCGATTTTGGAATGTAAACGTTAAAATCACATTTTCTTTGTTCTAGTATTGGAGACTTTCTTAATCGTCCTACTGTGGAAATCTCCCTTAACGGGCTTTTGTTTATTCAAATCACTAGTATACAAAAAGACTTGAAACATCAGCTGCCTGATCATCCCGTTAGCTATCTCCAACACACTCTCACCCTTCATTTTCTCATTGAACATAATCTACCGTGTGGAAAATGCAGAAATAACATTAATGTTTGACAGCATTTGACAGCATTTTTCATTGTTGCTTTCCTTCTTTAGTAGTAGCTAATGAAGGCCTTAAGAAGAGGTAAAGGGCAGGGCCAAGAACTGGTACAACTGATATCGGAAGAAGCCAAGAACCTTTCTTTTCCCTGCAACAACGAGATACAATATATAGATATAGCCATTCTCAAAAATTCTTAAAAGACGGGAAGTAAGTAAATGTAAATGTATCAAGACTCTTACCATTTCCGTACAGTCATATCATTGTATACCCAGAAAGGAGCAAATGCTGATAGCAGACTAAAATCGATACTGGTGGCATGTATCTGAAAATGTTACCAAATAATGTTTAATCTTTTCAAACAAGTAAAATATGAAGAAAAAAATAAAATAAAAGAAAAACATTCATTTGCATTTCTGATGATACTCACAAATCTACTGCCTCTGAAGTACTGATAAAACTCACTCCATACATCCCCATTGGATGAACAAGCATATGCTATTAGACCAACCCCTGTAGCCATTGCAATCTAAAGCAGAGTGAGTTAGGTTATTCGTACATCAAATAAATTAAGACTTAATCAAATAAATCATTTTTTCTTTACTTATTTATATCAGTTAAATATTTGTGTAAGGCTTCTGCAAAGAGGCTAATGATACCAAAGAAATAACTTTACGATTCGTTAGGTGTTCTTACTCCAGCAGTAATTTTGGATTCCAAGACGTTGAGAGGCCATCTTTTCAACTCATCTTCTTCAACAGGTGGAGGTGGCGGTCTCCAGAGAACAAAATAGGGTATAAGAGCATATGCACCTCCAAAGCATGAAAGTATAAGAAACGGCCAAACAGGTACCCTGCTTTTCGAGCTGCAAAAGTGAAAATTTAACAGGAAACCAAAGAACACGTGTTTCAGATAAAAATGTCTGGCGTACATTTAAGAAGCTACTTGACAGCATTGTACGTGTATAATGAGAAAAAAAGTAAAATGCCAATCTAAAGTAGTAGGGAGTATATTTTACCTTCGTGCAGATGGAAGTAGCAGCATACTATATAATAAAGGATACAATCCCATAATGTACCACAAAGCCACAAGCACTCCATTCATTTGAAATCCATCATCTCCACTCAGATTAAGAAGCTTTTTCAAGAAATACAAATCCGTTGCCTGCAACAAGCAAAAGCCCGTTTCTGCAGAGCATCAATCTACCAAACTGTGAAACATGTTCTTGTATTTACATACCACCACTGAATATTCACCAACCCTCATACGGACATGCACTTAGAGACCAGGCAATTTGATGGCAACTAAAATAAAAACTGTAAAATACAAGTTGGTGTGCAACGAAAAATCACGCACAAGCATCCCTCTAAACAAACTGCTGCCATATAAATCTCAGGTAAGTATCAAATTAAAACCATAAAAAGACCCCCCACAAAAATCTCTAGGTTTTAGTGACAACAAAATAATTCTTTTGCCAAGAAACTTTTTGCTTTATGACTGCCTTCAAGTACTTGTCATCAAATACTACAAAGGAAGTTTTACTCTAGACTAACATTTGCCTTGTAACAATCAGCGTGTATACATCATATATATACATATCATCTTTTCAATGGGACAAAAAGGTATGAAAAAGTATGTAATACCCGACAATGGAAAAGTGGAAAACATTACCACGCTATAATTTGAATTGGGAGAAACATTACCAAGATATAAAGTTGAGACATAATGGACTTTGTAACTTGATTAACCGTTTTAGGCTAAATAAGGACGATGAGCCTAAATAGTATGTCTCTAGGGCATTGTATCAAAGTTGACTATCAGACGGAACAGGGCGAGAATGTAATATCCACATCATGGAAAAAACCGTTTTAGGCTAAATAGGGACGATGAGCCTAAATAGAATGTCTCTGGGGCATTATAAGTGGTATCAAAGCCGACTACCAGACGGAACTAAGTGTCATGCGCCCTTTAAGAGGGCAAGAATGTAATATCCACATCATGGGAAAAAAAAGGAGGAAGCTTCATAACTTGGTTAACCATTTTAGTGTAACTGAGACGATGGGTTAAGGTAAAAGTAGTTACTAGATCCATTTTGGCTCAAGTAGCACCGCTAAACTACAAAGCACTCCAATGGCACTAGTCATTATTCTTAAGTTTAAAAGTAATGAAGATAAGGGCCAAATGAGCTGAGCATTTGGCATAAAGTAATAGTTTATAGTTCATACTAGTTCTTTTAACTTTAAATGTTCTTGATTTCACTCATTTATGGTCAAAATAGACCACGTACCAATGTAAAATTTGTAAATCAAACAAAAGACTGTCAATCAGAATTCTTATTCTAAAATAACGTGGAAACATAGCACACACAAAAAAAGAGGAGAATTTGAAATGGAATGAGAATCGAGTGATACCGGCGTCTGGTTAGGCGCAAGAACGACTACATAGTACATAAGTCCAGCCCAGAACACAAAGAGCAGTAACGACGTCGTCCAGTCCCTTTCCTCGCCTCCCCCACCATCACCTCCGCCAACAACTACCTGCTCCTCCTCCCCTAAAAGGGCTTGTTGTGGGGTTTCATCAGTGTTTAAAGAACTATAACAAAACCACCTTTTGAGCTTAGAGGGACACATCTTGATAGCAAATTTAGTATCCACCTTTTTGGGGAAATTTTGGGTGGAAACTGGCTTTGAAGATGAAGTTAAAGCATTGAGCTTAGTGGGATTTTGAAATGAGTTTTGGAGAGTTGAGATTGTTGGGAAGTTGCAGGATATGAGGCCTCTGTTCGCCAGCATTTTCCTTTTCTTTTCTCTGTTTGGTAGCCAGAATGAGGAATGTGCATCAAATGAACATTCACAGGGGGTCATAAAATCTTGGTTGGTATCCAAACGAACCGAATTGAATCATCCATTTTCTGTCTCATTGTCAGAACAAAAATATCGGATACACAATTTTTGAACCACATATACTTGTTGAAATCAGTTCCAATTCTTCCGAGCTTTAGCCCGAACCATATATACTTGTTGAAATCAGTTCCAATTCGTCCGAGTTCCACATTAACCGAAACGAAACGATACTCGATGCGTGCTAGTATCATGAAACACACCAGTATCTTTGACCATAAATCTATATCTATCTACCCATATTATTAACGGCTAAGGCTGTCTCCAATGAAGACTGGATTCAACACTCCAAAACATTTTAAAGTAAACTTTATCCACTTTATTATCACAAGTCGGCAAAAGCATACTTTTCCTCCAAATTCCTTGAAGCCTTACTTGTGATTTGGAGTTGCCTTTGGAGTAAAAAAAATACCACAAATCATTCATTCTCTCTCATCTCTACTCCTTTTTTTATTTCAACTATTTTTTTTTATGTATCAATTTCTTTCATGAAAATTTATTTATGGTGATGATAATTATTACTATAAAAAAAAAACAACAACAACAACAACAACAAAAAGGCAAAATGATTTTTTTACGTTGCAATTTGCAAATATAAAATATTTTGTAATCCAAAATATAAAATATTTTATTTGAATTATGGTGGTATAATTTAAGGTAGGTGGAGGGAAAATAAATTGGTGTTTAATGAAAAAAAAAATGATTTTGGAGTGGTTTATTAAGTGTGCTTATTGGAGTGAATGATATTTTAAAGTGTTGAAAAAGTATAACTGGAATGAAAAATGATGTGTTTGGAGTGTTGTTTAAAGTAAAACGACTGGGGTGGGCCTAAGGGCAAGTTTTCTAAAGGTGGCCACATTAGTGTTTTTGTGGTATAAGGATTCAGATTTGTTGGTATATGGAAGGGTTGCCACGTGGAGGGGGTGACTTAGGCATTTTCCGTTCCATAAATCATTTACCAAAATATACTAAATTTGACTTCGATGGTTCTCTATGAAAGGAAAAAACAAAAAGCCAAAAAAAAAAAAAAATGGGGGCAGACTCTTTGTCCGGCTGAAATTGGGGCGGCGTTCCATTGTCCGCCCGTTATTCTGCTTGTCTACTGATGAATGGCTATGCTTTGTGGTCAATACATATGTTTTGTATGCTTTTCATCTCACCAACACCGCCGGAAATGGTTTTGGAGGCATGATGATATCACTGTTCAGAGGAGGAGGAGTAAAAACTGATGGTATACCCTGTTTACTGGAAAAAAATAAAGTGGGTGCTGAGTTTATACCGTGTAATAGCAGAGAAAGCTGTTTCCCTATGGATTAGACCTAAATAGGTAGGTTTCATTGCAAATTCGCACTCTATTATCTGTTGGGTATCATTTATTGAGTCTGATGGTTCTTAAAATGTATTCTCATATCTAAAATCAGCTTAAATACCCCTCATTTGTACAACACTTCTCACGAGTTCATTGCAAGTTCAGGTGCATACCATTTCTTCCTCTCTTCCCATGAAATTTTACTGCACTTCCACCTTATCCTTGTATTTAATGCATGTTTATTTTGTGCATGTGCTGTATAAATGATCTGAAGTTGGGTTTTTTGGGAGGTTGCTTTGTCCTTACCTCTTTATTCACCTTACTACATTCACACTGTAAACAGTGAAACCTTTTGTTCTTTTTATTAGCTCATATGGAGGATCTTTTGGTTGTAATAAGTGCTGTTGGGTTGTACTTGATCTTTATAAACAGTGTTTATGTACCTTTGTAGTCATAAATGTTGTATGTTATCTTGTGCTCATTTATGGTGTTTTTTTGGCACCTTTAAGTAACACTTTTGTCCTTCTTTTTTTATTAGCTAATGTGTAGGATCTTTTGGTTGTAATAAGTGCTCTTGTTTTGTGCTCATTTATGGTGTTTTGTTTGCACCTTTAAGTAACACTTTTGTCCTTGAGGTTACATATATGTTTGATTTTCTATAGTTCTTAGTCTCTTAGTGTTCAAGGAAAGTTCTCAGTCCTTATGAGCAACACAAGACTTCAGTTTATGCTTTTCCTTTATGAGATTACAGACTTCGTTTTTGCAAACTTTGTCTAGGGCATTATACTGTTCAACTTTAGTGTTTTTATTTTTCCATCATGTAATATTGGTATTCAATACTGATCTTAACCGTGGGATATGGTCTGAAGCTTTTTGCACTATAGCATTAGCTTGCTTTCTTCTGAATATGTTGCCTTAGGTCATGCCTGTTAGGAAAAGCTGTGGATGGTCAGCTTGTAGTTACTCTAAAGTTGAAATTCTGCACTTGCATTACAATATGTCGACTTTAATTAATACTCCTGTCCTTCTCAGGTTACATGTATATGCTTTATGTTCAGTGGTTCTTAGTCTGTCATTGTTCAAAGAACATTCTCAGTCCTTATGAGCAACACAAGGCTTCTTTTTTGCTTTTCCTTTGTGAGATTATAGACTTTGTTCTTACAAGCTTCATATATTGCGTTAAATTGTTCATCCTTCGTCTCTCTCTTTTTTATTTTTTCTTTCACCTGGCTCATGTAAGCTTTTCATAAAGAATTGTTTAGTCTAATTCTCATGTAAGCTTTGGTCATGCAAGATATTATCTTCCACTCTGTATACTTATTGTTTAAAGATGAAAGCATGCTCTTATGTTTGGTTTTGTCTTTTTCTGTTGTGGTTTAGATTAACAGAGAGGAAAAATCATCAGCCAAACAGGATACCGGAACGCTATTCTCGTTCGATGGCTGCTTTTCAGGTGTGTTAGTTTGTCTATTTTCAGGTTTATTTCTTGGTTCGTTTCGTAAGAAGCACAATAGTTTATCTTGTTCTGCTTTATTCCAATTTCTCATTTCGCTCTTTCGCACAAGGTTCTGTCCGATTTTGGTTTGTCTGTTAGTGTTTACCAATTAGGTCAGTGGTTAGGCTTGTTATCGGGTTTCTTTTGCCAAGTATATACAATGTTAAAAAATATGCCTAACCAAAAAACCCCTCTGTTTCTAAATGTGTGCCCTGTATTTTCACACGGTCATCTTTATGTTGTTTTGTCACGTGCAAAAACGGCTTCTTCTGTTACAGTCCTTATTGCACCGACCTTCTTCGAAACATAAAATAAAAATACAACAAAACATGTTGCCTATAAAGAAGTATTGTAGAATTAACAGTATTAATGTTTATTTTTAGCCTTATGAAAATAACTGTGCTTATTTGTAATGCAACATATTTCTTTACACATATACTTACATGATTGTTACAGCTTAGTATTAAATGTAAATATAAATGCCATCCTTTTTTGTCTTTCACATAAAAGTGGAACAACAACCGTCCACTATCTGATGCTATTCAAGTGACTGCTGACTCAAATGACTGGACTATTCTGGTTCAATGTTTACACAAGTCAGAACAAAACTTGTCTCAAAATGGTTCCAACTACAGGAACTACATTTTCGCGGACACACAGGTTCATTATATTTATTCAATCTACATCCTTGTTATAGGGTACGCTAATATCTGTAATGACCTATGAACCAGCAATGGCAAGGTGTGCCAGGCTCTTGCAACCATACAAAAGATACAACATATCCAATGCCAGTGTTAAAGCGGCTAATTTAGATTTTCAGATTGGTGAGTATGGATACGACTGGACTTTGTATGGTAGAACTCCTGTTGACCTCGTGCGCGAGCCTATTCCTCCAAGTATTCCTTGTGCATTCGACTTTATAAGTTTTGAAAACATGTACAAGCACGCCGACACTGACAGAAGCATTGGTATGCACAATATAGTAATCTTGATTTTATTGTCGTTGAACAAAAAAATAGTTTCTGCAACAATTAATTATTATTCTCCTACGATGAGGTGCAGTTGGCAAGAAACAAGTACCTGAGAAAATTGTTTGTTCCTATGTATTACATATACTATCATTATACTGATTCTTTTAATGTCTTACTTACGCACAACAATTAGGGCCTTGGTCATTGCTTCGTCACCAATACCTCATCCTTCGTATAATTCGATCCGAGAGTACATATTAATAATGAGTAAGTGCAGTCTTTTGAATTATTGTCTTTTTAGCTACGCATTTCTTGCTGCTGACACATAAATTTATTTTAACGTTACAACAGGAAACGAATGATGTTGTTGCGTTTGTGGGATGATACATTGGACAATGAAGAGTTCAATGTTTCAGCAAGACTGCCAGAGCCAACCATCATTGTTGGTGTCAACTTAAAAATCACTATGCATCATGGTTTGGTCTAATGTTGGAATATAATGTTCTCGTATATTTATTTTCACAATATTTTTTTACCTTAAGTTTCCAAATTGTCTCATGCGTTATACATAGGTCTCTTTGTAGCAACAAAGAAAACTTCATTCTTCCTGAACGATCCACCTTTAGCAGAAGGCGACTCATTGCTTGATTGGTATGGGTTCCATTTTTCCATTCTTTATCTACATTTCGAGACTCGTACCATGAAAAGCCTGTCACACTTTTCCATTTTTTCATTCAGAGTGTTACACTTTTACATAAATGCTTATACTCTTTCCCTTTGGGCAGGTATGCTGGAAATGCTGAGGTAATAAAAAAGTTTCATGATGAGAAAACTTACATAGACACTTACAAACAATTGCCTCCTCCAGACGACACATTGCTTGTTACCCTGGCAGACTTTGTGTCGAACATTTCTGTGGTATGTCAGTGTTTCCAGTAATTGATGTTTCCCTTACTTTTTGCACCACACATTTATACATTTGTTCTTTTCTGGGGAATCATGTTTCAGACAAAGGCTGCTTGGGTTGCTGCCAATATGTACATGCAGCCTGCGCAAGAGAAACTATGGTACAATTCTTGTCAACATTGAGGCAGATCTTACCAGGCACCAATAGGGTGGGAAACAACGTGCACATCGTGCGGCAAGGCGACAAAAATTCAGCCTCGGTATGTCTTTCGTGTTTTTACTGCTCTATTAATTTAATCTCAAAGTCTGACATGTTCCATCTATAAAATGTAGGTCCTATATTGGAGTGTTCCTGAATGATGATACAAAGACGGTTGCTGCTACCTTGTTCTCGCCGGAAGCAGACAAATTGACATGGTTTACAGGACATCAGATTAAAGAGGCTGCTGATAAAGTATGTACCCTCTTCTTCATGTTAATGCCATGCTTATTCAAGCCTGAATAATAACATCTTATTAGCTTTGAACATTAAAAACTTTTTTTATTATTAATTATGTTAATTGAATTTTATAATACTATACAGCACATTTATACAAAAAAGGTTCTGCGTGTAGTGTAAGTTCTATGGGCACTTTACGGTTTGCTAACATTCTACGGTTTCTAAAAAATTCGCCGTTTTTTCATGTTTCAAGTTCAGGTATTCCTTGATTAATTTTTAATGTCCTGAGATACGGACAAACTTAGGATATCGACAGCATTTGTTTCGGTGGTCTATAGAGTGTGTAATATAAATGAAACTAAATTATTCATTTACTTCACTAATGTATTACTGCTTAAACTGTATTCCTCTTTTGCTTGCTACGCTGACCCAAAAAAAAGGTTCTGCATGACATGTTAACCATTCCATATGTATGCTTCTAACAATTAGATTCATCTTGACATTTATTTTGCTGTGCAGAACACTCCTTTGACAAACGTTATTGAAGGAAAAATCCACAGAATCCCTGTCATTTGCTTCGTGAAATGTTATGACAAATTGTATCGAGGGAATGGTGAAATAACCTATCCAATTGTGAAAGTTTACACTCAGGAAGAAATTGCAGCGTTAGAGACACGAAGACTCTTGATCCACTGCCGCCTGTTGATATTGCAACACAACAAACTACTGCACCTGCAATTGTGATGAAGGAACAACAGTTCTTCAGTCCAAACACAAAGCTGGCTATTGAGGAAATTGCAAACACATCTACCGGATTGGCTGCAACTTCTGCATCCTCTCCTTCTCCCAAAAGAAGCATGTTGTTCAAAGCTGAATGTCCTGAGAAAGTTGTCATGGATCCACCTTCTGCAACTTCACCGCCAACTGTCCATGAAAGTGCCTGTTCTACTGAAAATGAAGCTCTGCAGAACCCAGGAAAGAAGGTGAGGGGCAAGGAGATTGAAAAATAAGACATGATAAGAAGTGGTTAGTAATCCAACCGTACTAGACCTTGTGAACTTTTGCTCTACGTTTTTGTGCTAAAAGATAGTCTGCATATTAAAACCATTAGTTCCGAGATTCAACTAAGCTAATGACATGATAATATGCAGCTCTGTTCTTTTTTCGGATAGTTATTGTTGTCTTTTGCTTTCTGCCCAACTTATGTTGCATTCTCTTTGGGCATCTTGTGCTTCAGATAGGCATATGTTTTGCTTTATGTATTGTAAAATATTATGGATCCAACTCCAAGGTTGTAAGGAAATAAATGTAATTATCCTATATAGCTACTTGTTTTTAGTTACTACATTAAGGTCTTTACTACGGGTGCGGATCCTGTGCTTTTGTATCACAAATTTACCAGCCACTTTTCACTAGATATCTAGGTGGATATCTAGTGAAAAATAAAATTAAAAAAAACGAACACAGATATCCACCTGGATATCTAGTGAAAAGCTGGGTAAAACTGGGATACAAAAGCAGAGGATCCGCACCCCTTTACTACTTACTGCATTACTATCATGCATGTACCATTCCCAAAACAATAGAATAAAACATTCACGCTATCAACACTGTGAACGCTGTTTCGATGGCCAGCCGTGTCTTGCACGACATCAGCCCCACTAGTAACTAAAATAAAATGATAGCAAAGGGCGGATTCTTTGATAAGGAAACAATATCAGGTAACTAATACGAAAACTTTAAGTGCAATGCAACAAAAACTTTATCTCACTGTTTATTTTCTTTCGGTCTATATTTATTGGGAAATTCTTCTATGGTAAGTCCATTTGAGGAGTAAAACATGTGGATGAATCTGGACCACATAGTTTCAACTCAAATTCAAACTGTGTGGTCCAATCATCCACGTATGTCTATGGTGTAAATGAAGTGGCTAGGGAAGAATTCCCCATATTTATCTACGAGCAAATTATTAAATGCATAACTGTAACTGTACTCTATATGGGTGTATACCTAACTCTTTTCCGGTGCAGCCACGTCATCACTTAACCTCGTGATGACACGTGTCATTAATTTTTATTGCTCTTTTTTCAATTGTTGATGAAGCGTATACAACACCCTTTAACACCAAAAATCTCATCTCCTAATAAAACACTCATAAAAAACATGTTCATTACTCTAAAATATGTTTCATTCCAACAATTACACCTTATACAACACCCTTTAACACCAAAAATCCCATCTCCTATCTAACATATATCCATTTCCTGCAAGCCTTCCGGCCAACAAATTAAAGTGCATAGACATGGAAAACAAATGCAAAGCACCACTTCTTCACTTTTTTTAATTACAGAGTGCACACAAGTCTCTAATTAAATAATCAACCAATTTATGTCTATAAATATAGTCACCCAACAGAAAGAAATGAGTTTCTACTAATTAGATTTACTGTTTATTTTCTTATGTTCTTGGTTGGTTTTGGTGTTTGATGTGGGAAGGAAAGATGAAATGATGTGGAGAGAGAGGGGAAGGAGACTAGTTGAATGGTAGAAAAGTGGGTACTATTCCCTTTAAGACTGTCCCCAAAATTGGGGTGTGGGTTAACAAAATGCTGGGATAGGGGGCATAAAAGGGAATCCATTGTGGCTTAAAAGGTGAACAGGCACCCTAAAATCATTTTGAAGTGCTTAATAAATGCTCCAATGTGGACACTCTGCTTCCTCATTTTACAGCATCAGAATTCTTTTTCCCTATGAAAATCACTTTGTTTGACTTCTCCGAAGAATGTTAAAGGTTTGTTGAGTAATTTTTTTTTAATAATTATTTGTCTTGTCTTTAATTTGTTGCTTAATCAAGCAAAGAGTGATTTAACCTGCATCTTGGCAGGCAAACCCTAGATGCGCGGTGCGCGTGAGGATGAATGATGTTAAACAATCGAGTTTGCTACTTTCTGTGGTATCAATACTTTTGTGATTATCAGTATGACGCGAAATTTGCGCAAAATATAATATAATAGCTGACTGAAGGTTATGATTTTGTTGTGGTTTTCATAATTA
This sequence comes from Gentiana straminea, assembly GCA_036785695.1. NCBI lineage: Eukaryota > Viridiplantae > Streptophyta > Magnoliopsida > Gentianales > Gentianaceae > Gentiana > Gentiana straminea. The sequence goes on along the minus strand of JAVUPR010000266.1, from coordinate 9,954,276 downwards.
TATATCAATACTTCTCATGTGCTTTTGATTTCTAATGATATTTTGTTATCATGTAAACGCATCGGTAACAGATTTTTCCCATGGAAAAATCTGATGTGTTGCAACATTAGCTAGCAATAGAAAATGATGCCATATCAATGTTGTTACTAATTAATATTCATTTCTTAATTACATGCTGTATAATGTTTGAAAAATGCATCTCTTTCTTTCTTACCTGTGTTTTTCCCTGATCATATTCTGTGTGAGTGTGTTGTACATGTGCCCCAGCTTTGTGGTGCATGTGGAAAGTATTCTATGCATTTTGATACTTCTGCTTTTTGGAAAGCATCTGTTGAAGTTTTTCCATGGATATTTATGCTTGACACTACAAGAAAACTGCTTTAAAGGGACGACAAAGTCGTCCCTGTCAATATCTTTTTTGTGTCAATACCTTTTTTGGAACTTTATTGACCCCACCGTGCCAGCTTGGATTTCCACGTGGCCAGAACTCTTTAAAGGGACGACAATGTCGTCCCATTAAACTGTTTTCAGAAAATAAAATGTTATAAGGAAAAATATATAAGATTTTTGGTTTATAGGGACGACAATTGTCGTCCCTTTAAAGGACATTAATTTTTTTTTAATAATATTATGTTATATGAAACATTTATAATTTTTTTGTTTGTTTGCAGGGAAGACATTTGTTGTCCCTTTAAAGGAAATTAAACATTTTTCGGAAAATAATATGTTATATGAAACAATTATAAATATTTGGGTTTGTAGAGACGACATGCGTCGTCCCTTTAAAGAAAATTAAATGTTTTTTTTAATATAAAACGTTGTGTTAATAAATAAGATTCAGTTTTTTTATAAAATTCTTATTTGAAGCGACGATAATGTCGTCCCTTTAAATAAAAACAATTACTTTTTTTTTGAGGTAAAAAACAATTTTTTTAATATACATATTCTAATAAATATTGCGTTAAAATATAAAATACAATATTTTTTTATAAAAATTCATTTATCGAACGATAATACAGGTGGTTCTAATAGTACTATCTACTATAGATCGTCAGTTTGTTTTCGAGCGATTGATTTGAATCTCGGGGTTTGTCACCGAGCGATTGAACTGAATCACGAGATCCGTTATCGATTAAGTGATTTCAAATCGATATCTTTCTTTACAGATCATCCTGATAGTACTCTCTACTATAGATCGTCAGTTCGTTATCGAGCGATTGATTTGAATCTCGGGGTTCGTTAACGAGCGATTGATCTCAATCCCGAGATCCGATATCGATTAAGCGATTTCAAACCGATATCTTTCTTTACGAGATCATTCTAATAGTACTATCTACTATAGATCGTCATGTCGTTATCGAGTGATTGATTTGAATCTCGGGGTTCGTTAACGAGCGATTGAACTCAATCCCGAGATCCGTTATCGATTAAGTGATTTCAAACATTTTTATATAATTTTATTAATTTCTATAATATGTAATTTATAAAATTATATTGAGTAGTGATTTCAAACCCGGGGCTCGTTAATTAGTCGATTAATGATTTCAAACCCGAGGATCGTTAGATATCAAAAAAAAAATCCTTTAATGGGACGACAATGTCGTCCCAAAAAAGTCTGTCGTCCCATTAAACATTCAACCTAAACTAAATCGGGCAGCCTCTCTTCTTCTTCTTCATTTCGCCCTCCTACATTTTTCCGAATTTCAGAAAATCCGCCCCCCTCCTTCAACCACCCGCCCCTCTCCTCCTCCGGTCACCACCCCTACCCCCACTCTTCCTCCGGTCACCACTCTTTCAACCACCCTCCCCTCCTTCCTCCTGCAAGCAGCAGCCGCAACAACAACATCTCCAGCCACAGCTCCAGCCGTCATAGCTCCGCCGCCACAGCTCCAGCCGTCACAGCTCCGGTATTTTTTGTCAAATTAGTTGCTTTTAGCTTTATTTTTGTCAAATTAGTTCAATAAAAGTGGTATGTATATGTAATTTAATTTATTTTGTCAAATTAGTTTAATTTAATTTAATTTATTTATACTTTATTATTACACTATGTTGTATTATGCATATGTAATAATCAATAAAAGTGATTGGTGAATGGTGTGTAGTGAGTGTAGTGTAGTGATAATTTTGTAGTGTGTGATAATTTTGTAGTGTGTGTAGTGAATGGTGAATGGTGTGTAGTGAGTGTAGTATGAAACTTGTCTACTTAGAGTTATGAAACTATAGCCCACAAGATTATGAAACTAATGCTTGCTTTTTTTGGTAGTAGATGTACTATATAGTTGATTTACTTCACAATGTTAGTGTATAAAGCGTGTGATTGAGTAGTATATGTGTGTGATTGACTAGCATTTTTTCATGTATATGTTCATGTTGAGATTGATTGAGGCTTGATGGTGAGATTGATGCTTATGGTGAGATTTATCGGTGTAGAAGGACTTGGATATAAATTTGGTATTGTTCGATTGTAGTAAACTTTGGTATTGTTGATTTGGTATTGTAGTTTTGAGAAGTTGGGAAATTTTTGTTAGTAGTAATGAAATTGTCCATATTGATGGTTTGATCGTGTATAAGGGTGTTGTTCCTACCCAAAATGGTCCTGAAAATGGCTCTGTTTCAGAGACCATTGTTATTGGAAATATTGATCACACTTACACTTAGAGTGAAAGTATTTTAAGTGTTAAAAGTCTTTGTTTCCTTGTTTGAAACATCTTAGTGTATAAAGCGTGTGATTGACTAGTATATGTGTGTGATTGACTTGAAATTTTATTTCGTCAAGTAGTAGTGTATTAAGTAGTGTATGAATCTTGGCCATGTATATGTGTTGGAAAAGTGTTGAAGAACATGATGATATGTCTAGCATGATGATGAAGAACATAAACTAGTTTTGTCTAACATTGAAGAACTATGAGTGGTAAGTGTTAAAGACTTAGTTTAATGAAATAGTATTAGTTTTTAATGAAAAAAAGTACACTATATTAAGCGATTAATAAAAAAAGTATACTCAAGATGAAAAAAAGTATACTAATGATAGTAAGTACTAACTTTTTCTTGTGCCTTAAGTGAGATACTAACTTTTTCTTGTGCCTTAATGAAAAAAAGTAAACTAATGAAACTAAGTATACTATATTAGTATGAGAACATCCCTTGAAATGGTATTAACACCTAACACATATGGTACTAACTTTTTCTTGTGCCTTAAGTGAGATACTAACTTTTTCTTGTGCCTTAATGAAAAAAAGTATTACCACCTAACACATATGGTACTAACTTTTTCTTGTGCCTTAAGTGAGATACTAACTTTTTTCTTGTGCCTTAATGAAACTAAGTATAATATATTAGTATGAGAACATCTCTTGAAATGGTATTAACACCTAACACATATGGTGCTAACCTTTTCTTGTGCCTTAAGTGAGATACTAACTTTTTCTTGTGCCTTAATGAAAAAAAGTGTACTAATGAAACTAAGTATACTATATTAGTAGAGAACATCCCTTGAAATGGTATTAACACCTAACACATATGGTCCTAACTTTTTCTTGTGCCTTAAGTGAGTGATGGGAGTCAACTTTATGTGATTCCGGTGCATTTTCTACCCCCGTTTACCACACGTTTAGCATGTTTTTGGGTAGTTTAGACCGTTTTCGGGGTAATATCGTGAGTTTATGGCACGGGGAGTAAATCCGCCACTTTGATGGTTTATTACCCTTTTTTTGGTGATATTAACCCTATTCCCGAGCACTTTTACCCTCCGGAATTGATTGGTTGCTTTGGTCGTTCATGATGTTGTAGGGTGTTAGTGTCTCGAGGACCCGGAAGGTGATGATTCATGGTGAGAAGCATGATCGAGGCGATATGAGTGATCAAAATGGAGAATAGATGAAGTTTCGGAACAATTGGGGGTCAAACACGCGTTTGAACCCCCCAAACTGGCGTTTCAAAAGCACGATTTTGGACAGAGTGCACCTGCCCCTAAACGCGCGTTTCAGTTGAAGAACAAGCAAGAGCCTACCCAGAAATGAAGCGAAACGCGCGTTTGCCCTATGCGAAACGCGCGTTTGACCAAGTGAAACACCGGTTTACAGCAGCTAATTGAAGACGAAAACCTGCAGATTTTTCCCCACCTATAAATACCCCCCTTAGACCATTTCTTCAACTACTTTTACACTCTTAGCAAAACCCTACCCCATTTTAGCTCGAATTTTGTATTAGCTTAGAATACATTCTCTTAGCAAAAATTAGTATAATCTTAGCTTAATCTTTCCATTTCCTGGCTCAAATTTCCACTCTAAACACTAAGTCACCACCTTTTAATTAGTTCTTCAAAGTATATTTTTTGGATCTCAAATTCGAAAGTCTCATTTCTATGGTATATTTCTTCTCTCTTTCACTCATTATGTCTTTAATTTACTGTTGCTTTTATGTTTTAACTAGTATAATGAGTAGCTAATCCCTTTTCATAGTCGAATCATGTGAAATTTAGTGAAATCACCCTTTGGGTGATGAAATTGGGAGTGGGTAGTGCTTTTTAATGTCTTATCTCTATTGTTTCACGTCTTAGAACTTGCTATAACATCGCTAGATTGGATTGTACACCTAATTTAGTAATCACACACATCAACCTTACATATATATTTTGCGGGAAGATGTGGGATAAGGGGTCCTAAGATCGCGGCGTAGACTCGGCTTAGTTGTTGAGCCCGAGCCTAATAATGCGAGGTTACTCGTTTTGACGTTTAAGCGGCTTTAGTGCATAACATGTCTTGTTGGTGAATCTTCTAAAGGGAAGGTAGTTAACATGACATAAGGTGTTAGGAGAGAGTTGTTCTACCTGAGCACCGGAATTAGGAGCACGCACCCGTGAAATTGAATGCGAGAGTTCGTTTGTTATAATGCACACTCCCGGTTTTGTCTACCCTTAGGGTTGAAACTAGCTACTTTGATAATGGTTCGGCTATGTCCCTTAGTATAACGTTAAAACAAAAACCGAGTAGTTAATCTTCTTTCTTCCTTTTCTATCTTTAGACTCGTTAGTAAAAATCACCTTAGTGTCGTTGTAATATACAAGCACTTTAAAAAGATTGATAACCTAGACTAAGTAACACGTTCGCTTTGGTACTCACAAACACTTTTCCTTTGGGTTCGACCTCGTACTCCTGTAGCTATGCTAGCAATCGACCCGGTACACTGCCGGTTAGAGAGTTAGTTCGCCCACGGTTTCGAGTCTTTATAAATTGTTTTTGGAGGGTGAATTTTAGCTCAATCAGTGAGATACTAACTTTTTCTTGTGCCTTAATGAAAAAAAGTATACTAATGAAACTAAGTATACTATATTAGTATGAGAACATCCCTTGAAATGGTATTAACACCTAACACATATGGTACTAACTTTTTCTTGTGCTTAATGAAAAAAAGTATACTAATGAAACTAAGTATACTATATTAGTATGAGAATATCCCTTGAAATGGTATTAACACCTAACACATATGGTACTAACTTTTTCTTGTGCCTTAAGTGAGATACTAACTTTTTCTTGTGCCTTAATGAAAAAAGTATACTAATGAAACTAAGTATACTATATTAGTCAGAGAACATCCCTTGAAATGGTATTAACACCTAACACATATGGTACTAACGTTTTCTTGTGCCTTAAGTGAGATACTAACTTTTTCTTGTGCCTTAATGAAAAAAGTATACTAATGAAACTAAGTATACTATATTAGTATGATAACATCCCTTTGATGGCCAAAATAGCGACGGTCCAACTTTAACCGGCAGTGTACCGAATCGAATGCACTATAGTAGCAAGCAAGGTCGATCCCACGAGGAATCAATCGAGTACCAAAGTCATTTTCATACTTAGTTTAGGTCAACCAAAAGAGTGGAACAAGTGATAATTAACACCAAGATGTAATATAAACTAGAGATAATAAGGAAGAATGCATAGCCAAACCATGATCCAATTGATTAGTTTCACCCCTCTAATCGACTCATTGGCAACGAGTAAAACCGACCTACCAACCAATCATACTCTTGATGTGTTTATGGGTGCAATCTCCAATAATGGTGTGTAGACGCCAATGCAACAACCTACCACCCTATGCCCGGTTCAACAGATTTAACTGACCAAAGCATGATTAACGCTCTAGAGACGCCCAACTCACATTGAAAACCTCACTCAAGAAACCGAATCTAAACAACTCAGTCGATTTTACTTGGCGTTTCCAAAACCCATTTTCCCACATCATCTCGCAAAATACATATATAAAGACAATGTGTGAAATCATGAATCAAGTGATCAAATCAATTCAAGCATTAAGCACAAGTTTTAGAACACAAACCCATCAAAAGATTCAACTTTAACAACTACCCATTCCCAATTTCATCAATTAGAGGAGGATTTCATCAATTTTCACATGATTTAGCTATGTAGATGTTTAGCTACTCATTATAATGAAAGAAACAAGAATTAAACATGAAATTAAAGCCATAAAACTGAAAAGGAGCTTGAATTAAGTACCAAAATGCAGGAAATCTGAAGTTGCATCAATCTTCATCAAAACCATTGTCACTTGGGGAAGAAGACCTCAAAACACCAACAAGAAAGAGAGAATCTATGCTAAATTATGTTTAATCTAAGAGAAATAGTGAAAGATGAGCTAATCTAAGGTGAAGGAATGGAGGAATGGTGACTCTAAGGGTTTTTGGGGAAGCGGACCTATCAGAATATGCAGGAAATTCGCGTTTTTGTGCTGAAAAACGCATAACGAGCTGAGCTGCCTGAAGTTCGGCTCGACAGATGGTTCGGTACTAGATTGTCTTCAGTAAATTGACCATAACTTTGCGTGTAGACCTCTGATTTGAATGATTCAAGATGCGATGGAAAGATTGTTCGAAGATCTACAACTCTTGTGAATAAGTCTAAACCGAATTCTGTCTCTAAGATGAGTCAAATGTCACTTTCAGTCAGCTGTGAGTATAAATGCTCGAGACAATTGATCCGTAAGAACTCCGTGGCTTCGAGTACACGCTCTCTAAGCCTCATACTTCATCGTCCTGGTTTACGAGTCACCTATTTCCTGCATCACAACATTCAAACACATACCGAGCATAACTCCGCAAGATAACTAGGGCTCGAAAAGGGTCAAAATACCGTAAAATGGTGAGGTTTTCCATCTATTTGACGGTTTGCCTCAAAGTGAGTGTGCAATGTATTTTGCCCTATAAATGGTCTAAAACTACTCAATACAAGCCGAAAGTGTCATAAATGGGGGTTAAAACATACACTGAATCATAATAAAGTTGACTCTTATCACCCTTGAAATGGTATTAACACCTAACACATATAGTACTAACATTTTCTTGTGCCTTAAGTGAGATACTAACTTTTTCTTGTGCCTTAATGAAAAAAAGTATACTAATGAAACTAAGTATACTATATTAGTATGAGAACATCCCTTGAAATGATATTAACACCTAACACATATGGCATTAACTGTTTCTTGTGCCTTAAGTGAGATACTAACTTATGTTGTTGTGGTATGTCAAGTTATTGTGTATTAGTGATTTCAAATGGAACTAGACAAGTCATGGTTGTATATTGACAGAATGAAACCCGAGTTTTTTAAAGGGTTGAGTGAATTCATTAAATACGCACGGCAATTTCTTAACGATGAAGGTAAGATTCGTTGCCCATGCAAAAAGTGTTTCAATTGGTTTCGAAACTTTGGAGGACGTGTATGATGAATGATGCTATAAATCTAATATTCTTTTAGTAAGTTCATTCAAATATACTTGAATTTAAAATTTATATAATACTAGTGCTTTACTTATACTACGTCAACATAAATGTGTTCTTTATATCAATTTTTTTATTATATTCAAATACTTGATCATATAGGTGAATAGCTTGCGCGGGATCGGCAGGTGGTTCTCAACCACCGCACGAGCATCCATTTAGGCTACCGGGCCAATGCGAGGACGGTAATTAATTAACTTTCATTTTTTTGTCTAGAATGATTATTCTTATTTCGTTGAATTAACATTGACACCGATACTACAGATCATATATCAGATAATGAGTATGAGGAATTGATACCATCACCTCCATCCCCGAAAAAGAAGTAGGGTGAACGTGGACTTGCAAAAGGTTTCACCGTCCAAGCCCTCAAGAGAAAGTTAGGGGGCTTGATTCCTCTTATATGGGATCCTAGATTTCCCAAAGTTCAAAAGGTATTGGGAAGATACGCGAAGGATTTTGACTCCGAGACAGGGAAAGTCGTGAGCTCCCATGTTTCCTGTTACGTCCCGACATGGCGAAAGGTGGAAGACCGACTTAAGCAATTAATTTGGGAAGAACTTCGGGTACTTAGATAATCAAATTGTTAACACTTTCAAATTGTAAGTTTCATTATATTAATTTAGATACCAATCGTTTCATTTCTTGTGTTTTCAGGCATCGTTCCAACCCCTTGAGCCTATTCACCGCGATGCCGTGCTGAAAAGCGCCGATTCATTCGAGAAAATGGAAGGCTAGACTAAGGGAGGATGTAGATGAACTCAAGAACAAGGGGTTGCCAGGGCCTTGTCCCCGACCCAGGGATGTGTTTTCACAGCCAGATTGGGAAGTGTTTCTCCGACACCTTAGTAGTGCTGCTTTTAAAGTAAAGCTTTTATTCTATTACTTGTGTTTCGTAGATTCGATTATTATTACTTGTTACTGCTTATATATAATACAAAAGTACCATTTTTTTTGCAGAAAGGATCTGATCAGAATAAGAAGAATCGCGCCGGGAGTAAATATGTAGGCCGTCAAGGACGAACGCCTATGGCCGTAGTTCGATGGGATAGGTTAAGAAGGGTAAGTATTAGGAAATAAATCCCTATCACTTCATTTTTTTGAATTTTCATAACTAATACTTTTGTTTTTTTCAAGGGTAATGTGAGCCTGAGTGAAGATCCTTTGGGGCAGGATCCTATCCATGTATGGGCGAGCAAGCATAAGAATGCTGACGGTTCGTTTCTCAACAGTGATGCCGAGGCTGCTTATGTAAGTGATATACGTTGTATATATTTCAATTCAATACGTTCACATTTTCATTTTCCTTATCTTAACTGCCAACGATATATGTTGTGTTTAGAGAAGGTTGGAGAAATGACGTGCTATGATTGCACCAGGTCGACCGATGATTTTTGAAGATGAGGAGGCAATCTTTCAGGGCGCCTTAGGAACTAGGCGAGATTATTTGATTGGCCTTGGCCCTACGCAATCTTCCGTATCCAATTCATCACAATCGTCCCAATTTTCAGCATCGTCATCTTCTTACCACCAAGAATGCAATATGCAGATTGACCAACTTAAAAAGTCTCATGATCGGTTGGTGAAGTTAACCAAAAAGCAGACCAAGAGAAACAAAAAAACAAGGGGCTCTTCTCAAATTGTTGCTGAATAATCTTAAGGCTAAGCAACCGGATATGCAAATAGAGGTTAGCTCATCATCTTCCGATGAAGATGAAGATGAAGATGATTCTGAAGATGATCTTGACGATGATGCGTAGACATTCTAGAGGAAACTATTCTTACTTTTGGAAATATTGCACAATTTTGTATTTTACGTAACATTTTTTGTTTATGCATTTTTTTTTGTTATGAATCCCCGCTTATAAACACATCTGTTATTGATTTTGGAAAAAACAGGATTAGTTTGATGTAAATAGCATGTGAGGCCATGCTAAAACAAAAAAAATATTTTTAAAAAAAATATTTAAAGGGACGACATGTCGTCCCTTTAAATGTATTTCTAGAAATTTTATTAAATTATTTTTTTCCCCAAATATATTAAGGGACGACGTCGTCCCTTTAAATGTTTTCTATAAAAAAAATTGTTTTTCGTATTAAATTTTATTATGAAAATTAAATGTATAATCTTTTAAGGGACGACATTGTCGTCCCAAAAAACATTTTTATAAAAAAAATAAATTTGTTTCCTAATAATAAATATTTTTTGTGAAATTAAATAAATCACGTTTATAGGGACGACATTGTCGTCCCTTCAAATTATGTCATGTCGGCACGTTGAATTTTCTTAGAAAAGTTCGTGTCACGTCAGCATTCTTTTAAAGGGACGATTTTGTCGTCCCTTTAAATATGTCTGTTGTTTAAAAGGACAAAGTAGAAGGGACGGATTTATAGGGACGACGTGTCGTCCCTTTAAACATTTATTGGGACGATAATGACTTTAATTAAAGGGACGACAAAATGTCGTCCCTTTCTATTGCAACATTAGCTAGCTAGCAATAGAAAATGATGCCATATCAATGTTGTTACTAATTAATATTCATTTCTTAATTACATGCTGAATAATGTTTGAAAAATGCATCTCTTTCTTTCTTACCTGTGTTTTTCCCTGATCATATTCTGTGTGAATGTGTTTTACATGTGCTCCAGCTTTGTGGTGCATGTGGAAAGTATTTTATGCATTTTGATACTTCTGCTTTTTGGAAAGCATCTGTTGAAGTTTTTCCATATGTTGAAGCATTTTGATATATTTATGCTTGATTCTTGTTGACATATGTTGTATAATTGAACAACCTTTGTTATTGTAATTTTTTTGTTGGACCCTTTTCTGTTTTGTTGGATCCTTTCTACCTTGTTTCAAGCTTTTTACTTATTTGGTTGTGATTCCAAATGTTTTTCCTCTAAAAATTATTTTCAACATGTTCCTTCCTTACAATAAATAATACAGTTACAATGTAATAAAACCCATAAAAATAAAAATTAAATCATATGTTTACGCATTCAAATGATTCAATACCAATTCTTTTGTATTATCATTGGTTACATTTTATGCTGGGTCCGCCTTGCCTTGCACGGTGTTCATAATCATACAATTTATCAATCATTTATCTATAAACATTTTCTCATAATATAAATTATTTTGTCCTGCCACATCATCATGTTATAAACCATTACATAAACCTCTTACAACTTAACAAAACCTTTTTATAACATCGGCCCTCTTTATAAATATTTATTATTTCATAAAACAAATTTAATTTTTTTCTTAGAAATATTTACAACATTATTACTCATAATAAATAAAACATAATTACATATAAGTGTGAATGGCTAATTTAATACATCATTTTTTTTTGTTTCACAACAACAGCTGCTCAACAGACGAGGGAATGGGAAAAAAAAAAAAATCTCAGAAAAAGAATAAATAATAAAGAAATGAACATGTCATTTTCAGAACATACAAAAAAAAAAAAAAAAAAAAAAATCCAACTGGCACATCACAAACCGATTCAGGCGGATGAAGCTATGTTAAAATCCAACTTTGCTTTGTCAGCAATGGTAAAAACCTTTTTTTAAAGCTTTAAAAAAAATACAAACCCATCATTGTGGATGCCCTTACGTAGAGTACCTTTAATGGAGGTTTAAATTTTTTTTAAAGCTTTTACAACAGCTTTTCTACTATTGAAACTATGATGACTCAGCAAAGCATTAGTCAAAAGCTTTAAGAAGATGAACCGGTTCAAGCTTGATAAAGGGGACTTTTTTTTTTCAAGCCCTGTTAAAGGCCTAAATTTTTTTTAAGGTTGTAGTTTATGTCCGTAGCCGAAAAAAAGGTCTTCCTCACATATACATCCGGAATTAAACATTCACGTGCCTAATATCACCGGGATAAACATTTTTCCTGTATATAACAGGGCGAAGGGTGTTTCACAGACATAGTAAATACGCATAAGGGGTTTCACAGATGTAATATTTACGGGATCCGTTTATAAAAATGTGTATTAGTTATGTCCGGGGAGAAGTTCCTTTCCGGGTATAATACATCCGGGAATTTGACACCACATATGTATTATGTACATGACGAAAAATTAATATGTACCTGGCAAACTGTTTATATACCACTTGGCTAAATCAATACACTCGCTGACCAAATTAATTTGACACTTATTTTCTTTACTTTATATATATATATATATATATATATATATATATATATATATATATATATATATATATATACCAATTCATTACCTAAAAATAATGTCAATCAACAAGAGATGTTTTTATTTTTCGGTTTTAGTTTTTAGGGAAAAGAGGCCAGAAGGACAAAGAAGTAAACAAATCAGGATCAAATGACAATTTCATTTTCTGACGATTAAAAAGGACAATTTCATTATTAATGGAAATAAATACCTTTAAAAGATAAAATAGAAATGTTTTTCTGTTTTTGAGAAATTGAGTCACATAAATACTGAGTATTTAAGTCTAGCCATTAAGTTGGAGTAATTATAGTAATTATAGGGATTTAAAGATTCCCAAAACGGTTTTACTAGTTTCATATATATATATATATATATATATATATATATATATATATATATATATATATATATATATATATATATATATAGTTATTTATAGTAAAATACAATAATATATATGTAGTTACATCGAAAAATATAGTAACACTTATAAAAAAGATGTAGTCACAACTAAAAAAAAAGTAGTAACAACCAATATAATATAGTTGCATTTCAAATATCTTTATATATAATAAAGGAGCAAGGGCGCTTTGAGGGAAGTTTTGGTGCTGCCACGTGTCGGGCCCTGATTGGCCCGACAGTTTCTGCTTTTTTTTTTTTTTTTCCTCTCTCTTAAGACTTATAGCGACGCTTTTGCCTCTCTTTTAATACTTCTAGCGGCGCTTTTCCCTCTCTTTCCGGGTACACTTTCCCATTAGGATTTTTTTTTTATTTTTTCCTCTAACTTTTCCCTTTTCACCTATACATACATATATATGTATCTATATTTTTTCCCTAGACTTATAGCGACGCTTTTCCTCTGTTTTAAGACTTCTAGCGACGCTTTTTCCTCTCTTTCCTGGTACACTATTCCACATTTAGGATTTTTTTTTTTCTCTCTAACTTTTCCCTTTTCACCTATACATGCATATATATGTATCTATATATATATATATATATATATATATATATATATTGTCTTTTCTTTTTATTCACCTCCTCCAATCTTTTTCTTACGACGCTTTCGAGTTTTTTTTTCCGATTCCTTATCTTATTGTATTACATTGTATCGTTTCGTATTTCGATTTTATTTCATTGTAGACTTTTATTATTATAAATATCGACTTCGTGACGTGTTATTTTTTTTTTCCGTTCCTTGCATTATACAATGATATATTTATGCTTCTTTCCCCTTCAGATTCTAATTATTATTATTACGGTTTTCTAGGAGTGTGAGTCGTTACGTATACACGTTATTATAGTTAATATATATTTTAAACGATTAATGATATTTTATGTTATCTTAGTTTAGTTCGTTAGATTGTTATTAAAAACGATTTGTCTATTTAGATGTTTAAGATACGATAGTGGTTATTGTTATTAGTTCGGCCAATAGTAACAAATTCACATCAATTTTATTATGATATCGGTTTTTTAGGAGTGTCGGACTTTAGTATACACGTTAAAATGAGTTTATTGTTATTAGTAGATGTTTCCTATCACTTTTCCGTTGATGTCTACGGCTATACGCGAAATTTTTCTATATAGTGTATTCATTCCTCTTTTCCTTCTGGATTCTCCGATTCATTAGTGCCATCTACCGATGGACGACATATTTCTATGGATTTATTTTCGCTGTATTAATTCGGACAATACTCACAAATTTACATAAATTTTAGTATTATTTCGGTTTTTTAGTAGTATGGCTCGTTGCGTACTTACGTATACACGTTATTATAGTTTAATATATTTTTAAACAATTTAATGATATTTTATGTTATCTTACTTTAGTTCGTTACATTGTTATTAAAAGCGGTTTGTCTATTTAGATGTTTAAGATACAATAATGGTTGTTGTTATTAGTTGGGACAATAGTAAGAAATTTACATCAATTTTATTACGACGTGTGGTAGATTTTAGTTAATTTTTTTTTTCCGTCTGGCCATTTAATTATTTTGTTATACAATGACGTTTCGTGTTATACTGTTTTTTAAATTCGGTGTTCCACATTCGTCGTGTCCGTTTAATATTGCTTCCGGTGTAGTACAACGTAATATACTTCATGCTACGTTATAATACAACGTATTAAGTATATTATACGGAATATATTTATCACATTCGGTATAACACAACACATGCCATGTCATGTCCCCAGCTCTTATTTATGTGCTGAAAAACACCTTATGATAATGTATAGTTAATGTTTCAAAGCTTTTATGATTCCTTATAGTCTTTACTCATTTCGTACAATCGCAACATATACCACACAAAAAAAGACCCTAATTACATCCACCGATCTGGAATGGGCATGCACCGTGCATTATGCACGGTGTACGGATACTAGTATATATATATATATAGTTACAAAAGAATGTGGTTACCAATAAAAAATGTAGTAACATATAAAAAGAAGCCGTAGCAACCAATAAAATATATCTACAACCAAAAATATGTAGTGATATACCCGAATCGGAATGGGGCCCTGTTCATCTAGATTGGGCTTATTATCATGGCCCATCAACATAGATATTGGGCCTCTATCTCCTCTATCCGCTGTCACAAGCTATGTCCTACCCGCCATTCACGAACCAGGGCCTGTCCGCTAACAGTAAGATGGATCATGTCCGCTAGTCATAAATCGGACTCCTCATCTCCGAGTGATTCCTACCCATATGGTCAAGCTAAGTTCAAGACAAGGCATATGTGAGTCCGTTGTTCGCTGCTTTCTGCTCGCTATGCTTATCGATCCAGCTGGTTAGGGCACTTGTATTGCATGCATATTTATCTTAATTATGTATTCTTAATTGTCTTGTCGATTAACAGTAAACCGACATAACCTTAGCCTATAAATATGAGATCACAATGTAATAGAAAGAGAGATCCAAGAACTAATACAAGCAGGTACACTCTGTCAATTTGTCGATTCACTCAATTGTTCTTATCAAGCACCCATCCGACAGCCTTATTATTGTCCACCACCATACTCTCCCCGGAGAAATCATTTATACTAAGTCTTTATCCTCAAGATAAATACTGTTACCGCAAATCTGGTGTTCAGCGCAACATCATGTAGTAACAATCGAAAAAAGGTAGCACGTGAGACAATAAAATAGATATGACTACTGCCTAAAAAATAGTAACATTTATAAAGAAGTAGTAACAACCAATAAATTAGATGTAGTTACAGGAAAAATGTAGTAACATTGATATGGATTGAGTAACATAGGTGGAGTAATTTTGCTTCAAATTTATAGATAAAATGAGTATTTTTCTAACATGAAAATAAAATTTGTGTAGTAATAATGGATACCTAAATCATGGAATAGGATTGTCCGTTACAATAAATGGTCATAATTAATTAATTAAAGTCTCTTATTTTTTATGGAAGACAGCTATTTATTATTATTATTTATAACAACTGGTGAATGTATCAAGAGAAGGGTAATTTAGGATAAAAGAAGGTCTTTCGTTCTTATTAACTCACAATGTCCTGCATTCTCCATTTAGTTAAGAATATGTCCTTTTAGTAAAAAATCTATAGTTTTATTTACAATGAATTGTCCAAATAATTATATTGAATGATAGTATATACCACTTGACTACGTAAAAAAAATTATAATTCGTCAATCAACGACGGGTTGTTTCGGTTTTATTAGGTTTTAGTTTTTTGTTTGGACAATTAAGAGTAAATAAAAAACTAAAACCCAATAACACCGAAACAACCCATCATTGATAGACAAATTGTATTTTTTTTTTCCATAATCAGACGGTGTTAACACCGTCGTTGATTGACAATTTACTATTAATTATCCAAATAAAAAACTATTAATTGTTAAAAAATTAAAACCCAATAAAACCGAATCGAAACAACCCGTCGTTGACTGGCATTTTTTTTTTCTTCACGTAATCAAGTAGTATATACTATCATTCTGTATAATTATTTGGACAATTCATTATAAATGAAAACTAAAACGAAAAATAGATACACCCCTTGTTCATTGACAAAGCTTTTTTATGTAATGAATTGGTATAATATACATATATATATATATATATATATATATATATATATATATATATATATATATATATATATATAATAAACGAAGTAAAGCAAATGAGTGTCAAATTAATTTGGCCAGGGGTGTATTGATTTAGTCAAGTGGTATATATGTAAACAGTTTCGCCACGTACATATTAATTTTTCGCCATGTACATAAAATACATCCGTGGTGTCAAATTTCCGGATGTATTACACCCGGAAGGAGCTTCACGTCCCGGACATAACTAATTCCCATTCTTATAAACGGAACCCGTATATATTACATCCGTGAAACCCGTTGTGCGTATGTACTATGTCCGCGAAATACCCTTTGCCCCGTACATTGAATTTGTTGATGTTATATACGGGAAAAATGTTTATCACGGTGATATTAGGCCCGTGAATGTTTAATTCCGGATGTATATGTAAGGAAGACCTATTTTCGGCCACGGACATAAACAAGAACCTTAAAAAAAATTCAGGCCTTTAACAAGGCCTGAAAAAAAAAATCCCTTGATAAAGCTGTTCATTCTGTTTTTTTTTTTTTTTTTCCTTCTCTTTTGTATGTGTGTAGTAAAGAAGATGTTTTGTAATGGAAAATTAGGGATAAGGACACAATCTGAAATATTTTTAAGTAACAGGACAACTACATATTTTTTATAGGGAGAAAGACAACTGCATAATTTTTATAACAAGAATGACAAACAAATGAATCCCGAAAATCGGTGAATCTCCCTAGTGAATCCCGAAATCAGTGAATTTCGATAGTGAATTTCGACAAATGAATCCCGAAAATTAGTGAATTTCGACGATGAATTTTGAAAAATAGTGAATTTCGACAGTGAATTTCGTCAGTGAATTTAAACAGTGAATTTCGACAGTGAATAAATAGTTTTGTCCTTTATGCAAAAGTTTCAAAAAACTGTCCTTCTACTCAATTGATGAAATATTTCTGTCCTTCTCCCTCATTCCCCCGTTTTGTAAAGTTGTAAAAAGTTTATGTTAACATTTATAACATGATGACGTAGTACTATAAAAGACTTTATAATTGTAGAGAACGTGTTTTTAGAGAAAATGTTTATAAGTTGTATGACGTGACGTACCAATAAAGCTTTATGAGTGGAGATACTCATAAATGCATGTGATACTAGTTGGTAACCCAAGTGTTACAGTACCACGTGATCATTGTGGCCGGATAATTATATATCCTGGATAATTACTAATACGGTACCTTTAAAAAACTACAACATAGCACACGTGACTTTATGATGTAAAAAAATCTATGGAAAATTAGGGATAAGGACACAATCTGAAATATTTTTAAGTAACAGAACAACTACATATTTTTTATAAGGAGACGGACAACTGCATAATTTTTATAGCGAGAAGGACAAACAGTGAATCCCGAAAATCAAATGAATCTCCCCAAATGAATCCCGAAATCAGTGAATTTCGACAGTGAATCCCGAAAATTAGTGAATTTCGATGAAAATTAGTGAATTTCGACGGTGAATTTCGTCGGTGAATTTAAACGGTGAATTTCGAACACAAGTGAATTTCGACGGTGAATAAAAATAGTTTTGTCTTTATGCAAAGTTTCAAAAAAATCGTAAACCTACTAATTAATGAAATATTTATGTCCTTCTCCCTCATTCCCCCAAAAATCTATGGAGAATGATGGAGAATAACAGAAATATTTTATCAATTGAGTAGAATGAAAGTCTTTTGAAACTTTTGCATAAAGGAAAAAACTATTTATTCACTGTCGAAATTCACCTGTGTTCGAAATTCACTGTTTAAATTTACTGCCGAAATTCACTGTCGAAATTCACTAATTTTCAAAATTCATTGTCGAAATTCACTGATTTTCGGGATTCACTGTCGATATTCACTGATTTCGGGATTCACTAGGAGATCCACCGATTTTCGGATTCACTGTTTGTCCTTCTCGCTATAAAAAAATTATGCGCAATTATATTCTCCCTATAAAAAATATGTAATTATCCTGTTACTTAAAAATATTCCTGATTGTGTCTTTATCCCTAATTTTCTAAAAAATCTATTGTTTACTACGTGTATTCTGGTGTGTGTGTATATATATATATATATTTATTTATTTATTTTTTTAAAAAATTTTTTTGCGACAATAATAGGTGTATATATTTTCCAATGGACATCTACAAATATTACAGGTTATATTTTTTTGATTCAATTACAGGTTATATTTATAACATTAATTATCGCGCGTAATACTTATAACAAACAAAACATAATTGTTTTTCTTTTTGTAGCATAACAAAGAAGAAATCGAATTTGCACAATAAATATATAAAGTTCAGAAGATGCGCACATAATACAAAAATGAAAATTTCAAGATCAACCAGCCACTACCGTCCGCTACTAAGACGCGTTTTATGAAATAAAAAATAATTTATGACAATTTTCGAAAGATAATTAACTTCATGTGATCAGCACAGCTCTAAACACGTGTGTCTTAATTGATCATTCTATTACAATGAAGTTCAGATATGCTGAAAGATCTTTTGATCAGGTTTTATATTTGTGTATGAGTTAGACTCTAGATGCACGACCTACGAGTCGATTTCCGGATCAGTAGAATCAGTTGATCCAGAATACTAAAAGCTTTAAGCGAAGAAGTTGAGACATTGCATAAGATAAGAAGATAAAATGGAATCAAATTAGTGAAAGGAAACACACATCTTTCATTGGAAGAGCCAAAACTTCAAAAAGGTGACATGTGGAGTTCAATTGTAAGCCAGAGATATAGAATAATTTGTCACAAGGAATAAATATGTACTTTATTTATTTTTATTTAAGAAAATGGATACATGTTTTGATTTTAACACTGAAACACTTTTCAATGGAAAATGATTTAGACACATAAAATTATCCACACACGTATACAACTATCTGTTAAAGTGTTTCACATTGGGAACTTGTTGTTGTTTCACCACCATATTAAGAGATGGACTTCCCTCACCTCACAACCTAGGTTTTGGGGATGAGGCACTTCCTCTTACATGGGCTTAGGCCTATGTTTTCAACAATATCAACTATAAAACAGACCTTTTTTTCTCAGCTATTACATTATGGTAGTGATACTAAACAATGTCCTACAATAACTCGCTTTTCCACACAGTGAATGAAACGGATGGGAATGTGGATGGGTGGCTTTTTTACATCCCCGTTGACAACAGAACACTCTCTCCTCTCTATAAAACAACAAAATTCCCTAAAAAATTAAAAATAAAAAGCGACACTTTTAAGTTTCAAGATAAGAAGGTTTTTTTTTTTTTTTTTAAAATTTAAATTTATTTATTAAGTAGCAATTTCAAGATATGAGTTTTTATTTATTTATTATATTTTGAAGAATATATGAACTTGGATTCCAGCAAATAAAAAAATTCGAACTTTTTTTAACAGAACATTGACACATGTTTTGCTGCGGTTTTGTTTTGTTTTTGTTTTGTTTTGTTTTTTTTTTTTTTCTTTCTTTTTCTTAAAGCCTCCGGTATTTGAAACATTCGGTTCGGGTCGTATCTCGCAGTCGACTCTTTTCGGCAAGCGCCCGACCAAGAGCCCTTTCAACATGCGACTCAGAAAAGAATCAAACCGGTGACATCTCCATACATTCTCAAGTTACTTACTACTTGAATCAAACTACTTGATTTGACACATGTTTTTTCAATTGATTTTTGGAACCATTTTTTTAACTGAGTATTTTATTTATCGCCTTTGTGAATGTTAGGATCAAGTGCTTACCATTGTACTTGAACCAATTGATGTCAATAAAGACGCTACTATATTTCTTTATACATTGAAGAGTGTGAGAATCTCCGATCTCATGAAATCTAGCTCTGATACCATGTTAGGATCAAACGCTTACCGCTGTACTAAAACCATTTGGTGTTAGTAATTGCGCTATTATATTTCTTTATACATTGAAGAGTGAGAATCTCTCCAACATGGAACATGGAAGGTGGATGTGGGTTGTCACATCCCTGTTGACAGCAGAACACTCTCTCGCCTCTATAAAACAACAAAATCCCTATAAGAAAATGGGGGAATGAGGGAGAAGGACAGTCTTTTAAAATTTTTGCATAAATGACAAAACTATTTATTCACTGTCAGAATTCACTTGTGTTCGAAATTCACTGTTTAAATTCACTGCCGAAATTCACTGTCGAAATTTACTAATTTTCAAAATTCATGTCGAAATACACTGATTTTTGGGATTCACTATCGAAATTCACTAATTTCTGGATTCACTGGGAAGATTCACTGATTTTTGGGATTCACTGTTTGTCCTTCTCGCTATAAAAATTATGCAGTTGTCCTTCTCCTTATAAAAAATATGTAGCTGTCCTGTTACTTAGAAATATTTCAGATTGTGTCCTTATCCCTAATTTCCCTATAAAAAAAAACTGACACTTAAGTTTCAAGATATGAGTTTATTTTTATTTCCTTATTATATTTTGAAGAAAATATGAACTTGGATTCCAACAAATAGATAAACTCGCACTTTTTTACGGACCCATTGACACATGTTTTTTCAATTGATTTTTGGAACCATTGTTTTTTTTTATAATTTTAATTGGGTATTTTTTTATTGCCTTTGTTTGACGAGTCTTCTATTTTTTTCTTTTATCTTTTTATGATTTATTTTCACATTGTTGTGTTATAATTTATATTGAGGTTGATGAAGTTATTGGTAAACAAAATTGATAATTGATGGTTATTAACATTTGTTGAAAACTTATATTTTCATAGTAAAAGTGGGAAGTTGTTTTTAGGCATTGTGCTGAAAAAATGATTACAATGTCATATATACTTTCACAATGTTGTTTTTTAGGATTTTGTTGAAGTTATTTCAGGTAACATTCAAAACAATGAGATTTTCTTCAATAGATTGCCCTAAGCCGGCAAGACGATCTGCAACACGGTTTCCTTCTTTAAGGATATGCTGGATAATACATCTCCAGTCCCTCTTCAGAAACCTTCTACAGTCTTCAATGAGCAAGCCTTCTCTCGCCTCCCACTCTTCATCTTGTAATATGCATCTGACAACTGACAACGAGTCTGATTCAATGATGACACTTCTATGTCCCTTATCCCAAGCCAACTTGAGCCCTTCCCGAATAGCTTTAAGCTCTGCACAAAAAATTTGAGACTTATTAGAGTTTCCATAGAAACCATATAGCCACTTACCCTCATGGTCTCTAGCAACACCACCCAAAGCTGAGTGACCCGAAGTAACACAACGACTAGCATCCGTATTAAGTTTGATCCAACCCTGAGGAGGGGCCTGCCAACCAACCCATTTGATGGACTTGTTGGAAGGGGCTGTTGAAGAATTCTGCGAATTAATAACAAACTCATTAGCCTGAAAGACAATTTGCTTACATATATGAACAGGATTAGTAGAAGTTCTGTTAAAAATGACATTATTTCTGTCCTTCCATATACCCCACAGGGCCATAGAGAAAAGAGCATTGGAAGGACCCTTATAGTAAGAATCAGACACATAATCTTGGTCCTTCAAATTTGATTTCATCCAATTCTCCGAGGTGAAATCTTGTTGAATAAAGAATCTCCTAAGAGGGTTGCATTTCCAAATCCTTTTTGCAAAGTGACAATCGGCAAGGCAGTGAGAGATATCTTCAACATGAAGATTACATCTTTCACAAGTATTCGAAGAGGTTAAATTTCTGGTGAATCTCGCCTCATTGGTAAGAAGCTTACCGTGAATGACTAGCCAAACAAACATTTTAACTTTCTCCGGAGTCAAACATTTCCAAACAGATTTCCAATCAAAGATTATGAGATCATCATTCCAACCATTTCTTAAGAACCGAACCCCGGTTTTAGTGGAGTACTTTCCATTACTAGTAAATTGCCAATAGCGCCGATCCTTAACCATGGGGTCTAGACTAAGAGGAAGACCTCTTATGGAATCAATAACATGTCTCGGCAACATAGTATGCAGCTTCTCAAAGCACCAGGATTTATCCTCGGAGATAATACTATCAACAGAAATATTTTGATCCCTAATATCAACTTCACAATCAATAATATCCCTTAGAGGAGAACCATTAAGCCAAACATCATCCCACAGAAGAACATCCTTACCATCCCCAATATTCCAGACAAAACCGTCACTAACACTTTGGAAACTTCTCAAAATACCCTTCCAGATGAAGGAATCGTTCATTTTGCTAGTAACTTGAAAAAAGTCAACATTTTTAACATATTTGTTACTAAACAACCTGAGCCAAAGACTTTTTTCTTTTTTCATAATGCTATTCCCACACTTGGCTAGGAGGGCAATATTGTTCTCCCTAGCACTCCTTATTCCAAGCCCACCCTCGTGTTTGTCCCTTAACACAGAGTCCCATTTGATCAAATCCCCCTGACTGTATTTGTACTCTTTTAGTAGATGATATTAGAGGCGTTCTTTTGCCTAGATTTTAGTTTTTGTTTTTGGGGGCTCTAGCCCTCCGTTTTGTACCCAAAAAAAGAAGAAGTTATTTCGGGTAAAAAAGATATTGTAAGACTTTTTAAGAAATTGACTGTTGTAAGGGTAAAGAAAGAAAAAGCACTAACAAATATTGTTGCATCGGAAAATGTTCTCTTCACGTGAAAAAAAACCATTTGTTTTTGGTGTGACAACTCTTCAATAAGAACGGTGGGAGTATGCTTTAAGGTAAATATGACAAATGTATATGTTAAGATCAAGCGCTTACCGTTGTACTAAAACCAATTGGTGTTAGTAAAGGCGCAACTATATTTCTTATCATTTAAGAGTGTGGGCAATCTGTCCCAACACCCCCCCTCAAGTGTTAGCAATCTGTCTAACACTTGCACAATTTTTTTCAAGAGTGTGGGCAATCTACCCAACACCCTCCTCAAGTGTGGGCAATCTCTCCCAACACTTGCACAAATTTTTTTTTTTTAATAATGTTTCAACCAGGGTTCGATCTCATGACCTCTGGCTCCGATACAGTATAAAATTTTGGCATTAATATGATCCCTGTAAAAAAAAGGAGTTGAAAATATGATCAAAATATCTATGTTGAGAATGCCAAATTTCAATTTTCTTTACATGCCCAAGGCCAATTTTAACTACTACATCCATCTCATAAAAATTATTCATATTTTACTATTTACGCAGATTAAGAAACTCAATTAATGTGTTGTGTTTTAGTAGTAATAGACATATATACCTCTATCTCATAATTAATGCTTGTTTTGGAATATGAAATTAACATACAACAATAAATGTTAGGGTAAATGTATGTTTGGAAAATTATCTGGAGAGAGAAAGATGTATACTCTCTAATGCTGGTTTATTAAGCGGATTTTGGGTAGAGGCTGTAAGTACAACTCGCTACTTAATTAATAGAAGTCCTCACACAGGGATCAAATTCAAAATACCATTTGAGATGTGGCCAGGAAAGCCTGATGGCTATTCAGTTCTAAAGGTTTTTGGAAGCACAGTTTACTACCATGTGAGTGAAGGGAAGATGGAACCAAGAGCCAAGAAATGAGTGTTTATGGTGTATGGTGATGGAGTAAAGGGTTATAGAACTTGGTCATCAGCAGAAAACAGAGTTATTCTCAGCAGAGATGCAGTTTTTGATGAAAATTCTATGCTCAGCTCATCAGTGAGAGAGATTGCTGAGTCTGAAACCAATGCTGAATCTGAGAGAGATAACAGTAAGGTGGAGCTTCAATTGGAGTCAGTTGAGACGCAACACTCATCTGCTCCAAGTCAACACTCATTTGATCTGGTTGCTGAACCAGAGTCTGATCCAAGCCAGTCAGCTGAACAAGGGTCAGCTGAGCATCAAACAAGGAACATTGGTCTGCAGTATAGCTGTCAGCAGAGCTAGAAGATCAAATGTTGGGGTACCTCCCAAGAGGTATGGTTATGATGATATGGTTGAATATACACTTCAAGTTGCAGAAGAAGTGGATGGTTTTGAACCTTCTACTTACAGGGAAGCAGTGACATGTTCTAAAACATCTCAATAACTTGCTGCCGTGGGAGATGAAATGGAGTCATTACTGAAGAATCAGAATTGGGATCTAGTTAAACATCCAGCCGATAGAAGAGTTGTTACTTGCAAGTGGATCTTCAAGAAGAAGGAAGGAATGTCTGAGATAGAAGGAGTTAAGTATAAGGCATGTTTGGTTGCAATAGGGTTCAGTTAGAAAGAAGAGGTGGACATTGATGAAATATTCTCACTAGTAGTCAAATATACTTCAATTAGAGTGTTACTAGCAATGGTGGCACAACAGGATCTTGAACTTGAGCAGTTAGATGTGAAGACAACTTTTCTACATGCTGAGGTAGATAAAGAGATATACATAACTCAGCCAGAGAGATTCCAAGTTCCTGGGAAGAAAGATTGTGTGTGTAAGTTGAAGAGGTCCTTGTATGGACTAAAGCAGGCTCTTAGGCAGTGGTATAAAAGGTTTGACAGTTACATGATCCAACTTTGTTATAGCAGAAGTCCATATGACTGCTGTGTTTACAACAGTCAGCTGAGAGATGGATCATACATCTATCTTGTTTTATATGTGGATGACATGCTGATAGCTGTAATGAAGAAGTCTGATGTTCAGAATCCGAAAGACCTTCTCAAAGCTGAGTTTGAAATGAAGGATTTGGGTGCAGCCCAGAAGATTTTGGGGATGGAGATCTGGAGTGATAGAAGTCAGAAGAAGCTGTTTTTATCTCAGCAGGGGTATATATAGAAGATTTTGGCTAGATTTGGCATGTTTGCTGCAAAGCCAATAGATACTTCTATGGCATCAAATGTTCATTTATCTGTATGGACTGCTGAGTCTGCTGAGTTGATGAATGCTGCTGAGTTCTACAATCAGGTATGCTGATTACAAGTCTGGGAAGGTCAGCCGATGCCGAGTTTCATCTGGTGGATAATAACTGAAACTGGGGTCCACATCTGAGGTATTTAAGACAATTCCAACAAAGATCTTATGGAGGCTAGGGTTCAGGAAATCGTGCCTATAAATGCCAATGTTGTAATCGATGCGTTGTGTGTGAAAAACTTTGTAACTTTGTGCATAGTTAAATATCTTTTTTTTTCTATCCGTGGAGTAATCGGCACAACGCCGAAAACCACATTAAATATCAGTGTTCTCTTTGTTTATGTGTTTTATCAGTTTCCGCCATTGTTTATGTTTGCATTGCTTCTGTTTTATATTTTTTAGAGTGCATGTTTCTCATATGTGTTTTAACACTTCTAGACCACTGAACATGCTAATTTGGATTTCCTTCTTGATCAATAACAACTGCAACATTGTCATTATATTGTATTATTATACCGTTGTCTCGTTTCACTCTGCCTTGCACACGAGGTACTCCTAAATAATTTCCAAGGGATGTGGTGTGTTGCATTCCCAAACTTTCTGAAATTGCCGCTTTGATAGCAGTGCCCACATTATTCGAGGTAAGGAACCGGGATTTGGCAATACTAATTTTATGTCCCGAACACTTGCAGAATTTTCTAAGAACCTCCTCCATAATCCGAGCCTGCTGAACAGTGTCTTCCTTGAAGAGAAGTAAGTCATCCACAAAGAAAATATGGGATAGCGGGGGTCCATGCCTTGAGATTTTCAGTGGTTTCGAATTCCCATTATGCACTTCCATATTTTTTTACTTAGGACTTTCATGGATAATACGAAAAGGTAAGGGGCTATGGGGTCCCCCTGGCAAGTCCTCTTTTGGGAGAAAAGGCATCAAGTTTCGTGCCATTCCAAAGAACAGACAGATGAGCAGAGGTGATGCAGTGCATTAAGAAGGTGATGAGTTCCTCTTTAAACCCAATCGTATGCAATAGGTTCTTCAAGAAAGTCCAATCCACTCTATCATAGGCCTTCTCAAGATCGATTTTCACTATCATATATCCCTTATTTCTTTCTTTTTCGTATGTAAGACATGCATTACCTCTTGTGCAATAATAAAATTGCTAGTACTGCTTCTACCTGGAATAAAGGCACATTGAGTAAAGTTTACGGGGTCACCAACACAAAGGCGAAGACGGTTCCCCAATATCTTATGGTAATTAATAAGCTTTGGGACATTTACAATCGCAATTGGTCTGAATTTCGAAAGAAAAACTTCTATAACGTAAAAGAAAATTTAAAAAAAAATGATTTTTTTTTTGGGGGGGGGACCCAATTACGTAAATCAATAGTTCAAACCGCACTCAAAGGTAGGGCATTTCCCATTTTTATAGGAACTTCTGTACCAGAAACAATTTGTCTTTTCAGAGCTATCGCCCTAATAAAAAAAATATTCTTGTGGTACGACCCGTCCCCGGCCAGAAATATATCGAAATAGTCTTTCCTATTCTTGCCCCTGACCCGATAGCATGATACATTTTGCAATGTAAAAACATAAAAACAAAACTAAATATTAAAATTATTGTCAATCAAAAAAAAAAAAAAAAAACGGTTGTTGAGAGGTAAATAATTAACATTTTATATATTCAACACGCCCCCTCAAGTGTGAGCCTATTATATATTTTAAGAAAGGCCCAACACTTGTTTTTTTTCTTTTTGAGAGGTAGATGATTAATATTTTATATATTCAACACGCTTCCAAATGTGAGCCTATTAAATATATCTTTTTTTAAGAGAGGCCCAACACATGTTTTTTTTTGTTTGGAGCTGGGTTTGAACCTTGAACCCCTCTCTGATACCATTTGAACTACCATCTCTTCCAAAAGTTAAAGCTCCTGGGAGGTAGATAATTAATATTTTATATATTCAACAAGGTAAAGTCTGTTGACCCCAGACGGTGACGAAATTATCAACTATATAATCAAAGCTCATATCGCTGCATTGAAATCAAATGAAGTAGCAATACTGAAGAAAGATGGTGAAGCTTGCAGCTGATTTATTTGCCATTATATTCTTCTGTGTCATTTTGTATGGTAAGAATTTACTAATCATAAATTGTTGCTTTAAATCAATATACCAAAACTATCCTTACTAAATCAATTCACAAATCAATATTTTCCATAATCGTAATATATCGTAATATTTTTGTTGATAGTGTTTATACTTATAATATAATCAAGAGATATTTTGAACAGGTGAAATTTCAAAAACACATGGAAGGAGATTAATCTTGGGAAGTGAAACAGTGCTGCTGGAGAAATTTACATCAAAAAAGTTAAGTTTGGATTGCACCATTTTGAGTTGCGAAGACGATATTATTTGTATGCCACACGGTTGCTCTTGCATCAAAAGCTCTTGTAGCCCTGCAGATGAGCCTGAGACTGAGGATGATGATACGCAAACCACCACCGATCCTCTTCTTCCAGCATTCCAGCAGTCTGCGAATGAAGACGAAGACCAAGACCAAGACGAAGACGAAGACGAAGACATGACTCAATCAACTACCCAACAACAAGATGCAAGATCAAGGCCTAATGAAGACGAAGACCAAGACGAAGACGATCAATCAAATCCAACTCCCGCAACGGCTGGTGATCTTGAAATTGTGTGGTCTGACTCTGAGTATCAAAACTTTCCATTTCTACCATCTCCCGATCAGTCTGCCTTCGACAATTCGCGTACTCAATTTGTCCATTATATACCACGACCACGGCGCCATAAGGCCCATAAGCGTAAGCGTAAGCCCTCAACATAGCATTGATATATATATATATATATATATATATATATATATATATATATATATATATATATATATATATATATATATATTGTGACAGATGGATACAACTTTTTGTATCTCAGAAAATATGGCAACTCCTCATCCATCAACGATACTCCTCAGAGTGTGATACATCTGCACTTGGTCTCATTTTTCAAATTTTTTTCCCAAAAAAAAAAAGTTCAAAAAAAAATGAGAATCAATCAGATCGATTAATTGCATCACATAAAAAAAAGAATAGCCGCGCGCATTAATAGTTTTAATCTGGGTTACTTAATCCGCGGCCATATTTAAACATGTACTCTTCCTTTCAGCATGTTTATGTTTGACTTTGAAATTAATTAAAAGAATTTCTGTAAGTTCTCTAATTAAACTGGTTCTTGTCTTGTTGTCTTTAGCTTAATTCTGCAAGTTTTTCTGGACATTTTGTGCCTTGTTAAAAAAATAGAAGTAGTACTTCATGGCTTATTGTTTTTGTCATACAGCTACTCAAGATCGATTCCGTCACTAGTCATAATCTCTTCCACATAAATTTGTACCGAAAATGACTTTAGACTACACAAATACTTATAAAGAAAAAAAACAAAGCACAAAACTGGACCTCACAAATACATGTTCGGGGGATGGGTGGGGATGAATAGGTGTGCCTAAATCATTATTATTTCAAGATTGGGGAAATCGTTAGGCATGAACATGTGTTTGGAAGAATTAAGAATTACTATAGTTACATCGTGTTATTTTGGGTTATATAGGCTTGAATATGTGTTTTCGAGGCGTGTGTTGTGCATATTTTTTAGCATAATGTTTAATGAATATCCGGTATTTACCAGAAAAAAAGATTGGGGAAATCGGGAAGTTTTTTTCTTTTTTTATTACACTCGGGAAGTTCTTTTCTAGCGACTCCATTTAAGGAGTAAAACACGTGGGTGAATCTGGACCACACAGTTTCAACGGCTAAATTACAATTTTGGTTCTCTAACTAGACATGTTTTTCAATTTTGGTCCTGATTTTTCTCCGGCGACAATTTTAGTCCTGTAAGTGGTCTTTATTTTGCAAAAATAGTCCTGAACGCCGGAAAGACCACTTACAGGATTAAAATTGGTCTTTTCCGGCGACAATTTTAGTCCTGTAAATGGTCTTTCCGACGACACTTTTATCAAAGAAGATTTGGGAAATCGGGAAGTTCTTTTCTTTTTTATTACAATCGGGAAGTTCTTTTCTAGCGACTCCATTTAAGGAGTAAAACACGTGGATGAATCTGGACCACACAGTTTCAACTTGTTGAAATTATGTGGTTGAGATTCATCAACGTGGTACAACTTCTCAAGTGGAGTCATTAGATAAAAACTTCCCGGGGAAATCATGCGTACGAGGTGTTAAAATCAAATTGAATACCTATAAAAAGATATTAACATCTACAATAATAAAAATATGATGGTATCAAATACTCACTAATATCTCCCTAATAGTGTAACACAAAAAAGAGAGAGCATGTCAATATGCTAGAGCGGTCAGCTGACCACAGCGGACAACATGGCAGTATGCCAAATCTGTCTACCGACCACAGGGGACAGCATGTTGAAATTTGGAAAAAATCAGGCTATGTCAGATTAGAAATTAGGAAAAAATCAGGCTACGATGAAATTAGGAAAAATTCAGGTCCCCGTGGGATCCGATTCTTTTTTCCAGGTTATGACAGATCTAATATTTTTTTTTAAGTAACACGTGTAAATTTACTTGTTTTGGAATCAATCCGTATAAATTTACACAGGCTCAACACAAGCAACGTGAGAATTGATCGAAACATGGTAAAACACCTTCAAATTGTGCAAATTTGCATGTTTTGGGTTTCAACATGTGCAAATCTGCACCTTTTGGGCAATGACGTAACCAAGAATCGATGTTTGAGTGAGTTAATTGACTATATTTGTATGCTCGGGTGAGTTGGATTAATTAAGACAACTAACCGTGCTACATAATTATATAAGTTTTTTAATGTAACGAAAATAAAAACCGGATGGGCGCAAACTATCCCCTAGTTCCGTCCTTACTTTTGGGCTCAGCATGTGTAAATTTACACATTTTGAAGGTGTTTTACCAATGTTTAAGTCTCACATGGCTTTGTATTGAGCCCATGCAAATTTGCACGTGCTACATGAAAAAAATGTTAGATCAGGCATAAACAAAAAATAAAAACTTAGATCCACATAAGGACCTGATTTCCTATTTTCTTGTATTTTAGTTGTGACATTTTTTTATTCAAGTTATATTTGATCTAATATTAGGAAACAACACTCTCCTGTAAATATTATTTACGTGAAACAACATTTTCCCGTAAATACTATGACATGGTTGAAAGTTCTGCACAAAGAAAAACCTAATTTTGAATTTTCGTAGGGCTATCCTCTTACAATCAGATATTATCATTGAGAAAGTTGTTTCCCGCGCGTAGATAATATATGAGTGTAAGAGACAACCTCCCCTCAAATAATACGTGAGGGGCAAGCATTTCCACTCACATGTTAACTACGGGGTGAGCCTCTTATATACTCAGATATTATCTACTTTATTGGCTTGATTCCATATACTTTGAGGTACGTAGGAGCGCAGTCTCAACGGCACATCTATAAATCATCCACACATTCTTCAGTTTTTGTGGTTGAATTTCTCCTAAAAAGGATTCAATTATCCGTATAAATAACTCGACAATTTCTTAGCTTCGTCGATACATAAAAAGATTAGTATGACAATATAATTGGACCTTTTACTCTTGATAGTACTAAAAGTTGTGATATAGCTTAGCGACCATCAAATTTTTGGCGTTGTTGCAAGAAGGATCAATCAGTTGATATCTTGCTAATTACAGAGTTCTTAGGATTAGGCCCTTTATTTTTATTGTTTTCTTATTATTTATGTTTTGCGGTGTATGATCCCAACTCGAAATGCAGATGTAGAGCCGTCAAAGCCTATAAGAAATCATAGTCGATCCATGTGTCGGAATGGAATTAATATTAAATTGCAAAGAAAAAAATTCAGGGTAAAAAAAAACATTTGAAACAACCTAATCTATATTTTACTGTAATGGTATTAATATGATAATTTTTTTAGGGGTGTTAACATTATACGCGTACTCAATTTGTCCAATATATACCAGGACGACGCCGTAACCGTAAGCCTAAGACACAGCATTTCGACATATATATATATAAATGATATTCCTCATAGAGTGATTAATTGGATTATCTATATGGTTAACCTCGTAATAATATCGTTTAAATCCTTGTTATTTTATTCGTGATACCTGCGTTATTTCTATTACGGATTATTATTATTATTTTAGTTTGGCTATATTGTCATTAAGGGCGATTAGGGAATTATAAAATAACTAGGGCTACCTATTGGGGTGTATAAATATGTGTTGAATTGATGGAAAAATTATTTTGAACATCGTTAAATTTTATCATGGTATCAGAGCCAAGTTTAAATTAGGGATACGTTTGACTCTCTTCTTTTTCTGTTCGATCAAGATCAAGGAATTAAAAAAAAAATGTTATTGAAGAAAGCAAAATTGGACAACAGTCACATGTCTGCTTCTTTTGAAGCAACTTTTGGTTGTCAGATATTCAACACAGCAAACAGCAAACACGAAAACGAGAAAAAAAGGAAAAAAAAAAAAAAAAGAGAGGAGAAAGATGGAGGTCGACAGCAGCGAATTGATCAAGGACATCATCAAATAGATTAAGGAGAGCAAAATTGATCAGAGTCTTCATCTTTGAAAAAAAAAAAAAACAACAACAACAACAACAACAACTTCGAACAGGCTTTCAGCCACTACCAAAAAAAATTAAATTACAACCATTCTTGTTGACATGAACGGATTAGGAGGGATGGTAGCAGCAATTCAAGGCGGAGGAGCCGGACTTGAAGCAGCGATGAATCGGGCTGAGCTAAGCTCGGTTCGTGCAAACAAGACAACCGTAGATTCAGCAGGTTCAAATTCCGGTGGACAGCGGCGATATGGGACGGCCGAACAGGCTGGTCTCTCGAATTTGACTTCGACACAATGGCAAGGAATACTTGACACTGTGAATTTGGCCAAGCCAATAGAACGATTAACGGGTGAGGTTTCATGGATCATTGACACAGGAGCAATGAATCATGTGACGGGTGTGTTAGACACCTTGAGAAACGTCAGGACGATTGAAATATGCCCGGTAGGGCTCCCGGATGGTCGGACCTCTCATGCTACCCATGAGGGTAGCATTACATTGCCCGGAGGATTAATTCTTGAAAATGTTTTATTTGTGCCTAACTTGGCGTGCAATTTAATGTCTGTAACTCAGTTGATGGATGAATTAGATTGTCGAGTACAACTCACCCCCACATTGTGTGTTATGCTGGACCGAGCGACGAGGAGGCTGATTGGAGTAGGTGAGCGCGAGGATAGACTTTTCTTTTTCCGGGGTGTTCCACACGTAAACGTTATGGCAGTTGATGGAAGAAATTCTATGGATCTCTGGCATAAGCGGATGGGTCATCCTTCGGAGAAAGTGCTTAAACAATTTCCGATTGTGAGTAAGTCGAGTAAGTTAAATAAAGATGGGTGTGATGTCTGTTTTCGGGCTAAGCAATCTAAGGAAAGTTTTCCCCTTAGTGATAGTAGAGCTAGTAGAATTTGTGAGCTTATTCATTGTGATTTGTGGGGACCATATGATACTCCTTCTACATGCGGGGCCTCGTATTTCCTTACGATTGTTGATGTCTACTCTAGGGCTGTGTGGGTCTATTTGCTTTACAGTAAAACAGAAGTTGAGACTATTTTTTTAGATTTTATGTCATTGATTCAATTTAACGTGAAAATTCTTCGTGTTCGGAGTGATAATGAGACCGAATTTAAACAGTTGCTTCCACATTTTAGGAAGGAAGGTATTATTTTTGAAACCTCGTGTGTGGGGACCCCACAACAAAACGGACGGGTGGAAAGAAGAAAACATCAGCATATTCTGAACGTCGCTAGGGCGTTGCGTTTTGAGGGTCATCTTACACTTAAATTTTGGGGTGAATGTGTGATGACCGCGTGTCATTTAATTAATCGTACTCCATTTAGTGTATTGGATATAAGACACCGTATGAGTGTTTGTTTGGAAAACCACCCACCCTTGATGCGATACGTGTGTTTGGGTGTCTATGTTACGCACATAATCAAAAACATAAACACGATAAATTTGCAAGCCGGAGTA
Source organism: Gentiana straminea (assembly GCA_036785695.1). Classification (NCBI taxonomy): domain Eukaryota; kingdom Viridiplantae; phylum Streptophyta; class Magnoliopsida; order Gentianales; family Gentianaceae; genus Gentiana; species Gentiana straminea. The sequence goes on along the minus strand of JAVUPR010000266.1, from coordinate 9,921,222 downwards.
GAAAGTGTATATTTATAGGATATCCGTTTGGAAAAAAAGGTTGGACACTTTTTGATTTGGAAACCGAGGAAATATTTGTTTCGAGAGATGTGAAATTTTTGGCGCATATTTTTCCCATGGCGGATCCTACCCCTATTTCCTCTCATAATTCTCCATCTTTCGATCGACATGTTAGAGGATGAGTTCGAATTTAGTGATGCTGAGCCGCATAGGGAACAGCCAGCAGACTTAGCCGGTGACATTAGTACTTGTGGCACTAGGTCGGAGACGAGGTAAGTGAGTTACCCATGGATGGTGAAGGGGTTACCGAACCACCTGCGGACGTGATCGAAGAGCTGGGCCGAGGAAAATGAACAAAAATGCCTAACTCGAAGTATATGGAATTTGTGATGCATACTGTGGTGGATAAGAAAAGTCCGTCAACGCAATCATCCGATCCTTCAACCTCCACAGGTAGACTCTATCCTCTTACACATTTTGTTAATTATTCCCGGTTTTCTAACACACATCGGAGGTATCTAGCTGCTGTGCAGCTACACATTTTGTTAATTATTCCCGGTTTTCTGACACACATCGGAGGTATCTAGCTGTTGTGGCTGCAGATAATCCACCCTACTCATTTAAAGAAGCAGTGAAATATGAAGGTTGGCGAAAGGCCATGGCTGAAGAAATACGTGCCTTGGAAGATCAGGTCACATGGACGTTGCAAGAATTACCCCCTGGCAAGAAAGCCCTTGGGAGCAAATGGGTGTATACCGAAAAATACGACGAAAATGGTAATCTTTAGCGATTGAAGGCACAGTTAGTCGCATTTGGAAATCACCAAGTTTAGGGAATTGACTATAATGAGACTTTTGCTCCTGTGGCCAAGATGGTGACGGTTCGGGCTTTCCTCGCCGTGGCAGCGGTTAAACGGTAGGAAATTCATCAGATGGATGTACAGAATGCGTTTTTACATGGAGATCTGGATTAAGAAATCTATATGAAGGTACCTCCTGGTTTTGCTCAAACACGGCCGAATATTGTGTACCGAATGCGCAAATCGTTGTATGGTTTGAAACAAGCACCACGGTGCTGGTTTGCAAAATTGGCTTCCGCTCTCAAGGATTATGGTTTTAGACAATCCTACTCCGATTACTCGCTATTTACGTTTGTTCGCGGTTCGATATATCCGAATAAACATTTTGGTGTATATTGATGATATGATTATCTCCGGTAACGACACTACCGCCTTACAGTTCTTTAAGAATTATTTGGGGGGCTGTTTCAAAATGAAAGATTTGGGTCACTTGAAGTACTTCCTTGGCTTGGAAGTTGCTCGTAATCCCATTGGTATTTTCGTGTCATAACGGAAGTATACGTTGGATATCATTGCCGAGGCGAGCCTATTGGGGGCCCGACCCGTGGATTTTCCTATGGAACAGAACCATCAGCTTGCAGTTACTCAGAGCCCATTAATTGATGACCCGGGCAAATATCGTCGCTTGGTCGGACGACTGATTTATCTTGGTGTTACGCGTACAGATTTGGCGTACTCGGTTCATATTTTATCGCAGTTTATGCAAACCCAGCGGATTGACCATTGGAATGCCGCCTTGCGGGTTGTGCGTTATTTGAAGAAAAGCCCGGGTCAAGGGATCCTTTTACTAGCAGATAGTCTGCTACGGTTGGAAGGGTGGTGTGACTCGGATTGGGCAAGTTGCCCCATTACTCGCCGTTCCATAAGTGGTTGGTTTGTATTACTTGGCACTTCCCATGTGTCGTAGAAGACGAAGAAACAGGCTACGGTATCTCGATCCTCAGCTGAAGCTGAATACCGCTCCATGGCTTCGATCACTTGTGAGTTAAAATGGCTTCTTTAGCTTCTTTCTGATTGGGTGTCATTATTCCTACCAGGATTTCTCTTCACTGTGATAGCCAGTCGGCTTTATACATTGCTCAAAATCCGGTGTTCCACGAGCGGGCGAACATATAGAAGCTGATTGTTCGTGACGCAATTACGACTGGCCTTATTGCTCCGACCTACGTCCCTACGCGGTCTCAACTGGCAGATATTTTTACCAAGGCTTTGGGGAAACAACAATTCGAATATTTACTACACAAGTTGGGCGTTCGAGATCTCCACGCTCCCACTTGATGGAGGTATTACGGATTATTATTATTATTTATATTTAGTTTGGCTATATTGTCATTAAGGGCGATTAAGGAATTATAAAATAACAGGGCTACCTATTGGGGTGTATAAATATGTGTTGAATTGATGAATGAATGGATGGAAAAATTATTTTGAACACCGTTAAATTTTATCAATTTCTCACGTAAATTTGATCAACGACCGCCCCTTCCTTTTGGCCTAATGGTTTGTGTTTTGGTTAGCCTCGTTAAAATATAGTCCCTGTGGGATTAACCTTGACTCGCTACGTGCTATACTATGATTGACCTATTCATTCTTGCTAGTATCGTGTTTGATAGCGATCAAAACACCAAAGAAACATGTAATTCTTCATCGTCGTATCAATGAATCATCACTGAAATTCTTCACGTGAGTCGGATGATGGAATTCATCCTTCCTACCATTTTTATCAGTATAGTAGTAGTTTAGTTTTATTTGGTAATGTTGGTCGCCCTCTTCTTTTGTTTTTTTCTGTTTGTCTTATCTTTTTCTCTTTTTCTTAAAGTGCTCGGCTTTTCTTTAATTTACGGTTTAGCCCACATTCTCCTCTGTGCTTCTTCTCCTGGTTGCTCCAGTACTCCCGTTCCATTTTAAGCATCGGACGACGTCGCCTGATTATGAAACTCCGCCGGATCTGTCACATGACCAGGTCATCATGTAGATCTGATACGTGGAGGTTTTCAATCATTGCACTAGGTTTCCCACGCCACAGTTGTTCTTGTACCGGTTACGTGTTCGTCGTAGGCTTCTCCGTCATCTCCTCTTCCCAATCTTTGACGTACGTGGCATATGCTGGGATGGTCTATGCGATGACTGTGAAAGACCAGGGGGGATACATAATTGAGGGCGGTGGGTTTGATAGAGCTGTTTTACAAGGTATGTGTAGATGTGGAAAAAGATGCAGGTGTGAGGTCCTTCCCTACCGTTTTTAGGTATACAATTTATTTCTTCTGGTTCCGTTATGTGATGTGTATTTGTTTGATTTCCATTAATTGTGCTTCTCCATTGGGTTAGTGCTCTTCATCCGTTTCTTGCCTTCGATTAGTTGTTGCTTTCGTTTGGGTTAGTAGTATTGATCTGTTTCTCTTGATTTTAGTTAATCCTGGGGATGAACCTGAAACCTTTGCGTATGTATTGGGCTTTTTCATAATTGAAGCTTCTGTGGTGTGTGATGTAGCCTGTAACAATGAAAGAAAGAAAGAAACTTTGGCCCACAAAAATCTCTTACTCAGACTCTTTTCAATTTGTTTCCTTATGCACAAATTTTCTGTCGTTTCTTTTGTTTCTTAGCAAGACGAGAGTGGTTAGAAGACCTGGGGATTTTTCATTCACTTATTGCCAAACTGCATGCTACATTACATACTTTTCTACCAAATACATATTACACCCACTTGATATTTTCACATACTGCATAACACAAAAGTTAAAAGAACATGCATGCACATACATAGTATCTGCAAATGCATTTCTGCTACATATATATTTGTTACTTCATAATTGTTATTTTTGTCCTTATTAAATTACAATTTTCTTTTATTTCGATTTTTTGATAATGTTGTCCTTTTAGACAAAAATCTATTTAAACATTTCCATTATGATAATCACTATTCCTAACGGGCCCTTTAAACAATTCTATTGCATCAAGTATCCACCATAGGGGTATCTGCGAATTGAAGGTAAGCATTTATCAAATAATTGATTGCCTTAAAAATTAGTTGGTGTAGTTGTGATGTTTTTATTGTAAATACTATTATAGGCACATTAATTCATTCGGAGACCGTCGCAACATAGTATTATATATTTGATTATGATGATACATATTATTATAAATCATGTTAAATTGTGTTGTGTCACTCGTTATATCTGAATAGTTATGGTTGTAGCTTTATCCATTTTTATTTGCCCAAAAGAAAAGGTAATATACTATATAGACTTATGGGATAAACCATTTTCATTTTTCCTACGTTGAGGGGAGCATTCGTTGGGAAAAACTTGTGAACTAGAAAGTTTCGTTTTGATACAAGTGCAAATGAATGTTTTTAATATTAGAACATTTACCATTATAAAACACGTGCCGGTGATTTATCGAAAAAGCACCAGTACGATGTAAAACCGTATAATAAAAGGTATGATACAGATTTGATACCTTAAATTAATGATACTTACCTTTTTTACTTATATAAAGATGATTTGTATACGAGACAAAGTATTCGTTTTTCACATTCTTATTATATACTCCCTCCGTCCTATTTTATTTGTCCATATTTCCTTTTTGGTTTGTCCCAAAATAAGTGTCAACTTTGTGCATTAATTGTTAATAATTGTTAAATTTCTTCAAATACTCTTCACTCTTTACAATATTGGATATTTGTTTATAAGGACTAGTTTCAGTACTTAATTAGGCACTTAGCACACACATAAAAGATATTTGGTTATAAGGACACATTTTTCCTTACTTTCCTAAATTACCCATCATTGGGCAAAATAATGAAATCAGTTCCATCGAGGAATTAGAATTATTCGTTCCGATTCCCAGGTCTTCAGGCGGCAGCGGCAAACGTTGAATTTTATCCAGCGTCTAGTTTACCAATCAATTACTTGGGACAAATTTTGAATTGATTTTATATTATGCATGTTTTTCGGTGACCTGTAGTGTGCTACTAATTGAATTGAGCCAAAGTTTTGAATATGCTTTGCTGCTAATTATTGTGGAGCCATTTTGATCTAATGATATGTTTACCCTATTAAAAAAAAAAGTATTGTTGCTGTTGTTTAGTCGTCGGTGCTATCGCCGGAAGTAAATTCCGGTCTAAATGGCAGCTTCCTCTCTCACTCTACCCGGACATCCCAATGTTGAGTCTGTCATTGATCGTTGCCTCACCCGAGTAAAAATTCCGGTCTAGATGGCAACTTCCGATCTGCCCGTGTAACCCAATTTGGAAACTCCGACCGACGACCACCACCACCTGCAGCCCCCATCAGCTTTCTGCTAGGAATCGGCAACTTGGAAACTCCTACAAGATCAATAATTTTAGATACAATTGCTAGTAAATTCATTGGGGTCTTTCATAAAAGGCTTGATTTCCTTAATTATTGTTGGTCACTGCCATGAAGACGCTCAATTTATTCTTCTTTACTGCAAGCTTTTAGCTTATTTATTACAAATCTTGTTTTTATTAGGAGGGCCTTTTTTCTTAGAAAAGTACCATGATATTGTTTTCGGTTCAGTTATTGCAATGTAGCTTACATACCCTTGCCCTTCTACCATTTCTTTAAGCAACTATCATGGAAGCTAATGTTTACTCTGACTTCTTTTGGGTGCACCTTGAAAAGTTTGCTGAACTTTTGATTTTCTCTGAATTAGTGGAATTCGGAGCAAAAAATAAATGTTCCTGCATCGTGGTGGTCAATGTCACAAAGCATTGGGGTGGTCACTGCATCGCATCGATTTTTATGAAGAAGTATTGGTATTTGGTGAAAGGTTTCTGGCTTGGATTCGTTACTTTGTACGATTCCATGAATCGTGAAATTACATTGAAGATGCTATGATAATGAAGATGCATTGACATGTGATTTTGTCTTGAGCTTTATGAATCTCTTGCCTAGCTTATTTGTGGGCATTTTTTTATGTATCATAAACCTGATACGATAACAAAGCAAGAAGTCATATATTATGATGATATGATGGTTAATATCTTTAAATCATTGGTTTGCATCGGTAAACTTTAACTTGCTAGTTGACATTATAATTCGAGTAATTTGTTATGCTGGCTCTTTTATTAGTTATGTGCATTGCAATGTAGATATAATGTTGATGTCACTGCATATTTGATTGCCGATGTCACTGCATAAATTGTTGATGTCATGCATATATGATTTCTAATGTCACTACATAAAATGTTGATGTCACTGCATATTTGATTGCCGATGTCGCTGCATAAATGTAGTGTCATTCACATTAGGGGTGTAATTGAGCCGAGTCGAGTTGATACTCCTTAAGGCTCGATTCGACTAAAAATGTTTGGGCTCGATAAAGCCATAAATCGTTGCTAATGTCATTGTTCATGGTTTCTGGGTGTACAATTTTTGGCTCAACCGCGATATAGCCGTTTGAAGTCAATTTTATGAAGAAAAGAAATCGATTTTCTGAAATTAAGTCGAAAAAATATCAAATGTCATCGCAGTGTCAGATCATCAAATGTCACTGCATTGCGGTGTCTCTGCATCGCGGTGTCACTTCATCGCGGTGTCTCTGCATCGCGGTGTCTCTTCATCGCGATGTCTCTACATCGCGGTGTCTCTGCATCATCAAATGTCAAAACATCGCGATGTCTCTGCATCGCGGTGTGTTTGCAAAGCGGTGTCTCTGCATCACGGTGTCACTTCATCGCGATGTCTCTACATCACGGTGTCTCTGCATCGCGGTGTCTCTGTATCGGGGATGGTCACTGCATTGGGGATGGTCAATGCATCAGGGATGTCTCTGCATCACGGTGGTCAATGCATAAGGGTGGTCACTACATCGCGGCGGTGAATGCATCGCGGTGTCTTTGGTTTGTGGCGTCTCTGCATCGTGGTGTCACTGCATCCCGATGGTCACTGCATCACGGCGTCTCTGCATCGGGGCTGGTAACTGCATCACGGTGATCAAGGCATCGCGGTAGTCAATGAATTGCGGTTTTGAATGCATTAGGGTGGTCACCGCACCGTTATGGTCACTGCATCGCGGTGTCAATGCATCGGGGTGGTCAATGCATCATAGTGTCACTGCATTGCGGTTGTCAGTGCATCACGGTGTCACTTCATTGAGGTGTCTCTACATCGCGGTGGCGTCTCTGTATCGCGGTGTCACTTCATCGCGGTGTTTTTTCATGGTGTCTCTGCATCGCAGTGTCTCTTCATCGCGATTTCTCTACATCGAGGGTGGTCACTGCATCGCGGTGTCTCTTCATCGGGGGTGGCCACCGCATCGCGGGGTCAATAGATCGAGGGTGGTCAATGTGTCGCGATGGTCACCGTATTGGAGGTGTCTCTACATCGAGGTGTCTCCGCATCGCGGCGTCTGCGCATCGGGGGTGGTCACCGCATCGTGGTGTCTGCATCATCGGGGGTGGGCACTACATTGCGGTGTCTCTCGCTCGGGGTGGTCACCGCATCGCGGTGTCTCGCATCGAGGGTGACTACCGCATCGTGGTGGTCAATGGATGCGGGGTGGTCAATGCATCACGGTGTCACTTCGTTGAGGCGTCTCGCATCGCGGCGTCTCTCGCATCGAGAGGTGTCACCGCATCACGGTGGACAATGCATCGGGGTAGTCAATGGACCTGGGGTGGTCAATGCATCGCGGTGTCACTTCATCGATGTGTCTCTACATCGCCGTGTCACTTCATCGAGGTGTCTCACATCGCGGTGTCTTTACATCGGGGGTGGTCACTTCATCGCCGTGTCTCTATATCGCCGTGTCACTTCATCGAGGTGTCTTTACATCACGGTGTCTCTACATCGGGCGTGGTGGACAATGCATCGGGGTAGTCAATGGACCCGGGGTGGTCAATGCATCGGGGTAGTCAATGGACCCGGGGTGGTCAACGCATCGCGGTGTCACTTCGTTGAGGTGTCTCACATCGCGGTGTCTCTGCATCGGGGGTGGTCACTGCGTCGCGGTTGTCAGTGCATCATGGTGTCACTTCATCGAGGTGTTTCTGCATCACGGCGTCTCTGCATCGCGGTGTCACTTCATCGCCGTGTCTTTTCATCTCGGTGTCAATGTATCGCGGGTCAATGTATCGCGGCGCGGTCTCACTTCATCGCCGTGGTCAATGCATCGGGGTTGGTCACTACATCGGGGTGGTCACTGCATCCCAGTGGTGAATGCATCACGTTGGTTAATGCATTACGGTGTCTTTGCATCGTCAAAAGTCATAATATCGCGATATCTCTTGATCGCGGTGTCTTTGCGTTGCGGTGTCAATTTATTCCAGAGTCTCTGCATCGAGGTGGTTGTTGAATCGGGGTGGCCAATGCAGTTGTTACCGGGGAAAAAAAAAACAAAAAAAAACCACTTCTCTGCGTGCAGGTTTAAAATAAAATTAAAAAAAAAAAATACAGAAAAGAAAGCATCTCAGCGCCCAGGAAAAGGAAGGGAAAAAATTAGAAAAAAAGAAAAAGAAAAAACACAACATGTTACTGTTAGCATCGAATATGATGTTAAAACAACACATTAACCTCTTTCCGTTTCAGCGCCGGCTTTTTTTTTATTTTTTATTTATTAATTAATGGTAGATTGGTCCATGTAGTAATTTTGTGTCCTTATAACCAAATAAGATTTCTTAGTGTCTATTTGTCTAATTAAGTCGATATGTGTCCTTTTGAACCCTCGCACTTCTGACAATATTTACAATAAAAAGTGTGTAGCGTTAAATCGCTCCAACAACAACTTAAAGGCGTAAGTGTAAAAATATTGGATTATTTAATATGATTCAAAGCATTAACTACACTTTTCTTAATCTGTGTGAAAAGTCAAACATGACAAATAAAATGAGACGGAGGGAGTACTTTTTTTTTTTTTTTTTTTTTTTGAGTACTTGTATTGACAATTTTTTGTTTCAAATATAGCCAAAAATCGGTACAAAGTAAGTTAGAGGTGATTTTGATTTTCTTAGTGCAAACCTTTTTTTTTTTTTTTTGAGACAATTCTTAGTGCAAACTTTTAATTTTATTAGCTGGTGCAAAAGTACAATATTTAAAGCTTAACAAAATGAAGATCGTTTGCGTATATTCACTTTATTATTATATTCTCTATGTTTTTATTTGAGGGAATAGTCAAAAGTTCAATTTTTAATACAAAATAAATAATAATGACACACTTTTTTTTTAGTTGCAAAAAGCACCCACAAAAAAATTTTCAAACCAACAAAATTACTCTTATGATGAAGTAGCGCGTGACACAGATGCAAGAAACTGTTGCATTACATTCCTGCTACTTTTCTTTTTTTTTTCTTTTCTTTTAACAACCGTAACTTTTGACGTATAATTTCGATCATCAAAAAATTTTCACCTAAATTCATTTTTTTTGCTCTTTATTTTGAGATCTCATACGATACTCTTCCGACGTAAATTTTGATAGCCGAAAAAACATTGCATTAATTAGAGCATTTTTCTTATAAACGACCGTAATTTTTGATTTAGAATACCGATCATCAAAAATCTTTCACCAAAGTTTATATTTTTTTTCTCTTCATTAAGAGATCTCATACGATACCCCATTCGACGTAGTTTTTGAAAGCCGAATTTAATCGCAGCGTTTACAGTATCACAGTATCAGTATCATAGTAACAATTGTAGTTCAAGGTTCAATAGCATCACGTCTGATCTAAAACATTTAAATATAATATTAGTAATTTCCAAAATGCAAAAATATGGTTATAATGAACATATAGGACTTGTCTCGTCTACTGCAAAAAAAAAACCATCAACATGTAGGAAGAAGCATCAACAAGACAAAATGAAAGCTCCGAAAATAAACTAAAGCATCAAGAAAAAGTCTATTAGCTGCAACAACATCAAGTACAACATTCTCCAAGCTCTTTGCACTCCCTCAAAACGGAAGCTCTGATAGGGAACACGCTGCTCATTCTTATATATCAAGTGGCTAGGAACTTTGGAAAAGTCTATTGAACTTGTTGCCTTTCTTCATAAACTCAAATAACGGAGCTACATTTTCTCTATTTACTTCAATTGCTTCCGCATTGAACTGCATTTTGTATTAAAAATGAGAGAATGAGCCTCAAGTATCAGTATCGGCATCAATATCAGTATCACAGTATCAGTAACATAGTATCAGTATCATAATATCAAGATGAATAGGATGAATGTGAAATATTGTGTCCAACTCTTTGATCTTTGGAGTAGTATATAGTTTAACAGTGGTCATGTGTTGAGATCGGAATCGGCAAAATAGTTTCTTTTCTAAAAAGCCATAACTCTACGCCTCAAATCAGCAAATATCTTCCAATGTTTACCTTTCTTAACATGACACTTCTCTTTTTATTCCTCATCTTCAGTGTTTACACTAACACAGTATCAGTATCACAATATCAGAATCAGTATCATAGTAATAGTATTACAGTAACAGTATTACAGTATCATTATTACAGTATCAATATCACAATATCAGTATCACAATAACAGTATCACGGTAACACGTTTTATTAACAACATAGTGACACCATTCCATTACCATTAATAGTATATGATTAGCCAAAAATCATAGACTCGGCAAGCTTTACAACAACACCGACAACCTATATTTCTTTATGGATTAAAACGGAAACAAACTGTAAACTAAAAATCATTTAGACAATAATGTAATCACGTTAACACCCAAAAAACTTGTGTATTTTGAAACAACACATTCAATCACAATGGAAAAAAATTACAATGTATATGATAAACAACTTTAACATCAACATATATGATAATTAAGCTACATCAAGGAAATGATTATTTAAGCACCTAAAAATCTCGACAATGTTGATTGGTACCGTCATCTTCTTCTCCAACTCTACACCAAATGGTTTAACATTTTCTCAATAAAGTCAACCTCTACACCAAATGGTTTAACATTTTCTCAATAAAGTCAACCTCTACCGTAAAGTAGATAAATTTTTTTGGAGGTTATCTAGTCTATTGTCTTCTTTAGGAGAGCCAAGAAGACAATTGTCTCTCTCAAAAAAGGCTCCAAAGCCTTTATTTTTCAGGAAAAACACATGTCATTAATATTTAATATTATTTTAATCAATAGATTATCACCATTACAATATCACATCATACATAAATTAATCTCAACAATCCTTCTATATTATTACTATTACAACATCACATCACACACAAATTATCTCCACAATCCTTCTATATTTATCCTCCACTTATATTTCTTCACATCATCCAAACAACAACAATCAAAAGGGTTGTGTCCCAAGTGTCATTAGGGCTGCTCTTAAGGAGGTGTGTGTAATGCTATCTTACTCTTTGGACCGGCAATACGGGAAGTTATTGTGTGGTGAGGGAATTTGATGTGAAGTGACGGGTGAAACGTATTAACGACCCATGCATCATAAATACCTGAATCATGCAATCACGGCAATCATAATATTCAGTTAAGCGGAGATCATGATCAAAGGAGTAATAAGGTGATTGATTGGAGAGATAAGGAAGATTTGATCATATCATTAATGATTAAGAGTTGAATGGTGACTCGGTCTCTGATAGAGTGATAAGACTAGTTGAATATGTTTGTTTCAATTATTTTATTTTAACAAAAAAGGGCGTGTATGGCATTGTAGTTTTTAGGGTTTCTAGTTAGGGTTTCTAGCAGTGGTCTCCTATAAATATCCATGTATTTGTCTCTGTCAAAGTAAGAAAAAATAATAACAGTATTCTCAATTCATATATTCAGTTTTTCTTCATGGTATCGGAGCCAATTGGTGTCTGATCACCACATAATTCAATATGGCGGCTCAACCCCTCACCTCCATTAACGTAAATAGCATCATCTCCCTCAAACTATCATCAAAAAATTATCCTCTCTGGCGAGAACAGGCTATTGCATTCGCCGACAGTCAAGATGTGCTAGGTCACCTTCCTGGCGAGGATCCTCCACCCCCACGCACGAAGCAAACAGCATCAGACAAAAATGCAGAAACGCAGGCCTCAACTCAAGACATCAACCCAGACTATCTCTCATGGAAAAAAGCGGACAGACTCCTCAGGGCTTGGATAATCGGTTCTCTAACCGAAGAATCTCTCGGCATCGTACTCGGCTTGGACACAGCAAAGGCCGTGTGGGATGCTCTTAAACGAGCATACGCTCAGGACTCTCAAGAGCGTGAATTTAATCTCAAACAACAGGTAACCTATATGCGAAAAGATGATTCAAAGTCGATTATTGATCATATCAACTACTTTAAAGGTTTATGTGATAGCTTGGCTGCCATTGGTAAACCCATCCCCGACAACGAGAAGGTATACTTTCTTCTTACTAGCCTAGGTGATGGAAGGTCAAGTTAAATTACTAACTCGATGCCTAAATAACCACTAGCAAGTGAACTAGGTTCAATTGCGGTATAGCTAGATAGAGTCGAGGTCGATCCCACGAGAGAATCAATTTGTGGATCCTACTTAAATAGTCAACTAGTTACCTCGTTGAACAAATACGGTCTATGACCAACATAAAGTACTAGGAAAGAAAAACACACTCAAATATATAAACAACATGTAAACACATAACGTAATCAACTCGCCCAATTATAACCATAATTATTTGGATCTAGGTAATTTATATGACAACAAAACTCATCTACTATTAATCCGTTCATATCCCTTTATATTGGCTACGGGAGTCATCCTCTACAACTTGATGTAGCACCGGTAGGTCACTATATCACCGTGGTATTGTTACGTGACTTCGCCTTTTGGTGCCTCCATCTCATATAACTCACACGCTTACTACTCTAAGGATGCCGATATTAACCGTACACCTCGTCCAGGCAACATTCCTTTGGTTAGGCGTACTTCCTGAGACGATCACTCAAACCCTCGTCCAACTAACAATTACCAAGTTATAGTCTCATGCCGCTTTACGATCTATGTGTATCAAGGTGCGCGCAATTCCCTAATATAAACCTACCTAAATAATGTTTGAAAGTCCGAAGATCAATTCATAAGCCTACCTAAGAGTTTTATACTTGGTATTTCCTTTTTACACGTTTTAATTAAATCAAGTGAGTGACGTAGCCATAGCCATACCTACCGAGATAACGACGATTCAATTAAGCTAACCTAATCATAAAGACGTGATCGATTAACGGATGAAAACGGGTTTGCTAACTCTCGGTCGACCGAATAGGTGCTCTCGGTCGACCGAGTGACACCTCTCGGTCACCCGAGAGTCTAACTCCCGATTTACATCCCCGAACATATTTCTCGGCGTTTCATATACAAATCGGATTATATAGCGAATCATCGGGACATCATATAAACTAATCTAAATACACGTAAATTAAACACACGGATTCATCCGTAGATGTTAGGTAGAGGACGTAGGGTTTGGGATCCTTATAGACAAGGTATCACCGCTGCCCTAACATCATATCCTAGATCTACATCATCTAGATATGAATACCTACTCACATAATCAAAGCATAATTGGGAAATTGATTACTAAAAAGAAAACAAGAAGATAAACTAGGGCTTACATGTTTGCAACCCTTGCAACCTCCACAAGCCTAAAGAATCCTTATGTGTTTATTTGTAAGTATGAAATAATGTTGATGAATGCCCCTTAAAAAAAATACAAAGGACTTGTGTTTATATATAGCCCCAGCCGTCATAGACAACCGACTTAAAAAATGCCGACATTCTGAACCCTAACCGACTCAATTAATGTGCCGAACTTCCTTTGGACTATAGGCCCACTCGGTCGACCGAATGCATAGGCTCGGTCGACCGAGCCTTACATGCTCCTGGCTTTTTCCTCTTTTCTCGTCTTGGGCCTCCCGAACTTGTCCGTGATCCATCAAAGCTTTTCCGAAGTCCATCCATGTGCTCCCAAACGAGTTACTACAAATATAACGTGAAATACGATCTGTAATATCAAATAATATAATAAAACCTCTTAATACATAATAATGAATCGTAACTCTCGACATATGTGAATTAAGCATATTACGACTTATTATTACTCTAATATAGCTCCTTTAAACTAGAATCGGGGATAAAGGTCATAGAATAATGGGCACAAAATGACCGTTATCAACTACCCCCACTTAGCCTTTGATCGTCCCGATCAAAATATCAACAAGTTATTCCCCATAAACTACTTTCCGGTGGTCACGGTATACGACACAAGAAACTCGAATCAACTCATATCCTCTATGCTCATCAGTTATCCATTATCCACTATTCATCATGAATCGATGTGTTGTGTGCATGTGCATTGAGTTTTAAACATTCGTAGCAAGATTAGGGCTTATGCAAACTTCGTAGTCTTAACCTACCAACTTCAGTATTCTCACTTCTTAGCCTTTTAATTTTTTTTCAAGCACTAGAATAATAAGCGAGAGTGTATCTATAGGGTTTTTGGACTTGGAGACCGAGTACTACTCAAAGCCTCTTGAAGAGTTGAATATTCTTTTCATATCTTCATATTTTTCGATACTATCAATCTCAAGAAGGAAAACTTTTTAGAATTTCCCTCTATCTTAGATCAAATATTAGCATCGAATATTACCACAAGCGCGAGGCTACTTTGGTAACTTACTACAAGCCCGGTGTTTTAACATTGTCAAACACGGTACGTCTCCGACTTATTACTCGGCTTTTGTGGCTAGAATTTTTAGGAACACATCGACGATAAATTTGACACTAGGTAAGCATAATCAATTATCTATGCAATGTACACCTTATAATTTTACTTTTTATAACAAGCGGAGTACAACTCGATTCGGGTATTGAATAATTGAATAATAAACAACTACTTGCAACGGACAATATGAATATCGTTAAGTTTACTAATCAATAAATCGCAGAAGTATAAAGTGATCACGTACTCATGAAATATGGGTTATTCCTTATTAGATATAGTTATCAGGACTTCACAAAAGTAAATGTGATTCTAAAAAAAAAAAAAAAATTTTCTTTTTTATTTACTATTTGATATATGGGAACATATGGAATTACTCATTTGAGCTAAGTGACTTGTACCCCCCACTTAAACAATGCATTGTCCTCAATGTATAAAAAAACGAAAGAACAAACTCAAAAAAAAAAAAAGGAACTTAGCTCTGGATAAGCGTGGAAGTGTGAACAAGTCTTAGGAAACCGGAAAAGTTCATCAGGCACAGGAATTGGCTCCATAGCAGGCCAGAAGCATAATCACTGCAACACATATCTTAAACAAAGCTCGCAACTCGTTACAGGATTAGTCTAAACAGTAATAATCAGAAAAAGGGACCGTAAAAGGGATAACAATTTCCTTAAACATATTTAAGTCCATAATTTAATGATTACATTGCAATACATTTCAACAAGTCCAAAACATTACATGAGTTCGATTTAGGTAACGAGAGAAACTTGCTCTATATAACACGACACACTAGTAGAATTGAGTCAAAATAAAAACTCGTTAATTATAGGAAATGCAAACACTCAAATTAAAATACTTAATCCCATCCCGGATTGAATGGTGCTAGTTGCAAATTGTTCGGGCCGGCGTCGTCGGCATCATCCTCGGGTTCCCCTTCTTGGTCGTGGCCGTGAACGACGGGCGGTGGGACGAACTCAAAGATAGGATAGGCATTGGCTCCACATAGGAATCGCCGCCTAACACCGGGCACTCGGCTCCCTCACGTAAATGTAGTGATTAGTGAACCAAAAGGTAAGGTATGCCGAGGCTTGAGAGCATCGTCTGTCATCTCCTTGCGTATCAATGCCCCCACATTCACAGGCCATCCCATGTACAACCAATAGAGTAGAGTGGCATGAGTATAGTAAACCGTAGATACATGCTTAGCCGGGAAGATATTGGAACGAATAAGCCGATTAAGGCACTTATCCTCCCATCTCCTAAAGTCTGTTTCCGCAAATGTGCGGGCAACCTCCCCTACTGTCCATTCTATTCCCAGATAGGCACCAACTTCCTCCAACCAAGCATCGGACCCATCAAACGTAGCCATATACTCTGGCCCGTCCTCCGAGACATCCACCCCAAAATAAGCATTAATCGTACCCGGAGAAATTACAATTGGTCGGCCACGAATATGGACGATATTGGTGTCGGGGTGTACGCGTAAATAAGCATAAAATTCTCTTACCCGGTTGACGTTGACTCGGCCGGGGGTGCTACGACATCGCGCCATTGATAGCGTTCCACCAATTCTAAGCTCGTCTCCACAATTTTCCAAATCTAGACCTCGAGCTCGATGTACGGGGGCATTAACGAAATGATTAGTAAACGAAGAATATACCTCCCGACTCGCGAATTGTGGGACCCCGTTGATCATTGGAATATCGCCTTCCACGGCCCACAACCGAGCGGCTCGCGTCTTCTTGGTGGCATCCGACGGATAAACGGCGCGGCCAGCACGACGACGAAAGGGGCGGCCCGACTCTCGGTCGACCGAGAGCAATCACTCGGTTGACCGAGTGTGGAGAATCGACAGAAACAACCTCTGGTTCTCTACCCTTCCCGTGACTGAATCAATTGATCAGAAAAAAATTCGATAGGCTTTGCAAGGTGAGTGAAAATGGTGAAATGGATGAAGATTTTCAGAACATTTCCATTTGATTTCTACAGGGGTTTGAGAAAACAAGGTGGATGGAGAATTTGGGATGAAGGAATTGGGGAATAGGAATGAGGAAAATGAAAGAGAGGATGGTGGGTTAAATAGAAAAATGGAGTTTGAAGAAATGGAATGTGATTGGTGTAGAAAAGTTGTTGGGGATTGATGAGATGGAAAGGCGGAATTTGAAAATTTGAATTAGGATAATAAAGAGGTTGGGAAGAGAAAAGGGTGAAAGGTTGGGAAGAGGGAAAGGTGAGTGGGGATGTGTAGAAATTAATGGTGTTGACCATTTTAATAAATTTGACACATACCGTAAAATAACTACAATATATAACAGTGCCAAAATGTATTATTTCACTCTCACCGCAAAAAAAAAAATTCTAACCAATAGGTCGTCTCAAACATAAAAGCAACCTCATTTTTATCATAAATAAATCAAACAATCTGGTCTAAGCATTTGTAAAATAACGCATTATCATTTCCTTAATCAACAATTTTTTTACAAAGATTCAATTGCAACGCTTCACTTCACATAAAAACGATTCGAATAAAAAAATTATTTTGCACATCCTTAACTCAACAGTCGTCGGAACATGGCAAAATAGAAAAAAAACTTCTTATCGTTTCATGCTACTTTTATTAAAAAAATAAATAAATAAATATAAAATAAAAAATAAAAATAAAAATAACGAAGAATAGAAATAGTTCTACAGTTTAAGTCGGTAGCTCGACTTCCAAAAATATCACTCTAAAACATTGCCCTTGACTTGCCAGGCTTTCACCCGGCCAGCTCTCACCGAAAAAGTTTTACCGTCCTTTTCTACGAGTGCCCTTCCCTTGGGTTTCAGTCCAATGAAAAGACAGTCGAATTGACCATCCAGACAAGCGCCTACTTTTGGATTTGTCTCTGATTTCGACGAGCTTTTGTTACGAACTCTCCTAGTTCGTTTCTTCGCTCTGGTCCTCCTATTCTTAGGTAGGTCTACAGCTTCAACATTGGTCGGGGCTGGTGCGGGCTGAACTGACCTATTCCGACTTAGAATAGTAAGGACTTCCCTCTCATCTTTATCAACGACATTATCTTCAGCATCCTTTCCTAGACTTTGAGTGGCATCAAGCTTTTCCGAACCAACTACTTCTAACACATTCACACTTGCCGGTACAGGGAAATTTGGATTTGTTATCCCATAACACTCAGAACCTTTAGCGTCAAACAATACTATCTCATGTCTGGTCATCCGCATGAAAGCTCTAGCGGTGTTGATAAACGATCTACCCAAAATGATTGGGCATTCAGGATGTTCCTCGATTTCCATTACCACTACGTCTATCTTAAACCGTAGTCGCCCCACACCAATAATCATGTTGTTCAGTCTCCCACTCATGATTGTCCTAGTTCCATCCGCTAATCTAACTTGGAGCGGGGTGTTAGTGGGTGTTAAAATGACATTCCTATCACAAAGGCTTTTAGGAAAGATATTAAGGCTTGAACCGGAATCAATCAAGGCTAAACCTAGATGGGTTTGTTCTAGGGTTACTCCAACCATAAAAGCCCCCGGGTCCGCTAACTTTGGCATCGCCTAGACTCGTCTTTAATCAATGTTTCATCTCTGAACGTATGACAACGGCTCTTCATAGCCGTGCTACCCTCGACTCGGATTCTATTTCGGACATGTAATCATCATAATCTAAAGCCGAATCGAATCCGAAGAGATTTCCTCCGGATTCAAAATAGACATACCTTTTTGCCAATAGGCTTCTTTAGCCTCTCTTGATTTCCTCGCCTCTCGGATTTTCGCTTTCATCTTTTCTATCCTTTCCATGAGCTTCGGTGTTAGCGGCTTCCTTGGTGTAGTTTTTGTTCGTAAAACCTTGACTTCTTCTTGGTCTTTGGTAAAATCGTTTGATGACATTTTGCTTGATCTTGAAGCGGAGTTATGTGAGTGATTTCCGTCCAATTATCCGCAATATTTGAAAAACAACAAACGGTCAATAAACTAGCGATCGACGATTACTCGTACTGCCGCTAGGCTTACAACCTACTAACGGGGAAAAATAGAAACGGAGGAAAACAAGATCGTCGGATAATATAGAACAATTAAGGGTTCGGTCGACCGAGTGACATCGTTCGGTCGACCGAACATACAGAACACATATATAACTTTTTCTTTTATTTATTTATTTGTTTATTATTATTATTATATATATATATATATATATAATTTTTTTTTTATATTTTTTATTTTACTGACTTGCAAAAGAAAACAGAAACAAAAACGAAATAATAAAGTAGATTATTTAAGCAACTGGACCATTGATTCCCCGGCAACGGCGCCAAAAACTTGATGGAAGGTCAAGTTAAATTACTAACTCGATGCCTAAATAACCACTAGCAAGTGAACTAGGTTCAATCGCAGTATAGCTAGATAGAGTCGAGGTCGATCCCACAGAGAATCAATTTGTGGATCCTACTTAAATAGTCAACTAGTTACCTCGTTGAACAAATACGGTCTATGACCAACATAAAGTACTAGGAAAGAAAAACACACTCAAATATATAAACAACATGTAAACACATAACGTAATCAACGCCCAATTATAACCATAATTATTTGGATCTAGGTAATTTATATGACAACAAAACTCATCTACTATTAATCCGTTCATATCCCTTTATATTGGCTACGGGAGTCATCCTCTACAACTTGATGTAGCACCGGTAGGTCACTATATCACCGTGGTATTGTTACGTGACTTCGCCTTTTGGTGCCTCCATCTCATATAACTCACACGCTTACTACTCTAAGGATGCCGATATTAACCGTACACCTCGTCCAGGCAACATTCCTTTGGTTAGGCGTACTTCTGAGACGATCACTCAAACCCTCGTCCAACTAACAATTACCAAGTTATAGTCTCATGCCGCTTTACGATCTACGTGTATCAAGGTGCGCGCAATTCCCTAATATAAACCTACCTAGATAATGCGAAAGTCCGAAGATCAATTCATAAGCCTACCTAAGAGTTTTATACCGGTATTTCCTTTTTACACGTTTTAATTAAATCAAGTGAGTGACGTAGCCATAGCCATACCTACCGAGATAACAGATTCAATTAAGCTAACCTAATCATAAAGACGTGATCGATTAACGATGAAAACAAGTTTGCTAACTCTCGGTCGACCGAATAGGTGCTCTCGGTCGACCGAGTGACACCTCTCGGTCACCCGAGAGTCTAACTCCCGCATTTACATCCCCGAACATATTTCTCGGCGTTTCATATACAAATCGGATTATATAGCGAATCATCGGGACATCATATAAACTAATCTAAATACACGTAAATTAAACACACAGATTCATCCGTAGATGTTAGGTAGAGGACGTAGGGTTTGGGATCCTTATAGACAAGGTATCACCGTCGCCTAACATCATATCCTAGATCTACATCATCTAGATATGAATACCTACTCACATAATCAAAGCATAATTGGGAAATTGATTACTAAAAAGAAAACAAGAAGATAAACTAGGGCTTACATGTTTGCAACCCTTGCAACCTCCACAAGCCTAAAGAATCCTTATGTGTTTATTTGTAAGTATGAAATAATGTTGATGAATGCCCCTTAAAAAAATACAAAGGACTTGTGTTTATATAGAGCCCCAGCCGTCATAGACAACCGACTTAAAAAATGCCGACATTCTGAACCCTAACCGACTCAATTAATGTGCCGAACTTCCTTTGGACTATAGGCCCACTCGGTCGACCGAATGCATAGGCTCGGTCGACCGAGCCTTACATGCTCCCGGCTTTTTCCTCTTTTCTCGTCTTGGGCCTCCCGAACTTGTCTCGTGATCCATCAAAGCTTTTCCGAAGTCCATCCATGTGCTCCCAAATGAGTTACTACAAATATAACGTGAAATACGATCCGTAATATCAAATAATATAATAAAACCTCTTAATACATAATAATGAATCGTAACTCTCGACATATGTGAATTAAGCATATTACGACTTATTATTACTCTAATATAGCTCCTTTAAACTAGAATCGGGGATAAAGGTCATAGAATAATGGGCACAAAATGACCGTTATCACTAGGACCCCATTATGAAACGTTTACGACTACTATGTTGATGCACAAGCCTACGTATGATGAGCCGGTCGGCCATCTCCAAAATCTTGATCAGCGGCGCAACTGGCTTGCCGCTAAAGAACAGGACAGCTCGCACATTGCCTTCTATGGCCAGCGGTCTGCAACCCGCAATGATCAACAGCAGCAGCAGCCGCGTTTTACCTCCTCATGTCGCGGGTTTCAAGCGCAGCAGTCCAGAGGCGCAACTTCCTCATCCGATCAACCAAAGAAGGTGTTCGCCGCATGTCCCGGGCTGAACGTGATAGGTATAAAAACGAAACCTGTGATTTTTGTGGTGTGCAGGGTCATGTGTCTACCATTTGTTGGTGGAACAACAAAGCCAAGGAGGATATTCTGCCTCAAGCCCTCTCCGCACTCACACTCGATAACACCGTCGCCGACACCGAGTGGTTAATGGATACAGGCGCTACTCATCATATGACAGGTAATTCTCAGCTTCTTCATAATTTTCAGCCTTATACAAAAACTGCCTCTGTTATTGTCGGTAATGGAACTGCTCTTCCGATTAGTGGTATTGGTGAGGTTCATATTAATTATAGAAATACCCCTGTAATAATTTCCGATGTGTTTTTGGTTCCCAATATGACTAAGAATTTAATTTCCATTCGGCAACTCACTCAACAATATGGTGCACACTGTTTATTTACTAATAATGGTTTTGCTATTAAGGAAAACGTCACAGACAGGACTCTTCTGACGGGGGAATGTAGAGGAGATCTCTATGCCCTCACTGGTGATCATCAGGCTCATATTGCTCATACGAATAAGCCCAGCACTTTGGAGATTTGTCATCAACGTCTTGGCCATGTTCAGTTACCAACTGTTCATGCCTTGAAAAATAAAGGTTTTATAAATTTGTTAGGTTCTAATAAACAGGAGCACATCTGTGAAAGTTGTCAGTTGGGCAAGCTTTCCAAGCTCCCTTTTTCTAGTTCTGAACATGTTTCTTCTGCTATTTTTGAACTCATACATTGTGATCTTTGGGGTCCGGCCCCTGTTGAGTCAATAGGCAAATTTCATTATTATGTCAGTTTTGTTGATGATTTCTCCAAGTATGTCTGGCTTGTCCCGTTGAAACATAAATCTGATTTTTATAACCTGTTTTTATATTTTGAACAGTATGCTAAAAATCAATTTAATACATCTATTAAGCAGTTACACACGGATGGAGGGGGAGAATTTATCAGTAACCCTCTTATTAATCACTTACTTGCTCACGGCATCACCCACTTAATCACTTGTCCACACACACCACAACAAAATGGCACTGTTGAACGCCGTCATCGTACCATACGTGAACTTGGGCTTACTATGCTCTTTCATAGCCGTTTGCCTCTGTTTTTGTGGGTTGAAGCTTTTTCTACTGCCGTGTATGTGATGAATAGAGTCCCCTCCCTCACCAATAAAACCGAGTCCCCATATTTCTTATTACACAACAAGCACCCGGATTACACTACTCTTAAAATTTTTGGGTCCAAGTGCTATCCTTATACTTGGGATACTAAGCGTCATAAATTCACCCCTAAGACTCTTCCTTGTGTTTTTGTCGGTTATAGTAATCAACATAAAGGTTACAAATGCTTTCACCCCTCTTCCAGAAATTTTTTTCTATCCCGTCGCGTGGTCTTTGATGAATCCATTCTCCCCTATAAAACTATGCCACACATTAATCGACCTTATGTCTTGCGTATCTTTGATTCTTGGCTAGGTGACTCCTTTAATCCTTCATCTCCTATGTCGGGTAGTACCCCTCCCATGCATACCGACCAAGACAACACCGCCCCTCCCATGCAGCCGCCTGATATTTACCTTGCCCCCCCAGAACTCCCAGATTCTATCACCCCGCCCCGCGTAGGTGAACATTCCCCTCTTCCTCAAACACCTACCCCTACCGCATCTGATGACATTCCCACCGATGATGTTTCTCCGAATTCCCCATTACCAGTTATCTCACCTCCCTCCCCTCGCATAACCCGTGCTCAACATGGTATTTTTAAACCTAACCCTAAGTATGCCCTTGATGCCATCTATACCTCCATTCCCACTGAGCCTAAGACGGTCAAAAGTGCCTTAAAACATGATGGTTGGAAGTCTGCTATGCTTGAAGAGTTGAATGCCTTGTCTGATAATAAAACGTGGTGTTTAGTTCCCCGAACTCCCGATATGCATGTCATAGGTTCCAAATGGGTGTTTAAGGCTAAGCTTAAAGCTGATGGTTCGCTTGATCGCCTCAAAGCCCGCTTGGTCGCCAAAGGTTATGCCCAAGTCGATGGTTTGGACTATGTTGAGACCTACTCTCCGGTTGTCAAGCCAAGCACCATTCGTGTCGTCCTATCTCTTGCCCTCTCTCGTCAGTGGTCCATCCGACAACTCGACGTAAAAAATGCCTTCTTACATGGTAATATTTCTGAAACTATCTACATGGAACAACCGCCAGGTATGTGTGATCCACAATTTCCAAATCATGTTTGTCGACTCAACAAGGCTCTTTACGGGTTAAAACAAGCCCCTCGAGCTTGGTTTGATCGGTTCAGTTCCTTTCTGCTTTCGTTTGGTTTTCATTGTAGTTTATCTGATCTTTCCCTTTTTTATTATCACGCTAATCAAAGCACTCCAGTGCTTTTGTTGTATGTCGATGATATGCTTATTACAGGGTCCAATCCGCACCTGCTCAGCTCGTTTCTCACCATCCTCCATACAGAATTTGCCATGAAGGACCTTGGTACCGTTCACCATTTTCTTGGAGTACAGATCAATGTCACGTCTCAAGGCCTGCACCTCCATCAATCTCATTATGCTACTACGATTCTTCAACGCGCCTCCATGCGAGATTGTAAGCCGGCCAACACTCCCCTCGCCGTCAAGCCTCTCGTTCCACACACATCTCCACCTGCCGATGCTACTTTTTTTAGGAGTCTCATTGGCGCTCTTCAATACTTAACTTTTACTCGCCCCGACATCACATATGCGGTCAATCATTTATCCCAGTTTATGCAAGCTCCGACTCACTTTCATATGCAGCAAGTCCAACGCCTTCTTCGCTATGTTAAGTCCACTTTGACTCTTGGTATATCTCTTCAGGCTGTACCTCAACTTCGCCTCTACGCGTTCTCTGATGCCGATTGGGCGGGCTGCCCCATTACACACCGATCTGTCACTGGCTACTGCTCCTTCCTTGGTCCTAATCTCATTTCCTGGTGCTCGAAGAAACAGCCCACTGTCTCCCGGTCCAGCACTGAAGCTGAACATCGTGCCATGGCTCATACCGCCGCTGAACTTACTTGGCTCATGTCTCTCCTGCGAGAGTTACGTATGCCCCTACTGCACACTCCACTGCTCCTCTGCGACAATTTAAGTGCCCTATATATGACAATCAACCCTGTCTTTCATGCCCGCATTAAACATATTGAACTTGATTATCACTATGTCCGAGAACATGTTGCCAGAAAACTCTTGATCACCCGCCACGTCTCCGCCACTGACCAGCTGGCTGACATTTTCACTAAGTCATTGCCCAAGCATCTCTTTCAGCCCCTACGACGCAAACTCGGTCTGCTCCCAAGTTCCAGCCTCGTTTGAGGGGGAGTATTAACGACCCATGCATCATAAATACGTGAATCATGCAATCACGGCAATCATAATATTCAGTTAAGCGGAGATCATGATCAAAGGAGTAATAAGGTGATTGATTGGAGAGATAAGGAAGATTTGATCATATCATTAATGATTAAGAGTTGAATGGTGACTCGGTCTCTGATAGAGTGATAAGACTAGTTGAATATGTTTGTTTCAATTATTTTATTTTAACAAAAAGGGCGTGTATGGCATTGTAGTTTTTAGGGTTTCTAGTTAGGGTTTACAAAGGTGGTCTCCTATAAATATCCATGTATTTGTCTCTGTCAAAGTAAGAAAAAATAATAACAGTATTCTCAATTCATATATTCAGTTTTTCTTCAAAACGATTAAAACCACACAGTTTAAATACAGAATAAAACTGTGTAGTCTGTATGGTGCCACACGGTGTCTCCACACCGTGTGGAGACACCACACAATAACTTCCCCAGCAATACACATCACGCCAAGAAAATACTGCTTTTTTTTAGATAATGAGGGAGAAAGACACAAACATTTCATCAATTAAGGAGAATGACAGCTTTTTGAAACTTTTGCATAAAGGACAAAACTATTTTTTTATTATAATTATTTTTTTGGGCCATTTTTCAAAAAAAAAAAAAAAAAAAAAAACACACACACACACACACATTTTTTTCTCATCCATCTTTTTTAAACACTCATATCTTTCAATCTATAATTTCAAATTTGAAAATTCTTTCACCAAGTTTTTTAATTTTCATACTCTTTAGTTTGAGACCACATTCAACATATTCCGATGTGGTTTCAGAAAATTCGCTGTCGAAATTCACTATTGTTCGAAATTTACTGATTTTCGGGATTCACTGAGTGAATTTCGACAGTGAATTTTACGAAAAACGATGTAATTATACCGAACCAAGTTTCAAAACGAAGAACATCAAAAAATAAAAAATTCAGTGCAATTTTCACTACGTTTGGTGATCTAGATCAAAAGATATGAACGTTTAAAAATCGGGGAGGAAAGATAAAAAAAAAATCCCAAGAAAAAGACGCGGATTTTTTTATTTAGATTTTGTCTTTCGGGCTATAAAAAATATAAAAATTATCCTTCTCCCTATAAAAAATGTGTACTTTCATGTTATTCAAAAATATTTTAAAAGTTGTCCTTATCCCTAATTCTCCATTTTTTTTTGCTTGAAGCCTCCGGTATCCGGATTCCACTAGTCCGACTAATCCGGAGTTCGGCCCGAGTCGTACTGCAGCAGTCCGACTCTTAGAGAAGATAATACTACTTTGTCATTAAATATAAACCATTTTCGATCTATTTATAAATATATCTGTAAAATGCCTAATACTACATTACAATAATGCAATAGGTGTAATGTGTAAAGTAAGTAAAAAATTGGATTTTTTTTAGGCAAAATAAAAATGGTTATGGATATTTATTAAATGTATACTGAAGAAAGATGTTAATGATATTTTTTTAATATTTTAAATGACATATATTTAAAGGCGGAGGGAGTACTCTGTTTCACTAAAAAAAAAAAATTAAAGCAATTTACGAATTTATTTGTGTCAATTTCATGTTAATATAAAAATACTCATTAAGTTGATTATTATAGTTTTAGTGGTGTCTACCATAATCGTAGAATTGAAGTCCATTGACCAAACAGACTATCAATACATTTTTTTATAAAAAAATCTATAAATAATTCGTTTGACTCGTTATTTATTTTATGTTATAAAAAAGAGTTTTATTTTTTATTTTTTTGAGTGGGTTATAAAAAAGAGTTGACTATTGCTAATCATCCTTGAGATGTCAAGATAATTATTTTCTTATATTATATAAGAACGTATTTAATGGCATCATACAGTATAATACTTGAAAGTTAAATATGATTATTTGACATCTGAAAAAATCAAATCATTTATATGAGAATCGGCTTTTCAAGAATCGAAGCTCGATTTGATGTCAAGAAAATAGGTTCTATTTGATAACAATGTATATTTGAATTAACACCTCTGGTCATCTGCAACTGCAAAGTCCACCTATGTTTTTGACAAAATTGGTTAGTAGGTGGTAGAAGAAGAATTATTCAACGATGGCTAGCAATTTGAATAACCCTTTGGATTAATGATATGCATTTTTTCTTTAGAGTTTTTGACTGGTTCATTCGCATTCTATTTGTTATAAACAAATAAATAAAAACCACAAAGATCTAAGTTTAGTGTTGTTAACGAGCTGAGTCGAATCGGGTGTCAGATGTTCAAACGATCAAGCTCAGCTCAGTCATAAAGAAAATTTGTTCATGCTTGTGGTCGAGTTTGATTTGCTACACATATTTTTGTCTTCAAACTCGAACTCGGCTCGTTATGATATCAATAATCAAGTCAAATATATAAATAACAAATTTAAAGTAATATTCAAACATCATAGTACCAACAACATTATGAAAACTCTATAAATATTCTATAAAATTACCTTAGAATATTTATTAGATTAACACGTTGCTTATCATCATATGAGTTACGATTATGTTGTACATTGATTGATCCATATAAGCAGATTCACGAACATATAGAACCGTTCGTGAGTTTGCTCATGTAAACGAGCTTATAATTTTGTTCAAACTTGATTCGTTAAGCTAAATATTCGAATGATCATAAATACTAACGAATCGAATACAACTTTGTTCGTGAACAACTTTGTACGTTTGTTTTTGAAAACGTTTTGTTTATGTCTGAGAAGTGTCAATTTTGGGAGCAAATCCAAAAGTACATGTAGGTAGCTTTCCTTCCCCGCCATTTATATTTATATACCTCGTGCTTTCAAACAAAATAAAGCAAATTATTAACCCTTCTAGAAATAAAAAAACAAATTATTAACGTCTTTTTAGGGGATTTATTACCAGTTTTTTTTTTTTTTTTTTTTTTTTTTTTTTTTAAGGATTTATTACCAGTTAAGTCACTCGAATTTCATTCGAAAGAGGCACAGCTTACGTCATTTTGTTTATTATAATGCCTGATATAGTACATAAATTTGCCAGGTTATCAATAACTTTATATGTGTTGGTGGTATTGTCGTGTGTGGAGTGATTTATGGAACAAACCCGTAATTCACGGATGAAATTACGAATAATTAAATGCAGAAAATAATTAACTCGTAATAAAATCTTAGTTTATTATGTAGATCTGACAAATTAATGCAATTATAATATAGATCTAATAAATTAACAAAGCTATATGATAGATCTAATAAGACACATCTATTACAATATAGATCTAACAAAATAAGCAATTGAAATACATATCTGACTTAAAGCAATATAAAATTGAAGTGCTATGCAGAAATAAAGACAAACCGAGGCGAATTATGAAACTCTTTCCTTAAGACAAATCGTCCGTATAGGTGCGCCACGGTAGTAACAGCGCCTCCCAAGATACAACGGCTTACGTCCTGGATTGAGAGGCACTTCAACAATCCAAGCTCCGGCGAACTTACAACGTGCTCCGACTTCTCTTCGACTCAAGAACTAGAACTATATGTTTGATAGTAAGTAGTGGAAGACACAAGAGGAAAACTGAATGCTTCAACCTTCATCATTGGGGTTCTTTATATAGTGGAGAGGAGGAGTCAATGCTTGAATGTGATTGACCAGAACACATCATCAGTCTTTTCCCCATGGAAAAGAAATAAGGGCCGAAAATAATTAATTAAAATTGGCCAACTATTTCCACAATTCTGATTGGTCGGATGACATGTCTTCTGAATTCTGATTGGTCCAATGATTTAACCACTCGACTTTTCCCTCAAGAAAAGCAATTAGGCAGAAAATAATTAAATTAATTTCGAAATTAATTTAATTTGGGGCCGAAATTATTAATTTAATTAATTAATCATAAATCAGAATTCATTTCCACATTATTCTGGAACCTTCCAACCGTCTCACGATTAACTAATTAATTTCTGATTAATTTCAAAGGAAATTTTGTCCAAAAAATTAATAGTAACACCCGAACCGAACCGAACCGGCCGGCGGCGGCGGCGCGCGCGCGTGTGGAAATATCTAAGTCCTCCCTCCTGCACAAAAGTGTCTTGCCCCTTGGGGCACATTTATAAGAGCATACACTAGCCCTTATATGTGGAGCTCAAGTCTCCCATCTTTCCAATGTGGGATATTGAGTTGAGATACTCCCTTCAACTCTTATCTCCAACACATTTTCAACCAACTTTAGGCATTAATTTATCATTCACCCGATATCCGAATCGAGTGATTCCAAAGCCAAACATTATCTACTCCGTGAGTAAAATATTTAGACGTAATAAGCTCCCGGTGAATCTCACCGGAGCGTATCCGAAATTCACGCTAAAGTTGACCATTTTAACCCCATTTCATGGGATATCTCCAACAATCCTCCACATGAATGAAAATTAATGCAAATGCAAATGCAGACTCTGAAGAGAAGTCAGACGGAAAAATATTGCATCAGGAGAGGTAGCTTCTGACCTTGAACCTGCCTTAGTGATGTACTATCGGATTTACTCGGCTAATCAGTGAACTAGGTCTTGAACCGTTTAGCCTTTAGTGTAAACCAAGACAATAGCACTCACACAATATTTCCCCTAGCACATTTCGGTTCTCATGGTTGTGTCCGTCTCGGCCCTGGACAACACTTGGTTTCAGAAAGTGCTTTAGAGAATTCAAGCCTCAAAATTCTCATAGAAGCGGCCCCACTTCACACTTACATAGGTGACCTCCTATCAAGGGTATTCTGCCCTACCCCACTTGAGTATCAAGATATATGAATCATTAAAAGCTTTGCTTAGCCTCACACTCTCTGCAGACATCACTTTTATTCTCTCGTAATGGGTAAGTGCTGAAGCGTTCCACATAGCTTAGTTGTCCCTTTTGAACCATGATCTTGGGATCTCCAGTCAGCATGGTTGGGTTGCCACTATAAGGAAACATGCGTAATAGGCTTCAGTCTCATTCCGGTTGTCAAAATTGACATCTGATCTCTAGTTAAACCTTTTGTAAGCGGATCCGCAAGATTCTCTTTCGATTTTATTTAATCGACGGAAATCACATTATTAGAGATCAAATGTTTAATGGTATTGTGTCTACGGCGTATGTGTCGAGACTTACCATTATACATACTACTTTGTGCCCTTCCTATCGCGGACTGACTATCACAGTGTAAGCTGATAGCGACCACGAGCTTAGGCCAACACGGAATATCCTCTAGAAATTCCTAAGCCACTCGCTTCTTCTCCACCTTATCCAAGTGCTATGAACTCGGCTTCCATTGTAGAGCGAGCTATGCACGTTTGTCCGTAGACTTCCGGACACGACGGCACCACCAATCGTGAATAAGTATCCACTTTGGTGGACTTCGACTCTTTCGTGTCGATATCCGGTTCGCATCACGGTATCCTTCTAATACTGCTTTGGATATCTTGTAAATCGTAATCCCGGACTCATAGTGTACTTCATGTACCTCAACAACCTATTTAAGGCTTTCCAATGATTATGATCTGGATTACTCGTGAACCTACTCAGTTTATTCACTGCACATGCTAAGTCTGGTCGTGTACAATTGGTTATGTACATCAGACTTCCAATCACTTGAGAATATCTCAATTGATCCATAGGTTCACCTCGATTCTTGGCTAAGTGCACACTTAGGTCAAGAGGAGTGCTCACTGGACTTTCATCAAAGACGTTAAATCTTTTCAAAACAGACTCAATATAATGAGTTTGTGACAACGCCAGTCCATCGGGTAATCTAGAGATCTTAATCCCTTAGTATCACATCCGCAACTCATAGGTCCTTCATATCGAAGTTCCTTGTCAACATCTTCTTGGTATTCATGATGATATCATGAGTACTTCCCATTATTAGCATGTCATCCACATATAGACATACTATAACATAGGCATTAGGTGTGTTCTTAATGTAGACACATTTATCACACTCGTTAATCTTAAATCCATTTGACAACATAACATTATCAAATCTGATATGCCACTGTTTTGGTGCTTGTTTAAGCCCATTCAAAGACTTAACAAGTCTACACACCTTGCTCTCTTGCCCTGGAACAACAAACCCCTCGGGTTGTTTCATGTAAATTTCTTCTTCCAACTCACCATTCAAAAAGGCAGTCTTCACATCCATTTGATGGATTTCCAAGTTATTGACTGCAGCTATAGCAATGAGAACCCTTATAGAAGTGATTCTCGTCACTGGTGAGTAGGTATCAAAAAAGTCAAGGCCTTCCTTCCGTCGGAACCCTAGGTGGTAGTGTCGTGTGTGGAGTGATTTACGGAACAAACCCGTAATTCATGGATGAAATTACGAATAATTAAATGCAGAAAATAATTAACTCGTAATAAAATCTTAGTTTATTATGTAGATTTGACAAATTAATGCAATTATAATGTAGATCTAATAAATTAACAAAGCTATATGATAGATCTAATAAGACACAGCTATTACAATATAGATATAACAAAATAAGCAATTGAAATACAGATCTGACTTAAAGCAATATAAAATTGAAGTGCTATGCAGAAATAAAGACAAACCGAGGCGAGTTATGAAACTCTTTCCTTAAGACAAATTGCTCCGGTATGGTGCCCACGGTAGTAGCAACTGCCTCCCAAGATACAACGGCTTACGTCCTGGATTGAGAGGCACTTCAACAATCCAAGCTCCGGCGAACTTACAACGTGCTCCGACTTCTCTTCGACTCAAGAACTAGAACTATATGTTTGATAGTAAGTAGTGGAAGACACATGAGGAAAACTGAATGCTTCAACCTTCATCATTGGGGTTCTTTATATAGTGGAGAGTATGAACCAATGCCTGAATGTGATTGGCCAGAACACATTATCAGTCTTTTCCCCATGGAAAAGAAATAAGGGCCGAAAATAATTAATTAAAATTGGCCAACTATTTCCACAATTCTGATTGGTCGGATGACATGTCTTCTGAATTCTGATTGGTCCGATGATTTAACCACTCGATTTTTCCCTCAAGAAAAGCAATTAGGCAGAAAATAATTAAATTAATTTAATTTGGGGCCGAAATTATTAATTTAATTAATTAATTCCAATCAGAATTCATTTCCACATTATTCTGGAACCTTCCAACCGACTCACGATTAACTAATTAATTTCCGGTTAATTTCAAATGAAATTTTGTCCAAAAAATTAATAGTAACACCCGAACCGAACCGAGCTTGAGCCCGAGCCGGAGCCGAGCCGGCGGCGCGCGCGCGTGTGGAAATATCTAAGTCCTCCCTCCTGCACAAAAGTGCCTTGCCCCTTGGGGCACATTTATAAGAGCATACACTAGCCCTTATATATGTGAGAAATTATAAATTCAGGTCTCTGTAGCACCTCTTATTTCATTTTAGGTTGTGTCAGATCTGATATTTTGTTTTAAGTCCCCCGTGCAATTGTGTAAAAAGAGCCCGTACAAATTTGCACGGGCCCGGTGAAAAATCCCACGGTGCGTGTGATTTTTTTGGAGCAAAGTAAAAAAAAAACATTAGTGAGGAGGATTCCACGGGCACGTGGGATTTTTTCACCGGGCCCGTGCAAATTTGCACGGGCTCTTTTTACACAATTGCACGGGGGACTTAAAACAAAATGTCAGGTCTGACACAACCTAAAATGAAATAAGGGTGCTACAGAGACCTGAATTTATAATTTCTCTATATATGGAGCTCAAGTCTCCCATCTTTCCAATGTGGGATATTGAGTTGAGGTACTCCCTTCAACTCTTATCTCCAACACATTTTCAACCAACTTTAGGCATTAATTTCTCATTCACCCGATATCCGAATCGAGTGATTCCAAAGCCAAAATTATCTACTCCGTGAGTAGAATATTTAGACGTAATAAGCTCCCGGTGAATCTCACCGGAGCGTATCCGAAATTCGCGCTAAAGTTGACCATTTTAACCTCATTTCATGGGATCTCTCCAACAATATGAACTTTTAGCGACAGTAATTTTTTTTTTTAAAGAAGAAACGACATTACATAAAAAATATGGTATTTTTCATATCAATACAATCGATTTACACAGATGATTATAAAGCTGATGAACGACATTTCAAATGTTTTGTTGACAATTCGTTGTGTTCTCGAGTGGTGTGAACTCATGAAAATCAAATTTGCATTTTTGGATACGTAGAGAGTTCGATTCTCATCTCCATCTCCATCTCATCTCCGATAAAGATATCATTTCTATTCCTAAAAAGAAATGAGAAAGAGAGTGTGTAATTAACTCATACTATATAAAATCAAATTTTCGTCAATAGATCTTTTATGTTGTGACATGACGTTAAAAACACCAAGGTTGTGTTTGTTTTGGTTGAAGTTTTTTAGAGTTTTTTTAGATAAAGTGATTGAAGTAATGATTAAAAAGTTAATATGTTTTTTAAAAATTTGTGTAGATTATGAAATGATTGGTGAAATAAAGTAGAATAATGAATAAAATAATGATAAAAAATATAATAAAGTTGATAAAGTGAAATGATGAGAGATGATTTAATATTTTTTTATTTGTAATTGAAGATTTGATTGGTAGGAGAATTGTAAAAAAATGATTGGTGATGTGATGTAAAAAAAAAAACCCAAAAAAACTCTTGGCAAAATATCTTTAAGGAATGAAACAATATTCTCTTACATTACTGATAAAATTATTTAAATATAATGTATATCCATTATAATTCATTATGTAAAATTAGTTACTACCTCCGTCCAACGAATGTCTTTTTAAAAAACTAAAAATCTTAGTACACAGTAAATTTTTTTCTCTCAAATTTACCCTTTTTTTTTTACGAAGAAAGGAAACTCCAAATTTACCCTTTAAATTTATGTTTTTTTACCATCGACGATTCTGATCGAATTTCAGACAGAATGTTAAAAGTATTCATAACTCAATATTAGTCAGAAAGTCTTTCTGACTGGTATTGGATATAGAAAACATTCAAAATTCTGACTCGAATTAAATTAGAATAATCATCGTTTTCTAACTCAAATTAGGTCAGAATAATTTGCAAACTCGCTGATTCTAACCGAATTTCAGACAGAATATTAAAAGTTTTCTTGACTCAATTTTAGTCAGAAAGTCTTTCTGATCGGTATTGGATATGGAAAACATTCAAAATTTTGACTCGAATTGAATCATTATAATGATCGTTTTCTGACTCGAATTGGGTCAGATTATTTGCTGTGTGAAAAAAATGTTCCCACAAAAAATATCCAATTTTTCAAATACAAAATGTTTAATTATATCATTATATTTAATGTTTACATATACATTTCAAATTCCAAAAAAGCATTTATGTGGTAGGGTATATATGTCTATTATTATTTAAAATACAATATATTAATTTTTTTTTAATATGTGTGTTAGGACGGAGGTAGTACCGTTAATAATAATATTTAGCAATTATTCCATACTTAGAAGGACAGGAAACTATATCATTATGTTTACATATTCATTTCAAATTCCAAAAAAAGTTTAAATTCATTGATTATGTGGTAAAATTCATCGTATATATATTCATCGGGATTAATTATCGAAATTCAATTGTCGAAATTATTATTTAAAATACAATATATTAATTATTTTTTTAATATGTGTGCTATGACGGAGGTAGTACCGTATAATAATAATATTTATCCATTACAATCGATGTTGTGTTGTGGTAAATTGGATTTTATGTCGATACGTCCGAGGTGCATTTTCCCGATTTATCTACCGACCCTGTTTCCGTAAACTCGTGATTTGGATGCACCTTCTCTCTTCTTCACAACGACCATCTCTATATATAAGTAGGACATTTGCATCACAAGTATGTTCATTTTTGCTCAAGCATAGTACACATCACTTATCAAGTTTTCCTTTTCACCTGCTTTCTTGAGCAAAGGTACTAGCAGCATTTTTCATTCATTTTTTTTTCTTTGTTTATTTGTTTCTCTGTTTGATTCTTCTTTGTTTCACATATCCGTATGCTGCTTTTGTTGAATTTTGCCCGTCCCTAGTCGCTGTGTTTTTTCAGATCTGATTCATTTTCGCTTTTAGAAACTTTAGGTAACTATTTTAGCTTGATGAATGAGGATCTTAATGTTTTCTGTAGATATAGAATGCATCTCTGACTCTCTGTTATTATGATCTGCTGTACTGGTTAATATCCTTACTCAATTTTGACTAAATTCATTGCTCGTTTTATGGGAGAATGGAGGTGCTTCGTTGACCTCAACAAAGGAGAACTCGTTATGATTTAGTCACGTTTCGAAACGTGATTTTGAATTATAATTTGCTGGCATATTTGTCTAACGGAAGTTCATGTAATGCATAGTTTCATATTGTGATTGATGTGTGTTTGTGTTTATGTGAGAGAGAGGGAGAAGTATGTGTGTAATATTGAATCGGTGATTGATGTGCAATTGCTGCAGGTGACGGAAAAGTTGCCATGTGCTTGACATGCTACTAAGTGTTTCTTTGTGTCTGATTGTTTTCTTATAGAATTTTAATATTGATTGTGTACGTCTATGAATGAGTATAGAACGTAGTGATAATTTAGAACAGCGGCTAATTACATTAGTTGCTTTTGGAGACATTCTTTTGAGAGTCTTGTGGGCTAGTACAGTTCAGCTTTCGGGTATGCTGACTGGATGTTTGTGCAGTATGTGATGCTAGTTCATGGATAATCAGTGTAGGGTCATCCTAGATATAAAAATGATAGATGGACGGACAACTTTTGTGTTGCAACTTGAGTCATACCCATCATATGGTGCCATTGAGTGGATGTCATTGATTGATGACGGACCCACTAATTGATCAACGACATCATATGGTGCAATTGGTAATAGTGGATCCTAGTGATTGATGTAGGTCATGCTCATTGATCAACAACTGTCGATGATAACTGTGTGACCATGGTGTGGCACAAGGGGTGTGCTTGTAACACCCTTGTTCTTGCTCTCTGTGTGTATGTATGTATGTATACGAGTCTGTGTGTCAGGAAGTTGACTAATGTGAGGGTAGTGTGTGATCATGCATGTTAATTGATGATCAAAATGTTCCGGGAGGAGTGAGAATGTATACGGATAATATTCATGAGGCATTGTCTTCCTGAAGTAGTTGTCTAAAATATTCATTGATCAAAGAATCTTTGCGTATAAATTAAGACGATCAAAACTAGAAGGAACAATCACAAATTTGTTGGCTATGGGAAGTTGTGAATATAAAATCTACATGAGTCATATAGACATTGTGAAGTATTATATCAAGCCATACTTGTGGCGATGTTTAACTCATGTTTGTATAACGTAGATCCATTATGCATATTTTAAATAGTTTTGTAGGTTGGTTTAAATCACACTAATTGTATTTTGTCTTTTAACTTCAAATGGGACAGGAGTATAATATTTATTACAACATGGCTCCAGCAACAGCAGAGAGTATAAAGTCAAGAGGTATGATATTCGTGTTTTACACTTTATTCGAAGGTCGTCTGCCAGATAGTTGTATGAATGGGTTATGATTTTTGTTCTTGCTCCTTTCTTTTTCTTTTACTTTTTCTTTTTCTTTTGAGTTCATTGTGAACTTCTTATCCTATTATATTGTTGTGAACAGTTGTGTACTATTGAATTTTCAAGTTCTTTTTGACATTAAATTATGGTTCAGCTGTTGTTCTAGAGCATGACCTTAAATCTATTGCTTTTTCCATAATGGTAAACCATTATTTTTCCTAGAATCTATTGCTTCACTATTTTCCATGGATCTGGGGATGGGGTTGTACACTTTCATGAATGCTCTGCCTGTCATGAGGAAGCGATAAAACCCTTCTGATGATATAATGATCTAAAATCTAAACCTTCATCATTTGATGTTTACAGATGTTTGCATTGTTGGTGTTGCCCGCACACCGATGGGTGGTTTTCTTGGCACACTTTCTTCGTTATCATCAACTAAACTTGGATCTATAGCTATTCAAAGTAAGTTCACGTTTTCAGTCATAATGATAAGCTTATCATGCAATCCAACTCTCAGCATTTGTCACTCCTCTGTTCTTATTGCACGTCATCTTGTAGATGCCCTTAAGAGGGCAAATGTAGACCCTTCTCTTGTACAAGAAGTTTTCTTTGGAAATGTGCTCAGCGCGAACGTAGGGCAGGCTCCTGCTAGGCAAGCAGCAATAGGTGCAGGAATACCCAATACAGTGGTTTGTACTACAATCAACAAAGTATGTGCATCCGGAATGAAAGGTATGTATTATCTTTTTCCAAAACAGTGGTCATTTATTATTAAACAGAATTTTTTTTTCCGTTTTAATGTTCTAGGGTTTCACATACTATGTGTCCTTTCAATCATGACAGCTACCATAATTGCTGCTCAAAGCATACAGTTGGGCATCAATGATGTAGTTGTTGCTGGAGGCATGGAGAGCATGTCCAATGTCCCTAAGTATTTGGCAGATGCAAGGTTTGTGCTTCCCATGAATCATAATCATTCACAATTTTCACTTGATATTATCCTTTCTTGTTACTGATTTTTCTTCACAG
The DNA here is from genome assembly GCA_036785695.1 of Gentiana straminea. Lineage (NCBI taxonomy): Eukaryota > Viridiplantae > Streptophyta > Magnoliopsida > Gentianales > Gentianaceae > Gentiana > Gentiana straminea. Next base: position 9,884,369 of record JAVUPR010000266.1, on the reverse strand, counting down.
AATGGCACGACTTGTGCATTTGTGCCCAAGAAGATTCCTAAGCGACAGTTTCTAGTGCTTGTGGACTAGATTTATACACTTTTAAAGGATCTTTTATTTGAATTTTCACTTCTAGATTATCCAAATGAATGTGCTCAATTTCTCCAGTGCCATCATTTAAATATATGTATATAGGATTGTGCGAACTCATCGAATTTCCCTGGGAATAGTTCACTTTTGATACTTAGGATATCAGTTTCTTGTTCAACATCTTGCAATATTTATATCAATGCTTAATAAGTTAGGGGTGTGCATCTGCATTCTATGTTCTCTTTGCCGTACTTAACAATAAATCATGAATGTAACAGATCAAAGTTTCAGCTTTAGTTAAGCTAAAGTTTTTGCTTGATTGTGGCGGTGTATTTGCAGGAAGGGGTCTCGGCTTGGGCATGATACACTTGTTGATGGAATGTTGAAAGATGGTTTGTGGGATGTTTACAATGATTGCGGCATGGGAGTTTGTGCTGAAATATGTGCCGAAAGTCATGAAATTTCAAGAGAACAACAGGTTTGTTTAATTAATACTTTGTCAAAGTTTTCCTGGTTGTGATGATTGCTAGACTGTCCTTTTTTCTATCTACTTAACTATGTAGATCGACATGTTACTGTTTTGTTCTAACTTCTAAGTGTATAAGTAACAAATTGCACTTCTTCGTAACTCAAGCTTTTAAATGAGATGACAAATTATCGTGCTATTAAAGTAGGTGATCAGGGGATTGGATCTTGATTCCCCATTTTCTATAAAAGTACTGGTAACTACTGCTGAAACACGTGTTCTGCATTTGTGGTGATACATGAGGGGCATGACGAAGTATACAAGTGTTCTGCTTGGAAAGGGCAATCTTAATATGGTTTTGTTTGCATATGATTTTGTTGGTTCTGATATTACAAAACCTTTAATTTTTCCTTTCTTTAACTTACCAAAAATAAAAAATCTAACTTGAATATCAAATCAGGATGATTATGCTGTTCAAAGCTTTGAGCGAGGCATTGCTGCTCAAGAATGTGGTGCATTCTCATGGGAGATTGTTCCAGTAAGACTATACGACCTTTTTACCATGTCAAGTACACTCTTGATTGCAAATCAGCCGATCACCCATGACTGATTTGATGCAGGTTGAAGTGCCTGGTGGAAGGGGAAAACCTTCGATTGTTGTTGATAAAGATGAAGGTCTAGGGAAGGTAAATTCCCTCATAGATGGAAGATCTTATGTTTGTAATTTAGGTTTCTCGTCTAAAGTTGTTTCTTGGACTTTCACTCATCCATGTGGTCCTAAATTGTAGAACTTGAAAATCGAGAGTGAGAAAGTTGGTTACATTTCATGCTGTTCCTATTCTTAATATCATGGGCAATTAAAGGGCCAGTCGTGCAAATAAGAGCATTGCTCATTTTCAATTCCATTATATGGACAAAATATATTTTAGCGTCCAGATACAAAAGTGCAAATGACATCTCTTGGGAATATAGTTTTGTGGACCCACCATTGCTAGAAGATTAGAAGGATAAAGCCATAAGTGGACTTAAGCTTGAACTAATCAATGTGATGGTGGTGAGTGTTCTTATGAGGTTACTGAGATTCTGCATATCACCTTGTTTTCGCAGCTTGATGCTGCAAAATTGAGGAAGCTCCGTCCTAGTTTTAAGGAAACCGGAGGTACCGTTACTGCTGGCAACGCTTCCAGCATAAGGTTAGTCTTCGTTACACCTGCCTCTAATTTTTTTTTTTTTTTTTTTCTCTCCAAGTTTCCCTGGTTTTCTTAGAAAAAACTCAAAAAAGTACATATATTAAAGTATGTTTAGTATATCTGTCTCTCTGTTTATATATAGGCCCACAACAGCCCTCGGACTACTTGTACCTTCTTTTTTCTATCATTAACATTGTTGAAAAAGTTCAGGATTGGTCACAACATTTTTTTTATATAAAAATAAACCTAGTCCCCGGCATGAAAATCCTGGATTCGTCACCGAGTGCCTTCCAAGCTACTTCTGTAATTCTGGATATGCCACAAAAAATGCAACGTCTTTGTTTTGAATTTGCACTCGTTGCTTGAGAATTGATCTGATTTCATTTGACTTCTCACCATGATGCTAATATTTCGGTGCGACTTTTGGATATATTTTCAACCATTTTGCATGTACGTACAGTTTTGTCATCACTATAACTAATGCTAGTAAAGCTGCAAAAAAAAATCAATCGATTTTCTATGAAGGTTTTTATCTGAAAATGTTCTACACTTCATGGGGTAAGTTTACGAAAGTTGTTGACAGTCATTGACAATTGTAAATGTTCTACAGTGATGGGGCAGCTGCTTTAGTTTTGGTCAGTGGTGAGAAGGCTCTTAGCCTTGGTCTAACAGTAATTGCCAAGATCAGGGGGTACGCGGATGCTGCTCAGGTACGACACAATTACTCTGCCTGAAGCACACTGTAACGTTTTGGTTCAACTTTTTTGATTCTGCATAAGGCAATTGATTTTGATTTTTCTAATTTGTAGGCACCTGAACTATTTACCACTGCTCCTGCACTTGCAATTCCAAAAGCTATAGCAAATGCCGGCTTAGAGGCTTCTCATATTGACTACTATGAGATCAACGAAGCCTTTGCGGTATTCTGAATAAATAGGCCATTCAAACAGCATTGGTTTTATATTTCCTAATATGAAAATATGAACCGTGATTCATACAAATTGGTTATGCAGGTCGTGGCTCTAGCAAATCAGAAGCTCCTTGGACTTAATCCTGTAAGTTCTTTAGCCTTGCTGAACATTTGAGATAATCTGTTCATTTCCTTTATTATTCAAGATCAATACAAGTAGGTTGGAAAAAATATTTGACACAGATAAATGCTTCAGTTTCTTCTTTTCTCAAATGGATTTCCAGTCAGTTACTGTTCGTCTGACCTCAAGATTTTGTTAGTTTAATGTAAGCTCATCTTGTTTTATTCCTTGTTTTGCAGGAAAAGGTTAACGTACACGGTGGAGCTGTAGCATTGGGCCATCCTCTAGGATGCAGTGGAGCCCGTATCTTGGTCACACTTCTGGGGGTAGGAGCTCAAACATTCTACCTACCTACCTTTATATTCTCATATACAACAGTGTTATCATATTCTGCTAAAATGATGATATTTGCAGGTATTGAAACAAAAGAACGGAAAGTATGGAGCAAGCGGTGTTTGTAATGGAGGAGGAGGTGCTTCAGCCCTTGTTGTAGAGCTTCTGTAAGCATGGTAATATGAATAACCGATCAGAACCCTTAATTTTCGTAATAACTCGGTTATGAAATCATACAATATTGATGGCAATTAATAATATCATAGCTTTTGCAGGATCGTTATATTGTATGAGGCGTGATCCTATGGCGACTGCAAGCAAGCAGTAATGGGAATATATTTATGAGCTCTCTATGTAGTGTTTGTTTTCCTCGTCAATAATGTAATATTTATTCGCTTAGGTTTGAGAATTAAGTATCGTTGCAATAAAAGAAAATACAAGTAATATCCGTCTCTTGTTTAAGTTGAAGTAGTGGCTAAATGGAAGTGCACAACTGTACTGTGGTATTATGTTGTAGTATTTTAGTTTCCGGTTAAGAGTTATGATTTTGGTAATCAAAATGAAATCTGTTAGTTTTTGAAATTGAGCTTTTTGCATCTTCCCTTTCTGTTTGGCAGCTAAAGTTGTGTCCACTCATGCCAACTGTCCAAACACAGAAAACGATCCGATCTAACTAACTAATTCCGCCTTGCTACGAACAGACAATTTATACCGCCTTGCCGAAAAACTTCAAAAGGAGAAGTAACATCCATTATGAAGACCCAAAGAATCTGGATTCTTTCAGGGCTAGTCTCTGGTACAGCGTCTGCTCGTGCCTTAACAATTCCATAAACATCGACTTTCTTTCCATTGCTTTCTTGTATGTATCAGTCCCTGACTGTACGATTTTCAGTTTGTTGCCCTTCTGATTCCCATCCTGCAATGTAGAACATAAACCAATCAACCGTATCAGTGAAAGTCGTGGTATGACCAAAGTTCACGGGTTCAAAAAAGCCTTGTGTTTTGTAGGCTTAAAAGGTATGGCCCTTTCTCTAACCCAACATAGTAATGATGCTTCAATGTGCCAGGTGGACAAAGAAGAACTCTTCAAATGTGTTCTAACTTAGCTTCTACAGCCAAAATATTCAACTTGTGCACTCACAAACCAGCTAAAAAGTGTAGTGTTGCATCTTGTTGTTATTTGTTTCAATATGTCAGAAATCTTACCCGATATTCAATAGCCAAGCTGCCACGTGTTGGTCCAAATGTTCCATGCCTCAACTCTTGTTCAATCAAAACCCAAGGCCTGGTGCAAGTCCATATAATACACATGCTAAACATGCCATCAAAGCAACTAAATATGTGCACTTTTTTTTCACAAACTATACTAGTGAGGACTGCAAAGTTTTTACTTGCACCTCTCAGTTCACTATGACCCAATACCTTTGAAGTTAAACCGAATATCAGGTACAAGATATCACGCATTCAAGAAGTATATGAAAGTGATTCTACACGTTTGGCACCAAATCGAAAGCACATGGGGATATGCTATAGTGAGCATCAGATTGCAGAATGCTGCATATGTAGCATTAAACGACATTGCTTCAACTACCATGCAATATAAGGAAAACAAACAAATCATCAGACAGAACATAAGTAAAGCCATTGATTCATACCTTCCCCTTAAGGATACGATTAAATGTCTGGGATTGGCCAAGAACTCATATACTTTTTTAAGCTCCGCTCTGGAATCCAGCACAATCGCTGCAGTGGAAAAGGGAACTGATGATAGACGTGGAAATACATAAGCTTCCGGTGAAACAGATGTGTGTTCTCTTATGAAGTGATTAATAGAAGACGGAGTGAGGTCACTCTCCAAGTTTTCAATTAAGAAATAGCAAGGGCCAACAAATCTTATTAACTCATCCCCACCCATATCTTCGTCTGTTACTATGCTTTCAGATGTAGACAGTCCAAGAGGAGAGCAGATGGCATCTGTACTGCACAACGAGCCACTAAGTGCAGATGCAGAGATTTCAGGCAAAAAGCAGCGCCCTTTGGAATTAGTATTCATTTTCTCCTTTGCCCTTTTAAAAAACGAAGCAATCTTGGGATCGATCTGGGAGGTACTAACCAATGTGCATATGTTTACAATACTTGTAAGGGTTAGATTACCCCTCTTTGGACCGTGTGTCCAGCACAAGACAAAAGTGCATGGACATTCCTCTTCCCCATTCTTAAAAGAATGTGTTTCATGGTGTACCTAGAAATCCAGAACGAACACGTATCAGCTTACAAAATCATCATAAGAATTCAGCAAAATCGACAGATTTCTGCACTGTTAGCTCTCTCTTAATCCAGGAGACATCATTTCTTGTAAAATCATCATAAGAATTCAGCAAAATTGATAGATTTCTGCACAGTTAGCTCTCTCTTAATCCAGCCAGGTAACGTCATTACTTACAAAATCATCATAAGTATTAAGCAACATTGATAGATTTCTGCAGGAAACTTCATTTCTCACACCATACTCTCTTAACACGTAAAGCTTATCAATGAAATCTTCAAAATATTATGGTACAATGCCTTAAAACTGGAAAAACAACATTGCTCTTTCCTTCAAATCAGAACTAAAGAACAGCAACAGCATTGCTCGGCAACGTACAAACAAAAAATACATCAAACAGAACAAACAAACAAAAAAATCACTAAATTCGAAAAAAATGTACTACTGCAGTTGAATGTACCATTTAGGCTTACCGCCTCGATAACAGCATCGTAATAGCGGAGATCATCAGCTGCAGTTGAATAAGCAGCACAAACCGTCATGCCTGGATGCACATTGGAGCATTCATTGTCCTGCACTTGCTTCGACACCGGCCGGAACAAGTTAGAGAGCTCATCCAGTTGAGCCTCAGAAAGAAATTCACCGGATGTGTATTTAACGTCCCAATAATCGCTAAAACCCAGAAACTTCACCGTCAATGTATGATCGTCGTCGGATAAGTCGATTTTGACGGTGTACCAGGCATCATCGTCCTTCCATTTGAATTCCATGTCGTACAGCAATGCTTTGACGTCGTCGTCTCCGTTGTACTTTTTATTCGGGTCCGTTTCGGGGCGCCTAGTCTTCCTCGCCATGATTGCTACTACTTCTGTTTTCAAATCAAAGACGAGATTTGTTTGCAGTTCAGGGAATTCAATGCTGTATTTGGAAAGGTCATTTGCGTTTCTACTTGCTTTAAATTTTCGGGGGAATTGTTTATATACTATTTTTTCAAAAGTTTTTTTGTTAAAATAGAATTTCAACAAAAGTTTTTTTTGTCTATATAGTATCATTTACACTTTTTCCCCACAAAAATATACAATACCAAAATTATCCCCAACCTTAAAAAAAAAAAAGGGAAAGGTTTCAGCAGCTTCTTCCTCGTCGTATTTGGTATCAATTGGAGAAGAAAAGTTTCAGCTTCTTCCTTGTCGTCACCTGCATTTTTTCTTTGATTTTTGTCCCATTTTGTCACCAAAAAGGGCGATAAAAACACCAACAATTCAGCTCAAAAATCAGCCGAAGAACCCAAATCAGAGAGCATAAAATCAGAGCAGAAAACAGAGGAGAAAGTAGCTCAGCCGAAGAACCCAAATCGCCATTGAGGTATGGGGTTTCATGAGTTCATCTCCATTTGTCTTGTTTTCTTTTCTTGATGTTAATCACATTTTCGATTTGGGTTGCAACAATTTGAACAATCCGTGTAGAAAAATTCCATCTTTCTTCATTTGTTCAATTCAGATTTTGTTTTTCGTTCTGCTTTCGATTCTTGATTCTACATATTTATGGATTCAGTCTGCATGATTGGTTCTTGGATTTCATAGCAATTTGTCTCATTGAATTTCTGTATCTGTCCGAAGAACCCAAATCGCCATTGAGGTATGAAAAATATTTGAATGAAGTGAATGGAATTGAAAAATATTTGTTTCCGGTTTGTGAATTTGGTACTTAGAAATGTAAGTAAATTTGGTGCTTGTGAATTTGGTGCTTGGATTATAGTTGGATTATTGTTAGATTAAAGTTGGAATGCTTGTGAAGTTAACCTTTTCTCATGTTTTGTTGGATTAAAGTTGTTGTTAAGTTTGAGACAGTAAATTTTTCAAGAATCATATAAATTTTTCAAGAATCATGTTGTTGAGTTCTTGACTTTAAAACTCTTATTGGAACAGGATATTGTTAATGGCTAATTCGGATGCAGATGTGGTGTGGATACAAATATGTTATTTTGTTGAATTTGAAAAGAATGATAAAGGATTCTGGACAAGGAAATTTGTTGGAGATGACGAAGAAAACATTACAGCAATACTTGTTCGAAAATCTATTTTATATGATGAACTGTACAAGAAAGTAGTAGAGGAGCTGAAAATTGATTCTATGTTATATGAATTGGAGATGCGATGTGAAAACCCTATACGGTCCGATTATCCAGAACCACCATTTAAAATTGATTGTGATAATCGTGTGAGGTGGCTTATGTCGTATTTTGATAGAACAAAGCTAAGCATAATGTTGAAGAAAAAAGCTTTTGAAATTCAAGAACCTTATGTTGTGAAATCATGTGCATCTGCAGAATGTCTTGAAGGAAGTCATAATGTTGTGATTGATGATAATGGTTCGGATGCTTACGGTCTTGGCAGAGAAAGTCTTGAATCTATCGTGTAATCAACCCTGATCACAATAATTGCCTTGATCAAACCTCAATCTATCGTGACATTATGTGTAATCAACCCTGTTCACAGTAATCGCCTTGATCGAACCTCGATCTAACATCTTATATGTGTAATCAACCCTGATCACAGTAATCGCCTTGATCGAACCTCGATCTATCGTGACATTATGTGTAATCAACCCTGATCACGGTAATCGCCTTGATCGAACCTGTATCTATCGTGACATTATGTGTAATCAACCCGCATCACAGTAATCGCCTTGATCGAACCTCGATCTATCGTGACATTAGTGATCGCCTTGATCGAACCTCGATCTATCGTGACATTATGTGTAATCAACCCTGATCACAGTAATCGCCTTGATCGAACCTCGATCTATCGTGACATTATGTGTAATCAACCCTGATCACAGTAATCGCCTTGATCGAACCTCGATCTATCGTGACATTATGTGTAATCAACCCTGATCACAGTAATCGCCTTGATCGAACCTCGATTTATCGTGACATTATGTGTAATCAACCCTGATCACAATAATCGCCTTGATCGAACCTCGATCTAACATCTTATTATGTTTAATCAACCCTGATCATAGTAATCGCCTTGATTGAACCTCGATCTATCGTGACATTACGTGTAATCAACCCGAATCATAGTAATCGCCTTGATCGAACCTCGATCTATCGTGACATTATGTGTAATCAACCCTGATCACGGTAATCGCCTTGATCGAACCTCGATCTATCGTGACATTATGTGTAATCAACCCTGATCATAGTAATCGCCTTGATCGAACATCGATCTAACATCTTAATTATGTGTAATCAACCCTTATCACAGTAATCGCCTTGATCGAACCTTGATCTATCGTGACATTAAGTGTAATCAACCCTGATCACAGTAATCGCCTTGATCGAACCTCGATCTAACATCTTATTATGTGTAATCAACCCTGATCATAGTAATCGCCTTGATCGATCCTCGATCTATCGTGACATTATGTGTAATCAACCCTGATCACGGTAATCGCCTTGATCGAACCTCGATCTATCGTGACATTATGTGTAATCAACCCTGATCACGGTAATCGACTTGATGGAACCTCGATCTATCTTGACATTATGTGTAATCAACCCTGATCACAGTAATCGCCTTGATCGAACCTCGATCTAACATCTTATTATGTGTAATCAACCCTGATCACGGTAATCGCCTTGATCGATCCTCGATCTATCGTGACATTATGTGTAATCAACCCTGATCACAGTAATCGCCTTGATAGAACCTCGATCTATCGTGACATTATGTGTAATCAACCCTGATCACAGTAATCGCCTTGATCGAACCTCGATCTAACATCTTATTATGTGTAATAAACCCTGATCACAGTAATCGCCTTGATCGAACCTCGATCACAGTAATCGCCTTGATCGAACCTCGATCTATCGTGACATTATGTGTAATCAACCCTGATCACAGTAATCGCCTTGATCGAACCTCGATCTTGAAGGATGCAGGTTCTTAGATCTAAACGAGTTAGATCTACACGCAGCGGATGAATCACGACTTATACATCATAATACATAATTAAAGGACTTAACTACTACAAGGGGGTTAAGATCATGTTACCAATAGTAGGAAGAGAAGCCAAGATCTTCCGATGTGTTCTCCAAACGGCGGTTGGTGGACACCCTTCTTGATACACGAACCTCCTTGATATGCAACACCAAGAAAAACTCCAAGTTTTTCTTCTTCTAAAACCCAAGACAAGAAAGCTAATTTTTTTTCTCTCTTTTTGCTATAGTGGTCGAAATTATGCCAATGTCTAAGGCTTGGGAGAACTCTCTTTATATAGGAGAGTAATCATTGTCTTCCAAGAATTAGATAATTATTACATTAATCATTTTTCCAAATAAAAGATAAATAAAATAATTATCCCAAACAAATTAGGATAAATCATATTATTATCTATTATTCCATGAATTATCATTTAACAAATAAAATATAAATCACATGTCAAATAATTATCCAAGAAAACTAATTTCCCTCTAATTATTCAACATTATTGGCGCCACCTTTAGGGTCAAAAAGCCCACATAAAATGTTTTTTTATGTGTATTATATTATTTAGCCTAACTAAATAATATACATGCATATCAATTAATTAGCCCAGCCAATTAATTATCACTGAGGCCCAAATAACAAGATTCGGGTCCGAATTACGAAGCCACATCGGGGACCATGGACCTATAACCGGTAGCTCCAATAATTAATTATTCATCGAACGAAATAAGTACATTAATTATTAATTCCGGGATTACGCCACCATAAACCCGAAACCGAACTCTACCGATTATAGATGTATACTTATACTCAACCCATAGAGTGAATAAGCGTCCATTGATATAATCACTACATACGGATTAACCCTCCATAGACCGTCCATTCGAGTGGGAAGTCTCCGTGAACCCGACTCGAATATCTTATCCTTATTTACCATTAACCCCGATGATCAATTAGTTCACATATCCGACTAGTGATCAATTAGTCTAATATGAACTCCCGGGATCGATCACTTTCTTAGGGCTAACAAATAAGGGATCGTCTCTCTACTTCCCGCGGAAGGAATGGATTCCATGTCGTGAAAATCGAACTACTCACTCATCCGGAGATAGTGCCAATGAGAAGTGGCTTGGAACACATATTTAAGTGAACCGTAACTAACACATCAAACACTACCCCGGGACAAGCGACCCCGTGATCACCTCGGGATTAAGGTTGATCCATATATGATCATCTAATGATTTAATAAGATTCCTTGATTACGGAATTATATAGAGAAATTCGATTAAATCGGTCCGAAATCCTATATGAACGCCATCATATGTAAATGCCCCACGTAGGTACCTCTACCGACAAATCCGGATAAGACTATCACACCCTAAGGTGTTCGGGCGCATTATTGGTGTTTTAATCAAGAGACCCTAAACTCGATTAAGTTCACCACGGACTAACGATTTAAGCATATCTCCACTAACTCAATCCTCACGTGTAATCCATACACCGAGTTAAGTGGTTACATACGGATATACTTAGGGTTTGCGAGCGGTGTATTACTTTACAAGCACAAAGCAAGTAATAAGGTGAGATAAATTCTGTCATTCATTATTAAAAACAATTACACAAATTGTCTTTCGGGCACTACACCTAACAGATCTAACATCTTATTATGTGTAATCAACCCTGATCACAGTAATCGCCTTGATCGAACCTCGATCTATCGTGTCATTATGTGTAATCAACCCTGATCACAGTAATCGCCTTGATCAAACCTCGATCTATCGTGACATTACGTGTAATCAACCCTGATCACAATAATCGCCTTGATCGAACCTCCATCTATCGTGACATTATGTGTAATCAACCCTGTTGACAGTAATCGCCTTGATCGAACCTCGATCTATCGTGACATTATGTGTAATCAACCCTGATCACGGTAATCGCCTTGATCGAACCTCGATCTATCGTGACATTATGTGTAATCAACCCTGATCAAGTTCTTCTGCAGCTGGATCTGACAAGTTGGAAATGGTAAGCTTGTTCAAGCTCAGTTCTTTTTCTAAACATTAAAAAGTTATGTATGATTCTTCACTGTCTGATTTGCAAAAGCTTTTCTTTTTTTGTATTTTCATTTTTGTAGCTTTGTATTAATTTGTTTTCTTGCATTCTTGACTTACTTGTGGTGTTATAGCCATTAATTTTGGATGCTGACTGATATGGGATTGTGAAACTTTAATTCTTTTATGTACTCACTTTCTGATGCTATGTTCTCACTTCGTTTATTTAATCTTGTTTCAAATAGCTTTCTGGCTTTGTGAATAATTTTCTTTAGCTTAAATACACATTATAGTTTTCTTCGTATGGTTCAAACATTCTACAAATTTTGATGTTTAGTATTTAAATCAAATAATATAAGCTAAGCATGTCAAACAATTAGAAGTATGGCATCTGAAAACGGAATGAAAAACAGCAAATGAATTGGCTCAAACCAGCAAGATTTCATGCAAATAGAAATGTTGTAATCTACATTTATAAATGGCTCCACTTCTATGGTGGCCTGCATTTTTAAATTCATTTACACCAAAAATATAGATGGAAGCTAACCACAGCCACCAAAAATGTATCATAAGGTGCTATCTTCTAAGTAGTTCATTCAAATCAGAAATAAGATACAAATCCATAATGATTTGGTGTTTTTTTTAATATAATGATTTGGTGTTGTTCACCCCAAATCCATACAATAACTAGTTTTCAAATCAAAATAGCATCAACTTCAATTTGATACACTTCCACAAGAGCAAAGTTACATCTTAGTAACGACTTCTAGATAACCTCCGGCGTACGAGCTATTTTGCACTATCCGTTTAGCCAACATACCAATTCAACTGCAAAAGAAAGCACAAAAAACAAGCTAAAGCTTCAATGAATATCAAAATTTTCTCAGTCAACTACGTGCAAGGTTTCTATATATAGTTACAACTTGATTAGATCTCTTCAATGTATGTGGAACATTATCCTGCAATCATGTCTCATGAATCATGAACAAGTAAAAAAACTGCTTATATTTAAAGAACATAAGGCCATGCACAACACCAAGACATGAGCTGCACTTTAACTTGGTAAATCACTCATGGCAAACACAACTAACAATGGTAATCTTCTATATTCACACACCTGGAACACACGCTGGTTCCTGCTCTCCTTTAAACACCACCTACATCTATCAATCAAGTGAAAAAGACTTCCTTTTGGGTTCCGCAAAGCCCCAAATGGATTTTTCTTTCAATGACGAATAAGTAGATATAAAATCATAAGAAAGAACGTCAAGATTTCTATTTTTAGATTAAAATTCCACACATTTATTCCAAGTGCAACCTAATTTTCATGAAAATAGGCACACTCTTGTACTTTTGGCAGTTCCTTAAAACTTTGACACCGTATTTCCTTCTTAGTCGTTCAATTTAGCACACCAGCAAAATCCAATATTTTTATAGAGTTTGTCATCAAAGTAAACTAGCAAAAAGGGTAAAACTTAAAAGATCAACCTTCAAGCAAGTTGGCACACCAAAAGCATCCAACTTTTCTACTCATTTAGCATTTCTCAACTCAATCAAAGTCTTACTCCACTCTGTATATTCACTTTGTGTATGATCAAACTGAAACACGTTTTCGAATACAGATTATAGAGCTAATTAAAAAAGGTGTCTCACAGACTTAAAAAATAATTCACCATGAACAAACTTTTTCAAGTCTTTGTATAAACCAATACATACACTTGTGACATAAGGGGGTAAGGTAATGAATTAATTGAGCTCAATCTCAGGAATCAATGCATAATGGCCAAATTCTGATGGTCCACATTCATCCTTTAGGTGTAATGCAGATAATTTAGGGTACTGATCAAATACTCTTGGTAACAAACATGAAATACCCATACAAAGCAAACATGATAGAAGTCTCAAGCACCATTATATCTATATAATTACCTCTTCCGTAGCTCTTAACTCTTATTTTCACAAAAAACCTATCAGCAAATAAGAAAAACATCTACACTTGTACCTTTTTCGAGACTTTGATCACATTTGTGCCGAAAAATCGAGCAAATATCAGAAACTTGACATTTGCCGTAAAGTTAATGCTCTTCCGAAAAAAATTAATGGGTAGGGGTCGTTACTTCCTCTACCAGTGTCCAATTGGAGTCAATAACCCCTTGAATGTCCTCATGGTCTTCGACTTTCCTCTTCGATTCAACGGCCATCAAGCGGAACCGGCTGGCTGCGATAGGGGAGGAGGGGGTGTCCACTTGCGGTTTTGTCGGAATGAATTGGAAACGAAGGGGAAAATAAGCTGCCACCGAAAGTGATATGAAGGGGAAAACGAGGGTATTTTTGTCATTCTCCTTGAATGCGTATTTTTCATTTTCTTAGAAACGGCTCCGCAATGCGGAGTACCATTTTGGCAAAAATCTTTCACAAATGTACTAAATAAACAATTTTATTTTGTAATAATTATAATCAGTTAAGAGCGGGAGAAAGAAAATATAAAATCAGGTCACTTTAATCTCTTTATTTCATGTTAAATCGGGTCAGACTTGATTTTTTTTTTTTTAAGTTTCCTGTTAAATTTCCAACAAGCTACTTAAAATTCCTGCGGGAAGAACTGTGTGCCTCGTTGAATGTTAAAAACGGCCCAAACTCAGGCCCACATCAAAATTTCACTGAGCTCGTTCAATGTTCAGCTTAGTGTTACTTCGCCTTGTGGACCTGAAGACGGCCAGCCTTCGGTGACTGGTGTGCCTTGGGTATTGCCGGAATGTGAGTCAGCACCGTGGGAGCTTTGTGATTGTGTCCCACCATGGGACTGTGATGCCGGCTGAACATTCTTAAGTGTACCCTGTAAATTAAAGAAAGACAATGAGTTTAAATTTATGTTAATAAGATAACTCAATGGAATTCGTATTTAAGGGTTAATTCATACATGTATCTGAGCCGCATTTGTATCATGGCCTCGAGGTGTCTCGGTCTCACGGCTACCTTGTGGACCTGAAGACGGCCCACTTTCGATGGCTGGTGTGCTTTGGGTACCGTCGGGATGTGAGTCACCACCTTGGGATCCTTGTGATACAAATGTCCCACCTTGGGACGGTGATGCCGGATGAACATTCCTAAGTGAATCTTGTAAAAGGGAAGGGTGTGAATTTAAATATATGTTAACAAGATAGATGAATTTAGATTTTATTTAGTAGTTAATTCAAACATGTTGCTCCGCCGTCTTTCGTATAAAGTTGACAAACTTCGTATGTCGTTCTTCGACTATTTTGGTAGTTGCTGCCACAGCCGCTCTCAGACGTCTCACTTCAGCCTTCACTTCACTTAACTCAACCTTCACTTCACTCAACTTAGTCCTCGAAAAACTTAACTCAACCTTCGTTTCTCTCAACTCAACCTTCACTTCACTTAGCTTGGTCCTCGCTTATCTTAACTCAGGATTAGTTTTTCCAACTCTTTTTGGACTATACGAGTAAGTACAGGCATCAGTGATTCCAACCGCACACCGCCGACAATAGGTATACTACCATCGCCTATATCGTCTTGCAAGTTGCCCTGAGGGTATGCGGATGTAGACGGGTCATCCACACGATGGTGTTGGCTACCTCGCACGTCCTCGTCGTCAATTTCTGGACGCTCACGGACGAGGCGATGCACAGGAGAGCCAGGGGCTACATGTCTCGGACTAGGGGCATGGGCCGGAACATTGATAGGGGCGGGGCTATGACGGAGGGAACGGATAATACACGAGGTGGAGCTTTAACCTCCTCCTCCGGCAACCCCAGTGAAATTACGAACCGCCTATCTTCGGCGGTTATCAGAATATCATCGACCATTCCATCCCGCATACAGAAAAAAAAAAAAAAAAAAAAAAACACAGTTTTAGATACAACATATTAAGAGTATTGCTGACAATGTAGATTGATACAATTGATAATATGGTACATACCCATGGACTATCGGTTTTAGAGACCAGTGTTTTGTAATACACCCCGCCGTCACTGCATTTCCATCTCAAAAAACTTGGAAGAGCATCAGCATGTTCTGCTATCACTATTGCATATTTCCCGTACTCTATAAGTCGTGGCATGGCATGAAAAGACCACAACTGTAACGCGTATAAACAACTTGCTACCTGTGGCTTATGCGGTTTCCTATCAACTCTGGGTTCAAGTTCCCTACAATCATGTACTATCTTACACCAATTCCAGATCAAAACAAATACTCCCCCCATGGAAAAGTCTCGACAAGTTGTAGGTCCTCGACGATATAAAAGATCTGGCTCGGTATTACCACTCCCAGGTCGTTTCCGATTATTAAGCCATAAATAAGGTACACTAGACCCATCCGGTATACAGTTTCATGGTTATGGTTATGGTTACTTCGAAACGCTGCTTCAATTTTTTCCAACGTGACACTCGTGGTGCATTTACTAAGTTCACAAGTTGGTGCAAAACACATCGAGTGTTGAGGCAATTCAACGTTCAATTTTCCAAATGTGTATCCCATTATCATTCCAAACTCTCTTTTTCCGTCGTCGCGGTCTGGATAAACCATATGGAAATACAAAAATGCTATGAGCCGCCCCTTGTACTCCCAGTTCTTACAAAAAAAATCAATAAACTGACCGAACATTGTTGCCTTCAATCTATCAAACAATTTACGACCTGGTGCAACTTGTTCCAATAAGGTTTGTAGTCTTGTAAGAGGATCATTTTCCGCATGGAACCTAATTTGGGATTCAAACCAATTTGCGGGCGGATGAATCAATGCTCCATGGGACCCAGCAGCGGAAGGCTGCGAGTGATTATGAAATTGTTATATAAGTATATACATATTTAGTGTTGCGTTGCTTAGGGGTAACATACATGTATATAAATAAATAAACTTACATGCATATATATATATATATATATATATATATATATATATATATATATATATATATATACTTATATATACACTTATATATACAATGACATGAATGTATAATTTCTCTTTCTATATATACAATATTTAGTATATATATAGATACACATGGTTAGTTTTTTTTCCGAATGTTGTTGTGTTATATACATACCCTCAACAATAATATTGTTCTAAAAAAACGTGAGAAATTAAGTGTACATATAAGTTTACATATATATATATATATATATATATATATATATATATATATATATATATATATATATATATATATATATATATATATATATGAGTACATAGGGTTTAATAGTTTAGTATATATATACATACATATACTTATATATTTTGTATTTGTGTGTGTGTCTCTCTCTCTCTCTCTCTCTCTCTCTCTATATATATATATATATATATATATATATATATTATTTTACACATGGTTACTTTTTTTTGAATGTCGTTGTGTTGTGTTGTAACAGTAGACGGGGTTAATAGAAGAGAAGAGTATTTTTACCAGCGTCATAGAATATTTGATAATGACGAGGGAGAACAGATGCTCGACAGAGCCAGCAGAACAAATCTTAGACTTTTGATCTAACGGATGCCTCACTTTCGGCCGAGGCTATACCAAGCTGTTGGGAACGGAAAAATATGCTCTATTAAGCAGACCTAATGAAATTTTCTACGAACTACGCTTTATAAGGAGCCCCAATACAATGCATGGGGATTAGGCCGACACAGCGGATCAGAAAGAATCGAAAACACCCTAGGGAAGCATGCAATTCTAAGAACCTCTCGGTTCGAGGCGTACATAAAATAGGTCGAGATTTTCATTATAATTTCAAACAACATTTATTTATCGTTTGTTTCACGTTTTTAAGTCATTGATTTAGGGGTTATAAAATTATGGACACTAATGTAATTGCCCGTAACGGTAATTTGTTCTGATAAGGCTATTTCATTCTATACATTTATACTATCTAGGAACCGTAATAAAAAATTAAGGCTTCTCATTCTACACATTATACTATGCAAGGACCGTAATACTAAATAAAATAAAATAAAAAAGCTCGTTTCATACTACACATTACAATATCATTCAAACTACACATTACAATATCATACAATAATATATTCAACCTAATAAGTTTCCATTAATTCTAATCACAAAATACTCATTCAACCTACACCTTACAATATCATCAATACAATACCTACTAAGTATCCATTAATTCTAACCACAAAAACCTACACATTACATTATCATACTATCATACATTTCTATAATTCTAATCACAAATAATCGATCATATATTTTCATGAATTCTGATCAAGAAAAAAAATGGAAATTTAACACAATAACACTGAAATTCGAAATTTAACACAATAAAACTATGAACGGCTTACTAAAGGTGTGTCTCTTTTGTCGATAATAGCCCTGTCTGAAACCCTTCCGTTTGAATCCGTTGAATTTCGACCTTGTGCCCTGTTGGAAACTACAACAAAATACTCACTTGGAATCAAACTTCCTTTAATAAAAGGGCCTGCAAATAAAATAAAAACAAATAAACAACAAAAAGTCAATATTTAGGAGAAACAAGAAAAATGAAAACTTGAATCAATATTTAGGAGTTTAATGTTCCATTACCGTTTGAACCGGGATTAGTAGCAGCAGATGCTAAAAGAACAAATAAAATGTAGTGACAATACCCAGATCCAAAAGTCAGTGAAATTGCAGCAAGTAAAATATAATCCTTCTGAAGCCAACATATTTTCAATCATAATATCAAAAGCATAAACCAACCATGTAAATTAACTTACTAGAACATCTATCTAGTCCTTAATCCACTGAATCTTGCTTCAAATAAAGAAGAGAAATCAACTTCATGAACTTTCTGATTGTACTTCATTATATAACAAGTGTTTTCTGGAAAATATATCTTCAAATTCCAAGAACAAATATAGAGACTTTTCGAGAAATCATGAGTGTGATATTCTGATTTTCGGGAAAGGCGTGTCATTTTGCGAAAACGAAATATTATTATTCGACTTCTTTTATTGGAATTAAGTTTATGAGATATATATATATATATATATATATATATATATATATATATATATATATATATATATATATATATATATATATAAAGGAAAAATCTGATTATTTATTATACGGGAAAATAATAAGAAATTATTATTTTGGGATTATCTATTTAAGGAAAAATACGTCACATTAGTTCTCATAACCAAAAAGAAATCAGAAAATTTCCTACGTTCATTGAAACGGCGTGTGAGAGCAAATTAGGGCTGAGAGAGAGTTCTTCCAGTTTCTAAGTCGGATCTCAATCGTTTTCAGATCAGAGTAGAGCAACGAAATCATCGTGAAGAGAGCGTTGATTCAACACCAGAAAGTTGGAGTTTTCTTAAAGTATGTTTCGAGCCCTAGGGGCGTTCTTGTTCGAGTTTAATGTATCTAAACTCTTGAATTCGTAGTTTTGTTTGGTTAGAAGCTTGTGATCGTATCTAATTTAATTATGGATTGATCACATAGGTTTCTATAGAAAAGTTCAAGTTTTGCTGCAGTTTTTCTGAGAGTTTGGCTTGGACTAGCTTGCTTGAAAGGTAAGAGGCTCTTCCTAGAAATTATTATGGTTTAGAGTGGTTAGATCGTGTTTTGATGCGTTTTTGTATCAAGGTTTTGACCTAGATGATGTTTATGGATTAAGAGATGTTAGTATATGAATAAGCTATGTTTTTCTGATAAAATCCGTGTACAACATGTTTGGATTCGAGTAGGGATCGTAAAGGGATGAAAAATCAGGTTTTTAGGGTTTAACAGCGTTGAATGCGCACGCATTCCTGTTACAGGATTGCCTAGTTAGTTACAGCAGGTTGAATGAGCACGCATTCGTGATTCAGGATGTTACATCATTTTCACAGCAGGTGCAATGCTCAAGCATTCAAGGGAATGCGCACGCATTGTTGGTTCAGGTTCTAAGGAGTTGCTCCCAGCATGAGCAATGCATACACATTGCAAACAATGAGCACGCATTGGCTGGGCAGAGACTTTCAGAATGTCTTTGGTTAGGGGATGCGCACGCATTCTATAGGGATGCGCACGCATTGACCCCCAGTTTAATAAAGTGTTGTTTAAGCTATGTTTGGGATTTTAAACGTTGTTTCATGATCTAATAACATTAATTAAATATGAACAAGCCTCGATTGAGCTTCCGATTCGTTTAGTTTCGGCACCGGATGTACTCTTAAAGGGAGTTGAAGTTCGGATCCGTCGGAAGGGCATGAAAGGGCTTGTGCTTTGATGAACTAGAGTCCATCAATGTCTGTGTACTTGATAGGATGTGATGTCTAGCTGTCTAAGTGAGGGAGTAGAGTTGATAAGGTGAGTTTTGTCTTGAAAACACTTAGGTGGCTAGTTAAGTCACAATAAAGTTACATATGTGATAGTAAAAGATAAAACGTCACCTATTCTCGGTTAGGCACTAACTCATATCGGCGATGTGATACGTTCATAAAAGGTGAACAACGCTACTGGCTCATAAGGCTGAAGGGTAGTGGAGGAAATTCATCGAACGTATATGCATACCGGGGAGACCCCAGAGCTATCAGGTGCTATTCACCGTTAGTTAGCAAGTATATCTTCAGGCTGATAAACGCCATGCGTAGTGCCCTTGAGTGATGACGTAACCAAGATAAGTTAAGTTAGAAACGTATAGTCATGATATGTCGATGGACATGAAATGAACCCTAGATTGAGTCGGTCTCGTAAAGATAATATTTTAATTATAAACCTTGATTAATTTGTAGCTTCTACCTCTTATTAAGTACTTAGCACCTCAAATGCATTGTTTTTCTATGTGTTTGGGGAGATAAGATGAACAGGTTGATCCAGAGATCGATGAGGACTTTGACGACAACGTTTAAGGACGGCGAAGTTGAAGAGTTTATTTATTTTGTTTTCATTTATACTTTAGACTTGAAGTTTTGTTTGGAAACTTTGTACTTTCTTTTTAGTTTCTATTGAAGGATTTCGTACGTTTGGTTTTTGGTTTTCCAATGTATTAAATGATACACTTCTCTCTTTAGATATTGAGTTTCTATTCTTAACATTTGTTGGAAAAATTTACTCGAGTTTTTTGCTTCCGTTTTGCTTAACTTGATACGACGTAATAGAGGCTTACGTATAAAGTGAAATTTATTTTATTTTATACGTGCCGAACTTTCCTTTTCCGGATAAGCGTTACAATGAGAAGTTATTTTATTAAATGGAAGGAAAACAAAACAAAGCTGTGGATTTTCAGAAATTGTTTATTTTTTCTTTTTCTTTTCTGAGATACAATAAGAAAACAGAGAAACACAATAAATATCAGAACTTTCAGAAATTAAGCAAAAATAATGTAAGTGAAACAATCCAAAAAATGAAGTATAGCCATCAAGCTTTTGTTAGATATAGTGTGCCCGAAAGACAATTGTTGCTTGTCCTTACGGGCAAGTGGGAGATTGTTGGTAGTAACGCCCGGATGACAATTTATGTATTTTTTTTATAATTAATAAATGACAGATTTATTCTCATATTATTATTTGCTTCGTGTTTATAAGTAATACACTGCTGAAAACCCCAAGTCGTATCATATGTAGCCATATAACTTAGTGTGTGTCACACATGAGGATTAAGTTTATGGTGATACACTTGAAATGTTAGTCCGTGATGAAGTTAATCAAAGTATGGAGTCTATTGATTAAATCACCATTAATGCGTCTAGAACACTTTATGGTGTGACCGTCTTATCCGTACAGTCGATATTGGCTGTCTAAGTGGGGCATTTATATATGATGTAGTCATATAGGACTGGACCGATTTAATATGCATTTCTCATATAATTCCGTGATTGAGAAATCTCATTAAATCACAAGATGATCATATATGGATTAACCTTAATCATGTAGTGATTGCATACTCCTACTTGTTTCAGGATAGGGTTTGATGTGTTCGTTAAGGATCGCTAAGAGGCGCGGTCCGAATCACTTTCACGTTGGCACTATTCTGGATTGAGTTAGGAGTCTGTGTCTCACAGTTATGGAATCCATTCCTTCCTGCGGAAATTAGAAAGACAATCCCCTTATTTGTTAATCCTAGAAACTGATCGATCCCGGGAGTTCGTATTGGTTATGAACTAATTGATCACTAGTGGGTTAATGGTAAATAAGGATAAGATGTAATGAAGAAGGTTTACGGAAATAATCCCGCTTCGTTACGGATAGTCTATGGGGGTTAGTCTGTATGTAATGATTATATCAATGGTCATTTATCGACTCGACTCGACGTTTTGAGAATAAGTTATATCTATAATCGATAGAGTTCAGTTTCGGATTTATGGTGGCGTAATTCCGGAATTAATAAGTTGAGTAGAAATGTTCTGTACGATAAATATTTTATTCAATTTATTGTAGCTACTAGGTTATAGGTCCATGGTCCCCGGGTTGGCTCCTAACACGCGAGTGTTTTCTCGTTTTATGGAACCTCGAGAATAAATTAAATAGTTTGTCTATTTAATGAATATGCAATATTATTTAATTGGTAAATAATATGTAAAATAGAAAAAAAATATTTTCTATTAAGATAATGACATAGAATGTGGCGCCCTATGTGATAAATTAGGAAAAGAAATTTTCTAGATTATGTCACATGTGTAATTAATTAATTATTTATTTGACGGATAATTAATGAAAAAATAAGAGATTGATTTTTTGGGATTATCTCTTATCTTTTGGCAAATATCTTTTCCTTGTGGGAATAAGTAATTGTGGTGTGAAAATGATAACTCTCTTGACTAGTTATTTTCCTATATAAAGAGAGTTCCTCCCAACACAATGATTACACAAAAATTGTGCCATCATCAAATAAAAGGAGAGAAAAATTAGTTTCTTGTTCTAGTCATTAAGAGAAGAAAAACTTAGGGTTTTTCTTGTGCATATTCGAGGAGGTTCTACGGCGAAAATCGATGTCCACCAGTCGTCACTTGGAGATTCAACTCGGAAGATCACGGCTTCTCTCCGGTTGGGTAAATCTTAAACCTTCTTGTAGTTAATTAATTAATTATGTGAATTAAATCGTGGTAAAATCGTATGTGAATTTAATTCGTAGCTTCCGTTGTGCATGATCGAGCGTCTCGATCGGTGCTGTAAATCAGATCTGACGATCTAATTATGGATCGGATCCGGATTCGGGTTTCTGTATATCCAGCAGCTTTACCTAAAGCTCGAAACAGAGAAACAAAACAAGAAAATAATTATTGTAGATAACTGAAAATAATAGTTGAATCAGCTACCTTTCAACCTTGAATCCGTTCAACCCTTCCCTTTTCCATTTGAATCCGTTGAATTTCGACCTTGAAACCCTTCCTCTTTCTGCGTCTGCGTTTTTTTAAGTTTGATGTGTAATGAATGAGAAAGAAGGAACGGTATGCAGCTGATAAGGATTTCGATTTCCACAAGGCGAGTTCGTTCGATTGGATTGGAAGCTTGCAACGAGGACGTTAAACATTCTACAATGACGCAATTTTTTATTTTCTTTACAGGGAAAAGAATTTTATTAAAACCAAAATATGCCGAGACGGCTAGAGAAATATGTGCAGGAGAAGAGGTTCTCCGGCATTTACAACCATTTAAGCATAAACCTTTCTTAGCAAATAAATGGGCATGGTATTCCGTTCCATCTTAACCTAAAAGAATGAGCAAATCTGTCTTCAAGGTCTTCTGTAAGCCGTTTATGAACTAAGAGAGAGTCTCCTTCAAAAATGATGTCAAAGAGACCCCGACTAATGGCCACGATCATAGCATGCTAAATGGACAATGCCTTCTCGAGAGTTGGATATGAACACATCCCTAAGCGATGAGAAAAAGAATGAATAACTGTGCTCTCATTGTTCCTAACAAGTCCTCCGACTACAAGTAGTCATCTTTAAGAGTAGCATCCACATTAAACTTAAGCAAATGCGAAGGGGGAGCGGCCCAATTAGATGAAACCACTCCTCGACTTGTGTCTATCGGGTTGTGCAAGCTGTCATACAAATCCATAGTTTCAGAGTCAACTTGGGCTAGAATGTGGCGAACATGGATAGCTTTTAAGTCATAAATCCAAGAACACCTTGGTTTCCAGATGTGCCAAAGGAATTTTATCACCTTTACATCAGTAAATTCATCCTTGGTTTTGAGCAGTAAAGCGGAGAAATCTAACATGGAGCTAAAACCGAAGGTTGAACCATTTTTTTCCCGGTATCGAATTCTTTCCAGAGTGCGTTAAAAATATGACACTCAAAATGACAATAATAAACTCTTTCGGCAAGATCAAAGCAAATAGGACAAATGTCATTACCATTAAAGCGTTTAGAGAGGTTCGCACAGTAGGCAAAGTTTTACATAATACTAGTGGCAAATATGAAAGGGATAAAAACATTTTTGTCCACTTATTTTATTTATTTATTTTTTCCCCAAGGACGAAAGCTTTTATTACCAATAACCCGGGGAAGCCCGGGACTAACACAAACCGGCACTACCCGGTACTTACAACAACCGGACCAACCCGGTACTGAAACTTCCGGCACCGGGCCGGAACCACAAACACAAAAAAAAAAAACAACAACAACAACAACGCCAACTAAAAGACAGAAAGCCAGGGAGTGTTGAGCCAAAAGAGAAAAAATCTCCGGAAAAATTCCGATAAGCTGGCCAACAGACACGGATTCCCCGGGTCCATCCATCAATTGATAACAAAACTAAACACAAAAAAAGAAAGACAGCAACAACAACAAACAAATCCTATCTCCCTACAACTATAAAGCCACCATCGGCCACCAACCCCGTAAACACCGCCACCGGAGAAGCAAGACACCGCTGACCACCACTAGGAACAGCGCCATGGTGACACGAAAGCGGCACTGAACCAACGGAAGCAACCAACAGCTACTAGCAACGGGAAACCGGCGGAGGAGCCAACAGACAGCCACCTCAAACTCGATAAAAACCACCGAATCAGCCACCTCCAGCATCAATAGAACAGAAAAGGCGTCATAAGAAGCCCGATCTACGATCACCGGAGGAGACGGATCCAAGACCAAAAGGGAGAAGCAGCAGCAGCCGACCACAAAAGGATCTAAAGGGAGAGAGAGATAGGAAGACGACCCATCAGCCACCGATCAGCCGCCAGATCCATGAGAGCTCCAAGCAAAACCAAAAAGGCAACCATCACCACCGTCATGCGAGGGAGTAACAGGTCAGGTGGGATGAAGACGAGGAGGTGATAGTCGCGAATCAAAGCTCCATGGATGAAAGCTGAGAACAAAGAGTGAAATAAAACAAATATTTACAAGGATTGACGCCGGCAGCAGGACGCCGCCGGCACCGGAGGCAAAGAGCACGGCGCTGGGTTTCCTGGGGGAGTGGAATAGGAAAAAAGCTCGTCCACTTATTTTATTTATTTTCATGAACCCTAGACCCATCCTTTATTTATGAATTTTTTTTCCTCTTAACTACTCTCTTTTTTGTGTGTTATAATTTGTATGCATGTGTCAAAAGTCTGGGGTCCGTTTGCAGCCGGGGATTATTATTGACTGTGAGCTAGCTTAGTTGGGGATCAAGATGAACGTTAACACATTATAATTAGTATTTTCTTAATCAAAATAAACCAGTTGGATTTTGTACGTATTTTTTTCTGAAAAGACAATTGCAGAGTAAAGGTTTTCCAGATTCAGATCGAGGTTCAGGTCTTCTTTTGTCAGTCAAGGATGATAGAATGTGTTAACCTTCATCTTTTGTATATGCATCTTTTCAGTTTTAGATCCCAGTTGAATGTGTTTTTTTCCTAGAATGTGTTCATCTTTATATATGCATCTTTTCAGTTTCAGATTTCTTTTTTCGATTGTTTTCTTTTTTTCTTATCCTTTTAATTGCCAGATTTCAGCAAGTTGCGGGGAAAGGGAAAGGGGGAAAAGTTCTGGGTCTGGGCAGCTCATTCCTTCTATGAATTCAGGAATTGAGCAACCATTTCATCGCATCATATTGTTCCTTCGGTGAGCCACAAAGAAGATGACCATTCAACACTACTTTGCGATGAAATTGAGCCACAAAGAAGATCACCATTCAACACTACTTTGCGATGAAATGGTTGTTCAATAATATGATCCGATGAAATGGTTGTTCAATTCCTGAATTCATAAAAGGAATGAGCTGCCCAGACCCAAAACTTTTCCCCTTTCCCCTTTCCCCGCAACTTGCTGAAATCTAGCAATTAGAAGGATAAGAAAAAAAGAAAACAATCGGAAAAAGAAATCTGAAATTGAAAAGATGCATATATAAAGATAACACATTCTAGGAAAAAAAACACATTCAACTGAGATCTAAAACTGAAAAGATGCATATACGAAAGATGAAGGTCAACACATTCTATCATCCTTGACTAACAAAAGAAGACTTGAACCTCGATCTGAATCTGGAAAACCTTTACTCTGCAATTGTATTTTCGAAGAAAAAAAAAAAGAATACGTACAAAATCCAATTGGTTTACTTTGATTAAGATAATACTAATTATAATGTGTTAACGTTCATCTTGATCCCCAACTAAGTTAGCTCACAGTCAATAATAATCCCCGGCTGCAAACGGACCCCGAGACTTTTGACACATGCATAAAATCAATGAGTAATAAAATCACCATAAAATCACTGGTTAAGACATCTTCAATCCTTTGCCACTTTTTTTCTTACACCATTTTGTAGAAATGGTATTTTATACTTAATACCTTTTACCATCTTCAACAATTTTACACAAAATTCCTAGACACCGAGATTCGACAGAGGTTTGATTACCATGTGCAGCATTTAGTGCATCCTTGGATGATGCATTTTTCATTATAAAAAAAAAAAAAGGAGGAGGAAATGTGTTGGAATGAAGACGTCATTAGTTTCAAACATTCTTTTGCCTAAAAATAATTACGAGCATTCCTTTTTATTTTGACAAAAGAAAATTCAACAAACTTACAAACAAGCAATAGAACGTGACACTCATCCAAAATGCATACTAACGACGATAAACCTTCCATCTTTGATGAGAGCTTATAATAGCTTTGGTAATCAATCCCCTCGAAGACTACCTTAAAATCATCAATTGATGGCAAAAAACAAGAGTGTGATAAATATCAAATTTCGTACACAGATTATGAAGAATATCCCGATTCTCATTTCGCCCAAGTCCACCCCGTCAATGTCCAACATTGAACTTAACCATTCTAGTGGCCGGAATAGTCATTTATCACCCGATCTTTTCTAGAAACATTCATTTTAGAGTAATTGATCATTTAATTCTTGAATTTACTTGTTTACCACGTTCTACATCAACTCCTACAAAAATGATGAAAATGTTTGTTCACTATTCGAGAATTCAAGTCAGGTTTATTCAATCTTGAATCTTATCGAAACAAACTATTTGTGTTTGTCCTTTTGGATCTCAAACCTTATTACACTAAACTATTCAAGAAAAAAAAAATCGAATAGACCTCCGACCGCATACGACTACAAAGTCATTTATTAGTCAATGAATTACGAATAAATCTATTAGTTTAATCGTGATCAATAAAATGAGATAATTTAAGTTACATTTTTAGGTGGAATGTCGATTAATATAGTCCTTTTCTTTTTTTTCCAAAACGAAAAGTATGTAACAAACTAGTACTGCCACAGTTACACCCACACACCACTACAATTCACACACCGACACTCCAGAATAACGTGACACTGCCTTTTTTTTTTTTTTTTTTTTTTTTTTCTTCCATTCATTAGGGCCACAAATAATTGTCCCATTTCTTCCATTTCAGTTTTTGTCCTCCACTCCTCTACCCCCAACCCCCCCCCCCTCCCCACACCCCCCTTAAAATATACTACTTTGTAGTAAAAATAGTAAAGCCCTTCTTATTATTCTTATTTTTTTAATGATTCCATGATTGTCGGTCGGTATCTTTTTAGGAAAAAATGATTATTGTTTACCCTAGAACAATTTAAAGTGAATATTTTTACATTATCAATTATAATGTGATTTATTGGTGTATGTGTTATTACAAAATGTGATATAAATTATATTTTGACTCAATATATTCTGTCAATGATAATCATAAGAGACTTAGTGATACGGTTCTTATGATCCGTGATATAAAACTATTCCTAATTCAATATATTCCGCGCGACACCATTTTTTTTAATTTATGGAACATAGAATTTTTTTCGCTAAATAAAAAAATTAAATACAACTACACCGACTTTGACCCTTAAAAAAAACTATACCGACTTTGCAAAGTCCGTTAGATAGAGTTTCACTTCGTCGGAGAAATGAATTCAAGAGAGAAGAAAATAGTAGTATTGGGTAACAAAGAACATAGCTTTACAAAATGAGGGTTAAACTTCACATTTACAGATAACTTGTTTTTTAATCAATGAGGAAAGGACTATCGTCTCTTATCATACGACCATAACAACCTAAACTATTAAACTATAAAACTAATAAACTATTAAAACTATCAAACCGATTAAAGTCCGGTAGGACTCGAAACCGATGAAGAAAGACAATAACCAGCACTAACCGACACATTTTATCCTCTTTTTTTTTTAGGAAACACATATTATCCTTAATCATCAGCTTGCAACTTCTCTTAAACACATAATATACTTACAAATATCATATTTACAAATTTAAATATCATATTTTTTATTTAACAATATCTTTATACATCATAATGTCTATTGCATTTTATGCACATTACAAACAGAGAATTTGTAATTCTAACCTTAGAATTATAGTTAAAATTACTAAATGTGTAATTCAAATAAAAATAAAAAGACAATGATTCCATTGTGCTTTTTTAATTGTAAATATAAATCTGTAGAGTTAGAAACTTCATAATAAGGATTCCAAAAAAAAAAAAAAAAAAAAAAAACTCCATGATAAAAATTTACAAGTATTTACAGAATGTGCTACAAATGTTTATCAACATAAGATGTAAATAATAATAAACAAATTCATTTTCTCGAAAAAAAAAAAACAAATTCATAACAATACTTTAAAATGTTTCTCAAAAAAACAATACTACTTTAATTAAAATGAAATCAATCGATCTTTATTGGACACTTAAGTGTAATCAATTAACTCACTTCAATCATCATGTAAATCACATCAAAACACAACATAATTACACTTTGTAAAACAAAACAAAAATACACAAAAATCCACAACAAAACGACACAAAATGAGTAGTATTAGTGTCCAAAACAATCCTTTTTAATTTAATCTCCAACAAATTAATCAAATCAAACACTTTCCAAAAACACCAAGAAACAAACTCAGAAGAACCACACCATTAATCTTCAAAGAATAACTTGAGCTAGCCGTCTGATCCGCCGGAATCCCATCATCTTCCGACGCGTCGTCCGGTCCGGGAGCTCTTGCAATGTCTTTTTTACCCTTAGAACCTTTAGGTGCAGGGGCAGCTGGGGCAGCTGGAGCAGCCTTAAATAATTCTCTAGGCAATAAGACTTTATCAACTTTATACACGGCTAATGGCTCTTCATCTAGAATTGTTCCTGTAATTTTAGCAGTAACAACTTTAGTATCCAATTTCACATCTTCACCATCATTTTGGACTGTTATATCATACTTGTTTGCTCCTTCAGTAGCTAGAGTATTGACCAATCCATTTCTTGATTTCAACATCCCTAAAGATTCATAAATTGGTACTCCATGGAATAGCAACAATGAAACTTGCTGGTCTTTGGTTAAATTCTTGAACTTTGGCATAAACCCTTTAATGGCATCATCAATTGGGCAGAAAACTGTGATCCCACCTTCAAGATTTTGGGTGAAAGTTTCTTCAGCCCCTGAAGTTTTTAGCAAATCTGCAAATGCAGTGCACCCCTGTTTTCTCATCAATGAAGTTAAATTCAGATCCGCCGGTCCGGAGGTCGGAGCTTCGGCTACAGGGGATGATAATATACTGCTAATTTGAATTACGGAAATGTTGTAAGGAAGTTCTTCAACAGATTTGACGAATAGTGATGGGGTTTGGCTATCTTCAGCAGTGAACGCTACTTTTCCTCCTTTTCCGTCGGTGATTGTTACGTAACCGGAGGTACCGTCGGCGTTGCCGGTGGCTTGGAAGAGAGTAGAGGTGGAAGTGGTGCCTTTGGTGATCTGATGGAGTTTTTTAGCACCGAAATAGTCGGCGAAAACGTGTAGTGAAAGAACGTTTTTGAGAGTGAGGAGATTGTAGTGTTTGGATAGAAGATCAGACATGGCGGCATTGTCGACGGCGCAGACAGTGATGGTGTCGCGACGGTTGATTTCTTCGGCTAAGTGGGTGGTGGTGAGGTAGTGGTTGAAGGTGGAGAATTCAGGGTGTTTGGCTAAGATGCGGGTAATGTTGTGGGCAGTGACGGTGGTGGAATAGAGGAGGAGGAGGAGGAGGAAAGTGAAGGGTGGTGGTGGTGGTGGTGGAAGCTGCATGTTGTGGGAGAGAGAGAGAGAGAGAGAGAGAGAGAGAGAGAGAGTAGACAGAGTGTAGAGTGTGTGTGTGGAGATTTTTGGGGTCCAAGTGAGGGGAAAACAAAGGTCTTCGAGTATATTGGTGCAACACTTGTTTATATAATATATTTTTTTTTTTTTTTGAGGAAGTTTATATATAAATATTGTGTTTTTATTTTTATTTTTAAAACAACGACTTTCATATTTATTTCTCAACAAAAGTGAACATGTACAAGATGTTTCAAATACATAAGCATGAAAAACAACAGACTTGTAGGAAAATAGAAAGACTACATCAGAATATGTCTCAAGTCAATCTCAGATTTTTTACTCGTTCCACCATTTGGTCAATGAAGACATGAGGGGTGGACGATTTTGTTGTTACCCGAAGGAGATCAAATTCCTCCATCTCCAAATACCACTCACGATCTCTCTCCACGCATAGCGTCATTTCAAAGATCTACAAGAAGAGTCCAGACAAAATCGTATACAATCCTTAGGCTTATTCGATTGAAAGAAATCCATGTTAGCTGGTCGACTCGATCAAAGAAATCTTTCTCCAAAAATCTTTACATGCGATACGAGACTCTCGTATCGCAAAATCGTATACAATCCTTAGACTTCTTCCGCTTCTCCGCATAGATTACACATGCTAGAATTAGCCATGTGCCGATGGTAAAGAAGCTCATTAACTGATAGGGCATTGGGACACAAGTTCCATATAAACTGGTTGCCACGACTTGGGCCTTTGAGTCGCCAGATGTCTTCCCATATTTTCTCCTCCTTGCCAACGATGGTCTCTTCAAGCTGTAAATGATAGCCAGAGCTCATCGTATACATCCCTTTAGGGTGATCTTTCCAATGGGGGACAGAATGGGACAGGTCAAGGCCTGCATTAATTAAGTGAGCTGCCGATTGAATGCTTCTCCAAGTGATGGAAGCTCCTGCTTCTCCAAGTGATGGAAGCTCCTTGTTTACATGGCAAAAATATCCCCATACTTTGCACGAAGGACTTCTACCCAAAGAGCGTCCTTATTATTACTAATAAACTCCCAGGCTAGTTTAACAAGAAAAGCATAATTCATTTCTGTTAAGCGACGGAACCCTAAACCACCAGCTGCTTTGGGAAGACAGAGCTTGTCCCAAGAAATAAGATGCATCTTGCTCTTGCTTTCTTCCGAACCCCAATAGAAGTCCCTACATATACGTTCAAGTGGCATAATGATCCCAATCAGAATCTTTATGGTCTGCATGAAATAAAAGGATTGGGATGACAATGAAGTCTGAATCAAAATAGCTCTCCCCGCACGTGATAAATATTTTGTTTAGATTATTACTAATGATTTACAACCCTCAAGTTGGGAAAATACTTGTGTGACGAGGGAATTTGAAGTGAAATGACGAATGGAACGATCACAACCATACAGTTTAAATACAGAATAAAACTGTGTGGTCTTTATGGTGTCATACGGAGTGTCAACACCGTGTAGAGACACCACACAAATATTTCCCATCAAGTTGAGTGATGTTTGTGTTAAGGGTGAATTTATACGATTTATATTGATATATTTTATGATAATTTCCCTCATATTTGTATAATTTGCATAAGAAACGAGTGTTTAATGGAATTATTGAGTAAATGAGGTTTTTAATGAGTTATTCGCAAAATAGGTTAATTTTGGTGTTTTAATTTTGATTTTATGATTATTTGGATGATATTACGTTTTGCAATGTTTTAATGTGTTATAGGTACATGTTTGATGCTCAAATGATGATCAAAAAGAGATAAGAGTCGAATTACATTGATGATAGAAGAGATAAAGATGAAGATTTCGAATTTGGATCCAGCTGGACGAGCGTCCAAGTCCCGTCCAGGATGGACGGGCGTCTGATCATCCGAACGAGCGTCCATGAAGGTGACTTGATGGACGAGCGTCTAGAATAGTGAACGAGCGTCCAAGACAGGAAAGTTGATTCAGAGAGTTTGGACGCTGAAGTGGACGGGCGTCTGAAGGAAGTCCAATGCACCTCGGACGGGCGTCCAACAAGACGGACGGGCGTCCATACGCCGACTTTGGCCAAACCGACTTTGTTCCCTATAAATACTTGCTGTTTTTCCACATCATTGATACCATATACTCATTACTCAAAACCCTAAACCTAGGGGCGGCTTTAGGCTGCGTTTTTACACTTTTTATTCCAGTTTTTATGATTCAAATTCTAGATTAAAATTAGTAGTTTTTATGTACTTTTCTTCTACAATTTCAAGTTGCAAGAGGATGTTTAGAGGCTAAGCCTTCATCAAACGAGCATTGTGAAGCCTATCCTACACGTTTTGATTCCGTTTCTTCCATTATATTGTAAGTTTTTATCTAAAGTTGTTTCTTTATCATGTTTTATATTGTTCATTGCAATTATATCGAAAGATGTGCATGTTTGATTGTTTTATGTTGATGAAAGTCATATAAACATTAGATCATCGTGATAAGGAATAGATGTTTAATCTATATAACGAGAGTTAATAGGTTAGATTTCTAGGTTACAAACGTTAAAGTTTACACCTTTAATTAGTAAAGTCGTTAATCTTTAAATCGAAAGATATAGATTAATAGGTGAACTATCTAAGAAATTAGGGTTCATGTTTTAGACAAGGTGAAATCACAACTTGGTTAGAAAACACAATATAATCGAGATAGGAGTTGATACTTGTTAGGATAGGTGGATCAATCGCTCGTTTGTTCGTTATAATTTGAATTTAATCCCTTAAAACTTGAGTTGTTTAGTTTAGTCAAATCTTCTTATTGCATCTTAGGTTTAGTTGTAGTTTAAATTGTTCGCAACCCGTATTTTCCCCGGCTTTAGATTCATTCTTCTCGTCCAGCTTTACGTTCGTGTTATCTTTACTTTCGGTCTCGTTTAGCTTTATTTGCTGTTTAGGTTAGTTTTCGTGACATAGTTAGTTAGACAAAAACTAGGATTAACAATCGCCAGTTCCCCGTAAGATCGACCCGGTATTAACCTCTTTACTACGATCCTTGCACTTGAGGTATATCGGATTTATAAATATTATTACTTGTTTATTTGCATTAGATAAATCCGTGAACAATTTGCATGTTTATTATTAGGATGATGATAACATAAACACTCCGGCATGAGTAGGGTGATATGACTTAATTTTATATATTTATGTATTTGATGGTAATAAGTTTATATAATTATTAATGAGTCTTACATCATTATTAATGCTGTATAAATTAGTGTTTGAGTGATTGTACACGTAGCAATATGCTTACTATTAAGAGTGATGCTACAACGATTGCGATATAACTAGTGACACGATATGTTTTTATGTAATTTAATCATGGTGTAACACAAATTTTTGAATGGTCATGGTGTAAAAAGTATTTCTCACCCGTTGTGACACAGATATTATAGTAAAAGCATGTTAAAGCATGTTAAACATGTAGTAACACATGTAGTAACATGCGTGTTTTTGTTCTTCTCAACCACTATTTTTTTTTCTTGTCCTTTTTTCTCATTTTGTATCTTATTTTATCCTTCTGGCCGGTTACCCCTTTTTTTATAAAGGAAATGCTATTACAATGGTTGTATCGATCTTAATTATATGATACAACACACTTTTTGAATATTATTTAGTAGTGATTGAGTATGATTTAGTCCATCATTATTAATGATGTAAAAGTATATTGTGTCCTTAACTGTGTCACGATCATTGTCGTAGTAAAACTACCTAAATGTTAATGCAAAAACAACACTATAGGATTAACGCAGAAAGAACAAGGTCAATGTAACAACAAAAACATATACAATGATAGAAAGATCCTCATTCAGACTGTCGTCTCCACAATCGCTTTTTATGCCATTCAATCTTCTAAAACTCCCTCGAGGAGTGCTTGATTAGCTTGAAAAATTATGTCGACAATTCTTATGGAATGAGCACAAATGTTGTATATGTTTGTTGTTACACTTCATTCCTTGGGATGTAATATGTCGTCCCAAATGTTGGGGGAGGGGTGGCTTGGTCTTTGATGACTTCGTTTGGTCAACACATTGTTTACGGACAGATGGGCGGGTTTGTTCCGAGAGTCTCAATCGATCTTCTCTATGCATGCCAGCCAAACGTGCGTGGCAGGTCTTTCAAAAAATAAGATTCCCATGTTTAAAACTCTTACGAAAAAATATGGACGCCCACTCAATCCAGCAAAGCATGATTCCTCACACATAAGGCATAGTATACGTAGCACCTCTCATCTTCTCAATGAGGCGAATTCTTCTCCAACGGGCAACCTGATAATGTTGGAGGCCATTATACGGTCAGTCGGTCACCATATGTCGATTATGCGCAATGCGATATGTGTACACCTCATACTACATATATGAATGTCTGGAGTAATCTTTGGACCATTCCGATGAGAGGAAACATTCTTTTATGGCACATGTGACATAATGCTCTTCTAACTCGGGAATTTTTATATGATCGACATGTAAGCGATGAACCTTTTGTCCCTTATAGGAGTCAGTCGTATAAATTGCTTTGCATGCATGCATGCAAGGCTGCGATTATGGTCCACTTTTGTTGCAAGCAATTCCCAACGAGCTTTCTTTAATAACCTCACTATGTTGCAATGAATTGATAACAATGTGAGTAGTACAAGTACTATTCATCTTGATATGGATAATTAGCGATATACTTTTTGAAAAGCAAATTATGGAATATGATATTGGCGAAATCAAATTCTCCATAAGTCAAGCAATTGCTACTCAACAGGGGGTCACGCGTGCCCTCGGATGAAGGGCGATACAATATTGGTTTTTTTTTTTTCCAGTCCAACAAATACATTATGTTTGAATAATAAAGATAATAAAGGAAATTGCCTTCAATTTAAACCTAGCTATGATTTATGATTTATCCCTTTTTTTTTACTTTGATATGACAATAATAATATAATACAAAAATAAGGTTCGCTTTACCGTTTATTTTTTATTATATTTTTTTCATTATAATAAAATTTCTTAAAATATATCACTCTGGTGATGTTTAGTTAAAATAATTGTTAAGTTAAGCAACCAAATTATGTGACAAGACCGAAATATGGGCGAAAATAAATGTTAAGGGAGCCGGAGTAGATAAAATACATCTTATATATACCAGAGTATTTTTCCAACTCAATAAAGGTGACCGCCTCCACCTTCCGATGTACATCGCCCCTGCTACCCGCCGATACACGTCTTTGTTTCTCATGTTCTTAAGCGTGTTAAGAATCTTAGCTAGATTGACGAGAAATATGATGTAAATAGCGTTTAGTCCTTTTTTTTTACTTCTTAACACTTGTACTACGTATACCTCTATTGCAAAATATAAGTCAATTTAGACTTTTCACACTGTTTAAGAAAATTGGTTAGGTTGGTTATGTAATATTAATTTTAATAATAAAAGCCTAAAATTACTTTTGATTGTAATTAATACAATAGCTGTAAAGTAGTGAAATTAAAGTGGATAAATATATGATAAATGAATGTCATAAGAAAAAAATATAATAAATATTTTATTGATTTGTTAAATAGATTTATATTATAAGACAATTTAAAAAACTAAATAATTTTGGGAGGGATGTAGTAACTTGTTTCGGCAACTTCTTTGCAACATAGAGTAACCCTTTACTCTTGAGGGAGGCAGGCAGGCAGGCATGTTGTAAGCTTTGTTAACTTTTATGTGAAATTATGACCTTGTCTTCAAGTAAGAATCAATGCATGATCAAACCCTTTATACAAGCAACTTATTAAACTTTTCACACATAATATGATAATATATATATATATATATATATATATATATATATATATATATATATATATCATGTGTGAAAAGTTTAATAAGTTGCTTGTATAAAGGATATATGTATATATATATATATACATACATATACTATCATGATTAATTTACTTTACCATTAAATCCTTAAGCTAATTAATTATAGAATTATTTCTTTTCTAATTAATGAATTTGCAACATCAAGCATCCAAATGACGGAAATTTATATATAAACAAAGGAGGCAAGAATCGCCCCCGATCTGGAAAAATTACACTAATATATGTACAAATCATATCGTTTGTCTCCACTTAAAATTTTTATTTGTCTTTTAAAATTTTATTGCCCCCCTTTTACCTGAGATCATGTGTCTGCCCCTATCAGCATCGGATGATTTTATGGTACATAAAAGATTTGTAATGTTGGTAGATCGAATGTCCCTCTCATGCATGTACAAATGTGAAGAAGAGACTTGTCCTTATATTAATTAGCAATGTACGTAGGGCCAACTTAAGGGATTTTTTTTTTTTTAAATAGTCCATAAGAACAGATTTTAAACTTAAATGGTTGAGAAGGACAGTCACTAAATGTGTTACTATATTTTTGTATATGTGTTACTATATGTGTTACTACGTGTTTGTCCTTCTCAACCATTTTAGATTAAAATATGTCCTTTACGACCTTTAACTTTTTTTTTTTTTTTTTTCTCTTTTAAGGTTTATTGAATCCTTTTCCAACTTATGTTTTAAACAAAACTGCAATACTTCTTGAATGATCTATCATATGAGTTTCACTATTATCGAATTTTTTTAACCAACAAATATTCTAACTTCATAAGTATATTGTGTTTGTATCCCTAAAAAAAAAGTATATTGTGTTGTATAAGTATCACTTTCATACAAATACCCTATGCTATTTAATTAATTGAAGAGAGTTAAGTAACATTGAGGTTTGAAATGGCGTTTATTAATTGTTCACAGACATTTTATTGTACGATCATTGTAATAATAATTTTTTTTTTGAACAACCAAAATTAATTTATATTATCAGCAAAATGCTAAAAACATATTACAAAGTGTTCTTGGAAATCATCGAAATTCTAAAAGACAACGAAATCACGCAGCCGAAAAAAGCAACTGAAAATTTACACCTCCATGAAAGACCAAAATAGATTTCAAAAAAGACCATATCAAAGCATCTGCACAAAATTTGAACTGCACCTGTGAACCATGCACTTGTTTTCCCATGCTCTCAATTCGATCAATTCCTTATATAAAAAGCAGCTGCAAAGTTTACACCTCCATAAAAGTCCAGAAAAGATTCCCAAATAGACCATTTCAAAACATGCACTAAGTTTGATCTGCACCTGTGAACTTGCACTTATTTTCCCATTCATCCAATTCGATCCATTTACCCGCAACCAAAACTTTTGAAAGTTTGTTGATCCAACCATAAGGGATACCAGTCTACTATTTTAATTACACAACTCAAGTAGCTGCGTTCATCGGATTCGCCATCCATTCATTCTAGTTTAGTTTCTTGAGACATTTAGCACTCGAGAGCCAAGAAAAAATTAATCTCTGCACATACCTAAACAAACTTTTCGGGTTTAATACAAGAGAGCTAAAAATGATTTTGTTTCTTGTATTCCAAATCACCCAAGAGGTAATTCCAACAATTTCCGACCATAGACGTGAATCCAAACTCGATGAAGCTACTCCAATATTCATATGACATAAATCATTAAAAGAGAATGCATTGAACCTTGTTATCTTGCACCAATTAAAGGTATGAAACCAGATCAATAAAGCCACATCACAAGCGAAAAAAAGATGGTTAATCGTTTCGTCGAACTTGTGACAAATCGGACACAAAGAGTCTTGAGCCGCCACACCGCGTCGAATAAGATTCGGTTTTGTTGGTAACCTATTAAGACTTGCCTTCCACATAAACAAATTCACTTTTGAGGGTAGTAGTTTGTTCCACCCAACCACTTGAACATTAGATCCGAAGCTATTATAAAAAAACAGCAATTCTAATTTTTTTTGCAAAAAGGCCACAGAGAAATTGCCATTTGAGCTGAAATTCCATTTCAATTTATCCATGGGACCTGCATTAACACAAACTAAACAAATTAAATCCTCCAACTCGCTCACTTCTTCCTCCTCAAAACCCCTCAACCTTCTCTTACACTCCCAACGAAAAGAACACCTAGCACCGTCCCTAACCACAACATTTGCAACTATACCTCCTTTGATTGAAGAAATCCTAAAAAACCTAGGATAAACTACTTTTAAAGGAACATTATCCACCCATATATCCTCCCAAAGCCTCACCCCACTGCCGTCCCCCACCACCCACCTTTCCGAACCCAACAAATCAACACCGGCCCTTTTAATATTATCAACCACGCCGACTATACCTCTCCAAACCCCCCCACCCCCCAACCGCATTCTATCTAAACACCAAACATCCTCCGAACCGTAAATCGACACTACCACTTTTCTCCACAACGCATCCGGTTCCGAAAGAAACTTCCACCACCATTTACCAAGCAACGACCAATTTTGTAACCTTAAACTACCCATCCAATGCCACCAAAAAACTTTGGAGCTTGAATTTTTTTTCCAATCAACCCATGCAATTTTATGTTTACTGTTTCCATCCCCGCGACCAATTTTGTATACAATGATACGTGAGAAACGAAATGATTGCAATGCATTCCACTACTAGAATTTCGCGGATTTGCGACGGAAATTTGTGACACAAATATTTCGTCACTAATTTGCGAAATATTTGCTACTATTTTGTGACAAAATATTTAAAATTTATTTTTACCACGAATCATGACGACAATGCGACCAAAAATGTACGTCGCAAACTTTTTGTCACCATTTTGTCGGAAATATTTGCGCCAAATTTCAGCGCCATTTTGTGTGACAAATTTACGATAAAGTGTTTTTGTCGCAAAAAATCTTGTAGCTAATTCGTTACTATTGGAAATTTTGGCCCACATCTTTTTACCCACTACTTAGTGACGAGAATTTCATGGATTTGTGATGGAAAGTTGTGACAAAAATATTCCGTCACTAATTTGCGACATATTTGCTACTATTTCGTGACAAAATACAAAACAAATCATTTTTACCACAAATCATGATGACAATGCGACAAAAAATGTACATAGCAAACCTCTTGTCACCATTTTGTCGCAAACATTCGCACCAAATTTCGGCGCCATATTTCGTGACAAATCTATGATAAAGTATCTTCGTGGCGAAATTTTTTGTAACTAATTTGTCACTATTGGAAAATTTGGCCCACATCCATTTACCCACTAATTAGTGACGAGAATTTTATGACGAAAAAGTTGTGAAAATATTCCGTTTGTGATTTGTGACAAAGTTTTAATGGTTTAGTGACAAATCACAAAATAACATAATTGTGCTAGAACTTGTGACCACTTTTGTGACAAATATGCGAATGATAAGAATTTGGTGAATGTTTTGTCACAAACCTTCATAGCTAATTCTTTGCTAATCGAAGAATATATTTTGTCACAAATTAGTGAAAAAATTTGTGACCGTATTTTGATAGATTACTTACAAAATATAAATAAATTAATAAATTGTGACAACATTTTGATGGATTAGTAACAAACTATAAATAGTTTTTTTATAAGAAATTGTGAGTGGCAAAAATCTCAGCACTAAAATTGTTAAACTCCCTTTTATCAGAACACATTAATAAACGCTTTAGAATTAAAAGGGAAATGGAATTTTGAGAATATCCGTAAGTAAAAAACAATGTATACAAAGTTAGGTCATGGTCAACTCCCAATTCATGGACTGGAGATGTCTATCCCAAATCCATAGTTTTTTGAACCGGACGGGACCGGTGGTTCACCGTTAAAACGAGTAGTCCGGAGACGGAAGCAATCTAATTTAAGCATTGAATTGTTTAAGGCATAAATATCAAACTATGTCCGGTCCGATGATTCGCCGTCAAACCTAATGAACCGGTCATGAAACGTGGCATGTTCAAGCAAACTCATTTAGGGAAGTAACCGGCTCAATCACGATAAATCCACAGGTTCAACCAATGACCTGGTGGGTTCTAGCTGAACCGGTGAGACACTATCCGGACCGAACTCCGAATTAATTGGACAAGTTGGTTTCGGATAAGAGAGTTTTAAGAAAAAAAAATGTATATAATTATTTTCTTTGCCTGAGACATCATTTGCGTTCAACCCTAGACACCCACCCACCCACCCACGCGGCCCCAGGTTCGACTTCTCCCCTCAAGCCTGAGATGCCGCCGCCGCCGCTTCTTTCCGTTCATTTTCCAATAAAAATTCCATCGAGCCGGCCACTTTCTGTTGACAAAAGTTCGATTTCCTGCTTTAAAGCCTTAAAGCCGGCCTCTTTCTTTCGTAAACCCGACGACCGTTGCCACCGTCGAGATCTTTGTTCCACGACCTCCACGTTCTCCAAACCACCGGAAAATTGCCCACTCGTTCATTAACTGAACCCGGTAAGCTTCGTGAATCCTTCATAAAGCACAATCTTAAAGCTTTTGTTTCATAGAACGATTTGGTCCGGCGGTAGAAAATCAACGACTTTGGTATAGAAATTGAGGAATATGCGTTTTTTTCATCGAACTCGTTTTGTTGAGTCTATTGATGTCCGGTTCGGGTCTTTGTTGTCCCGATCTTATGTGTTGTTTCAAAGCAATCGCTAAGTGAGTTGCGGTTGCGGTCCGTTATGCATTAGTCTTGTCTAAGTCGAGTTTGTATCATTTTTTTCCATGTATCCGATCTGCTAGTTCTTAATGGTTAGTCCGGGTTCTTACACTCTATTATACCTCCTAAGTTGAATAGTCTCTCTATGAACATTTTAATTTTTCACTTCTCGTTCTGCGTCATTAAAGTTATTTGTGGTGAATTTCTTGGCCAATTTTTTGGTAACTAATTGCCTTCATTGCGTTTATTTGCATCTTTTATAGTTTTCCAGATGATGCCTTCAAGGTTTTCCTTGTTGTTTCCACACTTCTATTTATTGGGATGAACTTGAATTTTAGAATTTTTATGAGGGCCTATAATTGTAGAATGTGTTTTCCTAGATACTTAAGCAATGAGTAAGTGAAAGGGATGGTTTGATTCTCGTTTCGGTAACAATGCAAGTACAAAAGGAAGCTCCACCAGGTATGCATTGCACGTACAAGTTCTAGTTCAAAGTGTGGCGACAACGAGGAGCTTCGCAAAGGATTTACCTCCAAATATGGTAAATTCGCAAATTTTGTATTCAACCGAATAGGTCAATAGGGCTAAAATCCATCAATGCCGTAAAAGGTAAGTTTTGTTTATCTGTCCCAAAATGACCGCCGGCGTGTCTCACATCATTCCTCTATCAAACAACATTTGGTGAATGGACTAATTTCAGGTAAAAGAATCATAGCTTGATGTACGACTTTGTCAAGAAGGATCACAAGGTTTCCAAGTTTCTAATACTACAATTTCTAATGGTGTTCTCAATTTTCCAAAGCAGAGTAATGAGGAAATGGTATTAATTGATCTTCCTTTTGATTACTGTAAATCGTTTTTACTAGTGAAATAGCAATTTCAGTAGAAATTATATTGACAGTTCTTTCGAGGTTATCTTTTGTAGATTCAGGATAAGAACACTAAAATGTACCATATAGATCACAAAAATATACATTTTGATTAACATAGATATTTATGACATTAAACCGAACACACATGCTAGAGATCAAGGACAATTTTTACTATTGTTCTTGAAATTGTGAATTTGTTGTTTTTTTTTTTGCTGATGCACTTGAATCTGCAGCTTTATTTCACTATTAAAGATGAGGATCTCGGCCATGTGAGAGAAATGTTTGATTCCACTCTTTTACGACAATTCAGGGACAAGATGCATAAAGTCAAGAAAAGTGAAAAATTCAAAAGCAGGTCCAAAATTGAGTTATATATGGTTGTAGGGAACTTTGTTTGTTCACAAGAATTGAGTTGTTTACTGAAAATAACATTAGTTTCTCAAAATTGTCTACTAATTACTAATTTTTTTAATTTCATGTTGAAGATGTTATTTGACTCTCAGGATCTTTCGGTCCTCTTATTTATTTATGATTTTCACTATGTTTAATTGTTTTGAAATGCATTTGTAGGACTGGATATAATTTTTCGAATAAAAAATACGAATATAAATGTGATTATAAAATCATTTCGAATATATTCATTTGTTTGGTCGTAAATTTGATGAAATATTTTGTTTCAAATCATGGCTATTAATTTGTCAAATATATTTTGTCACAATTTTATCGTACACTTCTTTGTCACAACGCTCGGTTATAATTTTATTGTAAGCATTCGTCACAAATTTATTTTATATTCGTGATAGGAGGTTGTCACAATTCCGTTAATATATT
Organism: Gentiana straminea; assembly: GCA_036785695.1. Classification (NCBI taxonomy): domain Eukaryota; kingdom Viridiplantae; phylum Streptophyta; class Magnoliopsida; order Gentianales; family Gentianaceae; genus Gentiana; species Gentiana straminea. The sequence continues at coordinate 9,842,197 of JAVUPR010000266.1, read as the reverse complement.
TGGTCACAAAATTGTCGTAGTCTTTAGTCACAAATTTGTCGCTATCGTACGTAGCAACTTTGACACAACATTCTATCACAGACCCGTTGCGAAATTCCGTCACACTTTCGTCACAAAATATGAATGTTGTCGTAGATTCATCACAAAAAAACTCATCACTGTTGTGCCACAAAGTATAGCTTTTGTCACAAATTTCTCACAAAACTTAGTGACAAGGTTAATTTCGACTCAAAAATTTGCAACGGGGTGTTCCGTGACGGAAATAGGTTTCGTCACAAATTCGTCACAAACGAGCGTTTGTGACGAATTTGCGACGAAAACCACCGTCACAAATCCGGAAAATTCTAGTAGTGTTCATAATTAACATGCCTAATTACTACAACTTATAGAGAGTTAAGGATAAATAAATAAATATATATATATATATATATATATATATATATATATATATATATATATATATATATATATATGCAAACAAAACTTTCATGACCAATTTTATCCTAAATTTGGATTTAAACAAATTTATCTTAAGAAACTACGGTATATATCAAATTCTGATGTCATTTTATCCATCTAACTTTACAAGTTAAATAAAACAAAAGCATATAAAGAAGAAAAATATAAACTAATTGTACTACTATCTGATTCATGTTGTTTTGTAATGATATTCATGGGAATGTTAATTACTAATGATCGATTAGTTGAGAAATAGATCCAAAACCCTACTGAAAGGAATCTTTTTTTAATTATATAAGGTGTTGTTTGTTATTCTATTATATCCAATATCATTTGTATACTGCAATTATTTTAGTTTTATAAAAATGATACTAAAAGCCAAAGCTGGGCTCATACGTACATTGTCCATTTCCCCCCCGGAAACGTTGGGATATATAACGAAAATCAATAAGTGAATTCTTTAAAGTTGTAAAGATTGATTATATTATATCTTGTGTTTTATATATACATATAGTAGTCCATTTGTGTTCCATGACATACAGTCCATTTGTGTTCCATATATATAAAAATAGTAGTTTTGTAATGATTCATTTTTATTTTTTTGGAAAATAATGATTCATTTTGAAGCTCTTAATTAGGGATACTGAAAACTGAAGAGGGGCATACTACTGTTTAAAAAGAGGAGGGGAAGTCTTTAGGTGATGAGGGAATTTACGGTGAAGTGATCCGTGGGTTGATCGGAGTCACGCATTTTACATTTAAGATATGAACTTTTTGGGAGATATTCCCACACTCTTGAATGAATAAAAAAACATAGTGCGCATTTACTAACACCAATTGATTTTAGTACAACGGTAAACATGTTGGGAGATATTCTTATACTCTTGAATGAATAAAGAAATATAATATCGTCTTTACTAAAACCAATTGGTGTTAGTAAATACTCACTATATTTCTTTATTCATTCAAAAGTGTGAGAATATCTCCCAACAGAACTGTGTGGTTCTGATTAACCCACGAATCACTTCTCGAGGAGGGGAAGGGGGGGGTGGGGTGTTGAGAAAAATGATGAATGATGGGGGCAAATTATTGTCGGTAGCGGCATACCTTAATTAATATAAGTTGCCAGCCAGCCTAGCGTTTTAATGGAAGTGGATTCATAATATATTAATAATTAATTAATAGACAGCCAACTCATACGTACGTGCCCATTCTCTTTAAGCTTGAATGAGAATATTTCTTGGAATTTTTTTATAATATAATTTCACTAATGTAATGTTGGTTGATGTATTATGTGATTGTTACACTAGTATACATTCAACAACCTTATGATCTATGATTTTATTTTTCCAAAAGTAACCAAGCTCGAGTCCGAGCCCAAACAATAAGTTTTATTTAGCAAGTTAGACTCAAACATGATATGTAAATTACTAAATTATTTATAAACCGAACAAAATCAAACCGAATTATGAACTAAACGAGTTCATATACAAACATGATATGTATTTTTTGGATTAATTAGATTCGTGTACGGTGTCAAGATCAAACGCTTACCGTTGTACTAAAACCAATTGGTGACAGTAATGGAGCTATTTTAAGAGTATAGGCAATCTGTCCCAACACCCCCTCAAGTGTGGGCAATATGTACCAACGCTTGCATAATTTTTTTTAAATAATGTTCTAACTAGGGTTCGATCTCGTGACTTATGGCTCTGATACCATGTCAAGATCAAGCGCTTACCGTTGTACCAAAACCAATTGATGCGAGTAATGGATCTACTTTATTTCTTATCATTTAAGAGTGTGGGCAATATATCACAACAAGCTCTAGTGATAAAAGATAGTTGTGTCAAATATCAAGAGTTGTGCACTTATTACTTTGCATTCGCATAACTTATCATAGCATATATAAAATGTTGTGGTAAATGATTTGTACTTACTTTTGAGAATCGGATTCGAGTATCATCTCCTCTATATTGTAATAAAAATTCTTCCTCCCATTCAAAATTTCCTTAATAAAAAAAATCGTTTTCATATTTGAAGGAAAGAGGCCTAAGGCCTAAATAGAAATGGGTCAGCCCTGCATATGTCCATCACAAAGTTGAAGTATAAATGGGCCAAGATCCATTCCATCAATTGTAACCCTCGATAAAGATGCCCAAGATTATGCACATGTTAAGCCCACCGTTTTCCAATATAAGAACATTCCCAAATACACACATTTCATTTATCGGGCCCGAAAATTAACGACGTCGCGCTTTTTTATACATGATGCGTTGTCAAAGACATCACAAATTGTATTTGTAAATGATAAATCTATCAATGACACCACACCTACATTTTCTTACCACACCTAGAATTGACTTTTTGGAGGTCGGTACTAGAATCTATATTGATTTTGAGACGGTTGATTCTATGACTAACATTTGAAAAGTCAATCTTTACTTGGGGTGAAAATAGTCGTCAAATGTTTTTGTCACACGTAAACCGTGATGCCATTGGTATTTGCATAAATCAGTGTGGTGTTTCAAATAAAATAACATATGGATGTGTGGTGTCTATTAATTCAGGTTTTTAGATAAGTCAACTGGGATGCCACTAAAGCCAACCCTATAAATCATATATATTGTGAAGATCAACTAAGAAGAGGATGAATTGAGCCAAACTCTTTTAAGATAAATAAATTTTTGAGTGAAAGACTAACTTTATTCATCAATATGGATTATGTTGACCGTTGAAGTCAATTGTGTTTATGTCAATTAAGTACATCCCAACAACTTCAGTTTTGAGAGAGTTTATAATTGAACATTGATTAATAATAGGATGACGAGAATGCAAATAACCATTAAGTTATTATTCGTTATATAATAAATATATATACAAGCTTGACACATCATTCTTATTAGTAACCCGACCCATTTGCCACATAAAAGTTTCAAGAGTGTTTTTACAACAATTTAAAGGAGTATTATTACACTAATCCACACTATTTTATCACGTAAAGTGTGGATGATTCTTGGACGATAACTCCATATGTAAAGTTATCTAATGTGGATGAATTTAAACTTAAACCTTCAAATTTATCCTCATTTAATCATTTAAATAAATGGAGTTACCATCTAAAAATTTCTCATAAAGCGTTTCGTCTCTTTCACTGTTGTTCAGTGGATGAGTCGGGCTTATTTTGTGCCTTGACTTTAATACCTTCTTTCCTTCAAGTTTCCTCAATCCACAAACAAAAGCTTGGAAAATTTCTTTGGGGTGGGGGGTGTGGTAATTTTTGTATGTAATTTTTTTCTACCATATCAATTTTTTTATAGATAAAACTTAACTAAATCTTTTCGACGGATCCATGTATCCTGTTTAGAAATATATGGCTCCGCCTCCTGTCCTCAATGGTCGATACACATTGTCTTAATTGAGGTCGGCAGACCATGTTAAAATGAAAAAAACACTTACATTTTATATATAGAAAAAATATTTTTTTGTGAATAGAAAATTTATTTTGAAATAAATTACGACCTACTGAACAAATTATTTGAATCCGTTCCTGCTGTCTAACTAAAGATTCAAGTTAAAGTCATGATAATCATATTAAAGTCTTCATCAATACATATTGCACTCCAAATCTTCAATGTTGGATGACTACGGCCCAGTGATGATTACTATTTAGCAACCGGCAGGTAATATTCAGTTAGGTGTGTACCGGTGGCGGATTCAGGAATAAATTTCAGTGGGGTCACCAGCGTCTAAAACTACATATTTTATCAAAAAAAAATTTCAGTGGGGTCACCGGGGTCTAAAACATCAATTTTTATCTATAAAATGACACTTTTTAACAACAAAACTACATAGTTTTAATACTAAAATTTTTTTTTTTTTTAAATTCCAGTGGGGTCACGTGCCCCTCCTCTGGGGTACGTGGGTCCGCCCCTGGTGTGTACCCTTCTTTTCCAAGTAATAAAATAGGTCGTTAACGACACTTGCGGATCCAAAAAAATTGTTCAACGAGATCTAAAACTGTTTTTAAGAGTAAAAATAATAATTAACGGGGTCCATAATTTTTTTCTATAGGTAAAACTTAATTTTTTTTTTTTTTTGTTTTGGCGTGGTCCGTGGACCCCGTTGTGGAAAGAGTACCTCCGCCTCGGGTTAACAATGAGAAATTTCTATGATATATTTGTGCGGTGTGAACGTGTTTATTTAAACCGAAAACAATGTGTTTTTTACGGATACGAAATACATGTTACACACCATTTTAAACTCAAGAAGGAGTCTTGAACCCGATTTATTGCCCCAGGATTTACCAGAATAACAAAATAAGAAAACTCGGGAAATTACCCCCCTTTTTTTGAGGGATAAAGAAGTATTTATTTTTCACAATCTGCGGAAATAGCTAAAGAAACATTATGGGGAGGAAAGGTACCCCATTCCACGGTTCCTATTAAATTAATGTCTTATCTAGCTGGAAAATGGGCAGGAATATTCTCATGTCTCTTCACAAAAGAAAACGAAACGAGAGATAAAAGCATATAACATCCTACGGCGATCCTCGATAATTATTCCCCTAGCGAGACGTCTTCATCATTTGCTAGAAGACGATGGTAAGTGGAGAGAGAGTCTCCTTCGAATGACTCGGAAATACCCCCACGTAATAGTGTAAGCGATGGAGTGGTATAGCTAAAGCTTCACCAATCTCCACGTCGTACCTTGCTTCTAATTTTTTCAAAAAAACTCTTGATGATTCTGCCTCGGTTGTCTCTAAGAACTCCTCCTATTGTTGTCGTTGTGTCATTAAATGCCGCGTCGACGTTAAACTTATATAAATCACCCTAAGGAGGTTTCCAAACTTCGGCCCACTTTTGAACGACCAGGTTAGTCCCTTGGCGAATCACAGCCCGATAATAATTTTCAGCTTCAACATGAGATTTGTGTAAGCAAGAATTAATATGAATTTCCTGTCCCTCAAAGATCAAAGAACAACGTGTTTTACATATATTCCAAAGAAGAGTTACTAGTTGGGCCACATTGAGCTCGTCTTGAAAGTTTAAAATCTCTTCCAGCAAATCCGAAAAGGAACAAGCTCGTACAGAGCCTAGACAATCGCCGAACGGGGATTGATTTCCAGAAAGCTTTAGCAATAACACTCAAATAAACTATGCCAAGCACTTTCTTTGAATTTATTACAAACTTGGCACCATCCATCGCCTATTCCTCTTGTTTTTAAGCCTACAGCCATAGGCAAAGCATTGTTCATCAACTTCCACATGAAATGAATAATACGTGGCTTAATTTTCATCTTCCATAGCCCATTCCATAGCCTCCGATTTCCATGGGAACTAGAAGGTTCCTCTCTCATGTTGCTGCAAAATTTGATATCATAGGCTAAGATATAGCCCGTTTTCACCGAATACACGCCATTTCTTGAAAAATGTCAAATCAACTTGTTCTACGAAGGTTGAGTAAGTAAAGGAATGGAGAGAATCTTCTCAGCTTCGTATGGATTGAAGAGTTTAGAACAAGAATTTCCTTCCATAACCATGTTGTAGGATTGATGAGGCAGCTAACTCGTGAACACACCGCATTTAAGTTAAAAAAACACACCTTTTTCCTCTCCCCTTTCCGGTCAATAATATAATCTATATTCAATAAAAGACTGCCTTTTACTAAAACTCTAAAGTCCATATTTTTTTTGAAGTCTCCGTTAGAACAGTCTTTTTAAACAATAGTCTACATATTATTTTATTTTTGAGAAAATATATATTAATAACCCTGAATAAAAGGGTGTGCGTATATAATTTTTAAAGCATGTTGTCCCGACCTCGGAGGTGCTCCAAAAAAGGTTTGGTCTCCCAGCTTCCCTCTGTGTTTTTTGCGGAGAAGAAGTCGAAACGGTTGTTCATCTATTCGACCGCCCTTTTGCTAAGGGAACTTGGAAGTGTTCGGGTTTAGTGAGAAGGTCTTTATGGCATTGGTGGGATGAAATTTCGAAGGATAAGCCTACAGCTACTTTTAACGATAGAATATCTTTGTCTTGTTTTATTCTCTGGTATATTTGGAAAGCGCGTTGTAATTATTTTTATGGCAATTCCTTTTGGTCTTTTGAGGAGACTGCGAGCTTAGCTAAAGAGGCTTGGTCCGACTATATACAGGCCAATAATGAGGAGGGGACTAACTCTGTCTATCTTTCTTCCTCTCCTGTCTTGCAGCGCGAGGACCCTCGGTCTGTGGAGGTGAGAGCCTTTGTTGATGCGGCCGGAAGCCGGAGTCTAGCCTTGCGGGGTATGGCGCAGTTCTCCTTCAGGACAATGATGCAGTTTTGGAAGCCTGGTCTGCTCAAAGGTCGACTTGCAGCTCGGCTCTAGTTGCGGAAGCCCAGGCTTTGCGTTGTGCTTGAATAGATGTTTATCCATGGGAATTAAGCGTTTATTGTGTTATTCAGACTGTTTAGTTTTAATTAACTTTTGTAACACTTTAAATCCCCCCCAGCTTCTATCTCTGTAATTATAGATGACATTAGATGTCTAGCAGGTAGGTTCGATTACTGTAGTTTTTGGCACTTTAAGCGGGAAAACAACAAGATGGCGCATGATCTTGCTGCTCTCTCGCTTAGATCTGACGTGGGGATTTATTGGCATAATTATGTACCTGTATGGCTTTGTAGCACTTAATTCTACATAAGCTTTTCAACCTTCTCAAAAAAAAAAAAAAAAAAAAAAAAAAAAAAAAAAAAAACAAAACAAAAAGAAAAAAAAAAAAAATGTACCACACTACATTTTGAATCAAAATTCATGAATCTTCCTATCATAACGATAATGTAGCATGACTATCATATCATACAATCAAACTTCGAGCCAACAATTATCTATATCAACAATATTAAACCAAATTTTCTTTTCCTTATCAACATTTATCCTTAAGCTTTTATGCATTGTTTTCGGTTATGGAAATTTTATACTGGGGCTTGAACTCTAACATGAAGGACCATGTCCAATAGAATTTTTATATGTCAAGATGAATCATGTACTTGTGGAAATAACTATCATAAATTACTGATTTGTCACTTTTTTTTAAAGAAAAAAGTAAATATGAAATAGTATGAGAGGACGATGATAAAATTGCTCTTTGGGTTAATATATGAAATAGGGGTTTTCAATGTTTTTTTCATAATCAACTCAATCGATTCAATTCAAAATGAAGTGTAGATAGGATTCTACAATTAAAAATAACTGGTGAATACCAGAGTTCACTATAATCTGGCATAATCGGACTAACCGGCATACCAATGTTCACTATAATCGGTTAAGTGGTGAGCTAGACTATAATCTGATATGAATACCAGCTTTCCGAACCCCGTTGAGGAAAAAAAATGGTTTTATTTAAACAATACATAACCTATCACGACTCAACATTACAACTACATTGTATTGAATCCACATTTGAAAACAATTGCTTTTTCATCAAAATCTACATTTAAAAGATGATTTCTTTTTTTCTGATAGTATTTAAAAGATGAATTATCGACCTTTTTAAATATCAATAAAAATGCAATGCTGCAAATAAAGAGTCGTTTTAAATTATCTATCTTGATGAACACTAATTTAGGAAGAAATGAACAATTTTTCCATTGACGCGAGTCACGTGACATCGTAATTGTTACATGATTTAATTTAAAAATAAAAAATAATTAAGTAACATGATAAACCAGTTGAATTGACTCTTTCTCCCCTGTTTTCTTCGTTCTCCCTCTTCTCCCTGAAAAGTAAAAAAAAGTAGTTGTTCCTTTTTGTACCAATCTGATACAGAAGACTACAATATTACTTCTCTGGTTTGGTTCTTTTCACAAACACCTTGTGTTTATTCCATCTGGTTTCTCCATAGTTTTGTCCGTCGATCTGTAGTCCAAATACTCGGACAATTTTAGTTTCCAGCAATATGTAGTGCTCGGTTCTACAGGAGGATGCTGCAGTCTGGGAACTTTTTTGGTGGTTTGTTCAAAAACCCTTTTTGGTAAATGCTATGTTTTAACTAGGGATACAACTGTTTCTTATGTTTGAGCTGTGGAATTCATCAAGATTGATTCTTTTTGTGCTGTGGCCATCTTATTTTCCTTTGCTATTCTCAAGGTATTTGATGCTAAAAGTTGGAAGTATGTACTAGGATTTTGATGTTTTAGTTTTTGATGCTATAAATGGCTTATATTAGGAAAGCAAGAATTAAGGAAGCAACTTTTCGAAGATTTCTGTCTTTTGTTCTATTGACACTGTTTGGAGCATTTTTGGTATTTTTCCTTTTGAAGATTAGCACTATTTCGGATTTTGTGGGCATTTATTCCACTGAGAGTTATGGAAGACTTGATATCACTCTTAACTATACACAATTCACCCCAAAAGTAAGCATTCCCATACAAACTGAGTTGTCTATTATGTTGGAAAAGAGAAATCAATTGCCTCCCAAGAATTCAGATTTGTTTCCAGATCTAGCTAAGGATCATATAGTCATTGTTTTGTATGTTCATAACCGGCCCCATTATCTCAGAATAGTTGTTGATAGCCTTTCAAAAATAGATGGGATCAATGAAACTTTGCTTGTTGTTAGTCATGATGGGTATTTTCATGAGATGAACAAGATCATAGAGAGTATCGATTTCTGTCAAGTGAAACAGATCTTTGCTCCTTATTCCCCTCACGTGTTTCCCGACGGTTTTCCTGGAACATCCCCCACTGATTGTAAGGACAAGGACGACCCGGTTAAGAAAAAATGTGATGGAACGCCTGATCAGTATGGGAATCATCGGTCACCAAAGATCGTGTCGTTGAAGCACCATTGGTGGTGGATGATGAATACAGTGTGGGATGGTTTAAAGGAAACTAAGCAACATTCAGGGCATATTCTTTTCATAGAGGAAGACCATTTTATTTATCCTAACGCGTACCGTAACCTTGTGTTACTCACAGAATTGAAGAATCTGAAGTGTCCTGATTGCTACGCCGCAAATCTTGCGCCAAGTGATGTGAAATCTAGGGGAGAGAAGTTTGAAAGCTTGATTGCAGAGAGAATGGGAAATGTTGGTTATGCTTTTAACCGGACCGTGTGGCAGAAAATACATAGAAAAGCTAAAGAATTCTGTTCCTTTGATGATTATAACTGGGATATAACAATGTGGTCAACCGTTTATCCTTCTTTCGGGAGCCCTGTTTTTACACTACGTGGACCTAGAACAAGCGCTGTTCACTTTGGTAAATGCGGTTTGCATCAAGGACAGGACGAGAGAGAAGCTTGCATTGACAAAGGTGAGGTAAATATTCTTGTTGAAGACATTGATAAGTCAGCCAATATCAAGAACGACTGGCAAGTGCAGGTCTACAGGAACCAACCTGGATATAAAGCTGGTTTTAGGGGCTGGGGAGGATGGGGAGATACACGGGACCGTCAGTTGTGCATGGATTTTGCTAAGATGCACCGCTTATAATTTGCATAGCATGTACACTTTGTTTGGAATGCTCTGAGATGTATTCACTAGGCTAGCTAAGTTAGTGTTTTTTTTTTCCCTTTCATTTTCCTGTTGAAGTCCTTGTCAAATGCATAATCTGATAGTGGATTATGTGTATCACACATATTAGTGAACTTGTAAGGTTTTAGCACTTATGATATATGTATTTGATTATAATCCAAAATTTGATGTATTATTACACCTCAATCAGTAGTTCAACTCTTTCATTTCCTTTTATATCACATTACATTGGTTGTATCCTTCTCTTTATGCATCAGCACATGTCCTTCAAACCAAATTCCCGGGGTGATGATTTTTCACTTTTTGTGCTTCTTTCGTTCTTTCTTTCTTTCTCTTGACTGTCATTCTGCAAAGTCGTAGGAGATGGAATCATTTCTACGTATGCAAAACTATTTCCACTTTTCAATACGTAGTAATTGTTCTTGCTTTTACAGGTGATTGATTAGTTGGTTCATGTTTCCTTGTTACTGATATTGTTGGAGCTATACACATATATGCTTCTTCTCTTTTGTTGATTGGATTGTACCTTCTTTTACCTGTATCGATGCTTCCTTTTTCAATAGGGCAGGGCGTATAGAGAATTTGTAATCATTGCCCGATTAATGAAAGGTTTGGAGGTGCATAGTTCTTGTTTTGGTTAATGATCAAATACAGAGAAAGCTCCTGGTATTCAGATTTTGCATTGGCTTAATTCTGGAGATTTTCCGAACATATTTACAGATACAGCTGCTTTAGTTGGTCTTCTCCATTGATATATATATATATATACACACACACACTTGTGTAATAGGCTATAATAACATGTTCAGCAACCAAACTACCTTTTGGAGATGATGGAGGCCGTGAAAATCCTAAGGATGTGTATGGTGAAGCGGGGGTGAATTCCGAGAACCAAATGGTTAACTGTTGTCTAACTATGAAAATTAGATTGATGTATGATTGAGATTTACTGATTTTCGTTTGGACTGTGAAGGCTTCTCTTGCACGTTGGACTGTGTTTGAGGTTACCAAAACATTACTTGTTAGTGTTGAAATGTTATGAGACATGCTCTAATGTTTGTTTATGGGATGGGAACAAATGTATACTGTGTAATTAGGATTGCTAATTACATGCTTTGAAGAAGTACAAGAAACAAATAGGCTCCGTTTGTTTTGGGTTGGAGTTTTTTTTTTTGGTTGTTTTAGATACTAGTTGATAATAAAATACAATAAAAATAATTGTAGTAATGATTAAAAAGTTAAAATGTTTTTTTTGAAATTTGTGTAGATAAATAAATATGAATTGGTGAGATGAATTGAAATAAAATAGTATAATTAATAAAATAATAATGAAAAGGTAATAAAGTAGATAAAGTGAAATGGTGAGAGATGATTTAATTTTTTTTTTATTTGTAATTGAATAAATGATTGGTAAGAGAATTGTAAGAAATGATTGGTGAAATACTATAAAAAAAAAACTCCAAACAAAACTCTAATGAAAACAATCACAAGCATAATGTATCAAAACTCAACAGAGGTTGTTACCTTGCCATTAACAGTTGTGTATTAAACACCTAGGACCCTGTTTGGTTTCAGGTTGGGTTGGATCCATTTGGATCTGAGTCAATATTTTATTCAATCCACTATCTTATTTATCATTATTTTATTTATTTTATTATAATTTCTCTCACTAATCATTTCACTATCAACAAATAAAATAATATTAATCAATTCATTTTATTCACAGATTATACTATTTAATCATTACTTTATCAATATAATATTTCATTAAAAATTCTCTCACTAATCATTTTTCATTTACATAAATTTCAATACAACATTCAACTCAGCTTCCTTCCTAGCTGTACCAATCCTCAACACAGTGCTCTTGTCTTGTACAATGCACATTGCATCCACAAACATGTTAGACAAATTTGTATCGGCAGTCAACTTGCTCAAGGAAATCCAATTACAATGGAAACCATGCACACAAAGAACTCTATTCAGTACCAAGTTCCAATATGTGACACCTCAACTGCCTCACCATTTGGTAAACTCACTGTAACTTCATGAACAATCTCAGCCTGCTCAAACACATCTATCGATAGAACAAGCTACATGATCTGTAGCTCGCGAGTCAATAATCCATGAAACAATGTCTTTACCTTGCACCTCCTTGTCATTTTGTCTGAAGTTTGATGTCATAATGCTGGTCTGATTGACAAAATGATCTTTCTCTGACTTCTTATCAAAGTTCAGCTGATCCAATGACTTAGCCAGTTTCTGAAGTTGATAAGTAGTTAGACCTAGACCTGCTTCATGTTCCTTGTCATGTTGTTCAGATACCTGACTCATCTCATTTCCTCTAGTGTTATCATCCCTCTATGTAAAATTCACCCTCTTTTTAGGTTTCTAATTTGGTGGGTAGCCATTCTTCTTGTAACAAGATTCAATGGGTGCCCATTGAATCCACGGTATGACTGTATCTTGGTTCAAAGTCGCGGTCTCGGTAACCGATTCGGAGACCACTGAGTCACATAAATCGTCGCGTACCAGTATCGTTTCGGACGAGACGAGTTTTCTCCCATATAAAATGTTTTGAAAATTTTGAAAAAATTCAAAAAAAAAAAAATTAAATAAAACACAACATCAAAATGTCCCAAAACAATCATCAAGATCATTTCTTTTGATTAAATACAACAAAATATGCGCTGTCGCGTTACGTTTTAACATGCTTATTTGTGGTTGTTTGTTGTTTTAACATGCGTATTTGTGGTTTTGATGTTTGGTTTTTTTTCTTTGTCTGGGTAATCAGCAACATGGATTTAATTAGGTTTTGTATGCTTAAAAAATTGACGAAATTTAACCAAAAAATGGAGGAGTTGTGGTGAATCAAAGCTCTGTTGTGGGATGTGAAGTTTTGCTATAATAATTATGTATGAATTTTTTTTATTATAGAGAGGCTGGAAAGGTGGATTATTATGTGAGTTGTTTTGATTTTTGACAATCGACAAAGTCACGGGTGTACTATTTCTTCTGTAAAATGGTAAATAGCAAAGACTCTGTCTGCTACTATGCTTTTGGAGTGAAGTTTATTGTCAAGATTGGCTGAATATTGTATAGGATTGCTTTTGCTTTATCTTTTTTCAAGGTTCCAATCGAATCACTAAAGTTCCCACTTAAATCGGATTGACTCGGCCGAGTTTGGCCGATACGTACCCGATTCAAGTCTAAACCGAGATGAATCTGTAACTTTGTACCGTTATGCTCCGAGTCGGAGCCGAGTCGGCCGAGACTTTGAACTAGCACTTTCTTGTAATTACCCCTCTTTGATTACCTTCCCATATTGCTTGTCACTTATCACCATTAAAATCTGTATTGGATCTGTTTGCAAAAATTGCAGGTTGTGTATTCAGTGGATGATTGACTGAGTACTCCAGCTGCCTCTCATGTTGAATACTCATAGAAAAAGATTCTATGATATTGTGGAGAGGTTTCATTAGTAGATTTGAGACTTCATAGGTGCAAATGACTCATTCAGCCCCTTCACAAAACGAATCAGTATTCACACTCAATATAGTGTTGGGACATATTGCCCACACTCTTAAATGATAAGGAAATAAAGTAGCGCATTTATTAACACCAATTGGTTTTAATACAACGGTAAGCGCTTGATCTTAACATAGTAGCAGAGCCAGAGGTCATAAGATCGAACCCTGGTTGGAACATTATTTAAAATGAAAAAATTGTGCATGTGTTGGATAGATTGCCAACACTTGAGGGAGGGTGGGGGGGTGGGACATATTGCCCACACTCTTAAATGATAAGGAAATAAAGTAGCGCCTTTATTAACACCAATTGGTTTTAATACAACAGTAAGCGCTTGATCATAATTAAACAATGATGATTTAACATTTTCTGCCAACTTAAACAATGATTCATAATTAATAATATGTTATAAATCTCACTTTTTACAGTGGTCGTATGGAAGTCTACTTGACTGGTGATTCTGGGACACTTGGTGCTACGGTGTTTTCTCCACTTCTCGAAAAACTGACTGAATTCACAGCAGATCAGCTTTTTGAAGCAGATAATAAGATATGGTATTTACACATAGTTAATTATTTTGTTTTGCATATCCTATCTGTTAATTGTGTTTCTCTCCATGTAGTTTAGTTAGAGTAATCATGTGTTGTTTGACATGAAAATCTGGACATCTGAAAATCATGTGTTATTTCCCTTTTTGTTAGTCTCTCTATTGCAGGTGAGTGTAATAATTTTCGTCTATTTCATTCTTATCTAGGTAAATTCATTGCTAAGATGGTAGGTTGTTTACTTGCTTCGATTGTGTTTTATGTTTCTGTAATTGCATAGGGAAGATGGTTATGTTTAAGCCTTCAATGTAGGGTTCTTTGGATTATTTTTAGCTTTTTGGACCATATGTTGCTTACATATTGAGTCTTTATACATCGGTCAACTGATGCATATTGTTGTTTTCTGGTAAAGTATAATTTTTTGGTCAATTTGATTTCTTTTGGTAAATTATCTTGGTAAGTTTGTCCCAGCATTCTTAAAGGGTCTACCTACGGCCTGTTGGCTATTACAACAACCTTTTGTTAGATTTTTAGACTTGTAAGCTATGAAGCACGGACACGGACACGGGAACGGCGCACGACACGACACGGACACGGCGACACGGTTACTTTCAGAATTTGAGGGAACGACACGCCGCCGACACGTTTTAATATATATATATGTATATTAATATATATATTATTAAAAAAACATAGATGTAGGTTGATGCCAATTCGCAGGACGGATTGCATTCCTTGCGTGTCCCTTACGTGTCCCCAACGTGTCCCGCCGTGTCCCTTGCGTGTCCCCGCCGTGTCCCGCCGTGTCCCTTGCGTGTCCCCGCCGTGTCCCCAACGTGTCCCGCCGTGTCCCCAACGTGTCCCCAACGTGTCGGGCCGTGTCCCGCCGTGTCCCCAGCGTGTCGGGCCGTGTCCCCAGCGTGTCGGGCCATGTCGGAATTCAAAATTTGAATTTAACATTATTTTAATCGAGCGACACGTTTCCGACACGTGTCGGGAGCGTGTCGGGCGCGTGTCGGGCTGAAAATGTGTCGGACACAGCGCACGGCGACCTAATTGAAGTGTCGGTGCTTCATAGCTTGTAAGGCTATATAATTGTCTTGTCTTCAGTTCACTCAAAAATGTATTGTTGGTTTTTGTTTTTTCTTTATTATTGTTATTATTATTTTGTGTGTTTGCTCACTAATAACTTAATAACAGAAAATCTGGACATCTGCATTTATTTTACAGGGCCAACCATTGATGAAGGAAGTAGAGACAGCTATACTTGGAAAGAAAGTTTTCTGTTTTCTAAAGTTTTTCATAGCTGACAAGAACTACACAATTCTACAATTGTACACAGAAGAAGTCGTTCTTGCCTCTGAAGCTATTGAGGTGCACACATATGATCCTCAATCACTAACGGATGTGGTACAACAACCAACAAAAGAAACAACCCAGTTTTTAGCCCCAAGACCAAAGCTGTCCTCGAAGAAATTGTTGATTCAGTTGAGTTAAAAGACAACACATGTATCCAACCTCCACATTCCAAAAGAACCTTAATGTTTGGTTCTATACCTACAACGATCCCAACAACTACTCCAGAGAAGGGGGTTGGATCAGTTGAGATTCCACCTATGGTTCATGAAGTTGAAAGTCCAATAAAAAAGATGAAGAACAAAGAAGAGAACAAGGAAAAGACAAGTTGAGAGTTGGTGTATGTTTATGTATTAATAATGCAATCATGGTTGTTTTGTAAGCTTTTTAAAAGTAAAAGTTTGATGTAGTGGGGAACATAGTTAATATATTACCACCATTATCTTTTGTCATCAATAATGTTTAATGGTGTAGTAATATACAAAACTAGGAGTGCTTACAATGACTGTATTCCAATATCTTTTGTAACTTATGATAGCTAAACTAATTTTTCTTTTGAATTATATAGCTTCATATTAATAAAAATGTTAATTCCTTAAAAATATAGTTTTTTATACTTATTAGCTCCATAAGGACATAAAGTAATTTGTTGGACTTATAAGGACACATTTTATTCAGCTTACCTAATTTACCCTCCATAGTTAAAAAGGTACTCTGCAATAGCTTCGCCTTCTTTTGTGACATCAATGTCGTAGTCTGAGTATGCATCCGTCTCTTGTAATGCGTATGTCAATTCATCTTCCATCTCAACATCCCTTTCTACTTTCTTTGCTACTGAAGGACCTGCTGCATTGCTATCTTCTTCGTACATGCTAGATATATCTCCTCCACTCGCTATTCACAAAGTTTCCATGACCCGCATCCCCACCCCCACCGAAACACTCACGGGTGCAACTACTTCAAAAGAGATATTTCCGGTCAAAAAGTCGAGAGCTTTCTCTTTTGTCCCAAACCTCTGAACAACATCTGTTGCTACAGAACAAACAAGGAAGAATGAGAAAAAAACGATATAAGTAAAGACAATCTCGATGATTAACTAACGGATCTAGGCGAATGCATTTAAGACCTTTAGCCTCCTCCATCTGTCTGAAATTTTATATTCTGAACCATTGTTAACCTTCTGCTAGTGATTTTCAACTCATCCATCACAAACATGGTTCAAAGTCGCGGTCGCGGTAACCGATTCGGAGACCACCGATTCACATGAATCGTCACGTATCGGTATCGTTTCGGGCGAGACGGGTTTTCTCCAATATAAAATGATCTAAAAAAATTGGAAAAAATCTCAAGCCGAGTCACTGTTGATATCGGATTGACTCGGCCGAGTCAGGCCGAGTTTTGCCGTGCTAGGCAGAGTTTTGCCGAGTCAGGCCGACACACACCCGAGTCATGTCTAAATCGATATGAATCCGTAACTTTGTACCGGTAAGCTCCGAGTCGTCTCGGACTCGGCGGAGACTTTAAAACATGATCACAAAGGCCAATGACAACCCAAAGGTTTTACAATACATAATAACTATATTTTATGATCCCCTCTGGGTTCAAGAAATTATAAGACCGACCAGTTTCTATTTGTCAAGTATTGAAAAGATTGTTCAAATCAACCGACAACGGCATAATGTTTAATTATTAAATAAAAATGATACTCTAAGATTCAGCTAGATACCATCCCTAGTTAAAAAAGGACATGTTTTGGTTGTTGCCATTTCTCATTTTTGAATGTTTTACTGATAATTGGGAGAATATGTATGTAATGATTGATTTGTCAAATTGTGAAATTTTGTGTGAAAAATGATGAGAAGTATGTTGCCGCTATAGTGTGAAAAATACTTTGTGATCTAATCGAGGCTGTTAATGTGGCGGTGGTACCGATACCTGTAAGACACGATCCCTCAACTTTCTTGGTGAGTTGGCAGCCGTATGCATTTTCATAGGGGCCATTTAAAAATTATGCAGGTTTCTTGCTTGCTTATAATTATGTTGATGATAAAAGAAGGTTATGTAGATTTATGGATCGTTTGGATTGATGGAATGAAATGAATCTGTTGGAATAATGCAATGGAATTGAATGATATCATTCCATTACTTTGTTTGGTAGGCAATGGAACTCATTGTAGGATTTATTTTTTCATTCCATTCCGACTATTCCATTGAATTTTGGATGGAATGAAAATCATTCATTTTCATTCCGTTGGAATGAAATCATATTCCATTCCTCCGTTGCCAAACAAGCCAAATTGATATAATGTAATGAAAAAACATTTCATTTCATTCCATTACCGCAATCCAAACACGCCATTAGAGTTTCTCCGTTGCCAAACAAGCCAAATTGATATAATTAATGAAGTGACATTGATGTCACTGTAAATGTCACTGCATACATTAGACAATTAATGAAGTGACATTGATGTCACTACATAAATCGATACAATAAGACGTCACTGAATAAATCGATACAATAAGACGTCATTGCGGTGTCTCTGCAATGCGGTGTCACTTCATCGCGGTGTCTCTGCATCGGGGGTGTCTCTGTATCGGGGGTGGTCACTGCATCGCGGTGTCACTTCATCGCGGTGTCTCTACATCGCGGTGTCTCTGCATCGCGGTGTCTCTTATCGCGGTGTCATTTCATCGCGGTGTCTCTGCAATGCGGTGTCACTTCATCGCGTTGTCTTTGCATCGCGTTGTCACTTCATCGCGGTGTCTATGCATCGCAGTGTCTCTGCATTGCGGTGTCATTTCATCGTGGTGTCTCTACAATACGGTGTGTCTGCATCGTCAAATGTTATAACATCGCGATGTCTCTGCAATGCGGCGTCTCTGTATTGCGGTGTCACTTCATCGTGGTGTCTCTGCAATGCGGTGTCACTGCATCGTCAAATGTTATAACATCGCGATGTCTCTGCATTGCGGTGTCACTTCATCGTGGCGTCTCTGCAATGCGGTGTCACTTCATCGCGGTGTCTCTGCATCGCGGTGTCTCTTATTCGCGGTGTCTATGCATCGCGACGTCTCTGCATCGTCAAATGTTATAACATCGTGATGTCGCTGCATCGGGGGTGGTCACTGCATCGCGGTGTCTCTGCATCTGGGATGGTCACTACATCGTGGTGTCTCTGCATCGGAGGTGGTCACTGTATCGAGATGATCAATGCATCGTGGTGTCACTTCATTAAGGCGTCTCTGCATCGCGGGTGGTCACTACGTCCTTGTATCACTTTATCGAGGTGTCTCTGCAATGCGGCGTCTCTGCATCACAGTGTCTCTGCATCGGGGATGGTCACTGCATCGCGGTGTCACTTCATTGCGGTGTCTCTGCATCACGGTGTCGCTTCATCGCGGTGTCTCTACATCGCGGTGTCTCTTCATCGCGATGGTCATAGCATCGGGCGTCGCGGTGGTCAATGCATCAGGATGATCATTGCATCGAGGTGGTCATTGCATCGGGGTGGTCAATGCGTCGTGGTGGTTATTGAATCGCGGTGATCAATATATCGGAGGTGGTTATTGTATCGCGATGATCAATACATCGGTTAAAAAAAAATCTTGAATAGCGCCTGAAAAAAAAAAAAAAAAAAAAAAAAAAAAAAAAAAAAAACCTGAACAGTGCTTGGAAAGAAAGAAAGAAATTAAATTTAAAAAAAAAAAAAAAAACATGAACAGTGCCAGGTGCGGAAAATTTAAAAAAAAAAAAAAAAAAAACCTAACATACTACCAGGCGCCTCTTCTCCCTTTCTTTCTTTCTTTTTTTTTTTTTTTTTTTCCCCTTTATTAATTATTAAGTGTATTTGAGTCTATCTATTTAATTTGTGTCTTTATAAGTCCAACAGACTTCTTTTTGTCCTTATAAGTCCAATAAATCCGTTTTGTGTATTTTTGGGTCTTTGATCTTAATAAAAATCTATGATTGTATCATCTCTATGATCATAAAAATATCACTCATTTTATATTTATGTCTTTAACGAACACGTCGTGCCCTTACACGGCGTGAGAATTGCCACTAGTAAATATTTATAAAAATTCCCAAATAATCTCGGAAAACTTCTTATCTTAATGTTCAATAGAATGACCTAGACAAAAACCAACCCTAAGGTGTCGTCCGCCATAACCAATCCAAGCTGCTTTATCGCTTCCATCTTTCCATGGCAAAGAAGAAGAAAGCCGCCTCCGCTTCCACAGCCATCGCTACCGCTCCTGCTACTTATACCGCCCACACCAAAGAGGCGATTCATGACCACTGTGCCTTCTTTGACAAGCTGGTAGAATTTATCCCAGCCAGATTCTACCTCCCTCAAAATGACGATTCTTCGGATCACCCGAAAGCCTACTTCCATGGCCTCTCTAAACCTGCCAAGGCCTCCTTGAAACTCCAATCTAAGAAAAACCTTAAACAGGCACGCCGCGATCGCCATGACCCCGAGAAAATCCCTCAGTCTTCCACCCTCGATCAACTTAAGCAATCTCTTCTACCTCCCGCAGATGAAGTGGAAGGCAATCTCGAGGACGAGAAATCTGTTACTTACGAAGAATTGCGTCAGAAATTGCGGAGGAAGATTGAATTATTGAGAGGGAATCGTGGAGAGAGACCTAAGGAGTATAGGGAGAATAAAGTTGATAGGAAGAGGAAGATAGAAGATGTTGGTCAGAATAAGGAGGTGGTGGCCGGTGATAAGAGCGTGAATTCAGGAAATAGTGATGCAGAGCCTGTAATAGAGTACGGGAAAGTGAGGCTTTCTAATGACAATGGTGGAGAGCATAAGAAGAAGAGGAGGAAAATGTCTAAAGAGAAGGAATTGGAAAGGGCTAGGAGGTTGGAAGAGGTGAAGAGGGAGAATCCAAAGGTAGCTGAGAAGGAAAGGTGGAAATCTGCAGCCATAAAGGCAATGGGTCAAAAAGTGCATGATGATCCCAAGTTGTTGAAGCAGAGTATGAAGAAAGAGCAGAAGAGAAAGGAGAAGAATGCAGAGAAATGGAAGGAGAGAAAGGAAGATCAAGATAAAGCTAAGGAGGCAAGGCAGCAGAAGAGAAAGGAAAATATAACCGGAAAGATAAAGGAGACTAAGATGAGGAAAATCGCCAAGCGGGAGAAGAAGCTTATGAGGCCGGGATTCGAAGGACGAAAGGAGGAGTATATCACTAAAGATTAAGGTCAGGATGATAGAGTGATAGTTTTCATTTCAATTACTCAGTTTGCTGTTTTGTGTGGGATTTTTCATTGAGGATAATGTAGCTTTTACTTTCACTCTTCCGCTTATATTTACTGTGACTTGTACTTTATGAAATGCTGATTGCTGAAGTTGTCTAAGTTGTTTTGATTATTTGTGGATTTATAAGATGTTGCTTGTGATTCTTGGGAATCAACTTATATCATACTAATTGCATCTCATCTTGGTTGATGTAAGTCAATGTAATTCCTTCTCATGGTAAGTTTGATAAACATGTGTAAGTAACAAGCTTGAAACTTGTAGTATTGTAGCTACATCTTTCCCGTGAGAGAGCCATTACTTTTTTGTATCAGTGTCGTATCTGTCATTGGTTTTGCACATAAGCAAAGCTTTAATGTCTAAAGAGGCTTCAGTTATGTTATAGTTTTTTTGGGTTACTTGTGTAGTGACAATTGGGAATTTGCATTGATCCGAAAATGACGATCATGTAAGTGCATGCTGGTGAAATCAATCACATTTGACATTTTGAGGACTATAAACCTGCATCTGTTATTTTGTTGATGTATAGATAAAGTGAATAATGATGTTTGTAGGTTCCTTGTTCCGATACGAATGACGTAAATGAATAGTGCGGTTCTGTTTATGGAAATCGTGTGAGGTTTAAGATTTTTTGCAATAACATGTGTGGAAAATCTCAGGCCTTCTCCAGTGATAGTATTTCTTTCGCTATAGCATGAAATCGATGCAAATATCTACTCCAACAGAGTGCTATTTGTTGCTTTAATGTAGCTCATTTCAAAGTTGAAGCAGTATGGTTCTTACTTCTTGCGCTATTCCCCCTTCCTCCCTCTCCCCTCCCCCCTTACCCTTTTATTATCAAACACTACCCTATTTTGTAAGACTCCTTTTAAGTGCAGAATTTGAATAATACTGTATATTCTCGGAATATTCTCTTTTAGTGCAACATTTGGGATGTAATGATTGGAGATGGCAGAAGATATTTGATGTAAAAATCACATCCTTTTGATGGGATGATGCAAAAATTGCATCTAACCCTTGGAGTTGCCCAAACAATTACTGTAAAGATGTAAAAAGAGATCTCTTACTCGTAGAACGCAGGTGTAAACTTACTGCATAGGTTGAGGTTGTTAGAGTGTACATGAATGCTCTCTGATACTTACTGTAAGAGTTTTTGCTTCAAAAAGATTTTGTCTTGGCCACAAATAATCTCTGTATGCAACCTTTAATTGTCTATGAATGTGTTTTCCCTACATTGGAGTAGTCTAGTTTCTGTAGGTTGCATTGTGATTAAAGTATCCAGTTTGCACGTTACTCCCTGGCATTCCAATACTTGCTCCCTAACTGGCCTTTCAATGATTCTTCCATATGTTCTGCTAATATGATCGATATATGAGCCCATCTAAGTCAGAATCATTCTTTCTTCTGAGGGCCTTTTAATCATACTTGATGATAGTTGCAGCAATTTTGTAGTGGTTATAAGAACCTGTTGGTTCTGGTGTTTATATTTGTCTGGATATATCTTAAGGACATTCGCCGTGTGTGGAAGAAGCCATATTCTGCCCAGTGCCCTCCTTTCTGCTTTTGCTTATAGAGCTTTCGATCATGGTCTTTTTTAAACCCTCCTTTCTGCTTTTGCTAAGTTTCTGCCTTTAAAACGTGTCTTCAAAACTGGGCACTTCAGCAAGTTCTTGTTCAGTTTCATTCTGTTATCTCTTCTTCTAATAGGATGCAGCTGTGAAAGATGGTCAAATTTTCCTAGATTCATTGTATTTCATGGCTAAAGGGGATTTGTTTTTTTATGAACTAGCAGCTAGTTTCATGCACAGAGGGAGATAGATTTGATGCTGGACAATGGAAGCATAGCTTTTTCTTATAAACATGGCATTCTGTAAACAGGATTTAATGTCTTATATTTGTTAAGTCTTGTGATGATGTATTGGATTTGAACCGTCTCCTTGAACCGAAAGCTTCCTACGGCGGCGGTGCAGAGGCATTGAACCACTTGCAAGTTAGTAAACATGTGGTTGGGGAAAGTAAATGAAAATAGCTGCACCATCCCGAAAGCAGAGTCAGAGTGGGAGTACTTTTGTATTGCAGGTTATATATTACAGTGATGTACGTGTCGAGGATGACGTAGGAATACTATATTTGTTGCCATGTCGGAGCAATTTTTTTTTTATAACGAATACGAATATAGGGAGAGAAATATTCCGATGTATATATCATGCGGTAGAGATTCGCAGGACTGCTTGTCGGAGAAGTTAAATACACCAATGCATATTGTGTGATCAATGATGATCTACCTTGAGGCCTAATAAATGTCTTCTGAGGTTGTTAATAAAGACAGAGGCCTCTGTGCCCTCCCTTCTCCTAAATCCAAGAGACCCAAAAATGAACAATAATACAAAGATGTAGTCCATCTAAATTGCAACATTCCTAATTAATATGGGCAAGTAATATGTGCTACATTCGTCTTAAAATTTAAATCATTATGTATCAATTATATGATACAAGTCATTAATGATATTCGAATGACAATTTAGTCATTTCATTAGAAATCATGACGTTCATTCATTTTTTTAGTCCGCATAAAAACTTTTAAACCTGACTTATGATTTGAAATATATTTTGAAACAGAAGTAGTACTGTCGCGAATCCAATGCTTTTGGTCAATAACTATTTTTTAATGTTGTCCAGTTGTTTCCATGTTTCCACGTTATGGTCAATGACTATTTTAAGTTAACACCTAGTATTATATTATTTTAATATAAAGATTCCTTTGAATTATTTCCTTTAGAGTATCAAACTGCCCCATAAAATAATGAAAGATTTATCAATAGTAAACTCCAATTGCTTTGCTTGTCAATAAAATGAAGATAATTAACTGTGTAAATATGAAGTGAAGTCCCCTCTCTTAATTATTCTCTTTGCGTAATATACATACATACATACTTAGATATCCCAAAGCAGAATTTTGCAAAGGTTGATGGAGTCTACAAGAGCTCTTCATATGGAGGGTGGCACCGGAGAAAAAAGTTATTCCAACAACTCCTCACTTCAGGTACTCTTCTTATTACACGTTTCTCGATATATATTTTTTCGAATATATATTTGACCAATTAATAGCGGTTTAAGATTCTGGATTTACATTACATGTGTGGGTTATGGTTACGTTGTGCATTATTATTTATGATCATATATTCAAGATTTATGTTTTGTGTTTGAATGGTTTTGTTTTCACGTACAGCGGAAATGCATAACAAGTGCTATGGCGATAATGGAAGAAGCTATTAAAGATGTGTATTGCAAAACATTTCCAAAAACTTTATGTATTTCTGACATGGGTTGTTCGAGTGGGCCTAATACGATCTATGCGGTTTCTCTGCTCATGGAGACCGTTGACCGTACATGTCAAAGTTTAGGCCGCGAATCGCCAGAGTTTCTAATACATCTGAATGATCTTCCAAGCAATGATTTCAACTCCATTTTCAGATCTTTTCCAAAGCTTCAGGAAAAACGTATGGGTCGTGGGTTCGGGCCTTGTTTCTTGACGGGAGTGCCCGGTTCGTTCTATGAAAGACTTTTTCCTCTTCAAAGTCTACACTTCGTTTTCTCATCTAACTCATTACACTGGCTATCTCGTGTATGTGTAATAATGTGTAGTATTCTTCCCCATCCTTTTGCATATCTATCAAATTAATCCTCTCATTTTCATAATCGATCGATCTCACTTAATATACATACGATATGTCGTTTAATTTTCTCTACTCTTATGTATATATAGGCTCCTGAAGAAGCATACGATAATATAGGTAACATCTACATATCGACTACAAGCCCTCCAAACGTGGTGAACGCGTACCTGAAACAATTCAATAAGGATTTTTCAACTTTTTTAAGATGCCGTGCCGTGGAAGTTATAGCTGGTGGATGCATGGTTGTAACACTTGTAGGAAGAAGAAGGGAAGATCCGGGGGCTTGGGAGTGTCAAGGCATGTTTGGACCTCTATCTAAAGCGATCAATGATATGGTTTACGAGGTACGTAGAATTATATATTTATTATTGACTACGTACATGAAATTAACCTGTCCTAGTCCTAATTTCCTGGTGTTGGTTTGCAGGGCATAATTGAGAAAGAAAAATTAGATTCGTTCAATATGCCTTTCTACAAGGCATCGGTGTCAGAGCTGAAAGCTGTGATCGAAGAGGAAGGTTCTTTCTCGATCATCCGCGTAGGGATATCCGATCTCCATTTGCACGAGGATAAGATATGTACACCCGTTTTTTTCAAGAATGCTGGACTGGATGCTGCAAAGGCTTCTCGAGCTATATTAGAACCCTTGCTATCTAGTCATTTTGGTGAAACTAAAATGGATGAAATGTTTACTAGACTTGCAGAGATTGTCACTGATTGCATGTCTAAGGATATATTGGAGGAGACCCTTAATGTTACTCTTTTCTTAACAAGAAAAAGTGACCCTTAATTAATGTTTTTACATTATATTGGATGGATGCTACAGACAACATTAATTATTATGTTACTTAATATGTGTATGTATGAAAAGTCGAATAGTGACACTTTTGAATGAGACTGCAAAGCATTTCTTGAGGGAAGGTTATTGTGGTCTAACTCCACATGCATGTGAGAGGTTATTGATTTATTATTTTCCCCTCTATTATTTTTTACTTGGGTTAAAGTTTCCGGTATCCGGAACCAACTGGCCCGACTAATCCGCAGTTCCACCCAGATCGTGCCTGCAGAGTCTGACTCTTACTCAAGGCGATGATACACTTTACCCATGTTTTACCCTTCTATTATTTTATGATAGATAAGACTGAAGAGTGGTATGGCTGTACAAATTGTCATGTTTTTCTCATGGCTGCTGTACAATATGGATCCATGAACACAATTTATGAGACTGGACATACTGTCCACTGCAAGAAACAGGGCATTTAAGTGCAATAGAAACGCCTACAAGATGATACGTGTGTGTATGTCTATCATCCGTTTGCAAATACACCACACAAAAACTTCCTCCTACACGAAGGGAGATTTTCGGATGGTGACTCCACACGTGGAGACCAGGGGCGGATCCACGTAGCCCGAGGGGTCACGTGACCCCATTGGATTTTTTTTTATAAAAAAAAATTAGTATTAAAATAATGTATTTTTGTTGTTAAAAAATATCGTTTTGTCGATAAAAATTGATGTTTTAGACTCTGGTGGCCACACTGAAATTTTTTTTAGATAAAATATGTAGTTTTAGACTCCGGTAACACCACTGGAATAAATTCCTGGATCCGGCACTGGTGGTGGAGACAACACATATATAGCCCGGATTTTCTCTACAGTCGTTTTACAGTTATGTGAAGGATAGACACTTGTATATTTTATAATATTTCAGAAGGATATGTAGCCTAGGTGCGTATCATTCACAACAACACAGCATCGTAAAATGCAATACAGAAGATCCGGGACTCGATATACACATAAAAATGATTACTATAACATAAAAGATCACATGCCCCATATATTATATATGGTGGTGTGGGAAAGTATATAATAAAACATAGTGAAAAACACAAAGAAACCAAATTAAGTACCATCTTAGGGACTTTAAAGTCATTACTAAAAACAAAATAGTAGTATGGATGCAAGTAGAGGATAGGAAAACAGAACAATATAATGGCACATGTATGTGGCAACAACTATATATATATATATATATATATATGGCTTCTTCTGTCATAATATATATATATATATATGTAATGCTCCATGTCTTTCCATAAATGCCCTTTTAAATCTGCATAAGTTCTTGAAAAGTCTTCATGGCAGTAAGTGGGAGGCCTAGCAAGACAGTAGTACCCTTCCCTTTAGAGAGAAAGAGAGCCATTTCTTTTTCTGGCAAGGTAACACAGCCTGTTTGTGTGGGCTCACCCCACCCAAAATCACTAGTATTGAATGAAAGCCTGGTCCATGTTGTCACTAGCAGACTTGCACTCAATGTTGGCCTTGCCCTTGTCACTTCAAAGTAATCTATGCTTGATCTTATGTAATCTTCACTCACCTTCTTTATTGTTTCTTGCACTAGTTTCACCGCATACGACAACGGCTTCCCCGTTAGCTCACCCGCCGTCGTCATTACACTCGGTATAACGATCGCGTTTCCAAAGTAGTTTTTCGGTAGAGGCGGGTTGATGAGTCTCGACCTTCCGTCCACCGCGAATAGTAGCTTCGTCATCTGGTTAGGTTTCATTTTCAGAGCCCGAGTTCTGGAACGCCACACCAGCGCGGTTAGCACCGCGAAAGTCGTGATCTTCTTGGTTCCGTTATGGTCAAGGTCTTCTTGTGTTGTTGTTGTGGCTAGGTTTTTAAGCCTTTCGATTTTGGCAACGTCGAAGGCGAAGGACTCATATGTCATTTGCTCATTTTGATAGAGGAGGTTTGTGTTTGAGATGTCATCCATATCCATGAATTCATCATGTGGGAATTGTATGATAGGAGGATTTCTTGAAGCAAGGAGTGACCTATCAAGATAAGGTGTAGATTTTAAAGGTAAACCCATTCTGGTGGTTTCTGCCCATGAATTAATGAACTCCATAGCAGCTATCCCATCAGCCATGCAGTGGTTCTGTGCTAGTCCTAGTGTAAATCCTCCACACTTAAACTTTGTTACCTGTAAATTATGGATTTAATAGTAACATATAATGATAATAATAATATATAAAGTATATAACAAATAACAAAACATATAGAACCGGATGTGTTATCATAACTGTGGCAGCTAGCACGCTTTAAATTGGGCATTGTTAAAGGCACACCCAATATACTCGAACACCGTACAAAATTCGATTTTTCAGAGGTCGAAATGTGTTATTTCAACTCCCGAAAAATCAAAATGTGTTATTTCGACCATTAAAAAATCGAATTTTGCACATGTGTGGTGTCCGAATATATTGGGTGTGCTGCCATTAAGATTGCCCTTTAAATTAGGTTCGACTTTAGAGAGATGGAAATCAGTTTACATTCAACTTGGAGTGTGTGTCCCAAAAAGAATTTTGATGTGGTGCATTTAAAAATTGATTAATTTTTATAGTCATTCAATTTATAACGTACATACACATAGATGATTCTAGACCATATAATTTAAATTTAATTTAAAATTGTTTGGTATAGAATCATCCATATATATTACTCCATAAATATCATCACCATAGAAGAACTTTCCTTAAAGATCGTCCAAGTAAATATCTGCCGACGCCGTAACAAAAGCTTTCCAAAAGTAGATTGGTCCATGAAAACAAAAAACAATACTAATATAGGGTTATTCGATGCGGGGACTTCAATGTAGAATGCATACATTAGCAACATCCTGACCATACGCGGTTTCATCCTCAATAGGGAATTGCATACGTGGCGTACGAAACTCGCTGTGGTCCGTATTACGTATACGCTTTTTATCATTTCCGCGCATCGAATAACCCACTAATATAATACTCAGACTTTCCAAAAGTAGATTTGGAGTAACGACAGAAACAAAAATTTGTGATGGAAAAGTTCGTTTCGTTTCCCTTTGGTATTTAAGGTAGGGCGAATAGGAAGAAGACCTTTCATTTATTCTTTCACTAAATTATTGAGTGGTCTTACGGACATCCGTATCTTGCCATACGACGGTGTCTTATGACGGTGATCTTCATTGATATGTACGAGATCTAGATGATCATCTAGATCCTGCACAGATCAACGGTGAAGATCACCGTTGTGGCACACCGTTATGATACACGGATGTGGCACTAGCATTGCTGTAAATTATTACTCCATGTTACCAAAAAGCACTTTTAACACTAATAATAAGCATATATAATATTATAATAATAATAATAAAAGGAATTTTATTTGTTGTCCCAAATCTTACCTAAACTAGAAGCTTCTATTAGATCAATAGATTAGATAAAGATAAAACTATTTTTAAAGTAAAGATTTTTTTTTTTTTTTTTTCCCGGAAACAAAAGGAAGGAGAGGGTGATAGAACAATAGACCTCCCACTTGAAGGTCAGGGTAAGCCCTAGTGGCTTACCACTTGGATGAACTTAAGCTCAATTAAAGATTTCATTGCCATATATATAGGGAGATTTATTGATATATATATATATACGTGCCAGTTGTAATTCTAATGTTGAATTAATAAATAAATAAATAAAAAGGTAGATAATTGGGGTGTCCTGTGTAATTGAGCCCTCTAAACCAAATATTTGATTTAAGGACTTGAGTTGTGTAAAAATTATGATATGTTAAATTATATTAACAGGTGGACGAAAGAATATAGAAGTTGGTTAAACATTTTTTTTTGATTAAATATATGTATTCATTTGAGTATTATTATTTTTTTTTAATTTAAGTAAAATAAAAAATATATTTAAAATACATTACAAACATATAAAAAAACGGGTCCTAAAAAATTATTTCTAAAAAGAATCATAGGCGCCATATGGTTTGTTTACCTACGTCCAGGTGACGCCCTGTTCACTATGACCCAACAATTAAAAACACGAAAAAGAAAAAGAACTTAGGTCCATATCATATTCTCTCATGCATTAAGTAGAGTACGTCTATATAATCTTTTTTTTTTTTTTTTTTTTTTTTTGAAGAATAAATACGACATGTTAATTTGTCCATTTATCTATGACCGGACTATCATAAAATTACTGATATAAAACTGATTCGTTCCCCCAAACAAAATATTTTAACTGATTCGTTCCCCAAACAAAACATTTAATGAGAATGTATAAAACCAAACTTAGGCCATATATATCCGTTTAAAATCGAACCAAATACTTTTATCGCGGAGATCGTTTTAATAAAGTGATCACTTGGGAGAAAAAAAAAAAAAAAAAAAAAAAAATCGAACCAAATACGTACACCACTCCCCAGAACACATATGGACAAAGAGATATTGCCTTAAATGATGGGCAGTGACGGTGTGCCTACAAAATACAAGTTGAACTGCCCCATCTTTATAACCTTAGGGCAACTCCAACGCAGCAAGATCCGGCACCATTTTTCTAAAATGGTGAAATGAAATTCTTTCCAACCAGGCCAGTATTTTTCCCCATCGCACATCGCATCATCTTTTTGCACCAAAAATGGTGTCGGGTCAAAACCCATTTTGTTGGTGTGACAAAATCAGCCATAAATTTGGAATATTCCTTTTGGTGTAAAATTTGGTATAGAATGGTTGGAAAAAATGATGTAATTTTACATCATTTTGATGTAATTGTGCAAAAAAATGGGGGAACGGTTGAGATGCTCTTAGGCCCATTCATTTGTTTCTTACCACGTACAGCATCTCAATATTACAAAAACGATTGGTTTTATACCCTTATAGTTGGAGGCTTGTTAATTATTTTTTTCCTTTCATATATATATTTTTGTACATTTAATTTTGTACATATAATTATCTGTCAATATATAGAGTAATGGGTCAATTTTTTATTTTTTTCTCACACACTATTTTTACATTAGGTTTATTTTAATTTTAAATGGCCTTATGCGCTCGTAATGGGTCAATTTCTTTCTCTCACACACTATTTTTACATTAGGTTTATTTTAATTTTAAAGGGTCAGCCGCCTCTCCAAAAAGTGGAGTCTGTATAGTATATTGATAGTAAGTGACAAAAGATACCGAGCAGGTTGCATGATTTTAATCAGATCGTGTCGAATTAAGTAGATTTTGCCTATTTGTGACTAGAATTGTACAAATGATAATAATAAAATAATATTGTCTAGATTAAAGTATCCACGCTCAAAGACACAACCTTAATCTAGTGGTTGATATTAGTTTATTTTTCAATTTCTTTGTTCATTATAAACATTCTATTGTTTGGATCATTTATGTGTACATTTTATCTGGTATTTTATCTAATATAAAATACAGTTGAATCGATTAAGTAATTTTATCCTAACACATCCGATCATTCAAATAAAATCCACTAAATCACCCAGCTCCAATTTCTGGTTCTATCATATATTTTTTAAAATTAAATCCCTTCTTGTGTTCGACACCAACTTACCCGAATATTTCGGAGTTTGCTTACATACTCCAACTCTTACTCGAAAAGAACGGTATAACTGAAAGCTTTTTAACATCAAACTCACAACCCCTCTCTCTCTATATATAAATAAACATTAATCTCAATTCTCAAACCAGTAGTTACTTAAGTTAAAATATTCTTTAGTATACAATCATACTAATTTGATAACACTTTTAAATGAGTCAATTTCAGTCTAAATATGTACTAACCCCCACCTCCCCCCCCCCCCCCCCCAAAAAAAAAAAAAAAAAAAAAACACCAGACAAGGTGAAGTTACAAATAATGATCGATGCATGCTTTCGAAAAGCATGTGCAGTTTTTTTTTTTATTTTTAATTTATTGAAAAAGATGGAAACCATAATATATGGATGACCTACCTAATTAAAAAAAACCCAAACTAAGTACGTAGGTAACAATTAAATAATAAAAATTAATAAGCATGAAATAAATACACATGCATGTATGTACGTACCTGAACAGTGAGGAGAGGAATTTCAAGTATGTTTTTAGCCCCATCAACACTGTGGATAAGCTGCTCCAAAGTATATGGATCTGGAATAGTAGTTATATCTCCTAAAATCTCCATTTTAACCTCTGCTTCTGCCTCAACAAATGGCACCCCTTCCATTTCCCCACAATCTACTATCAGTTTACCCTCTGTGCTTATTGTTAACCTCCCTGCAAATGGATAATAATGCTCCAATATTCTCTCCAGCCCTTTTCTTATCACTTCTCCCACATTCTTCTTCTCTTCATTCGGTTCCCCCGTTTTCTCGGGGCCGGCGGTGGCGGCAGCTGGGGGCTTGAAACAGTACAATGTTTTGATAATCACAGCAATATTCTGGTCAAGGTTTGAGAGAAAATAAAGCCCTTTTGGAATTTGATTAGTGGTAATTGTGGTGAGGGGATTAACTAATATGGGGTTTGATTTTTTTATCCCAAGAATCGTTCCACCTTCCATAGTAATAGTCCCCATCTTTTTTCCCTTTAAATTTCTTTGCTGTCAAGAAATTAAAGATTTTGGAGCTGAAGAGAAAATATTCAAATAAAAATATGTATACAAATAATGGGAGGCAAAAGGACGTTTGGTTGTGGCTTGTGGAAATTGATCTCTACCTTTTGTTTGTTTTTTTTTTTTTTTTGAATGTGTTACAAATGTGCTGACTTTACTTACTTATATAGAGAAGAGAAGTAGTGTGCTGTAAATTATTAAATGAATTAGTTTCTTGTTGGGTCAAAGTTATGGTAATACTATTGAAAGTTAAGTTTATACCATTAATGCGTGGGACAAAATAATTCTACTGCATCATTTTCTATTTCAAGATTGATACTTAAAGCCCTTGCCCCAATGTTTTCGAGAAAATACATTTTCAGATCATTTTAATACTCTTTATTTCATGTATGGTCAAGTCAGATCTGATATTTTTTTTTGAAGTCCCGTTGAAAATTCAACGGGCTGGGGGAAAATTCAACATGACGAGGGTGAAATTCAACGGGGTGAAGTTGAATTTTTCAACGGGAAACTTAAAAAAAAATGTCAGATCTGACCCGACCTGAAATTAAATAAGAAGTGTTAAAACGACCTGAAAATGTATTTTCTCAATATTTTCTATTTCGGTTTCTTGCCCCAATATTTTAAAAATTATATTTTAGAAGAGAACATTCCCTTTCTCTAGGGGTGAACATGGTCCGGTTCGGCCGGTTTTTTCCGTATTTTAAAACCAAACCATTTTATACGGTTTTCAATTTTCGAAACCAAACTAGAACGGTTTTCAGACGTAAACCATTTGTTCGGTCCGGTTTGGTTCAGCTTGGTTCCGGTTTTTTACGGTTTTTCTTTAACAATTAAAATTATTGATAGGAAATCACAAATTGCCTCGTAACAACAAATGATAATATATGTAATACATTAGTACTATTATGCTAGTAAATTCAATGAGATGATTTAACAAATGTTTTATATTTAACTAACATCTACCCATGCGAATCTTAAAGATCCAAAAACCAATCATATTTCAACACCATCCAACACAACGAAATCGACTACAATTGAATTCCAAAGTTTGGGACGAACAAGATAATGAAAGAGTCATCCCTTACTCATTTCAATTCATCAATGAATCATCGATTTCAAAAAATACTAATAATGAACTAATCGTTATATTATTGAATATCATTTATAAATCTCAAAATCCATTTGACAAAATAATATTTTGAGTATAGTCAAGGAAGAAAGAGGAATGTGTTTGTTCCATAAGTAAGCGAGATATAAATTAAAGATAAATAACTTTCACACATTTCAAACGAAAAAAAACATGTGATATAGTTTTGACTTTATTTATTTTGTTAGAACATATTCGTCATTTTATTTTCTCCAAAACACCAACTCGTATTTTGATTATCTCAACAATGTTATTGTCCAACATAATCTAATTATAAGCAAATAAAAGACAAACTTATATAAAACTAATGTATATAAATGCATTTATTTATTTAAGATGTCAAACTAACAAATCGGAAAATGTCCATGATTAAGTTCATCAACATCATTAGAAGAAGTAAGTCATACAAATAAGCATTCACATAATTCAAATATTGGTCTTTGAGGAAGTAGAAAGAGAAGAAAGAGTTAGCGGTGGTGAGTTGTAAGCGAGAACGTATACTACGAGAATCTCTTAAATGATTGGAAATTAAAGACAAGTCTGTGAAATGATCAACAAAATATGAATCTTTAGGATATGAGATTAGTAATTGATCATTAATGCATTACATTAATCACAAAGTTTAAACAAGTTGAGTTGGACCGAAAAAAGGACATTGATGTTTTAAAGTATTAATAGATGTATGTATGTATGTATACATATAAAATCCGGTTTGGTCCGGTTTTAAACGGTTTTCATTTTTTTAAATTGGAACCAAATTGTTTTTTACGGTTTGGTTTTTTACAATACAAAAACCGACCAAAAAACCACGGTTTATATCTTTCTGGTTTGGTTCGATTTGGTTCGGCCGGTTGGTTTGGTTTCTGGTTTTTTTGTTCACGAAAGGCTTTCTCTACTACCTACTACACTCATTTTTGTGGTTTCTAACATCTTTTATTTTGTTTCTTATTAACTGACGGAGTTGTCATTTTCTTATTATATGTTGTTTCATTTTCAAAATAGCATCGATCTATTATCATCTTCCACTTTAACTTTTGAAGTTGCAAGGAAAAAAAAAAAATTAAAAAATGTAAGAAGGTGATTTAATGCATCAACTTTAATATCAAAATGACTAAAAACCTTCTTGAATAATTAACACGGGAAAAATAAGATAAATACGCTATATATATACTTCATCCGTTCTTATTTAACTGTTGCAGTTGCCAAAACTAAAAATTTATTTTTATCTGCCGTAGTTCATTTCCAAAGCATTATTTAATATATCTTTCTACA
The DNA here is from genome assembly GCA_036785695.1 of Gentiana straminea. Lineage (NCBI taxonomy): Eukaryota > Viridiplantae > Streptophyta > Magnoliopsida > Gentianales > Gentianaceae > Gentiana > Gentiana straminea. The sequence continues at coordinate 9,808,019 of JAVUPR010000266.1, read as the reverse complement.
TTTACCCTTATTTATTATAGGTGGGAGATTGAAAATGTAACGCCCCTTTCCCGGACACCGAGTCCTTATCCGGAAAGAGCGCTCGGCACAAATATTATCAAATAAATTCAATAATATATGTAAGCCTTACGTCATACATCAGAACTAAAACGACGCGGAAGATAAAACGACTCGGGACAACAAAAGACAAAAGATCGAACACACGGTAATCAATGCTGTGAAAAACTAAATCCAATAAAGAGAACTAATCATCCAGCATCCAAATCCCAAAAGATCTCAAAAGAAGCTAAGCCAAAAAGAAGGACAACATTGTTCAAACGTGAAACAACTGTTTTAAGAAAGAAACTACTAAAAGAACTAAGTCTTCAAAAGCTTCATCTCAAACTTCATCATCAAAGAACTCATCAACCGTAGCAACCTGTTCATCTTCTTTGGGGCAAGGGAAGACAAACACAACGTAACGGGGTAAGTACAAAAGTACTCAGTAACGCGTAGAAGATCGTATAACTATGATCTCATAAGAAATAAAAGCAACGCCGTCTTTTATTAATTCATTCCGTTATTAACCCTAGCTAACTATCATCTTATGTTCATAGCATAACATGAGGTTCCAAAAGTATCTAGCTTAGCTCAAGTTTGTTACATCATGAATAACAAGGGCACTACGCCTAGTAATAGGATGTACTAGGACAACTGGGTGCAACCTACTTAGAGACTCGCTCTAGTAGCCCCGGGAATATCTGAGTCCCGATAGTGTGATAACCGGCAGAATGTACAAGACGCTTTATCTAGCCAATCGATTGACCGGCGTGGGTACAGTCTACTTTGTCTGGTCAGAGAACACATCGTGATATTGTACTATGCCTTACCAAGCATTGCATGATGTTTAAGATTATTAATCTAGCACATATATTTGATTAGATGTTTAACTAGCCACCTAAGTGTTTTCAAGTAAGCTCCCTCACATCTCCTACTCTCTTACTTAGACCACTAGACACGGACGAGGCCTAGCAATTACACAGACATCGATAAACTCTAGCTTATCGAAGCACAAGGCAAATCCAAAGCTTTCGACGGTCCCACACTTCATCTTTTTAGGGAATCCATATGGTGCCGAAACTAAACGCATCAAAAGCTAATTCAGGGCTTTGTCACATAAGGTTAAGCAGTAAATATGCTATTATAAAGCTTGAAACACATGAAAAGAAAAACAGCACTGGAACAGTCCCTGTCCGGACGGATAAACTTGCTGTCCGATAATAGCTGTACGGATACACAACTCATCCGTACGGATGAACCAACACTCGGTCGACCGAATGATAGGCTCGGTCGACCGAGCCTCTCTCTTGCACCACAGAGGGCAGTTTTCTGCACTCTGCGTTTTCTACTCAAATTCAACCCAAACTCGACTTAAACAAATTAAAACCATGAAAAACGATCATACAAATTGCTCTACCACTTTACGAAACCTTAATCATACGATAAGAAAACCACGTTACCTTAATTGCGTGGTACAACGATCCAAAGCTTCAACCCGTCAAAAGTTTAACCTTTAAATCCAAACGTTAATGGATTTAAGGATTGTTGATATCAAAACAATCCTCGTCTCGCGGTGATCCTTTCTCTCTTGATGAGTCTGATGAAAAGAACAACGGATTAGCCTCGAAAATCGAAAGCTTCTTCTCCCTTTTTTTTTTCAAAGCCTGCGCCCCTTTTTTCCTCTCCTGCGTCCCTCTCTTTTTTTTTTTGTGTCAAAAACAACTAGGTTAAAATTAGGATAAGTTTTTCTTTTATAATCCCAATTACCTAATTATTTAATTATTTTCCTTAAAAAGAAAATCCTTGTTTATCCCTTTTTCTTTTTCTTTTTTTTTTTGAAAATCCTTTAATTAAAAATAACATAATATTCTGATTTTTGCTAAAAGACCGAATTGCCCTTTTTCAAAAATCGGGATATTACATTCCTCCCCCCTTAAGAGGAGTTTCGCCCTCGAAACTAGATCGTACCTGGTAGATGAGGGAACTCTGGGAACTCGTTGAACATGTCCGCTTCCACTTCCCAAGTGGCTTCCGTCGGTGCATGATTGCTCCATTGCACTAATACTAACGGAATCACTCGTCTCTTTATCATCTTCTCTTTCCTATCCAGAATCCTTATCGGCTTCTCCACGTAGGAGAGATTATCTTGCAACACTTCCGGGTCAATCTCAGATTCCACGTCCACTTTAGATAGACACTTCCTAAGCATCGATACATGGAAAACATTGTGGACTCTAGACATCGACTCGGTAACCGAAGTCTATAAGCCAACTTCCCAACTCTTTCGATGACATCAAAAGGTCCTACATACCTTTGACTTAGCTTTCCTTTCTGTCCAAACCTCTTGATACCCTTCATTGGAGACGCTCGAAGGTAAACTCTATCCCCGACCTCAAACTCTGCGGTCTTCTTCTAACATCGGCCCAACTCTTCGACGATCTTGAGCGGCTTTCGATTTTTCCTTATCAACTCGATTTTCTCCTTGGCTTGCTGAACCATCTCCGGCCCCGTGATATGTTTCTCTCCCACTTCATCCCAATAAAGTGGAGTTCTACACTTCCTACCGTACAAGGCCTCAAAAGGTGGCATTCCCAAACTTGCATGGTAACTATTGTTGTAAGCAAACTCAGCCAAATTGAGGTAATCTATCCATGATCCTCCGGCATCCAAAACACAAGCTCTAAGCATGTCCTCGAGAGTCTGAATTGTTCTCTCTGACTGCCCATCCGTCTGCGGATGAAACGCTGTACTTAGATCAGTCTTCGTCCCAAAGGCTTTCTGTAAACCCTTCCAGAAGCGACTGATAAATCTACTATCCCTGTCGGATACAATAGATAAAGGCACACCATGAAGCTTCACTATATTGTCGATATACATAGTAGCGAACTTCTTTATAGGCATGTCCACTTTACACGGCAAGAAATAGGCTGATTTTGTGAGTCTATCCACAATCACCCAAATCATGTCGTGACCGCCCTTAGTCTTAGGCAAACCGGTGATGAAATCCATCGTGATATTCTCCCATTTCCATTCCGGTACCTCCAAAGGTTTCAACAAACCTCCTGGTCTTCTGTGTTCTGCTTTTACCCTCTGGCACGTATCACATCTTGCCACAAACTCTGCGATCCCTAACTTCATACCAGGCCACCAATACCTTTCCTTGAGATCTCTATACATCTTAGTGGCTCCTGGATGTACCGCAAAAGCAATCTTATGAGCTTCATCCATAACCTTCTCCCTTAGGCCATCCACATCGGGCACACACAAACGATCTCCGTACCAAAGATGACCACTCTTGTCCAACTGATAACCCACTGTAGGTTTCTCTCGAGCTACTCGCTTCAAATCAATCAACACCGGGTCTTTGTCTTGCTTAGCCCGAATCTCATCTAGCAAATCTGACCTTGCCATCAATGGCGCCAAAGTCTGAGCTTCACCCTTCCTTTCGATTACCTGAATCTGCATCCTATCCAACTGATCCACAACTTCTTGCAAGGTAGTGATAGCATTAACCGCTCTCCGGCTAAGTGCATCAGCTACAACATTCGCTTTACCCGGGTGGTATTGAATGTCCAGGTCGTAATCTTTCACGAACTCCAACCATATTCTTTGTCTCATGTTCGATTTTCCCCGAGTAAAGAAGAACTTAAGACTCTTATGATCCGTGAAGATCCTTGCCTTGACACCATACAAATAGTGTATCCAAAGCTTCAGAGCAAATACCACTGCTGCCAACTCCAAGTCGTGTGTAGGGTAATTCTTCTCATGCGCCTTTAATTGCCTAGATGCATAAGCAATTACCTTTCCTGATTGCATCAAAACACAACCCAAACCTTGACCCGATGCATCTGTATACACATCATAGTTATCAAAAACTTCCGGTAATGCTAACACAGGTGCTGTGGTCAACTTTTCCTTCAAAGTCTGAAAAGCTTCCTCACATTCATTGGTCCACTCATACTTAACGTTCTTTTGAGTAAGCCTCGTGAGAGGTGTAGCTATCTTCGAGAAATCCTTTACAAACTTCTGGTAGTACCCAGCTAAACCCAAGAAACTCCTTATCTCCGTTACCGATGTCGGTTTAGGCCACTTAGAAACGGCTTCTATCTTTGCTGGATCCACCTTAATACCTTCTCCAGAAATTATATGCCAAGAAAATTAACCTGGTCCAACCAAAACTCACACTTAGAAAACTTGGCATACAGTTTGTTCTCCTTTAAGGTCTGCAGAACTATCCTCAGGTGTTCTTCATGCTCTTCCTCATCCTTAGAGTATACCAAGATATCGTCTATGAAAACTATCACAAACTTATCGAGATAAGGCATGAAAACTCTTTGCATCAAGTCCAAGAACTTCGATGGAGCATTAGTGAGTCCAAACGGCATGACCAAAAACTCATAATGTCCATATCTCGTACTGAAGGCTGTCTTAGGTATATCTGACACCTTGATCTTCAACTGATGATAACCGGACCTTAGATCAATCTTAGAGAACACCTTCTTACCTTGCAAATGACTGAACAGATCATCAATCCTTGGTAAAGGATACTTATTCTTGATTGTCAGTTTATTCAACTCTCTATAGTCGATGCACAACCGCATACTCCCATCTTTCTTCTTCACAAACAAGACCGGTGCTCCCCATGGTGATGTACTTGGCGGGATGATGTTTTTCTCTAGCATCTCCTTAAGCCGAGTTTTCAACTCTTTCAACTCCGCTGGTGCCATCCTATAAGGTGCTTTAGCCACTGGTGATGCTCCTGCAATCAATTCGATCTCAAACTCTATGGCCCTATCAGGCATATGCCCTGGCAAATCTTCCGGGAAAACTTTAGGAAAGTCCTTAACTACACGAGTCTCTCCTAACTCGGGCCTATGCTTTTCCTTATCTAATGCATAAACAACGAAACCCTGGCAACTCCTCTTCAAAGCTTTTAAGGCTTTAACTGCTGAGATAATCGGATAACGACCCTTGCTAGGCTTGTATACGTTACCCTGAAACGTCTTAGTGACTTTCCCGGGGGCCTTAAAGATCACCCTCTTACCTCTACAATCCAAGTAGACATAATTCTTGGACAACCGGTCCATACCCGGGATAACATCGAAATTCGAGAAATCCAACACCGTCAAAGCATGCTGGCACTTGTAAGTCCCAACTCTAATATCAACTTGGGGTGTGACTTGAGCACATCTAGTGACTCTGCCCAAGGGTGTGGTTATACTCAAAGGTCTCTCCAATTCCTTAAGAGGGAGGTTCAACTTCTTAGCTATCTTAGAGGAAAGAAAAGTCCCTGAAGCTTCAGTATCAAACAGAGCTGAAACTGCTAGATTATCTATGATTATGGTACCTAACAAATGAATCTATTTAAGTACAAATATGTAATATCATATGTGCGCTATATCATATTAAATATTTATAATAAACACAAACACTGAAAAGTACCTGTCACTACAAGGTCATCTAACTCTTCCGGTTCTGCATCTGCTGCAAAGACACGAACTGGTCTGCTGCCCATGGCACGATTACCCGGCTGGTTACTTCGTCCTCCTGCCTGATTACCCTGAGAGAGCTTCTTAGGACACGCTCTCGAGTAATGTCCCACTTCCCCACAGTGGAAACAACTCACGCTACCTGCCATGCACTCTCATGTGTGTGTCTTGTTACACTTAGCACAAACCGATGGCGTCCCACTTGCTGAACTCTTCGTGGCCGGATTCCCTGTCCTCTTAACATTCTGCTGCGGTGCTCCTCTGTTACTTCCTTGATAATTCGAGAAAGACCTCTTATCTCCAACTACAACAGTCTGTCTCCTGGCAAATCTTTCCGCAATCAAAGCTCTATCCATGACGCTTGCCATGCTGGTAGGTCTATCTCCTAGCATGCCCTTTGCCACCTCGTGTGACAATCCTTCCATGAATTTATCAATCTTTTTCTCTTCACTTTTCATGATCTCGGGGTAGAATCTCGCCCAACTCATGGAATTTCGGGAGTATCGAGTTACTTGTAGTGTATCTTCTTCTTGTTTCAAACTCGAAACTCATTAGCCTTTGCATTCTCGTGCCGTTCTAGGAAAGTATTCTTTGTAGAACGGATCCTTAAACACCGCCCAATCCGTGATCCTCGGATTAACTCGCTCATAAGCTTCCATCCAACTTTCGCATTCCCCGCCAACAAGGATATGGCTAAATGAGCCCACTCGGATCTCGGAGCTTTCACATTTCGCACGTCCTTTCAAACCCACGAATCCATAAATCTGCTGGCTTGGCTCAACATTACCAAATAATTCTGGCACCCTGTGCTTCTTCATCTTATCATACCAATCCACTTGCCTGTCGTAGCCCCCAAACTGATGATGCTGTACCGGCTGCTGAACTGGTGGAACACTCTGATACTGTGGTTGAGGTTGCTGAACTTGCTGTTGGGGGTAAGTCTGTTGCGGATAGGTGTAGCCAGGTGCTACAAACGTATCAGATCTAAGCGGTGGTGGAGGAAGGACTGTTGGCTGAGGTGTAAAACTTAGTGGTGTGGGGGAAAACGCAGATGCCTGAGGACGACTGAAAACCTGACTAGACGGTGGCACAGACGTTTGCTGAGGTTGCACAGAAACGGTTGGGAAAGTACTCACCGGTGGATGAGAAAGTCCTAGTCCTGTCCAGCTTGTGGTCATTGGAGACACATACACTCCTGTTGTCGCTCCTGCTGAAGTAGTGATAACCGGTATACTGGGGTTAAACCTTGAAGGACCCCCTTGTTCCACTCTTCCCCTGACGACAATATCTGGTCCTTGATTCACCCCACGCATGGTGTTGCTCACAAACGGGGTGTTCACTTGAGAAACTGTAGGGCTCTGGGTAGCTAGTCCACTTCTTCTCCTTCTCGGAATCACAACCCCGGTAAATCCTACCTTAGTGCTACCCGTCTGGGTGTTAGCCGCCTCGGTGTTATTCGTATTAGCTCCTCCTCTAGTAAGAACCATTCTGTTACCAAGAAAAGAGAGGGGTTACTAAAGCTCTAAAACTTATCTTAAAGAAGAAATCAAGTCCTACACAGCAAGGAAAACCTGTCTCTCTGATACCAACTGTAACGCCCCTTTCCCGGACACCGAGTCCTTATCCGGAAAGAGCGCTCGGCACAAATATTATCAAATAAATTCAATAATACATGTAAGCCTTACGTCATACATCAGAACTAAAACGACGCGGAAGATAAAACGACTCGGGACAACAAAAGACAAAAGATCGAACACACGGTAATCAATGCTGTGAAAAACTAAATCCAATAAAGAGAACTAATCATCCAACATCCAAATCCCAAAAGATCTCAAAAGAAGCTAAGCCAAAAAGAAGGACAACATTGTTCAAACGTGAAACAACTGTTTTAAGAAAGAAACTACTAAAAGAACTAAGTCTTCAAAAGCTTCATCTCAAACTTCATCATCAAAGAACTCATCAACCGTAGCAACCTGTTCATCTTCTTTGGGGCAAGGGGAAGACAAACACAACGTAACGGGGTAAGTACAAAAGTACTCAGTAACGCGTAGAAGATCGTATAACTATGATCTCATAAAGAAATAAAAGCAACGCCGTCTTTTATTAATTCATTCCGTTATTAACCCTAGCTAACCATCATCTTATGTTCATAGCATAACATGAGGTTCCAAAAGTATCTAGCTTAGCTCAAGTTTGTTACATCATGAATAACAAGGGCACTACGCCTAGTAATAGGATGTACTAGGACAACTGGGTGCAACCTACTTAGAGACTCGCTCTAGTAGCCCCGGGAATATCGAGTCCCGATAGTGTGATAACCGGCGAATGTACCGACGCTTTATCTAGCCAATCGATTGACCGGCGTGGGTACGCCTACTTTGTCCGGGTCGAGAACACATCGCGATAGTGTACTATGCCTTACCATGCATTGCATGATGTTTAAGATTATTAATCTAGCACATATGTTTGATTAGATGTTTAACTAGCCACCTAAGTGTTTTCAAGTAAGCTCCCTCACATCTCCTACTCTCTTACTTAGACCACTGTAGACACGGACGAGGCCTAGCAATTACACGTACATCGATAAACTCTAGCTTATCGAAGCACAAGGCAAATCCAAAGCTTTCGACGGTCCCACACTTCATCTTTTTAGGGAATCCATATGGTGCCGAAACTAAACGCATCAAAAGCTAATTCAGGGCTTTGTCACATAAGGTTAAGCAGTAAATATGCTATTATAAAGCTTGAAACACATGAAAAGAAAAACAGCACTGGAACAGTCCCTGTCCGGACGGATAAACTTGCTGTCCGATAATGAGAAATAGTTGTACGGATACACAACTCATCCGTACGGATGAACCAACACTCGGTCGACCGAATGATAGGCTCGGTCGACCGAGCCTCTCTCTTGCACCACAGAGGGCAGTTTTCTGCACTCTGCGTTTTCTACTCAAATTCAACCCAAACTCGACTTAAACAAATTAAAACCATGAAAAACGATCATACAAATTGCTCTACCACTTTACGAAACCTTAATCATACGATAAGAAAACCACGTTACCTTAATTGCGTGGTACAACGATCCAAAGCTTCAACCCGTCAAAAGTTTAACCTTTAAATCCAAACGTTAATGGATTTAAGGATTGTTGATATCAAAACAATCCTCGTCTCGCGGTGATCCTTTCTCTCTTGATGAGTCTGATGAAAAGAACAACGGATTAGCCTCGAAAATCGAAAGCTTCTTCTCCCTTTTTTTTTTTCAAAGCCTGCGCCCCTTTTTTCCTCTCCTGCGTCCCTCTCTCTTTTTTTTTTGTGTCAAAAACAACTAGGTTAAAATTAGGATAAGTTTTCCTTTTATAATCCCAATTACCTAATTATTTAATTATTTTCCTTAAAAAGAAAATCCTTGTTTATCCCTTTTTCTTTTTTTTTTTTTTGAAAATCCTTTAATTAAAAATAACATAATATTCTGATTTTTGCTAAAAGACCGAATTGCCCTTTTTCAAAAATCGGGATATTACAGAAAACAACATTATTTAATTATATTCAATGGGTGTTATTAATGTCAATTTGATGTTAGTCAAAGTATTAACTACTCTCCTTAAAACGTGTGTTTGTCGCAAATGCGACAGTTAAATAGGAAACGGAAGGAGGAGTATTATATTCCCTCCGTTTCGAAATAATTGAGGCAGTTGTCAAAAACACGTATATTAAGAGTGAGTTAATGCTTTGATTTGAATATCAAAATGAGTAAAAAACTCTTAGTCTATAATTAATGCAATATTGCATTTATTCTTTCACTCTATAATAAATAATGGTAGATATAGAAAAAAAACACAATAAATACTGTATTAAAAATGTAATTGGCTCAATTATTTTAAAACAAATCTTTTTGACAACCATCAAAAATACGTTTGTTGTGGCTTTTGGGAATTCTCTGCCTTCTTTTCTTTTTTCCCTTTTTTTGTCTTAGAGAAGATAAAATTTTCAACTACCTTTTTTGAATGTCACAAACGTGCTAGCCTTTTCTTACCCTTGTTTTTTAACTGCAGCATAGACTTTTCTTACTTAGGAATGGTATGTTGTGTCCCCAAGACACGGCCTTAGGGTATTAGCATCAGAGTCTTTATCTCCACCTTTATCTCTACATGTAGGGAAAAAAATAGGGAAGAAGCAAAAACTCTCCTGCATCAGATACTTTATCCCCACCCTACATTGGGGTGGATGAACAGTGTCACCCCAAATCTGGGGTGACACTGTAGCTATCCTTACATTTTTTTTATTTTTTTTATTTTTTATGAAACGATTTTATTTTTATTTTCTTTCCTCTGTTGAAATATAGCCGTTGAAATATAGCCATTAGAGTAAAATTTGAATTTAAAAAGTAAGTTTTGAAAAATGTGTGTGTTCAAATATAGCCGTTGGAGTAAAATTTTGAATTTTAAAAATAATTTTGGAAAAATGTGTGTGTTCGAATATAGCCGTTGAAATATAGCCGTTGGAGTAAAATTTGAATTTGAAAAGTTACCTTTGACAAAATTATTTATAGTTAAAAAATGAATATTTTAATGTTGTAAGGATAGAGATAGGGATGCTGATGTAGAGTATTGTGAATTTAGTTGCTGTAAAGTAGGGATATGTATTTTTTAATAGTATATGTGAGGATAGGGATAGGGATTCTCATGGGAATACCCTTACTTATGAATGGCATGATGTCTCCATTATATGACATGATGGTAAAGAGAATGAGTGCTTTAAAATGACAGCTGGAGTGTGGAGGTTCGTATTTGTAAAAAGGACTTCTTCTTCAGCTCTTTGGTATAATAACAAACTTATGACTTTGAGTCACTAAATTACCTGATTAACATCTGGATCATCTTGTGGGACAAGAAGAGTGAGAAAGTTAGGGTTTAACCAATTTTTTTTTTAATGGTATGCTGTAAATTAAATGCATAGCCTGTTGGTGGGTAGGTTGGGTAATTCTTCCCTAGTCACTCCATTTACACCGTAGATACACGTAGATGATTCTGGACCATACAGTTTAAATTTGATTTGAAACTGTGTGGTCCAGAATCATCCACGTGTATTACTCCTTAAATATCTTAACCATAGAAGAATTTTCTCTGTTGGTGGGTCAAAGTTATGGCCATATTGAGAGTTAGGTTCAAGGGTAGTACATCGTTTTCTTTTTCAGATTTATTGAAAACATTTCTTTTTTCAGAATTGATAGTGAAGTTATAGAGAACATATAACATGGGAGGTTTTTATGTAAGGGAAGTGGTTTAAAAAGAAAAAAAGAGGGGTAAAATATGAATCAGGACAGTGGAAGTATAAATTGGGTGATAAATAAAGGGGACGAAAAAAGGAAAAATGTGATGGAAAAATTACCATTTTTGACAATTAGATCAAAAGATATATTCATTTTTGTAGTTGAATACAAAAGAATTTAAATCACAGTGGAATAATGACATGTTTTTTTTACCCAAATAAATATTTCATTGTCTTCTTTGCATATTTTTATCTTCAAATTGTCCTTTTTAACAATACACCCTTTATGTAATGCCCTTATATCATTTAATATTTACTTATATTTCGACCATTTATTCATATACTCCCTCCGTTTTTATATATATGTCGCAGAGAGAAGAATCACACAAATTAAGAGAATAATTAATATGTGTATTGGAAATGTATTTTTTTATTGGAGATGTAAATGTTTTGTTGGTAAAGGAGTTTTTTGTATTGGAATTGTGGTTTTTTTATTGGAGATGTAAATATTTTATTGGTAAAGAAGGAAAAAATAATAAATGCTGCATTGGAAATGTAAAATGACAGATAAATAAAAAAATGACAAAAACTGAAATGTGACAGATAAAAAAAAACGGAGGGAGTATAATATATTATAACATGGGGATTATGTAATGCACTTAAATCATTTTGCTTAAAGCCCGCAGTATCTTGTACTAGAAAGTAAAGTTATAGAGTTCGAAGGGATAAAAGATGCCGAAAGACAGGACCTAAAAGCCGTGGACGTCAAAAAGCCGTATCATCTTCTTTGTGGACGGCAAACGTTGTTTCGAACCCCGACAACGTTTGAGGAAGAGTAATAGAAGATAAAGTCATAGTGTTCAAAAAGATAAATGATGTTGTTTGAAAAATATAGAGTTGTTATATTTTAGATCATATAGGAGTTGTTTAAAATAAATGATCGAAGTTGCTTTTAAATTTATACTAGGATAGAGTTTATTTTAAATAAAAGTGTATCATTTATCACCTATATAAGGAGATAAATGCCAAGCATTGTAGTCATTCATCAATCCAATAAAACAACAAGTTGGAATCTTTCTTTGTGTTGTGATTTTTTTTATTCGGGAACAACTGACCCGACTAATTATGAGTTCGGTCCGAATCATGCGCCTTAGATAATTTAATATAACATAATATATTTTACCATAAAATGTGATGTCACACAGCGGTGTCATTGATAGAATAGAAGAGGAAGTGAGATACCACATATCCATTCTTTTGGACCACCCAAAGCTTTTTAGAGAGTGCGACTATATATGTTACCTTGATTCACCCAAATTTACCCCTCTGTGTGTATTTCTTAGTTTGGGTTGTTATATGTAGAGATATATTAAGTTTATTTGAAACCGAATGAGCCCGATCGAACCGATACAAATCGAATCGTTTAGATGATTTTTATAATTATGAAAATCGAACCAATAAAAAACCGAACGAACCGATATGAATTTATTTGATATTGGTTTTATAAGATAAGATTGAAAAATTAAACTGAACTGATAACTAATATAATTTACATATATATATTAAGATGTGCATTTATACATCTACTATGAGCGTAGTATATTAAAATTCGTTAGTGTTGATACTTTTCTTATGATTATATTTATTTACCGCTGGTTTGGTGGTTATTGTTTGCTTTGAAACCAATTTTGGAAAGTTTTGTCAATCTCAGTTGTATATTTTTTAAGGGGTTTTTTCCTTTCCTTACTAATGCATTTTAACATATGTTGATGTTTTCTAAAAAAAAATGTAATGACATAATGAGCCATATGATTAAATAGGCATAAATTTGATGTTTCCTAAAAAAAAATATAATGACATAATGAGTCATATGACTAAATAGACATAAATTTGTCTATCATGGACAATCGTGTATTATTCGATCAAGTTTTGCAGTAGTTTTTGTAGTGTAAACCGAATAAAACTAAGCATATGAAAGAATGAATCGAACAAATAAAATTTTCATATTTTTTCAACCGAAATTTTTGGTTTGATTTATAAAATTCTGAAAATTGAACGGTAGATCCCTAGTTATATGGATGTGCACTTTGTGGTTGTATAAGATGTTTGAAAAAATCTTAGCCAAAATTTTTTATATGAGAAATTTTATTTATTCTTGTATAAACTATTGACTTATCGTCTCTTAAAAGTTAAGTTTTTCTCAACGAAAAAAAAAAAAAAAAGGTTTTAAGTAGTTGAGAATTGAATAATGTATACATTTAAGCACAACTCATTTTACCTCGTCCTCTCAAATATGAGTCATAATAATATGCCAAATATATTAAGGCAAAAGCCCACCAATTCAATATGAATGGGGTAAAATCAACCCACTCTTAATCTGACCTACAATACTGACCTGTCTTGAATTAAATTAATAATAATTTCAAAAAAAAAAAAATTTAATTTTATAAATGTGTCATTATAATTACACGATTTATATCTTATTCTTTTTCAATTCCAAAACTTCAACAACAATCTTTTCCATATATGCAATATTATATTCTCAATTTTGGATTAGTTTTTTATTTTATGATTTCTCAACTTTTGTGTCAAGTAGCAATAATGATGAGTTTATTGTAAAACTACGAATTATAAAATGTAATGAATGAAACAAAAGAGAAAAGGCAAAAAACGGAGATCGAAAGAGAAGTGATGCTCTGTATTTCATTATTTAAAAGTGATGGGTGTGTTGATATTACAATTTGCGGTGTGAAAATATAAGATTGTAACCATAGTATACAAAAATCAATCGATATCAATAGATATCCATCATTTTGTCATTTATATACAACACTCTCCATTCTATTGAACAAATACAAATTATATTATGTGTCGCATTAAAACCTTGTTAATAAAAAAAACATTATGGGAAAAAAATCTTAGTTACATGAAAAATATTACAGTACATATTTATATGTTTATGATTTACTCCACCTAATTCATACTTCTTTTGAATCAGTGATCACTGATCTTATTATCAAAATCTTATAATAGACAACGTTTCTTCGAATAAATTAGTTGAACTAATTGCTCGATTTAAGTTGCGTAATATATTGGTCATGTTCAAAAGCATTGATGGAAAATTTCACTGTCAAAAAACTCATACGTACAATGGAAAAATGTAACGGCATACATAAATTTTATATGTTGCACTGACTGACTTATTAAAAAGCATTAGCTATAAAAACTTTATGGAAAAACGTATTAAAATGAAAAAATTACAGTTATTGGTCTTCAAACCATAAACATTTTTATATATTTTTTGTGTGTATATAATGATTTTTTACGGGACAAGTCAAATACTTGTACTACTAATTATTATTTTTATATCAAAATAACGAGTCTTTAGACGGATTAACAAAAAAAAAATTTGAGTAAATTTTTTTTATTAATCAAGATCCGCCAAACAAGCGTTCAAAACGTCACCCGGGGGCAAGGAGCCCCAAGATGTACGAGTAGATACAAATAAGCCATGTCTAGCTAAAAAATACGCAGGGCATTTCCAATACGTCGAATAAACAAAATTTAAATTTGGGGTCTATATACGTAAATAAATGTCATACAAACCAAATAGAAGACACAAATTATGCTTAAGTTCTAAGGAGAACTCATATACAATGAAATATCATAACAAATGACATAATAAACATAGTAATCCGTATCATAGTATCGCAGAGTATAATAAATAGCTAAAGATAGCAAACTACAGCGAAAAAAACGAGGCATAACAAATCACAACAATACATCGCAACCGTCTTCGCTACGTCTTTGACTGATTTATTACATTCATCGTGTAATTTTGTTGTGCCGGTAACATTTTATTATTAAGGGTAACTTACAAAAATGTTTACAAAATAGCCACCAAAAAAATTATACAATACATGTTTAAATCATTGATCATGATGATTCAAACATTAACTAAGATGATTAACACTATAATCAATTATTTAAACATATTTTATGACTATTTTGTTGTTTCTGACTATTTTGTTATTGACATAACAATATTACACTTTAAAAACAAACACCTTTTTATTTTATTTTAAAAACAAAAATCCCACACATAATGCCTTGTAGCATTGATTATGATAAAATAGACTATGTTGAATGTTTTCCCTTTTTTCTTCCCTTTCTCCACTGTACAGTCTGTACCTCAATTTTCACTGCTCACAGTGACAAAAGTATCCTTATCTTTCCGAAAAGGATTGTTGACTTTTAGTTGACACAATTTTTGTGGTGTAATTTCTTAAGGAAAAAAGAATTTTCGTTTTCCAAATCCTTCTAAGAAAAAGATCGAATAAATCGTTTTCCTTATCGTATGATTTGGTGAAACAATAAATGCGTGAATTAATTTTGTTGGAAAAAAAATGCGTCAATTAATTTCGAATGGAAATGCGTCAATCGGTATTCAAGAAAAAAAAAAACTAGCATAGCAAATAGCTTGACTCAAGTGCTAAGTTGATTTGAGAATATCTAGGGAGGTCACCAATTCGATTCTCCTCTGAGATGCCGTGTTGAAAGAGCTATTGGCCAGACCTTACCCCTGAATAAGAATCATACTCTGCATGCACGACACGACCGAATTAGTCGAGCCGGCGTGTCTGGGATACTGCAGAACTTTAAGAAAAAAGGAAAAAAAAACATTTGTACCCTAGAATTTTACAGTACATAAATGGGTTAAATGTTTTAAAATGTTTATCATAAAATCTAAAATATTTGTATTCAAAAAAGAATCTACAATATTTTTTTTTTAAAGCAGAATCTACAATATTTATTGATTAACATAAATGATAAGTTGTATTAAATGACATACGTATATTAGAATTATTTATTTTTACTCATTTTCACATTAAAAACACGTTTCAAAGAGGTGAGAAATTGAAGGTTGTAAAGTAAATCACCAAGACTCGTTTTGAAAAGCCTTGAATCCATTAGCAAAAGCCTCTAATATTATCTCACGTAACTGGAAATTGAATAAATTTGACATCAGCAATGCCTTGTTGAATGGTCGTCCTAGCTCGATATGTAGCAAAAGATGTAAAATTAATCACAGGGCACTCAAATTTTCGTGCGAAGCTATTAAAATACGCCTCTAATAATATTTGACATCGTGTATGTATATCATTTTCGCACACAATTTTAATATAATTCTTTTTATTTACCTTACCTCGGTTAGCGTTTCTGCTATACGTCCCGAGATCGCACGGTTCAAAACCCGTTAGTTGCGATTTTTAAACATTTTTGTTTTAATATGGCCTCACTGAAAAAAAATTCTGGATCCGTCACTGACTCGATATGTAGCAAAAAAGATGACAAGTTATATACTAGAGTAGAGTAGAGTGTTCCGGCATTAATAAGTTTGGTGATCGAGTGCGCCGGGCCTTTAACCCTGTGGGATGGGATGGGTACATATACTGCTGATCGATATACAATTATACAGGCCAATTGCAAACCCAACTGTGAAGACGTTGACTTGTATTAAATTAGATGTTGAAAATTAGTTTCTTTTATCTCTCACTAATATTATTATGTTTGATATATATGCCGATTGAACACGTAATTCATCTCCTCTCCATTCCCCATTTGATGAGCAGCATTATTACGTAGGTATATTAAACCAATGATATCAACGTACGTTGTAAACAATTATTAATACGAAAATGAAATTTTGTTTTTATATTTATTTTTTTATTCTTTATGTAAACATTAAAATACGAAAAAGAATATGTGTAATACCATGGGACATGCAAGTAGCGACCTCTCCCTAAACAAAACTGTTCGGTTATTTAATATTGCTTTCTTTCAGGGTAGACATGCCCCACTAGCTAGACCTGGCCGGTTCCGACCGGTGGGCCGGTTCTAAACGAAACGGGTTTCGCGGGTTGCTTGGTTTTAAGGCAAGCGGTTCTACGGTTCCCGGTTTATGTTTCCACCGGACTCGGATTCGGACCGGCGGTTATAGGAACCGGCAGTCTAACCGGCCGGAAAACCCAAACCGGCGGTTTTTTCTTTTCTTTTTCTCCAACCCTTTCCAACGCCTATTTTTTCAATTTTTTTGAATATATATATTTTTAATTTTAAAATATCACACACTCATCACACTATAAATACACATCTATTTCATCACTTTTTACCCACAATTCTATTCTAACTCTCCTATTATCATAATATTATCTACCATTATAATATATTTCGGATAGTGACTTATGTTGTTCTGAATAAATTCGTTTACTTTATCACATTCGAAATATATTATTATGCAATGTCTATCAAAGTGTCAGCTTTTCGATTTTTTTTTTCGTGTAGAAAATGTTACTGATGTAACTACCGGGGAAGTGAATCCTTCAAAATTTAAGGTTGTTTGTAACGTTTGCGAGAAAGCGTATCATTATGAGCGTGGAATCGGTTTTGGTTGTTATGTACAACATTTACGAACAAGGCATTCCGAGAAATATGAAAATTATATGCAGGATGCGCGGAGACGTCGAGACGGGTAGCCGGGTAGTATGTGACATGTAACAACGTCTACATGCACATTATGAAAAATCGATGTAATATCAATGTTGAATGTTGTTTGTTGTAGTGTTTTGTTGTGTTAATTTAGTTTCATCAATATATCCGTTACGTAGAATAATCGGTATCCATCATTTATTATATTGTATTGTATTGTAATAAATTAATGTAATCGAAAACGGTCGTTATAATCAATGTTAAAAGTTAATCCATGTTCTTTTTCTTTATTTTCTTAGCAATTCTTTTATTTAGGAAATTGTGTTGTTAATTAATGTATAAAATATACCATAAAATGTGGTTTTTTATCTTTTCAAAAAAATATATTGTTTTATTATTATCAAATTACATAGTAATAAGAACATGTATATCGTACCATGTCTCATGATCTATGTTATAATAGTATAGTTTAAAAATGTAAATGTGATTATAAAATAAATTATTTTTAGATTTATGAAATTATAAAATAAATTATATAAAACACATAAAACTTGAATTACAATTTTTTTTGAATATAATTTCCAAGCCGTGTTTTTTTTAAATATAGTTATGAAATAAAATATTATATATAGTTTAATAACCAATTATAATTTATTATTAATTTTAACGTACCTTATACAAATTTTCTAAAAAAAATATTGATTTTTTTGGAACCGTGATCTGAACCGTAATCGGAACCATGATCTGAACCGTCTGGACCCGGAAACCGCCGAGACCCGAAACCGGCCCGGAGAACCGCCAAACCTGTCGGTTCTCGAGACCCGGCAGAACCGGCTAAAGATTGAAACCGGCGGTTCCGGTTCCATTTTGGATACGGAACCGGAGGGTCATGTCAGAGGCACGGAACCGGCCACGTCTATGCCCCACACACCCACAGTTTTTTTTATTTGGTATATCCGCGTGATAGGAATATGCTTATTTCAACCGTAAAATGTCTGTTTGCATGTTTTTTCGATCTAAATGATAAATATGATAAAACATTCAAAGAGACTTAAATAGAATATATAAAAAAAAATTCTTCATACAAAGATCCCATTGGCCTATTAAATATTTTTTTAATAAATGAAAGCTATTAGTATATTGCATATAGGATATAGCAGAATATTCAAATTACAAAATGGCAAGAGGCCTCACAAAATCAATTAGGGAGAAATAAATCCAACACAGAGAAAATAAACTCCAATAAAACCTAAAAATTTCAACAAAATGAGAAGACTTTTCTTAAGTAACAGATCAAAATGGGTTTGAGTCGCAAATTTTCTTCAAGCATTCCATTTGCTATCGCATTAATTTGCAAGGATCCACCATGTTACTTATAACCCACGTAACCTGTCCCACGATTTATATATATATATAAAAATAGATTGAGAATCCCCTTAAAAAAATCACTCTAAAAAAACCATGAAAGCGCGAAAGATTAACGCATTGTATATCGCAAGAGCTTCACCAACAAACACATTATAGCATCCTTCAAGCTTTTTAGAGGAACTACAAATAATTATCCCACGGCTGTTACGTCAAATTACGGACATATCCTCACCAAAAGCTTTTATTTCCATGGCATGTCCAGGAATATTAGTAACTTGTTTCGAAATTGCACGGAGATGCGAATCTGCTTCCGCATTAGAATGAGATAAAATTGAACTCACGTGCTCATCTTGTCTTTCAAAAACATATCCATTCCTAGTTTTTCAAATATTCCACATGAGAGGAAACACACGAGCAATCTCCTCAGTGTCCTCCAACTGCATTATTTCATCAAACACGTCTACTATTGTAACGCCCCCAGACCCGGGCCTGGTAGCGCTAAATGAGTCATAAATGGTCTGGATGGTGACCACTCGATCAAACCCTAATCTGGATGGATCTGGCAGTTCTCAAGAACTTCAGAGGTCGAGAGGAATCAGTTCTGGGCAGAATTTACAGAGTCAGGGGGAACAACACGGTCCAGTGGGAGTAGGAGTTCAGGCTACGCTTGCAGCGGGGACTTTTCAGACGACTCAACCGATAGTGTCAGTTACCCTTCTAGCTACAGGTGGCTTTTCTGTGGTATCTGAGCTTTCCAGTTCATTAGTCAGTCAGCCACCAATCTCTCAGGTTCAGATGTCATTGCCTCAATCCTCAGGAACCCTATCACCACCACCCCCCTTTGTGCCTTCACCACATGCTTCTGGCTATCCACCTCAACAGCTTGCTTACCCCCACCATGGTCTGCTTACCAAGCACCACCGATTTCTATGCATCCAATCTACTCTCCTCAGCAGCCCTTGTATCCACCTCATACTCTTTATGAGGCAGCACCTGAGCAGTATCCTGTGTACCAGTTACTCAACCACAGTGAGACCAAACCCGCCTTACTACGGTTATCAGCCATTCCAACATGCTCCTGTTGATCAGTTCCTTCGAGCACCCGCAGGCTACCCCCAAGTTACAGCAGCCTACCCACCGGCATACCCTCCAGCATACCCTCCAGCTTACCAAGCCCCACCTAATGTAGGTTACCGTCAGGCTTTACCGACATATGTGCCACAGGGTGAAGAAGTCATGGATGATGCAAGACTTTTTAATGAGGTTCGAAAGAACAAGGAAGTTCTTTTCTATGGCAATAAGAGCCCAGTTGAATCAGAAAGATGGTTGCGCGATGCAGAAGCACTGTTCAAAGGAATGAGGATACCAGGAGCTAAGTGGGCTAACTTGGGTAAAGCTCTTTTGATGGGAGCTGCTAGAGACTGGGTCAATACGATTGAGAGATCTCTTGGTGAGATACACCATTGGCAGCAGTTCCAGGAGGAATTTTTACAAGAGTACTTCCCTATAGCGAGTCAGTCGGAGAAGATGGACCAATTCTTGGACTTGAAGCAACTTGAGATGAGTGTAATGCAATATCAACAAAAGTTCTATGAGCTTGGAAAGTATGTACCGGAAGTCATGAACAGTGAGAAGCTGAAGGTGTCAAGGTTTATTAATGGGTTGAAACGGGAGCTACGGATTGGTTTGGGAGGTTACAAGCCAGACACTATGAGAGAGTTGTTGAATAGAGTTTGAAAGGGTCTTGGCTCAAAATTCTGTGAGATCATTGGAGAGGAGCTTTTGAGGGCGTGTCCAAATCATGAATATACTTTGGAAATGCAAGTACAATTATTTTGTAGAGGCTTGCATAAATTGTCAAGGAAAAAAATTGATTCGGCATGCCATGGATCACTTATGATGAGCACGGCTCAAGATGTTTATAAGGCTATTGAAAGATTGACAAGAAATGAGAAATTGTGGGATCCCGGCCCAAGTGAAATGGAAGTTGCCATTGGGAATGAGAAGATTTCGAATGAGGAATAAATTTTGAGAGAAATGACGGTGATAAATAAGAAGATGGATGAATTACAAGCGGGAAAGAGAGAGTTGAAGTGTAGAAAATGTGATGATGTGACAGTTGGTGTTTTTCATATCGAAGAATTATCAAACTCCGATGTATCTACACAAGAAGAAATGAGTTTATTGAGACAACATCGGATTTGAACAACACTCACACCAATGTTTTTGAACCACAACCTTTTTACCAACAAGTTCCTACTCAACAAGCCCATGTTCAACAAAGTTCTCAATCAACGGAGGATGTCTCTCATTTGAAAATTTTGATGGAAAACTTGATCGGTGTTGTGTCTACTCAAGCCGCCATTATGCAAACAATGATGACTTCTATTGGTATGATGTCTCAAGAGGTTGGTACTTTGAAAACATCTATGAGTGGGCACGAAATGAGAATGAGAACGATGGAGGCATCAATAAGAGTTATTGAAGACCTATTAACTAGGGAAGGCGAGAGACATAGTAGTAGACCACCGGGAGGATTACCAAGCAACACCGAGAGAAACCCGAGAAAGTCATATGGGCATAATGGAGGAAGCAATGAGGTTGAAGAAGATTTGAATGATGAGAAAGAAAAAGAATTAAGTGAAGAAGAGGAAGAGATCGTTGATTGTTTCTTGAAAAATAATGGCTATGTTGAAGTAGAGAAAGAAGAAGAATGCGTGAAAGTCCCGAGAATATTGAAAAATCCAAGATTGAGTGATTTGAGGACTTTATTCAATGAACATGTTGGAGAAGAAACTGTTGATGACAGCCCGGCACACGCCGGAAGTGTTAAAAGAAATTCTAGGCGTCTGTCAAGGAAAGAAAAGCAAAATGACATCAATTGGCGACCATCCAATGAACAAACATTCAAGGAAGCTTCTCCATCTCAACCAAGCGACAAGGGTAAGGGAGGTATACATTCTAACCCCACTTTAATTGATCTTGAATCACTTCCCTATCCCCCTCGAGAGGAAAATAAAAAAATGAAGTTGGATAAAAAGTATGCACATTCTCTTGACATTTTTCGGCACTAACCATTAATATCCCTTTCATTGAAGCACTCACGAATATGCACGTTCTCTTGACACTCTTCCACCCCTACCTCTTCCAGAATTGTTGTACTAAGGTTTCACTTCTGAATTGAAGTTTGCACCTCTAGGAGTTAACTGAGTGAGATTAGCAGCAGAGTGAGGAGAATCCAGACTAGTGCATGGATTGAATCTAGCCAAGAGCCTTTCATGAGTCAATAATTGGGACTACACTTCCTGCCAATTCATAGTCCTAACCCTAGCGGTAAGACTGACTATGGCCGCTTCATATTCCTTGTCTAGACCACCTAAGACAGCCAAAATCAGTTATGTTTTGGACACATGGTGACCTGCAACAGCTAGTTTATCTGAGTAGGACTTCATTAATGCAAGATATCAGCCATGGATCTGGTCCCCTTTTCAGTCTTGGTTAAAGCATTTTTATACTCAAGCATCCTAGCCTCAGATTGACTGTTAAACGGTGTTTCTAAAGTAGTCCAACCCTCAAATGAAGTAGAGCAGCCCATTACCTTCAATAATGCATGTTCAGTCATTGAACTTAGTAACCAACCTATAAGTAATGAATCTGTAGATGTCCACTGATCAACTGCTATGATGTTGTGCCTAGCAACACCTCCTTCAAACACAATCTCATGAGGCTTCGGTTTGGTGTCCAATAAGAATCCTTCAAGTTTATATCCTCTAACAATGGGCAAAATTGTGTATTTCCAAAGTAGATAGTTGTCTCCATTAAGCTTGATAGTGCAAGACTGATTTAGATTACCTGTAAATGGAGGCATGTGAGAATCCCAGATGGAGTTGTAGATCTGAGCAGAGATGTTGAAAGATCTGGTGCTGAAATTGTAGGAGATAGCGCCATTTGTGGTGAAAAGGTTACACCAGACGTGGCAAAGGGAGGCATGATAACTCCAGAAGTAAAACCAGCCGGAAAAGTGATCGGAAAAGATGGTAGAGGTGGATAGCTTGTCATAAACATCTGAGTATATGCTGGAGTTGCAGAAGTTGGAGCTGCAACTGTGAGATTTGAGCTACCAGCAGCAGTAAGGCTTGGATTGGTGCTTAAGATAGATGAGTGAGACACCGGAGCTACTGCTTCCGGCGGGGCAGCGGTGGTGTTCAAGGCAGAGGTAGCCATCGCTCCGATACCAAGTTAGAAAAACAGAGCAGATAATGATCTGAAGTTTTTCATTGATTTTTCATATTCATTTCTTCCATGGATACAGATACATATATGTTGCAGCTAAGGGAGAATCTACTAACTACCAATCCTTATCCAACATAATTTAACAGCATGTCAAATAGACTAATCTGAGACACACACACACACTATCTAGGTGGATAGTCTAGATAATGCCACATGTCATCATACTAATTAACCACATATCTTAACACAGACCCATAGAATGAAGAGCCAAAGTAGTGGGTAAAGCATTATGCTGAAGCTTCCCTACAATCCAGTTGTTTATTTCTAGGATAGTCCAGTTTTTAATCTCCATCGTTGAAACATGTATGTAAATAACTATATCTATTGGATATATTTGTGTACTTTAACACACCTAGTTTTTTTAACCCGTCAAACCAGTAAAGAATTCCATAGCTTTTTCTTACACACACAGACACACACACATATATAAAATAAAATAAAAACAACCAAACATTACAGGGCTGATGTGTTTAATCTTGAAGGAAATTAATTTCCAGAACAAGTGACCTTGAGGGAAATGCTTTTTGTTGATTACATGCAACAGGTGGATATTGTGGGAGCTGCACCACTTTTGTTTGATCTATAAAATAGCCGGTAGTACATATGTTGTAATCTTGATACGTTGTTGTGAAGCCTTGATGTTTTTTAATTTGACTCCGACCCCGACCCCGATCCCGATCCCGATCCCTAAATTGAGGTTTTTTCCTCACAATAGGTCACGAAATCTATGAATTTAATCAATAATTTGACTACTTTTTATGCAATCAAATAGTTGCACCGGAGTATTTCCTTACATAAAATAATGCAAACTTTCATTTCAAATGCCTTCTAACCATAGTTTAGTTACACGCTATAAAGTTTGTACTGCACATACTGATACAAGCTTGAAAGAGGAAACTAAGAAAAATTACAACAATACCCCTTCACCACCACACTCCATATAAATTTATGCCCCTGAGTGACAACCCCATTTCCTGCCCCTCCCCCTAAATTATCTATTTGATTGCTTTGCAACCATTACTAGTATTACAATTTGTGCTGCTTCTTCCTTTACTCACTCACCACTCATACCCCAAAGTGTCAAATACAAACTACTATTATGATTTATTAAAAATTAAAAATTAAAAAAAAAACCTCCAATAAATTATAAGTTAATTATAAAATCTCTTATTAGGCCATTTTGATGGTGACTTACTACTTCTGAATAGTCGGTCAGTCTGCTCTCTCTCTCTGTGTGTGTGTGAGTGAGAGTGAGAGTGAGAGTGAGAGTGAGAGTGAGAGAATCATCATGTTTTGCCAATAATACCCTTGTGCTCAAGCATATCATAAACCTTATCTACCTTACTTGCATCGACGTTGAACAAGCTGTATGCATCAGATTTTTTCGTAATATTCCCACTGAATATACCGATTGTCATTGTTTCCAGCATGTTGAGATAGTGACTCGGCAGTATTCTCATCTCACCACATAGCCGTTTCTCCTGCGTTACATCAACCAACCAACCGTTAGTGACATCATACCAAATTTACCGTAACACCCCACTGTTATGGAACCACACGCATTCGACCGTCAATCTAAAAGTTGATTCTACAGCATCTAATAGACTTATGAATGATCGAATTCGTATGATGTCACAGTAATGTGGTGCCAGGGGAAAGGCGGGTCGAGTTTTACTTACCGTTTCAGAAAGTAATTCAGCCCCTAAAAACCCAGTAACATCCCAATCATCCAATGGATTTGAAACTAGTGCTGCAACACCAAAAGGAGGTGCTGATGATGGTGAGGAGTCCAATAATGCCCCCGAGTCTAAAATTGTAGCCCCTCTAATGGCGGCCCCACGAGGGCTATTACTGTCAATGTCACCCCCTTTTAGGTGATTAACTCTCTGCAAATATTTCCCACTTGAACTAACTTGGGGTCCACCCTCCTTCACTCTACATGACATTTCTTCAGCCTCCCTTTTCATCTTCTGTTCTATATATCTTTCTGCATCCGACGATGTCAGACATCCAGCCGCTGAAGCTTCCTGTAACGAACCCAACATGCAAATATTTTTTTAAGGGTCGTTACGGGATGAGTAATGCTATTGTCACAACTACTCTGACACGACATGTGATCTAAAAGCGACATTTTTTTTACCCGTAAGGTCACGATGACAATAATAAGAAGATAAAAAGAAACCCATGGAGATGTACAAAACCTGAAGATATTGTATTTTTTTCAAAAGTCGATGCTCCTCAACTAAGGTCCTAAGCAATTCTTCATGCTCCTCTTTTGAATGAAAGCGCATAAACACTCTGTAATTGTTACATATATTTTTTTCTTCCTGCGAAAGTCCTTTTTCGAAGGGATCAGGATAAAGCAAATTCCTTTCCAATATGAAATTCTTCCTGCGTTTTCTCTCGTCAAGCCTGTCAAAGATAAATCATTTGATGTGAAATTCACATGAGGCAGAATCAAAAGGATGAATAGAAGAATTGTATCAAAACCAAAAAAAAAAAAGGGCAGCTTTCAAGAAATATAGCAACCTTTTAGCATAAATGCGCAATACTCTCAGCTTCAATTCCCGTTCAGCTTCAGTATCAGTCTCTTTGAATTCCATATCAGCCAGTAAAGTCTCGGCATCATTGTCGTACTCTATTTCAAACTCTTGCCTCTTGGCATTATAACCACTAATTTCAGTAACCACAGGAGACTCGTCAGCTGAGGTACGAAGCTTTTTCTCCCCAACGCTCCTGTCTGCTGCATGAGAATCTGCACAACATACAAGACTCCATCAGAATATGAATACGTGAAGAAGAACGACAAACAAAAAGCATGGTTAATACCTTCCGCTTTAATGCCATCACGACTGTCTTTAGTCTGAGGGATATTGGACGCCCTCTTGAGTCCTCCCATTGATGTGTTGCCAGCCCCCAATACGGCTTCTACATCCAACACATACGAAAAATGAATCCTGGCACTTAAAATAATACTTCCTTCCTTCTCATATAAACAAAGTTTCTCAATATTTTAAGGTTAAAAATTACAATGACAAGTTACATATTAATAGTGGAAAAACAAAGAATATGCATCAGTCATGAAGTACCAAGAACTACGAAGGTTAAACATCTACAGATGCAAGTGGTCATACACTAATTGTAATACAACGCCAAAAAAGAGAAAACTAAATAAACCAAAGACGATTTGAAAAAAGAGCGCTAAACACCACAAGTGTACTATAATGTAAGAAGATGGTTGTTTAACAAAATTTTACTCTTTCAAAAAAAAAAAAAGCTATTCTCTGGCTTCCATTTTTGTAGCCCCTCGTTTTCCCCTTCCCTCTGGTCTCTTTCTTGTGAAACTACATACTCATACACACTTCTACTGCTTTGTATTTTCACTGTTAAGAACACTATGATATGTATGAAACATACAATATGTAACCATGGTATATAGATTTTTTTTTTTGGGTCGAAACCGGATATTTTTATTAATAATCAAAAACTTTACAGGAGATAATGCTTTACAGAATATACAATCTTTCTAGTACCAGTCCATAAAGTAGAAAAAAAAACTCAAAAAATTACATCCAACCATGGTATATAGATTCTAAGGGAAAAACCTGATGCTATGCTCGAAGAACGTCCTAATGGACTATCTTTCTTTTGATCTTCCACCCTGACAAAAAAATGAATGGATTAAAAGATCAGGAAAATCAATCAACTGCTTTGGCAGCATCCATACTTAGAGAGCAAGGGAAGGTTCAAATTTACTTGATTCTTGCTGAGAAATTTAATTCTTCCTTGACATTAACATCTGCAGGAGCAAGAAAAAAAATCGTGAATCATCCAAATATAGTTAACTCTGAAATACTACATTGATTGCGAAAAAGTGGTAATACCAATGACCACCTTAAAATAAATGCGTGTGTATATATATATATATATCTGCCTTCTGGTCAAAGAAGCAATATATCTTTGTAAGATGTATAATGATCAGCGAAAGCTTTAAAACAGAAACTATAACGAACAAACCTTTCTTGATTTCTCCATGTTCCCTAGCCATTGCAAGGAGCTCTTCTCTATTCTTGCCCATAACATGAGACATGTCCTATGAAGATTTACGATGACTTGACATGTTACAAGAAAACAGCCATCAAGAAATATGTAGATTCCAATTGAAGGCACCGTACCGGAAGGGGGAAGCATGTAGAATTCATATAAATGGTATTGTAATGATCGATACACATTGACTTGCTTTTTGTCCCAACATGTTCAGCAACTTCCGCCCAATTTCCTAGTCCATACATTTCAATACCCTAGAGAAAAAATAAATCCTGATCACATACTTATCTCCCACGTGTGGAACACAAAATGTGTAAATAACCAAAATGTGAATGGTACCAACAGAAAAGGGAGTGATAAACACAGCAATGTAGTGTCGGGTTTTTTTTTTTTTGTGTGTGTGTGTGTGTGGGGGGGGGGGGGGGGGGGATTGATGATCCCATCAATAAGTACCTCTAATAGCAATATCTCCTCATCAGCATTCCATTCGGGACATATGAGGGGAAATGATAAATTATCCTGCAAAGAAAAGCGAAGAAAACCTAAGAAGCTGACCAAGGCCAGAACACATTATCAACGAAAATTATTTGCAGCAGGAGAGGAGTCCACAATGTTTAGAAAATACTTGTTTTGGCACAAATGCAATATTGCCTAAACAATGGCCTATGCAAAATTCACAAAACTGAACTATTATTTGCTTGGACTGCATCCGTGATCTATAATTTTGACCGATTTACATACAAAACCTGTGCACTTTAAAAGCTTTGTAACGTTAGACCAATTACTGTTTGGGTGTACTTAGATTGCACAATTTGAATAAAAATGTCTACTTTACCCCTCCCCAAAATAGAATTCCAAGTCCCCAAACTAGTTAACTTCTTGATCTGTCAGATTATTACGAAAAATACCAAGTCTCCTCCTGCTTTCCCTATGGTTTCCTTTCTTTGGCTTCTATAATAACTCTATGTAAGGCAAATTTCATGTCGATGCACCTGACCTAAGATATATTGATGACTAAAAAAGTAAAAAAAGCACAACATACAAACAAACAGGTTACTGCATAAACAGAAAACGTCAGTAAATAATCAAGGTTTCCAATAGTCAGCAAAGAATAGTCACATTGGGAGAACTCTGTCGTCCCATAATGAAAAGCAAAAGTGGCGATGTCCATTAAGTACATTTCTTTCTTTCAAATGGTGCACACCCCGAATAACTATTCTATGCAGGTCTAAGACTAGCAGACTGCATGTTATATTGCTTAGCAAGGAATAAATCTCAGGCAGGAAAAGGACAGGCAAATTGGACTCGGATACAAGCTACGACATCCAAGAATGACATATGACTCAGCAGAGCAACAAGATTCACAACAGAACTCAAATAAAATACAAAAATACTATAATTTGATAGAGCGTTACCATGACCCTGTAAAAATGGTTGCTCTTGTGAGGATGCACCTCAGCTCCAACAGAAAAACACTCCACACAAAGGTCAAAATCAGAACACACTGCGCATTTAATGCGTATCTTCCCAGATATATCCTTGTTGCAGTAATTACAATGATATAAAGCCTTCTTCCCTTCCGTCCCACCATGGCCTTTATTCAAACAGGGGTAAGAAAATCAACAAAGACAGACATTTTAAGTTGCTGAGTATAAACATGACTACTATTAAACAAAACCTCACACACTGTACAATGGATCCATGATCAACAATGGAACTAATGTCAGCTGCTGACTTACAGCTAGAAAGAGTGGTTGTACTCCAATGCCAACGTTTGCTTATCCAAAAGTTACGAACTTTTTCTAAATTTGAAATAATCCAACTTGATCCCACAAAAGATAATAATGTTAATAACACAACTAATGATAATGACAACGATTATGACAAATAATAATGGTGATGATGATCATTAAAAATACTGATGATGGTGATGGTGATGGTGATGACGATGATCATAAAAACACATTGCCTTCCAAGAAGTGAAAATTTCTCAAAAACATATGAGAAACCAATAGATTGCTAAAGTATTTAACTTTTCAAAACAGAAAAAGCTAATAGCACAAGGAGTACATGCGGAAGCTGGCTCTGAATTGTCTGCATTGGAGGTCGTCCTCTTCCTCTTAGACCTAAAGAAAATAACATATACATAACATTACTGAAATTCTGGAAAAATAATCCGAAGTTACATAAGGATATACTATAAAAATGTGCTAAATTAATCCCACCTCTCAATTTTCCCTTAGAAAAAAGTCAAAATTTCCGTTTGTCGAAATATTCAACAGTTCACTAATACATAAACGAATAAAGAAAATTACTTTTTAACTAATGAGTACAACAGATAGTACCTTTGGCCAAGATCTTCATCGGTGGGTTGAGTGACGGCCCGAGAGCGACCCATTATTGATCCGAACGGAGCAAATTAGGGCTCCGTCTCTGCAAAAGAACAAAAATTGGAAGCCTGCAGAGCAAAACTAGAAGCCAATCGAATCATACATTGAGGCTTTTTACGGTGCAGCTGGGGTTATTGTACTCTGAAGCTGGAATTATGTGAGAAGATTGGAATTGGATGAACTCGAAAGAATGATAGTAAAATTTAGACACGAAATTAGGAATGTACTACTATTTTTTATTTTCTTTAAGAAATTAAATGTCTCGGTAACAAGATTTTTTTTGTTTTTTTTATGCGGTAATAAACTTTGTAGTTAAAAGATTGCGAAAAAAATAATAATAATAATTAAAATAGGGATGATGATTTTCTGGGACAATTTTTTCTTTATAGAAAAAGACAATCAGGTTGAAAACATGTGGAAGAAGTGGAAATTCCTCGCTCGAATCCATCAATTACTGGGTTGATTTGCAATTCAGAAAGTGTATTCATTCCTATTTAGGTAAAGAGCGATAAAAAAAAAAAAATTAAATAAATAAAACTAAGATTCTCTACTCTATTAACTTCTACTATTATGTTTAATGGAATGTGGTTATTATTAAAATTTAATTACATTGTATCGTGATTTTTTGTAATTGAGTGTCGGAAACATATGAAACGTAGTTGTGATTTAGGGTACTTGTGGTTTAATTGAGTGGTGCTTGTTGTTAAAAAAAGGTTTAGTGGAAAATAGTTGGGACTTGATTTGGAACTTGTTATACTTGCAAATTTGGATGTTGGTCTGTAAGGGAAAATTTTGACAGTATTTTGGATTATAAAGGTTAAGTTGAAGTATTTATATCATGCCCCAAACATCAAAGAAAATGAATTTATTCGTTAATCATATAGTGTGTGATACATACACAAACTACATGATGAGAGGTTATAACTATCATCAACACATTCAACAGGATAGAGATCTTTCGCTATGAAAGATAGACAATGACATTTCATTGTATGGAAAGATAATACAGTCACGGTATTTATTGTTCAGTTTTTACTGTTCATTCTATTGTTCCTTTTTATATTAATCTTCTGTAACTAATCCTAGGATATTATCTACTCCTAGTGTATTAGCTTTGTTCTTTATTTAAAAGGCTGATATTATGTCTAATTAATATAGCCGTTGGGATCAAGCCTTATGACTCTTTTCTTTTTATAAATAGTTGTAATAGAGTTTGAAATTTACTAAGCAATCAACTCATCTTTATTTGCTATCTTCTCTAAACTTCTATATGGTATCAGAGCTATAAAAGCCAGTTTCATTGAGAGCTTGCAACAATCGTTAATAATACTATATATCATCAATCGAAGACAAATCTTTCAAAAAAACACAAAGCAGCACGATGGATCAAAAGTGAGCCCCCTAAAATAAGGCATAGTACATCACAAGTGCATCACCAATTAAGACTTCGAATCGATCTCCATTCAAGCTTTCTCGATAAAGCCGCACATCCACATTGAAATTTAGTAACCATGGACAGGGGTTTCCACTTTACATCCGAAACCGGATTTAGAGTACTACCTTGGGAATGTCGCCAAAAAAAAAAAAAAAAAAAAAAACAATTTCACGTAGACTCTTCATGACAGTGACACATCTGACATAATCCATCATCGATATCCTTCAAGTTCGCAAAGCAAGCCTCGTAGTCGTAGGTAAAGCATTATGAATAATCTTCCATGAGAAATGAATATTTCTTGGTTTTACCTTGAGTTTCCATTAAGTAGACCAGAAGTTACGTCGTTTGGACGAAGAGGCCGCGCCGGAAGATGATTGACATTGCAACTCATAAGCCAAATGGTACTAAGGTTTGACAGAATAAATCTCATTGGTTAAGAAGTGCCAAATTAATTTATCCTCATAAGGTGATTGGATATTCATTGCTTTAAATGGGTTGAAAATGTCATAGCCGAGCTTCGTTCTCCATTACATGCTTATTATATGGATTCATAAGGCAACCAACCCTTTGGTTTGGTAGCTCCTTCAAAGTAGGGTGTGCACGAAAATATGATGGAGCATGAATCCAACGACTCTCTAAAATGTTTCCTAACGCGGGAGCCTTGTACCTATATATAACTAGGTTGAGAGACGTCTAACCCGTGAAACAATATATAAATGAAAAGCTAGAGTTTGCAGCGAGGTGTGAACTCGTAACATCATGATCTGTTATCATGCTGGATTACCACATCTTCAAAAGTTTAAGCTCATGGGATGATACGATTATCATAAAATCTTAATGTTTTCAACAAAAAAAAAAATCGTAATTAATAATGTTTTAATATACTTGGAACCAACAAATGAAATAGTAATTCAAATGATTTCTTGGTATTGTTTATAAGTACATAATTTTCATCCTTACATTACAATTTTACGACAAGTTTGGATCGTCTGGCGGAATAGTATATTAGTGATGATATAATATGAATGCACAATGTACAAACAAGGACAACATCTCAAATTCTTAAAAAAAAAAACACAAAATTCGTAAAATAATTTCTCTGAAAACGACTATCAAATCAAATTTGAAATTTTTAAAACGCAAGTTGGAAATTTAAAAGGTGGATGATGAACATTTTCGTAAAGCAAAAGGAAAATAAAAGCACTTATACTCCTCCTCAAATAATAATACCCCGCCCGTTCAAAAAAAGAAAAAAAAAAAAAAAAAAAAAGAATAACCCCTCCCCCCCCCCCCCCCTTATGATATGATTTTTTATCATTAATGTTATAATTATATAATTAATGAAAAATCATTGAATTGATAGTAAATTATAGGTAATAAAAAAAATTTAATAAACGTTTCACTGATATTCTTAAACATTTTATAGGACAAAGACAAATAAAAAAAAGGGGGAAGACAAAGACAAAAAAATTAATAAATGAGTCTCGAAGGACAAAAGTAACATTTTCATAATTATAAAGGACAAAAATCACAATTATTACTTTAAAATTGTTACTTCACATGTTAATGTTACTTTTGTGTTTCACAATCGTTCTTCATATTTGTTCTATTCCACATTTATTCTTCATTTTTGTTACTTCATAATTGTTACTTTTGTCCTTATTAAATTACAGTTTCCTTCTACCCCGATTTTTTACTAATTTTGTCCCTCTGGACAAAAATCTATAAAAAAAAAAGGCCAAAAAAAAGTCTTATCTTTTGGGACGGTGGGATTATATATGTTTTATACACTTCTCCCAATATTTTTATTTTTGTCTTCTCATTATACTAATAGAATTTGATATGGTATTAAAAGAGCACTTACTTAGAGGATCTTGGTCCTTACTTAGAGCACTTGCAGTAGAATCTGTAAGAGATGATAAATTTGTATTTTACAGATTCTAACTCTCCAGATCCAGCTAAAATGCAGCTGCATTAAAATCTGTTAACATTATCTGTATTCAACAGATTCTGGATAGTATACTCTATATCTACCGTAATCTGGATGAATTTACAGATTCAAGTTTTTACTATTTTCAAACATTTTTTAAATTAATATATATATTACCTTAGAGTGACAAAAATTTGTTTTTGACGAATATTTCATTGTATGGATCTTCTATAAATATTTAGAAGATCCAAACAAATGAATATTTGTCTAATGTAAATATCTCTGTAGGAATATACAATAAATTATATATATATATATATATGTGTGTGTGTGTGCGCATGTTTGTTTTTCAAAATATGTCTTATTTTTTATGGTTTTGTAGTTATTTTAATGTTGTACAGTAGAGATTCTAATGCAGTTGACCATGTGTAGAGATTCTAATGCAGTTGACCCTGTGTAGAGATTCTGTAAAGCAGATAAAAATGTTGTTGGAGTCTATAAAGTAGAGAATCAGTTAAAAGACACTGATGCGAGTGCTCTTAGTATCTATAATAAATATAATACTTAGTCAACATATATGACAATTTCTAAATGATTTACGATTAATATTTAGAGTTTCTCCAAGGGGGATTGGCAAAAGAGGGACGTTTGACCAAGTTTAATGGTATAAAATGAAAAAATGACCCATTTAAACATTTTTTTGCTCAATCAAATTTTCGGTTTGTTCTGCGTCCTTAAGATCGTGCAACCAAAAAAATGGGAGAAAATCGTGGTCAAAATAGTTATTTTTGTGTAGGAAAGAAAAGATTTTCAAAAGGTTTGTAACAAGGAAAGAGATTTTGCAAAAGGTTTGTTAGATTATTCACAATCGCAGCTGACAAGATAGTGTGAAAAGAGTGTGAGACTCAAAGTTGCAAAGTATTTATTACTATGGCTCAATTTAACACCATGGGAAAGCCAAATATGTGAAGGTGGGAGTGGGTCTGTCCCCATCCACTCCCACTATTGTGCACAAAAACCAATGTAAAAAATGTAATATTTTTCTCTTTCTTTATTTCTGCTCATTTATATTAGAAAAAATTAATATTTTGATTGGGTGAGAGCCATTATTTATTTATTTTCATTGATCGTGAGAAGTGAGCTATAGTGCAACATTACAAATTTTGAAGTGGATGTGTAGTAAAGTTGACAACTTTTCTCATTTTCAAGGTCATTTTACCCGTGACTATAGTAGATACTCTTAGTATCAACCGGTGCATAGGTGTTAGATGTAATTTTTATTTTTATTTTATTTTATTTTTGCATTTTTTTGGAGATGTTTGTGTATAGTAGAAAAAAAATTGTGTTTAGTGGGTCCATGCTATAAACATTTTGAAAAGATTTATGTATTGTGGAGAAAATATTTATAGGAAAAATGTTTATAAGTTGATGATATGACATGACCATAAACCTTTAAAGATGATTATGATTGGTCATTGGTGATACTCTTACTTCTACCTAATACTCTGTATGTTCTTAAAAGCCCCTAAAAAATGTTCTTAAAAGTTAAATAACATGTTTTTATTAATTTCGACTAACATACACTTAACTTATTTTCCACATTTTCTTCAATTTTCCCAATTCCCCTCCCTTATGTACCTTAATAATATCTTAACACTTATTTCGATTCATCAAGATCGAGTCAGAATCCTCTAAAGTATTAGCCTTCGTTAATCTTTCAAATACTACATTCGTCACATAAAAAGTGTCCATTTTTTGTATTTCACACAGATTAAGAATACAATGAATGTGTTGTATTTTAAGTATAAATAGACATATATACCCCTATCTTATCATAAATTCTTGTTTTGGAATATGAAATGATTATAAAAAATTAAATGTTAGAATAGGGGTATGTGTGGAAAAAATGCATTAAATGATGTATTGATTTTTTAAATGGACACTTTTTATGGGACAA
The DNA here is from genome assembly GCA_036785695.1 of Gentiana straminea. Lineage (NCBI taxonomy): Eukaryota > Viridiplantae > Streptophyta > Magnoliopsida > Gentianales > Gentianaceae > Gentiana > Gentiana straminea. Next base: position 9,773,314 of record JAVUPR010000266.1, on the reverse strand, counting down.
ATGGTTTTTAAAAAGTGGACACTTTTGGTGGGACGAAGATAGTACAAGTGATATAACCACACGCTCAAAGTAAGAAAATAATCTAGGCATAGATTTTTTTTCTTTCAAAACTACGTCATTTTGTTGATAATGTCTAAAAAACTTGTATTTAAGAAATTACTTAAAGCTAATACTTGAGAGGATCCTTGGTAGATGAAGGTCTTCAAATAAGAGCTTCTCCATCGGACGGTTTATTTTTCTGGATAAAGCTTTAGCAAAGAGTTTATACTGTTGGACTTCGGATGATTGGACAAAGCTTTTACCAAAAGCTTTGATTGCACAAACCGCTTCATTAATGCCACGTTGGATATCTTTTTTATTTTTATAATGCACTATCCGTAACAGCTTTTGTTTTTTGGTTTTTTTTTACCCTTCACAAATAGCATTGCCTATATTTTATTTTTTTTGAACAAAGCCATTGCCTATATGACTATATCTATTTCACTATATCTATTCTTTGTATTCTTATTATTATATTATTTATTTCCTCACATTCAGCTGTTACGGGATTTTATATATATCTTTTTTTTTCTCCAACTCTTTATTTTCATGTCAAAACAATACTCCCTCCATTTTTTTATTGGTCATATATTAATTATTTTTTTAATCTGTGTAATTTTTTTCTATGCGAGAGATAAAAAAAACAGAGAAAGTATATACAAATAAATTCATTTTATGAAATAATAAAATATTCATCAAGTGGGTCCATGTTATAAAGTTGTAAAATGTTTTTGTAAAGTTGTAAAAGGTTTTTGTAAATGTTTATAATATGATGATATGGCAGTGTAAAAAGGTTTATAGTTGTAAAGAAAAGGTTTATAGAGAAAATATTTATAAACTGGATGACGTGGCACAGTCATAAACCTTGTAACCGGAGATACTCTAACAATTATTTTACAAATTGTGTTATCTTTCATCATTTATCCCTTAAGAACCATTTGGTACTTTTCCGTCGTTACTCGTACAATTCATCGTCAAAATTAACAAGTGAATTTCAATGGTGAAACTGCCAAACACTGACTTAATTTTTCATTATTTCATGAGATCAAACATGTTTTTTTTTTATATTAAATATATAGGTATTAAAGTCAAAATATATATTAATAACATAACCTTTACTCTACACTAAATATGATAACTGTATCTAGTATTCTAGTCTATTGGTAAAATACAATTCATTTTATTCCCTAAAAAGAAATACAATGCATTTTATGGTGATAACGAGTTGGATTCTCCGGTAAGTTATTGGGTGCACCCGTCATATGCGGAGCGCATCAATGTAACAAACTGTACAACTTTTATTATTAAACAGAATTCAAACTGTGTAGTGCAGATTTGTTTATCGATCAATTAGGTATATGTGGATATATCACACAAAAATTTCGCGGACTCCTCCTCTTCCATAACAGAATAAAAGAAAACTAAAGGTTAAATACTAACCTTAAAGTCCCCATTCCCTCCGTCCTATAAGATGAGTTGAGATGAGTTGAGATGTTAATTTGGTAACAAGGCCGTCCCGGTGTAATCAGATATCCTAGGCCAAAAAATTTAGGGCCCTCAACCCTGTGAAAAAAAATAATATATCACAACTATTTTTTAGGTATATTATGTTGATGAGCGTTATAAAAAATGTAACGAATTTGATTAGATTTTTTTCCAGTGAATTCAACTATAAATTTGGGTATTACCAGTTTTTTTAGTTTGAGTAAAAAATAAAAATTGCCTAAAATACACTACTATTACATGAAAATGAAGCCCTAAAATTTCAACTTTCGGCTAGGGCCCTAGACCGCGGCCTTGTTGGCCTGCCCCAGAACGGTTTTGTTAGATAACATAGTTATTGGTTTGCTATTATTATACCAAACAGATTGAAAATAATGGTTTTTTTTTATTGGATTCAAACCTCCCCTCCCCCACCCACAACCACACACAAAAGGAAAAAAAAATACTATCAACAGTGACCAAAAAAAAAAAAAAAAAAAAAAAAATAAAAAAATAAAAAAAATCAGAATGCTATGCATGTTTCCTCAATGAATAACCAATAAACCATCTGTACATTTTTGGAACCCCTGCACAGATATTTGCTTGGTAACACATTCATAACAATCAAGATATTCAAAATAGCCTAGTTTTGACTAAAATACCTAATATTGTTATCATTATACAATTTACATACCACATAATAAATTAACAAAATTAAATAATTGTAGTGGAGCGTTCATTCACTTCATTGTCCATATTCGCTAATGAATAATTGTAGATATTTTTTTTGTTAAGAATTGTAGATATTTTTCTATCGATTTTACAAAATTACCTTGGAAAGTATTACATGAATCTGTATTTACATGAATCTGTAAATAAAATGGACGAAAAAGGCTTTTTAAAAAATTGACGAAACTTGTTTGAAAATAATTTAGGAAAGAGAAATAATAGTTAAAATACTATTTGCCATTAAACATATTTATCGTGCCATTATGGCAAAATCTCAAAAATTTACACCCATAAAATACATATATAAAAAGAATATTTTTTATAACAAAATCATATACAATAAAAATCAATAATAAAATATGAAAAAAGAATATAAATATGAAAAAAGAATCTATATATATATATATATATATATATATATATATATATATATATATATATATATATATATATATATATATATATATATATATATATGTGTGTGTGTGTGTGTGTGTCTTTTTTTGCCTCAAAAAGAATATATTTCTTTTTGGAGGGGAAATAGAATATCTTATTATGCATTACTTATAATGCACACATATTTAATTTCAAGATTATTTAAATTAAAAATTGACGATTAAATCTATACAAGAATGATGTTAGAAATTTAATGTGATGTCTAATAAAATGTGCCAATTACTTTTCCCATCACCAAGCAAAATTCGCCAAGTTGTGGTCATTCTATGGAAATAAAAAAGATATCATCATAAATTAACTTTTTATTTATATTTGTAATAATTAACTTATTTAACAAAAAAAATTATTTCATCCTCCCTGTTTCCTTCCCGTTATTTATTTAAAATACTTTTACGTTTCTTGTACAATCAAGATACTCAAATTAACCTTTAAAGTACAATAAATAAATAAAAAAACATAACCTTACTTTCTATAAAATAATCATTTCATTATCTTAATAAATCACAAATACACATATATAATTTTTATTTTTATTTTAACTGCTCTAAACCTCTCACACACACTCAAATTATTTGTATTTACTAAGTTCAACAATACTGCAACAGTTCTTTTTTCAGGAGCTAATTTTTCTGCCGGAATCTTATTATCATCGGCCGGAATCTTTGAATCATTTGTGTATCAGCTCCGATTTACAATTATTCGTATTTTCTGTTTGTTTTACCAATTTTTTTTTATTTGCTGGGTTTGTTTTTTAGATGGAACCCATTTATGGATTCTTAGATTTGATCAAGATCTGAAGCAGAAAAGGATCAGCTCAGCTTTTAGACATCTGGGCTTTCTTAAATTCTTGCACTTGATGAAATCTCTGTAAGTTCTGGTAAAGTTGATGAATTTTTTCATTTTTTGGTTTTAAATCTCTTGTAGCTCAGATGTGAAGTAATGATGTATTTGAGTTATAAATTTTTGTGACTTGAGCTATTTTTTGATGAGATCTTAGGTTTAGGATTTGGTTGACTTAGCTGTGTGAAGTTGGTTGTTAAAATTCTCTGTTTTTGGAAATTTGGCATTTTCTTGACTTTTTGTTGAAAAAATGTTGATTTAATCTGACATTAAATTTAATTGGATAAGTGAAAAAATCAGTAATGGTGTGGATAAAGTGAGCAAAGTTTTGATCTTTGGATCAACATTGGAGAAGATTAGTTCACTTTTTATGCTCCCAAATTTAAGGTTAGCTGAAATAGTGGATCTTCCCACTTCACACCAAGTATCAGAGTAAAATTCTAATTTTTTAACAGTATGTCAAGCTTGAAGTTGATTATGTAACCAGTTATTGGAAATGATTGAAACTGACTCATGCTGAGTTGTTAACCTTATTGAAATGGACATCTTTTGTCTGTTATGTAACTGTATGTCTTTCTTGTTATGTCCTTTCCTTTTGTGGATCTTGCATGTTATCTAGTGTGTAATTCAATAGCATGCTCAGATTAAAAGGGAGGTGAAAGATGTAATGGGACTAGTGGGAAGCTAAACAAAAGGGAAACCATATAGTGTATGGTGCGACAGAGGCGCATTAACAATTTGTATAGTCTACTCAACATGCTGTAACGTGTCTAGGTTGGTGCTGAAGAATTTGTGTTGAAAAATGTGAATTTGGCGGTACATAAATTGAAGTGCTTCGTATGTGATGTATAGAAAAAAATTTTGGGCTTCGACTGCGTTTATATGGGATTGATTTTAGACACCTAATACCATGAATATCTGTTTTATTCTTGCAGAAGTTCTGCTGAAGTTTTTCTTTTATGATCGGGTTATAGACTGCTAAATTTATTTGGATCCTTCACTTTGAGATGGACCCAAGTATAGAGGAAGCCGTGACACTGAAAGCCTATGCCGAGAAGCGATTTCTTGAAAGAGATTACGTGGGAGCCAGGTACTATGCTTCAAAAGCTCAAACATTGTGTCCTCAATTAGAGGGCATAGCTCAAATGGTGACAACATTTGGAGTTCATGCTGCTTCAGAGACGAAAATCAGTGGAGAGCTCGATTTTTATGCCATTCTTGGACTGGATCCTTCAGTTGACAAGGCTAAGCTAAAGAAACAGTACCGGAAGATGGCGGTGTTGTTGCACCCTGATAAGAACAAAACCGTTGGCGCTGATGGAGCATTCAAGCTTGTTTCTGATGCATGGACACTTCTGTCTGATACTGCTAAAAGGAATTCCTATGATCACAGAAGAAGTTATGGTGCGGCGCATGCCACTGGCGTCACCGGTTATGATACGTATTCCAAGTCGACTTCCGCCTCTCATGGAAGTCTTGATACATTTTGGACTATTTGTACTTCTTGTCATGTTCAGTATGAATATCTCCGAAAGTATGTGAATAAACGGCTTTCCTGCAAAAATTGCCGAGGTGTTTTTGTTGCTGCTGAAACTGGAGTAGCCCCAGCCAATGGTTCTTTCCCATATTGCCCTTGGACTTATGTTGCTGAAAATGGTTATGGAAGTCATGGGTGTACGTATACCCCTACCACTACGTATAGTGGTATATCTGGACATCATTCTGTACAAGGGTCGGAGTATGCCTCTAATATGTCCTTCCAGTGGAATTCCGGTAATGACTTGTCTGCCGGAGCTTCAGATCGTAGGGTCTCATCTATACCTAAGGGGGGTGTTATTTATCAAGAAAAAGCAAAGGCAAATAAAATAACATCGAATGGAATGTATCATTCTGTTGTCGAAACAGTTGACATAGCTTCAAACGGGTATGCTTCGTACACTGAACCACCCGTACCAAAACCTACCAAACGGCCCTATAAGCAGAGAAGAGTCGACTCAGAAAGCTCGGATAAAGTTGCTAGTTTGGAATCTACAAAACCTGCCACTTCAATGACAGCAGCCAGTGGAAATGGAAACTTGAAAACTAATTCAAAACTTTCCTTACCTTCTGATAATTGGGCACGGCATTGTGCAGCGGCTCCTGCTTTTGACGCGAGACAATTGCTAATCGACAAAGCTAGATCAGTCATCCTTAAGAAAGTGAAGGAGTATAAGATTGAGGCAGCTGCAGCAGAGGTTGAGAAGAAGAAAAGAGCTGAAATGGAAGTTCATAGAGTACCCAATAAAAGGTCTGGTTCGGGACAAAAGAAAGGCGGTTCAACAGCAATAACAGTTCCCGATTCAGATTTTCATGATTTTGATAAGGACAGATCAGAGGAATGCTTTCAGCCAAAGCAGATATGGGCTCTGTATGATGAAGAAGATGGTATGCCGCGTCTATACTGTTTGATTCGCGATATCATCTCAATGAACCCTTTTAAGATCTATATCAGTTACCTAAGCTCCAAAACTGATGCTGAGTTTGGGTCAGTAAATTGGTTGAGCTCGGGTTTTACCAAGTCATGTGGAAATTTCCGGGTTTTTAGCTCAGATATTGTTGATCAAGTTAACATCTTTTCTCATCTGTTGGGGAGAGAGAAAGCTGGCAGAGGTGGTTGTATAAGAATCTACCCAAGAACAGGAGACATTTGGGCTGTCTATCGCAATTGGACACCGTATTGGAACAAGAAAACCTCGGTTGAAGAAAGACATAAATACGAAATGGTGGTAGTGCTTGATGACTATTCTGAAGAGCTCGGTGTACGCGTGGCTCCTCTTACTAAATTAGATGGATACAAGACTGTATACAAAAGGAACCCCAACACGGACGCCATTAGGCGTGTTCCAAGAAGAGAGATGTTGCGATTTTCCCACCCGGTGCCTTCTTGTTTCCTCAAGGGTGTCCCTAACTTGCCTGATGGCTGTTGGGATCTTGACCCTGCAGCAACTCCAGATGAGCTTCTTCTCAAGCCACCCGAGTTACAAACCGAAGGATCACGTTCTCAAAAGTTTGAGTCCAATCATGCAACACTATATGATCCAATTCCAGGAGGAACCAGCACACACATTGCCCAAAAAAAGCCAATTCAAACATCTAATCAGACTGCTTTTCCAAATGATTGTCCTCAAATGTTTACATGACTGATGCCCCACATACCCTTAAGTCCAGCTGGAAGCCCTTGCTAAGGGCACATGTCAGAGCTGAAAGAAACAACAACATCAAAGCAGAAATGGGCATCTTCCAGCATTTTAATCGCTTACCGTAAATGGTGTCCAAGGAAAAACAAGAAGATCGAAGCAGAAAAGAAACTGAATTCAAAGCTCCCGTCTTTATTCATTACTCTAACAGAAGTTGCAACTAAATTTGTATAGAGTTAATACGGCATGAAAGACGAAACGGTTTTACAATAGTTGGGAGAATCAAAATAGATTTACATCATTCATCTCCTATATCACCTTTTAGCTGTATCTGTATTTGTTGAACTTGTCAGGAGAAAGCTCTGCTACATTAACTGCCTGTTTTACAAGACTTTTCATATTAATTCAACTGTTTGAACAGTTGATTTCTGTTAAATGCTTCGCTTTAGTTCCCATTAATCGCCGGTTTCCTCTCATAATTCCGGTGCATCAGGTTCGTGTAGATTGTACTTTTGTTGGGTAGGATGTATTCTTGCATACTCCTAAATTGATAAACTTGATTTTGAATATGACTGATGATGTCTTGTTGGGGGAATTTCTGCAAACTGAGTTGATGTTGTTGTATCATTGCATGTATACAGAAAAAAGAAGTAAGAAGAGAAAGATGATTCGGTATACCGTTTTTCAATCCATTGAATAAATTACGGTAAATTTAAGTTATGATATTTATTGTTTTTTTAAGAGTTTTAATTATAGATTTAGCATTGTCGGTTAGGTCCTTAACCGTTAGTGTATTTCCAATCACCATGCTTGCAAGTATCCAGTCGCCGCAGCTTCTACCATTTTAAGGAATGACTGCCGAGATTTCCAGATTCCCCACAAGAGGCGGGATGACACGAGCGGTCCCAACTTTGTCTTCTTTTTCCACTAGAAACTCAAATAAGTCCAATATACTTGGGATTTGTTAGTGAAGAAAACTTAGAACACGTGCAGAAACGTAAAGACACGTGCCAATGATACAATATTTCTCCGATATATGCGGGAGAGAAATCATAATTTAAATATAAACACGATAAAAATAAAACTATAACTAAAAATAACACTAATATTTAAACCAACTCTATATTGACATAGCAAGATTATCTTTCTTTTGAACTCCAATACTATCTCTGATGGTTTTATCTTCTATTACTCTCTCTGATGATTTATCTTCTAATATCCTCCATCAAACGAGGTCGGGTTCGGAGGCTAAGTTTGTTTGGTGATCATATTTTGGGGGCATCTCCACCCCGACGGCTTTTCCGGAGTCTTTTAGTTGTAATATTTTTGAAGGGCATTTTTACTCCGGCGCATGTCTTTTTCGGCTCTTTTGCGAGTCTATTAGTATGCATGTTTGACTTTCTCGACGCACATATTTCTTGCTCTTCTGGGAGTTTTGTTGTTGTTTGTGAAGCCGACTTCTTGGTGCACGTAATCCGTAATCCGTCTCTTTTAAAAGTCAAACGATTTTTTTAAATTATAATTTTTATGACATCTGCCTCTAATTGCGATTACTGCAGAGTATTTGCATTTTTTCTTCGATAAGACCTGAAAATAGACATAACATGGATCTCACCTGAAAAATAGACATAAAATAGATTGTGACGCACCGTTTCCGAACACCGAGTCCTCATCCTGAAAGAACGCCCGACATGCATATATTTTTTTTAAATAAAAAGAATATATATGTAAGCCTGTTACGACATCGTTATCAAAGTAAAGCGGAAATAAATTCTAAAGAAACGACTCGGAATATCTAAACACAAAATAGATCTACCAGTTCCACTATGCGTCTAAGAAAGAACTTAAAACGACAAACAACGAAGTAAATGTTGTTTACATCTATTACACATCCCAAATGAAATGAAAAATACAAGTCTAGAAGCTCTCAAACAAATAAATCTTTAACATTCTCAACAACATTATTAAAGTGCATAAAATAAAAGATAGCATGCTTCATCATAAGTCCTGAGTTCATAGGTCGGCTCCATCATGGCTGTCATCATAACTGTTAAGATCAAACGCTTACCATTCTACTAAATCCAATTGGTGGTAGTAAAGGTGCTACTATATTTTCTTATACACTTTAACACGCCCCCTCAAGTGTGGGCCCATATCAAGGCTATGCCAACTAGGCACACAACAAGCCTGAGCCAACTAGGCTCACAAAGGCCAACTAGGCCACCCAACACTTGCACAATATAATTACGGAAATTAATGTTTGCAGCGGGGTTTGAACCCAAGACCTTCTGCTCTGCTACCATGTTAAGATCAAGCGCAAGGCCTAAATAACCGTCTTCCGGTGCCCGCACCTTCTTCCCACAGAGAGTCTAAGTTGTGCTGAGTCGAGACTACCATAAATCAATTGTAAGACTTTGTTGTGTTCCAAGTAATGTCCCAAGGGAACACACACATCATATATATAAGCATTGATTACAAAACAAATGAGAAGAAAAAACTCAAAACTGTTCAAGGCCCAAGCCTGAAATCAGAGGTCCACACCTCTGGTCTCTAGAACATTTTGTTTGGAGAACAACAGTTGCACGTGTGCACCTACAACTAGGGCCCCACACCTCCAGCAGTTTTCCTGCTACAGGCCCGCGCCTATAAACAGAGGCCCACACCTCGGTTCTTTGAAATTTCTATCCGAAAAAAGAATTGCCGGCTGCGCAGTGTGCACCTAGCCACCAACAGCTACAGGCCCACACATCCGGCGCTTTTTACGCAAATTTACAGATTCGATTCAGCTCGATTTTCAACCATTTTTACACAATTCCACCACCAAACATCATCAAACAACCTCCGAAACCTGCATAAGATCTTCCTAAACAATATTCCAATAACAAAACATGAACATAAAGCCGATTTAGAAAACCCTATTACCTTATAATTTCAGAAAAAGATCCAAAAGCAAAGCAAAGGGGCAACAATCAGCAATTCTTCGATGCCTACTCGTTTTCCTACAAACAAAAAAGGTTGACTATGATTGCTAAATAATTCTAAGCAACCTAGAACATCCAACTCAAAATTTTTACGAAGAACGATTGAGATTCAAATTTTGGGCTTAAAACTGAAAAATTTACGAATTGTGGAAATGTTGATCCCAAAACGATCCCGGCGGCGTGATGAATATCTTCCTCTACTATGGTCTGCAAAACCGAGAAGCGAATTAGCCAGAAATTGAAAGATTCCTTCTTCCCATCATTTCCCCAACTCATAACATTTATCCATCTGTTGTTCTATGCGTGAAGTGAGGGTTTGTCATTATTCAGGCACCTGAAACTGAGAAGAATTATGGTGGGGAATTGATTTTAGAAGTATACCAAGTGAAGAATTGTGATTAATTCTCACACATAGTAGAGGTGTGTATGGATTAATCACACCCCTCCACTTGGTATGCCTCTAAAATCAACCCCCCCCCCCCCCCCCCACCATAACTCTACTCCCTGAAACCCCGCCGTAGGCTGTGACACCATATAGAAAATTCAGATACGAGAGCGTAAATACATTGTAATTATTGTTTTATTGAACTGATGAAATGATACAATATTTCTTCAATATATATAGGAGAGAATGCAACACTAATATTTAAATGAACTATATCTTGACATACCAAGATTATCTTTCTTATGAACTCTAATACTCCTCCTGTTTTTTTTAACCGTCACTTTTCAGAATTTGCTTTTTTTTAATTATCTATTAGTTTACAATATCAATGCAACATTTATTATTTTTTTTCCTCATTTACCCTTCATATCAATAACCCAAATTTTGGTATAATTTTCCATGCACAAAGAATGAAGGGTATTTTTGTTATTTTACACTCTATTTTAGACACATTTTTCTTAATCGGATTTTCTCTCTCCAACAGTTAAAAAAGAAGAGGGAGTAGTATTTTTGTTTGCCGGGAATGGAATGGAATATTTTACTAAATATTCCATTCTCATGTTTGGACCACTTTATTTAATAATGGAATGGTAATAAAAAAGACGCGTTTCCAAAAGTTCTTCTTCGGACAAAAAAAAAATTCAGGTCGATCTCTTTCATCAAATCGCGAACAAAAGCTACTCCGCCGCTGCTCACGCTCCGCCACTGCTCAAGCTCTTCTCGAAGTTGGAGATCATCCTTGCGGGGATATTCCGAAACCATTCTCGAGCTCGTCCTGTTAGCAGTGCAGGGAAGGCCTTGCACTTTATTTCGTCCGGAGCACAATCCAGATTCATACGTGTCAGGTCCTGAAAGAAGTGATCCTGGGGATGCTTTGTTCCATCGTAAGGTTCTAACTTTGGCACTCTGAACCTTGCGGGTGGGTAGATAATCGTCTATCTACTCGGTGAATGGTGATATGAGGGAGAGATCCGTAGATATTTTTCCCATGATAACATCCACCTCGGCTCTAGCCGCATCCATAGCACGGGGGTCTATCAGTTTCTTCCTCAATTGGAAGAGGACGGGTGGTCGTCCTTCTTAGCCCTTTTAGGATTTGGAGGGGGTGTTTCCTGTAGGGATTCCTCCCCCCTCGTACTCATCTTCCTCTTCTAGATCTTGCTCTTGTAAATCTTCTTCAAGAGGGTCTTCCTCTAGTAGATCTTCATCCTCGTCATCCTCTGCTATGCCGGCGTCGAGGATTGCCTGCTTAGTGGCGGCATCCATGGCCACCAACTGATCTACCAACGCCTGGTGGGTTGTGTTCAGGGCAATGTCTTCTTGCCCCTGGCCGTTGGCATTGGAGGCTGAAGCATCGTCGGCGTTGTTGCCATTAGCTACTTGTTGTCGTGTAAGCACCATGATGATCTTGAAACCTTAAGCCAAATTGTCAGTAAGAAGCCCTCCTTCTAGCGCCAATTGACGATGCTGGAAATCGTTGTTAATAAATTCGGGGCCGTTTGATCCTAGTGACAATCTGCACAAGCTTCAAGAACACTAAAAACGATAAAGTAGGGGCAGTTTCTGGTGATTTGGACTGGATTTGAGATGTTGTATCTCAATCTGCCTACGTATCATATGAATTAGTCAGGAATCAAGTCATCGTAGTTCCTTAGGGATGGTTTATATAGAGGGGCTTGTGCGATAGGCTGCGTGGGCCGTGTCCTTGGTGGACTTTAATTTCGTGTTCCCTAAGGAAGAGATAATTATGATTTAACCCCCTTAATTATAGGAGATAATCTCGGTGATTTGAATATCGGATAGCGGCCTTTATGGCTAAGGATTCTTTCCATGTTTATCTGATTAATCATGCACGTGGGGACTTTGGTCCGAGATCGACTCAGGCCGACCTATGAGATCCGAGCTGAGTCGGTTGACCTTTTTTACGTTAGCCGACTTGTAGGGGTCGGGGAGGATGGCTGAGCTGGGCTCAGCTCGGATTTTTGGAGCTTCTAGCCCTTAAGGTGGATTTTCTTTGTCTTCATTTATAATTGGATCACTATATGGATGACACGTGGCGATGTGTTAATCCGACTTCCGTCACGAATTTTTTTTAACTAATGAATCACGAAGTCATCCATCATTTCATCTTATCATATATCATATCATGCGTCGGTTTTTTTCAACTGCTGATACATGCCACAATTGGTAGTTTTTTTATTTTATTTACGGAGGTTTTGCAGTTAAAGCTTCATTCAAAATATGTATTTTGATGACATTAATTATATGTACTTCCTTTTGATTTTAAGGTTTTTTTTCCTTGATTTGACATTAATTAATTATGTGTACATCACAAAATGAACTCTGAATTACATTAAAACATTGCATAAATTCATGGGGATCGAGATAAGTTTGATTACATAGTAAGAGTACCGTGACAACCGACTTGATTATACACGGAAATTAAGCATATGTTTCTTTTCATTTTCCGGGTACAAAGTTTGTGGCATATGCCCAAGCATTGTTAGCCACGGGATCAGCAAGATGATCATACAGATTCTCAACCGGGCCTTTTCCGGTAACAATTGCCTGAACAAAGAATCCAAACATCGAGAACATTGCCAGCCTACCATTCTTGAGTTCCTTTACCTTCAACTCAGCAAACGCCTCGGGGTCGTCAGCCAAGCCCAATGGGTCGAATGATCCGCCTGGGTATATCTTGTCAAGTCCTTCCCCAAGTGGGCCTCCGCCAACTCTGTAGCCTTCGATCAAGCCCATTAGCACAACTTGGCTGGCCCAAATAGCAAGGATACTCTGGGCATGGATGAGATTTGGATTGCCAAGATAATCAAGACCGCCTTCGGAGAAGATTTGGGATCCGGCTTTGAACCATACGGCCTCGCCGAACTGGACTCCGTTCTTAGAAAGGATTTCGGGGAATACACAGCCCAATGCTCCAAGCATAGCCCAACGGGAATGGATTACTTCAAGCTCACGGTTTTTAGCAAATGTCTCGGGATCAGCTGAAAGTCCAGCAGTGTCCCAACCATAGTCACCGGGGAACTCACCGGTTAAGTATGAGGGGGTTTGTTCAGAAAATGGGCCCAAATATTTAGGACGGTCAGGGCCATACCTAATTCACAAATTTAGACTTTTATCAACCAATTTGTAATGTACATGCAGTTTCACTGTCATCACGAGGTAATATAGGATGAAATTGGACGTAATAAAACTACAAGAATCAACCATAAATACAGTATAAAAAAAAGTCATAAAATAAAGCATTTTTTGTAGAGTGATTTCTTCATTTGTGGTTTGTGTTCCATTTTCAACAAGAAGGTTCAACATTTTGTGTATCCAAGTTATGGAGGTGCATAGTCGATTCGATTCTCGTATCCAATTTTAAATTGCAAATTTGCTCCACGTTAGGTGTATCTTAGAAATCCATTGTCGGATACATACATATCAGATAACACGGCCACAAACAGAAGAATTCGTGCATCATCATAGGGGTAAAACAAAGAAAATTAGTGTTATCTACAAGATAAAATGAAAGGGAAAAACAAACAAAAATTAAAAATTAAAAAATGAAGAGAGATTACCAGATACTTTGAGGGGCACTTTTGACGGTACGCCTCATGGTAGCACGGCCACCACCAAAGGTACCAGCCTTCCTAACAAGCTCATTCTGTGATTTCAAAGCCGTCTGGCCAGCAAATGCAGACTGTTGAATTCCTGAAGTTGCCATTCTTTTTTTTTTTTTTCTCTCTTTCTTCTTTAACTTCACTCTTTTATTTTTTTTTATAAACTCTTCAGTTTCAGATGCTTGACATGAAATGCGTTGTAACACTTGTAATTTTATAAGGCAACGGCAGATTTGTTGATTCAATGGATTAGGATATATGTCCACCTTAGCAGCTTTTGATTGGTTGATCCAGATAGGGATTCCCTCATAAGATTTTTCCTTTCACAAAATGAGGCTATTGTTTAGCCATTTGGGCATAGACAAATCTTGTTGCCCCAACATGGTCCCCCCCTCTTTGGGGTGTTTTAGGCTTCCACCACGGATTTTGAATGAATATTGACCCCAAAATACAGAAAATTTGTTCTACACTAAAAAGAAACTAAAGTGAAAAGTTCTTTTAAATTCATTAGAAACACGTCAAAGAAAGATTTCAACTTGATCCGTATTACTCTACACATTTATTTGTTCGTGGTTCAACGTATCATTGTGAAACCAATAACTTAGGCAAGAGTATACGTCAAAATGCAACTCCCTAAATACCGTTACAAATTGCTCACACATACCCCGAATAAATCAGGGTAACCAAAAAGAGGAAAACAATTACTACTACTAAGCATTACTTGTTTCGGTTAAAGAAAACGCCGTGCATTTGTTCACCTTACTTATAGCCTAACACAATAGTATTCAATTACTACAGCTTTTTACATGAGTAATCAAAACCATCAAGAACATCCATGCTACATACCCCTACGGAATGAATGTCCGGCTCCAGCATAGCACACATGAATTCGAGACACAAAGCTTAACATGTGAGTGATTCCTGACATTTTGTTAACATATATATATATATATATATATATATGCCTACTGCTACACGTAGCATTTCACTCCATCGGTATAGGGAAGACACCTCATCAACTAAACTAACCTCACCATTACTCCCAAGCATGATTGCTGTAAGCATCAACTTGCCAGCATCAGGAAAATCCTTGTGCTGCATCAATATCGCTTCCACAGATGACACTGTATCTTTTCCTCCATATTTAGGTTCCGAATCGTCTTGCCTTAGTGCAAGTACTTCGTCAAAGCTACCCTCAAACGTTCTTGCATCTGGTCCGTAGCACCTTCTAGAAGCCTGGAAAAGAATGGTGTCCCCTAGAATTCGTACGGTTTCTTCATCGCTCCACCCTTCCATGCTTGATAATTGATAGATTTTCTCCCAATCATCTTGATTTGTCGCGTTCCTCCAGCATTCCTCTAGCAGGCTACTATTGCTTTTGATAAAGGAGGAGCTTGTCCAGGCAAATACGTCAAAAACTCGTAAGGCAAGCAACCTATTCTGACTTTTCAGGCACAGCTCTATGAGGTCTATGGGAGCAAGTAGCCGATGTTCAATGCCTTTCTTTTCATCGTCGGGTAGGGCTTCCGATATTTCTTCCTGCAGTGTTAAACAATGCAAGATCTGATGAAAAAGCTAGATATGTACTTTTATGTTGAAGCACTCCTACAACACACATAGGCACAACTGCAACGATCACGTAAAGGTAGAACAGATATCATATCGTAATCACCTGAACTTTCAGTACATTCAGATCGGCTTCTATGCGCTTCACCTTTGCGATATAGTTTGCATCCTTTCCTGCCAGATTGTAGAGATTTTACACCGGATTAGTACGTTGACATATGGAAAGGCTTATGCATGGATATTATGGAGAGGCCAAAAGCAGAAATGACCTGCCATTGCAGCTATCTTTGAAAGATTTAAGAAACGCTTTCTCTGTGCCAAGGTAATTTTATTGCCTGCATCATTAGAATCAGGCTTGCTGTCAGCTGGAACTAAGGCATCATCTCGGGAGAGAGCTAGTGCGTGTAGAGTTTCAGAGGCAGGGGAAAATTGATTCAGAAAGATTTCATGAAGCCAGAGGAGATCATGATGCTGCTTCAAGTAGATAGATAGCTCTTCAGGAAACTCTTCCCCAAGTCTCAGAAGCTCGGAGAATTGTTTCTTGGCGTACAGTTGCTTGAAAACAAAATTGCTAAAACCACATGTGGGCCCTACGCTATCATGCTGCATGAAAAGGGACTAGAGTGAAAATAGAGAAAATAAGACAAATAAAAAAGTGCATTCACAGCTGACGTGAAAGAAAAGAGCTGCTAATAAATTTCAGAATTATGTTTCTGTCACCTCTTACGCTTGGAAATCAGATTTGCTTTGTTAATCAAGAAACAAAAGCCGTGTTATTTTATTTCAATGAAAAGATACATATTCCAATGAGTCTGCAAATATGGTTCTAAAGAGACAGAAAATCAAAACCTCTGCAAATATGTTTGTTGTCTAAATTTCAAGACCATTTGATAAATAGAGGTTTTAAATTGTTTAATGCAAAAACCATACTAAAAACTATATCTTGATAAAACAAATGAAGAATATCACTCAAAACTGCTATCCTGACTACTTGAGCAAAATGTAACAGAAAGGGGAACCTCGGATAAGCAGAAAAGCAATAGCTAATGCCAAGCGGCTATGAACAAGGGTCTGGGTCGTCTAATATCTCATCTTGTGCAAATACAAGAATGATGTATTTACTAGACCTTATGTGGTCCAACCCCCTTCTAAAATCGCATGCATCACGCAGACTTTACTGCTTCAAACACGGTTAGTCAAAAACTTAACAGGATGCTCCGTGGCTTATCAAGTAGGGTAAAAATAAAATTATATATAAAGGACAAGAGAACAAAACTAAATGTTAGTTATGTACCATGAGGCTTTTAAGGAGCTCTGAGTCGTTTAGATCGCTGCATATATTCCATAGGATTTGGTATCCTTCATGCCGTTTGGCAATGGGTAACAATGTAGAATACATCTTTTGAAGAATATCCTCATTCTCTTCTTGTTTTCTATCACTTTGACCCTGGAAAATAAATAAAGTCAGCACATACATGAGAAGGGGGGAAACTTCAACTGTCACAAACTGCTTTTAGTTTAGTATATAGTAAACATAAAAGCAATGAAGCATGGATCGCTGCATATCACTCCGATCATTATCATTATGTCCTTAGTAGATTTTTCAAGGATTCAGCAGCTTATCATAAATTTCCAAAAGAATTATGGGTATTCTATGCGAAAGCTTAATGTGGCTTCTCCAAGATGTTATCAAAGAACCAAGCACGACAGAGAATAAGATTTTAAGAATATCCGGTTAAGCCAAGAATGTGAACAAGATGCTGAATGTACAAGAGAATGCAATAGGATTGAGATTCATCGCTAACTTCCCTAATTTCTTCTTATATCAATTTACGGAATACCGTATGATATGAACAATGAATGTTTGCCTAAGTCATAAAGTCAATAAGGAAACCAATAGATAACCATTTGGTTGTAAGTAGTAGTATGCTTCCCTATGCTGGTGTAGCAACAACCTACGATAGTCAATGCTTTCCGTATAAAGATATGACAATAAATCTGGTTCTCAAGTCTAAGGATACGAACATACAAAGTCTACAGCAGACTGTTAAGGATAGCAACGTGGAAACATGTAAATAAAAATGATGCAAAATACAAAGAACAGGCTCATGAGAGAAAACTGACTTGTATTTTTGCCAGGGAGAGGCCTTTCACTAGCTTATATAGGGATTCAAGAAGTGCGTCCTTCCGTTTAAAGAAATCATCTGATAAACTTTTGTGGTCTTCATTACGTTCAACTTTTGCTGTGATAGCACCAGAATGTGACTCAAGCAACACATCAGTAATTTCCTCTAAATGTGAATAAAAATCCAATCTTGAAGTGTCATCAAGTGAATATGTTTCATTTACTAGCTGAAGCATGAAAGATGCAATGCTCCACAGGCCATTGCGCACCACAGTTTGGCAATACCAGGGTGTTAAACCCTCAAGCGGAGGATACCACAAATGATTCTCATTTCTGTAGCGTGTCACAGTTTGAAGAAGACTAACACATGCATTTGAGAGCTCACAAGCTCTTTGGATCTGAACAGTGGATGACAACTCAGCGCCAATAATATGAAGTAGTTGTTTGTCCAAGCAATAAAATAGTTCTTCGATATCTGAAATCTTACTGTAGAATACTTCCACATTATCCCTGTCCATGAGAAGTACAGTTTTCCTCCGTGCACGTTCACCAACCAATTGGATGAGATCCCAAAGAGCACCAGATGCTTGAGCTTCAGATGAAGAATAAGAAGAGTCGGCAGCATTTGCACGCCTCTGATATGTTATGCTTTGCAAATCCCTTAGTTGAATCATTCCAGCCAGCTTTTCTCCATGTTCCAGTATAATTTGCAAAGACTGTCCTGATTCCAGAGAACAAAGAGCATTCATTCAGTGCAAAAATAAAAAGGAGATTGTAAAAAATGTGTGCTTAGACAAATAATGATACACAAAGGGACAATTTCTAATGGTTACTTTCTATGGATCACAATAATACATCACATTTTATGCTGCAGCAGATTGCAAAGCTTGATCATCCTATCTAGACGTAACCTCATTTCTATTGAAGCTTAGTTAACTATTTTCTTTCCCTATCAGCCTTGATCATTCGAAAGGAATGCAAACTACTGCCATTTTGCCGTATGTCTTCTTCTGAAATAGAGTTTTCTGCAATGACTATTGCTCTCTCCATTCTTGATCATGCTTTCCTAAATAGTACTTGTACTTCCTCAGTCCTTCCACTAACAAAATCATTTCCTACATCCTAACCTTTTTAGGAGCCTAGGAGGATCAAATGATCATCTCATAGATGCCTTAAGAAGAAATACTATCAATTCCCTCATGCAGACTTTCAAAGTTGAGTACATCAAGGGATTTAACTAGACGTGAAAGCACAGTACTATAGATGAGATACGGATTATTATGCACTGTATGCCAAAATCCTATTAAGCTCAAACTCCAATATGCCTAAATTAACTACGAACTTAACATAGACAGGTCACATAGCCACTACAGGTTTAAAAGACAAAAATTGCTAGGTTCATTTTGTCACTAAAAAATGGAAGTGTTCTTCAAATGGCAATGAGCTTTACACATGTATACCCAGCAAACCCAAGGAACTGGAATCATCAAGCTTGTGTTCAACGAGAATGATCTGCTCTACTCCTAATCATTATCCACACATCAAACTCCTACCATTACCAATCATTTTGTTAATTGTTTTCTCCTTCATCTACCAATGAAAGAATCAGGAAGGGAGCATCCCTGTGACTAAATCAATAAATAAAGGAAGAGCAAACTGAGCATACTTTGTCTAGAACACAACTCTTCATGGCACTTGGATAAAGCAAGGAACTGCAAAAATTTCTGGTGTTTCTGCTGCTTTTCTAATAGCTGTGACGACACAAGAGACAAAGCTACAACCTCAGCACCCCTGGTTGTCGTCCAATGCTTTGCTAGAGTATCCACAAGAGATTTGCTTGTCCTAGCAAAAACATTTGTTTCCCCTTCTCTTTCAAACGCACCCGAATTCTTTAGCTTATCAAATGCACCAGCAACCTCCCCAGACACGAGGAAAACCTGAAAAAGCTGATTCAACAATAGTTCTGATTCTTCATCCTGAGCATTTCGACGCGCAATGCCAGTTAAAGGGGCCCGCGGTCTCTCTCCAACATCCCATGCCTCTGAACTAGCCCTTCTAGGAGGAAAATTGCCGCCGAACAAGAAGTTTTTGCTCTCCTCCTGTAGCGATCTTTCGTTTGAACTCCCTTTGCGAGATAAGCTTCTTTCAGGAGGTTCAACTCCACCAAGCAACACAGCCCTCTCAGGAATTGCATATATTCCAACTCTATCAGTAATTACAGCCCAAGATTCATCTTCACCGTCATCTGGCGAAGGGATAACTGAAGCATCAAGAACTTTACCAGCATCATTTGGCAGATCAAATCGATAGAGGCGGGTTAAGTTTCTCCAGTAATATGACACTGTTGCCGTTCCATCACCAGAAAGTATGATAACAGAACCAGCTGGCTTTCCACCGATCTTCAATCTCATAGAAAATAGCAAATCGTCATCTTCAAATCTAGCTTTAGGTATTATTACCTGAATTGGGGCTTTTTTCTCCAAAACTCTCTCATCAGTTGGTCGAATACCTTCTGCAGATACAGTTACCCCAGACCTATACTGCATGGTCAGGAGGGAATATTCGATGTAGCTTGAACTCGTGCTCCGATCTTTACAGAATATAGCAATTAGAATACTTATCACCTTTTCACCATTATCAATCTCCAAATCAAGAGGCAAAATCCTTTTCTGACCAGCTAAATCCTTTTGGATGCCCAGATTGCCGTCACTGCCAATTATCTCCTGAGACCACAGTTTCGATACATTATGACCAGCATCAAGATTAATGGTCCAGCATTGTATTTCACGGTCAGTTAAAAAAAGGAACTGCCTCCTGGTGTCATTTCCAGTATGCATGAAGTTCCAAGTCAATGACCTTGGGTATCCCTTGCTTTCAACACTTTGGTAGCTATCACTGCCTTGAAATGAAATACTTTTGCGTTGTATCTGAGAGGGCTTGCAATAGAACTGCCAAAGCTCACCATTAGAACTACAGGCAAGAGCCAAGCAGCAATGCTGATCACCAGAGGCAGGAGAGGCAATCAAAGAATTAAAATAACTTTGCCTACTCTGGGGGGAAGCGGGTTTTCTATGACCAGGTGAGGAGTTCACCGCTGACTCTTCTATAGAACCATAACTAATAACTGGACTAGTATTGCAATTAGAATATATATCTGGCCAATATAAAATAGTCCGACTTTTTTTATTGCACAGAAGAATACCAACTGAACTTCCTTGTGCAACAACCTTCTCAGTGGTACTGTTGGGACTATCCCAGTTGAGGACACAAACTAACCAATTATTAGAACTAAAAGAGCTTTTGTTAGAAACATCCTTTTCGAACACACTAGAAGGAAGATCAAGAACTACGCATCTCCTTGAAGCATTTTGAGATAGGTAACTCCAGATAAAGAACTTGCTTCTGCAAATAATCCAAGCCAGAGAAGTTTCCCTATCCATTCCACCAGAAACACCCATGTCACCTGCCAGAACAAGCATTAACTACTTTAGAAACATGTGTCAGTAATTGACCCACCTTGTTGGCATACAATACTAACCATGTGCATGCTTTTGCTGTAGGATAGCCTGTTGCTCATCACGTACCACAGAAGGGAACTCTCCAACATGCACAGGTTGAATCTGACTTAGCTCGTCTCCTTTTTCATTATTGTGGGTCAATGAAGTTCTACAAACACATATAAATGGCAAGGCTGTTAAATTTAATGGTAATTTGACTGGCTACATGTAAAAAAAAGGAAAAGGCCAAATGTCAATGTCACATCCTTAAAACGGTTGTGACACCCACCAAATAAGAGTGACCTTAGATGAAGAAATTGCAGGCAATAAAAACAGAATCCTACCCACACAAACCACCGCACACAAAAATATCAATAGTAGCAACAAAAGTATATACCGGAGGACGCCTGTAAAATAATTGGGTGCGTTCGAGGAAGAAAAAAAAAATCTGAATGGGTATAAAAAACAGATAAAGTGTTTTCACTTCCACAAGTATTTACCAGCATGAGACATTTAGGCAGTAATTAAGAACACAAGTGACACAACAGGGTCCAGCAACGCGTGTGCATACAGAACATGTTCCCTTGTCGAATTCAACAAGCCCACATTCTTACAAAAGAGTAAGTAAAGGTAAATTACATGAAGAGCCATAACGTTTAGCAACATAGAAAAAGCTCGTGATTTGAGCTGAATGTGAGAGAAATTGATATTAATCCTTAAAGACAATTAAATATGAAAATAACACACAAGCCTACAAACAAGAAAGAGAATGGAATCCGTGAGGGTAGGGCTATTTCTGGCCCTATTACAAAGTGCACGCAAAACATAACTACTGATTTATTCAAAGGCCAAGTGGCCAACTAAAATTGGCAGAACTTCTTACTTCTTTTAAGAGCTACAAACCACATACGGTTATGTTGGCGGAAAATTTCCAAAACGTTATGCTAAAACTTACGCATTCATCATAAGCATGCCGTCAACAACAGGGCAAACCATATCCATATAAATTCATCGAACGAAATAGTCATATGCCGCTAAGTTGCAAGGGTGTTACTTTCTTTAGCTGTTGAAGCATCATCGCTTTGAAATTTTCAATCGCAAGTATGTTCTTATGAAAATCGTAACTCCTTCCCCTAGTGGATGCACTGACTCACAAAATATCTTCAAGAAGATGCACCATAATACAACTGAACCAACAGAGGCTAGAAACAATCTGACCTCTTCTCGGTATTCGGATTAACATTGAAATTTCCTAATATTTTACCCGCTGGGCAATCAAATCAAAACTATCAACCTTACAAATACATAAAGGTCCATTATATGTAAAGCTTCACTCCCCGAGCACTCTCAAAACACGCAAGTGCAGAGAAAATAGAATAAAACAGCAGTTATGATGTTTGATGCTAAGTATAAACAAGCTTCCGAGCTCGAAATTTCACCACGGGCAAGCTAAAAACAGCATGAATTCTGAAAAATCCTTAGCACCAAACAGGTTTTTTATATTTCAATATCAGAAAATGAAGTGAATTCAGAAACCTGGCTAGGACGGAGAGACGAGATGCCCAAGGAGCAGGAGTACCAGTAGAAGGTCGATTCGGAACCGCATTGCTATCATGAAGTGGCGTAGCCGGCGAAACTGGTGAATCGTTTAGGGTAAGATTGGGGATTTCGCCAGCAAACTTTTGCTGGTGTTGGCATTCCGATACTGGAAGTTGGATTTCTTCGTCGCGGGAGAAAACATTTTTTCCAATTTCACTAACTGTCTGATACTCGGTGTGTGTCGTTGATTTAAAATGTTGAATGCTGCTACATACTAGAAGCAATGAATTATCTAGAGGGTTTAAAGGGTTTAAAAGCGGGGTTAGTCTTCCCTAGTCATTCAATTTATACCGTGGATACACGTGGATGATTCTATATCACACAGTTTGAATTTGAAATGAAACTGTGTAATCCAGAATCATCACTTACTTCTCAAATATCCTCCTCATAGAAGAATTACCCTTAAAAGCGGGTGCGGACGGGAACTTTTTAGGCTCTTGTTTTGCGTTTTTTTAGGGTTTTTTTATATACTAATTGATAATAAAACATTCATTAATTAAGGGATAATTGAAGTAATAACTAGAAACTTAAAATATTTTTTTGAAGCACAAAGTATATTGATCTAGTTGTAAGCTAGACTATAACGTCTCATGGAGACTAGTTTTTGAATCCTAACGATAATTGAAGTAATAACTAGAAAGTTAAAATGTTTTTCTCAAGCACAAAGTACATTGATCTAGTGGTAGGCTAGACTATAACGTCTCGTAGGTAGTGTTCGAATCCCGTTAGGGCCAATATATATATATATATATATATATATATATATATATATATATATATATATATATATATATATATATATATATATATATATATTTTTTAACATTATTTTATTCATTATACTACATTATTTTAATTTCTTTCACTACTTTTTTTTTTATTAACACAAATTTCAGAATATATATATATATATATATATATATATATATATATATATATATATATATATATATGTTATATATATATATATAAGAAAAATGAATAGTGAGAGAAATTAAAATAAGGTAGTATAATGAATAAAATAATGTTAAAAATGTAATAAAATAGATAAAGTGAAATGATGATGTTTTTTTTAAATTTGTGTAGATAAAAAATGAGTAGTGAGAGAAATTAAAATAATGTAGTATAATGAATAAAATAATGTTAAAAATATAATAAAGTAGATAAAGTGAAATGATGATAGATGATTTAATATTTTTTTATTTGTAGTTGAAGAAATGATTGGTGAGAGAATTGTAAGAAATGATTTGTGATGTGATGTAACAAAAACCCAAAAAAACTCCAAACCAAAATACCCAAAACAAACAAGGGCTTAGGGGTCTATCCGCACCCCAGTTTAACGATCGGCATCTTTTTTTGATTATTTTTTTCTACTTTCATCACCACACATATTCTTGTTTTTATTTTCGGCACCACACTAGAAACGTGAGCGTCGTTGACTTTCTTTTTGGATATTAACGTCAGTGGACTGACGTTATTGAGTAGTGACACTTTTATAACGTAAACGTCGATGCCACTGACTTTGGTTTTGAACAGCAACGTCAGTGTCACTAACTTTGGTTTTCAATCGCAACGTCAGTACCACTGACGTTATGTTCATTAAAAATAATTGTGATGCCGAAGTATTTTTTTATGGTGGTGGGACTAATAAGGTGTCGGTAGTAAAATGGGGGTGCTGATGAAACCACATTTTTTATTCATATGTATATACACTATGATGCATTTTATCGATACATTTTTTAAGTTTTTCACATAGCATGAATACGTATGGCGAAAGATTGATAAAAATGTGTCGTTAATAAAGATGATCGTTGTACTTGGGTATATACCCTAGTGGTAATCCACTATGGTTTAACCTGGCTCCCAGTGGGGAGTCCAGGGTTCGAACCCCGCTTGGAGCGTGTGTGTGGTATTATCCTTTCGTTTCCGGAAAAAAAAATAAAGATGATCGTTTGAGGACTATTAATACCGTGTACTATTTGATTCCCTCGGTTTGAGGACTATTGTTAAAGAAGATCATTTTCAAAACAAAAAAATAATAATAATGTATGGCGAAAGATTGATAAAAATGTGTCGTTATCAATTAATATAAGGTACACGGTTACACTTCTACAATGATTAGTGTGGAGGTTGTAAAAAGACAAAGAAAGGTAGATATACATGCAATAGAGGGGAAAACATGGAGAGAAAAAAAGTGAAGGTAAGATCTCCTTTCATTCGGTTATTTTGTTCTTCATAGGTCGCTGGAATCTTGTTCTGCTGGATTTCGTCTGGGTGTGGTTTGTTATCCCATATGGTCTTGTTTCGGTGAGGCAGATCGGCCATGGTTTCAGTGTCCGGCGGCCATGTTTTGGTACTTCCGGTCTGTTTTGTCGCTTTCCATGTAGTTTTAATGGTGTTGGCCGGCGGCATGTAAAGGAGTCTGACGATTTTATTACCTAGCCGTTGCGAAGAGTGTTATTGGTGGAGGAAGGACGGTGTTGGTGGTTGGATTTTGGTTGTTGATGTCTTTGAATGTCAATAGTAGTTATTTTTATTTTCTTTTGTCTTCTATAATTTGGATCGGGTCAGTAATAGTATTTTTTTTTCGGGTTATTGTTTAGTTTTTTTATTTTAACAACGATCTTTATTATTTATTTCTCAACAAAACCACCATATACAAAACGTTCCAAAGTACTAGAGCGCAAAAACAACCGTAGGAAAAGAGAAAAAATTACATCAGGCTATATCCCCCCAAGCCAACCTCAGATTTTTCGCACGTTTCACCATCTGGTCAATAAAGACGTGAGAGGGTGGACGATTGTGTTGTTCCCTAAAGAAGATCAAATTTCTCCATCTCCAAAATCCACTCAAGATCTGTCTCCACGCGTAGTACCATCTCAAAGACCGGTGAGTAGAGTCCAGACAGTATTAGTTTTGTTTAAGTGTGTTTATGCAAAAAACATGGTTGACTATCATCTTATGTTACCAAATCAAGTTCTATCTAATGAGACATAATTTGATGGAAATTTGGTTATGACATCCTTTCTTTTTCTTTGTTTGTGGTGGTGGTGTCCAACATTTAGGCCGACGATGATTTGGAATTTATCCGGCTATTTGTAAAATCCCACATCGGGAAATTAGCAGAAAGCTCACCTCCATATAAGTGTGAGACATAAAATATCTTGTCAACTCGGGTTAGCCCTTTTAGACCAAGCGAGGACGACGGTCTAAGCGCGATTGACCGGACAATTTATGGCTCATGTAGCGTTACCGTGCGCCGGTCCGGGGGCGTTTACGGGGAATGGTATCGAGCCGACTATCGGACGGCCTTAAGCGCCGCACCGTATAAGAAAGATGGTGTAGTTGCCTCTCCGGTAGGGACGATCCGGGACCGGTCTTGGCCGTCTGGCGAGGACGCCGGTCCCTTCAAGGGGGGGGTGAGAATGTAAAATCCCACATCGGGAAATTAGCAGAAAGCTCACCTCCATATAAGTGTCAGACATAAAATATATTGTCAACTCGGGTTAGCCCTTTTAGACCAAGCGAGGACGACGGTCTAAGCAGTTGACCGGACAATTTATGGCTCATGTAGCGTTACCAGGCGCCAGGTCTGGGGGCGTTACACTATTTTCAGCCGATAATCCGGCTGTAATTTATTTAATAGTCTTAATGAAATACTTTCGTTTCGAGGGAAAAAATGATTAGTGTAAGGGAAGGGAAGTGTATGATCTACATTTTGATGCGTGTATTTTTGTTACGGTATATTGCTATCCAAGAATGACAAATTTAACACTTTTTTTTTATTTTAATTACAAGAAAAATATATCGGTGTGTCTTTTTCATGAGAAATCTATTTGTATCTAATATAATAACACGACGTGTGTTTTGATTTATATGCAAAACACACGTATCAAAGCATTGTCGTGGTATCAAATGTTTATCTTTGATATGATGCAAGTTATTTCCATGTTGAGGGCATTACATGATAGAATTTACCATGTTTGAAATGTTATTGTTGTTGTTTTTATTTTATTTTATACAAAACTGGTTGTTCATACAAATATTAATTCGACAAGACATACCAATTGATGAAGGTTATCATTGTATTGATTTAGAACACATGTCGAAATATAATTGAATCATGTTATAACTCCACAATAAAAGTAGAGAATAAGATTTTGAATTATTCTATAAAGGAATTTTGGCTTTTCTGTACAAATAATTGACATGTCCGGCTTTAAATCAAACCTTATTAAACTTGTTATGTTTTGCCTTACATCCGTCTTCATGTCGCTCGGTTTTTTGGATTCATTTGAAGACTTTCGTCCTCAACTAGGCTTGCGTCGTGAAAACCCTTGCAGTGTGGCACCATGTATTTTATCAAATGTTCTATCGGTCTCCAATGAACGTAAGCATGACATAAGTCATTGGTGCACATGATATACCTACCTTTGTGGTACATACTGTATCTTGTACATACCTAAAAGGGATGTACAAATAAGAATTCATACCCGAACTATGAGCTTGGTTCGAAGTAGCCTTGTGGCATAGATGGCGAGTCCTGCATAGAGTGGGCCTTTGGTTCAGCTTCACTCTGAACAATGTCCTTTTATCTCATGATTCAATTTTTTGTGATTTAACGTTTGAACATTGAGACGTCTTGAATCTTTACCGTATGTGCTTTGCATGTATGTACCAAAGCAATACATACACCAGTCACCAATCATTGGATGTAGAACGCTTGAAACCTCTTTCTATATTTAGGGAATGTTTTATGTTTTATCAATCGCTCTTCGTCGACGGTCTTTTATTATTTTATGAAGCCTCTAATGCTCAAGAATTGTTGAGATGGAAAAAGTCAATATTGTATGTTTTGTTAGGGTTTTGGGGCAAAAAGTAAGTATTGCCAAGTGTATTGTTTTTTTGGGTCTCTTATAACATGGCTGATCATGTGGATTCCAATAAAACTCCGTTTCGTTTATTAGGATACACAAGTTACGACTGATGAACATCGACTTTCTTCTCATAAAGCTTAGGGGCAAGTATTATTAATCAATAAAGACACTGGCATTGTGTTTGTTTAACTAGTTGTATAAATGATGTCGATTGATATGATTAGTTATTGAGAGTCTTTATTTTTTTTTTCGAAACGAAAGATATATATTAAAACAATAAATAAACAAAGTTTACAACCGGACAAATGCCGGAAACACACCGGACAAACACCAGTCTGCTACTTGACACCACTACCTTACTAGGAAAAGAAAATAAAAGGAACTTGGAGAGAACTCCAAGTAGACCAAATTCCGTCTCACACATGAGAACTTGATTGGGCAAGATAATAAAATGGAAACACTCCGTCACATCGCGGACGTCCATAACCGCAACGAAAACTAAACACCAATCAGCAGCAAAGGTAGAGACCGAGGCGCCCGACGAGCACCGAGATCGTCCGAGACTAACACACATACAACAAACACCTGAAACTAACGTTAAAGTCCAAAACCGCCAACAACCACCATCAACATTTCCGCTGCCACCAACATTGCTGCCGTCGGATAAAGAGCCAAAGCCGGTCCAATCATCGCCACAAACCATCAAATTCAGCACACAAGGGACGAGGACCCCAAAAATCGGCGATGAAGGTCCATGTTCATAGACATCCATGGTCAACCAAAGCCAAGATCTATCCTTCAAAAACACAGACTGCCAAGCCGTCATGAAAATCCCCTCTCCGGTCAGCACCAAGAGATCCAACTGGAAGCCGAAAGAGCCCAAAACAGCAACATCGAAGGCTGAAAGCACGAGATCAATTCCGGAATACCCTTTCCATATGAACCACCGTCGACCAAGAAAGCTTTATGTCAGCGGACGTGGGGTCAGAAAAGCTAAATCTGGCCAGAAACGCCGCCACCATGTTGAGAGAAAATGTGGGCTGCATCAGAGCTAGAATTGTTTTGGAGATGAAAGAAAAAAAAAAAAAAAAGGATGCAAGCAAAGAGACTAAAAAAACTTTAACAACAACTAAAACAAGACCTAGCACCAGCGCCTGAAGAGGGAGCAGAAAGGAGGCGGGGGGTGATCTTAGAGAGAAGGAGGAGGAAAACTGTTTAGAGAGAAGAAGACACATACCCTATTGAGAGTCTTTATTTGCACAACACAAAATTTACCATACATCATACTAGAATCAATTCTTAAAAATTGATTGGGGAGCAAAAAAAAAAAAAACGACTTTTTGTAAGTGTGCTGTGAGAATCGAATTTTGTCTCTAAAATCAAATTTCAAAAGACTAATTCTATTTGCGTGGTGTATTTTGCAAGTTAATTTTTATCTGTTCAAAACCAAGAATTTTTCATTAAAGAAAAATATATGCACAAACCGTAAAAAGACACTATATAAAAAAAAATCAAGAACTAATTATGGCACGCTAGCCTTAATTCCTTCAAATTACGAATCGTCTGTGAGATGAACACCATTCTCGGAGGCCTAAAATATACGGTTTATTACGTAAAAAAAAGATGTCTAAGATAAACTATCTAAAACGAAATCTCCAAAACCCAATACTCAATATTATGTTTCTTGTATATGTTCCCTCAATATTATCAAGCTCTCTACAAAAAAAAAAAAAAGAAGAAGTACTCCCTCCGTTTTTATATATATGTCGCATAGAGAAGAATCACATAGATTAAGAAAGTAATTAATATATGTATTGGAAATATATTTTTTTATTGGAGATGTAAATGTTTTGTTGGTAAATGAGTTTTTAGTATTGGAATTGTGTTTTTTTGACTGGAGATGTAAATATTTTGTTGGTAAAGGAAGAAAAAATAATAAATGCTGTATTGGAAATGTAAAATGACAGATAAATAAAAAAATGACAAAAATTGAAATGTGACAGATAAAAATAAACGGAGGGAGTAGTTTGTAAGTTTTTTCACATAGACAATTGTATAGTACTACTAGTAGGATATATTTATGTTAATTTTTTTATAATCTATATTAAAATGATCCCTTCTTATAAAAAAAAAAGAATGAAAAAAAAAAACAAATACGAGTAAAAACCCGATATTTTTGAGGTTTTTTTTTTTTTTAACCGCCTTTATTTATTTATTTATTTAATTTTTAAACCGCCTTTTCTTTTTATCTCTCCAATTTATTTTATTGTCTCCTCGTCTATAAATAAACCATTTTTTACGCAGTAGCAAATTATCCCGTCACTCTACTGGGTGATCGAATCTGTCGTCGAAAACCCTAGAAAACACCAGGGTTGCGACTTGCGAGAGTCTTCCCCTACCGTGGAAGAGAAATCTGTTGAATATCGTCAAATTTTATAGAACCTGAATCGTCTTTATTTTTTCTTACCTGTATTCTGATTTGGAGGCTTTATATGTAAATAAGAAGGCTAATGTGGAGCGGAAACCCTCAAGATATGCAGCAGAGTATTATGCCGCCGGGAACCGGTGGAAATGGAGTCGGTGGTCAGCCGCCGCCTCTAATGCCTCCTGGAACTGGAGGAGGGTTAGGAGGACCTACTGGTGCTCCTGCGCCTCCTCCGCCCCCGCCACCTTCGTATACTGTCTTGCCAACTGAGGCGCAGCTGGAGGAGAAAGCGAGGAAGTGGATGCAGTTAAATTCCAAGAGATATAGCGATAAGAGAAAGTTTGGTTTCGTGGAGACACAGAAGGAAGATATGCCTCCAGAACACGTGAGGAAGATTATTAAGTGAGTCCTGCTTCTTATTTGATTTATGATTATTATGTTATCTTAGTAGCTTGAATTTGAAGCATCAGAGAGTTAGCTGGGAAGATCCTTGTTCATCTTTATTTTTTATTTTCTTGAAATTTGCTCTGTTTTTTTTTTTTCTTTTTTCTTTTCTCTCGTTGAAATGAAGCATCATAGTTGGTAGAAGCCTAAGGATGTTAATGTTTTAAGACTAAGGTGGAATGGGAAAGGTAGGGGGAAAAAGCAGCATGAATTTTTGTTAGCTGATCTGGTTTTCGTGCAATTTGTATGTATTGCGTGGGTGGTTGTTCTAGTTATTTCAGAGTATGTGGGATGTTGGTGATGTTCATGGATGAACATTAGCTCATGTATTTCTATCATGAAATTTGAAGCCAGTAGCCACTTGCCTTACTTTACGTTAGGTTTTTGCTCCACTTTGCTTCTATGATCTTTATTTATGGTTCCACGCTCACGTTGCTTATTCTACCAGTTTGTCAAGTGTTTTTCTAATGATTCTGGATATCTGAGTCTTCTACTTCGGTTTTCGTGTTTCACCACTAATATTTTTATATATCACGCGCCATCTATTTGCAAGTAATTATCTGTAACATTTTGAATATAAATTGCTTGTATTTACTCGATTCTCATTTATTTTCTGTTTAGAAACTCACTATTTCATGACTATGCTTTGGCCATCATAATGTTTGGTCTGGCTAGTGCCTCTGTCTAGTTGCTGTTTGTGGCTTCATCATTTTTCCCTCATTTGTTATCTGCTGCTTTTAAACATTTAAATTAAATTAAATCTCAGGACATGTATTCTTTTCTTCCATATAAAAGTATCCCTTAATGACTCACAGAAGCTGAGTTATTTTTGGGTGTATGCTTTAAGGATGCTGAAAGTACCATAATTGCAGAACTGCATTTTCTCTTGCTGACTTGGGATTGATTTATAGATATGCTGCTTGTAAATTTTCCATTGGCAGTTGGTTGTATTGTTGTTTTATGCAAGCTTTACTGCTATGGACTTGTCAGTGTTGTGCATTTTTATGTTTCCATTCATGCGCTAAATTTGCTAAAGATTTTCTGGATTATTGGCTTTACTCATTGGTATACTTGCATTCTTGTCTTTGTTCAGGGATCATGGTGACATGTCTTCTAAAAAATACCGTCATGACAAGCGTGTGTATCTTGGAGCTCTGAAATTTGTTCCACATGCTGTCTACAAACTTCTGGAGAATATGCCCATGCCTTGGGAGCAGGTACTTGTCTTTTAATTTAGACCGAATTGTAAATATTATTTTGGATGTTTGGCAGAGTATAAATTTACTCTCTCCTTATACCTATTCACTTGTCGTTAATAGGTCCGGGACGTGAAGGTACTTTACCATATCACAGGTGCTATCACATTTGTGAATGAAATACCCTTGGTTGTGGAACCTATCTATCTTGCTCAGGTATGTCAATTGTTGCTGCAGTCTTATGTTTGGCTTTTTTCCCCGTCTTTCTGTACCCTTCTTTTAGATTAGGCATTGATGAATACTGTATCTCAATGTTTCACGTATCTTACTTTCCAATGGAAAATTCGAATGCCACGGAATTTTTTCGGTGTCATGAGTTTTCATCTGTGGTGACAAATTGGAAATATTGTAAGCTATAAATTTTTCCTTCAATGTTTTCTACAATTTTTTCTGCTTTTTCCCCCCTTGGATAATACTTTTCTCATCTATTTGATAGTGGGGAACAATGTGGATTATGATGCGAAGGGAGAAAAGAGACCGGCGTCATTTCAAGAGAATGCGTTTTCCGCCTTTCGATGATGAAGAGCCTCCATTGGATTATGCTGACAATCTCTTAGATGTGGATCCTCTGGAGCCAATCCAATTAGAGCTCGATGAGGAGGAAGATTCTGCTGTCTATACTTGGTTTTATGATCACAAGCCTCTTGTGAAAACTAAACTCATTAACGGTCCTAGTTATCGGAAATGGCATTTATCCCTTCCAATCATGGCAGCACTTCATCGTCTGGCTGGGCAGCTTCTGTCTGATCTGATTGATCGCAATTACTTCTACTTATTTGACATGGAGTCTTTCTTTACTGCTAAAGCTTTGAACATGTGTATACCAGGTAGATATATATGCACTTTACTTTGACTTTCATTCTAGATCAATGCATTTGCTTGACTCACTTAATTATGCCGTCTTTTTCCTTAAAAATCACTTGATGAATGTAGGTAAATTTAAACATGTATTGGATGTGTATTCACATCTTGGTTCCTACTACTGGTTTTGATTTCCAATTTTTGGTGACTGACCGACTCATCTTGCTGCAGGCGGTCCCAAGTTTGAACCTTTGTATCGTGACATGGAAAAGGGAGATGAAGATTGGAATGAGTTTAATGATATTAACAAGCTCATCATCAGGTCACCTCTCAGGACAGAATACAGAATTGCTTTCCCACATTTGTATAATAATAGGCCGCGAAAAGTGAGGCTTGGAGTATATCATACCCCAATGGTAATGTATATCAAAACAGAGGATCCTGATTTACCTGCATTTTACTATGATCCTCTCATTCATCCTATAACAAGCACTAACAAGGACAGGCGGGAGAAGAAAGTTTACGAGGAGGAAGACGATGATGATTTTGCATTGCCAGAAGGGGTAGATCCGTTGCTTAATAGTATTCCTATCTATACTGATACTACTGCTTCTGGCATCTCTCTTTTGTTTGCACCACGCCCTTTTAACATGAGATCTGGTAGGATGAGGCGTGCTGAAGACATACCTCTTGTTTCAGAGTGGTACAAGGAACACTGGTAATGATTTTTTGTTCTTCATATCGTGAATTGTTGCTACGTTGCTATCACTTGATTTTGAAGATTATGTACACCTTTTTTTTTTTCTGTTGCTGTTTTGGCTTGTGAAAAAGACTGATTAGTATTTTTTCCCTGTGCAGCCCTCCGTCGTATCCGGTGAAAGTGCGCGTCAGTTATCAAAAACTGCTGAAATGCTTTGTGTTGAATGAGCTGCATCACAGGCCGCCTAAAGCTCAGAAGAAGAAGCATTTGTTTCGTTCTTTGGCAGCTACAAAATTTTTCCAAACTACTGAACTTGATTGGGCTGAAGCCGGGCTCCAAGTTTGTAAACAAGGTTATAATATGCTTAATCTGTTGATTCATAGGAAGAACCTTAACTATCTTCACCTCGATTATAATTTCAACCTGAAGCCTGTGAAGACCCTTACCACCAAGGAGCGTAAGAAATCTCGCTTTGGTAATGCCTTTCATCTTTGCCGTGAAATCCTTCGGCTGACAAAGCTTGTAGTGGATGCCAACATACAGTTTCGTTTGGGAAATGTTGATGCCTTTCAGTTGGCTGACGGGTTGCAGTACATCTTTTCACATGTTGGTCAGTTGACCGGTATGTACAGGTACAAATACAGGCTTATGCGACAGATACGCATGTGCAAGGATTTGAAACATTTGATTTATTACCGATTCAACACTGGGCCGGTAGGAAAAGGTCCTGGATGTGGATTCTGGGCACCTATGTGGAGGGTTTGGCTGTTCTTTCTTCGTGGTATTGTTCCATTGTTGGAGCGGTGGCTAGGCAATTTACTTGCTCGACAATTTGAAGGTCGCCATTCCAAAGGAGTTGCTAAAACTGTCACTAAGCAGCGTGTTGAAAGTCATTTTGATCTTGAGCTGCGCGCTGCTGTGATGCATGATGTTCTTGATGCTATGCCCGAAGGCATTAAGCAAAATAAAGCAAGAACAATATTGCAGCATTTAAGTGAGGCTTGGCGTTGTTGGAAAGCTAATATTCCGTGGAAGGTGCCTGGTTTACCAGTTCCCATTGAGAACATGATTCTCAGGTATGTAAAGTCAAAGGCAGATTGGTGGACTAATGTTGCTCATTATAATCGTGAACGTATAAGAAGAGGTGCCACTGTGGACAAAACTGTGTGTCGAAAGAATCTTGGAAGGTTGACCCGTCTTTGGCTCAAGGCGGAACAAGAACGTCAACACAATTACTTGAAGGATGGTCCATATGTGACACCAGAAGAAGCAGTGGCTATTTACACTACCACTGTGCACTGGCTGGAATCAAGAAAGTTCTCGCCGATACCTTTTCCCCCTTTGTCATATAAGCATGATACAAAGCTTCTGATCCTCGCTCTTGAAAGGTTGAAAGAATCATACAGCGTGGCTGTGAGATTAAATCAATTACAAAGGGAAGAGCTAGGTCTTATTGAACAAGCTTATGACAATCCTCATGAGGCCTTGTCTAGGATTAAGCGCCATCTCCTTACTCAACGTGCCTTCAAAGAGGTTGGTATTGAGTTCATGGATTTGTACAGCTACCTGATTCCTGTGTATGAGATAGAACCTCTTGAAAAGATCACTGATGCATACCTGGATCAGTACCTGTGGTATGAGGGTGACAAGCGCCATCTATTTCCAAATTGGATAAAGCCAGCTGATTCAGAGCCTCCACCACTGTTAGTGTACAAGTGGTGTCAGGGCATAAACAATTTGCAGAGCATCTGGGACACCAGTGATGGGCAGTGTGTTGTGATGCTTCAAACTAAATTTGAAAAGTTCTTTGAAAAGATTGATTTGACCATGCTCAACAGACTTCTCAGGTTGGTGCTTGATCATAATATTGCTGATTATGTGACAGCTAAGAACAATGTTGTGCTGTCATACAAGGACATGAGCCATACTAATTCATATGGACTTATCCGTGGTCTTCAGTTTGCTTCTTTTGTTGTACAGTACTATGGTCTAGTGCTGGATCTTTTGATTCTTGGCTTGACCCGTGCCAGTGAGATAGCTGGTCCTCCTCAGATGCCTAATGAATTCATAACTTATTGGGACACTAAAGTTGAGACAAGGCATCCCATAAGGCTGTACTCTCGCTACATTGATAGGGTGCATATATTGTTCCGGTTCACGCATGAAGAGGCACGAGACCTCATCCAACGGTATCTTACTGAGCATCCTGATCCCAATAATGAGAACATGGTCGGTTATAACAATAAGAAATGTTGGCCAAGAGATGCGCGGATGAGGCTCATGAAGCACGATGGTAAATATTCTTTGTTTTGCCTTCCTTTTTAATTGCTTGAAATGCTTGTACACATTTTTAATTGTCGTGGAAATGATGTTAATCATCGGGTGACTTTTTTTTTTAAAATTTCAGTCAACCTTGGGAGAAGTGTGTTTTGGGACATGAAGAATCGTCTTCCTCGAAGTGTCACAACACTAGAGTGGGAGAATAGTTTTGTATCTGTTTACAGCAAGGACAATCCCAATCTGCTTTTCAGTATGTGTGGCTTCGAGGTTCGTATACTGCCAAAGATAAGAATGAGCCAAGAGGCATTCAGCAACACTAAGGATGGAGTTTGGCAGCTGCAAAATGAGCTGACAAAAGAGCGTACTGCAATTGCTTTCTTGCGAGTTGATGATGAGCATATGAAAGTGTTCGAGAATCGTGTCAGGCAGATACTTATGTCATCAGGTTCTACCACGTTCACTAAGATCGTCAACAAATGGAATACAGCGCTAATAGGTGATTCTCTTTTACTTGGCTGTTTACTAGTTATTCATAATTCCTGGTTCTAGCTGACATGGCATGTCAAATGTGCTACTGCAGGACTCATGACATATTTCCGTGAAGCAACAGTGCATACTCAGGAGTTGCTAGATTTGCTGGTCAAGTGTGAAAATAAGATTCAAACACGAATTAAGATTGGATTGAACTCCAAAATGCCTAGCAGGTTGAGTTTATTCTGTCGTCTATGTGATTCTTGCTAGCTTAGCTTGAGTGTATTTTGAGACGTTTTCCCTTGGCAGGTTTCCTCCTGTCATCTTTTACACGCCGAAAGAAATTGGAGGGCTAGGAATGCTGTCGATGGGGCATATATTGATTCCTCAAAGTGATATTCGTTATAGCCAACAAACAGACGTAGGCGTGACACACTTTAGGACCGGAATGAGCCATGAACAGGATCAGTTGATTCCGAATCTTTATCGTTATATACAGGTAAATGGTATCTTCTATTGAGAGTTTTAAGTATTTGTTCTGCTCTTCTCTGACGTCTTCAATTATTTTGGCAGCCATGGGAGAGTGAGTTCATTGATTCACAACGAGTTTGGGCTGAGTATGCATTGAAGAGGCAAGAGGCTCAGGCACAAAATCGGCGTCTAACTCTTGAAGATCTTGAGGTACGTTTTAAATCTGATTAACTACCTGTGGGGTAGCTATTTGGACTGTCTTGTGACTTCTCTAGCATGTTTCCACCTCGGACCTGTTATTGTGTTTTATTATCTCCTTTAATATTACAAGCGTTCACTGATACATGCAATACTATTTTTTTTTTAATTTTTAACTGTTTACGATTCTTTCTATATACAGGATTCTTGGGACCGTGGGATTCCTCGAATCAATACTTTGTTTCAGAAGGACCGGCACACCCTTGCATATGACAAAGGGTGGAGGGTAAGAACAGATTTTAAGCAGTACCAAGTTTTGAAACAGAATCCATTCTGGTGGACACATCAGAGGCATGACGGGAAGCTGTGGAATTTGAATAATTATAGAACTGATGTAATCCAAGCTTTGGGAGGTGTGGAAGGAATTTTGGAGCATACATTATTCAAAGGAACATAGTAAGTCCCTGACCCTCATTTTGTGTTTTAGTTTTCTTATCGTAACTTATGGTATGGCACATAGTTACTGCTATTTTTTCCTTGAGCTGTAGTTGATTAAAAAATATCATTGTATATTGCTGTCATATTTAATGTCATTTTTGCTTATTGTTGTATGCGTGCTTGTAATCTGCGCTTCTTACAGATGCAATAGATTGTTCGAGTAGCATATTTTTAGGTAGTTTTTGTGCTAGAGAAACAGAAACCTATGTGCCCACTCTTTTGGCGCTTTTGATGACCATATTTTGCTTCATTTTTTTTTTTGGGTACTACCTTTTTTTTGGAAGTAGGGAGTGTACTGTCTGATAAACACCTATGATGTCAGTATTTGACTTTGCATTTTGCTTACTACTGTATCTATCTGTTTCAGCTTTCCTACATGGGAGGGTCTTTTCTGGGAGAAGGCTTCAGGATTTGAGGAATCTATGAAGTATAAGAAGTTGACTAACGCGCAGCGATCTGGGCTCAACCAAATTCCAAATCGTAGATTTACACTGTGGTGGTCCCCTACCATAAATCGTGCCAATGTCTACGTTGGTTTTCAAGTGCAACTGGATTTAACTGGGATTTTTATGCATGGAAAGATACCAACTCTAAAGATATCTTTAATACAGATATTCCGTGCTCACTTGTGGCAGAAGATTCATGAGAGTGTTGTGATGGACCTTTGCCAGGTCTTGGATCAAGAACTTGATGCGTTGGAAATCGAAACCGTGCAGAAAGAAACAATCCATCCTAGAAAGAGTTATAAAATGAACAGCTCATGCGCAGACATTCTCCTATTTGCAGCTCATAGGTGGCAAATGTCAAAACCTAGTCTTGTGGCAGAAGCCAAAGATGTGTTTGATCAAAAGGCTAGTAACAAATATTGGATTGATGTGCAGCTTCGTTGGGGTGATTATGACTCTCATGACATTGAGCGTTACACAAAGGCAAAATTCTTGGATTATACTACTGACAACATGTCTATCTATCCTTCTCCAACAGGTGCGTATTCATGTACTCTGTAAACTCACATTATCCGGTGTTTATTTGACTAATGGCTGACCTATTCTATCTTTTTTCTGTGTAGGGGTAATGATTGGTCTTGATCTTGCCTATAACTTGCATTCAGCCTTTGGAAACTGGTTTCCAGGGTCAAAACCACTTCTAGCTCAGGCCATGAACAAGA
Organism: Gentiana straminea; assembly: GCA_036785695.1. Taxonomy (NCBI): domain Eukaryota; kingdom Viridiplantae; phylum Streptophyta; class Magnoliopsida; order Gentianales; family Gentianaceae; genus Gentiana; species Gentiana straminea. Next base: position 9,735,167 of record JAVUPR010000266.1, on the reverse strand, counting down.
TTATGAAGGTTCTTTGATTCTTACATTTGCTATTGAAGTTTACTTTTGAGTTAAAACTCTTATTGTAGTCTTATTTACCGAAATGTTTGCTGGTTTTTTCTTGCAGTCGAATCCAGCACTGTATGTTCTCCGTGAACGGATAAGGAAGGGCTTGCAGCTGTACTCTTCTGAACCAACAGAGCCCTACTTATCTTCCCAAAACTACGGAGAGATCTTCAGCAATCAAATTATATGGTTTGTCGATGACACGAATGTTTATCGTGTGACCATCCACAAGACTTTTGAAGGAAATCTTACAACAAAGCCCATTAATGGCGCCATATTCATCTTCAACCCTAGGACTGGGCAGCTATTTCTGAAGGTATATGCTTTTCTTGGATTGTTAGTAAGCCATTTAACTTGATTTTGTCCTGTCAAAGTATACAGCGTGAAATCGGTGTAATTCCTTTTGCAGGTCATCCACACAAGCGTATGGGCGGGTCAGAAGCGTTTGGGTCAGCTGGCGAAGTGGAAAACTGCTGAAGAAGTGGCTGCTTTGGTCCGGTCTCTGCCCGTTGAGGAACAGCCGAAGCAGATCATTGTTACTCGCAAAGGAATGTTGGATCCACTGGAGGTCCATTTGCTTGATTTCCCCAACATAGTCATCAAGGGAAGTGAACTTCAGCTACCTTTCCAGGCATGTCTGAAGATAGAAAAATTCGGTGATCTCATACTGAAAGCTACCGAGCCGCAGATGGTTCTGTTCAACATATACGACGATTGGCTGAAAAGCATTTCATCATATACAGCTTTCTCAAGATTGATCTTGATCTTACGTGCTTTGCATGTAAACAACGAGAAAGCTAAAATGTTATTGAAGCCTGACAAGACGATCGTGACTGAAGCACATCACATCTGGCCGTCTCTTACTGATGACCAATGGATGAAGGTATCAAACACCGCTTCATCATTAGATTCCTTGTAACACATGCTTATTAACCCTAATCTGTCTACGGACACTAATGTGACGATTATGATTGCAGGTTGAAGTTGCTCTGAGAGATCTTATCTTGTCAGATTATGCCAAGAAGAACAACGTCAACACATCTGCGCTCACACAATCTGAGATCCGTGATATTATTCTTGGAGCTGAGATTACTCCTCCTTCACAGCAGCGGCAGCAAATTGCAGAGATTGAAAAACAGGTGCTGCATTTATACTTCTCTGAGATTGTGATGTTTCTATTTATATTGGTTAGTCTGTCAATAACGCGTTTTAATGGTTTTCTTTGTTTTTCTGTTCACAGTCTAAAGACGTGAATCAGCTAACCGCGGTGACTACTAAAACATCAAACAAGCACGGTGATGAACTGATTGTGACCACCATCAGTCCTTACGAGCAGGCCACATTTGCATCCAAAACCGATTGGCGTTTGAGAGCAATATCTGCGACAAATCTTTACCTCCGTGTGAATCACATCTACGTCAATTCAGAGGATATAAAGGAAACCGGGTATACTTACATCATGCCAAAGAATGTGTTGAAGAAGTTCATATGCATCGCGGACTTGCGGACTCAAGTTGGAGGATACTTGTATGGCATAAGCCCACCTGATAATCCTCAGGTGAAAGAAATCCGTTGTATTGCGATTCCACCACAGTGGGGGACCCATCAGCAGGTGGAGCTTCCACACGGTCTTCCGGAACATGACTTCTTGAATGATTTGGAACCTTTGGGATGGATGCACACTCAACCAAACGAGCTTCCGCAGCTGTCACCTTTTGATTTGACAGCTCATGCAAGAATCCTGGAGAACAATAAACATTGGGATGGAGAGAAGTGCATAATTCTGACCTGCAGTTTCACACCTGGTTCCTGCTCGTTAACTGCTTATAAATTGACCCCGTCTGGTTTCGAATGGGGACGAGCTAACAAAGACACAGGAAGTAACCCACACGGCTACCTGCCTACTCATTATGAGAAAGTTCAAATGCTGCTTAGTGACCGTTTCCTCGGCTTCTACATGGTAAGGATACAATCATCCAAAGGGATACCTTTTTTTTTTTTCCTCACTTTAACAGCTTGATTTTATTAGATTCTGCGAAACTGTTTTTTTTTTTAAACTGTATTTTTTCTTCTTTTTTATTCCGTGCAGATACCAGATAGTTGTCCATGGAATTATAACTTCTCCGGTGTGAAGTTTAATTATTCGATGAAGTACGGGATTAAGTTGGGAATGCCGAGAGAGTATTATCACGAGGATCATAGACCGTCCCATTTCTTGGATTTCAGCAACTTAGAAGAGGGTGATGCAGCTGAAGCCGACAGGGAGGATACATTTACTTGAGAGAAGAAAGGTGTTGTGTTATATATATCTATTTGCATTTGCAACTTTTTCATGACACCCGGAATGGTGGATATGGTAGTATGCATGTGAGTTGTACGAATCATTTTGTTGCAGTTACTTTTTTTTCTGTATTGTAAACTTGGACGGGGGACAAAGATGTTGGTTGGTAGAGCCCTTTAAATTCTTAGGAAGTGATGTAAGAAATTTAAATTTTTGCTCTTGTATGTAAAGGTGCCGGATAGTTTTTTTGCATTGGGCTATGTCTACAAAAAGCTTGAACTATGTCCATTTTTATAAAAAAGAGGGTGGGGAGAGGGGGTCGATGTGTATCACTTTTTATATTGAAGTTGTCATTGATAAGCGTCTGGTATATAAAGTCAGCAGCGTATTAGTGCAATAATACTGTACTTTACGCAATGTCAACATTGGGCAGCAAACTACTGGAATGCGCCCGGTCACCTTTATTATAATAAGAATCTTAAATAAAAGTATGGTATTTGTTGATAATTTAACCACATAATTCTTCTTGTGGTGGTTAATGGTTATTGTCTTCTTTCAAATATTCGATAAAATTTGGCACAATGGTTCTATATTAATGGAAAGCTTGACGCTTCCATTAATAAACGTTGCTTAAATACTCGATACATGTTCTTTCCAAAAAAAATAAATACTCGATACATGTTCTTTTTCCACACAAAAAAAAAAAAAAGAAAAAGAAAAAGATTGAAAAAAAATGAACTCAATAATGTAATGTAATAATACAAAATTAGCATAAAAAAAAGAGTGATAACCCTTGTGAATTTGAAGCTGACTAAGCAGAGTCCACAGTCATTGAAACCCGAAAAATGAGAAGGCGTGCCGTGTCAAAGGGGACTGGCTGGCTTCTAGCCTTGTACGATACTCCTCTTCTATCCCCTTTTAACGTATACGTATCTGGTATATTATTCTATTAAAAAAAATAAAGTTTGTCTTGGTTTTATTTTGACTTCATAGAATGTAATGTAATTTCCCATTAGCTTGTCGTTTATCAACTAGTACTGTCGTATGTAAAAATATTGTCATATACAGTAATCACTTTAAAAATACTTTTGTAACGGTAACAATTTCTTTCATAGAATAACACAGTCTGAGACAACACGTATTACCATAGCGAGCGAGTGTGTCGTAACAAATGACGTAACATATATTGCATAATTAATTATGTAGACTCACCACAATTCACGGTGTGAAAATAGGTTGTATAATTCGTTATAACACAACCATACTAACAGTAACATTAGTTGAGAATACATCATTTTTGTATGATTCTTTGTAATGAATTACAAAACCGTTGATTTTCCTTGACATTGACATATTAGTAAGGCCAAGAGACCAACCATTTCAACTTGTAAATATAAAAATAAAAAATAAAGACGTAATATATAATCCCATAAAGCAAGGATTTTTGAACCCATCCGTGTGCACAAGACTTTGACTGTATAAACAAAGAATAAGTACTACATCTTTCAATTCTTCCATGCACATTCACTTCACTTGTTTTCTGCAATTCTAGATTTTTACAGATCAATATGCTATTAAATATATACTTCTTGGATCCTTAAGCTAAGTAAAGGGTTCAAGAATTTTTGCTCATTTGGGACACTAGATTTCATGCAAAAATCTTATTTATTCAATTCAACTAAATAAATAAATACCTTCATTGTCTGTCAATTATAAGGTAGCTAGTAATCCTGCACCTTCTTCCTCTGTCTTTTTTCTCATCCATGCCATGGAAGCAGCTGCAAGCCCAAAGGGTTCCTCCTCTGTTCATTCAAGTCCTTATTCATCTCCCAATGTTGGAGCCTTGTTAAAGATCAAAGTCATTTCATGGTATATGGATTTTGGCTTTTTATCTTCTCATTTTTTTTCCCCAATTATAACAACACTAATTAATGCACCGGATCTCATCATGTTTGTTTACAGGAGCCAAAAGACTGGTTTGCCTGTTACTATTCGAGTTCGCATAACTGGTAGAACTTTTTGCCTGCACAAGGTAGTTAAGGGGTAACAACAAACCCAATAATACTTTCTACAATGTACAAAATCAGATGATGATGATATATATATATATAATACACTTTTTGATCCCTTTTTGTTTTAGTATGTTTTTTTCATTTACGTTTTTGAATGTTTCATCTTGACACTTTTACCCCTAAACTATCCGTTTGTTTTTTTAGTCCGTTATTGTTGCGTGTCAATTTTTTATCGGTAGAAGATTGTCATACCTTCAATAGTGATTGTTTAACACCTGACACTTTGGACTGAAGTTGTAAGAAAAAATGCATTCATGAGGGGTAAAAAAGTTGAGATGAAACATGGAGGATCAAAGTGCCGAAACAAAAAGACCAAAACTGTTTACACCCCTTATATAAATTCAGTCATTCATATGCAGTTTCACCATTGAATTATTATGATTGTTCATTATATGAAGTATAAAGGGATAAATACACTTTTGTGGTCCCTTTCATTTCACGATTTTTGCACTTCTATTTTCAATGTTTCATCTTGACACTTTCACCCCTCATATATGCATTTTTGTTACATTTTCAGTCCAAAGTATCACGTGTCGAAAATCTAGCGTTGAAGGTACGACATAATCCAGCCACGGAAAACTTGACACGTGACAAAAATGGATTGAAATAAAAGTGCCAAGCATTGTCAAATAAAAGGGACCAAAAGTGCTTTTTTTCTTCTTCTTTCATGGATCAGGAGGACTAAAGGCTACATTTTTTTACAGCTTCCATTGTTTACAAGGAGTGGATATTTCAAGAAGAAACTAGATGAAACAAATGAAGTTGAATTACCAGATAATTTCCCAGGTGGAGCTGATACATTTGAATTGATTGCACTCTTTATCTATGGTTCCTCAACACTAGTAGATCCATTCAATGTATCCGCCTTACGTTGCGCCGCAGATTTCCTCGAGATGACAGAGGAATTCAGCGTTGCAAATCTCTGCGAACGGTTCGATATTTACTTGAACCAAGTGGTCTTACAGAGCTGGGATGATACTCTAATAGTCCTCCAAAAATGTCAAAAACTCCTTCCATTAGCAGAAGAGTTGTTGATCGTTAGCCGTTGCATCGAATCCATTGCATTCATGGCTTGTATGGAAATTCTTGATCCTGAAAGGAGGAGAGAGAAGCCAATCATAAGTCTAGAGGGTTTAAGTAACAAGAAATGGAACGACGAATCTGTTAAAGAGATACTGATGCAAGAACTCTGGATTAAAGATCTTATCGCTTTGCCATTCGCGTTCTTTAAGCGGATTATAGGATCTTTAAGAAGACAAGGAATGAAAGAGAAATATGTTAGTCCATTAGTACTCTTCTATGCAAATAAATGGATCTTTCGCGATGAAAATCATGATAATAAATGCTATATGATTCAAGAAATTGTTGATTTGTTGCCAATAAGGAAGAATGCAAGTAAAGCAATACCAATAGGGTTTTACTTTTCTTTGCTTTCTAAAGCTATTGAATTTACATTAAAGGATGAAAGTAAAGAAAAACTGCAAAATCAGATTGTCTGTCAGTTGCATTTAGCTGAAGTGGATGAATTTCTCATACCAAAAAGTGAAGTAAATGGTTTTTCTTTGTCTGCTGAGGTGGATATTATGAAGAACATATTTTCAACTTATGTGATGCAAGGGAATGCTTCTTCTGTAAACTGTCATAGTGTTGCAGAATTATGGGATATGTATCTGACCCGAATTGCTATGGATCCGGATTTAAGCTCGAAAAGATTCGTGGATCTTATTGAAACCATGCCCACATCCAGGAGGCAAATACATGATAATCTCTATAGAGCCTTGAACAACTTCTTGAAGGTAAGCTTTTCTTTCATGTACTCAAGCATGTCTATCACTTATGAGCCCAGTAGTCTAATTTAGGAGTAATCGAGTCAAGTCGAGACTATACTCACTAGAGCTAAAGTTCGATTCAACTAGAAAAAGGGATCGAAACTTGACTCGAGCTTGATCGAGTTACAAAAGGTAGGATCGAACTCGACTTGTTTAGTACTCGAAATAACTTGATTTGACTCATAAGATCGGTTATCTTTTGACATTCATTAGCCTGAACTCGACTCGTTTGACAACTCGATTCAACTTATATTAAATCATTTACAATATATAATATTTAATAATAAATCTTGAATAAGAAAATGATAAACAATCATTAAATTAAGCTCGGTTAGTTCACAGCTACTCGATTACTAGACTCTGATGCTTCATGCTTGAGATAGACTCAATTAATTATCCAAGCAGCTTGAACTCGAAAAACGACGAATGTAAAAATATTTGGCCAAAGTGTGTGATAAAAAAAGCTGTAGTATATCCAATACTGGTGATCATTTGTGTTCCCCATTATCATGATTAGCCCAAAGTCACCATTAACAAAGTGATATAAGATCAAAACACTGTTCAAGATAAGAGCTTTAATTTATTATTGTTAAAAATATGTATAAACAAGTGTTTTTGCAGGCACATCCAAATATATCAGAAGATGTGAAGGCCAGTATATGCAAGTACCTCAATTGCCAGAAATTATCACAACAAGTCTGCATTGAAGCAGTTCAAAATGAAGTAATGCCATTGAGGTTAATCATCCAAGCTCTATCTGTACAGCAACTAAACACACAACAAGCCATAAGAGAATGCTCAGATTCATTCAGATACACAAGTGAATTATCTGGAACACTATCAAGCTCAAGATATGCAAACAACAAAAGCCAACAATTAAGAGAGAGCCCTTTTCTTGAAAGTAGCGAAATAAGAAGAAGACCGCTTAGTGCATTGCTACAGAAAGAGGTTGAAATGGAAAACCAAGACAGGATTTCAAGACAGGATTTTGAATCGACAAGCTTTAGGATTCAGAGTTTAGAGAAGGAAATAGTGTGTTTGAAGAAAGCCCTTGATGTTAAAAACAAAACAAAGAAGATTGAAGCTTGTGGGAATGGGATTAAAGGCAGAGGATATAGTACTAGCTGCAGGAGGAGAAACCATAATGCACATGTGGGTGGTACTAGTACTGGGATTGGCAATGTGAATTTTTCTTCTCAGAGGAATTTCGCCAGTAAGCTGTTGGGCATGATTAGAAGGTTGAGTTTTCTTGGTAGAGGAGAGGTAAAAAATATGGGTAATGGTAATGGACCACCTTCTACAAAGAAGCCAAAAGAGTTGTAGTTAGTTACTATGATAATATAAGCCATATCAACACAAAACATTTATACAATATATGGAAACGTTTCTTGTGATTTCTTTTGTAACAATGTAACAGTTATAAAGTAAACGTACTACTTATTTCATATCTGTTGTCATTTGTTTTAGTTTTAGTTTAGCTCTAATTGCTTTAGTTTTAACAAGTTTTAGTTTTACATGTATGAATAATCCGTTGGGCAAATTATGGTCGTAACTATAACTGGTTTGGTATAAAACTTATCTTTTGGAAAAAATTAAAAAAACACATTCAACTTATACGTCATTTTACGTTCATAAGATATATCTTAGTTCATTTGAGTTTGAATTTAAATTCGAACTATAAATAGAATGAAAGGTTGCGTGATAAAAAAAATAAATTATAGTTTTGTTTATCAAAGAAATAAGTTTTATACTAAATACTTCTTTCGTTTTTTTTTTTTATCTGTCACATTTCAGTTTTTATCATTTTATTTATTTATCTGTCATTTCACATTTTCAATTCAACATTTATTATTTTTTCCTCCTTTACCAACAAAATATTTATATCTCCAATAAAAAAAAACACAATTCCAATACTAAAAACATATTTACCAACAAAATATTTACATTTCCAATAAGAAAATACATTTCCAATACACATATTAATTACTTTTTTAATCAGTGTGATTCTTCTATCTGTGACAGATATATAAAAACGAATGGAATAGAAACAAACTCAAATACTTGATCCTAGTTGATTCGACTCGATTCGGCTATATTTCTCCCTTTCTATTTTTATTTTTTTTATTTTTTATTTTTTATTTTAAAAAACGAGCTTTTTACTATAAACCAAAAACTGAACCTTCACACGGTCACACCCCTTTCAATTTTGATTTTGATGTAATGCGTTAACAAGACTCTGTGGTTTAGCATTTGATCACACGGAGCAGGCCGTTCCGGCCCAGCCCGGCCCGGGTCATATTAGGACTTTTATACGAAATTCAACAGCTAGGGTTTGGCAGTCGGTGGCTGCCGCCTTCTAATCCCTATAAATTCCATGGCTCTACCACTGTCCATAACCAAGTCTCTCAATCCTTGTCTCTTCTGCTCAGTATACGCTTCGGATATGGTTTTTGCCCTTGTGTTTTGAAGATCAGGATTCGTTTTGGTGAGAATTATCATCGTCTTTTTTATCTGTTTATCATCAAAAGTCACATTGATTCAATCTCGTTTTTGTTTCGTATTGTTTAGAGTGCATCTGAATTCTTATCCTGCTATCGGTGTTCAATCGATTTTGTCAGATATTTGTTTTATCGACGGTTTCATTTAATTAGGGGCGAGCTTTTCATGTGCTTGTATAACCCTAGTGTAAATCGTCGAAAATCAATAGCGACTCTTGTTGAGAGACTTTATCTTTCCGAGAGTTGCTGGTTGTCATATTCCATTGCCTTGGGTAGCAGAGTCTCTGCTTTTACCATTTGGGACTGGCCATGAGAAAAACATTCCTTTTTCTTGATTGCTTCTGCCTGGATTTTTACCTGAAAAGTTTGTTTTTAGTTTTGAATTGTAATTATTTTCCTGGATTCGCCTATGATGAGATCTCACACACCAAATACCATCTTTCGGGACTGAATGGTCTTCTGGCCTTGATTACACACTCTGCAATTCTGAGGCTTATTCTTACTGACATCTTGAAAGAATAGTTTGTTTTAACCTTTTTAGCTACATTGTTTTCTTTTGCATCGTAAAACACATTATCTTTTCTGTTAAAAATCGCTTTTAGATCCCATTTAGTTGATCGTAGTGCACTTCATTCCAGATTTGTTATTCTTGTTGGGTAACCTTTATGTCTACTTTTTGCAGCTTTGGATATGATTTCAGACTTGACGCTTCAGATGTGGTTATACAGAAGATAATGTATTTTTACATGTTTATGATTTAGTTTCACAAATGATTTTATCTGATTTTTTGTTAGGATTGCATCTTGTCCTGGTCAATTTTGTCAAATAATTCTTCGTTTTTCTTCAAATTTCTGTTATTTTCTTTTCGTTTCTGACGATTTATATTAATTAGGGGCGAGCTTTTTCCTGTGCTTGTATAATCCTATTGTAAATCGTCAAAAATTAACAGCATTCCTTGTTGAGAGACTTGATCTTTCCGAGGGGTGCTGGTTCTCATATTCCATTGCCTTGGGTAGCAGAATCTCTGCTTTTACCATTTGGGACTGGCCATGAGAAAAACATTCCCACTTTTTCCTTTGTTTGTTATTTTCTCACAATTTTTCCTTGTAATTATTTTCTTGAATTTGCCTGTGAAGAAATCATACACACCAAACCATCTTTCGGGACTGAATGGCCTTTTGGCCTTGCTGATACACTCTGCAATTCTGAGGCTTATTCCTTTATATAATTATGACTTTCAATTTGTAGTGTCCCTTGTGCTTATGGACGGTCTAGTGCTGCATGCATTATTATCCAGCAGCACTTAACATATTCATAAGCTATATTTATATTGAGCCCTCCTTGTCTTTCAAGTTTTTTCTTTATTCTCTTGAAGAAAAGACTATCCATGTGTGGCACATATTTTTTAGTCTTGTTACACTATTTTTGTGAAATACTACTATATATATAAATATATATTTCTCGATTTATTAAGACAATTGTTGGCATGTATTGTTTTTTTTATTATAAAACATTGTAGCAAAAGCATTGTTCTCATTTCCAATTGCTTGTCTTTGTGTAAATTAGGCTTAAAATGTAAAGCCAGTGTGTGAGTTTTGGATATATGGGGATCAACATGATTTTGCAGGTCTTCAATTGCCAAACATGCTCTGTGTTCGTGTTGTGATCATCATGAAATTAATCTTGTTGACCTACTTTTGTGTGCCCTTCTCTTTGAATCTTGCTCATGCCTTGCAAGAAAGGAACTGAAGTGTATGAAGATGGTGGAATAGCATCTAATATTGAATTTGACTGCATTTTAGCCTTCGTCATTTTTTGTAGAGATGGATAGTAGATAGGTGTGGTATATGCTTTGTTTGGTTGGTTGAAAGCCTCTGTAATATTTTGTATAAATTGTATTTGGTTTCATAATGTAATGAAAGTCTTTTTATCTTTGTCTACATTCATTGAAAAAAATTTGTACAGAATCTTCATTGAATATAGAATGACGTACAAAATGTTCATACACATGAATTTCAATTTTCCCAATAAAATTACTTCATACCAATTTTAATAAAGATATTAAGCCCCAGTGCTGTAAATCGAAGGTTATATCAGACTTGAGCACTAAAATATATATTTTAACTAAAAAAAAGATTCTATTGGCTAGGTCTTACCTCTTTGTATTAGTCAGACTCTGTAGGCACGATCTGAGTCGAACTCCGGATTAGTCGGATTAGTGGGTTATGGATACTTGGGGCTTTAAGCACAAAAAGATTTTATTGACACCCGCTTTTACTTCCGGCAACACAATTATTTCAAACACTCAAAAATTATTTTAAACACTGATTATTTTTCATGAAAATAACGTCCGAGGTGCATGACGTTAAAAAATAGCGTCGGTGATGGCAATGACGTTATAATAAAGTTAACGTTAGTACCGTCAAATCCACTGAATTGACACTCGTTTTAACGTTAGTCGTGTGGTGCGGGAAGTAAAAAAAAATTATGTCGTATAAATAATATTGAAAAAAAAATAAAAATAGCCCCACCCGACCAAAAATTTCTCGCTCCGTCCTTGGATATTGGGTTTGATGGTATGTCATCCTCTGAGGGGTCGGATTGGATTTAGCGTTAGGCATGAAGATTATCGGCTAAAGAACGTATCAAGCATTTCGTCCGGTGGTGTTTACATGATTGTCTCTCAACCAATTGCAATCTCACTAATCGCAATGTCGAAGGGACAACTTGTGGTCATTGAGGAAGGGAGGATGAAACTTTGAGTTATATGCTTTTCCACTTTTTAGTTCCACTGGAAGTTGGGTCTCGGTTGAATGACGAGGTTATTATCAATGGTCTTTATTCGAGTACGAACTTTAAGGGTAGGTTAGCTTTGATGATGTGGAAGGCTCGAATGTCCTACCTTGGTACCTTAATTTTGATGATGTGGAAGGCTTGATATGCTTGGATTTTATGAACGGGTTCTCATAGATATCGGCCGAATTCTTTCTTCGTTTCACGCAGAGGATGAGGGATTTATGTTGGCTTTGCGTTCAAATGGCGCCCATGCTGATCCATCCCTACACAAACGGTATGGAGAACCCCACCCTATGTAACGATCAAATATAATATGGATGTTGCAGTGCTAGATGATCAATGTAAGGCAATTGAGTTGATTTTCTAGGACCATGATAGACGAGTCTTACATGCTATATCAAAATTCTCCGACTCCTTATATTTTGTGGAGGCCGTGGAATTGACTGTTATTTTGTGGGGGGTTGCAGTACACGAAGCAGCTAGGTTACCGATCTTTGGTTTTGGAGAGCGATGCCCGTAATTGTATCCAACTGAGTGCTAAACCAAACACAATATCTATCGGCTTTGGGCTGCATCGGTCTCGATTGTTTGAGAGAATGTCCTTGCGCATTTGTTTGTTAATAGAGTATTGTTTTTTTCCCCGAAAAGACAAAAGATTTTATTAACGCTGGAAAGTACTGATACACAAAGCTGGAGAATGCCAAGCAAAAACCGGAACAAATCCAGGCAAACATAAAAACATAAAGAACTAAGCCACCAAATTACACAGAATAAAAAACCGAATTGGCCGTCAAAGCAAAGGCTCCTCGGAGTGCTTTGACAAAGATGAAAGCCCCATGGAGGCCAAAACAACCTAACCGCCAAGGCCGGCCCTATAGTGAGGCCGGCGAGACCCGGGTCTTAAGCCCAACGGTGTCGGAGGGTCCAACGGTACATGTTTCGCTAAAACAAAAAAAAATCGTATAGATTTAATTCGATCCAATATAATATAATATGTTAAATTTTCTTTTGATAAAGGCGTAATTTTTTTTTACTCCAATCGATAAATGTCCTAATAAAAAAATTTACTTGGCCCAAAAAAAAAAAATAGACATACAAACAATTTTTATTAATTTTTTGTATTTACGGATGTTAAAAACGCGATAAGTGTTGGAAAAAATGTAGTATTTAGGATTTGACAGAGAATTAGAAACTCTAAGGCACGTTAATAACGTTGTATTTTAAGAGATGTTTCGTCCCACAAGATTTGTCACTAAGGGATCAAATGAAAATCTCTTTCAGGATACAATGAGGGTGTTTGATTCAAACAGTGACTTGTTTGAATCAAACCCGAGGACACTCTCTGATGATGTTGTCAAACTTATGAATTTTCGTCTGCATACTTATGCCTTTTATAGGTTGCAAGTACCCCATAAATGAATGGAGGTACTTCTTGCACGAAAGGGTAGAGTTGTCACTGTTCACCGGATGAAAGCATGCAACCCTTACACGAAAGTGTAAGTACATATCAATTCTAAAAATGCATGTATCTGAAAATGCATATCCCTTCATGAACTGATGTATGCATTGGTTTAGGTTTCGGGGGCGTTGCCCCCTCGACCCCTGCGAAGAGACGCTGCCCCCTCGACCCACCGCGACCTGACCGGGCAGGTCGAACCCCGTTTCGTTGCGATAACGTTAATTATACGACAACTCGTATGCAAACGATAACCAAAATATTTATTTTAGGAAAAATATCTAACAATAAATATATTTAAAAAAAAAAAACAAGTTCAACTAAAAAACCCAATTCATAGACTTGGTCTTAAGCCCAAAAAAAACGAGGGCCGGCCCTGCACCCAGAAATGTTTATATGGAATTCTCATGTTTCGTATGCGGGTTTGCTTATAATACTTAGAGTATCTCCAAAAAAATATGTCGATCATCCGTATAAACCTTTTATCTATAAACATTTTATCTATAAACATTTTCTATACATAAACCTTTTAAATAGGTTTATAACGTTAAATATTTTTTCTAATAAAAAAAAAATCAAAAGATCTAAATCATCAACTTGATCAAAGTTTTTATTACTTTTTTTTGGTTGTGAAGCTTTTCAAAACCATTATTTTATTCATTGGAGATACTATTTGGTGCAATTGTTTTGTTCCTTATTTAAAAAATAAAAATTACTTGTGTTTCACCAATCATTTATTTATTACTAACTTACCAATAATGTTCTAAAATAAAATAATATTAAAATTTTAATCATTACTTTTTTTTACAATTATTTTTATTATATTTTATTTTATTTCACTACTATCATTTCTATATCTACACAAATTTCCAAAAAACATCTTAAAAATTTTATCACTACTTCAATAATTTTTATTATATTTTATTATCCACTACTATCTAAAACAACTCCAAAAAAAAAAACTCCAACACAAAACAAACACGGAGCCTTAATGGTCTTCTCTATGTACTACCTCCGTTTCAAAAATATAAGTCATCCTAGATATTTTCACACAGATTAAGAAGTGGTTGAATGTCATAAATTTGATGGTTAATGTCTAAAATGCACCTTGACTATCATTAATACAATAGTTGTTAAGTAATGAAAAGTTGTTAGATTGATAATAAATTAGAAATAAGATAGAGAAAATAGTACTCCCTCCGTTTTTTTTTATCTGTCACATTTCAGTTTTTGTCATTTTTTTATTTATCTGTCATTTTACATTTCCAATGCAACATTTATTATTTTTTCCTTCTTTACCAATAAAATATTTACATCTCCAATAAAAAAACCACAATAAAAACTCCTTTACCAACAAAACATTTACATCTCCAATAAAAAAATACATTTCCAATACACATATTAATTATTCTCTTAATTTGTGTGATTCTTCTATCTGCGATATATATAAAAACGGAGGGAGTAGTAAATATTGATTATACATAAATGACTTATATTATTGGACAAAACTAAAAGTGAACTTATAAATTGAAACGGAGGTAGTAAGTAATAAATTAATAATCTAAACATTTCCTGGAGTGTGTTTCTAAAATAAATTTAAAAAAAAAACATTTTCCGTAGTATTTTAGTCTTCTTCAACAGGAAAATAAAAATAAAAAATAAAAACAACACAATCAGCATATAGTAATACTTCTAAACTAAAGTGAACGAGTACAGTAGTTGAAGAAGAGGTGGCGGACTTGGGAAATAAATTGAGCTAAATTGTAATTTTCCAAAGGTAAAATCCGACCTACGTTACTAACCCCTTTTCAGTTTTTGATGCTCTTCTCCGTCCGCTCTTTCTACAAATTCTCTTTTCCATAATCCCTGTTTTTTTTAATATTTATTATAAGCGTTATTTGTTGCCGGCATATCACTATACGGCTCTGATTCCGTCTTTCCCTTTTACTCGCTGTTCCATCTATTGAAATTCAAGGTAAGATGCTGATTTAATTTTGTTTCCTGGGTTTATTGATTATATGACTGATAGTGCATTTTCTGCTTAAAAATCCTGGAATTACTGAGGAATGATCTTTTTTTTTGTGATTCTATTACTGACGAAATCGGAAGAGAAAGCTTGGATGTCGATCAAATGCTTTTTTAATTTTTTTTTAATACCTTTTTTAACTGATCAAATGCTTTCAGGGTAGACATTTGCTGAGCAGTGTTATTCAGGAGTTGTTGATATGAATAATAGTGGATTGTAAGGGCTTTTCACAATAAGGTTAGTTTTTTTGTTTTGTTTTCTTACGTATTTCTGTTGACATCCCGGAAATTTTACGAGATGACATTTTTTACCACTAGTTCACTTTTTCATTGGTGGAGATATTAGGTTTGCTTACCTATGTTGATGCTTGTGAGTTAATTTCAGGGGTAAGGGTTTTGTAGCTCTTGAATTGTCACCATTCAAATTTCGTAAAAATTTATCACGTTTATATTTTTTCATTCGTATTTTAAAACTTTGATTGTCACTTTTCATGTTCCCGATAGCGTTCATCTCAAGACAGGGTGGTTGGAGAGTTAAGGGTTCAATGTGGTTTTAAGGTTGTTGTTTGTCTGAGCATGTTGTATGCTTGTAATTTCAATGACTACCTTGAAGTTAGCACAGAATATGATCACTTCCTTGAAGGTTTTTCGTACTTCTAGTTACTAGGTCAAAGATCTTGTTTTTGTTTTGTTTTGTTTATTTTGGAGGTTGCCCCTCCTGCTTGAACATTTCATAAGCCAGTGCTTTTTACTCCCGAATAAGGCGTTTGCTTAAAGTGATGATCCGGTGTATGGAAATATATGCATCTCGTTGTGGAGGGGTTCAATTTAGGCTTATTGTGTGTAGCATTACTTTGTACTTTTCTAAAAAGTTGTTTCTGTGACTCGAACTGCGGCTTCTGTCATGTATCCTCTTCACAAAAATCTCGTTTTCCACTTAAGCAAAGTTACCATTGTATCTCATTTGTGTTGGAAATTTAGTATGAGATGTTTAGCTATGGAACAATCCAAACATTGTGGTACATGAAATTGTTTTAGGTTTTATTTGGTGTTTAATTCTTATGGTCAATATGTTGGGTTGTAATGGGATGCAGCAAGTTTTTGTCTACTGCAGTCAGCATCAAGATTATTTCTTTCTCAAGTATTATGTCATATTCTTTTTTATTTCAATTCTATCATCAAAAGTTGCACCCTTTTGATTATTAACTAAGCATTTGATTTTGTTCAGATCCACATTAAGGCATTTGATTGTAAAGGTTACCCCTGATTTGATGGTTTTATAGAGCGATGGGTACGGCAAATGGAATTATCTGTGAACAGTTGCAGCAGCTAAAGGAGGAACCAGGCACTGAAGGTCTTGACTCAAAGTCCAACAAACAAGAAATTATATCGCATGCCTCACATGTGGACACTTCTTCAAATGAACTAGAGAAAGTGGAAAGCTTGAAGAAGGAAAACTTCATATCCCCTGCAAGTAAAATAAATGGTGCCCATTTAAACACGGATGCGGATGTATCACTGAAAGATAATGACATTCAGACCTTCAAAGAAGAGATACCCACTATCCAACAGAAAGATAATGACATTCAGACCTTCAAAGAAGAGATGCCCACTATCCAACAGAAAGTGAGCTCAGTGGGTGGGATTAATGAGCTGCGGTTAGACCAGGTCCCTAAAACGGTGGAAAACGATACAGATCAACTGAAGCAACATCCGTCAGATGCTTGTGAAGAAGCAAAACCTGTAGTAGTTAAACAAGAGATAAAAGGATCAAAGTCAACCCATATCTCTCAGAGTGTCGATCATGGATCGTGTTTATCACCAAAGAAAGAGTTGGATTTGGTGGAGCAGAGCCGGATTTGTGATGGTGAAACCCACACGCCAGTTCCTTTGCTGAAACAGCAAGTTGAAAGTGAAACAAGAGTTTCACAATTCAATCAAGTATGCATAATACCTTCAAAAGATGGTTCAGAAAAGAAACAACTTGTTCCCTATACAGGTCAAGGTATGGATGCCTTCCTTTCTGCCTCTCCGTCTGATCAAGAAATAGTAGCTCTAACTGCTCGAGCCGATAAAACCTTATATAAGTTGCAGCCAAGAAGAAACCACCTTGACATCGGAGGACAGCCATTGAGCTCTATGCCTGAAATCGTTTCACCGGTTTCAACAGATGATGGATACAATTGGAGAAAATATGGTCAGAAGCTTGTTAAAGGAAATGTCTTTATTAGAAGCTATTACAAATGCACGTATTCTAATTGTCGAGCTAAAAAACAAGTTGAGCGATCCCATGACGGGCCTTTAACAGATATCAAGTACATTGGTACACATGAGCATCCTAGACCTTATAACCCCCAATTATCTTCAGTTGTTTCACCTGTTCAAGTTAAAGTTACAGACCTTTCACTCACATCTAAATTAAAAGGTATCTTGAGCTTTCTGTTGTGTCAAAATTCAGTCTTTTCGTCTTGGATACATCAGAAATTAACAAATTTGTATCTTATAACATGTGACATTTTAGCTGAGGATGCTGCTGTAGTGCCTGCGGATATATGTCAACCTGTTGAGCCACCAGTAACCCCAAGACAGGACGGGACTGCTACACCAAACCCCAACCATGAAGAATTTGCAGATTCTCAGGTGCACAATTTGCAACATAGTGACGGTAATGGAGGAAGTCCGAGATTGAAGAAACAGTAATCTGTCCTCCAATGGCTTTTGAAATATTTCTTTATAGTTTATAGCCTTTTTCCAGTTTGCACCCCTGTTAAATGGCAAAATACAATTTGTTTACAGGAAGAGGGCGAGTCTGTGTGCGGATGATAATACGGTGAGAATGACTTACTGTGAATCTCGCCGCATTGTTCAGACACCTAGTGAGGTTGATTTTATAAATGATGGTTATCGCTGGCGCAAGTATGGACAGAAACTAGTCAAAGGCAATCCAAATCCAAGGTAATGTCTATGTCTTCTTGCAATCTGTGGTTGGTATAGTGCATGAATACGTAGGTTTGTCAAGTGGCATTGCTTGTTGGAAATAACATTAAACATAATCAATTACATTTGACCTGGAGGTTTTATTCTACAACAAGCATTTAGTTTAGGATTGTATCAGTTTTTAACAGATTTAAGTTCAAATACTACTTTCTTTCTTTACAAAATCTCTATTCACATTGAATTGCATCAGAATATGCCTCGCCCCAATCCAGACTGAGTATGCCTCACCTATCATGAAGGCGTCGCTCTAACAACTATGGCTCTAAATAGCTAACATTCGTTTTGATTTCTATTTTGTACCAAGAAACTTTATTACATCGCAGTGCTGGTGTGGCTATAGGTACCACGTTTGTCAACTAAGGGCCAATGGTTACATAAAGGGTTAGCTTTATAGCCATCTGTTATACACTTGTTAAAAAGAAAAATGCCTCATTTTTTGTTGATTGATTTGATTCTTGCTTAAAAAGAAATTGTATCAAATGCCTCCTTTTTCAATTTTTTGCTTTCTAGCCATTCGTTGATACTCTGGCTAGAAAGAAAATGTCTTATGCGGCGCATTGATACACTTGCTTTTTGTAGCCTAATCCAACTCAATATAGACCTTAAACGATAAACATGTAGAGGGAGACCATCGGAAAAGATGTGAAACTGTAGGGACTCAGAAGGGTAAGCAATAAATGATGAAATCCATGTAACCGTCCCCACCTTGTTGAACTATTTGAAGCATTCGAAAGAGATGGTAGTTCAACACACCTAGTATTCGGAAACTGAGGGCTTTCGCACTGCTGTAGTAGTATCTTGTTTTGCCATCTTGTCAGCTTTACTTCCAGGAAACATTTACAGGATTGACAAGTACTCGCTTTTTGTGACACTTTTGTCATCAACAAATACATGTCATGTGAATATACTTGTTTGTTTGTTTGTGACAAGTACTCGCTTGTTTGTTTTTATTTTTAATTTTCTTAACAAAAGTCAATGTAAGGGTGATATAATATTTGGTGCTCATATATGTGCACCGATTTTCTTTAACTAGAGATTCTGATGCAGATGGTTTTTAGTGGATATGAATAATTTGAATCTCGAATTCATAAATTTACCGTGTTTTACAGTATCATCTTACAGCAAGTGCTCTAATACGTGGTGTTTGATTTTTATTTTTTTTATTATTTTGGACAGGAGTTACTATAGGTGCACAAGTGCGGGTTGCCAAGCGAAGAAACATGTGGAGAGGTCTTCTCATGATTCAAAAATAGTTATAACTACATATGAAGCAAAACATGATCACGACATGCCGGCTTCTAAAAACATTAATAATCACAAGATTCCTTCAGAAAGTGGTGTTAATTTAACAACTTCCATGGACAGAAGAGAGTCAATATCTACTAAACTTGGAGGAGACCACAATTCTATGGAAATTGACAAGGTTGTTGATGTTGGTGTTCAAACAGATTAAGAATTGGAGGGGGGATTTAGTAAGATGAATTCATTTGACAGCTTTTATATATGGTGTTCTATTATTTGGTACACTATCTTTAACCTCTATTAAAAAAAAAAAAAGGTTACAAAATAGGATTACACATTTTTATGTTACCTTTGTATAAATAATTTGGCTGGCTTTAGGATGGAAAATGGCTATTTATGTTGAGCATTTTATATCTACTATGTTGTTTATGTTGCTTCTCACGGGAAACTTCGTGTATTAAGGAGTTCTATTTGTATCTAATCATCACGTGACACGTGTCGTGTGTTGACTGGATACAAGTGAATCTCCTTACCTTATTAAGGAGTCTCTGTAGTAGAATTTAATTCCTTACCCTACTCTTTTTTGTCCAATTCGCTATTGTATTACGCAAATTTCTAATAGGTTGAACGTTGTATTAATATTATGATGATTTTGTTTTCAATGCTCGTAGTTATGTTACAGTTTTATTCACACGATGGTAGTAGAAACAGATCAAATTCTGATTGTTCATCTTCGATGATTGACAACGTAGTCATAGTTGTGTGTGTGTGCGCGCGCGCTTTGGTTCATACAATGATAATTTGAACAGTGTATATTCATGCTAACGAGCCACAGGTGTAACAAAAACGTTTGAATTATATATAAAGTGATGAAATACAAACATCTTAAGTTTCTGGCTTTGTTTATTTCTTGTACAACACTAGTTAAAAGATATTAAAATAAACCGCATGGTTCATTGTTAGATGCGCATATACTAGATACAAGATTTGCCTGAAAATAAAATTGCAGGGCAAGGAAAAATTAAAATAAAGGTCCCACCGAGATTTGAACTCGGGTTACTGGATTCAGAGTCCAATGTCCTGACCACTAGACCATGGGACCAACTGATGTTCTTTTTGGACTATTAAATTATATATATAATAAACCATACGTACCCCGCACAATATTTTTTTGATAACGTAACCAGCACATTATATTGTTTGATTTTCACGTACTTACATGGTTATAATCTTCCTAAAAAAAAAATATATGGTTAAGTATAATGTTTTAAGGTTAAAATTTAAGATTAATATTTGCCATTATATACACACACACATTTTTTACAACAAATTATCATATTTAATGAAATTAATTAATTTGAAATAAACAATTTTTTTTGACTTAAAGAACTTTTTTTTTCTAAGCCAAATCAAAAACTACGGCAGAAATTACATCATATGGAGGAGTGTATCCAAATCAACTCAACCAATCGCCAATGTGACATAGTCCATGTCTAGCCAGCAAATACGTCGAGAATTACCAGTACGATTGACAAAAGAAAAGGATGAAAAAATAAAAGACGAGGAAAGCGCAAGACAATTATGTGCTAAGCCACTAAAGATAGACAAATCATTCGACGGCCGCGTGAGTGCACGTAGGGCTGTAAATGAACCTAAGTATTCGATTCGATCCGGAGTATTCGGCTCGAAAAAGCTCGATTCGGGCTCGTTTCGTGGGTTCGAACTTCGAGCCGAACCTTACAAATTAGATATTCGGTGGTCGAGCCGAACATGTTCGAACATGTTCGGCTCGGATATCATAAATTCATATACAGTTCGAACCGAACATGTTTTTTAAAACCGAGCCGAACATGTTCGATTTTTTTTTAAAACCCGGTTCGAGCCGAACATGTTCGAACGGTTCGACATGTTTGAGCCGAACCGAGCCGAGCTTTTTTCCCCAAATACCAGACCGAACCCGAGCCGAATAATGAAAATATAAGGCTCGGTCATTTCGAGCCGAGCCGAGCCTAAGGTTCGAACATACCGAGCCGAGCCGAACCCTGCCAGGGTTCGGTAGGGTTCGGCTCGTTTACAGGCCTGTGCACGAACACACGACCAACAATCAGTCTCAAAGGTAACAGTTGAAAGGCCCAAACTAAATAGCCTCTTCCATTGCCAACAGAATCACCTGCACCTTCAGAATCTCAAGGCCCCGGGTCAAAGTGAAATGAATAAACAACTATAATCGAACCAATCGCATATCGGAAGATCATACCAACACCAGAACCCGACTCCGTGACAGAATTGTCATAATTACACATCGGGTGAGCAAGCCCCTTGGACTCTAAGTGAGACGAGCCCATGGCCTGCCGGAACTTCGCGGCTCTGGCTACGGATGCGGAAACCACACGAGAGACATAAACGGCACATCATCAAAAACCGCACTGCATCGAGCCTTCCATAAATTCCAGAGTAACATACATAAGGTAGAAATCTCGTCCGAAGTATAACGTGCTACCACTGCTCCAAAAAACTCCTTAAAGCTCGACCCCTGATGCTATTACTAGCTTCGAAAGGCGAGGTGGTCCAAATCTCTCTAGCATAAGCACACTCAAAAAGTACATTCGTAAGGACTCAACATCCCTACCACATGCCAAACACAGGCCCGAACCCATGTTACGCTTGGCAGGTTGTTCCCCGATCGGCAAACAGTCATGCTGACACCGCCATAAGAAATGATGCACTCGCGGAGGCACATGAATCCGCCAAATAGCCCACCTCACTCTATCCGGCCCTGAAGATGAAGTCGCATACACAGAGTCAAGCAATCCGCCGTACAAGCTCAACACGAGATAATATCGAAACCGTTGTATCAGTATACCTGCAATCTGTGCGATCATAATACTAAATCAATTTGTCCGGATGTCAAATTCAATTTAAAATACTATGATTATACGTTCATCCCATAATCAAGATTTGAAAGAGACGGGAAGTTCACAAAAATAAAAAACATTTCACAATTTTCCAATACAAACATGACTAATTTGATTCCATAAGGATTTAAAAGTAATACCACCACTCGAGCTATGCTTTATCGGCTTATATTTATATTTTTTTTAAGAAGATTTTTGTTTAATTTTTAAGAAACAAAGAAGAGATGAAAGTTTAGTGGGATATTCCATACCGGTCTACTCCATCCAATGGCTTCCATTGCAATACCCTTCTTCTCGCTCTCTCCTTCTTCTTCACTCCCGCCAGTTCAACGATTCGTTCGTCGTTTTTATCTTCATAGCAAGAAGCAAAACAATTACTCATCAAATTTTACAAATTTGTGTAGAAATATCTCCGTCGTAACCGCTGCTGTCGCTACTGATTCCGACAGGTTAGCTCGGGCTGAGGCTGTTTCGGAGGATTCTGTACGAATATCAGATGTGGAACAAGCTCAAGTCGTTCTTCCGACGAACGAGTCATCGGAGAAGCTCCTCAGAATTCGTCACACTGTAAGGATAAAAATGCTTTTGTGAATTGTTGATGCTCTTCGTGTTATACATCGACAAATTACAGTAACATTCAGTGAGAGCTGCTTACTTCACTTTTTTTAATAGTAAAGAAGTTTTGTCATGTTGTATTGTATGTTTACAGTTGCTGGTTTTTTTTTTTTTTTTACAATAGTGGATGAGCTATTGCTTTTTCAATCTTTTTTTTTTTTCCATGAACAAGCTGATTGAAGTTCTGTTTGGATGTTCTTTCGTATTTGTAAATACGGAACAGAGGATTATGATCATACTTTTAGTCATATGATTCTGTATTTGCTGTTAATAAAATTTCTTAGTGAGTTGCATTTATGTGTTCCTACCTTTTGTGTTGTTTCTTTCGTTCCTTTCTCACGTGGCTAATATTATGTATCAGTATAACCGTGTGATGTGTCTGCTTCATTATATCTTGTCTAGCTATACTGAAACTCTCAAATATGTATGTATCAGTAAGTATAGCTGTGTCTGCTTCGTTATACCTTGTCCACCATCTGTATCTGCTTAGTAACGAGTGTGTATCTCTTGTCTACAGTGTGCTCATGTCATGGCCATGGCAGTTCAAAAGCTATACCCCAATGCAAAAGTCACGATCGGTCCATGGATTGACAATGGTTTCTACTATGACTTTGACATGGAGCCATTGACGGATAAAGATCTGAAAAAGATTAAAAAGGAAATGGTAAGCTGGTTAGTCTGTCGTCCTTCTTTTGTTTGAATGTTGAATTTGGAATTTTAGCATGTTCAAAAGATTTTATCGTGTTTAGGATCGTATCATCGGTCAAAAACTACCTCTGATTAGAGAAGAAGTTAGCAGAGACGAGGCCCAGAGAAGAATATCTGATGCCAATGAACCCTACAAGATTGAGATATTAGAAAGCATTAAGGATGAATCTATCACCATCTATCATATTGGTAATGATCATGAATCCATCAATTGCCTCATGTTCCTCTTCCTCCTTTGCTTTGTCTTTTCAGCATAATTTTTTTATTAGTTGTATGGTTCAATGATAAATCCAATTTTTTAACGCCCCAAAACTGCGGTCTAGGCCTGTAACTACTTAGACCCATCATCCTTTGCTTGGCCTAAAAAGGTTAACCTGAGTTAACAATTTCATTATGTCTCACCCTTATATGAAGGTGATGTTGCTCCCACATTCTCATTGTGGGATATTACAAATTCTGGTCAGGAAAGTTGATAATGCCGAGTCTAATAAACTTGAACTTGGAAGTATTAGCTAAACTCATGTGTTCTTCGTTTGGGACATAAGGCCTGCTTGTATGCGTGTTCACTGATTTTAGGTTTTGTAAAAGGTGAATAGTTCCATGACCTTGTTTGAATCGGTTTTTTTGTCCATAGCTTATATATTGGTTTAAGATAAAAACAAAAAAGTAGTGCAAAGATGAATTAATAATGAAAAAGGAAAGTTGTATGTGGGATTATGTATTAAGAAACTGGTATTAATCATTCTTATCGCGTTATCATCCTTTTCATTGTCAATCATTTTGTACTTCAACCTTCTCGTCACACCCTGAATTTTGAAATACCTTGCGCATCCGTCAATTGTCATTCATCTTAGAATTTTGATATTTCAAGGCCTTGGCTTAAAGTGTCATGGTGAGAAATATCTGCATGAAATCATAGATGAGACCAGACTTCAAGTGTCTTTTAGTTGTAAATACCAGAAAAAAAATCTGTTATCTTCAATGGTGACAGTGGCTATGACCGTAATGACTTTATCGTTGGTAGTGGTTTTGTGACATTGCAGGATAATTTGGTAATATTGAGTTTATACTTAATGGTTCTACTTTTTTGCATATTCACGAGGATTTTCAACTTGCTAATCACAATTTATTTTATTCCGGTGAGGCTTCTTAATCGTAATCATCAAATATGGCATTTTAGCTATGCCTTAAAGAAATCGTAGATTCGTAGACCTTTAACCAATTTGCAATCCGGTCTAGAACCTAATTATTTTTTCGGAATCTGTATTTCTGCCATGTAATGTTGTTTCTGACTGTTTTGTTTTGCTTGTTAGGCAATGAATGGTGGGATCTTTGTGCTGGTCCTCATGTTGAATCTACCGGCGACATAAATAAGAAAGCTGTTGAGCTTGAATCGGTTGCTGGTGCTTACTGGAGAGGGGATGTGAATAAGCGTATGCTGCAAAGGATTTACGGAACAGCATGGGAAAGTGCGGAGCAATTAAAAGCGTATCTGCACCTCAAAGAAGAAGCTAAACGACGTGATCACCGTCGACTCGGCCAAGATCTTGATCTCTTCTCTATACAGGTAAATATCTATATGTAGGATTGTAGGCAGGATAAGTGGTACTTGCCTTCAGTGAAAGCTGAAAATTTCAGTAGGATTTTGTCAGTTTTACTATCAGAAGATTTCATTCATATGAAAATTGCAGGATGATGCTGGGGGAGGCTTAGTTTTCTGGCATCCCAAGGGTGCTGTTATAAGGCAAATAATAGAAGATGCTTGGAAAAGAATTCATGTCCAGCGTGGTTATGATCTTCTATACACTCCACACGTTGCTAAGGCTGATCTTTGGAAGGTTAGTGGACATCTTGATTTCTATCGGGAGAATATGTATGACCAGATGGACGTAGAAAAAGAGCTTTATCAGCTTCGACCAATGAATTGCCCGTACCATATACTGATGTACAAGAGGAAATTACACTCGTACCGGGATTTTCCTATCAGGTTTGCAGAACTTGGGACAGTATATAGGTACGAGTTATCTGGCAGTCTGCATGGCCTTTTCCGAGTAAGAGGATTTACTCAGGTATTGTTTTCTTGCTGTAATCAGTGCAAAATATTCTACATTAATGTTACCTTTTGTTTTCCCAGATTACGTTTAATTGGGACATACTGTAGTGTTCATACTTCAAATATCGAAATAGAAGTGTTTAAAATATATAATTGATTCCTCCAAAAAAAAAGAAATATAATTGAAGGGCTAAATTGGTCAATGCTTCTGTATCAATGAGGATATACAATCTTGGAGAACTTCGGTGTGCCGGATGTGTTACTTTGACTGTGGGACGCATTAGTGTAACTCATAGAGGAACTGATCTTAGAAATCACTTTTCTTGTTTATTCTTGCTATAGAGCTATCCCTGTGTTAGTACTTGGTAAATTTGAGAGGGAGGCCAAAGATTACAAAGAGTGACAATTCTGAAAATATTGTCACAGTATTTGATAAAAAAATGTTTCGGAATAATATCCTCATGTTTTTGTGTCGTGTCTCTAGAAGACGACTGACCCCTAGGATAATTTCTAAAGTGAATAGTGGTTTTGGTGGATCGAGCCATTTTGCATGCATTATTATCTGGGACTTGTTTGAGCTCTTTGCTGAGTACATTGTTTCTTTTTAAATGCACCTTTCTTCATCTTCAATTTGAAATTATTGCAGGATGATGCACACAT
Source organism: Gentiana straminea (assembly GCA_036785695.1). Lineage (NCBI taxonomy): Eukaryota > Viridiplantae > Streptophyta > Magnoliopsida > Gentianales > Gentianaceae > Gentiana > Gentiana straminea. The sequence goes on along the minus strand of JAVUPR010000266.1, from coordinate 9,708,975 downwards.
ATTCTGTTTAGAGAATCAGATCAAAGATGAAATCAAGGGGGTACTGGATCTTACCGAAGAAATACTGCTGCAGTTTGGTTTTGACAAGTACGAAGTGAACCTGTCAACAAGGCCAGAGAAATCTGTAGGAGGTGATGACATCTGGTTGAAGGCAACCTCCGCGCTCGAGGAGGCTTTGGGTGATAAAGGATGGAGTTATGAAATAGACGAAGGCGGTGGTGCCTTCTACGGTCCAAAGATTGATCTTAAAATCCAGGATGCGCTTGGAAGGAAGTGGCAATGTTCAACCATACAGGTTTGAAATGCAAGTTAAAATGAAAATATCAGGACTACTTTTGGGTATTGTTCAACGGTTGCAACGAAATAACCTGAATTGTCGAACTTAACTGTTGCAGGTGGATTTTAATTTACCAGAGCGGTTTGACATTACATACGTTGATTCAGATCAAGAGAGAAAACGGCCCATCATGATACATAGAGCAGTTCTAGGATCTCTGGAACGGTTCTTTGGTGTTCTCATAGAGCATTATGCCGGTGATTTTCCATTATGGCTTTCTCCAGTTCAAACTCGAATTTTACCTGTTACAGATGCGGAGGTGCGTATATGATACATTCTTTTTCCTGTCTATATTTGTTGATGCATATTAATATGACTTTGATGCTTATTTTGTAATACAGGTGGAGTATTGTAATGAAGTGACGAGGAGAATGAAAGAAGCAGGTATTCGGGCTGAAGTTAGCAGTGGAGAGCGTTTGCCAAAGCTAATTAGGAATGCAGAGAAGCAGAAAATCCCGTTGATGGCTGTGGTGGGACCGAAAGAAGCAGAAACGAAAACGGTGACGGTTAGGTCTAGACATGGTGGAGAGATGGGGACTATGGGAATCGATGAATTTATTGCCCGTGCAAACTATGCTGTTGAGAACAGGGAATTGTTCTCAAGTGATTCCATAAAGTAGCCGTAGAGGCAGCAGGGCATATACGTGCAAATTGGTATTGCCGGGGCTGTTGTTCCGTAAAATTTGAATGCTTATTTTTTCACACTCCACAATATAAAATTTGATTCACAACTTCAATTCTTTTGAATACTTTGGATTTTCTTTTTCCTTCATTCACCGTTACGAAATTACCTATTTAGAGGATAATTATCTACACATGTATATGATGAGGCTCCAACCTGTGACCTCTTAGCTAGGGAATGGCAATAGTTTTGATTTCAGTCCATTCACTTTGCAGACCTTAATATTGTATGTTACTCCATCCGTTCCATAATAATTGATGCAGTTGCCAAAAACACACATATTAAGGAGGTGAGTTAATGCTTTAATTTGAATGACAAAATGACTAAACAACCTTTAGTGTATAATTAATGCAATATTGTTTTATTCTCTCACTGCTTAATAAATAAGGGTAATGGTAGGAAAAACAAAATAAATACTGCGTTAGAAATCTAACTGCCTCGCATAAAATGGAATAAATTGGTTTGACTATTGCCTCAGTTATTTTAGAACGGAAGGAGTAATACACGACTATGAAATGTGTATAATTGAACATGTTGGATACATTAATTTTTAATATCATCTACTTCCTCCGTTCCGAAATAACTGAGACAATTGCCAAAAAAAAATTGTTTCAAAATAATTGAGACATTTACATTTCCTATACAACATTTATTGTGATTTTTTCTACATTTTTCTTTATTTATTAATAATTGAGAGAATAAATATAACGTTGTATTAATTACAGACTTAAGAGTTTTTTTAAAAATCATTTTGGCATTTAAATTAACGAAAACTCAGTTATTTGGTATTTGAGGGAGACTATGGAGTCGGGGTGAGCTTGGATTGGTTTGGAGGGTTTGGTTTGGTTTGAAAGACTCAGGTTGGTTTGGGGCGCTATAATTCGTTCCTCAAACCAAACCAAAACGAAGTCAACCGCAATGGTTTGGTTCGAATTGGTTTCGGTTTGGATTGGATTGGTTTCGGTTTAATAAGCCTAATCTTAATTTTTTTTTTGACAAAACCAACATTTTTTACATAAACTCTAAGTAGCTACATACATTACAATATAATTTAGCTACAATCAATCCTCCATAGTTGCATACTTACATACATGTATTTACTGATTTACATATTTACATCAAAAGAGCAAAAGGCTGAAAGTTGACACAATAAAATGATCAAAACACCATGCGCATCTTCCAACCAAAACAACATAGCAAACCACAGCAAAAACTAGCATCCAATCCAACTCCAACAGCAGCCAACAAAACATACAACCTCCATGGCTCCAAGAAAAAAACAATGAAATAGAATTAGATCAATGTTCATTTTTTCAATGAGCAAAATAGGACAAGTCCAACTTGCATGGCTGAGTAGGAGAATGATCAAAATGAATGTACCATTTTGTGTTTTCAAGCAGCAGTCAACATTTAAAGCAAAAATTGCAACTTGAATATAGCATAGAGAAATAGAAACAATAAGGCCAATCACATGGCGCAAAACTTTCCCATTGTCACTTATCATCAAAAGTCAAAATTGTCCTACATGACATTAGAGCACTCGCATTAGACAAGGTAATATTTATCACTATAATAATAGAAAATAAATTATTTATATGTGTATTTGTTTTTGTAAATATGTCATAATTATTTTGGTTTACAATTACTTTATTATTGTAGTACGGTAGAGATTAATGACTTTAAAAGACCACGATTGATTTTCCTATTCATATTCCCCGGATATAAATTTTCCTACCGAAAATTTTCCTACCGAAAATGGGTATAAGACAAATGAATATAATATATAATGAGTATAATATATAATATATATAATTAATGTATTAAAATTTTGGTTTGGTTTGGTTTGGATTTGGTGTAAAAAAAAAAAATTCGAAACCAATCCAATGCAGTTTGGTTTGATTTCAAACCAAACCAAACCAATTCATTTGGTTTTCTATTGGTTTGGTTAATTCGAATTGGTTTGGATCGGTTTACAGTTTGGATTGGTTTACTGGTTATTTTGGATTGGTTTGTATTTTTTTTTTTTTAGTAAAATACAAATCTTTGAATGAATAGCACTCAAATTTTGTCTGCGTCTGACGCATTAAAAAAAAAGAAAAGAAAGAGAGAGAAATTTGTTTTCGATGGTTTGCGCCAGCAGTTATGTCAGCATTTTCCAGACGCTAGCAATGGGAAATTCAAAGGCGATATTTTGCAAATTAGCTACGTCTAAACGTAATAAAATCTACGTTTAAACGTAGAAACCCTACGTTTAAACGTAGCTTTTCTTTACGTTTGACAGTGGTAGATGGGTATTAATGTTGTTGTAAGGTGCTTGTTGAATATACACCACATTAACGAGATTTTTCTCATTCCTTCAAAGGCTTTGAGTCTAATATCAATTTTGTGCTCACTTCTTCATCTTTCAAGTCCATTTCTTCATCATTCAAGTGCTAAAATGGGTAATTTATTGCTATCTTATTTATCTTAATTCAAGTTCTCAATGTGTGTATGTTATTTATATTTGTAGTAATCATATGTCTAAAACCGAAACGTGTGTTTTAAGTAGGTTGTTTATGTAATGTTCATACTTCTAAGTAGTGTATTTAAGTATTTTCTTAGGGTTCAATTACTAGGTTTTAGTGTAATTAATGATATTTATTTAACCGAAATTTGTGTTTTGAGTAGTGATTATGTTATTTATATTGTAGAAATGATATGTATTTATCGAAATGTGTGTTTTAAGTAGGTTGTTTATGTAATTTTATACATCTAAGAACGATAGTGTTATAATTTTTGATTTGATAATGTAGTGTAATTTATGAAAGTGTAATAAATACATATCATGTTTACCATTTTTTGGAAACAATCCTTTTTAAGTTGATAATGATTTAGTTGATACTGACTTGAATCGTTTTTTTTGTTTTAAACGAGATAATCGCAACACTATGATTGTTGTCTCGTTCAACGGAGAATTTACGTATGATCCTATCTATAACCGGTGGAATTATGTAAATGGATCGATGTTCTCATTATTTGTCCCAAAGAAAATAGGATTGAATGCGTTATTGGATAAAGTGTATTTGAGGCTTGGTATTGATCGGTCGATTCAAAGCTCAACCTAAAAGCTTTGTTTACTTACGGTAGTGTGGGAAATATACCACGATGATATCTTAGACGACGAGACTTAAATGGTTACATCGAAGCGGCCTATGACAGTAAGAATGTAATTTTTTGTGTGAATGCGATACCAGAGGAGGCAAACAATGAACCGATAAATGAGGAGGATGATGGCATTGATTTAAATGAAGATTGCAATACTCCGGATTACAGTATTGGAAATTTCCCTTCTCCGGTACAAGAACTTGCTACAGATCCGCATTTTAATCCGTTCGAGCGACAATATGGATGTAGTGGGTATGAAAACAATGTTGCTACACAAAGGCTTGGTGAAGCTTCGGACCAACCGTTTCGGTATCAACCAAGTAAGACCAAGTCATAATCTGTCAAATCATCCTTCAAGTAGTCGTAATATTGTCATAAACGACCAACCACACCATTCGTTTCGGTATCCTCCTAACCAACCTTCAAGTAGTCGTGTTCCACCCATCCAACAACCATATAATATGTTTGGTGGATCGGTAACTAGTTTTTTGGCTTCTCCGTTTGCACCTCATATACAAACCGATCAAACCGGCGAGAGATGACAACAATAATCGGGTGCACATGCTAGGGCAAGCGTACGAGAAGATTATTCATGGAGGATTCCCACATTTGAAGATGATGATTTACCGAGGTGTTTATCCACCGGTACGTTACATATGAATGACGTGAACGAATTGTTCATTGGGAAGAAATACGATTCAAAAGAAGATTTTAATTTGAAAATAAAATCGTATGCGGTTGCGAACAATTTTCAGATGAGATTGGGTAGGTCGGACACACGTTGCTTGTATTACAAATGTCTTAACGATACATGCAAATGGCATGTAAGGGCGAAACAGTGAAGGTGAATACGGATGTCACACGTACATTTGAGATCACAACGTTGAATGATGTCCATACTTGTGCCTCTCGAATGCGGATAATGACAATCGACAAGCAACACCTATTGTTATTGCGAGTCCGCTAAGTCGAAAAATGGAAGAACTCGGCAATGAGTATAAGCCCGGACAAATTATGGAGGACATGCTCACAACTTACAGTGTACAGTTGACTTATGACCAAGCATACCGAGCTCACGAGATGATGAGAATGATGGTGAGAGGTTCACCGACGGAGTGTTACAACGCGATACCCTCGTACTTGTGGATGGTGCGTAATGCCAATGAAGGGACCTATATTGACTTTCGGCTTGATAATGCAGGAAGGTTCGACGGTTGTTTCATGTCTTTGGGAGCAAGCCGTCGTGGGTTCAAGTATTGTCGACCTATTTTGTGTGTGGACGCAACTCATCTGAAAACCCGTTTCTCCGGACAACTATTTATTGCTGTTGCTGTAGATGCCGGTGACCACCTATTCCCTGTAGCCTTCGGTATTGCTGAAAAAGAATGCAACGATTCATGGGGGTATGATGAGCTAAAATTTACCCCTCAAAAATACATTTATAAAGACTCGCAACTGTGGGTAAACTAACTCTCTAACCGGCGAGTACCGGGTCGATTGCTAGGATAGCTACGGGAGTACGAGGTCGTCCCAAGAGAAATGTGGTTGTGAGTACCAAAGCGAACGTGGTTCTTAGTCTAGGCGATCAAAGTTTTAAGTGGAGTGTTTATACTAATGCGAAAAAGTAAAGATTATTCTAACGAGTTTAACTAGGTGATTAAAAAGCATAGCCGAGCCATGATCCAACAGGTTATCTCCCCACAGGGAAAAACTTGATAAGGAGTGTGTTTTATCGATTCGGTTCATATGATATTCACGGGAGTCAACTCTTTATTCTTACGTTAAGATCTCGAACGGCTCTCACTTAACCCCCACACTAGGTTTATTAACCCTCCCTTTAGAGAGCTAACTCGCCTAACATGGTTGACCGAATAAAAAGCCGTTGCAAAACCTCACGAAAAACATAGTTTTAACGTGTCACTTAGGTTTCCAATCTAACGATTAAGACTATGGTTTAGTGATTTTAAAACATGTTTCGCACATCTCGTAAAAATAAGAATCTCACTTAGGCATAGTCCAGATCTGTCACTTAGATTGTCAATCTAACAATCAGGACTATGATTAGTGATATCCATATCTCACATCTCACCGCAAAATACATTTATAAGCTCGATGTAACCGTGAACAAAGTTGTCAATTTTATTCAAAGTTAGGAAAATGATCAAAACGGGTTTTAAAACATGAATTTATCATACGAACGTTTAATTACGCGCACACAACTCCCATCTCGTCTCCCGAGGGTCAATTTTACCCGTTTTCACATAATTCGGCTATGTTGAGTTTAACTACTCATATTAACGAAAATAACAACGAAAATAACAAAACGAAAGAAAACAAAACGAAAAAGATAACTACAGCTATATAGATATACGTATATATATATAGATATATATATAGATATAGATATATATATAGTATACGTATATATATATATATATATATATTTATACTAATTGCATAAAATAAAAGAAAGCAATAAAAACGGAAACGAAATTATATTAAAATGATAACTAGTCGGGTTATTACACCGACATTATAACGACATATATTACTACATATAGGCCCCCCAAGACAATAAAAAAAATAGACGGAAGAAAGATGAGAAGAAGAGGAGAAGAGGGGCAGCGTCCTCTGTTTGCTGTGCTCTGCTATATATAGGAAAAGTTTGAGGCCGGACCGGGCCGGGAAAGAGCCGGACCGGTCCGGGTACCATTATTGCATATGACTCAGCATGATTCTCGAAGGATCGATTGATCAGATTTATGTAATTAAAACTTGTAAAATTCGTATCTTGAGTTGTAGACCTCCAAAAATTGCAAACGAAATGCCAAAATTAAGGTCTCGAGAAACTCTACAACTTTCATGAAGGACTCTTCTTCAGAAAACGCCTTTTTGATGGGCCATTCCCATTACGCGTCGTTTTACGACATTTTCCTTAATACAAATCAATTAGCCACTTGACCACCATTTGAGTTGTAGAAATCCGATTGACTTGATTCAAAATCCATTGGAAAGCTTTCTTGAAGATATACAACTTTTATTAAGGAAACTTCTTCAGAAAATGTCGTTTTGATTGAGCCATTTCCATTACGTGTCGTTTTACGACATTTTACGATACGAATCGATTAGCCACTTGACCATAACTTGAGTTGTAGAACTCCAATTTACGTGATTCAAAGTGCGTTGGAAAGCTTATGTGAAGATCTACAACTTTCATTAAGAAGTCATCCCCTGAAAATGCCTCTAAGCTGGGTCAAATCTCCGTCGAAAATATGTAACGATTCAAGTACTTAGGAAAAACGACCCTTTTTAACTCGTAAGCTTGTGGCACCTTCTTCTAACCCTCTAAACACCTCTTTAAGGGCTCAAAACATGTCGTTACGTAGGATCTTGGTCTACTTATGATTCTTCAATAAATCACCAAAATACCAAACGTAAATCCGACACGACATTCCGGTTACTAAACCGGTACAAAAACTACAAAAACATGATAAAAATACGATATTTTATAAAATAACTACTACTTATATATTTTTATGAAACTAAGGAATTAAAGACTCAAAACGATATAAAAATACTCAAAATGATATCAGAAACGGGTTGAAAAGTTATAAAAATAACGGTGAATTTTTCCGTTATCACAACCCCCCACTTAGCTTTTGGTCGTCCTCGAATAAAATAAGCGATAAAATAAAATGAATGAGGAAAAATTCCGAAGATAAGATATGAATGACAATCGAGATGATGCAACCATTCGAATCATAACTACACGTTAACCGCAATATAAATGTATAACGAGAGTGAGTGTGTGACAAGCCTTTTCAATTTCCACTATCCTCTCTTGAATAATTCAAGCAAACGCACAAATATCCATTCAGACAGTCCTAATAACTTTCCTAGGTATAGGCTGTAACAGTTCCACACAAAGTCCTCCCGTGTACTTATTAGGATAATCCATAAAGCATATCATTTAGTTTATACTGGGGATAGTCAGAAGATAACTAAGTTTTCAACCAACTTTTTCTTTTCTTTTCTATTTTTTTTTCTTTTTTTTTCTTTTCATAGAATACTAACATATCCGAACTCATTGCCAAAATCGACTATCTTTCAAGTGTCATGAGGTGAGATCGAATACATTAACTCTTCTTTTTTTTTTTTTTTTTTTTTTTTTTTTTCACATGTGTAGCTTATGCCCTCATTCCCAGCAATAGGATGTTTCGTGATAACACCCTAGCTGGACTAATATCATCGAGCAATCGGGAGCTTTTAAACCTCATAGTGGTATAGGACGTTTCGGGATAACGCCTACCGCACTCAAATCATTGGTAGCTACAACCGACATATATATAGTTTATCTTATTTTGATATTCTTTCTATCACATTCAAACCTTCGGATATTCACGGTACACGTTTAAAAGTTAGGTACTAAGTTACTACTATTATCTAGGATAACCACTAGGATACCGAATGGATACGAGTTTAAAATTTCCGTTTCAATATCAAAGGCTTACGTGAACAAGGAATTCATGTTACACAAATATATTTCCGGAATTAAAATACACTTACGGTTCACGTTGGTTATACATATCCAAATTGATCATTACATCTTTAAATCCATGAAATATATACCTTATAAAATTATTTTAATCAACTAAATAATGCTCGAAAAAGATCAAAAACTAAGGGTTTAAACACTTACTTCCATTTCTAAACCAACCGACTCTACCCCCCACTTACGATTTTGCATTATTCTCGACATATGTAAATGAGATAGAGAGAGAGAACTTAGCTTATAAACTTGGCGAGAAAGATGTTATCGAATCCCGTAACGACCATGAGAAAGCACGTCCCGAATCCCCGTAACAAAACAAACAAAACAAAGCCAACACGGGACATGGTCCTCGTGCCAAAGTATGTAATAGGGATATGGGAATAATAAGATAATGGCCCCGTTACGTCGAGAAAATTCGATAGCAATATAATAGCTTTAGATGGAAAAAAAATAACCTTAACGGGTAAAACACGAACATCTAAGCATATACGTATTATAGAGTATCACAAATCATATATCACAGTCATGTCGGCTATTCTTAGTTTCATTTTTATTACACACGCTTTATTAAAGCGGGAATACTCACCATTATACTACAACGACTAGAAATTTGAAACGTACTAGATCATAAAATGTAATGTAGTGAGTCTTTTATACCCGGATCCTCGAGGGTTCAATAACCTAAGTCCAAGAAATGATGTATTTGAATTTTTATCTTTTTTCCATCGGGATTTTCGGATAACCACCTAATCATTCCCTCTTAATGAAATTCAAACATTCATCCCGAGACTTGGTTGTGCTTTGTGTTCATCTTTCATACGATTCTACATTTCATTAAGACTAGTCTTATTCAAATTATTTATTTAACGGGCGCCTCCCGGTAGCGCTTTTGTTTAACGTCGTTCGCTCGACGGGGTGACTCTATACGGACTCAATTAACCAAAATCCGAACTTAAGAAGATCAACGGCTTAAGAAAAGTGATCAAAGCGAGAACCATCGAAATTAAATTGTCTAGAAACGTACCTCGTTTGGTTCTCGATGCTATCTCCTCCCAAACCGTCGAACCTTCTTTTATCACTGTCGAACCATCTTCTTTTGAAAATCACCATAAAGCTCATCCATTGGGGAGTATACAAAGCGGACCGCGAAAAAATTCATCCTCACGAGTGGACGAATATAGTAATCCGGGACCAACATATCTACTATTACCAACTCTCCCGGTGGCTTTACTAAAGATGGCCGATCAATCTCTTGCTCCTCTAACTCGAAATCTCATTATAGCAAACGAATCTTCAACCTTTTTCTCGACACTCGAACTTCTTCAGTGATAACATCATCATCCTTAACCACCTCACATGTCTCTGCCTCTTTCACATACCTCACTAATTCAATCAATTCCCCCACCTTGTCTTGAAGATTTCTTATGGCGGAGTCAGTACTTACCTTGAACTCCTGCATGTCCAACAGTCGCTCTTGCAAGATCTGGTCCAATCGCTCTAGTTGCTCTATTTGACTGTCGGTGAAGTCTTCTTGTGGCATGGGGAAAACGATCATATTGACTTTGATTCATCGGAGGTGAGTAGCGATCTTCTTGCCATTCCGGACAACGATCGGGTGGTCGAATGCAGTTGAAGCTATCAACGTGTTGAGTATGAACACCGTAATCTGATAAGCATTAGGGTTCGGGTAACCCTCGTAATAGGGTGGCTCATTACTCGAATAACCATAATTACGGTCCCGGTATGCACTAGGGCAATTATAGGACCAAGAATCCTGGTCACTCTGCTGTTGATACTGAGGCTCAGACACGAACTGTCGTTGATAAGGTTGGTAGGGGTATTGTTGTTCAGGTGAATAATATTGATTGAAATATTGATCCATTTAAGTTCAAACTGCAAGATTTCAGAAAACAACACAAAAACAATAAAATTCTTCTTTTTTTTTTTTTTTTCTCGTTTTTTTTTTTTTTTTTTTTATGGTAGCCGAAGGCCCTAAGCCTCAGTTCTAGCCAGACTTACAAGATATCAACCTAATATAACAACCCCGTAAAGAGATTGGGTTGAGTACCAAAGTCGTATTCAAACCGAGTTCAGGACAATATCACTTCGAAGATCCCAAGACTCTTATCGAAAATAAAATAAAAATAAAAACCTAGGCCCAAGCCTTTGGTTCACTTACAAGATATCACAACAATATCACACATTTCCCCGGCAACGGCGCCAATTTTTGATGAGCTAAAATTTACCCCTCAAAAATACATTTATAAAGACTCGCAACTGTGGGTAAACTAACTCTCTAACTGGCAGAGTACCAGGTCGATTGCTAGGATAGCTACGGGAGTACGAGGTCGTCCCAAGAGAAATGTGGTTGTGAGTACCAAAGCGAACGTGGTTCTTAGTCTAGGCGATCAAAGTTTTAAGTGGAGTGTTTATACTAATGCGAAAAAGTAAAGATTATTCTAACGAGTTTAACTAGGTGATTAAAAAGCATAGCCGAGCCATGATCCAACAAAGTTATCTCCCCACAGGGAAAAACTTGATAATGAGTGTGTTTTATCGATTCGCTTCATATGATATTCACGGGAGTCAACTCTTTATTCTTACGTTAAGATCGAACGGCTCTCACTTAACCCCCACACTAGGTTTATTAACCCTCCCTTTAGAGAGCTAACTCGCCTAACATGGTTGACCGAATAAAAAGCCGTTGCAAAACCTCACGAAAACATAGTTTTAACGTGTCACTTAGGTTTCCAATCTAACGATTAAGACTATGGTTTAGTGATTTTAAAACATGTTTCGCACATCTCGTAAAAATAAGAATCTCACTTAGGCATAGTCCGGATCTCGTCACTTAGATTGTCAATCTAACAATCGGGACTATGATTAGTGATATCCAATCTCACATCTCACCGCAAAATACATTTATAAGCTCGATGTAACCGTGAACAAAGTTGTCAATTTTATTCAAAGTTAGGAAAATGATCAAAACGGGTTTTAAAACATGAATTTATCATACGAACGTTTAATTACGCGCACACAACTCCCATCTCGTCTCCCGAGGGTCAATTTTACCCGTTTTCACATAATTCGGCTATGTTGAGTTTAACTACTCATATTAACGAAAATAACAACGAAAATAACAAAACGAAAGAAAACAAAACGAAAAAGATAACTACAGCTATATAGATATACGTATATATATATAGATATATATATAGATATAGATATATATATAGTATACGTATATATATATATATATTTATACTAATTGCATAAAATAAAAGGAAGCAATAAAAACGGAAACGAAATTATATTAAAATGATAACTAGTCGGGTTATTACACCGACATTATAACGACATATATTACTACATATAGGCCCCCCAAGACAATAAAAAAAATAGACGGAAGAAAGATGAGAAGAAGAGGAGAAGAGAGAGGGGCGGCGTCCTCTTTCTTTGCTGTGCTCTCGCTATATATAGGAAAAGTTTGAGGCCGGACCGGGCCGGGAAAGAGCCGGACCGGTCCGGGTACCATTATTGCATATGACTCAGCATGATTCTCGAAGGATCGATTGATCGATTTATGTAATTAAAACTTGTAAAATTAGTATCTTGAGTTGTAGACCTCCAAAATTGCAAACGAAATGCCAAAATTAAGGTCTCGAGAAACTCTACAACTTTCATGAAGGACTCTTCTTCGAAAACGCCTTTTTGATGGGCCATTCCCATTACGCGTCGTTTTACGACATTTTCCTTAATACAAATCAATTAGCCACTTGACCACCATTTGAGTTGTAGAAATCCGATTGACTTGATTCAAAATCAATTGGAAAGCTTTCTTGAAGATATACAACTTTTATTAAGGAAACTTCTTCAGAAAATGTCGTTTTGATTGAGCCATTTCCATTACGTGTCGTTTTACGACATTTTACTGATACGAATCGATTAGCCACTTGACCATAACTTGAGTTGTAGAACTCCAATTTACGTGATTCAAAGTGCGTTGGAAAGCTTATGTGAAGATCTACAACTTTCATTAAGAAGTCATCCCCTGAAAATGCCTCTAAGCTGGGTCAAATCTCCGTCGAAAATATGTAACGATTCAAGTACTTAGGAAAAACGACCCTTTTTAACTCGTAAGCTTGTGGCACCTTCTTCTAACCCTCTAAACACCTCTTTAAGGGCTCAAAACATGTCGTTACGTAGGATCTTGGTCTACTTATGATTACGCAATAAATCACCAAAATACCAAACATAAATCCGACACGACATTCCGGTTACTAAACCGGTACAAAAACTACAAAAACATGATAAAAATACGATATTTTATAAAATAACTACTACTTATATATTTTTATGAAACTAAGGAATTAAAGACTCAAAACGATATAAAAATACTCAAAATGATATCAGAAACGGGTTGAAAAGTTATAAAAATAACGGTGAATTTTTCCGTTATCAGGGTATTTCATGAGACATTTGAGGGTGGCCATTGGAGGTATCCATGATGAAAACTTGAGCTTTATTTCTGACAGACACCAGGCTATTAGAAATGCGGTTGGTCAGGTATTTCCCGATGCATATCATGGTGTTTGCTATCATCATTTAAAAGGCAATCTGACCAAAAAATGGAAAGATCACGGTTTTTGTGAAGATACGTTCTATCAAACGACCTATGCATTCTCGGAGGCCGAATTTCTCCGAAAGTTCGCCCTGATTAAGGCACAATGTCTTGGCGCATATAAACAACTTGAAGAAATAGGTGTTGAACGGTGGGCGCGTGCCAAATTTCCTGGGAAAAGATACGCCTTAATGACAAGCAATTACGCTGAAAGTTTCAACTGTGCGATTAGAGGAGCTCGTCGTTGGCCTGTTCCTAGCCTCTTGGAATTCATTAGAGCTACACTGCAGAGATGGTATAATGATAGACGACAGAAGGCGCTTGATTGTGCGACTATGTTAGCACCGGAGATCGATGAAATAGTGGCTTCGAATATTACTGCTAGAAGGAAGTTCAGGGTTAAGCCTGTTAACCCCGATGAATTTGAGATTCATGGAAATAACTTGCTTCATGGGGTGGTAAATCTACGAGAGAGGAAGTGTTATTGTGGTTATTTCCAGAAAATGGAAATACCGTGTACGCATGCTATAGCAGCCGCAGCATCACGCAAAATTAGTCCACCCGAACTCGTTCACCGTATTATAGGGCCGAATGTTTCAAAGAGATTTACATTGCTAGCATATATCCAATTCCTAACGAGAGAGGATTGGGATGTTCCAGAGTCGGTAAGAAACATGAAAGTCGGAGTGCCTAATATGAGATATGCGCCTGATGCCAGCGGAGCACCAAGAAGAGGTAGAATTAATACCACTAGAATCCCTTCTGAATGGGAACGTCCAGGCCATCAGAATGTGTGTAGCAACTGTAAACATCCAGGACATAACAGAGCTAGTTGCACGCAATACCGGTAGGATCGTTATTAGAATGGATTGTTATTGATTTTTGTTATGGTGGTATTAGAATGGATTGTTATTGATTGTTATTGATTTTTGTTATGTAGTATTTTATTAATGGATTGTAGTAATGATTGTATTCGGTTATTAATCGGTATCAAGTTTGTCTTGTATTACACTACCTCTGTAAAACTAACAGTAATTATTACGGGGTTTACACACAAGAAAAAAGAGTAATGATACATTGAGATAACAATAAGATGACGCTTAAATAAACTAAGGGTGATCAATAAATAGGATAGGATGACGCCTAAATAAATGATCTTCAATATTTAGTAATCACCACATTAAACACGACGTGATTTTCTATAGGTTGATCAATGACTTCAAAGCTGCATTCATCTCCCGCATTTAGGTCATTGTCCGTAATGAAATCATACAACCCGCTTAAACGAACTTTTTCATTTACTATATAGACAATTCTAGCGAGCCATGATTCCCCCGTGGCAATTCGCGGTTCCACGGTCTTGTTTCGCAACATGTCGTTTGTTCTCGCAAATGCCTTTGGAATACTCTACAAATCACAAACAAATTATAAATACTGTTTCAAAATGGGGAAAATAATATCAAACAAGAAAATAACTAAAAATATATTAAATATCTCACCACATAATAACAACCATGTGAAAATACCCAGTTTGGCAGCGTCGTCTGAAAATGGGGATTTCGGTTACCTGCACCTGCACCTGCATCATCAACTGCATCATCACCTGCATCATCGGTCTCAGAAAAAGTCTTCTGACAAGAAGTGTGATCATAAACAAGAGTGTCGAAAGTGAAATCCCCCCTGTGTTCAAACACTATAAACTCTCTCTCATTCAAGTAATGAGCCGCCACATATTCCTCCCAACCTTCCCCAAAGAAACGAAGAATTCCATTGTCCGTGGCTCCAACTCTCACTTCCCATGTCCCTAATCGGCTTTTGAGAACGGCCCTATCTAGGTTCCTCAGCGTGTCGTTCAACCTATTAACGTATGCTGGAGGTAGTGTCTATGAAAAAATAAACATTTCACGTTTGTTTGATCATAATAATACAAGTGATATAAAAGTAAATAAATTAATAATGACATACCAAACTTGTTGCGAAACCGCCATCAAGAACTTTAAAGAAACGATCATTATCCATTTGAAAGAGTTTGAAGGTGAAGAAGTGTAAATTGAAAGGTGAAGAAGTGGTTCTCTTTACACTACTTAAAAGAGTTTGAAGAAATCATTTAAAGGGCTCGTACTTGTACAACAACAATAATTGCATGTACCACACTAGTACTTGCATTCCCTACGTTTGAACGTAGGGAATGTTGCAGCCATACATTTATATTTAAAGAACGATCATTATCCATTTTAAGTTGAGTTGTTTTTTAAACAAATTGAATACTCATCAAAACAACATCACCAAAAATATAAATGGCTACCAACATACAACAAAATACCAAAAATATAACATACACCAAAAATTCCAAAATTAACATACACCAAAACAATGTTTCTACAAATTAGTTTACAAGTTGTACTATTTGATTAAAAAGTTGGACGAAACTTTTTTCCGGAACAACGGCATGTTCTTATGATGGAGGAGCGAAAAATCTTCCTTGTGCAACAAATGCTCAATGAATTTTGCCGTGTATAACCCACAATCACCCCTGTATAAAATGGATAGTGTCAGAATAGTGTAGATTGTATAATGTGATAAATAGTTAGAAGTTTATAACACTTACGGAATTGGCATTTGTGGTACGTCTTCTACTATTTTCACTTCCAAAGGAGGCTTCGCCGGATCAACCATTTTTGGGAGTTGACATAATCGTGCATCGGTCTCGAACACTTTCCTAATCGAAACTCCCAACCTATTGATGCTGGCTTCTACATCAGGCTTGTACTTTTGCCCCGACAGACAATCAAACAACATAACCTTCCATTGGGGAGTAGACACTTGCACGGCTGCCCAGTGAGATGTAGTAATGGCCCAGGGAGTGTATATCACGGTGTTTTCATCCCACTTCGAAGGTACTTAGTCACAAACACCGGAATTTCGGTATTTGTGAGTGCATCAACCGATCCGCAATAATAAGCAAAATCGAGTACGCAATGGCCGAATGCGGTGTGAAGCATCTTGGATATGATTCCATTTGGCGCTCTACCAAGTCCATATACGCATCCACATGCGTACGTATTCAAAATTGAAGTTAGAGATAATGAAATAAGAAATATGCAAGTGAAGTCAAAAGAATATACCGTAGCCTCCAACTCCATAAGTGGACCGCGGAGACGTGTCCACCAAGCCTTGGGAAGCGGTAGAGTCGGCGAAAACCGGTGACCACCCGACGGGAATTTCAATTGGGGGCGGATTTTCTTGATTGAACCATTTGATGAACTTGTTTTCAAACTCGTCCGAAAACTTTTTTCGCGGTGTCCACCTCACAACGGTATCTCCGGGAAAACTGACTATGTGCGACCCATCAGTTAAATAACGTGGATGGGTCACAGTCTGACGTGTCCTCAATCTTCTATCAGAATCATCATCCGCTTTTCGTTTACCCAATTGTTTCTCACTTGGACCCCCAGCTACACAAAATTCAATAAATGATCAACTTATATACTTTTTCACATTATAATTTAAATAACTTACTATAGTTTTGAAATTTAAATTCAAATTACTTACTATCTTGAAGCGTAGACGATGCCCGGTCGGTGGTCGTAGGCGAGCCTCCCGTCGTAGCCTCGTGAGAAGCAGAGGGTGTAGCCTCGTGAGGAGTATGAGAGGCTGTAGTCTCGTGAGGAGGAGGAGAGGCCGTAGCATCGCCAGTCTTTGCATCCATATAAGGATCGTCCACCAATAAATCGTCTACGAAATCCTCCCCATGCACTCCCTCTTCAACGGGCTCGGAAACTCCGGCAAGAATCTTATCAAACCCGAACGTCAACGTCGGTCGTCGCAGCCCGATCATCATGCGACCATGTGTAGCCCGGTAGGTATCATGTGGAGGAGATGGAGGAGGTGGAGGAGATGGTTGCCGATGAGGGGTAGTACGAAAAATATGTGTCTCGGTTAGTATCATAATACATATAACTAAATTTTGACAATGATATAATTTTTTACCCGTGGAGAAGATGGAGGAGGTGGATGAGATGGATGCCGATGAGGGGTAGTACGAAAAAAATGTGGCCCGAGTTAGTATCATAATACAAACAAATAAATTTATCGCATAAAAAATTTGACAATGATATAATTTTTTACCTGATCTCTGGATAACAACGTTTGCATCATCCCCTTGAGTTCAAGAAGTATCGCCCCATGCTCATTACGACGCCGAGCCACCGGCGAATTTCCTCCCGAAGCTCATTCAACCCACTATCAATCCTTCTCCTCACGGCTCATAAAGGCCGGCGGCTTCATCCTCTTCATCGGATTGGTCATCTTCCGCCTCAGCATCCGAACGTAGGAAGTGTGCGGCACACGCCGTGAAGTGGAGGCATGTGAATGAGATGGATCAGAAGTAGGAGGTCGTGAAGTAGGGGGTGACTGTTGTGTAGCATGGGCTGACGGCTGTGTAGTAGGTCGTGACTGCTGTGTAGTGGATGCATGTCTAGGGAGTGGACGTGCAATAAGTGCAGGGCCATTGATCACACGTGGCGGCTCGTTAATCTCGGCATCCAGAATGCCCCTACCTAGCATCAACTGCCTATCAACATCCCTTGCGGTCGGATACCCTATCACACGACTGCGAACAATGTATATTTCATTACAATTAAGAATAACAAAATGTTTACCAAATCCGGATATAATTAAAAGACAATAACAATGTTTATTAAGCTTATTACCTTATTTGCCTTCGCCGATAATCCTTTCCACTTTGCGGAGGGGTAGTTTTGCAACTCCATCTCATCATCCGAGGAGGCTGCATCGGGAGCTATGAGGGTGGCCGCAACGATCGGAACGGCAATGTCGGGGAGGGTCTCGTAAGCCCAAAGCGTAACGCATGTATAACCCCTGTACGGTCACCCCGCCTCGAACTTTCCTTGTATGTGTTCATCAAATGACATATCTTTCTAAAAGTACGGTCCCACAAATAAGTGCCCCATGGATAGTCGTTTATGCTTTCTACATTCTCCACCAAATAAAAAGCGAACGGGGTACCCTCGGTCTCATCGTGACCCATCATTATCCCGTTAATTAGGTAGACTAAACCTACACATTGGAGAACTTCGGGATGCTCCACGCTCATCCAATAACCACTTCTCAATATCCGGTATGGTTATCGGTTTATTGTTAGGAAAATGGATGTGGCCGTATGTCCCATCTTCAAAACACCTTGAATAAGGTTGGGGATCTTCTGGGAGATCACCAAACGGTAAACCGGTCATCATGCTAAACTCCCTCCTACCGAACTTTGCAGTCGTACTACCGAATCTAAGCGCAACTCATGAGGCATATTCGGATATATGACAACGAAACATACATATTGGCGGACTTTGGAGGAAAACGCCGGTGCTCGTACATTTGAATAAATTCTTTAAAAACCCCGATTTCAACGTGTCTTCAAATCCGATCCTTCTCATGTGGATCTCGAGAAGTTGCTTGAGCTTGGTCTTTTCCCCTCTAAAGGTCCAAGTCAAATTTTCTCTTACCTTGTATACATCGGTACCATGAGGGCCAACCAATCGTCAACATGAACATATACATTGTAAATAGGATATGTATTTATTTACTCCATATATATATATATATGTATGTGTGTGTGTATATATAAGTATATATATATATATACACATATAGATATATGTGTATATATATGTATTTATTTACTCCAATATGTATATATGTAGATATATATCTATGTATGTGTGTATATATATATATATACTATATATATGTGTGTGTGTGTGTGTGTGTGTATAAGTATATATATATACACATATAGATATATGTGTATATATATGTACTTATATATGTATTTATTTACTCCAATATGTATATGTGTAGATATATATCTATGTATGTGTGTGTATATATATGTATATATATATATATACACATATAGATATATGTGTATATATATGTATATGTGTAGATATATATCTATGTATGTGTGTGTATATATATGTATATATATATATATACACATATAGATATATGTGTATATATATGTATATGGAGTAAATAAATACATATGTAAGTACATATATATACACATATATCTAAATGTGTATATATATATATATACATATATATACACACACATATATATATACTACATATATAGACACATATACGGACACATATGTATACATATATATACACATATATATACATATATATACACGCGAAATGTCTTATCATCTCTTTTTGTTTTTTGGAACATCGTTGTTTTGTGTTGTGTTCTGTTGTTTGTAACGTTAGGGGGGTAAGAGAAGAAGATAATATGGTTTTTACCACGTCATAGAATACTTGATGATGACGAGGGAGAACAAAGGCCGTACGGAGCCGGCGGAACAAACCTTATATTTTCAATCTAAAGGGTGCCTCACTTCCGGCTGAGGATTACCAGGCTGCTGGGGACAGGAAAAGATGCTCGGTGAGCGGACCTAATGAAATTTTCTACGAGCTACCTACCAGGGAGCCCCGAATATAAAGCACGGAGCTTAGGCATGACACGGCGGATCGAAGGAATCGAAAACACCCTAGGGAAAGCATGCAATTCTAAGAACCTCATCGGCCGAGGCGTACCATGGAATTCGGTCCGAGATATTGATTTTTGGATTTTCAAACAACGATAGTTTGTCGTTTGGTTCAATTTTTTAATTAACATACATGTTAGCCATAATTTCAAGGGCATTTTTATTGTTCCCCATGTTAGCCATACTTTCAAGGGCATAATTAGGTCATTAGCAATACTACTATCGTGCTACTTTTGAATGAAAGCAAACATAAATCACAATCAAATAACATATACATTATCAATCCCAATGTAACACCATACACATGCTTCCATTTCCCATTTTTCTATCAAATTCAATATCATAAATTACACTACATTATCAAATCAAAAATTATAACACTATCATACATATTCTCATATATTAATAATTTTACATTAATTTACTTAAAAACCTATCATACATATCATTACGAGTTCATTTTAATAGAATTAGCCCCATTAATTCGAATCAAATAACAATATGAAAAACATATACATTAAATTCAATATAAAGTAGAAATGCGGTTTTCTACGCCCAAACGTAGTGTTTCTACGTCAAAACGTAGACAAATTACGTTCAGACGTAGAGAAATTCAGATCTCTACGTCCAAACGTAAAAACCTTACGTTCAGACGTAGAGACCTGCAGATCTCTACGTCCTGAAGCATAATCCTTACGTTCAGACGTAGAGACCTGCATTTTTCTACGTCCAAACGTATAATACTTCCTTCATACGTCCAAACGTATGAACCTTCATACAAAAAACCCTTTTTAAACCCAGAAAACGACAATCAAACAATCAAAATCAATATAAGGACCACCACAAACCACTCTACAATAAATATTCGGAAATAACAAGCACATACTAAAGTGAAATTAATATGATATACTATAAAACAATATTAGGGAAAATACATACCCTTTCGCTTTCACCCGCCATTGCACTTGAGAGATTGTGAAATTGGACTATCAGAATTTCTTGCAAAAATCGCCAAAATCGCCAATCGCCACTCAGCCACTCAGAATTTGAAATAGGATAGAAATAAAGAAGATAAAAGGGAAGGACAAGTATGTGAACCGTTAAACGTAAAGAAAAGCTACGTTTAAACGTAGGGTTTCTACGTTTAAACGTAGATTTTATTACGTTTAGACGTAGCTAATTTGCAAAATATCGCCTTTGAATTTCCCTACGTTTAAACGTATAGTGTCTACGTTTAAACGTAGAAACCCTACGTTTAAACGTAGGGAAAGATCAACTGCAACGTTTTACGTAGTTATATTTCCTTACGTCTGAACGTAGATATATCTACGTCTGAACGTAAGGATCTCTACGTTTACCATATTTTTCATGTTAAAAAAGGCACAACCTGATTTTCAAGTGTCAGGTCTGACCAGACCTGATTTTCCAATTGGTTTGGTTAATTCGAATTGGTTTGGATCGGTTTACAGTTTGAATTGGCTTACTGGTTATTTTGGATTGGTTTGTATTTTAGGGAGTACTAAAATACAAATCTTCGAATGAATAGTACTCAAATTTTGTCGTCTGACGCATTAAAAAAAAAAAGAAAAGAAAGAGAGAGAAATTTGTTTTCGATGGTTTGCGCCAGCAGTTATGTCAGCATTTTCCAGACGCTAGCAATCTGCAAGCTAGCTGAGCTACATATAAATTGAATTCAACCACATACATTCAATCACCATAATTCTTGCACCTAACTTCCATTATTGAAGAATTTTCCGTCCTTGAAAAGGTTTCTGTCGATTTCCCAGCGTATTAGAAGGTGTGATTTTCTGCCTTGATTGTAAGCTCAACACCCTGTATTCCCTGCCTCTTTCGATGATCAGTTTGTGTTTTTGATTAAGTATGTATGACGAATCGGTCTCAAAATTCACGATCAGTAATAGTATACGGGGTTTTCTGATTTGTTCCTCTTATGTTGTATTATGTGACAATTGAATTTCGTATATTTGCCTGAAAAGGTTTTTTTAGCATGATAAGGATCCATTAGGAAATTATTCTTAGCCCTCTAGATATTCTTCTTTGCTTTTAAAATTTCTGTATTTATTTGCTAAATTCTTTGAGCTTATGATTCTAAGTGCGATTGCATTTCTGTGGCCGGCTCCGTTGATTTTATTTAACCTCTGCTTTCGAGGGGTGAAGATTTGTAAGCTATAGAGATGTTTCAACTTCAGTCATCACCGTATTCGTTTAAAATAAGCTTCATTTTGTTACATTCACATTGTGTATAGAGTTTTCATCACGGCTGTTCTTCAAATCCATTTGAGTCTGCGTTATCAAAATAATCGAGGAGACGAAGTTTGCTCAATTTTCATGTCACCATGACCCCATGTTATAGTAGTTTATAATTCGTCAAAGTGCCTAGAGTTTGTGCTTTTCTTGATGATGTTAATGTGTCTTTTATTCCTTCAATTTGGTCTCAAGCTGTGATGGCGCAAAGTTTTCTTCTTCTGCTCAGTATTTTTCCGGCTGTGATCTTGAATTTACTGGTGTTACTATTGATTGTTGGCCATTTTTGTATTTCCAGAGTTAATGGGTTTGAGGCATGGTAACGCCTTATAATATAAGGTATAAGGTTTGGGAGCATGCATTAATCATGAATGACCCGTCCCTTTCTTAAACCCTGCATAGGCAGGAAGCTTAAATTCACCAACTGTCCTTTGCTATATTGAAAGTTATCTTTATTGTGATCAAAATTTTCTGTTATTCAAAGAATTGTAATTTTCTTCTCTCCTTGGCCCTGCAACAGTGATTTGTGCCTTCCACTACTTAATAACTAGTACCTTACCATAGTTTGCCTGTCTTGGCTAACTCTATGTACTAATATTCATCTTCTCACCGTGTATGTTATATACCGCACTATTGTTATTTTTTTATTTTTGTTTTTAAGTTTGGTCACCCTTTATCTGCATAATCCCTCTACATCCTTCTAAGAATTTGTATGGCCTATCACAGTCATCTTCCTCAGTTAGGTAAGCATTTCATACGATAAAGATGGAGCAAGAGGACAGACAGTTCTCGGTAACATGGAGAGGAAAGATCTTCACACTTAATATGAACCCAACGGAAAATCTGAAGACACTTGGGGACAAGTTACAAGCACTCACCAATGTCAAGGCCGAGACTCTGCGACTCATTGTTCCAATGAAGAAGAGTTCGCAGTTGATTTACCCTTTCTCAGATGAGCACTCTCATGTTTCCTTGGAATCTGCTCCCATTCATGAGGTTAGAAATAATTGCTTGATATATTTTATGAATGTGATTTAGTAACTGGTGTGATGTGGAATATGCCAAGATGTTTTGGAAACGGTTGTTAATTCAGCAGAATTTTCTCTAATCCTTTTAGCATTTTATGCGAATTGAAGCACAAAGAGGTGAAGATTGACCTATCACTAAAAAAACGCACTTTGATAGTTAGTGTTGGAATATAAGATTTATGTGGTCAGCTTGGTTAGTTTATTAGTTTTATTCCATCTTTTATATGAGGAATTTAGCTTTTTATCTCCTTAATTTAGCCCTAATATCCATATAAATTAGTGGCTAAATCCCCTCTGTTTTCCTTTTGTTTTTAGCAGATGATACACTTTGTCCAACTAGCCGTTGGAACGGTGTATCTGCTTTTTCCTTTTATTACCGTTGGACCTCTCTTCTATAAATAGAGGTGAGAGGGTCTATTAGTTGTAATGAGCTTTTATTCTAATAATAAGAATACTTTTTCTCATTGCTTTAATTCTTACATGGTATCGGAGCCTTAGGCTTTTTTTTTTCGGGATTTTCTGAACTATTCAAAATTCAAAAAACAAATCTCCTTTCTTTTGATCAATGGTGAGTCATTTGCCACTAGTGCGACCACGATTCTTCTTCTTCTTCTTCTTCGAAAACCCCGTAATTTACGGGAACTTCAAAACATTCAAGGCATTTGTCTATAAGGCGAATGGCAAGAACTATCTTAAATGGTCTCGGTTTGTCGAACCTACTTAAAAGGTAGAGGCAAACTAAGCCATCTCTTGGGAAGCTGGACACTGCTCCTACGATCCCAAGTTTGCAAAGCGGGATGAGAAAGACTCATGGTGATGTCCTGGCTATGGAGCACTATGATTACGAGAGATCGGTGATACTGCATGTTTACGAGTTACGCAAGAGATATGGGACCATGTGCAACAAACCTTCTCGAGGTCAAGGATGCGCCCAAATCTATGAGATTAAGGTAAAAATTCAGAATACTAAGCAAGGGAATAAATCTATCACTGAATACTCTAGTCTTCTTCAAGGGCTATGGCAAGAATTAGATCACTATCAATGCATAAAAATGAAAGATAGTGATGATGCTACTACTCTCAAAAGAATTGTTGAAGGGGAAAGGATCTTCTCCTTTCTGGTTGGTCTGAATCAGGAATTTGACCCTATAAGGGTGCAGATTCTTGGCAAAGCGAAATTTGCCCTCTCTGAATGAAACCATGTCTTGGTAAGAACGAGAGGAGGGTAGGAGGGGTGTCATGCTTGACAACTTGTCAATGCGAAAGTTCGGCTCTTTATCTTTGGACGAACAAAAATGTACATCCTAAGACTAATGAGTCAATGGATATCTGAAAAGAAACATCCTCCCCAAAGGAGAATGTTAAATCGATAGAGATAATCTTTTTTGCTCTCATTGCAAAAAGAGCGGACACACTAAGGAGTTTTGTTGGAAGTTGCATGGAAGACCGAGGCAAGAACAATGCCCTGGCACATCTTGTGAACTCCAATAAAGCGAAAACGATTCTCAAAGGGCGGATCGGGCTCTGTTTGGTCTAAATCCTTCTCTTGGTCAATCGAGATTGAGAAATTGAGGAAGTTCCTGGATACTTTGGAAAATCCATCCTCTTACATGGTTTTTTCGGGTATGGCTTCCTCGATCTCTTAAATCAAGGGATTACTAAGGGGTGGGTGGTTGACTGCGGAGCTGCGATCATATGACACCTTCATGGAGTCATTTACGATTACATTCCACTGCAAAGTCAACAAATACATCACTTGTTGCTAATGGTGTGTCAATCAAAATTCTTTGGTACGGGGAATGTAACCTTAAATGAGACAATTGTTTTAAAAAATGTTCTTCGTGTACCCGATTTGGTACGCAAATGCGGTATACGTGAAAGAGATTGACCTACGATTCAAATTGCTATGTTTTATTTTCAACTAACTTCGTGTGATCCGGGAGTTAACAACCATGAGGAGGATTGGTCTTGCTAGATGCAAAGGTGGACTTTACTTTGTTAAAGATCAAGGGAAAGACAAGGAAGTTTTTGAACAAGTATCTATGTTATCTAAGACTGATAATGATAAGATCATGTTGTATCATAGGAGACTAGGACACCCATCTTTTCAAATTTTAAAGCATTTATTTCCTAATCTTTGTAAGGATTCAAATGTTGAAAAATTTAAATGCAATGAATGTGAGTTTGCTAAACATCAAAGAGTTCATTATCCTGCCTTATCTAACTTGTCTGCTAATCCTTTTGATCTTATTCATAGTGATATATGGGGCCCTCCACTTGTTCTAATGTAAATGGTGCTCGTTGGTTTGTGACCTTTATTGATGATTGCACAAGAACCACTTGGGTATATTTACTCAAACACAAGTCGATCTAAGTCATGTGTTTCTGTTTTTTACAACATGATTATGACTCGGTTTGATACTAAGATAAAAAGATTGAGGTCGACAATGCTAGAGATTATTTTAACAGATTCCTCGATCCCTTTATGGAAGGAAAAGGAATAATACATGAGTCATCATGTGTTCACACCCCACAACGAGAATGGGGTGGCGAAAAAGGAAAAACATGCACCTTCTTGAATCGCTAGGGCCATTACGTTCCATATGAATGTGCCCAAGTCTATTGGGGTGAGGCGGTTCTCACGGTACTCATCTTATCAATAGATTACCTACTTAAAGTTACGGATAAACGAGCCACTATACGAGCTCTTACAAAGGTCTTTCCTTCATTCCTAACTTTTGAGGGTGTATCACTTTAGAGTTTTTGGGTGTGAAGTTTTTACTCATGTCCACTTTCCAAATAGGGGAAAACTGGATCCCAGGGCTCAAAAATGTATTTTTGTTGGGTATTCTAATACTCAAAAAGGATACAAATGTTATCATCCACCTACTAAGAGGTACATTATATCTAAAGATGTGACATTCTATGAAACATGTCCTTACTACTCGACAAGTCACCTATTCGGGGGGAGCTACCTACTACGATCATGAAAGGGAGAAATTTCTCCTTGATCCATCTTACTTGTCATCTTGTAATGATGATCATGTTCCGGCTTGTTGTATCCACCGATGGCACATCTACTACGGATGGAGGTGTGTCCGGTGAGGATACCACGGACAAGGAACCTATTATTTATACCGAAAAAAAAGCTGGAAGAGGCTACAAGACATTGCCCCTGTAGATGGAAACAAGGATTCGACACCATTCCCAATGAGGAAGGGTCCTCGAACCTAATCCTCCTATCACGGAACAATGCAATTCTAGTAATCACGATACGAAATAAGCAATAGCGAGACTTGAAGATGCCTATTGCCGTAAGAAAGAGTGTAAGGGCATGTACCTTACAACTGTATACCACTATGAAGAACTTTCTATCCTATCACGGGATTTCTCAAAAACAAAGGAAGTTCATGAAAAATCTCATGAATAGTCCTACACCAAAAGGTTTACGGAAGCTCTTTCGATGAAAAATGGGCAAAAGCCATGAAAATTGAAATGGAAGCTCGGATAAAAACAAAACATGGGATCTTGTTGATCTCCACAAAGGAGCTAAAACGAGTGGGTTGTAGATGGGTGTTTACCATCAAACATAAGTACGATGGGACTTGTGGAGAGATACAAGGCAAGGTTAGTTGCCAAGGGTTATACTCAAACTCATGGCATTGACTACTTTGACACTTTTGCCCCCGTGGCAAAAATGAATACGATCAAGATTCATTATCTTTGGCTGCCAAATTTGAATGGAAGTTGAATCAGTATGATGTTAAAAATGCCTTTCTTCAAGGGGACCTGGAGGAAACCATATTCATGGATATTCCTCCTGGTTTTCAAGTTGAAAAATGGAAGGTTTGCGGAGTTAAAGAAGGCCTTGTATGGCCTAAAACGATCCCAGGGCTTGGTTTGGCGGATTCACTCTTTTTTTTGAGTCTTGGCTATAAACAAAGCCAAGGGGATCATACCTTGTTCATTAAGATGAATTTACAATGCCAAAGATCTATTCTCCTTGTGTATGTTGATGATATCATCATCACGGGGGATGATCTTGAAGGAAATGCACAACTAAGAAACTTTCTCTGTAGGGAATTTGACATCAAAGAGCTGGGAAGCTTAAATACTTCCTAGGAATTGAGGTTATGTACTCGATCAAGGGATTTTTATCTCTCAACGAAGTACATTTTGGATCTCTTAAAAGATTGTGGCAAAACAGGTGTAAACCAATGAAGACTCCCATTGATTTTACTCATGGAATCAACCTTGCACCGAGAAGATGAGGAAGTGGACAAGGCGCTTATCAACGTCTTGTAGGGAGGCTAATCTATTTGTCTCACACAAGGCACGACATTGCCTTTCTTGTCAATATTGTGAGCAAATATATGCATTGTCCAAAGAGGTGCCACCGAATCTTTGCTTTGAAAGGATTATTTCCTATCTCGAGAGTTGTCCTGGCAAGGGGATCCTATTCAAAAAGGATGGTCCTACACTCACAGAGGGCTTATCTTGACTCGGATTATCTTGGTTGCATTGATGATAGAAGATCCACTTCTGGCCATTGTGTGTTCCTCTTTGGCAATCCTGTTGTATGGAGAAGCAAGAAACAAGGCATGGTGTCTAGATCAAGTGCTGAAGCAGAGTTTAGGGCTCTTGCTATTGGTGTTTGTGAGCTCCTATGGTTGAAAATTATTCTGGATGACCTAAAAATCCAGAGACAGACACCCATGATACTTCACTGTGATAATCAATCTGCAATTGATATCTCCCTCAATCCTGTCCAACATGACAAAACCAAGCATGTTGAGGTTGATAGGCACTTCATTAAAGAAAAGCTGGACAGTGGACTGATCAAACTCAAATTTGTCAACTCTCGAGATCAAGTGGCAGATGTTCTAACTAAAGGGCTACCTAAGAAATCTTTTGAGTATCTCCTTAGCAAGCTGGGAATGGTTGATATACATTCACCAGCTTGAAGGGGAGTGTTGGAATATAAGATTTATGTGGTCAGCTTGGTTAGTTTATTAGTTTTATTCCATCTTTTATATGAGGAATTTAGTTTTTATCTCCTTAATTTAGCCCTAATATCCATATAAATTAGTGGCTAAATCCCCTCTGTTTTCCTTTTGTTTTTAGCGAGATGATACAACTTGTCCAACTAGCCGTTGGAACGGTGTATCCCTTTTTCCTTTTATTACCGTTGGACCTCTCTTCTATAAATAGAGGTGAGAGGGTCTATTAGTTGTAATGAGCTTTTATTCTAATAATAAGAATACTTTTTCTCATTGCTTTAATTCTTACAGTTAGTGTGCTTCAGAGAGCCGAATTTCGGACTTCCATATCAGTCTTAGAAGTCCTGATGAGATGGGGACAATAATCGTAACTCGCACTAACTTCCTTACACTTGATGGATAGACAGTGGCCAAAGATAAATGCACTCTTTTTGTATGCTACTTCCAAACAGAATAGGTGTTTGTACCTGCAATCCCTGATATGTATGCCTGTATGTATGTCTGCGGTTTTTAATCCTTCTTTGTGTTTCCCTGATTTTTGGCTGGTTGCAGGGAGTATCAATTAGGATGATGGGAGTACTTGAAAATGAGGTGGATGAAGTTATACAAAACTCTAAGGCAGACCTACGAATTGCTGGATTTGATGAGGAGGACAAGAGAATGAGGAGGAGAATGTCAAATGGCAGAGATTCTTGGCCAAAACTGCCTCAAGGAAACTACCTGTTTTCTGAGTTTCGCACTCTCCATCTTCCTGGGATAGAGGTATGCTTTCCCTATTTACTCACTGCTTATCATCCATTATGTATGAAAGTTTATGGTGTCTTTCTGAACAAGAATTTCGAAATTTTCTCTTGTGCGACAAAAAATCACTTTCTTGCTTTGCTTTGTGTGTTGTGGATAGAATGGTGGAAACCTCTTACCTAACTGAAGTTCTTTCACTTATGGAGAAAGGGAATAAAAATGTAAATTAGTGTCTGGAGTACCGATTAAAAATTTACCTTTCTTCTTTCCTTATATTGCCAACTCCTAATTAGTGAATTGTCATGGCCAGTAACATGTGCATGATTTGATCAATTAAATGTAATAAGCTAGAAAAGTGACAACTGCAATATATTAAGTTGTCATTGAACCTGAGAGGACTAGTTGAGTAGTAAGAGAAAATAGGGGTCAAAAAGTTACTTTCAGCCGTAAATTTTTAATTCTGACATGTTTGCAGCTCAATCCACCGGCTTCAGAGGCTTTAAAGCTAATGCATAGGCTTGCTGCAGATCCTGGTATTGTGGCTATAATGAACAAGGTGCGGCTAGCATTTCTGTCATCTGAAGTGCTTTTTGTTCTTGATCTATCCTTTATATACTAACGGTAGCTGTTGAATATCTGATGGTTGGTTTACTTACAGCATCGCTGGCGGGTCGGAATTATGACTGAGATGGCTCCAGTTGGTTATGTTGGTGTAAGCCCTAAGTGCATCCTTGGATTTAACAAGGTGAATATCGTTTTATGTTGATTTGATTTATGGATCTGATATTTTAGAGAAGTGAACTCAGGACTTCAAATCTCATGACCGTTGGTTTTAGCTAATTTTCGTGCTGCTTAATAATTCGGAATCATCCTGCCTTTTCGCTCCTTCTCTAAAGTTGTATTATTTTTAATTTACTTTGCAGAATCATGGGGAGGAGATCTCACTTCGCCTTCGAACTGATGACCTCAATGGTTTCAGGAAATACGAGAGTATAAAAAAGACTCTCTTACATGAACTTGTAACTCATTCTTTCCTTTCCTTTCATGCTTAGAGAATTCTGCACCATCCTATCATGCATCTGCGGTGCACATATGGCGTGATAAGATGTTGCTAATTTTTTTTTGTTTTGTTTTAATGTTCAGGCACACATGGTACACTCTGAACACGATGCAAACTTTTATGCTTTGGATAAACAGGTTACTGATCTGCTCTGTGTAACCCTGCTCGAATTCTCTTTTGCATTTGTTATATATTCTTTTCACTGTAATGATGTTTTTCGATATGAATCTGTTCCCGGCAGTTAAATGAAGAAGCTGCTACTTTGGACTGGACCAAATCAAAGGGTCACACCTTGAGTGGAGCTGGACATTCTCATTACTTTGAAGAGGAGGACACTGACAGCCTGAGCTCATCATATAAGCTTGGTGGCCAAGCTCCTGCATTTTTTAGTGCTCGTGAATCATCAGCATCTGCTGCATATCGACGTTTTGCAGATGCCTCCGTCAATGCTATGAGAATGCCTAATATACAAGAAGAACCTGATCCTGATGACTCAGAGTATACTACATATGAATCTAATCCTATGGATGCCAGTGGGATTGCTGATGACAAAAGTGATACGTTTGATATACCCCAGAATGTTCGTAACCATGAATCCGTTACTGCTGTTATTGAGGATGCAAGAGCCAAGGAATCTGAACAAAACTTGGGTTATAGAGAAATTAGAGGGCCATTTGAGCAATACCACGATGATCCCAAAACGCAGGAGGAGCCCGTTTCCGACTTCATGGAAGACCATATAGCGATGGGGGAAAATAGCGTAGGAGCATCAGATAACAATGACAACCAAAAGAATGAGAATGTTACTTCATTGGTAACAGATCTTGATGAATCTGGATTAAGAAATGGAAACATGGACACTCAGATGGTAGTCAGTATTGGTGTGCAGTCTGAACCCGACCCTGACGAGAATTCCATGATTATTTCTGAGAGATTGTCTCCTATGGTAAATACTGATGACGAGCCTGATCCAGATGACAAGGAGCTTCAGATAATCCAAGACCCTGTCTCTGCTATCTGTAGTCGGTTGCAGAATGCCAGAGAGATGCTAAGATCTGAATTGAACTTTTCAGAAGCTTCATCTGTCTTGGAAAAAATAATAAAGATAATCAAGTAAAGTACTACTTTTTTTTATATTCATATTTTTGTTCTTTATGGCAGCAGTAAATATTTTGTGTGACTAGAATTCACAAGTTCATGTCGCGGCCTTCCCCGGACCTGTATATGCGGGATACTTCCATACACTGTGCTGCTTTTTTAGTTGATTACAAAACTGATGTCGTTGTTTTAATGCTTTCAGAAATGCGATTGAGCACCCAGGGGAAACTAAGTATAGAAGACTGCGAAAGGTGCTATTCAACTGTCCCTCGTATTGAAATTTAGTGGGTTTTCGCATATGCTTTAATCGTTGCTAATTTCTCTCTCATTCATTGGTTTGTTTGATTCAGGCAAATCCTATTATTCAGAGGGATGTAATACGCCATAGAGGTATATTTTCTTACAGCTTTTATGTTTTATTGCTTACTGACAATCGAATAATCAAAAAGGTGGTTTGATTGTGATAAGCTTTGTGTTCATTCAACATGAACCTGCGTCCTTACACACACACACACACAGAGAGAGAGAGAGAGAGAGATACACATACACACACACATAAACCCAGTGAAAACTTGACAACATGTGTTTAGGGTAATATAATTGATAGCTGCTTTGATTGCACAGGTGCCATGGAAATATTAAATGTAATAGGATTCAGCGAGGAGACCGTATATAATGAACAGGGAAATGCAGAAGCTTACTTGGTCTTAAAGAGGAATGATCCAGGTTTATTGTGGCTTGCTAAATCCTCCCTGGAGGATTCTGGCAGTTAGCATTTCAGGCTCGATGCAGATTATGCGATTGAATAAGATATTGTGATTTTCTTGAATAGGCAGCAGCAGCTATAATTATTCTTGCTTGTAAAAAAAATTGTCTATTTATTGAGATGTAATGTAAAGGATATTATGAGGATTTGATTGAAATCCTGAGAGACCATGTTGTTGTTTGTAAAAAGTGTTGCAGCATGTAAAAGGACAATAAGTTGAATCCCTGTTTTTTAGGGGAAAAAAAGGTTGAACTGTTGGATTTAATGTAAAATAAAAATGTTATTTTTATTTGATGGAAAAACTTCTACCTTAATCGGAATAATCTTATATAAGCCTTGGTTAGCGCGAGTTGTGCTGTCGTGATTTGAAAATGTTTAGGATGATCATATGTTTTGATGTAAAAGATCTACGATAAATCGATAAAACGAGCTAATAAATTAATAAAACGAGTTAATCCAACGTCAAAAGATACATTCTCATATAAGAAAAGATGATTTAGAAAGATAATTTAGAGAAAAAAAAATGCCGATTCAATATTTCAAAATGAAAATGTGTGGTTATCCAATAACTTAAAACATAAATAAAACCCCTTCAAAAAAAAAAAAAAAAAAAAAAACCATATCTATTTGATGTGCTACATCATGTTTGATTTTCACCAGAGAAGTAACGTTAAAGACCCATGAATCAAACGGAAGCGGCTCCTCTGCTGTGAAATGAACACAGCACGGGATGCTGTGACTCAAAACGGCGTCGTTTTGAGTAAAAATGACGCCGTTTCGTTCTGAACTTTAAAAAAAAAAAATCAACGCGACGCCGTTTTTGCCCGAAATGACGTCGTTTCGGCTCACAGCAGGCGGCAACACGGCAGAGGATCCCAATTCGAATCAAACATTCGTTTCGGGCTCACAGCACGGGCACAATAGGCGGCAACACGGCAGAGGATCCCAATTCGAATCAAACATTTACTTCTGAGTAAGGATTCCACGTATAAGAAAGGGAAAATGCTTGCGTGGATTTTTGAGATGAAGTGACGGATGAAAAGATCATAACTATACAAATTAAATACATAATGAAAATGTATGGTTCATATTGAATCACGCGGTGTCTCTACACGTATAAAAACACCACACACCACACAAGTATTTCCAGAAAGAAATGGACGACCTTTAGCCCTAATAGCATCACATCACCTACGTGATAAGATGTTAGACCATTGTCACAAAGGCGAAAACCTAAATACGAACACAATACCTATGTTGTTAATGATATCACAATAAATTCTACCGTGTCACTATACTTTATTTTAGGTTCCACTTTACTAATGTTTAAAACGAACATTTGATTTTTGAGAGATTGAATATTGAAATTACATTTAATTTCGAATATATATAGATATGATGTCGTGTCAAGTAGTTATTTAGAAAGAAGTTCAAAATGACAGACATAAGTGAAGGTTATTTACTTCAAAGAAAAAGAAAAAGTGAAGGGTTATAAGTTATAAGACTGTCTTCAATGGGAGACTCTATCAACCCCTTTAACAACATTTTAGAGTATCTTGATTCAAAAAAAAAACCTTCAACAACCGTTATTGTTATTATTATATTATTTATAGCAGCAAAAATATTTTCAATAGTTCATATGATGGCTAACCTGATGAAAACGTAAATAGAAATGATAAAATAGAGTAAAAAAAATATTGGATGTTCATTCTATGATTTTGTTTGTTATATATAAGATGAAGGGAAAAAAATGTTTTAAGAGGGTTGTATAAAGGGTGTTTGTTGGAGTAGATTAATTTATAAAATGTTAAAAAGGTGAAACTGAAACGGAAAATGATGCAGTTAGTGAGTGATATAAAGGATTGTTATTAGAGATAGTCTAATCAAACATTAGCCACTTTATTTCTCTTTTTGTTGAGGCGTATCTTTCTCAACGGAGACAGATTTCTGCTATGGCTTCCCTGAAGCTCTTCTTTCCTCAGTTGTTATTTAATCCAAAAAATATCCAAACCAGAACCTATAATAAACCAGGAATAGTATGCGGCCTAAGAAAGTTTGGACCAAGAACACGTATGGGAAGATCAAGGGTGTTGTCCACAGAGACTATACAAGCTGTTCATTCTTTGAAGCTAGCCAAGTCCCCTGATAATTTAGCTAAGGTTTTTGATACCAGAATTAGCAGGCTCCTTAAAGCTGATTTGATGGACACTTTATTTGAGTTGCAGAGGCAGAATGAAGTCCAATTGGCCTTAGAGGTGATATTGATACTATCTCCCACACTTTTTTTTATGCATAATCGATTAGTTATTCAGAAATCCCACTTTTCATTTGCTGTTTTATCCTAACCCTAGGGATCTTTTAATGCGTTTGTGCTTTTATTATTTGGTGACTGGCTATCCGGTGCGGTGCCGTAAGAATTTCTGGTTTATATAGTTTGCTTAATTGCTCATGTTGAAGATTAAAAGCTTCAAAATTATCAGTGTTATGCTTAAAGATCATATGCTGCAGTTTTTCCTTGGATGCTTAGTTTTAGAATAGCACTGAATGCTGAGAGTTTGGCTTGATTTAGGTGAATATGGCAGAGTAAGCTGGAAAGTATTGTTCTTTATGCTTGAGATCATCTTTTAACTTAGTACTTATTAAATTAGAACAATGAATTCCTGTTTGAGACATCAAATACATAAAATTTATACAAAAAGCGTAACCGTATTGCACAAAAGGGAAGTTAACATTAACTTTGTGAATCACCTTGGGATGATGAGTTTAAAATGATTACTCTTTTTCACCTTTGGTTAATAACTTAGTATTTACCTCAAGGAAGATTAAAAAAAAAACAACAACAACAGTGATATCAATCCTGACTCTGTATATTCATCTTTTAGATGTGCTGTCTAAATGTATAATGTTGGTATATATATATTTTTTTCTGCCATGGAATACTGAAATTTGCATACTGTAATGGAATCCTTTTTCGAGGCTAAAACAAGTTGGGAAATTTAGGTGGAGTGGAACCCCAGATTTTCTTCTTACAGAGAGGGATATATTGTTAAATGGTGAAGTCTTACTCTTACAAGCAGACATGTGGTGTACTGTACTCTTAGTGAAAGAATGTTTAGCTTCTCAGATTCTTTGAAGGCTGAACTCCTATTGTATTGATTTAACTCTCTTGTTGTACAAAAGCCAAGAGTGTACCCACATTTTCTTTTGTGAAATGATTGGGAAGTATATTTGGTCAATGCACTTTCGAGTAGGAGTGTGATCCAAGATTTCCTGTGTGAGAGAGAGGATTGTTCTTTATAATGTCATAGCTTCACACATGGTATCATCCTTTGATTTATACGTAGAATCCACGTCCTGTAGCAACTAGGAATCCATCTGTTTATCTTATCAGTGTATTTGACCATTTCACGTTCAATATTTATTGTGTTTTCTGCTGTTAAATTTCAGTAGGTTGCTTGGTTTTCGATTTTCCTACCACAAATTTTACCTTCTAAACATCATACAGCTCACCCAATTTTGTTATCTGTTTTCCTATCTACATTGTGCATCCTACCTTACATGAAATCATGTCTTAGGTATTCAATTTTATGAGGAAGGAAGCGGAGTTCGAGTCAGAGTCGTCTCTTTTTAGCAGCATGATCTCAACCTTAGGAAGGAATAATATGGCTGAATTGGCTGAACAACTTTTCTTTGAGATAAAGAATAGGGAACAAAATCTCGACAGCCACATATACACTGAAATGATTGGAGTATATTTTAGAGCTGATATGCCTGACAAAGCATTGGATATGTATGAATCCATGAAGCTCTCAGGTTGTATTCCGAATGAACTGACTTTTACCATCTTGATAAAGAACCTTGAAAATGCTGGAAGAAAAGAATCGGCTGTGGCAGTAAAGCGTGAGTGTGCTAAATATATGGATTTCCCAAAGCAATTTATTCAAGAAATTGAAAGGACATATGTAAGTCAAACACTTATAATCCCTCCCTTTTGCTCTACTTTGTTCCTTTCCGTTCTGTGCGCGTGTGGAAGTATAGCGTGTTATACCAAAGATGTTAATGTGTTTTATTACTTGTCTTCAGCCAAAAAGAAGGTCTATCAGAGTTGTATGATGAAGATGTGTAGAAAGTTTTGATCTTTTGGAAAGGATTTC
The DNA here is from genome assembly GCA_036785695.1 of Gentiana straminea. Lineage (NCBI taxonomy): Eukaryota > Viridiplantae > Streptophyta > Magnoliopsida > Gentianales > Gentianaceae > Gentiana > Gentiana straminea. The sequence goes on along the minus strand of JAVUPR010000266.1, from coordinate 9,672,958 downwards.
TTTATTGGAAGAGAAAGCTTCAAATCCTCTGGGTTGAACCGAATATTGCTGTAAAACCGGACATCTGATATGGATCTTTTTAACATCGACGATGACTATTCTGCTCAGTTGTCTGTTAGGTATTTCATAAAGGATTCAAGTAGTCATTACCGTGTCGTGTCAGTGTCAGTGTCTGTCATACGGCGTTTCGGTGCCAAAGGCATCTACAAGTGATGAAAGGAACATTTTCTCGTGGAGGTGAAAGAGAAATTTTGAATTCTTGAAACAAAATCTGGCATGGTTGAAGGGGAAGGTGACATTAGAATAATGAACAACCCAGTGTCAGTATAAAATGTATTTTTGGTTGATTGACAAATTATATTAGGTTCTGCTATGTATCTTTGTTACATTTAATAATTACTTTCTGATACAATTTCATACCTTTTTCATTTAATTTAATGCATTTTATGTAAGCAGTTGTTTGTTAACTACAAATTTTTTTTTTTTTTAAAAAAAAAAAAATGTACATGTATTTTTTCAAAATAAGCTCAATATGTTTTGGATCACCACAAGACCAAAACCGCATTTTATGGGCATTAATCTTTATTTCCCAACAACCGTCCACAAAAGCAGCTAACAGAACTCCATTGTTTTTTTTTCATCCTTCTGATTTCTAATGAAAATTAATCCTGCCCTTCACTTCTAGAATTTCCAAAAGATACTGTCTCAAAAAAGAAAAAGAAAATTGGAATTAAAAAAAGAAGAAGAAAGAAAGAAAGAAAATAAAAATTGGCAGCATTGCATTGGGAGGGGAGGTTGCAGAAGGTGGCGGCGGCGGGTAGAATTGATGTCTTCAGATTCAAAAGCCATGGTGGTTGATGATGGTGTGGAAGAAAGCGGGGATGAAAGGGAAAGTGAAAACATAAGGATGAGCATGAGTGAAAGCTCTCTGTACACAACAGAGGATGAAGCTGAAGACGACGACGAAGAACATAAGAATAAGATACAGCTTGGCCCTCAGTGCACCATTAAAGAACAACTTGAGAAAGATAAGGTACACTTCCCCTACCCCCTTTTACAATTGTCTAATTTAAAATTTTAGTTTCACCACAAAATCATCACAACTAATAAACATAATATATTTTTACACCATTAATCATGATGAAACATATAACAATCAATATGTCAAACACCATGATTTATGATGTATATGGAAAAGTGTACGAAGCACAGGCACCGCTGCACGGCTAATGCCGAAAGTATGAAACAACCGTTTGGGGATGTGTCAACACCTTGTCTGTCACGTGTCAGATGCGTGTGTTGTATTAGAAATGTGTCCGACACTGCGCATGACTATCAAATTGAAGTGTCGGTGCTTCATAGCTTGTGACTGTTTCTCGTGAAAGTGAAACAAACAATGATTTTACCTAAATGTCGAGATGTCACGACTCACCCTAAAAAAAACACACTTCCACTTTCCGTAATCATCAGCAATTATTATTGCCTTTGCAATCAAGTTTACTATTATTAGCTTTACATGGTTGCTTCTAGAACAGTAGTGGAATAGTTTCCCTTACCTGGTGAGGTGAAGTGACGTGTACGATGATTCAGAACCACACAATTTATACAGTATAATATAAATTGTGTGGTTTTGAACATTACATAGGTCGTAACTTATCTCGAACAGCAAAATTCAAAGTAATTAACTAATTTCTCTTAATTAGACAAATGATTAAACAACTAAAGCGCTTGAAGATGTTCAAGTCTCACTATTATGTATGTATGTAGTCTATGTATATATGCATTTTCTTCATATTTTATTGATTACTGTTGAGAATTGGTGTGATATACAAATAGGACGACGAGAGCTTAAGAAGATGGAAGGAGCAGCTGCTAGGTAGCGTTGACGTGGACAACGTAGGAGGTTGTGGTTATATATATTTATTATTACAACAGTAATGCCGTTCTTTAATTTATAATAAATGATTATGACAGTATCGTTATTTTATAAATAAAAAAAAAAACTTATAATAACGGTGTTGAATGAATGAATGAATGGATGGATGAATGCAGAAGTGGTAGAGCCAGAAGTGAAAATCCTAAGTCTGGCCATAGTGTCACCAGGTAGAAGTGACATTGTCCTCCCTATCCCTGAAGATGGTAATCCACAAGGCCTTTGGTTTAGTTTGAAAGAAGGTTGTCGTTACAGCCTGCGTTTCTCTTTCCGAGTTTGCAATAACATTGTTTCCGGCTTTCGATATACTAACACCGTTTGGAAGACCGGCGTCAAGGGTAATTACGTCATATAATTTCCCCATATATTTTATAGCTTCAAAAATAATAACTAAATTGTTTGTTTTGGTGATTTACATTACATGCATGCAGTGGACAGTAGCAAAGCAATGATAGGAACATTCAGTCCACAGCAAGAGCCATATAGACATGAAATGCCAGAAGAGACAACCCCTTCTGGTTTTTTTGCTAGAGGAAACTATACTGCTAGATCCAAGGTAATTAATTAACTACCTCTTCATTTTTTAATTTCCTGCAACTCTTAATAAACAAGTAAACATGATGATTAGTAGTAATTACTTTTATATATGATAACTTTGCTTATTTGTTACTCTATACATCTTGTTGTTACAAGTAGTTTAATTAGGTGGTCCTTTTTTTTTTTTTTTAATTTTAATTTTAAATTTTAATAATACAGTTTTTAGATGATGATAATAAGTGCCACCTGGAGATCAACTACACATTCGATATCAGGAAGGAATGGGCAAATATAGAAGATACCTCTACCTGAACTCTGTCCGCCATTTTTGTCTTTTGAGCTATCCTATTTATTCTTCACCTTATAGTATTATGTATTGCAAAGATTTTTTTTTTTTTTTTTTTTTTTTTTTTTTGTCCTTTGTAATATGAAAGCGATAATCTCCTGTTTTCATGTTTTTTAGCTGGATTTTGGCAATTTAATTATTCAATGTTACAGCTAAAAATGTGTACTGTACTATACTTTTTTTTTTTTTTGAGAATCTAAAAATGTGTAGTGCTGAATGGTGGAAAATTCACTACCTAAAATCATATTTGTTGAATTCACTACCTTTCAAATAAATAAATAAATCCAGTTGCGGTCTGACCGCAAATGCGGAGATCTCATTTGGCTTTTACATGTATGTATGAAATAACATTTAAAAACCCTAGGATTTTTATGTGTTATTTCATGAACCTCGCATCATGCACAACAAAATAGTTGTATAATTGCCTTGGCCATTACCCTTGACAATACTACTAGCCGACCGGTAGGTCTTGAATTTAAAATCTCAGTGAACATTATTGTCTTTTTTATACTACCTTCGTTCCAAAATGCAAGTCTATTCTCATAATATAAGTCTATTTAAATAACCAATAAAACATTTATTACATTTTTCTTCTTTAACCTTTCATTTATTATCTGCCCACTCACTTGTTACTAATTTGCATTAATAGAAGTAAAAAGTCATTTTAGATTTTTTTATCAAAATTAATGACACATAACCAATTTACTCATTTTTTTAATCTGTGTGAAAAAACTCAAATGGACTTACATTTTGGGATGGAGGTAGTATTAGTTAAGTGTTGAAACTCTCTCAACTTTAATTTAAACCTACACTCAAAAGAATATATTGAAGTGTATATATATAGTAGTAGGAAAACTCGTGCGATGCACGGGAGAATGAATATATTTTTTTTTTCCACAAACGAAAGTTTATTGAAGAACTAAAAAAAGTGTAAAATGCACGGGATGGTGTAAAATATGAAAATGAACTAAATAAGAGCATGTTAAAGGGTATACCAAAAAAATGTCACTAAAGAAATCATTATAATCAATACCTTCCAAAACCACATTTAGCATCTAAAGAACATAGTGAACATACAATATCACAAAATTGAAGCAAAAGTATGCATAAAAACACACAAGAGTTGATGATTATTAGGACATTCCACATGAAGAACACCCGTAAGGAATAGAGATAAACTCATCTATAAATCATAACATAAGATTCAGTCTATATTCGCACATAAATCATAAGAAACATCCCATATATTTTTTTTTTCATCAACAAAATTTACCTATAAAAGGCCTGCTACCAAAAAAATCTACTACTTTAGCCTCACAACATACTAAGATTAACTAACAAATTTATGAATAATGTAAATGAAAAAGGAGCCAAGTAAGAATGTCCCTACTTGTCTTTCTACTGTTTACAACACCCACTAACTTTATGCCATTTACAACATCAATTAAGTAATTTGAATCCCATGCCAGCATAGTAGCACTTCCCAACCACAAACCACTTTTTCACGGTGCCTAAGCTTCTATCTGCAAGAAGATCAACACCTAACCACTCTATGCTCTAATCTGTATAGAAAATGAACACTTCTACAGGCCATGGGATCTACATAAAATAAAGTTCCACCACTTCGAAAATCTTGACAGGGCATGAACAAAAAGATGAACGAAACTGAACCTTATCGCTCATGAACAACATCACGTACACCATACATATGTAGTAAAATGATATACCAAGAAATCGTGGAAACAACAGGATAAATAAAGAATTCTTTTGAAAGGAAGTACCTTCAAATACAACCCGATACGATGATTATAGTTTCCTGATCTGATGCCTCTATAAAGACAAAGTAAAAACACTAATAAAATGAGATGGTAAATTATGAACATCAATGGATAGGCACTTTGTGTTTTCTCTGCTATGATGAGTGCTCATGTTCATGCTTATTGAAGCATAAACCGTAAAATTCTGAATTGTTAACGATATCTCTTATGGTGCTAGCTCCTCCATCTAAACAAAAAAAAATCGAGTCAATTGCAAACATGATAGAAAACATGTCTCCTCTACACACAACAAAAAAAGAGGAGTAAGATTCAACAGTACAACAATGTATGTATGAGTTGGCAAACACTAAAGGTTCACCATGTTTACAACATTCACCAACGTAATATGCACCGAATCCCTGCCTTTACTTGAAGAAGCTGGATACGTAGGCGACTCAAGAAAAACTTGAGTTCAGTCAAAACACCATAAAAGATACTTTCTCTTCTCTCACCGTCGGCCGGTAACCGGAAAACTATCATTGGAGCTATTGTACCCGTAATTTACTTATTGGAGAAATCCGACTTCATCATTGGCGCTAGAAGGAGGGCCTTCTACTGATAGTTTGAGAGATAACATGCCGCCGAAGCAGACGGGGAAGAAAAAGCAGGTTGCACAGGGGGGCGAAACCTCCATGGCCGGAAAAGAAGGCAGAGGCCCCCCGGGGAAAACGTGGGAGAAGCGACGGCAACACCATCCCGGGTGGAACCTCTCCCGCATCCCGCACAACAAATCTTGGTCGAGGCACTAACTAATCTTGATCCGGCCACCTTCAAAACCATTGTAACAAACGCGTTAAAGGTTAGAGGGAAGATGTCACGGGAGAAACGCATACCAAGGAAAATCCAATTGGGGATGAAAAGGACAAGGCTTTTAACTTTTCACGCGAAGAACATATAGAGGCTTTATCCACCGCTCTATCCCAGGCCGGAGAGAGATTAAAGACCAAGCTAGAGAAGCAGCCCGCGTAGAATTGGATGCCATTCTGGGTAAGACACCTTTTTCTTTTGAATCCCCTTTCACTGAGTGATGAAGTCGGATTTCTCCAATAAGTAAATTACGGGTACAATAGCTCCAATGATAGTTTTCCGGTTACCGGCCGACGGTGAGAGAAGAGAAAGTATCTTTTATGGTGTTTTGACTGAACTCAAGTTTTTCTTGAGCTGCCTACGTATCCAATTGTTCTGTTGGAATCAAGTCGGCCGTAGTTCTAGCCATAGCTTAAATAGAGTCCAAACCCTAATCTCAGCGTATCCCCCAAGGATTCGGTTGGATTTGAATTGATCCCATCTCCTAATTATTAGGAGATGATGATATGTTCATACTGAACTATGAATCAAGGCCTTATCTCGGCTAGGTACATTTCCTTGTTGTATGGACACGTGTACGTGAGGTCATGACCGCTCGGGTTCACTGATTAACCTGGCTTGGTCGCGCTCTGCGCGTTCCTTAAGGGCGACCGTCCTGCGGTGATAGAACTGACCAAGCTTTGCATCGGTTTCTCCGGTCAGGACACACTCCCGACCTTACTCGTGTCTATCCAATGGTTGCTTGACGCGTGGCCTTGGCCGAGCTGACCACCATCACTGAGCAAGTCGAAAGCTACCAGGGACCCTCAGGATTTAAAATGCCGAAGATGGATCCCTATGATGGGACAAAAGACCCCAACGATCATATGCATCAATACCTGACGCATATGACTCTGTACAACGCGGCCGATCAGATGAAGTGCAAAGCGTTCCCTGCACTATTGACCGGTCGGGCTCGGGAGTGGTTCAGGAAACTACCGCCCAGATCTATTAACGACTTCACAACTTTAGCCAGAAAGTTCATGCATGCCTTCATCACAGCACGTCCGTTCCAGAGGAACGCCACTCACCTACTCACTTTGAAGCAAAAGCACGACGAGAGTGTGCTACAGTTCTTAAAAAGGTTCAACGAAGAATCCAGGCGGGTGCAAGGGCGGATGAACATCCGACGCTTACATCATTCATAGCGAGGCTACGTGAGGGTCGGCTATATGCCAAACTCAATAGCAAACCCCCATTGTCTACATGGAAGACGCGTGGAAACGGTCTTCAAGCACCGTCGGGGGAAGAGGCGAACGAGCTCAAGAGAGAGCAAGAGAGGGCGGATCCTAGAAAAGGAAAGGCCACACGACAACCGAGAGAAGGAGCGAAAACAAGTTTGGGACGGGATGACCTCTCCCATTACCGACGAGCTCGGGAAGAAGGGAGCTCTCCAAGACAGAGACTTAGTGCCATTGAATCGATCCCGCGAGCGGTGCTCGCCCAATGGAAAGGAAAGGAATAGCGCGTACGCCCCCACCTTTAAGGGGACCAGTGGAAAAAAGGGATCAGACAAAGTTTTGCAAATACCATAAGGACGTAGGTCATGATTCAGAAAGCTGTAGGGATTTAATTAGAGACATAGACGCCGCAGCCCTTGGAGGGAAAAATTGATGAAGCGATCGATCGAACGGGGAACTCTAACCCAAGAGGTAGGAGAGAGTACAAAAGGAGAAACTATTATCGGGGGAATGAGGGTAGGACGGATCAAAAACGCGGGAGGGATCCTTCCCGGACCACGAGGATCGATTGATAATAAACCCATCAATACCATCAATACTATCGCGGGCGGTCCGTCGGGATACGGACCGACCGGAGAAAGCAAAGCACTCCCAAAACTCGCCACCCGAGACGGGTAAAAAACGAAATTGGCGGGGAGAAGTGGTATATGGACCGGGGGATCCTCTTCCTTTGATTCCCAATAACGAAGGGTTAGTGATTGAGTTGGTGGTTAATAAGCACACCGTGAGACGAGTATGTATAGACACCGGAAGCGCGGTAAACGTTTTGTACTTATCGGTATGTCGGGCTATGAAGATACGGGAGACCGAGCTAACTCCGGCTCGGCCCCGCTATTTGGATTTGCCGGACCACCCATACATCCCGTGGGTATGATCGACTACCAACAACATTTGGACGTGGAAGAAAGAGCGAGGACTCTTATGGTCGACTATGTAGTGGTACGATCGACCTCGGCATATAACATCATATTAGGGAGACCCGCTCGATAGATCTCCGGGCGGTAATCTCCCCGCACATATTAGCATGAAATTCCCTACTATTGAGGGAACTGCAGAAATAAAGGGAGATGTAGAAACAGCCAGGAGCTGTTACACCGCTACCATCAAACAGAAGATGATGGTGCAACAGGTCCTCATAAACGAGCTTGTTCCAGAGGAAGAAGAAAGATGGTTGACTAACGATGTGGTGACACAAGAAACCTTATGGGAAGACCAAGAAGACGGGGTCGGGGTCGGAGCATGGATTCCAGAGCCATACAGACAGAGCCTAATCGACTTATTAAAGGAGTTTAGAGACGTTTTTGCCCTGACCGCCGCTGACATGCCCGGACTGTCCCCCAGCTTAGCATTACACCATCTCAATGTGGACCCCAGCAGAAAGCCCGTTCGGCAAAAGAGACGATCTTTCGCTCAGGAAAGGATAGAGGCTGTTCAAAAAGAGGTAACAAAATTATTGCAAGCTGGAATAATTAAGGAGGTAGTATATCCAGAGTGGTTAGCCAATCCGGTTCTAGTTAAGAAACCAGACGGTTCTTGGCGTATGTGTGTGGACTTTACAGATCTGAATAAGGCATGTCCCAAGGATTGTTACCCACTTCCAAAAATTGATAGCTTAGTGGATTCCACGGTCGGGTATGAAGTCTTCGCATTTCTAGACGCATACAAAGGGTATCATCGGATAGCCATGGCTCCGAGGACATGGAAAAAACATCCTTCATCACGAAAGAAAGAGGACCTTCGCTATCTTACTATGCCGTTCGGCCTTAAGAACGCAGCGCCACATATCGAGAGGACCGTAAATAAGATCTTTGAGAAACAAATTGGGAAGAACATGGAAGTATATGTGGATGACTTGTTGATCAAGAGCGGTGTCTCTTGAACAATACTTGACGGATGTCGAGAGAAATTTTTGAGGTATTGAGACAAACACGAATGCGTCTTAATCCAAAGAAGTGCACGTTCGGGGTACGGTCAGGAAAGTTCCTAGGATACATGATTTCCAAAGAAGGCATAAAGGCAAATCCGGACAAAGTAGAGGCCATACGAGCATGGCTCCGCCAAAGAACGTTAAAGAGGTACAAAGATTGACGGGGCGTATGGCCGCCCTAAACGATTCCTCTCACGGTCGGCCCGGAGGGCCCTCCCTTTTTTAAGGTATTAAGACAAGCAAGCCCTTTTTCTTGGAACGAAGAATGCCAAAAGGCGTTTGAAGAATTAAAAGAATACCTCACAAACTTGCCCGTTCTCACCGCACCACAAAAAGGAGAGACTCTATACTTGTACTTGTCGCGTGCCAAGAAGCGTTGAGCGCCGTCCCGGTGAGCGACCGAATAGCACCCAAAAACCAATTTTTTATGTGAGTAAAGCTCTTAGAGGGCCAGAGGTGAGGTACTCGAGCGCGAAAAAGTTGGCACCGAGTTTAGTTCACGCATCGAGGAAGCCGAAGCCGTACTTTCGGGCTCATCCTATTGTGGTCATGACGGACCAACCACTTAGACAGTTACGGACAACCCGGAGGCGTCGGGAAGATTGACAAAATGGGTGGTCGAGCCGGTCGCCTATGATCCGGAATTCGGACCTAGAACATCTATCAAAGCTCGGGCCCCGGCGATTTCATAGCCGAAGGAGTATCCATAACTCTCGAGCGAGAGCGGACTAGCGATCCTAGTGACCGGTGGACATTATATGTTGATGGAGCGTCCAATAAAGAAGGAGCGAGGGCGGGTCTTCTCGCTCCGTAGTCCAAAAGGAGAAGAATTTCCATACGCATTGCGATTCGGCTTCAAGGCAACCAACAATGAGGCCGAATATGAAGCGCTCATAACCGGGCTCAAACCGGCCGCAAAATTGGGAGTCAAAAGATTACACATATTTAGTGACTCGCAAATGGTGGTCAACCATGTTACAGGAGAGTACGAGGCAAAAGAAGACACCATGAAGAGATATCTTTCGATGGCCAGAGCATTGATTTCACACTTTGAAGATGTCAAGCTGGGTCAGATCCCTAGATCTAAAAATGCTCGGGCGGATGCACTGTCCAAATTAGCATCAAATTTCTTCTCAGATAAGAGAGTCCCGATCGAGCAAGTCACGGAGCGAAGCTACGCAATTAAAGAGGCTCAACCAATCAACCAACGAGCCACCTGGATGGATCCTATAGTAGCATTCTTAAAAAAAAGCAGTGTGGTCTCGGAAGATCGAATCCGGCCGGGAAGACAAGACTTCAAGCAAGCGGTACTCCTTGTTCAATGATATCTTATACCGCAAGTCCTTTATAACTCCATGGCCGCGCTGTGCCACTGAGGAAGAGGGAAATTATCTCCTCCGAGAAATCCATCTGGGAATCTGTGGAAGTCATATGGGAGCTAAGGCTCTAGCTCGCAAGTGTAGGCTTTTTGGATATTATTGGCCGACCATGGGGGCAGATGCTCGAGAATTGGTGATGACCTGTAGAACATGCCAAGTGCATGACAACCTTAAACACCAGCCCTCACAACAGATGATTCCTTTAGTATCCCCTTGGCCCTTTGACCAGTGGGGAGTGGATCTGGTCGGCCCATTGCCAAGGGCACCAGGTAATTTGAAGTTTCTGATCGTGGCTATTGACTACTTCACTCGATGGGTAGAGGCAGAGCCATTGGCAACGATAACAGGTGGAGCGATTCGGAGATTCCTGTGGAAAAACGTGGTCTGTCGATTTGGAATCCCTAAGCACTTGGTTTCTGACAACGGTACCCAGTTTGAAGACAGAGTGGTCCGAGAGTGGTGCTCAGAATTGGGAATAACTCAGCACTTTACATCTGTAGGGTATCCACAGGCAAATGGGCAAGTTGAACAGGCCAACAGACAAATCAAGACCGGGTTAAAGAAAAGATTAGAAGAAGAAGGCGAACATTGGGTAGAGCAACTGCCCAATGTCCTTTGGGCATACAGAACAACGCCTAACTCGGCTACGGGCGAAACCCCATTTTTATTATCATATGGATGTGAAGCAGTTATCCCAGCAGAAATAGGACTACCTTCGCCAAGAACCGAGTTGTATAATCAGATCAATCAAGAAACCGAGCTCAGACATCAGAAGGATGAATTGGAAGAAACCCGCGATATAGCATTGATACGAACGGCCAAATACAAACAACAGATCGCACAGTATTACAATGCTAAAGTGAAAGATTTGTACTTTAAAGTGGGAGATTTAGTCCTCCGAAAGAATGAGGTTAGCAAACAGGATCCTCAGGGCAAGCTGAAGCCAAATTGGGAAGGACCGTACAAGATCATTAAAGTGCACGGCAAAGGTGCCTACCAGCTGGCAAATGCTCAGGGGAAGACCGTTCCACGAAGCTGGAATTCCGCCAACTTACGAAGGTTCTACGCCTAGAACAGGTTCAAGGCTTACTGATGTTTTATTTATATTTGAATGTAATAAGTTGAATTTGCGACCGTCTATTTATTCAATAAAGTTGACATCTATTCATATGCGTGATTTCTTTACATAAAGTTAAACTGCCAAAGGCAGAGCATACTCAGAGACTGAGCGCAACATAAAGTTAAACTGCCAAAGGCAGAGCACGCTCAGAGACTGAGCGCAACGTAAAACTAAACTGCCAAAGGCAGAGCACGCTCAGAGACTGAGCGCAACGTAAAGTTAAACTGCCAAAGGCAGAGCATGCTCAGAGACTGAGCGCAACGTAAAACTAAACTGCCAAAGGCAGAGCATGCTCAGAGACTGAGCGCAACGTAAAACTAAACTGCCAAAGGCAGAGCATGCTCAGAGACTGAGCGCAACGTAAAGTTAAGCTGCCAAGAGCAGAATAGGCTCGATATGCGAGCAACATAAAAAATGAAAAACTACCAAAGGCGAGCAAGTTCGAAAAGGAACACAAGAAAAATAGAATGCCCAAAAACATAACCTAGAAAGTGAAGGCAATGAAGCATAAGCGACCAAAAAGACAGAGTATTAAAACAAAATAACCCCAAAACATGCTACGTCGGAAATAAACGGAGCATGCTTGAAGGGGGAAGAACAGTATCGGTCATGAGTTGCAAAATAAAAAATTTTTGTAAACAAGTTTTTGCAGTTGAGCAGATCATTAAACAGGCTCGGGCTCGGAGCCACCGGTGGAGACGTTCCGCTCTGAAGTTGCTTGAGAAGCCGGCTTGGAAGAGGGGGATGCAGAGTATTTCTGAACAATATCAACTCCCGATTTGAGCTCTTGAAGACGCTCATTGTACATTTGTCCCATGCCTGGTTTATACAGATTGGCATTCTTCAACTTCAAGATATCCGTACCGGTATCTTTGCGCGCTCGGGCATCATCAACCCCCATAGAATACCCATGATTGACGATGGGGATGAGAAGAGTAGAGAGGACCCCATCAAAATGGGCGGTGCTATAGTATTCCCGGATGCCTTTGGCTATCGCGTGCGGGGATAGATTTCTCCCGCAGCGCTTTGAGCCAAGTGCGCCGCCTTCGCATTCTCCTCGGCCTCGGTTCTCTTCTCTCGCCTCCGCGGTCAATTGTTTCTCTAAGCTCTCAATCTCCGTGGCATGCGCCGTGCGCAAGGTACGCGGTTCCGGCTCGTGCTTAGTCCTAAGGTCGACCGCACCCTTTTTCCGGCCTCATACGGATCTCTCGTATTTTTTCTTGGAAGCCTTGAGCTCGATACGATCTTCTCACGCTCGTCGGCAACAGCTTTGGACTTGGCCAGACGATCGAACACTTCCTGACCAATCCGAGCACCCTGACCAGGCATAACCACCAAGAAAACAAAAATAAAAAGTAAGTGCGAAAGCATACGAATAAAGGCTCAAACAAGAAGATGGCAGGCATACCATCTCAGCTAAGTCTACAGTGGACATAGCATGAAGAGCAGTTCTGATCGTGGAAGCTTCATCTTGCTCCCCCTCTCCTCTGGCAGGTCCAGCCGTAAATAAACCCGAGCGTCCTCTCTTCCGAGATGACTCCCCCACAGTTAACTGATCAGATCGGCGAAGAGGGGTTAAATCAGAGACTTCCTCGTCGGATGGGAGATCGGTAATTATCACATCTTCACCTCCAGACCGAGGTGGGTTGCGCACGGCATCATCTGATTGCTCGGCGAGGGACTGAACAGTATCAGGATCGAGCACCGTACCGGACGACCTGACAAGCGCAGGCTCAGGAATACTCTGGGCCGAAGGATCGACCAAAACTTCTTCAAGCTGAACATCGTCGGCCCTAACGCCTGCTCCAGATAATAGATGCGCCGCATCGGCCACCGTATCGGAAAATAAAGATCAGATATATAAAATACAATTGTTCAAGAGCCAGGAATCAGTAAGTACAACAAGATCCTACAGGCTTTTTCTTCAGGCTCGGGAAGAGGTGCGTATGGCTCAGGCCCGGCCTCATGTAACCGAGCAAGATTGATTAGCTCGGAAGGATAAGTCTGGCAATCCATTGAGATGTCCAACTCCCGAACAAGTTGGATCCAATCCTTCAAATCTTCCATGTCAGGGGTCTCGTCCTTGTCGAGCGTCCCAGTATTCCACCTACCTAATTGGACATTTCCCTCGTGGCGAACAAAGAAGAACCTCTCTTTCCATCTCTTGAAGGAGGTTTTCCCAGCGTGTTGGATGGGAATATTGAGAAGAGGACCCGGACGACGAAGAAAATAATACCATCCCGGAGAATTCGGCACCTTGCAACGCCGGTAAAACGTTCGAAACAAGCCAACGAGAGAACCTAGTCCGTACCAAACGGCACCAAATAGCAAACCCCACAATACACCTAACCCCATTAGGGGCAAGTTGAGCAATCCCCAATTGATAATGGCGGAGAGTGGCCACAATAGCAGGGGCAAAGGGGTAACCTCGAGCCACATTCGAATTGATCCCCGTAAACCGCGCAAGAGTCGGTGGGAGGCTCGGATGCATATCGGCCGACGATCCGAGCATCGGTCCCAGACGACGGGCTAACGGGAAGACGAGGAGCGAATCCGGTAACATCTATTTGGTATTGATTGCGTATGTAGTCGATAGAGTGTTGGGAAATGATAGATTCTATTCCAAAGCTACCCATGATGGACTTGGTGGCGAAACGGCTTTAAGATGCCGTATAAAAGCGTAATCCCCGGGGGTAGGAGACACGGTGTGCTCGGGAACAAGCCCGGATAATAAGTTATACCGGTAGGAGATGGCCGGAAAAGCGACCGGAAAAGATGAGGTAAAGTGAGGAGACACCGCGTATGCTTTCGTACTCGAGATCGATGGATTTGGGACTCAATTCTCTATCAACCGACTCGTCGGAAGGAGTTGAGGATCTCACCCTCATAAATCGCAAAATTAAAAAGCAAATCGGAAATGAAAAGAGAAAACACTTACTTGCGTAAATGAAGAAGAAGGGGATCCTCAGTTTACACACGGCCCTTCGAAGTAAATAACGGCAGCAATAATGAGGAACGGACGTGTGAGAAGACAGGTTATAACCCCAAGCGACGCTTTGGTTAATGGCCCGTTTGACGTCAGCAGGTACTGACGCCTCGTTTCTCGTGCTAATAATGGCATAAAATATATAGTGATTCCTGATCGACGTCAACGGTTTAAAGCCATCCAGTCCCGACCAAGTTGGATCAGGTCGTCCTGGGCTGAGAGCCCAGGCCGACCTGGGGGGCTTATGATGGTGGTCAGCTCGGCCAAGGCCACGCGTCAAGCAACCATTGGATAGACACGAGTAAGGTCGGGAGTGTGTCCCGACCGGAGAAACCGATGCAAAGCTTGGTCGGTTCTATCACCGCAGACGGTCGCCCCAAGGAACGCGCGAGCGCGCGACCAAGCCAGGAAGAGCCAAAGTAGAAAAGTTACATTATGAAGTACAACAACAACTACGATCATGATGAATACTTGAGAATCGAAGAAATTCAGAAGTAAAGCAGCACCTTTGTTTTCAAGTTGTTGACCCCTCTTCAATATGTATGTGCGATCCCATTTATCCAATTATTTCAGGCGAATCTTTGACAGCTTATTTCTTGTCATAAATCCACCCAAACGCATCCTCAAGATATATACACAACGACTGGGCTAAAATTTAAATTTTGAAATAAGCCAGCGTTATACACAAAATCGAATAATGACCGACCGCTTTTCTAATATTTTAGCTGAGAATAAGAACTAGTTTGTTCTTCAAACATGCATGATATTTCATAATTACAATGAGTAACAGGATTACATAGAAAACCACAGGTTAAAAGATGAAAGGTCTGGATATTTTTGATCTTTTTTTTTTTTCTTTTTCAAAAACCCAGAAACTATACAAAGAGAGATTAAAAAGGATACCTGCTTTTATTTTTGTTCGGCTTCTGTCTGTTCTGTTTATTGAAGATAGGCAAAGCCAATCTTGCTCCCCCAACCCCCCCTCAGTTTTAATGCCCAAAAAGCTAAAGCTAACACCAATTTCCTATTGGGGTGGTGTTGTGGGTGTGAACTAGGGCTGTAAGCGAGCCGATCTACTCGTGAGTAGCTCGATATCGGCTCGAGACAAAACTCGATTCGACTCGGTTTTAATTAGCTCGAATTCGAAATCGACTCGACTCGAAGATTAAACGCTCGATACTCGATTAACGCGATACTCGACTCGACTACTTGCGAGCAAGCCCGAATACATATTTATATAAGCATATATGAATATTTATGCAGATATACATACACATATAATATTATAAATATGTTTATGTATTTTTATATTTGTAATGAATGTAATTATGATATCAAATTCTATTTTTTTCATTATTTTATATCTTTTGTATCATGTTGTTCATCAAATATTTTACATTAATAATCTAGTTATGACCCAATAATTATTCTTTGCATTTTAAATAAGAAAATTCATATAATAACCATTCAAAATTACATTTTTTGCTATTACCATGTGATAATTTAAATTTTTTCGAGTTACATTTCATAACCTATTAGACTCATTAAGCTCGATACAAAACTCGAGCTCGGCTCGAGTTTGTAAAACTTCCTTGAATTTCAGCTCAAGCTCGAGTTCAAAATACTCGTACTCGAACTCGGACTCGATAATATTTTACAATACTTGACTCGTTTAGAGCAATACTCGGTTCGACTCGGCTCGTTTACACCCCTAGTGTGAACAGAAAAAACAAAAACAAAAACAAAAACAAAAACAAAAACAAAAGATAAAAATAAAAAACAAACAAACCGGAAATGCATAAATTAAACCCAAAACATCGAATTCACACCCACAACACCACAATCCCATAAGATACTTCAATTCTGAAGAGACGAAGTGTGTTTTTCATTCAGTAAAATTCCACTTACACACATGAAAAAGAATAAGAAAGAAAAAAAAAAAAAACCCTCCCCTTTTACAGAATTGGCTGTGATCTTTCGATCCTGGACTTCCATTGGAGTGGGAGTGTAAGCAACGGGGCAGCCTCCTCTTAACCATGAATTAAAGATTAAGAACTGATGTCGTAGGTAATGTCATTGTCGTGGCATCGACATGTTCATCTATCAAATCATCATCCTTTGACTCAAAAAACACCGCGTGGACCTCTTGATTCGCGCCACGGAATTCTTTGTCTGATGAAGTTGCTGATACAATTTAGAGCAGCCGGATTAGGCGTTTCAATAAACTTTGAAAAAGAAATAGGTTTAGGAAAGGTTTGGAAATAAATGCAGTTTCACTCTGATGCAATATATATCGGATGAGATCGAGGGATTTCAGGGGAGAAGTATTGGTCAATCGTGGGAGAACGTGGGAGTTCTGCTTGTCAACTGTGCCGGTGGAGAAACAGTTTGATTTTTTTATTTCAAATGAGAGTTACGGGGAGTGGGAGGAGAAATGGAGCTGGAGTGGTTTGGGAATGCTGCGCAAAAGTTAGGGCCTGTTTGTTAAATCAACTTAATTTCATTAAGCACTTATTCTGAATAAAATAAGAGAAAATTAATTTAAGTAGTGTTTGATAATGTTATAACTCAACACTTATCTACTACCTCCGGTCCAAAATATAAGTCACTGTTGACTTTGACACGCATATTAAGGAGGCGATAACTAATTGAATTTTTACATTATCATGACGAAATTACCCATTGTTTACACCGCAATTGACCGAACAAGAATTTCGTCACGATAGTGTAAAAATTCGATTAGCTTATCACCTCCTTAATATGCGTGCCAAAGTCAACGCTGACTTAATTAAGAGTGTCTGAATCTCTTTGTAAAATTTTCAGCGACAATCTTACCGCTTATATCTGAAAATTCAATCGCATCACTTTTCCTTCTTTTTTTTTTTCCTTTTTTTATTACATGAATATTGATTGTATTATATACGTATATACGTAAAATATTTTCTGTAATATTAATAAAATATTTTCCTTTCTGAGTGTTATATTTTATTACATGAATATTGAGTGTATTATTACATGTTTTTTTTTTTATTACAAAATATGATAATTGTTTTTAAATATTTTATTGTAGTATATTTATATTTATACAATGAAGCTTTTGTCTACATATGTATTATATACGTGTGTGAATATATTTATTAAAAAAACCTATATGTTTTGATATTTTCATTCAGCATTTTTTCTCCAAATAAAATAAATACTCCTATTCATTTACTTATAGAAAAAGGCGTGCGCGCGCGTGTATATATATATATATATATATATATATATATATATATATATATATATATAAAAACACCATTGATAAAATTTTGTGTGGATAAAATATGCATGGTACGTGAACAAGATTCACTCCAATAGATTTGATGGTCAAGTGCATTAAAACACACAAAACGACATCGTTTTATGTGTAGTTTATAAACCAAACAACGTCGTCTTTGCGCGTATTTCGTTACGCTCGATCGTCGAAGTGTATTGGAGGATCAAAGTTTACACGTGGTACGTAACATTGTATCAATTTTCTAATATAAGAAAAGTCCACAAGTGCAAAATTTTAAAGTTAAAAAAATCATATTTCAGATAGAAGACGTTATCAAACAGTTTTAATTTTCAGATTTCGATTCTTTATTATATTCGATTTCGATTTCGACTTCGATTTCGATTTCGTACTTCGTATTTAACAAACAAATTCCCTTACGAGGGATTATGTGCCGGGTCAGGAGCGGGTGATGGGCGGGTCAACTGACCAAAACCGGGTCAATTGACGGTTTTTCTCTCTTAAATATCTATATCTATATCTATATATATTTGAAAGGAAGATTTAACCGATTACCCGGAAAGATCCGACCCAAAACCACTCAAACAAATAAAATAAAATGATGGAAAATCCACAAACAATCATTCAGAAAAAAAAAAAACAAAAAAACAAAAATATAACACTCAAACAAATAAAATAAATTACAGAAAATAATGAATAAAGAATCCGCAAGCAATCAATTACAAATAAAAAATCTAAACAATCTTTTAAATATCTTCCCTCTCCCACGTGAAAATTTAACCAAAAAAATTCTTTTAAATCTGAACAAACATTTAAATATTAAATTACTTAAATAATAAGGGACTCCAAAAAAAAAAAAAAACGTACAACAATAATTATCTAACGAATTTTAATCTTAACAAACTTTAACCACCTTCCCTTAAAATCTTGCTCGAGATACACATTTATCCCTTCGAATTTGCTGACCACCTCTGCGGATGTTTCATTCATCTATTTGTATTTGTATAAATTTGAACTGCTTCATAAGAAGAAACTCAATCAACAATCGAATTTTATTTTCATATGTTTTTATTTTTATTCTTCTTTATGATTATCGTCACTTTTCATTTTTTTTATATTTTTTATTTTCCTTGCCATCTTGGTTCAAGGGTATGTGAAGTTAATACTTTTATAATTGATGGCATTTCTCTTCCTAAAACATAATCGATGTTGATTCATTGCAGTGGGAGATGCATATTGCACGCAATTTTGATGATTAAGTGCTCTTACCTGGGATGTTCTTCTTTTCATCAGGCGTCTGTGACAATGCGGTACTCATTTTCATATATGTATTCATAGTTGTATTATGTTTCATTATTTTTCAAGGTAAAATCTTAATTTTTTTTGAAGCAAGGTAAAATCTTAATTGATGGGATCTTTGTAATTAGTTTGTTACCACCTCCATGATCATTCCTACATTTGTTTTAGCGAGCAATTAATTAAGTAATACCCCGTCACAAATTTTAAATGATTGATGCCCACCTACACAATTAGTAAATCACTATCAATAAAAAATGTACTGGTGCAATTGCTAGAAATAGTATATAAATTTATATGAATGTTCCTCTTTATTTTTGTATAAGAAGGTCGTGTTTCTTCCGGTGTATGTTTGATAAGTAGTTGAAATCTTTGCTTTTCTTTATTTTAAATGTTGCATCACCAATTCCTTTGATGGGATATTACTCGAGGCTTTTCCTCCTCTCACCCAACCTAAAAAAAACACATTGTTCCGGGATACAGTGTTATAAATTTTGTTACAAAAATATCAATCAGAGGTCAAGGCTTCATTACTACCAATGCTATGTGCTTTGCACTAATGTCCTAAATGTAACAATGAGCAGGTGATATGGTGGCACGGGAGGGGATACCGTGGAAACGTTGTTGAGTATCAAGAAATTATGGTAATTTTCATTTTTTCGTACTGATGTTTGGGTACGAAAACTTTTTATATCTTTTAATCAAAACTGGAATCAAGATTTGTTAAATGAATAATTTGCGTGTTCTTTTAGATCAACATTTTTCTTCAATTTAAGAATTGGCTTGCTATTATCGTCTCCGGAAATATTGTTTTTTCAAATAAGTTTCTTTTTTACATTTTCTTATTATTTTTTTGGGTGAAAGTTTGATAAAAATGCTTGATATTAAAGGGAGGAGATGATGTAATTATTAGAGATAAAAGTCACATGAGATAATATAGAGTTAAAAATCAAAGAAGAGATAGAGATGTTTGATTTAAATAAATGTTATATATTTGTTTTTTAAATTATTGAAAATTTGTTAGAATAAGTTTTTTAGTTTTATATCTTATCTATGATATTATATATAAGAGATTCATGGTAAACATCTTTATCAGTTAAAAAATAAATACAACAAATTTCGGATGTACGTTTCCACCACGTATTGTGATTTTCTTTAGTAAACTCATTTGCAATGCATTTAGATTCTTGAACAAATTGTTAAAAATGATTTTTTTTTTTCACTTTACACACACTACTAATATGTATTATTTGTTTTATAATTTGAGATTTTGCATGTGTTTGTGCGGAGGTCTTCGAAGGGAACAAGGATCCTCTCGAAGGGATCCTCTCAAATAAATGGTCAAGTACAATTATTTTTACACAAATCAACGGTTGTATTATTTTCACATTTTAGGCGTGTGGTTAGATAATTACTACTTGAGAGAACGCTTCATCAAGTACTTGAAACGATCTTGAGAGAACACTTTATCAAGTACTTGAAAGGATAATAGCTCCTTGGAATGGACTTTTTTTTTCAAATGGTAGTTTAAGGTACAATACCGTCAAGTGATGATTTATAGTTTTAGAGATATTACCGACTTTCTTTGTGCATATCTTATTTTGGAGAATAAGTTGGGATATCATTGAATAAATTTTTATTTCATACAAGAATGTTCATAACTGGTGCTTCGTAAAATCATGTTTTGCATTATGTGGCCCGGTCGACTCCACGAGTTGGCCCTATGTTTTCGATGAACGTTGAGTTATTTTCCTATCCGTGGCAGCATGGTGATAAAAGATATTGACGTTGTTTATAGAATTTGTAATAATAAGTCCATTTTACGGTTAATTATTTCATTTGTCATTTTATATTTTCACACATCCCGTGCATTGGCACGGGTTAATGACTAGTTAATATAGAAGATAATGTTAATTATCAACGTTCAATCCGCTTAAACTTTTGCAAGATTGATAATTCAATGGTCTAAATGTTTAAAAGGTTATATATATATATATATCAAATTTGACATGTTCAAATAGTAATACATGTATGTATGTTCAACTTTCCCTTTCTTTTTCGTGTGTTTTGTACTACCTAAAACTTATTCGTGAAAGTATTTAGCAATCGGCAGATGTACAACTGGAGGAGCACACGCAATGCAATCCACCTAATAAAACCATCAAAAATGTTATTGTTGCCGACAAATTCTTGATTTTACTCAAATCACTTATTGAATGAAAGGTTACCAAAGATAAAGATACTTTAATCTTATTTTTATTGGTGTGGATGACAGCTAAGATATAAGTTACTGCTAATATTATTAGAAATTCACACCATTAACGAATAGTGCGATTCGTAAACAAATTTAGATTCGACTCGAATTAATGTTTGTTCCTTTACTAAGTTGAATGAATCAAACTTAATCATATTATTCTGTTCGTACGTGTATTAAACAAGCAAACACAAGTAAGCTTGCAAATGTTATATAGTTTTGCTTCGCAACCCTATATATACACACGCATACACATTACACTCACCCTGAATTTCGCCCCACACTTGTTGTATATACCCGTCTTATATTATTCTCGTTCCCAAATATCTAGTTGGGACAAGTTTATGAAATAAGAAGACATTCAACCTATTTCTCATTTCATATTTGGAAGCGTGAGCTGAATAACATCGATAAAAATCGTAAAGAGCGAGATGCTTGTTTGAGCTTGGCTCGAGCTTGATTAAAAGATTAACAAGAAAAAGATCAAACATAAAATTTAATTTGTTGATTAAACAAACAAACTCGGACTCGTTCATGTAGTAAATAAAAATAAACTCAAATATATTGGAATAGATTACGTACTTTACTTCAGATAGTTTAAATCAAACTTTAATCATATAGTATGAATGTAAAATAAGGATGAAAGCAAAATTTTTTTTTTTGAAAATGAAACATTTTTATCAACCATAAGCATGAGTACAAGAAGAAATAACATCCAAATAGGGAATGAACCCCATTTGACAAAAGTGGGAATGACTAGACCATGTTTAGCTATAAGATAAGCTGAGATATTTCTCGAATGTCTAATAAAAGAAAAGTGACCGTTTTGGAGGTAAGATAGGGACTCCCTACAAACATCCGTGATCTGACCAAAGCCTGAGAGGTCCTCGTCTTTAAATCGGAGGCTATTAGCCATTATTTTGGAGTCACTTTCCATAATGAGACTTCTCTATCCATAAGCAAAGACAAACGCATGTCCATGGAAGATGGTTAAGTCTTCACCAAAATCAACCGAATAAGCGCAACCCAAATTCAGTGAAAATCAACTTAGAATAGAGCCGGAAGAGTCTAAAAAAATACCACATACCATTAATTGATTGTCTTTTAAGACAACATCATCGTTACATTTAACACTCCGTGTTGGTGGGGACGTCCATAAAATAAAATTATCTATGGCAGGTTGGTCATGAGATGAGATGTAATATATATTTACGTGATGTGATATGCAAGAGTCATTGCCTGCATTATGAGGGAGGAGATAGTTGCCGGTGTATTTTTGAAAATCCAATAACATACCGCTTTCTACATGTACCAAAAGAGAAAGAATGCTCCAGTACAAGAAATTTCATCAGAAGCATCACATCAGAAGCATTTATGACTCACAAGTTTTTCCAGTCTTTGCTAATTTTTTCCTTTGTTCCAAGGTGCTTTAACAATGATGCAATCAAATAAACAATGGTTTATAGTTTATTCTCCTATATCACAAAGAGAGCATAACCGAACCACGCCATCTTTTAGTCACCGTATTAATAGAATACAATATTCTATTAAAAAATTACAATTTACTTTTTTATATATTTTTTTTTACGAAAGATTTATATTAATAAACAAAATAAACAGAAAATAAAACGGACACACGCCGGGAAAACACCGGAAATAGATCCGGACAACCACCAACAACGGCCGGAAACTGCTAATCGGAGAAACCAAGAAGAAAAGCATCATGGGGCTTGCCCCAATCACACCAAATTCTGTCTCCTCATAGAGAACTTGATTTGGAAAAACAACAACATAACAGACATATGCCATATCAGGGGCAACAAAGGCCTCGTTCATCGAAAGAAACTTCATAGGACTAAAGTTAGCAATAGCCGAAATAACCGGCAACCACCTAACAGACCCAGAAACTAAAAACATAGAAAAACATCTACAACTACTACCACCGGACAAGGCCGGAAAACACCAAGAGCCAAAGTCACTGCCATGAGAACTGGTAGAAAGCCACCAAACCTTTTTCAGTAAGCAAAACCAATACTGCCCATGACCTTCAAAGTGAAGGCCAGCCTTGACAACCCAAGGTCAATCCACCACCGGAACTCTTTTGTCAAATCTAACCAAGCTCTTGATATTGATGTTCTCTTTTCTTGTCTCAAACATCTTGATACTGTTATTTGATGGACTACACAATAGGCATAATAATGTCTTTCCTAGCAATTGTACGTTATTGTGTTAAATATTTCTTTGATGAATACACCTTTTTCACTGAAAAACAGTAGCAACTATCCATGACCGGTTCCGATTGACATCCAAATGGACGAAATCAGCCATAAAAGCCTTCGATCTGACCTTAAAACCAACCTGTAAGTTGATGAAGATTTCTCCCGAAATCACCAAAAAGCAGTGAAAATTGGCTCATCCTAAAAGAAACGGAAGACTAAAAACGAAAGAAACATAAGAAAAGACAAGAAAAAAAAAATTATAGAGGAAGGCCACCTCCGACGAGTCGCCGGAGGGACAAACGTCTAGCCGAAAGTGTAAGCAGTGAGTAGTTTTTTGAGAGAACATTGAGTAGTTTTTTTTGCATGGTTTAGGTTTTTTTTTTTTAAAATATTATTATTTAAAATGATTTTTTAATCAACCAATATATATTGCGAACAAATTTCATTTTCTTTTTGGAAGAATCAAATTTCATTTTCGAAATTGATATTAATCTAAAAATTCATGTGACAATTTTTTTTTTTCTTTCCATTACTCTTGTTATCCTCTCACTTGTTTTTTTATATTAAAAAAACATTAAAAAAAAAAGACGAAGTAAAAAACAAACAGCTCTCCTGGTTTACTTCACCAGCTTCTACCAAGTCCAAGTGTTGCTTTCACTCCCAAGACTGCAAACTCTTCTTTATATTTGTCTCTTTCCTCCCTCTGCTTCCTTCACTGCATCATCACAGACACACTTCTTCTTCTAGAATCCCTCTGCCCAGGTTAGTACTATTCACATCCCTTCTCCTCCGTTCTTCTTTTGCGTCAATTTCTTCTACATTTTGCTCAATTATATGTGACTTTTGGTTTCTTGTTTAGATCTGCATTTCTGTAATTGTTGTACTGCATTTTTGTTTGATTAAATGAAGTGGGCTCTGTTAAAAATTACATTTTTTTTTTTTTGTAGATATTCTGTCATGGGTGCTCTTCAATCAGCTGTAGAATTATCGTTTTTTTTTGTTTGGTGATTTTATTACTCCATTATTTAATTAGTGGAAGCTGCATTTCAGTTGAGCCCATTCTTTACTAGTGAAATTGACTTTGAAATGTGGGATTAAGATCTTGAAATTGGATTTGAATTTTGAGTTTAAATCCACACACCAATTTAGAAGATCTTTGATTTTTGAAAGATGTCGCTTGATTTGTCTAGAAAATGTTTACTTTTGGTTAGTTGAGATTGACAATTGTCATCAGATTTCATTGCTAATGTGGATGCAGGAGAAGATGGGTACCAAACAGACTCTGATTTTTGCAAGTGCATTATTGATTTTGTGTTGCACATCAGTGTATGCTCAGAAGGGTAGATCTGTAATTTTCACTCCAGCTCCAGCTCCAGCTCCAGAGTATGTCAACCTCACTCGAATGTTGACTTTTGATGGCCCTTTTCAAACCTTCCTTAACTACCTTGAGTCAACCAAAGTTCTGGATACTTTTCAAAACCAAGCCAACAATTCTCAGAATGGGATTACCATTTTTGTCCCAAAAGATGCAGCTTTTTCCTCACTCAAGAATCCATCTTTAACTAATCTTTCAAGTGTTCAGCTAAAATCCCTTTTACTTTTTCATGCATTGCCTCATTTTTATACTCTTTCTGACTTCAAGAACCTAAGTTTGATTAGCCCCGTAAGTACTCTTGCTGGAGGACAATACACTTTGAATTTGACTGATGTCTCTGGGACAGTGGTAGTGAACTCAGGTTGGAGTAATACAACTATTAGTAGTGCTGTTCATTCAAGTTATCCTGTTTCTGTGTTTCAAGTTGATAAGGTTTTACTTCCTGAAGCGATTTACGGAACCAATATCCCGCCGCCACCTCCACCTTCTCCGGTTGCACCGTCCCCTGTAGCAACCCCTGCTGCAGATGCTCCTGCTGGAACTGGTGGTGCTACCAAGCCTAAATCGACGTCGGCTCCGGCATCTTCGTCCAAAAGGGTTAGAAGCTTTGGTGTTTTCTGTTACATTGTCTTGGCGTTTGGAGGGATGGTATTTATGTCCCTTTGAGAAGGGAGGGATAGTTTTGTACCCTTTTAATTGTTGTTGTTTATTTGCATAAAAACATTCATTCTTGGTGGTTCATTTTTCCAATCTTTTTTCTTTTTTCATATCATATTTTGAAGGGAGCTTGTATTGATACTAAACATGTAGCTTGTGATGATGCAGAACAATTGTTGTGGATGGATTATAGTATAATAGTGTAACCTTTTTTTATTTTCTTGGCAATTTGGATTTGTCTTTGAATTACCATTAAATGCAGCCTAAGGAGAAAAAGATAAAACGCTGTATACTGTCCTCAATTATGTATAGTTACTAGGTGAAACACAAATTGTTTATTAAACCATATATCTAATTCCAATGTTTCAATCCATGTTAATTTATTCATATTTTCACACATTCAAAATCAGCTAGCTAGGCCATGCACTTGTGTGTTCATACACTGCTACGTGCTGTTTTTTCACACCCTTTTATCTGAAATTACCCTTTTACCCCCCTCTCCCTTTTTTTTTTTTTTTTTTTTAAGTAGCAATTTTATTGAAAACTAAAAATATTTTTGAAACTCACGGGCCGAGTTTCATAACTCTTAGTTTTTTGAATGATAAAAAGGTTTTTGTAAAAATCACAAACCGAGTTTCTTAACTACCCCTCTCCTTTGATCACGGCACAGCAGGGGATCAAAATCTCATTTTTTAGGACTTGATTTGATTGTTGAAGAGTCGCATCGTAGCACATTTTTATGGCCAAATCAGTATTACAGTTGCAGGATTGAAAAATGGAGGTGACGCACTCGCCGTCCGGGCAAAAGATATCCTCACAAGGTTCTTCAAAAAAGCACTTTTGTAAATGATTACAAAAACAAGTCATAGTTACCACAATTATCCTCTTCTTGACAATCTTGACCGTCACAAACAACACTTGGAAGCTTCATTGGCCTTGTTCCCATGCGGCTTGCTCTTACCACGACTCCACTCTCCTTTTGCTTCTTCAACTTTATCGGGATCAGCTACTGCAAACAACAAAACAATCAGTAGTACAAGGGCTTGGGCTCGCGGATCCTGAAATTTTATTCAACGGGGTTTGTAATTTTTATAGAGTAAATATTTATTCTCACGGGGTCCGAAATTTTTGGCTTGGGCTCACGGAACCAGAAATTTTATTCAGCGATGTCCGTAATCTTTTATGGAGAAAATATTTATTTTCACGGGGTCCGATTTTTTTTTTCTATAATTAAAATATAAAACTTCTTTGTTTTTAACGGAGTTCGCAGACCCCATTTTGATAAAGGTGCATCCGCCTACTGCTTAGGAGGGGGCTAAGCCCATCCACACCTCCCCTTCTCTTAATAAATAGTGTGTAAATTCAGCCCCCGATGAACAAGCCAACAAGACCAACAAATGATCAGCCCACTTGTAGCCATCCACTTAAATATTTACAACCTATTACAACTCTTCCATTATTAATTCATTTCTATTTTTTCTTACAACAACATAAATACTTTATCCATCAGTACTTAAAAAAAGCTTATATATATCATATTTCATTTAGGGATGGATGTTTTGTATACAATATGTGTTTGCCCATCTCTTAAAAAACAAAAAACAATAAATCCTGATTACGTCCTTGAAAACAATATTATTGTTTCAATAGAATCACCGGATCCTAAAACTATATCGTTTTAATTATAAAAAAAAAGAAATTCTCGAATCTCAGTAGAGTCATGTGACATCACCCTTCCCAACATAGATCCGTCCCTGATACATTCAATTTTCCCCTGAAAATCTACCGGGACCACGTGCCCTCGATCCCAAATTCCCAATAACATGAGCAACCGTAGTGACATCAAGATTGTCTAGACAAAGTAGGTTACTTAATTTGATATGTAGTAATCCAAAAAATACTTTGATAATACATATTCTATAAGAGCACCCATAATAATCTAAATATTCACGTTGTCAAGGTACCTTTTTGTCAGATATTCACAATGTGGTTAAAATAAAAATTACAATGACTCCAAAAGTGCCAACGCAATTGAGGTGGATGGCATTATGAACGTTACTCTGTTGACTTTCTCATTAACATTCTATACATTCTCTCTCCTTCTATTTTATTTTATTTTATTTAGGAAATCTCTTTTCTCTTTAACTATTTATCTACTTTACCAATTCCCCGTCTTCTTTCAACCCTCTTTATTAAGAATCAATCAAGCTCAGACAATTTACACTCAGACACTGATAATGTTGTCCATATGCAGCAAAAGATAAACAGATCGGTTCAACATTCAAAAATGGAGTGATAAGGTTGGAAATGGAGTGATAAGGTTGAAATTCAGAAAATCCGGAAATGTTAAATAATGAGTTTATCTGAAGTCATAATCTTTCAAACAGAGTGATGGTTTATCTTAATAGTTGTGTATCTCAGTTAATCCGATTGCTTTACTTCGAATGAATCAGGATAAATTAGGGTTGAATTCAAAACGAGTCTGTAGTAATCAAGACTCATGGACTGCACTGTATAAAATCATACAAGTTTCGATTAATTGAAAAACATAAAAAAGGAAGAGCTTTTACCTTCTTCTACATTGGTTTTTTTCTTCTGCGTTTTTTTCTTCTTCCGCTTTGCCTTTGATTTCTTTATGGTATCAGAGCCAATTTCTACACAAACCAAACAAATCATAAATCACAAATCATACAAATCAACAATTTCACAAAACAAACCAGACCAACACAAATCCAGTGAAAAACAATAAATCAAGCACACAACAATCAGCTTCAATCACCTTCAGTCCCTGGCAAACAAATCTCACAGCATAAAAACGTGGCAACAATTTCATTGAACGTCAGCAACTTCATCACCTTGAAGTTGACTCAAAACAACTATCCACTATGGAGGGAGCAAGCACTAGCCCTTGCTGAAAGCCAAGACTTAGTAGGACATTTGACTCAGGAGACACCTGCACCAGTTCAGTTTGTCAAAACCACAGAATCAGATGGTACAGAATCAGACACACCAAATACAGAATACCAAAAATGGAAGAAGTCTGACAGATTGCTAAGAGGTTGGCTCATTGGATCACTCTCAGAAGAATCACTAGGTATAGTGATTGGTCTGGACACAACCCTTGCAGTATGGGATGCTCTAAAGAATGCTTATGCACAGGATTCACAGGAAATGGAATTTACCCTCAAGCAGCAGCTAACCTACCTAAAGAAAGATGAAGACAAGACCATTGCAGAGCATATAAGGAGCTTTAAAGGGCTGTGTGACAGCCTTGCTGCCATTGGCAAACCAGTTGGAGATTCTGAAAAGGTATACTTTCTTCTCACCAGTCTAGGTCCCAGTTATGAAACCTTCACCACAACTATGCTTAAGACACCAAGACCTAGCTACACTGAATTGGTGTCCCGCTTACAAAACCTAGATTAGAGGAGAAGCCGGTTCTCCTCATTCACTCCCACACACACCACACAACAGATGGCATACTATGGCCAAAGCCAGTCCAGGACACAGTCCAACTACAGGCCCTCTACAGGACAAAATAACAGGTCTGAGACAGGACAAAACAACAGATTTGAATCCTCTGGAAGGGGGTTTCAGGCACAACAAACCCCAGGAAACTACTTTAACAACAACACTCAAAGAAGACCTCCACCACCAGGGGAAATAAAGATGACAAATGAAGAAAGAGAAAGGTACAGGAATGACAGATGCCAATCCTGTGGAGTCATGGGCCATATAGAAA
Source organism: Gentiana straminea (assembly GCA_036785695.1). Taxonomy (NCBI): domain Eukaryota; kingdom Viridiplantae; phylum Streptophyta; class Magnoliopsida; order Gentianales; family Gentianaceae; genus Gentiana; species Gentiana straminea. The sequence goes on along the minus strand of JAVUPR010000266.1, from coordinate 9,644,006 downwards.
AGATATGCTGGTGGGTACCCAAGAAGGATCAGCAAGCCAATGCACTCCCCCAAGCACTAGCTGCACTCACCTTGGACACCTCTATTGCTGACACTGAATGGACAGTAGACACTGGAGCTTCCCATCATATGACAGGTAAATCAGGTATGCTGTATAACATTCAAAACAGTAGTGGTTCAGATTCCATCATAATAGGAAATGGCACTACACTTCCTATCACTGGAATAGGACAGTCACTTCTCAAACAAAAACACACTACACTACCATTAAAAGATGTCCTACTTGTACCACAACTCACATAAAATTTACTATCAGTCAGTCAACTCACTCATGACCAACCTGTAATCTGTGAATTTACTAATGATAATGTTCTTCTTAAGGCACAGACAACAGGGGAAACACTGACTACAGTGGGAAGAAATGGTGATCTATATGTCCTGGAAAATGTTCTTGAACTACACTACTCCAATAGATTCAGATCAGGGACAAGTGAGCTATGGCACCAAAGGCTGGGACACACTTAGATGAGGACTGTCCAGACCTTAAAGACTAAGGGTTTAATAGATGTTATTGGAAAAATAAAAACATATCACATTTGTGAAAGCTGTCAATTAGGGAAAATGAATAAACTACCTTTATTTGATTATGAAAGTGTTAGTACTAGGGCATTTGAAATAATACACTGTGACTTGTGGGGTCCAGCTCCTATAAAGTCCATTGGTTGTTTTTCTTATTATGCTAGCTTTGTAGATGATTTTTCAAAATTTACTTTGCTTGTTCCTTTGGTTCATAAATCTGATTTCTTTGAGGCTTATATCAACTTTGAAAACTATGTTACCAGACAGTTTGACACAAACATTAAAATATTTCATTCAGACTGTGGTGGTGAATTTGTTAATACCAAAATAAGCACTCACTTCAAGGCACATGGGATTATACACCAACTGTCATGTCCACATACACCTCAACAAACAGGGATTGTAGAAAGGATACATTGTTTCATAGCCATCTGCCCCTATTTTTATGGACTGAAGCCTTTTCCACAGCAGTGTACATCATGAACAGAACACCATCCACTGCCCTAGATTCTGAGTCTCCATACCACAAACTGTATAACAAGGACCCCATCTACTCCACACTCAGAGTGTTTGGTACTAGGTGTTATCCTTACACATGGGACACAATACACAGTAAATTTGACCCTAAGACAGTCCCATGTGTCTTCATAGGATATAGCATGCAACACAAAGGCTACAAGTGCTATCATCCTCCAACTAGAAAAATCATCATCTCAAGACATGTTGTCTTTGATGAGTCCCTGTTTCCCTATAAACCACAAACCAGTCACCTAGCAACCACTCCCCAACCTAATTTTTTGAGTACCTTTGAAGATTGGCTCCAATCCACATCAGGTCACACACACATCATTTTCATCCTCACATTCCTCAAACCACAACTTCCCCATCAGTCTCTGTTCCAGATATACCCATACACAATCCTGAAAGTGCATCCACACCCGTCCATCCCACTTCTCAACCTGATCTGGACAGTCATCTACAAGAACATCTGGACTCAGACACCACAGACACCACTGTGGACACTGATACACAGTCTGAGTCTATAAAAGATACTAATCCAATTATCACACCTCCAACATCCCCAATTATCACACCTCCTGCATCTCCAGTCCACTCTCCCACTGATAGCATTGACCTCCCATCACCATCACCCTCACCAGAAACCAATCTCCTTGGCACTCACACCATGACTACTAAGGCTCAGCATGGAATCCTAAAACCTAACCCCAAATATGCCCTTACCATCTCCACATTTCCTACTATACCCAGGGAACCCAGAAATGTCACAGAAGCCCTCAAACATCTGATGAGAGATAAATTAACACTCATTATTATAACATTTCACCCCATTTCTGATACCGTTTTGAGCATTATTGTACCAATTCAAGTCATAATTACTAAGTTTTATCAAAATGTATAAGTAGTAATTATTATATAAGATATCGTATAATTTCATAAAAATATACTAAAAACTCATAAAAACCTAAATCGTTATAAATAGATATTATCGTTATAAATTTAATAAAACTTATGATTTTGTGGTCGAATTACTTGTGGCTCGTGTTTTTGATTTGTTTCGGGTACGTGTGATGAAAAACTGAAGAATTAATATCGAAACAGTAGAAAACCGAAGAAGGATATTTTTCAAAGTCCGGCCCGAACCGAAAAAGACCGGCCCGAGCCGGAATAATCATCATTACAGCACGTGGGTATGACAAGGAGAGAATCTGCACTGTAGCACCGGCCCGAGCCGAGAAAAGACCGGCCCGCGCCGGTGCACTACCCCTATAAATACTCCCCTCAGTCCATTTGTTCAAGATGCCCCAAAATATATATATAAATCTCTATATATATATTTCCCTCTACCTCTTTCTTTTTATTTCTTTTATGTTTTGGGCCCATATATATATATATATATATATATATATATATATATATATATATATATATCGATGTATATATATATATATATGCATATGTGTATAAATAAATAGAGTAGTATCGTTGTAATGCTTGGATTTATTATCGAGGATTGTTGTCTCGGAAACCGTTGTTACTTTCACGAGGATTAGGCTCCAATTCGGCGGTTGTAATCGGTAATTTTCTAATGTTATTATGTTTATTATTTCTATCTATTTATATACATATATATTAGTAGTAGTAATATCTAGCCAAGATATGAATCGAATTAGTTAATCTTTTTGTAAAATGGATGATCGACTCTGGTAATAATGATTAAAACCAATTATAATGAATCTTTTTCTACCTGAGCTTAATGAAACGTTAATATTGACATAGCTAATCAATATAAACAAAATCGTAACCTAATGACGAACTAAACGGTGAAGTTAGGATATGAGAAAAAAGGTAAAAAAACCGGAGGGTAAAAATGGCCGAGTGAAAACGTGACAACGGAATCCTATTTCCTACCCGGGGGCAGATTTGTCTTGGGAAAGATGAATCTTATTAAATTTGTGCTCAAGATCGTAATAATGTTAAAATCAACGGTTTAATTGAAACTAACACCGGAAAGTTAAATCGATCCGCCTGACAACCGGAGCCTTTTGAATAACATCGGCCGTCTGACAAACGGAATAACCTCTTTTATCCGGGGTAGATTTGTACTCGGTACCTGTTCAGACTAACTGAGATTAGCATGGGGCAGTTGTGGAGATTAAACTAATGACAATTTGGCATATGACAATTTCATACGCTCGTGTGAGGAGGAGTTATCTAGCTTAGGAGTACACCGGTTCATATATAATTGACCTCCTTGCATCAAGGAAAAGATCTGTCTCATTCAATTTCACTACAAAAAGATATTGATTCAGTAAAGTATTCTTGGCTAGATCTAAAAATATATATATTATTTTTTTTTTTTTACTGTTTTACTAACATCTAACTAATCTAACTATCTAACCCGAGGAAAATGGTAAAAACTGCGACTTAGATCGAGTTAATAATAGCTTCTTGGTGTTTAACCACACTTTGAATTAGATCTTCATTTCCCTGAGGATACGACCTGACTCACCAGACTAGCACTACAATTTGACCCGGTACACTGCCGGTAAGGATCGTAACACCTAGAAAAGGTCCGTCAGCTTTCTGGCGCCGTTGCCGGGGAAATGACGCTAATTCATTGTGTTCGAATGGTTTCTACTTGTATTAGCTCAAAATTCTCGAGGATAAGTCAGCACTCTTCTTATCACATTTCTTTTTTTTTATTTTCCGTTGGTACCTACCTTCTTTTAGTTACCAATTTTCTTCTTCTACAAAATTCGAGCATTTTCTATTTTAGATAGTTGATGACCAGAAGTGGTAAGGCCCCACTCACTCCTTATAAGCCTGACATAAACACTTACGAAAGGCAGTTAAGAGTAGAAAGTAAACGAGGTCATACTAGTCAGGGAAATCCTGACCAAGGATCATCTTCAAATCGAAATAAGAAAATGGCCGCTGAGAGTAAGGATGAGGAATGGGTCAAGGTTCCTAAAATATTGAAAAATCCAAGAATGGGTAGGACCTTGTTCAATGAGCAAGTTAAAAAGGAATCAAGTTTGAAAGGGCCAATTCAAACCGAACCTTATCCGGCTCAACCCAAATTCACCTCGATTCAATCTGATAGGGCACACCATATCCAAGGTGCATATTTTGAAGAAAATGGTACAGAATGATAACACACAGTGTCCTCAAAAGGCACAATCATTCCAGGAAGCTTTACCATCTTCGTTTAACGACAAGGGTAAGGGAGGTATACATTCTAACCCTACTTTAATTGATCTTGAATTACTCCCCTATTCCCCGAAAGAGGAAATGAAAAAGATGAAGTTGGATAAGAAGTATGCACGTTTTCTTGACACTTTTCGGCACTTAATTATTAATACCCCTTTCATCGATGTTTATAAGGGAGAGCTTAGTTTGGGAATTAATGATGAGCACGTTGTCTTTAACATTTACAATTCATTGAAATATTCATGCACTACACTAGAATTTTGTTCTTGTGTGGACCCTTTGTGTCCTTTTGCTGTGGATCGTACTAACACGCAGGTAATTGAAGAAGATGACTTCATCAATAATGTAAAAGCTCACAAACCGAAGGCTCGAAAATCAAAGGAAAAGGTCAAGAATCGTTTGGATTGGTGGAAATTGTCTGCTCTCTATGTTGGAAACCGGTATTGAAGAAGGATGTGGTGCATGAGGATGACTCACCACCGGTACATTAGAAAACCGGAGCAGAAAGTCTAGCTATAGACTATAAATATAGTAAAAACATGGTACTATCCTTCCTATTTACTCCTTAAGCATTTTTTTTAGTTAGTTCACGAAATTAATTATTACATGCTTTTGTGAGTAAATGTTAGAAGTATCCTATTTTATTTTAGTATATTAGTTAATCATCATCATTATGGTTGTTTAAGTGTCGAGCAAACGACGTTAACCAAAAGCGCTACCGGGAGGCAGCCCGTAAAAATGTTAAATATAATAATTACTCATACTTTGGATGATATTTTGCTAATACTTAGGATTGATTTTCATTTTGTTTCACCAAGTCTCAGGATGAATGTTGAATGTCATTAAAAAGGGAACGATTAGGTGGTTATCCGAAAATCCCGATGGAGAAAAAAAAAGAGAAAAATTCAAATGCGTCATTTCTTGGACTTAGGTTGTTAGAACGATTGAAATAACCCTTGAGGATCTGGGTATAAAAGACTCAGAGTTAATACTTTCTCACATATTTCATATCATGATCTAGTCTGTTTTAAATTTCAAATAATGTGTGACATGTATTAGTTCAAATACTGTGGAATATTGTGTGTTTTAAATCAATAAAAGTTTATGTGGTGTTTTTATCTACCCTTTTGCATTACACTGTCACACTCCACACACTTTTATTTCATTTGCACACACAACGGTCATAACTTTGACCCACCCACCCACCCTTTAATATCATCCGAGTATTTGTTTTGACTTGTTTTAGTGCACCATTGTTTTCCCAACAACTTATTTACACTCACTTTACATTGAGGACAATGTAAGTTCATAAGTGGGGAGTGGAGTCGTTGGTCTAGCAATGGAATTAATGTTTATTTTGTATCAATAAATCCCTTAGTTTTTGAATTTTTTTTTCGAGCATTATTTAGTTGATTAAAATAAATTGTATAAGGTATATATTTCATGGATTTGAAGATATAATGATCAATTTGGATGTGTATAACCAACGTGAACCGTAAGTGCATTGTAATTCCAAATATATTTGTGTAACATGAATTCCTTCACGTAAAGCCTTTGATATTGAAGCGGAAAATTTTAAACTGTATCCATTCAGTATCCTAGTGGTTATTCTATAGATAATTGCAGTAACTTAGTACCTAACTTTTGAACGTATACTGTGAATATCTGAAGGTTTGAAGTGATAGAAAGGATATAAGTTAAGTGGAATGAAAGGAAGAATATAAAAAAAATAAAAAATAAAAATAAAGATGAACTATTTATATCTCGGATGTAGCTACCAATGATTTGAGTGCAGTAGGGCGTTATCACGAAACATCCTATATCACTATGAGGTTTAAAAGCTCCCGACTGCCTGATGATAGTAGTCCAGCTAGGGTGTTATCACGAAACGTCCTATTGCTGGGAATGAGGGCATATGCTACATATGTGAAATTAAGTAAAAATTGGCAAATGACAATGTGGAAATTTGGTTAAGCATGGTTGAAAACTTAGTTATCTTCTGACTATCCCCAGTATAAACTGAATGATATGCATTAGGGATTATCCTGATAAGTACACGGGAGAACTTTGTGTGGAACTGTTACTGCTTATACCTAGGAAAGTCATTAGGACTGTCTGAATGGATATTTGCGCGTTTGCTTGAATTATTCAAGAGAGGATAGTGGAAATTGAAAAGGCTTGTCACACACACACACACACTCTGTTATACATTTATATTGAGGTTAACGCCTTGTTGTAATTCTAATGGTTGCGGCATCGGGTTGTCCCTTATATCTTATATTTTCATGAATTTATCTCTCATTCATTTTGTTTTATCGCTTGTTTTGCTCGAGGACGACCAAAAGCTAAGTGGGGGGGGGGGGGGGGGGGTTGTGATGAGAGATAAATTAACACTCATTATTATAACATTTCACCCCATTTCTGATACCGTTTTGAGCATTATTGTACCAATTCAAGTCATAATTACTAAGTTTTATCAAAATGTATAAGTAGTAATTATTATATAAGATATCGTATAATTTCATAAAAATATACTAAAAACTCATAAAAACCTAAATCGTTATAAATAGATATTATCGTTATAAATTTAATAAAACTTATGATTTTGTGGTCAGAATTACTGTGGCTCGTGTTTTTGACTGTTTCAGGGTACGTGTGATGAAAAACTGAAGAATTAATATCGAAATAGTAGAAAACCGAAGAAGGATATTTTTCAAAGTCCGGCCCGAACCGAAAAAGACCGGCCCGAGCCGGAATAATCATCATTACAGCACGTGGGTATGACAAGGAGAGAATCTGCACTGTAGCACCGGCCCGAGCCGGGAAAAGACCGGCCCGCGCCGGTGCACTACCCCTATAAATACTCCCCTCAGTCCATTTGTTCAAGATGCCCCAAAATATATATATAAATCTTTATATATATTTCCCACTACCTCTTTCTTTTTATTTCTTTTATGTTTTGGGACCATATATATATATATATATATATATATATATATATATATATATATATATATATATATATATGTATGTATATATATATATGCATATGTGTATAATAAATAGAGTAGTATCGTTGTAATGCTTGGATTTATTATCGAGGATTGTTGTCTCGGAAGCCGTTGTTACTTTCACGAGGATTATGCTCCAATTCAGCAGTTGTAATAGGTAATTTTCTAATGTTATTATGTTTATTATTTCTATCTATTTATATACATATATATATATATATTAGTAGTAGTAATATCTAGCCAAGATATGAATCTGAATTAGTTAATCTTTTTGGTAAAATGGATGATCGACTCTGGTAATAATGATTAAAACCAATTATAATGAATCTTTTTCTACCTGAGCTTAATGAAACGTTAATATTGACATAGCTAATCAATATAAACAAAATCGTAACCTAATGACGAACTAAACGGTGAAGTTAGGATATGAGAAAAAAGGTAGAAAAACCGGAGGGTAAAAATGGCCGAGTGAAAACGTGACAACGGAATCCTATTTCCTACCCAGGGGCAGATTTGTCTTGGGAAAGATGAATCTTATTAAATTTGTGCTCAAGATCGTAATAATGTTAAAATCAACGGTTTAATTGAAACTAACACCGGAAAGTTAAATCGATCCGCCTGACAACCGGAGCCTTTTGAATAACATCCGCCGTCTGACAAACGGAATAACCTCTTTTATCCGGGGTAGATTTGTACTCGGTACCTGTTCATACTAACTGAGATTAGCATGGGGCAGTTGTGGAGATTAAACTAATGACAATTTGACATATGACAATTTCATACGCTCGTGTGAGGAGGAGTTGTCTAGCTTAGGAGTACACCGGTTCATATATAATTGACCTCCTTGCATCAAGGAAAAGATCTGTCTCATTCAATTTCACTACAAAAAGATATTGATTCAGTAAAGTATTCTTGGCTAGATCTAAAAATATATATTATTTATTTTTTTACTGTTTTACCAACATCTAACTAATCTAACTATCTAACCCGAGGAAAATGGTAAAAACTGCGACTTAGATCGAGTTAATAATAGCTTCTTGGTGTTTAACCACACTTTGAATTAGATATTCATTTCCCTGAGGATACGACCTGACTCACCAGACTAGCACTACAATTTGACCCGGTACACTACCGGTAAGGATCGTAACACCTAGAAAAGGTCCGTCAACATCCTGGTTGGAAAGCTGCCATGTTAGAAGAACTACAGGCCCTACATCAAAACAACACCTGGGAACTAGTACCTAGGCAACCAAATATGCACATTATTGGCTCCAAATAGGTTTTTAAAGCAAAACTTAATCCTGATGGCACTTTGGAAAGACTGAAATCTAGACTTGTGGCTAAGGGATACAACCAAGTGGATGGTGTGGACTATACAGAAACTTTTTCCCCAGTCATAAAACCTGGAACTATCAGACTAGTCCTTGCAGTAGCACTAAGCCAGTAGTGGGTTATTAGACAACTGGATGTCAAAAATGCATTTCTCCATGGCTTTGTGCATGAAGAAATCTATATGTCACAACCACCAGGTATGACTGATCCTCAGCATCCTACACATGTGTGTAAACTCAAGATGGACCTGTATGGCCTCAAACAGGCCCCCAGGGCCTGGTTTGACAGGTTCAGCTCTTATCTTCTTACATATGGTTTCTACTGCAGTTTGGCTAACCCTTCACTGTTTGTTTTCCACTCAGATTTTGGTTCATTATTTCTATTATTATATGTGGATGACATGTTATTGACATCATCTAATCCTCAACTTATTTTTCCTTCATTAACTCACTTCATTCTGAGTTTGCTATGAAGGATTTGGGCACATTACACCATTTCCTTGGGGTTGAGATTTTCTATGCAGGTTCTACTATGCATTTGACACAGACACATTATGCCCTCACCATACTGGAAAGAGCAAACATGGTGGACTGCAAACCTATGGGTACACCTCTGGAGATTAAACCACAACAGGGCAATGATTCAACTCTCCTTGCTGATCCTACTTACTACAGACAATTGATTGGTGCACTTCAATATCTAACATTCACCACGCCAGACATTGCTTATAGTGTCAACAATGCATCTTAGTTCCTACAAGCACCAACACATGCTCACCTCAAAATTGCTCATAGAATTCTCAGATATGTCAAGTCCACCTTGTCACTTGGATTGGAATTCACAGCAGATCCTCACATGGTTCTCACAGCCTACTCAGATGCAGACTGGGCAGGTTGTCCACTCACTAAAAGATCTACAACATGCTTCTGTACATTCCTAGGACGCAACCTTGTTTCCTGGTGTGCCAAGAAACAGCACACCATCTCCAGATCAAGCACTGAAGATGAATACAGAGCAGTGGCCAACACAGCATCAGAACTGACATGGTTACAATATCTCACACAAGACCTACGCATTTCTCAGTCTCAGGTCCTACTATCTACTATGACAATCTCAGTGCTCTCTACCTCACTATCAACCCAGTGTTTCATGCCCGGACAAAGCACATTGAGTTAGGCTATCACTTTGTAAGAGAGAAAGTGGCCCAGGGTAAACTCATTACTAAACATATTCCTGGACAACATCAAGTGGCCGATCTGTTTACCAAGCCAGCCACCAAATACCTCATTCATCACTTTCTCAACAAACCGTGCCTTCGCCCAAGGCACAGTTTGAGAGAGGGTATTAAGAATCAATCAAGCTCAGACAATTTACACTCAGACAACAAAGACTCAGACACTGATAATGCTGTCCATATGCAGCAAAAGATAAACAGATCGGTTCAACATTCAAAAATGGAGTGATAAGGTTGGAATTCAGAAAATCCGGAAATGTTAAATAATGAGTTTATCTGAAGTCATAATCTTTCAAACAGAGTGATGGTTTATCTTAATAGTTGTGCATCTCAGTTAATCCGATTGCTTTACTTCGAATGAATCAGGATAAATTAGGGTTGAATTCAAAACGAGTCTGTAGTAATCAAGACTCAGGGACTGCACTGTATAAAATCATACAAGTTTCGATTAATTGAAAAACATAGAAAAGGAGGAGCTTTTACCTTCTTCTACATTGGTTTTTTTCTTCTGCGTTTTTTTCTTCTTCCGCTTTGCCTTTGATTTCTTTACTCTTCACCTACATTTTTCCATTCATGTTTCTCCTTTTTCACTCTTAATTCTTTGCTTCCCCAAGCTGATTTGTGGGTAAGTTAAAACATCTGTTGATTCAACCATTTATGTGTCCTCCAAAAGTTCCAATTTTGATGAGGAACAATTTTTTTTTCTTATTCAAACTCGTTTGAGAGTGTTTAACACGAAAATATGATGATTTTTTGTTTAATCATAATCATCATTTTTCCCTTCAAAGAACAGGTGACAGATCCACTAAAAAAAATAGGTGACAGCTGAGAGAGTTAGATTTTTGGTTTGACTGAACTTGATTTTTTTCATGGTTTTTATTTGTAAGAGTGTTTAATTTAATAGTAAAATATGTATTTATTATTATTATTTAGAATTTGGTGTTAAATGATGTTTTCCTAAAAATACAACTGTGGGTGATGATAGGAATGAGAATGTCATGGGCATGCCATGTAGGATATTTTGGAAACTTTTGCAGTAAAATGACATTGTAATAGAGTAGACCATTGTGGTTGCTATATCACAAGCGATAGTACCATAGTTGAGCGAGTCTACAAAAACAAAAACATATATAGATTTAATTCGCAAGCTTGATAAAATATTTTATAGATCATAATCACATCGATCACATATATACCGTGAAGGATTTATTCAAGATATAATTAAAGAAGTGCATCTTAAGAACATTAAATAAAAAAGCATCTATCAAAGAGATTCTTAGGTAGAAAATCCTTATTTATTGCATCGCACTTTGGATACATGACATATGCAATAAAGACTTTTCATATATAAGAAAGATTATTTCCGGATTGATAACCTAACATTATCATTCGTCGTACTCTGCAGGGTATTGAAGCAGCTCGTCATAGCACATTTTTATGGCCAAATTATCATTACATTTGCATGATTGATATGTTAAGGACGGGCACTCGCCATCTGGGCAAGGGATTGTGTCGCAAAGTGGTTCCAAAATGCACTTTAGATCATAATCACAAACACAATTGTCACCATAATCACTGCATTTATCCTCTTCTCGACAATCTTGACCACCACAAGCAACAATACCCGGAAGCTTCCTTGGCCTTATGTTTTTTCCGAGCTTGCTGATACCCATCCATGCTGCTTTACTACTTGTTTTTTCTGCTTCAACTTGATGAGGATTAGCCACTGTTAATCAATTATGAGGCTAGTAATTAATAAAGAGATTTGATATGTCACAACAAGCATGGTAGCGTATCACCAGGTGTTGAATCACAAAACATAGCAAGAAATGTTGGTTTGCTACGTCTCCAAGATACTTTTGTTGGGAATAGACAATGCTGTTAACGAGCCGAGCCGAGTCGAGTAGCTGATGTTCAAGCTCGTTTGTAATCGGGTAGGCTCGACTCGGCTCGTTAATGTATCGTGTGTAGAATGATTTTACAAAACAGATCCGTAATTAACGGAAGTAATTACGGAAAAATAAATAAAGAAAATAAAATTCGTTTTTATTAAGTAGTTCTAATAAAAGAATTATTACACTACAGATCTGTCTCGAAACGTTAAGAAAATAAAGTACAATGCATAAATAAAAGACTAGAGATCAAACCGAGGCGAGTATGTTGCTCTTTCTTTAAAACTGATTGCTCCGGTATGGTGCTCACGGTAGTAGCAACTGCCTCCCAAGATACAACGGCTTACGTCTCTCGGATTGAGAGGCAGTTCAACAATCCGAGCTCCGACGAACTTACAGAGTACTCCGACTTCTCTTCGATCAAAAGCTAGATCTATATGAGAGACTCTTTATGGTGGAAAGACTAGAGAAAATTCGATACTCTAACCTTCATCCTTGAGGTTCTTTATACGGTGGAGAGGATGAGCCAATACTTGAATATGATTGGCCGAAACACATCCTCAGAATCAGATAACTTTTTCCCTTGGAAAAGTTATTATGACCAAAAATTGCTTAATCCCATTAGCCGACTTTATTCCACACTTCTGATTGGCCGGATGACGTGTTGTCGAAATCCTGATTGGTCGGATTACACAATCACATGCCAAAAATATAAATTCATTTTTGTTTAATTTCATAAAGAAATTTTTTCCAAAAAAAATTAATTGCAACATCCGAGCCGAGCCGAGCTGGCACATGCATCGAACTATCAAGTCCTCCCTCTGCACAAAAGTGCTTTGCCCTTTGGGGCACATCCATAAGAGTCACACTAGCTGTTAAATATGGAGTTTAAGTCTCCTATTTTTCCAATGTAGGAGAGTTGAGTTGATCACACCTTTAACCCTCTCTCACACATGTTTTACACAAACTTTACGCACTAATTTTTCATTCACCCGGTATCTGAATCGAGTTATCCAAAGCCAAACATAATCTATTCCGTGAGTAGTACGTATGTTTTAGATGTAATAAGCTCTCGATTAATCACACCGAAAAATATCCAAAATTCGTGTTAAAGCTGACTGTTTCAACACATTCTAAGCCCCCGTTTAATAAGATTTATATCTCCAACAAGTTTGAGATGTAATGTTATTCTTATTGTGACTTGTAACAATATATTTTTGATAACATAAATCGATACCAGACACCAGGGCGGATCCATGAATATGTTTTAGTGGGTCATCGGAGCATTAAACTATATTTTTCATCTAAAAATTTGTCTCAGTGAGTCACTGAAACTTAAAACAACATTTTTAACAACAAAACTATATCGTTTTAATATTTAAAAAAAAAATCTCGAATCTCAGTGGAATCACGTGACCCACCCTGAATATTACCACCCATGCTTGACACGACTGTGCAGAGGCGGCCTTGGGTATTAGCCAAAGATGCCCGACCCTCCCGGAAAATTTTATTTTAGGGCGTCATTTTCAGAATTGTGTCTTGAAAAAAAAAGGGCCTTATTCTTCGTTATAAAGTGATGCACAATGCTCAAATCAGACCTTCAATTTTAACTCAGAATTAACTAATATACACAATCCAACCGACTCTATTACGTCTATATAATATTAATAATTTTTTTTTTCAAAAAAAAACAGATCTTTTGTTTTTTATTTTCGAAACGAAAGGATTTTATTAACAAACAACAAACAAAGGTTACATCCGCACAAACACCGGTGTTAGGATCAAACGCTTACCGTTCTACTAAAACCAATTTGTATTAGTAAATGTGATATTTTATTTCTTAACACACAGTTTTTCTACGCCTCAGTCGAATCATCTTACTCTTGAGGATGCTAGTACACCCCAACAATCCCCCTAGCATCTGCAACCGTGGAATCATTACGCAGCATGCCCCCGGCATCTGCAACCACACAGTGAAATCATTACGCAGCATGTTGCTGCCGGTATTCGAACCGGTGACCTCGCTCCGATACCAGTTGTTAGGATCAAGCGCTTACCGTTCTACTAAAACCAATGACGGAGCCAGGATTTTGATTTGGGGTGGGTTAATGGACTATATCGAGTTCGTCGGGTGGCTGGATTAAGAATATTTTATGGATCCGAATAGATTACACATATTTTTTAGTGTAATATTTTTTTGTCCAGATGGGCTTAGCCCCCTTAGATTTCTACACACCTCCGTCCCTAACTAAAACCAATCGGTATTAGTAAAGGTGCTACTTTATTTCTTAACACAACACTGTTTTTCTGTGCCTCAGTCGAATCCTCTTACGCTTGAGGATGCTGGTACACCCTAACAACCAGAACAACACCGGAAAACCACCGGAAAACTACCAGCAGACAACTGGAAACAACAACACCAGAAAAACAAAAAGAAACAAAGGGTGGAGGGGTCCTCCACACACCAAATTTTGTCTCATAGAGAACTTGATCTGTTAAAACAGCTAAAATAGCTAGATGGAGATATTTGTTACAGTATATAGGCTGAAAGGAATGCTGAGTGCAAGCTACTGATGATATGAAGACACCAGCAGCCTGCTGATAGTATAGAGCACTGCGACGGTATGGAAGCCTCGAACTGTTCGATCACTTTCAGTATGATGTAAACTAAAAAGTGGTTATTCTGTTATAGGTTGTTATAACCGCTTGTAACTTACTCATGGCTGATCCATGAGGTGTATGAAGCTATAAATACCCCATGATCAGTTGCATTGTAATCACTTTTGTAACTTTTACTTAATCAATAATAATTCCGCATTTTATTTTGTTTGTTTGTAATTCTACAAACTTCATCATGGTATCAGAGCAGAAATTTGAGAATTTCTAAATGCTTTCCTGCATTTTCTCTCCAGTTTTTTGAAGAATCTTAAGAGTGTTCTTCATTTTTCCGAGTTTTTCAGTTTCTTAAGAGTAAACTGTCATCTCTTTCCCTGGTTTTTGATCAGTTCTTGATCGGTTTTTCACTGTCATTGTTGATTTGTGATCAATACTGGAGTTCTTGATAGCCACAGCTAAGAAACAAGAAATAAGTCCCTCCAGTCCATTCCATGTTCATCTTAATGAGAATCCTTCTCTGGTTCTTGTTCAGCCATTGATGAATGGCAACAACTATAATCCCTGGAAAATGTCCATGGAAATGGTGTTAATCACCAAGAATAAACTTGGCTTCGTAGACGGCACAATCAAAAGGCCATAAGCAGATTCAGCAGATTTCCAGGCATGGAGGCAATGTGACACAATGGTGAGATCATGGATCTTAAACTCTGTAGAGAACACCATTGCACAAAGTTTGATGTATTTCAAGAGTGCTCATGCAGTTCGGAAGAATCTTGCAGCAAGGTTTTCAAATGGTGATGCATTAATACTTTCAGATCTTCTTGAAGAAATGTATCTGCTGAAACAAGGCACAGATTGTCAATCAATATTTCACAAAGTTAATGATTTTGTGGGAAGAAATCAAGACCATTAGGCCCGTAACAGTCTGTTCTTGTGATCCTCAAAGTCACTGCAATGCAATCAGCAATCTGAGGATCATATGGAAGCTGAACATGTCTTGAAAATCCTTAAAGGATTAAGGGATGAGTTTGAACCAATGGTCTCACAAGCAAAGTTGATGGTGCCCTTTCCAGAAATTCATGATGCCTTTGCAATGACAATCAAATTTGAAAGACAGAAGTTGTATGTGGCTAACAAGGCCAAAATCAAGATTCCATGGTTCTCTTGTCACAGAAGAATGGACAGGGACAAAGTCAGATTGTCAGCAAACCTAACTCTGTTGCAAATCCAAGGCCTAAAAATTCAAAGAAGATGCAATGTAGTTTTTGTGGATTTAATGGTCATACTGAAGAGACTTGTTACAAGAAGCATGGATTTCCTCATGGTTTCAAGTCAAAAAGAGCCAATATGGTAGAAGAGGAACAATCAGCAAAGAAAGATCAGGCACCAAGTAGGTCTGCTGGACCAGGGTTTCCCAATCTTACTACACAACAACTTGACAAGTTGATGGCTCTGCTGAGTGATCCTCCTAGACATGCGGGGTTTCCTGTTGGACAACCTGCTGATATTGTCACACATTACTCACCTGCCATAGGAACATGTGACCTAAATTTAGTAAGATCAATACAATGTGTCTTGGACTCTGGTGCCACATATCACATTGTAGGATCGTTAGATTACCTAATGGAAATAATGTCTCTGTCACACATATAGGCCAAGTGAGGATCAACACTCAACTGGTCCTACATGATGTGTTTTGTATTCCTGGCTTTAAGTATAACCTTTTATCTTTACTTTCTTTTATTAGTCATACAAAAGGTGCAGCTGTTTTTTCTGCTAACAAGTGTGTTTTGCAGGATACGAACAAGAACATGATTGGTTCAGCTGAGTTACGGAGAGGACTTTATGTCATGGATCAGCCAATAAGACTTTCTGTTACCAATGCTGTAGAGAATCACACTTTATCTGATAGATTAGATGATGCATTTTTATGACACTACAGACTTGGACACTTGCCTGATAAGAGACTGCAAGTTATCAGTTCACAGTCTGCTGATGTCAAAAATTTTAAATCATGATCTTTGTTATGTCTGTCCTATGGCTAAACTGAAGAAAAATCCTTTTCATTTAAGTACCACTGCTGTAAATGCTACTTTTGACCTTGTTAATATGGATATTTGGGGTCCTCTGAGACAGCATACTGTGAATGGACAACAATATTTTCTTACTGTTGTAGATGATTTCTCTAGATTTACTTGGGTTTTTCTTATGAGGCATAAATCTGAAGCCTCTGACCTGGTTAAATCTTTTGTTAAATTTGTTTCTGCTCAGTTTCATAAAATTATTAAAGTAATTAGATCTAACAATGGTGCAGAATTTCAACTTACTGACTTTTATAATCAGCAGGGTATCATACATCAGACATCATGTGTAAGTACACCTGAGCAAATTGGTATTGTTGAAAGAAAACATCAGCATCTGATGAATATTGCCAGAGGTTTGAGGTTCCAAAGTAATATGCCCATTGAATATTGGGGTTTTTGTCTTTTACATGCTGTAAAGTTGATTAATGCCACCTACACCTCTGCTGAAGGAAAGCACTCCACATGAAGTTCTTTATGACACCAAACCAGACTATTCTGTGTTTAAAGTTTTTGGTTGCTTAGTTTTGTCATGCACACTTCAACAGTATAAGACCAAATTTGACTCAAGATGTAGGACTTGTGTCTATCTCTGGAATTCAACCGCCTTTAAGGGTGCTATTCTCTTCGATGTTACCAACAAAGACATCTTTGTTGCTAGAAATACTCAATTCCATGAAACTTATTTTCCTCTTTTTCAACAGGTCTTGGGAAATCCAAGATATTTGCTGACATGCATGTTCCTTTGCCAGTGATGGACAATTTTAATGACCTGCTGAATAAGTCAGCAGACCAACCAGCAATGGGATCAGTAGCTACTGATCAATCCAATGAAAGGCATACACCAGTACATCAGGCACCTGAACCCACACAACTAATACGGTCCACAAGAACAAGGAAATCACCAACCTTTTATCAAAGGGGTGCTCATAATAGCAGACTCCACATCTGTTGAGTGAAGTAATGATTCTGGAAAATCTCTCAACAGACTATGCCAGATTCATTAATGCTATTGATGCAGTTAAAGAGCCTAAGACCTACAATCAAGTTATTAAGCATGATGAATCAGAGGAGGCCATGAACAAGGATCATGAAGCTTTACAGAAGACTCACACTTGGGAGATAGTTGATTTGCCCCCAGGCAAGAAACCAATAGGGTGCAATGGGTATACAAAATCAAACATAATCCTGATGGACCAGTAGAGAGATACAAAGCAAGATTAGTAGCTAAGGCTACACTCGGACATATAGGATTGAACCTTACTTGCAGCAGCAGCAACTAACAACTGGCATTTACATCAACTGGATGTCAACACTGCCTTTGTATATGGAGATCTACATGAAGAAGTATACATGAAATTACCACCAGACTGTGCAGCAACTAAACAAAACCAAGTTTGCAAACTTACCAAATCACTATATGGTCTTAAACAAGCCAGTAGACAGTGGAATTGCAAGTTAATTGAATCATTGGAGGCTCAAGGATTCATTCAATCCTAACATGACCATAGTTTATTCACAAAAGGTTCAGGACAGTCATTTATTGCCTTATTTGTATATGTGGATGACATCATAGTTGCTAGCCCTAATGAAGAGCTAATTCAGCAAGTTAAGGATGCTTTACATTAGCAGTTCACCATCAAAGTGTTGGAATAGTGTCCTAAACCCAATCGGGTTGGACCGGATCCGACCGGGTCAGATCATTTCTACTATTTCTTTATGTTTATACATATATAAAATGGCTTTTCTGTTGTCATATATTTGTTCTTTTAAAGAACCAATTATGAATTGTTATATGATAACGTCCTTAGTATTAAACTGTGATATAGAAACCATGATAGACGATTATGGTTGATGAGATCTCTAATCACTTTAATAAGTTTGATACTTAAATGTCTCTAGACTGATGTGCTATTAAACAGGACATTGATAGTACAAACAGACTAGCACGTATTAGATGTGTTCTGTCTTCAAGGGCAGGGATAGATCTCGTCTATCGAAGTGTAGAGACACTTGGACTGTACGTGGACGTGTATTAGAGAATGCGTACGTTAGACTGACCCACTTACACGGTTAAGTGTCACACTATGTGGCGGTTGTGTAATTATCCTTAAGACTAGAGTCTTCATGGCATCACGGTGTAGATTGTCATGCTTTGACACTACTGAGGTTTCCCCTAGCCACGGGGAGATCATGCAGTAGTGATTGGGTATGATACTGAAGCATGCGGAGTATACATGATTGGTCGTCCGGGAATCGCGTATCCTATGATTGAGATCGAATATCCGAAATGGCCTTCTTATAAGGAATGTCTTACTCTCGTGAATCTTTACAAAGTGGGAGTAAACGAGTTACTTCGAGAGAGTTTGATATCCAGATTATAAGATACGGTCATTGATGTTTTGACACTCGACTAACGACTGTATGGATATTATTACAGCGATAGGATTGTAAGTTACACGGTAACTGTTTCACATGAAAGGTAGTAGTCATTGCATTTGACTCTTCCGATGATTGGGGGTCACGGTGTGTTGCTAGACGCTATCCCGTGATCGTTAGGTATGAAGGGCATTTTCGTAATTTGCACTTTGTGTCTACGGCCAACATATTCGGAAGCCTATCGGGTCACACACATATGAACATCTAGCCGGATTAAAATGTGGTTATAGATGATAACAAAATAAGGAAAGTTTATCTCGTACTATAAAGGTTATAGTGGTAAATTAATATTGTGGTATTTATTTATTATGAATAAATATAATACAAGATATTAATAATATTATATTAATTAAAGAATATTCCGAATGCCAAAATATTGGCTGAAGGTGGCACAATTTTGGGGTGTATATGATACACTTGGATTGTGCAATTTAATTAATAGTATTACCAAATATTAATATTATATATATATATATATATATATATATATATATATATATATAAAAATAATACACATGTAACGTGTGGGCACTAATGCAAATTAGAGATTTGCATGCGCACCACTATGTGTATATGACAAATTTTATAATACAACCGTTGTAGCAATATTGTATCAAGTGGCATACATTACAACCATTCATTTCTAATCTCTCACACACGATAAAAGTGTATTATGTGAAAGAGAGTAAAAACGAGAGGCTCTAATGTATGCCACTTGGTACAATCTTCTTACAACCGTTGCACCATAAAGTCTCTCAATAAAGATAGTCAATATTAGATATTGACAATATCTTGGAAATATTCAATATAAGATATTGATAATATCCTAGATTTATTTAATATAAGATATTATAATAAATGAGATAAATCAATCAATTATATTTTCCTTATTTTATTAGAAAAGGTTTTCTTCTCCTCCACTCATATTTGGGGCGACACTTCTACTATAAATAAGAGGTGGGTGTCAAGCTCTTTTGTACATCATAATTCCAAGAGCTAATAGTTCGTGTGGAAAAATAGAGAGCATCCTATAGAGAGTTGGAGAGAGGGAAAAAGGGCCGGTCTAGCAACCGGAGTTTTTCAATAGCAATCCATGATGGGATTCCGGTGGGCTGTTCGTGTGGACTAGCGGTAGAGGCCGAACACTTGGGCGGCTCTATGCAGAACTACTCTCCTTAGACGGTCAAAGTGTCGATCTTTTAGATCAACCAAGGTAACCACCGTCTACTACTTGTTTGTTTATTGCTTAAACGAAGTCGATCCTGGTTAAAAGGAAATAAAATTTTAAATTCCGCTGCGTTCCCGCGCAGATTTCCTAACACAAAGATCTTGGAAAGTTGAGATATTTCCTTGGGATTGTGGCTGCTAGATGTCCAAAAGGAATATCAATTTCATAAAGAAAATACACACTTAACCTCCTAGAAGAATATGAATTTTTGGGAGTCAAACCTGCTAAGACACCTATGGAGTGTAAGCAGACTTTACAACATGGCGATTCACCACTTTTAGAAGGCAACACTGCTTACGGATCATTAGTGGGTAAATTGATTTACCTCACTTTTACCAGACCAGATATTGCCTTTGTAGTACAACAACTCAGTCAATTTCTGGATACTCCCACTGAAAATCATACGAAGGCAGCTTATAGACTGTTGATGTACTTGAAGACCAATCCTGGACAGGGCATCTTCTTCCCAGCAGACAATAATCTTGTACTTAAGGGTTTTACAGATAGTGATTGGGCTGGTTGTCCTGAAACAAGAAGATCATTATCAGGTTGTATGATGTTTCTAGGAGATGCTCCAATCTCTTGGAAGGCAAAGAAACAAACAACAATTGTTAGAAGCTCATCAGAGATCGAGTACAGGGCCATGGAAAATGCAGTTTGTGAAATCCAGTGGCTTATCTATAGACTACAGGATTTACAAATTCCAGTTCATTTGCCTGCTGTGTTATTTTGTGACAATTCTAGTGCAATGCACATTGCTCACAATTCTGTCTTTCATGAAAGAACAAAACACATTGAAATTGACCGCATGTTGTGAGAGACAAAGTCAAATCAAGACTTATCAAACTCCTTCCAGTCAATACAAAATAATAAATAGCTGACATCCTTACCAAGGCATTTGATGCACCTGTTTTCTATTATCTACTAGATAAATTGGGAGTTTCAAAGATCTTCCAGAATTCAAGTAGCTGAAAGGAATGCTGAGTGCAAGTTGTTCATGTACCACTCGGCTTGAGGGGGTGTTACGATATATAGGTTTGAAAGGAATGCGAGTGCACAAGCTGCTGATGATATGAAGACACCAGCAGCCTGTTGATAGTATAGAAGCCTGCTGACAGTATGGAAGCCTTAGCAGCCTGCTGATCACTTTCAGTATGATGTAAACTAAAAAGAGGTTATTCTGTTATAGGTTGTTATAACCTCTTGTAACTTACTCATGACTGATCCATGAGGTGTATGAAGCTATAAATACCCTATGATCAGGTGCATTGTAATCACTTTTGTAACTTTTACTTGATCAATAATAATTCTGCATTTTATTTTGTTTGTTTGTAATTCTACAAACTTCATCAGTATCCGTCACGAAGCGGTTCTCCATAACACGAAAGAAAGCCAAAGGCCACCAGCTAGTAGTTACCGAAGTAACCGATGCATCCTGAATCCAACCGGAAATACTCAACGAGATATTTATAGCAAAAAAGCCGCTGCTTTTGGCCATATATTCACCACTAAATAACCTCCGGCAGCAACCGCCTCCATGCGTTGCCAAATCCCAGCAATCGTCACCATGAAGGCCTACCCCAAACCACCACGAACCTAAAAATAAACCAGAAAACAGGCACTGAACCGAAAAAAGAACCACAGAAAAGAGACCAATAGCAACACTGCTACCACCAACTCTGCCATAGCCACTAGCCGGTAGAGAAGAGGCCATAAAATACCCGCCATAGCCCACCACAATCATCATCCAGAAGGCATAAAAATCTAGATCCGTCAAAGGTTTATCTCCATGGACATGCATGAGTCTCCAAGGTCAAAAATTAGCCTCAATAGCCACCAGTTGCACAACCGCAATGGACTAACCCCCATTGGTTAGCTCCAAGTAGCCTGACTGAAATCCAACATGGCCCAAAATTGCAGTGCCGCCGGCCAAAATCACCATATCCTCCCCGGGGCAATCCCTCCCTACCAATCGCCGTCTAAAGCAACCATCTTTCAGCAAAGATATCGAAGGAGAGATGTTTTCCGGCCAAAATCGCCGATTGCAAGAAAAGGGCGGTCAAGGATGGAGCCAGATTTGATTTTGAGGTGGGCTAATAGACTATGTCGAGTTCGTCGGGTGGGCTGGATTAAGAATATTTTATGGATCAAACTGGACTACCTAGATTTTTTAGTGTGATATTTTTTTGTCCGGGTGGGCTTAGCCCCCCTACAAATATAAATAGCTCCGTCCTTGAGGGCGGTGGCTTTAGATCTGAAGCAAACAAGACGGAAAAGAGAAGATCCAAACGGAGAGGAAGAAGAGACAAGAAAAAACGCTACGAAATAAACTAAAAACGCAAGAAAGACAACCAGTAAGAAAAGAACAAGGGCGGAGGGTTATTTGGGAGAGAGAGAGAGAGAGAGCCAAATCGAGTTTCCCCTCACCTACTTCACCTCTAGAGAAAATGCATGGCACATTCATTACCATTCTTATTCGATCTTTCGTTATGAAAAGACAAAATAAAACAGTATATCTTTACAATGCGAACGAAAACGACAAGCTTAAGCAATTTATATCTCAAGGAACGTCGTTAATTCGAGTTCTAGGCAGGGGCGTCCCTGTCCAAATTTAGGCTCAGGGCCAAAAAATATTTAGACCCTCGCCCTTCGAAAAAAAACAGTAACCAAAACATATATACAAAAAATAAAACAAAAAAGCTGCGTGTGATAGTCATGAGTTTGGAAGGAAAAAAACCAACTTATTTGGTTCCTAGTCCTAGTTTAAAAAAACAAAATTTATTGTAGCTTACAAAATTCAAAACCAAGTCTCATGCCTAGTATACTAGAGTGCTAACCATTAAGGTAATATATTCATTATTCATAAAAATACATTATATAAATAATATTAGGTCGAAATTTCGTGGGGCCCTTAAATTCATTGATTTTTTGGGGGGGGGGGGGGGGGGGGGGGGCTCGGGCCACGGCCCCTTGCCCCCCAGGGGCGCCCCTGGTTCTAGGTCATCATTATATTACATACTACCTCCGTCCCAAAATGTAAGTCATTTTAGGTTTTTTCATACATATTAAGAAAAGTTAGTTAAATTTGTTATTTGTCATTAATTTTGATTAAAAAGACTAAAATGACCTTTTATTGGTATTAATGCAAAGTAGTAAAAAGTGGTTGAGTATATAATAAATGAAAGGTAGAATAAGAAATATATAATAAATGCTTTATTGGTTTTGTAAATTGACTTATATTTTGGAACAAAAACTAAAAAGCTTAAAAGGACTTATATTTTGGGACGGAGGTAGTAAGAATTAAGTTTCTTACCCATGACAGAAGCAGTAGCACCGCCGGAATCGAGCTGTTCAACATTCTTGATGCCAAAGGGGGAAGAATTAGCAAAGTGAGACGTGGCAGCAATGAAAAAAATTCCAACTATTATCAACCCAGATCTCTGCATGTTTAGTTTTTAGACTAATTATGAAACTGGATTGGCTTTCCTTGTAGGGTTTTATGCTTGAGGCCTCTTGGTTTCTATTTATAACATTGTGTTACCACAAAAAAAAAATCTCACTTGATGCTGATCGTTGATTTTCTTCCTTATTTTTTAATTGCATATATTTAAATACAAAATTTCATGAAATAACAAGAAAAAGGATAAATTCATATAAATTTAATATTGATTTGTCGTTAATATGTATACCACGTCTACCAGCCGTCCTGTGGGATCCAAAATTTGATTTGTAATAAAGTAGGATAGTGCCAAATTAACATAACGGATGACACAACCTAATCTTTCATCTTTGATTTTGATGAGTCTGAAATGATTGTGATATAGGCTGTTCAAAATAAAAAAAAAAGACATTGGATTATGGTGGGTTCTATCGGCACTACGAAATAACTATCGACACCCCTTAATTTATTATTTTTCATTCACTTTTCCACGCCACGAATAACTATCGGCACCACCTGAAATAATAACTTTTAAAAACCGTACGCTTTAGTACTTAATGTTGTAAAAATTAAAAAAATTAGTGCTTAATGTTTAACTTTTACCCCTACACTTTTTAAAAAAATCATTTAACTTCCCCTAAATCTTCTAAGTTCGCCGGAGTTATCGTCGGAAAAGACGCCAGAGAAGATAAAATTGAGCCGGAAAACCGCAAGTGAAGCTAAGAACAACATCACTTTGAACCAAAATCATGTAAGTATCTTGTTTTGTGGCATTTCGAAGGTTTTCATTCCGATTTTTAATGGAGTAATTTGTTCCATTGAAATTGGTATTTGTTGTTGGTTGAAATCTGTGGTTTTTAAGGTGTTTTTCGTTCAACCGGCCGTTTTCCGATCAGAGGTTTGGGGAAGATGACCGGGTGTTTAAAACGTCAGTGATAGTGACGTTTTAATGCGGATAAAACATCAGCACGGCAGACATTTAGGTCATACAAGCCCACTAGGATAATATGTTCCTTCGTCGGTGAGAGTGACGTTTATCTCGTACTCAGAACGTCGGAGTGGAGGACGTTCTATCTTAACGTCAACTTTGGTGACGTCTTAGACTATTACGAACGTCTTAAACATAAACTCATTAAGTTCTGATGTAAAAAACGCCGGGAGTAGTGACGTTTATGTTTGGTTCCAACGTTAGAGTTGGTGGCATTATAGCAGCAACAAAATATTCTTTTCTGGACTACAAGACGTCACCAAGTCTGATACTAACGTTGGGTAGGATGCCGGACGGAAAATCCAATGGCCGATCGGAAAACTTTAAAATACTTCATTTTCCCCTAGTTGATGGTGTTTCAAGCCATGGAATATGAATTTTGATTCCATTTTGCTTCCATATTGTTTGAAAATGATATTTGGGTGAAAAAGGTTGGAGTATATGAAATGAAATTTGATGAAGATGAATGTTGAAAAAGATGAAGATGAATTTTGATGATGAAGAATGTTGAAGAAGATGAAAATGAATTTTGATAATGAAGAAACTTGAAGAGGATGAAGATGAAGATGAAGATGAAGATGGAGATGAATGTTGTTTATGGTGGTGCTAATAAAGAAACAAAGTTTGTGGTTTGTTATTGATATGAGTTAATAATTTTGGATTATAATGTTTAATTTAAATAATCAAAGAATTACATTGTATTTTTTAAAATTTGTGGTATAAAAGTAATTTTTTTTTTATTTTTTTGGTTGTGCTGAAGTAAAAATAATAATACAAATAATATGGTGGTGCCAAATCAATTTATAGGATGCCGGAAGTATTCGTGGTGCCACAAACGATTTCGTGCTACCAATAGAACCCACCTAGATTATTCACCCGTTGTATTAATTTGATTGTAGCACTATCATTGCTCTTGTATTAAACATGACCGGATCTTGGCATAATAAGGCATCCTCTGTTGATAAAATGTGAAAACATCAATCTGAGTTTTTATGTTCAAACTTGTATGGGTATTTAAAGATTCGAAATTTGTGTAGTGAGAGTAGTCTGTTATGTGCGGTACGAATCCATAAATTTACATACATGTAAAACAACAAATTTAGGCAATCGAATTTTATAAAAGAGGTATGCTTATGATTTTTTCCTCAAAAAAAAAATGCGTAAGATTTATATGGGTGGTATCTTTCGTGCGGATCCATAAATTTATATATATAAAACAAATATAAGCAATTATTAAATCATATAAAAAGCCCTTTCAAAATAAAAAATCATATAAAAAAAGCAGGCACGTAACATAAACAATTTATAGGGGATATATTTATGTGGTGTCACTGTTCACGTGGAGATACCATGTGTTTCAATCTGAACCACACACTTTCATTGAAAATGTGTGGTTCAAGATTTAATCACACGTTGTCTCCACACAAATGAATACACAACACAAGAATTTCCTGAAGTATAGTTGTACTCGTACACAAGGATTTTTCAAAACACGCTCGTCCAACTGAAGGGAGTGTGATTCAAAAAATTGAGAAGAAGACCTCAGGCAATAATAGTGTCACAATCTGAGTACCACAACCTCAGGCACAACTTGACGTGACGCTGACGTGGCATGAATCTATTTGAGTTTCAAAAAATGTTTTTTCCCTGTTTTCATAAAAAAAATTATAACAAGTTAGAGCCGTAAAGAGCCAAGATACTCTTGAGTAGCTCGAGATCGGCTCGATTCAAAACTCGACTCGAATCGGCTTAAATCAGCTCGAATTTGAAATCGACTTCATTCGAAGATTAAACGAACGATGTTACAACAATGCAATACTCGACTCAGCTATTCACAAACAAACTCGAATATATATCCATGTATACTAATAAGCATATATGTATATTTATACACGCATACATACATATATGTTATTATGAGAGATGTGTATAGCTTTATATTTGTATTCAATATGTAAAATATATTGAAACTTTCATTGATTTTATGTTATTTGTATCTTGTAGTTTATCAAATATTTTATACTAAATACATTGTTTGGTATTTAATGAATTTTTTTTTTCATTTTTAATATAATATATCATATTGTAATGGGTCGAAATGAAACTTAATTTTTATTATTACTTGTTAAGTTTCGAAACGTATTAGAATCGATAAACTCAGTGAAAAACTCGAGCTCGGCTCGAATTCTTAAAACTTCCTTTAATCTTGATTCGAGCTCGAGTTTGAAATACTCGTGTTCAAACTCAAACTCGTGAATATTTTAAATTGCTCGATTCGTTTAGAATAATACTCAGTTTGACTCGACTGGTTTACACCGCAAATGATAAAAAAAAACGAACTCAGTTGTGTTTGTTTTGCAAGATGTTTTTTTTTTTTTTTTTTTTTTTTTTTTTTTTTATCACATCACCCATCATTTCTTATAATTCTCACACCAATCAAATCTTCATCGTAGCCGCTCATGGTTATTTTGGACGATTGATTTTTCAATATGCTAGTTTTCCAATTGCTTCGATTTGAATTATCCGGAGAATACCTTAGATATATCAAAAAGATGGACTACAAATAAAAAAATATTAAATCATCCCTCATCATTTCACTTTATCTAACTTTATTACTTTTTTACCATTATTTTATTCATTATTCTACTTTATTTCACCAATCATTTCATAATCTACACCAATCATTATTTTACTTTATTTTACCCCATCAACTTTTTAATCATTACTTCAATCACTTTATCTAAAAAAAAACTCCTAAGAACACTCAAAAAAAAAAAAAAAAAACTACAACCCAAAACAAACGGAGTCATTTCAACCCTAAGCCCCAACTCCCAAGTTCGACTCAGCCCTTTCCCGTGCTCGCCGACAGACCAACAACCGACGACTACGACTACGCCATCCATCGCACGTTTCCGACAGCCACTCAACGTCTAGAAACTGTCACCCAGAAACTTCAATCTTCTGGAAACCTCCATCTCTCTGTAGCGCCGCCCTGAAAGCCACCGCAGCAGCAGCCGCAGCCGCAGCCGCCGTCGGAATCTCTATTCCGCGTCGTCCCCAAACCACCGGAAAATCGACTTCATTTTCAATCAACAGAATCGGGTAAGCTTCGTAACTCATTCATAGAGTACAATTTTAAAGCTTCAATGCCTGATGTTACGTAATTTGATTCAAATATACAGTTACTTGTCTTTAAAATCGGCAAAGAACAAGCTTTTTCTTAAATTTACATTTGGATGATATGAATTAGCTAACCCTAGTTTAATTCAGATCCTGTTTTTGTACATGTATTCTTTGGCATGATACGTGGATATGATGTTGTATGCAACTTTTTTATGAGGAAAATATGCACCTATTTTGAGTGCCTGAAGTTTAATGTGCATCTATTAAAGTAATTTTTTTGCCTACAGTTTAATGTGCACGGCGCGTTTGTTTAGATAGTAATTTTTGTTTGTTTGTTTAGATAGTTGGTGTGACACTAGAGTCGTTAAAGTAATTTTTTTGCCTACAGTTTAACGTGCACGACGTGTTTTATGACGTATATGATTATGTGATACCTGAGTATTCTTGTTGTCCCACATTGATGTTCATGTGTGTTATGCGTGATTGAACTAGTGTTCGACTACACCAAATAGTAGGGAATCATTTTAAGTGATAATCATTTTTATGATACAAACATCACCCCTCTGGTTGTTTGTCACTAAACGATCCTACACTAACGAGGGGTATGTTGTATATAATTTGAGCCATGTATGGTTTGATTTGGTAAAGGTGTTTCTCTTGCACACTCTGTTCATTTGCTTAGTTATGCTGCTGTTTCATGGATGCTAGCTTGTACTATTACCGTAGAGGCTCTAAACCCTTGACAAAATCATCTTTCATCTAGCTTCCTTTTGTCCCGTGCTCTTTACTTTTGGTTACTTTCTGTAAAAACAAATTGAAACATTTTGTGGGGATTTCGCTGAATTATTTAGGTGTTAATGAATTTAGTGAAGCTAGGCAAAGAACCGTGAATACTTTTATTGACTGCTTCCCATTTGCTCTTTATTTGGTGCCTCTGTTTTTTTTTTCTTTTTCAATTGCCCTTACAAAAAGGGTTCTTGTATTTTGGTGTTATGGAGTATTTTAATTTGGTTGGTTCCGGAAATGTTTCCCTTTTGGTTGGTACTTGGCATTAAGTTTGAAATGAGATGCTATTGTACCGGAGAATCCATGAGACACTGCACGTGCACTCACTCTTGTTAGACTTGGGTTCTTCATTACAGTGACTTGATGGGTAGATTCTTGTGGGGTATAAGAATATGCTGAAGACATGAGGGAAATCCTAAGAATTCTCATTGGAAAGTCCATGGCTATATAAATCGTTGCACTAGCTGTTTGGTAGGTGATTTGTTAAGAGAGACAGTATATCATTTTATAGTCCTGACTTTACCTGATTCAAATTCAATTCAGGGGCATAGTTTTGTTGTAGCAAATAATCTTTTTTTCACTTCAACCAAATTTCACCTCAATGCTCTTGTTCCAACTAGTAACAATAAACCAAATAAATGTATACTCCCTCGAGGTAATCTCAAAATCTTTCATTCCGCACCCACACCTCGATCAATTTTCATCTGCTTCCTCAGTAAAATTGGCAGTGAACTCTTACTTGTTGAAGTGGGTCTTTGATTTTCGTCTGCAACTCGAGTTAGGGGGGGTTGTTCTATTGGTCTTGTGGACTGACAATTGTTTCCTTTGTGATTGGTGAGTTGGTAGTGTTGTTGTCGTATATTTCTTTATTTTATCTTATTAAATTTGGAAAAGTCGATTCTTAGGTGTAGAATTGACTGTGAAAAAGTCGATCGTCATTCTGGTGCCACACCATTAGACTTTCTTCGTATCTAAATTCTAAATCTTTCCCATGTTCATTTACTTTATACCTGCAGTAAAATGGAGCATGGTTCGTACCAGGACGCATCACAGTCGACATTTTCGTTTACCAACGAAAATCATACACTAGCTAATTCCCTCAGTTTCGTGCTTAATCAAGAGTAAGTGCTGATCTTTGTCCTGGGATATATACTTTTTTTTTCCTTCTTTTTAAGCAATCACATCTATATGTGGTAGAATTGATGACCTACATTTGTGATACAATCTTGCAGTCCAAGAGTATCGGTTTGTGGCTATATCATCCCACACCCCTCTGATGCCCGTGTGAATATTCAAGTCCAGACGACAGGTATTTCTTCCGAATTTCTAGTTGTACTTTTGATAATTACGCTTTTTAGTCCTTGATGTTTCTTTATTTTCAGGTGATCCTGCAAGTAAAGTATTGAAAGATTCATGCCAACATCTTACGCTTATGTGCCAGCATGTTCGAGGCACCTTTGAACAGGCTGTTAAGGATTCCAAGATTCAAGAAGGTGTTCAAGCTATGCATGTCGATAAATGATAGTTTGCGCGTTGCAGACTGTTGAGCTTTTACGGTACGACAGTTGTACCGAGGTTGATATGGACATATGATGCAACTATTTTTAACTTTTCTTTTTTTACATGTAGTAACAGTTTGTATGGATGAGTTGTTTGCATCGTATTTATTTATTCACTTGGTACAATTATTGATATAACGATTCGATACCATAAAACTCTTGTACAGACTACTTGAAACAACTTGATCTGTAATTCATGTTGTTATTTGGGGTTGTTATTCGTACCACAACTGTCCCACACCCGTTGATCCATCACACAATTTTCACAGAATCGGTCGTGTGAAAATCGAATGTGTGGGGCAACATGTGACTTTCTACGTTGTCGATCATGATTTGACTTTTATATATACGGTTGCATATTGCTTCATATATTCGACTTTCATACTTTCGATTCTAATCTGATGGGCAGATAGAGTTATTGTGAAATAAATGGACCAAAATTGCAAAGAAAAAAAATGAAAGATGAGGGACTAGTCAAACTTAAGAGGGCTAAGTCATAGCTTTTGGTTAAAGATGTGGACATTCTTTCATAAAATAAAAAAATAAAAAATGGAGGACTGGTCAAACAAAAACGAAAGAAGAATGCTAAGTTATAGATTTTCGGTGAAGTTGGGGGGATCGGTGGCACTATTAGTAATATGATAACTGCAATATAACGGAAGTTACATGACTTGGAGTTTATATAATGAGAGATTGGCTACTATGAAATATTTACTCATGGGTGGGGCAAGCTCTTCTATTCTGGTTCATGCTTTCTCTTGGCTTATATGGTTCATCCGGGAGCGAGATCGAGCAAGATGTATATATAATTTTATATTCTTGCTTAAGTCTGAACTAAAATGCACGAGGTGAGTTATTGTACAACATTTATTGAAGAAATTATATATACCAAGAGGATGGATGTGATACATCCATCTCACACATACACACCTCTGTTGTGTGAAAATGGATGAGTTGTATACATCTCATCCCTCCACTTGGTACAACCCTCCAAATCACCGATGTACCATAATTATATATTCTCATAGACAGAAAGATGAAGCTAGGGTTTCAATACAATATTCATTAATTGATAATAATGTCTTGTACACATTATTTATATGTGCACATAATAACAACACCAGTACATAACTTAAAGATAATTATAATAAGGTCCTTATGTTCTAACAGCTCCCCTCAAAGTGAATGGGGTATTCACTACATTCAATTTGTGCCTGAAAGTGGTAAACAAACTGGAGCTGAGGGGCTTGGTTAGTGAATCAGCCACTTGATCACAAGAGGGAATGTACTGGACTCTCATTGAACCATGCATCACTTTTTCTCTGACAAAATGTGCATCTAGTTCCACATGCTTGATCCTGGAATGCATTACTGGATTGTGAGCAAGAGATCCTGCTCCTAAATTGTCACACCACAAGATAGGTGTTGCTTCTGGTTTGATCTTGAGTTCAGACAACACATTAAGTAACCACTGAGTTTCTGAAGCTGCATTGGCTAGTGCCCTGTATTCAGATTCTGTGGAGGATCTGGAAACCACATGTTGTTTTTTGGAGGACCAGGAAATCAAGGAGCCTGCTAGATATATGCAATAAGCTGCTATAGATCTTCTGTCTTCTTTATCACATGCCCAGTCAACATCACTGAAAGTATGAATGTGCAGGGGTTGAGATGCTTTAAACAACAAACCATGATAGAGAGTACCTTTCACATATCTGAGGAGATGCTTGACTTGTTGCCAGTGAGAGACTGTTGGTGCCTGCATATATTGACTCAAGGAGCATAAGCCAGGTCAGGTCTGGTGAAGGTTAAGTACTGTAAGGCCCCAACAACACTTCTGTATATGGTAGGATTCTTCATAAGTTCTTGTGATTGAGGTACTTTTGAGGTAACAACCATGGGAGCAGGACATGGTTTCAGATTCTCCAACCCCAGTTTCTTCAACAGCTGCTGAGCATAAACATGTTGAGACAGATACAAACCATTGTGGTTTCTCACAGCTTGGACACCCAGAAAATGGTGCATATTTCCTAGATCTTTGAGGGCAAACCTAGAATTTAAATCACTAACAAACTTTCTAATTCTGGAGACATCATTACCAGTAATTAGTATGTCATCAACATACACAAGGACATACAATAGTGTTGTACCAGTATGAAGAATAAACAATGAAGGATCAGACTTGGACTGAACAAAATTCCACATAAGCATCTGTTTTCTCAATTCATCAAACCAGGCTCTAGGAGCCTGTTTTAGGCCATATATAGCCTTTTTTAAGTGACAGACATATCCAGGCCTGAACTTATCAACAAAGCCTTCAGGCTGTTCCATAAACAGAGACTCATATAATGTCCCATTTAGGAAGGCATTGTTAATATCTACTTGTCTGATAGGCCAATCTAGAGCTGCAGTAAGAGCTAAAATAATTCTGATAGTGGAAGCTCTAGCAACAGGACTGAAGGTTTCTGAGTAATCCACTCCAGGTGTTTGATTGAAACCTTTAGCAACCAGCCTGGCTTTATATTTGTTAACAGATCCATCTGGATTCAACTTAAGCTTGTAAACCCACCTATTAGTCACTACATTATGAGCTTGAGACCTAGGAACCAAATCCCAAGTATGATTTCTCATTAGGGCTTCATATTCATCTTTCATAGCCTGCATCCAAGAAGGGTTATTCAGAGCCTCACACACCCTAGTAGGTTCTGGTGGATGAGTGGAGGGATTAGAAGTAGCAAGATAGGAAAAGGTCTTTGGTTTAAAAATGCCACATTTGGATCTGGTTTTCATAGGATGATGATTGACACCAGGGACAGGAATGGGTGAGGGTGTAGAAACAGGAGAAGATGGACTAGAGTCATTATGGACACTAGGAGAAACTTCTGCATGAGAGCTAGACTGAGAAGAAACAGATTGAGGGACAACAGGAGAGAATGTAGGAAGATATGAGTTATTAGGTGACTGATGACTAGGATGAGAAGACACCTGAGGACTAAAAGGTTGAGGACTAGGAGGGGTAGACTCAGCATCTACTTGATTGAATATGTCAGAAGGTTGATCAGATGAAATAGGTAAGGATATGATTGGGTCACTGACAATTGTACTGGTAGAAGTTGTGGCAATAGTGGAAGAGGTATTGTTTTTAGAGTAAGGAAAGGTATTCTCATCAAATGTTACATCTCTGGAAATGTAGAGTCTACCATTGGGACTAAGGCACAGATATCCTTTATGACAAGGACTTAGACCAAGATGAGTGCATTTTTGAGTGTGAAATTGAAACTTTCTATTGTGATAGACAAGCACAGCCAAAGTCTTTCAGCATGGTGTAATCTAGAAGTTTACCAAAGAGACACTCAAAGGGATATTTATGATTCAGAACAGGAGTTGGTAGATAATTTATGAGTCTGACAGAGTGCAAGAAGGCTTCCCACCAGAATTTAAGTGGTAAGGAAGACTGAGCTAGAAGAGCTAGCCCAATTTCCACAATGGCCCTGTGTTTTCTCTCTGCCTTGCCATTTTGGCCATGGGCATGAGGACAAGAGTGTCTAAAGTTAATTCCAAAATCTTTTAACAAGGGTTCAAAGTTTCTAAATTCTCCCCCGAGTCTGTTTGCAGACATTTAATTTTACTATTAAACTGAGTTTCAACTTGGGTTTTAAAAAGTGTAAAAACAGTAATAGCATCAGATTTAACTTTTAAAGGAAAAATCCAGGTGAACCTGGTGAAGTCATCAAGAAAGTGTATATAATAAGTATAGCCAGTGGAAGAACGAACTAGAGAGGGTCCCCAAAGATCTGAGTGTATCAGATCGAAGGGTGCAATAGTCTTAGAAGTAGAGGGAGAGTAGGGCAATGAATGTAGTTTGCCAAGACAACAAGCTTCACAAAAAGAAAGATTTTCATTAAGATCAAGATTTTCATTTCAGACTCCGAGAACTTGACTAAGGACCCTACTAGAGGGATGACCTAACCTTCTATGCCACACAGTGGATTTGTTTTGAGCAGAATGTAAACTAAAAAAAAGACTCATGACCAGACCTAACAGGACTAGTACAAGACTTGGTTCCACTGGAACAGGACAAGACTTCAGACAAATGAGTTGATGGAGACAAAACTTCAATATCATTGGATGGGGAAGAGCTCAAACATTCTGGAACAGACAGTTGATAAAGACCATTTCTAAGATTGCCTTCCAGCAGGATTCTCTTTGTAGTTAGATCCTTCACAAAACAAGAATCAGAGTGAAACTCAAGAAAAACAGAATTTTCTGCAGTTAACTTAGAAACACTAAAAAGATTCTTGGTTATACTTAGGACATGAAGAATACCATTTAAAGAAAGTTTAGAAGTACTATTAGTAGGAAGTTTGGATTGACCAATGTGTAAAGACTCACTATTACCTATAGTGAGTGCATCAGATCCTTCATACCCAGAGCTTAGATGCAGGTTATTAAGATCATTGGAGACATGACTTGTTGCCCCACTATCGGCATACCAGCTAGGATCCATCATAGTGTCAGCAGAGACGCCATAGCAGCATTGGACCTTGGACTAGAACTTTGATAACCACCATTTCTAGAATTGTTAGGAACAATAGGACCAGTGTAGGAGGAGTCATACCTGTGATAGCAATTAGCAGCTATGTGTCATGTCTTTCCACAGACTTGACACACTGGTCTGGGGCCTAAACCAGACCTAACACCTCATCTATTTCTACCCCCTCGATTGCCTCTGTAACCACGGCCTCTGCCTGAGTCCTGTCCATAGTTGTTTCCTTGTCTATTACCCCTATTCATTGATCCAGACTTCTGAGAAACCAAATTAGCTGTTGGAGATGGAACATCCAGATTGAGTGAGGGGTTGAAACGAGCTAACAACCGTTCATGAGTGACAAGCTGAGACTGCACCTCTTGCCAGGTCAATGAGCCAATTCTTGATGTTATATTGACTATCACAGACTCATAGTCTTTGCCAAGACCACCGCAGCTAAAATGAGCTCAGCATTGGAAATCGGATACCCAGCTGCAGCTAGACCATCAGAATACGATTTCATCAGTGCAAGGTAATCTACCATCGATTTAGATCCTTTGTCAGTTTGGGTTAGGGCTCCTTTATACTCCAGCATGCGTGCTTCAGATCGGTTGTTAAACAAAGTCTCCAAGGTGTTCCAAACTTCATGGCTTTATTGACAGCCGACTACTTCTGTTTGGGCTTGCTCTGTCATAGAAGCCATCAACCAGCCCATAAGCAAGGAATCAGTGATAGACCAGTCGTCATAGGCTGGATTTACTATAGTGCCATATACTGGAGAAAGCACAAACTGCGGTGGACGAATCTGAGTTCCTAGAAGATAACCTTCGAGACGATGGCCGCGAACGATTGGAAGGATAGTTGATTTCCAGAGAAGATAGTTATTCCGATCTAGCTTCACAGTACAACTTTGAGTCAGATGACCACCAAACGGAGACGGAGTGGAGCCGACAGGTCGATTCGACGTCGGAGAAGAAGTCATAACGGTTGGCAGCGGTGGTAGGGAGCCAATAGAGAACCCAGAAAAGGGAGGATCGACATGAGAGACATTCAGATCGGGAATCCCACGGGTCTGCATGTGACCGCTGACAGTTATGGTCGGTGTTGGAGAAGGTGTATGAATAAGGGTAGTTTGAGGGATTGAAACAGTCATGGTGCTAATTGTAGTTAAGGATCTAGAGGCAGGATTCACTGGATCATTAGAAGAGGAAACAACCGGTGGTGTTTGCTCACCGGAAGAGATGGTGGCGTTAGCCATACCACCTAACCTTGCTCTCTGATACCAAGACAGAAAGATGAAGCTAGGGTTTCAATACAATATTCATTAATTGATAATAATGTCTTGTACACATTATTTATATGTGCACATAATAACAACACCAATACATAACTTAAAAATAATTATAATAAGGTCCTTATATTCTAACAATCATAGAGGACACATTCATGGCCCATCTGCCCGTTAGGCGAAGAGTCTCATAATAATAATAGCATGCAGGATAAAATAGGAAATATTTTATAGATCACAATCACATCACATGTATACAGTGAAGGATTTATTAGGGACCTAATATTAAAATAGAGTTACACCTTAAAAGCATTACACGCACCAATCAAGAAAATTCTTAACTAGTTATGAAAGTCTTTATTGCATCACTAATGATACTGTCAATAAAATAACCACAACAAAGTAAGTAACACAAGATATTTTTGATTATAAATATTTTGTGATGTTTTTGTTGTGAATATTTGACTGTCACAAATTGCACAGTAAGATAGTGACACAAATGCAGTGATCATTGCATTGCTAATTAAGCCACCGCCGCGTCATCATATCACATCCTTGTGGCCGTATCACACATGCATCTTTGATATGTCAAGTCCTCGGGGCAATCGACATCCCCGTTGGGGCAACGGGTAGAGGCACACAGTGGTTCTGCAAAGCATGTTCGAGGATTATTGGTACCACTCCACAAACACAGAAATTTAAACCATAGTCGCTACAGTTATCCACTGCTTGACAATCTTGACCACCACAAGCTTCTTCATCAGGAAGCTTCCGTGGCCATATGTTTTTCCCCAGCTTTCTCATACTCATCCACTCTGCTCTACTGCTACTTGCTTTTGCTGCTTCAACTTGATGATGAGTATTAGCCACTATTAATGTTCATTAATTATGAAGCGATTATATATCTTTAACAGAAATTGGATACCAAAGTCAGACATAGGTCTATATATATACATACTCTAAAAGTTCATACGGATTTCAAGTTTGGATGGATATTCTGGACTACTATCTTTAGATGATGTTCATGTGGCTAGTATGATGTCTTGAAGAACTAGATTGGATTATAAACATTTTTTTTTTTGGGTTTATAACAAAAAATTTCAGGTAGGATTAGCCGTATCAGATCCTCTTAACGAATACTCTATTTTACTGTTTTAATTACACATTTTTTTTTAGTTTACATAATCTTTAAACAAAATTAAATGTATCAGATTATCTATTTTACATAATACGAGTGATATAAATGAAAACTTACAGAATCATGATGAACCCGGTAGATGTAAAGAAAATTTATAGAATCTGTATTTTACAAATAAAAATAAAATATTTGTTGCAGTGTTATTTTTTCTGTTTGAAATCTCTTAAATAAAGTTTTTACATTATTAGCACTATCTACTGCAAGTGTTCTAAGTGTACCATTTTGGTATTTCCGGTGGTACCAAGGTGGCTTAGGAAGGAGGCAGAGGGGGATATATCGAACTCATCCGATTATTCGAATATCTTCTTACACCCGCCTGTTTTTTTGAAAGAAAAAAAATCATGGAGTTATAGGATGAATATTGTTCGTCCAGAAGATGTGAACTCCTTCAGAAACATTAGCCGGCCACCACCGTAGATGAGTGAAGAATAAATATACAAAAATAATATTTTGCAACAGTCATTATCTACTGATCGATCAGAAAATGTTTGATCCAGTTCATAAAAAATAATATTGATTAACATGTAATTATTGAAAAAGATTTATAAATAAAAAAAAAATTTACAGCAAAACTTTATAAATTTCTTACCCACAACAGGAGCAGTAATACCGCCGGTGGAATGGTGCTGTTCAACTATTGTGATGCCAAAGGGGGAAGAAGAATTACCAAAATGGGACATTATAGCAATCACCAAAACTCCAACAGCTATGAATACAAGTCTCTGCATGCTTATTTTCTGGACTTACTAATTAAATTGGATTGCTTTCTTCTTCTTTTTCTTCCTTTAATTTTTTTGGGATATATGTTCGAGACCGATTGGTTTCTATTTATAACATTGAGGGGGTTGGCTTGCACCCATCCAGTTTTTATTTACGATACATCAAAAAAATCCTATATATTTTAAGACAACTTGGTTAGTTGTTTTAATTCAATCCATTCAATATATATTTTATCTTCGGTCGTATACCCTACAAGGGGAAATAGTCAAAATACTCTGATCTATTTTACTATGCTCGTTTAATAAAAAAAAACTTTGTGTTTTAGTATCAATGTAGTCTGAAACTATTTTACGATTTCCGTTTTAGGACTCTAACCTTTTTCAGTACCAAAATTAGTCCGTAAACTATTTTTCTGTGTTGTTGTTTATATGTATAT
Organism: Gentiana straminea; assembly: GCA_036785695.1. Classification (NCBI taxonomy): domain Eukaryota; kingdom Viridiplantae; phylum Streptophyta; class Magnoliopsida; order Gentianales; family Gentianaceae; genus Gentiana; species Gentiana straminea. The sequence continues at coordinate 9,605,801 of JAVUPR010000266.1, read as the reverse complement.
ATATATATATATATATATATATATATATATATATATATATATAAAATGGCGTCCAGAATTTATAAAAAAAAAAGAATATAACTTTATTCTCTTAAGCAAAAGTTTTGAAAAACTGTCATTCCTCCTGATTGATGAAATGTTTTTATCGTTCTTCTCAAACCCCCCAAAATTATAAGTGCTGCAGAAAAAAAAGTAATGAAGAATGTTTTATTTTGACATAATATGATTGATGATGAAGGATGAATAAATCATTTAAGCCTCCTTCAATGAGATCCTAATCTTTGGGAATGATATGTGTACCGTGTGACCCGGATGATGTGTCCTTTCCTAATTTGCTCATCATTCTCACGAAGTTCATTAATCAAACGGGAAGATTAAATAAACTCAACATGCATGGATTATATAATCTTCATAAACTTACGATTATAGCACGTATAGGTGTTAGACGAATCAAAATACCCAATAAAGATGCATTCTTGGACAGAGATCTTCTTCTGAGTCAATGAATTCTCATCCCTTAACATTTCTTACAGCTACAACAATATATAGCTTGAAGTTCATTCTGGAGTTGTTTTACAAGAGTCTCAAAGGATTTTTGCACTATCACTCTTATGTGCTGTGCTATTATATAGGAGAGAAAAGAGATAAAAACTAAATTCGAAATAAATGAAAAAATAATAATAATAAATATCTCATATAATCCTAACCTAAATTTAAATCAAACTATCAAACTTTATTTTAAACTAAACTCATATTTAATAGCAACTCTATTTATCTCTTTGGCATTTATCTTTTATCTTTGATTTATATCTTCTAATACCCTCCCTCAAACGAGGCCGGGTTTGGAGGTCGAGTTTGTCTTGTCATGATTTGGAGGGCATCTCCACTCCGGTTGTTCTTCCGAAATCCATAGTCGTGTTGTGATGTTTTGGAGGTCATCTCCACTTCGGTTGTTTTTCCGAAGTCCATAGTGAAATCCATAGTTGTGTTGTGATGTTTTGGAGGGCATCTCCACTCCGGTTTTTCTTCCGAAGTCCATAGTTGTGTTGTTTTTGGAGGGCATCTCCACTCCGGTTTTTCTTCCGAAGTCCATAGTTGTATTGTTTTGGAGGGCATCTCCACTCCTTCTAAGAATATAGTTGTGGTGTATCCAGAGAAGTCATCAACAATAACGAATGCAATCGTCGGTGGTATCATGCGTTGTACCCTTGAGTCTGTGAAGGATTACAATCACATCAACTAGGGTGTGTTTGTGTCTGAATGAACATAACACGTAAACATGCTAAGAATGGTTACTCAACAAGTAAAGTAGGAATGATAAGTAACTTAACAAGTACGTGCAAGATACGTAATTGTAATTGAAATAGGTAGTTGGGCATGTTTTATGCATTGACACACAAGTATATTTTTAAGTAGTTTCTTCATGCTTTAAATATTTAAACTTCCTTAAAAACTGGATAAATGAATTCATGTCATTTAATTTCTCCTAGCTTATAACAAAAATAACTTTCTTTTTTTGATCTTCTATCCCTTACTGGATATCTAGATAGTGCTTGCTCATTTTTTTTGGTTGAGAATGTTTACAAGTTTTGAGGAACATGTTGACTCTCTGAAAGCAATTAAGTTTAGGGTCCAAGTCTGCCTTTTGGTTTGATTGTCTTTAGTTCTGAGTCTGGCCCTGTCTCAGTTTGCATTAGCCATGTCCAGGTTTAGTGCATCAGGATTGGACATGCTAAGTCTTTCCACGTCGCTAAAGCATTCACGGGTGACCCCGGGAATGTTTGTTGAGTTAAAGGAGAGCATTTCCAGCTTCCAGACACAACCCTTACAAACACGCTAATGTGAAAATAATTTTAGTTAAAAATCAAACCACCGTGTAAACAAGTCACTCAATCCATCGTTACCGCTATTCTTTCTGTTGTTGCTGCTTTTTATCTATGAGCGTATAGATTAATTTACAATGTTTCTTATTTCTTAGGTTCTGCTATTAATGTTTGATTCTCTTACTGTGATATTGGATATTAATTCTTTTTCATTATGATAGAAATCGGTACAACACACTCCGTTGTTTGTTACATTCATACATCAAAATGCATTTATATCATTCAGACTGCTTTTTGTTTCACTTTGGGAGAAGAAAGCATAGTAAGAAATGGAGAGAGGTGGGAAGACCAGAGGAAGAGGAAGGCTCAGAAAGGCACTCAGTGAAATGGTGAATCAGCCTGATGTTGATTATATTCCCTACCTTTTTAAGGTTACTCATTACCTAAACTCCCCCTAATCAAAGATCTGCCCTTTTTCTTTTGCCTTAGTTCCTGTCTACTCTTTTTGTATGTTTTTGGTATATTGGTTTCCATGATTGTATTGTGAGGTAGATTAAGCTATACATTCACTAGAAATACAGAAAGATTGAAGCTTTTGAAACATGAACAGCCTGTATTGTTAAGAATATTGCCAATATTGCATGGGAAACAAAGGATTGTGTGAAAAAAAATAAAGGATCAATTTACTTTTGATATTTAAGCTTTCTTAGTGTAGATAGCAAGTGTTCTTCTTATTCTGGATAATTAGTATTGGTTGATAGTTGTAAATAGCATTCCTGTAATTATACAAACACCAGCTATTATACTTCTTGAAGAATCTGACCTTTTTTTTTTTTTTGTGCAATGGGGGAGAGCACAGGAAGAAAAAGAGGAAGGCCAAGAAAGACAGCCAAAAAACGGTGAATGAGATTGTTGATGATTATAATTCCTCCTTACCAAAGGTAACTCACTACCTCTTACCCCGAAAAAACGGTGAATGAGACTGTTTGTGTATGAAACTCAGTTGTTTCGTTTTGATTCTCTTACTATGCTTGTCTTCACTTTTGCAGGAATTTGACAGAATGTTAAGGCTTGAATTTGCAATCACGACTGTTAGTGATGTTTCTACAGTTGGTAGTCTCAAAGAAGTAGATGACAACACTGCAAACATGCTTATGATATATTTTTTCTGTTGGTGGTTGAAGAAGATTGATAAGGTAAATGCACCCTTGATATTTTCTTGAATATTTGTGTTTAGTTACCATATAAATTGAAGTTACTATTATGTTGAATGTTTAAACCATACAGACTCGTACTTTGACATAAAGTCTCCCTCTTTGCTATTTTTTTTTTTGCAGTAAATGATTAAGTATTCAAAGTCTTTGGGAAACTGTCTCATCTTGGAAATCTCATGTTATGATATTGAATGTCCATGATATTGAATGTCCAATAGCTTTTTGTATGTGTATATTTTTATTATCCAGACGGTTTTTTGCTTATTCTTTTGTTTGATGAACTTATGCTATGTTTATGGTAGCTGAAAATATGATTGGATAATGGTAGAAAGATGGTATTGGTAATGTAATTACGGTTGGTCAATTGCATCAGAAGCTTTTATTTAGTTGCTTTAGTAGTTGATTGAATGTGAGTGCAAAAGAATATATACATGAAGGAATTAAATTTTTTTTATATTAAAAATTCCTGATGAGGCGTTTTGGAATGCCCTATTAGGGTTATGTTTTCGCACATGATACGACATTTTAAAATGCCCCATTCAGACTCAATTAGGGCGCTTGAACTTGCATCAATACCGTTCTTCTTAGGACCAGCAGAAACGCCTTAAAAAGGTCTGATTTTGAACATATTAAGGGCGTTTCCAAGTGCCCTATCAAGGCCGTGTTAGGGTGTCAAATGCCCTATCAGGGATGTGTTAGGGCGTTCCAAGCGTCTTGAAAGCCTATTACAACGTCGACAGAAAGGGTGTTCCATGGAAACGCCCCATCCTTAAAAGCGCCCGTATAGACACTTATACAGGGCGTTTTGAAACGCCCTTAAAGACCTTTTTTGGTGTAGTGAATTCTTGAAGTTTCTCTTATTTCAAAGTGTGTACATGAGATGTTTTTTTCACTTTGGGATGCGTTGTACATATTGTTTTTACAGTTTTTAATAAAATATTCGATTTAAGAAAAACATTAAATTGTGCATAATAGGTTTTTGGAACTTAATTTATTATAGCAAAAAAGAAGGACCAACACAGAAAAGTTTTTAGGTTTAATTTCGTATGCATCGTATGTGACATATTTACTATCGATCTGGGAGAATTTTGTGATAGTCATTAAACATATCACAAATTTGTAACATAAACAATCAAAACTACAAATTTGTATTGTATAATAAAAGCATTGACAAAAGCAGTAGAAAATAAATAGGAAAAGCCAAGGGAATGAGACACCATAAACAATCAAATATACAAATTTTGTATTTGTATAGTAAAAACATTGATTTAAGCCGAAAAAACAAATAGGAAAAAGGCCAAAGGTAAGGAGACGGCGATGCAACAAGAAAGAAAAGGCGAAGGACCTAGTCTCTTGTACTTAGAAGAAAAAGGGAAGAAAAAACCAACTAAGTGAATAGTAACACACACACACACAAAAAAAAAAAAAAAAAAACAACTTAATATGAACTAAAATTCACTTTTCTTGTTTTTTTTGTGATGCAAAAATCATTAATTGTAGTTCTGCATTGAAGTTTAGAAAGCATTGGTCCAAGGAGAAATCAAAGTAAATATTTTTCTGTACAAAATATATAGTAAAATTACTTCTTATCTTTCTTGGACATTGTTGATAAGATGTAAAAATTTAATTTTGAAAAACTACTCCCTTTCATTCAAAAAGAGAAAAACTACTCCCTGCAGAAGTTACGGTGATCGTAATAGTCAACAATGTTGGATAAGTTATCAATGCATTTGGATAAGATTTACGTGTCTTCGGTTCTTGGTTTTTGGTTAGTAGTCAGGTGAGGTTTTGGTGTTTTAGGTTGTTCAGTTTGAGAGTTTTGGCATTGTGAAATACTCATCTAGCACGGCCATGTATTCTTGTGTAGTTTAACTACCTTCTTGTTACTTCAAAAAATTTTTTTTTTTTGTTTTTTGGTTGTTGTTGTTGTTGTTTTTTTTTTTTTTTTTTTTTTTTTTATAAATTTTTTTTAAAAGGGTTTCGTTGTTGTTCAAGGAAAAAAAACAAACAAACATTTTAGACGACGCCGGAAACAGATGCATACAATATCTAACTGAATCAGAGAAATTTTAGACCGTGATTCGAGGTTAAGACATAAGAGGGAAAGGATCGTGTGAACCGGGGTGCGAGTATTGAAGGAGAATAATTACATAAATATTCTGGGGTATATTATAAATCGCTTTATCCTTGATAACAAAAGCCTAGTTAAAATTTGAAAATGATCGTATTAACAAATAATCCAAAAATATGATATTACCTCCGTCTCAAAATGTAAGTCAATTATGATTTTTGAATTTCTTTTATAATATAAGTCTATTTAGAGAATCGTTTATTATGTTTTTCTTTCTTTTAAACCTAATTTATTATACGACAAAAGCCCGTGAGACGTAGCTTCAGTTGCGAGCTATCTAACAAAGAAAGGAATTCAGAAGTTGTGAGTTCTAATGTGAAAGAAATCAAGAAGCCAACGGTCATGGTGGATTGGTGTATAATCTAATGAGTCCATCTCACACGTTGCTTCAAATACAATGTGTTGATCAAAAGGGTCTGATCTATGATATCTTAAGGACAATCAAGGATTTCGAAATTCAGATTGCTCATGGAAGAATTCATCCTAGTGCCAAAAGGGTACCGGAACGTAGACCTATTTGTCAATACCGCGGATTGGAAAAAAATCTTGGGCCACGAGAATCAGATTAATTGCGTTATGTTCTCGGCTAAAAGAAGAAATTCTTCATCCATTACGTGTCACGATAACAAGCCGTGGACCGGATACAGAGCTGTTGATTGCCAATCCTGTGGAATTATCTGGATAAGGAAGACCACGTGTTTTTTATGATGTTACATTGGCTTTGAAAACACTTGGGATCCGCATATTCTCAGCTCAGTGGGAATTATACAGATTTCTTCTGGATGAAAGCCGGGAATTTCCGTTGTCTAGCAAGCGAGCGCGAAGCGAGATCGTGGATAGAGTTCAAAGAACTCTAATGGGTTGGTGAATACCTACAGCTTCTCCCAATTCAACCAAGTCGCCATGCGTAGGACTCCGCCCATAGCATAATTGACAGATCCAAGATGTACTCATACATGTGCAATTCTACAACTAGAACGACGAACGATGATATGAACTATGGATTTCGGTGTGTGATGTAGGGTCCACCGAATGATTGATGAGTAGTGTGACTTAGTTGTGACACATTTTGTAAGGGTTTTGGGTTAGAAGAGAGAGAGAGAAGGTCCTCTCTCGTTAATAATCCAATAAAATTTAAGCATTCTTGTTAGTAATACCATCCGCAACGGAAGCGATTTAAGGATCTAGATCTATAAATTACACGTAATAAAATAACTAGATCTACTCTACAAGGGGGTTGTAGAACATACCTATTGGATCTCAAAATCCAAGTTGAAGAACCGCAAAAGGAAGAATGAAAGAAGATGTGAAGAGCACCACGATCTTCCGTACGTGTGATCCAAGCAACTCCCGGTGGAAGGAAATTCTCGTCTCGAATCCTTCCGATATGCTACCCGGAAAAACCTCCAAGATTTTCCCCTTATTCTCCCCTTGGCCGAATTTTATTCTTCTCCTCTCTAAGAGGTAGAAGTCGAATTATGTGTGTGTGTAAGGCTTGGGAGAACTCTCTTTATATAGGAGAGTAATCCTTGACCTCCAAGGATTTTATTTTGCAAATAAAATAAATCCAATAAATAAAAATAATTCCATAATATTCTAGAACAAATCTAGAATAATATTTATCTTTATTTCTTACCATAAATATTTTGTGCACATGTCTTAAAACAATTTCTTGTTTCCTAAAACATGAGGGGGGGGGGGCGAAAATTCTTATTTGTGACCTAGTCACAATAATTTCGACCAACACACTAGACCACTCAAGCTTTGCTCTGAAAGATAAACTTTCCTATTCATTTCACTCTTTTCCGTGTAGATCCAATTACTCCCACTGGGCCTAAGACGCTCAGGTGGTTCTACAAGAGCATGAACAGAACTGGAGTACCGAACTCCATTCACAGGGTTATGTCTATTAAACCAACCTCTATTATCGAATCCTATACTGCTCACAAAAGAGCCGGTCATCAATTGATCCTCGACTACAAAGTCCGCGAACCCGTAATGGGTAATGGATAAACCATACTCCCAATACTTACCGGGTGGATCGAAATTCGATCTAGTTTAGTAGTATTTAGTGCTATCACCAACAACCGATGTTGGATGTGGTCCGATTTTAATCGCTAGTAACTACCTTGAGTAAACGTACTTCAAGGTTCAAGGTTTTGTGTTCATGGACTCTATCGTAAAGGATGCAACGGATAACCGTCCCTTCCCGATTTCAAGAATCCTATATCTAACCTTTATACACAATAGCTTAAAAGATATATCACGAATGGTCATTGGCCGAACGTATGCGCGAAATTCCCAGTTTTACCTTCAAGCACCGTGTGCTAAATGCTTATATTTATGGAAGTGGGGTGAACCGAATCCACACCTTATCCGTAAATTCCAAAGCATATTCTAGGTAGACTTCTCGGTCTTATATTTCAATGTAGACCGTTATTTCGCTTCCACTATCTTTATTGAGTTAAACAGTGTATTGTAGCACATCTAAAACTATATAAGGCTATTTAACGGTTTCTCACTTAGTGAGAACATGTCACAATGAGGCCGGCTGAGCATCAGTCTCGAGGACTATGAATGGCCTATTCCGAGTATAGAATACTCTATCTCTGTTGAAAACAGAGAAACCTCAAAATATTTTGGATAAACTTACCATAGTGTTTGAATAGTTATCAGACAAGAAGTCACTACTCGGAAGCTCCTACTAGCTTGTGTCTTTCATCAGACCCCGAAGGTCGTCATGAACAAGCTATGTTACTTCTTTATAACCATTATCCTTTCCCGATTGAAAGGAAACTTAGTCATTGAACCTTTGAGACAATATAACCAGACTAGGAGAAAGGAATCACCCTGAGCCAGTCTTCAGGTCTTGTCTTTTAAGGACTATGCACTAACTATGGAATATGAAGAAGCGTTTATCTAAATATCGAAACCAATTACTTTTAATAGTTCGTAAGATGTGTTTTATATACATATTTCAGCAGTTCTAAGTGGTTTTGACTTTATCAAACAAAAGTCCGAGTCTTGGATTCATACTACAAATGGTATATTCACTTTCTATACGACAAATAAATTATCGAATAGAAGGTAAATCCATTCATTCCAACGAATCTTAAACAGAAAATAATTTTTCCGCGATATCCAAGGATTGAATCCGAGATTCATTTCCTTATATCACTCCCACTATTCTAGCTAAAATTAACTGCCCGTTGTTTACTCCTTTAATCGTTAAATGCACTGCTACCTTAATCTTCCAAAGAACTTAGCTCGAGAAGATCGCCAAGGATTCATAGGTTGGTGATGCAAAATCACTGTCCTTATCCTATGATTTTCAGTTAAATAATTTTCGGTTCAGCCTTAAAGTTTTCTCAGTTTAGATGACTAACACTTTTAGACATATTCTCCCATTCATTCCGTGAATGGAAACAGTCTTGAACCAGCGGTTCGTTTGAGTAGACACTACTCTTGAACCGTGGGATGTCTATTTCGAGTGTTACTCGTCGGGACTTCTTGGATTTTCTAATATACCAGTAAAAACAACAAATCATAACATTAAAGCTCCCACTAGTTTATCGGTTCCAAATACCGCCTAACGAGCAATGCTTTATTTTTTTTTTTTTTATGATTTTCCGATTTTTTCGATTAGAAAATCTTTCGTACATAGTTTCAATGTTTCCAGAAAAACAACAAATCGTAGAACTCCCACTAGTTCATCGATTCCAAATATCGTCCAACTAGCAACATTTCATGACTTTCCGGTTTTTCAATTAGAACGGTTACGTGTGTAGTCAGTTACACTTTTCTAATGTTGTAGAAAAACAACAAATCATAAAGCTCCCACTAGTTCATCGATTCCAAATTTCGTCCAACTAGTAACACTTCATGATTTTCCGATTTTTCAATTAGAAAATTACTCGTGTAATCACTACACACTCAAAATTCACTAGAAGAATTTCAAAGTCCGAAATCACCTTTGATCAAACTAAGTTTGTCTTCCGTTTGACACGAATGACACTAGTGACATACCTATATGTCACTCTGGTTTTTAAAAGGCTTAAGAGAAAATATCTCTTTCGTAAAATAATTGCATTATCGATTAATTAGTTCAACATCCTAGTTACTTTCCACTTTTTAACGAAGTTAATACTAGTCAATTATAAATTTTAAGCAATTTAGTAAGGGATATAATGCTGTGAATAAAATGACATATATTAATTCAAGTTTAACACTACTATATTATTTTATTTTAGGAATTGTAAACTATAAGTAAGTCTACTCTACCATTCCAAGGTTTTAACCTCGCATCTCAGTGCCGCCTTAGGGTAGGTCAAAGAGATGACGGTTAAATCGAGACAATCTCATCAATGAATAACTTGTGAGAATCGAACATCCCATGAGAATCGAACATCCCTTTATTCATTGACTACCTTCCTTTTTTAGCCTAGATATTATCAAGAATATCCTTTATGGGTCTGACCTACTATATCGGATCTCTTAGGTACGCCTCGAGTGTGCCGTCTTAGGATAGGTCAGTGACCCGACGAGTACCCGGAAATCCTATCCTTTCGGAGACCAAGCCATGAATGTTGATAGGGGTGAACACCATCCTTAGGGGGACGAAATCAAAGCGCCGCGAGGCGTCACCCTTCTCTCACTTACTTGTATCTATACTAGAGGCCGTGGGGTTGGCTGTCGCCTCCCCCGCTCCCACTCAATATTTTGGAAGTGGTGGTGGGTTAACTAACCACGTCTTTTTGATGTTAACATGAAAGCACATCAAATCAAGAATTCCGAATGGTGTCGGTAACGTAGGCAAGCCTACCCGTCCTATTCGTTGGAACATATGTGACAGTCGGACGAAGTCGGGTCAAGAGAGCCCCATTGAGATAAGAAGGAATCACCCCTCCGCTCGCTGGTGTAGCTTAGTCTTGCCGGACCCCCGTGCATACATCACACTAGGAGGGTTCAGTCGGTCGAGCAAAGCTCAGTTGACCACCCAACCTATTGGCGAACCGTTGTTATCCAAGATTTATTGTTCTTTTACCATCATTCAATCTCGTAGACACTACGAATCGAAAACGTGATCTCGTTTGGGCTTTTATGGCGGTTCACCGAGAACACACACCGAAAGGCTTAACGATTTCATAACCCGTCCTCGGATCTTTAATTAGTTACTAAATTAATTAATTACCACGTATTAATTAAATTTCAACTAATTACGCGAGTTTGTATACATGCCTATTTTAATTACAAAAATTAAAATTCTACATGTATGCATGGAGTGAATTTATGATATGATACATGTCATGGCAATTCCGATTTTATATCTATTTTATAATCAAACACATAAAAAATAAATTGCGGAAAATTTAAACACCGAGATGGATTGTTGGTACCCCCGTATCTAATCTATCTAGGAGAGCAGTAAATTACATAATCTATGTCTTCGAGTCTTGATCTTCAAATCTTGAACTTGAACCGCCGGATCACGAACCACGAACACCCGAGAGGAGAAAGGCCTTTGTTTTAATTAAATAAATCCAATATATATATATATATATATATATATATATATATATATATATATATATATAGAAATGCCGCATGCAATTACTAAAATAGTGCATAAATTTTAGTGCAGGACTTATAGCGACGCTTTAAAATAGTGATCGATGCAGCGTCGCGGTAAGCATGGAAATGTCCTGTAGCAACCCAACCCTTTATATATAAAATATTTTATCCGTTATATATATATATATATATATATATATATATTATTTTATTTTTTTTGACTCGGCTCGTTACAAATTACCTTCCAAATTTTTTTTTTCTTTTTCTACCTTAAACGATCTTCAATTTTTTTTTTTTCAGCAAGATCTTCATCTTTTTTAGCGACGCTTTTCAGATTTACAAAATTACAATAAAAGATGCTACTTTTACATGGAATTTTTTTTTGAAAATTACACAAAATAAATAAAATACATAAATAAAATACAATTCCTATCTCAATTGTTACTAAACAAAAGAGCTACAAAAAATAGATCTAACGAGTAAACAGTACCAACCTCAATCCATCTTTTCAACCAAGACATTCATAACATAAAATAAATAAATATGTATATATATTTCGGCCCCAAGAAAAAAAATTTGGACAAAAATCTACATGTTTACCACTCCTAGATCTAATATTTTATACGTATAAATATAGATCACCTTGGTCTCTGATACCACTGTTAGTAATACCATCCGCAACGGAAGCGATTTAAGGATGTAGATCTATAAATTACACGTAATAAAATAACTAGATCTACTCTACAAGGAGGTTGTAGAACATACCTATTGGATCTCAAAATATCCAAGTTGAAGAACCGCAAAAGGAAGAATGAAAGAAGATGTGAAGAGCACCACGATCTTCCGTACGTGTGATCCAAGCAACTCCCGGTGGAAGGAAATTCTCGTCTCGAATCCTTCCGATATGCTACCCGAAAAAACCTCCAAGATTTCCCCCTTATTCTCTCCTTGGCCGAATTTTATTCTTCTCCTCTCTAAGAGGTAGAAGTCGAATTATGTGTGTGTAAGGCTTGGGATAACTCTCTTTATATAGGAGAGTAATCATTGACCTCCAAGGATTTTATTTTACAAATAAAATAAATCCAATAAATAAAAATAATTCCATAATATTCTAGAACAAATCTAGAATAATATTTATCTTTATTTCTTACCATACATATTTATCCAATAAATATTTTGTGCACATGTCTTAAAACAATTTCTTGTTTCCTAAAACATGAGGGGGGGGGGGGCGAAAATTCTTATTTATGACCTAGTCACAATAATTTCGACTAACACACTAAATTGGGTCAAGATTATGAAAAATGCCTTTTTCACATATTTAATTATTTAGCCCAACTAATTTAATAGTCTACTAAACAATTAATTCACATATCGTTTTAATTAAATTCTAATAAGAACTAAATTAATATTATTGATTCGACGTCCGAGAATAGCTATGCTATATATTGGAGGCACGTCGGGGACCATGGACTAATAATCGGCGGCTCCGATAAATCAAATAAATAATTATCTTACGAACAGAATAATTATATTCGATAAATCAATCACATGAATATGCCACCATAATCCCGTGACTGCACTCCTCCGATTATAAGATTATATTTACCTCCTCACGAGAATGATAATAAGCGTTCATTGCTATAATCATTACATATGGATTAATCCTTCATAGACTGTTCATTCTAAATCGGGAAGTTATCGTTAACCCTTTTTAGAACCTCTTATCATTGTTTACCATTAACCCCTAGTGATCAATTAATTCATACACCTCACTGGTAGCTAATCAGTGTACTATATATGAACTCGCGCGATCGATCAGTTTCTAAGATTAACAAATAAATAAACTGTCTATCTACTTCCATAAATGGAAGGAATGTATTCTGTATCTATGATAACACATACTACTCACTCAATCCAGTACAATGCCAAGATGGGGTAATTCAGATCACAGACTCAGTGTAATCCTTAACCGTCAAGTCAAACCTCATACTGATTTAAGCAGTTGACTGTGATCACCTTAGGATTAAGATATATCCATAAATATGATCATCGATTGATTCGATAAGACTTCTCGATTACGGAATTATATCGTGAACTCTAATCAAATCGATCCGTACCTATATGATATATCTATCATATATAAATGCCCCCACTAGGTTCTCTTAACCGAAAGTCCGGATAAGACAATCACACCTACGTGTTACGGCGCATTAATAGCACGTTAAAGGAGAGACCCGATACTCTCGATTAACTTCACTACGGGATAATTGTATTTTAAGTACATGTTCACTAACTCAATCCTCCCGTGTATATCCCATACACTGAGTTAAGTGATTACATAAACGATATACTTTTGGGTTTTCTGTAGTGTAAATACTATTGTCACATCGGTGAATATGAGAATAATAAATATGAATAATAATATCATTTCATTTATTAAATAAAACAATTACAAAATTGTCTTTCGAGCATTACACCTAAAATTCTTTCCCCTCTTTAAAAAAAAACCTAATTTATTATAGATTAAGCTAATTTACAAATTACAATTATTACATTAATGAAAGTCAAAAAGTATTTTAGATTTTTATTATTAAAATTATAGACATTTAACCATTTTTTTTTATGTGAAAAAGTTTAAAGGGACTCTCCTTTGAGACGAGGTGTACTTGCATTTGAGACGGAGGTAGTATTTCATTATTTTTTACGGAGATTTATTTTGTTTCCCTTACAGCAATTTACGTAGTAAAAAGTTTTTTTTTTTTTTTTTTGGAGGGCTAAATTTCGTTATCTTCAAGTATTCCATTACTTTCGATCAGGTATTCCATTACTTATTATATAAAAAAAAACAAAAAAAAAAAAAAATCCCATTGCTTGAAGAAAAAGACATGAGCGAGCGGCAAAGGGGAAAAAGGACAAAACCTTAACTCATTGCGCTCTGCTTTGACAGCTTCGGGTTAGAAGAAAAAATTAGAATCTAGTTGGGTCAGCCATCAGTTCAGTATGTATCGAGGCATCCATAGACTGAGGAATTCTGGTTCTTCAGTTTTTGGGTATTTAACTATGCCTAAATTGAGGAGTAAAGCTTCAAGATCAGTGGCTGCGGTGAAGGACACCTATCTCTCCACCAAGGTTTAAACTTTTCATTTTGCTTTCCTAACCTTATCATTGTTGAAATTTTTTTTATTTTGCGCTTTGTTTAATATTTTCTGATCTTTGCTCAGCATTTTCCCCCTTTTTGATTGATGGAAGTTTTAACCTTTTTTTTTTAATTGCGAAATAATTATTAGGACATATTTGAGCGGCATAAGGTGGTGTTTACTGTTTCAACATCGATTGCATCCGTTGCAACCGCGTGGCTTGGTATGCCCTTTATCTGTTTTTTCATCAGTTATTTATTTATTTATTTTTTCGTGATTATGATTCCTTTTACTGCCCTAGACGTACTGCTCCTGGAAAGGTTAGATTTTTATTTATTTCTTATTTTTTTTCCTTTTTAAATTCAACTGACTAACGGTTGGTTCTTCAATAATGTAGTAGTCATGAGTTGTATCTGTTAAAGTTGTGAACTTTTCTGGTCTTGTTTAAGGGCTGTTCAATTATGCTCCGGTGGACTCAGTTATCGATTTGGTGGTATTGTAGAATTTCCATTCTATTTGGGTTGGTGCCTTGATTTCTTTTATTCATTTTACAGTTGTCCATACTATCTTTTAGTTTGGCTGGGTATCCGATTGTAAACACAATTATTACAACTGTATTATAAAGTTGTAGTACATTGTTAGCCGTTTAGCCTTAATACCTTTATCCCCAACTACCTATTTATTAGCCACCTAGCATTTAAGTACTTGTCTTCCACTACTTGTAATTGTCTTTATATACTGTGTTGTTTCAGCTCAAAATAATAAGAAGAATTAACTTCTCTATCTTATTTTTCTCTCTCTCTCTCTCTCTAAATTCTACATGGTATCAGAGCCTATCTGAAAATTTTCAGATTTCTTTTCCACAACTGTTCCTCTTCTCACCGTCTTTCTTTCTCATCAAAATGTCGGAATATGATACGACTTCCGAAGTAACTTCAAAAAATTCTTCCAAACAAATGAGTGGATTAGATAATCCTACTCTCCAAATCACCAACATAAAACTCAAAGGAGGATCAAACTACCTGCAATGGGCACAGTCAGTTAGAATTTTTATCACAGGAAGGAGGAAACTGGGATATCTTACTGGAACTGTCAAAATTCCAGACAAAACTGATGAAGAGGCCTATGAAGTTTGGGAAACTGAAAATGCTATCATCACTGGGTGGCTGCTCAACTCAATGGACGATGAGATAAACCAGGTTCACCTATTCTATCCATCTGCAAAAGCTATCTGGGATAATCTTGCACACTCTTACTCTGATCAAGGGAATTTCGCTCAAGCTTTTGGTGTCAGAAATACTCTGAAAAACACCAAACAAGGGTCCATGGATGTAACTAGATACTTCAATTCTCTCACGAAGCAGTGGCAAGATTATGACCAGTTAACCTTCATTGAGTGGGACTGCATTGAAGATGCAGGCAAATTTCAAAAAATGATTGAAAAAGAAAGGGTATTTGACTTCCTTAGTGGCCTTAACCCAATCTTTGAAGTTTGCTAGAGAAAGGATTCTTGCACGGTTCCCCTCCTTCTTTACTAAGCATTTGCTACTCTCGAAAGGAGGAAAGCAATAAGGGTGTCATGGGAGGTCTACTCCCCACTCCAGGAGGAGACCAATCTCCTTCAAATCACCATTCAGAAAGGCAATCTTCAGTGTGACCACTGCAAAAAGAAGGGTCACACCAAAGACACATGTTGGAACCTCCATGGAAAACCTCCTCATTTGCAAAAGAACCAAACCAACAAAAGTGAAGGCAACCTGATCGATCAAAAAAGGGCATACAATGCCATGGAACAATCAAACCTCTTCTCAAAGGAACAAATGGAGGCCCCGAATCAACTCTTTGACAAAAGGATGCCACAACTTTCCGCTCGCTTTGATACCTCTGTTGGTGCATCAGCTCAGAATGGTAAGAACACCTGGATCGTAGATTCAGGTGCATCAAGTCATATGACAGGTGACTTCTCCTTATTTGACTCCTTTCACAAAATCACTCACCCACACTTTGTTAAAATTGCTGATGGCTCCTGTTCTAAAGTTGAAGGAAAGGGCACTATCACACTTGATAATCATCTTACTCTTACATCTGTGTTATATGTTCCAAAATTGGACTGTAATCTTTTTTCTGTCAGTCAATTTTGCAAGGATAAAAACTGCATTGTTAACTTCCATCCTGATCATTGTGAGTTTCAGGACATGGCATCTTTGGAGAGGATTGGCAGTGCTAAGAAGATAGAAGGTCTCTACCTCCTTTATGGCAAGAAAATAAAGACTGTTAAGGGATTGAAAGTTTCCCCTGATTCCCCTAAATGTACTAAAATCAGAATGTTGCACTTAAGATTAGGACATCCCAATTTTCAGTATTTAAAAAGGATGTACCCTACCTTATTTGTTAATGTAAAAGTTGATGACTTAAAATGTGAGTTTTGTGAGCTTTCAAAGCATTCTAGAAATACTTTCAAAGCATGTTACCTATAAAGAGTACGTACCTTTTAAACTCATTCACACGGATGTGTGGGGTCCTTCTCAAAACCCTAACCTCACACACAAAAAATGGTTTGTGACCTTCATAGATGACCATACTAGAGTGAGTTGGGTCTATCTTATGAAACACAAATCTGAAGTTAGCCTAATCTTTGAAAATTTCTACAAAATGATTGAAACTCAGTTCCAAACAAGAATCCAAATACTTAGATCTGATAATGGAACTGAGTATTTGAACTCCTGTCTTGGACCTTTTTTGACTGATAAAGGCATTGTCCATCAAACCTCTTGCCCTAACGCTCCACAACAAAATGGAGTGGCAGAGAGGAAAAATAGACATCTTTTAGAAGTCACAAGAACTCTCTTGTTTTCCTATGATGTCCCTGCTGGTTATTGGGGAGAGGCTGTTCTCACAGCAGCCTTCCTTATAAACAGAATGCCATCAAGAATCCTTGGTTTTAAAACACCTATTGAAACCCTTACTTCATATTACCCCAACACCAAGCTTATCACTTCTATAGCCTTAAAAGTTTTTGGTTGCACAGCCTTTGTCCATATCCACTCCCATAATAGGAGCAAGATCGGGCCAAGAGCTGTTAAAACCATCTTTGTTGGGTACTCTCCTACACAAAAAGGTTTTAAGTGTTTTGATCCCAAAACTCACCGTTTTTATACATCTTGTGATGTCACCTTTTTGAAGATCACCATATTACACCAAGGATAACAACACGATATTGATCAATACGACTTTCTTAACACCGATGTTATTCTCCCTATTATTGATACGATCCACACAGGGAAACTTCCCTTCAACGGTCGACAAAAGCTGTTTCCTTGCCGAACGGGAGGTTATTGTCTATACCGGACGTAAGAAATCTTCACCACCTCTTAGTACTCCTATCTCTCACCCATTTATTTGCACTAACCAAAATGTGCGGGCACACATTATTGAACTTACTCATCGGGACACCGACCACGAGAAGCCGACACCGAGGAACCCACACCGATGCAACAAAGGTGTGAACCCTCATCTCCTAATGAGCTACCTATTGCTTTAAGGAAAAGCACAAGGGAATGCACTAAACATCCTATTGACGGGTTTGTTTCTTATGGTAAGCTCTCTATCGATTTTCGGTCTTATCTTACTAAGATAGACTCGTTGACATACCCAAAACCATCCAACAAGCTTTAGGGTTTGTCCTCGATGGAAAAATCTTTGTTATGGAAGAGCTAAATGCCACAGAGGACAACCACACCTGGGATTTGATTCCTATGCCAAAGGGTGTAAAAGCTTGTTGGATGTCGGTGGTTATTCACTATAAAGCACAACCACGATGGCACAATCAATAGGCACAAAGCCGATTGGTTGCCAAAGGATATACACAAACCTATGGTGTTGATTTTCATGAAACATTTGCTCCAGGTGGCCGGACTTAACACTTGTGAGAATCATTATTTCTATGGTCTCTTGTGAACAATCGGGCATTACATCAAATGGATGTAAAGAATGCTTTTCTGAATGGTGATTTGAAGGAGCAAGTGTATATGCACCCACCTCCTGGCTTTGTTGTTAAACCTAACCATGTGTGTAGATTGCATAAGTCCTTATATGGACTTAAACAATCTCCCGAGCATGGTTTGACGGATTCTCTAAAGTTATGAAAAAAGGAGGATATGCTCAAGGGCATAGTGATCACACTTTGTTTTACAAGCATACGACTCGGGAGGAGTAACCATCCTCATTGTTTATGTTGATGACATTGTCATCACCTTTGGAAACTCCGGTTGTGACATTGTTACTCTAAAGCGACTTTCGAAAGCGAGTTTGAAATCAAAGATCTTGGACCACTAAAGTATTTCTTAGGAATTGAGGTTGCCGAGGTCCGGTGAAGGCATCCTCCTTTACACGAGAGGAAGTACACTATGGATCTGCTCAAAGAGTATGGGGCTGCTGGGGTGCAAACCCGTTGACACCCCGGTAGATAATACAATCAAGTTTGGGAAAGATGAAGATGGTGCTCCCGTGAATCAAGAAAACTTTCAAAGATTAGTGGGAAGGCTCATATACTTGTCCCATACAAGACTCGACATATCATTTGCTTTGTCGATCAACCGAGCCGATTTATGCACTCCCCAAACAAATTCATCTTGATGGAGCAATAAGACTACGAAATTTCTAAAAGGAAGTCCAGGCAAGGGTATCTGTTCAAGTCACAAGGAACATCCAAGATTGAAGGCTATGTTGATGCTTGATTGGGTGGTTCGGCCAACGACGAAAGATCTACTGGATGGTGCATCTATCTGTTTGGGAATTTGGTGTCATGGAGGAGTAAAAAACAATCTGTTGTTGCAAGAAGTTCTGCTTTGAAGCGAGTTTAGGGCAATTGCCTTAGGAATGTGTGAGCTCTTGTGGATCCAAAGAATCATGAAAGAACTAAAGATATCCTACTCAAGCCACCGTAAATCACTGTTCAGTGATAGTAAATCTGCGATTGAAATCTCTAACAATCCAGTCCAACATGATAGGACTAAACATATAGAGATTGACAGACATTTTATCAAAGAAAAACAAGAAGATGGCAGCATCTACCTAACCTACATCAACACCAAACAACAAGTTGCTGATATATTTACAAAAGGTCTACCCAGGGTCCCCTTCCAACAATTCTGTGGCAAGCTTGGTTTATTAGACATATATAAACCAGCTTGAGGAGGAGTATTGCTGATGGGAATTCAGCAGGGTAACAAGTCTGCTGAATATAACAAGTCTGCTGAGATCAGCAGGGTAACAAGTCTGCTGATCTTATCAGTTTGTTGAAGTGTTACAAGTCTGCTGAAGATTGTTCAGCAGAGTCATCGTCGCTGCTACTTATATTAATCTTATTGTAAACACAATTATTACAAGCGTATTATAAAGTTGTAGTACATTGTTAGCCGTTTAGCCTTAATACCTTTATCCCCAACTACCTATTTATTAGCCACCTAGCATTTAAGTACTTGTCTTCCACTACTTGTAATTGTCTTTATATACTGTGCTGTTTCAGCTCAAAATAATAAGAAGAATTAACTTCTCTATCTTATTTTTCTCTCTCTCTCTCTCTCTAAATTCTACAATCCGGAATCATTAGTCATAGGCTTAGCCGGATTTTGGGTAGTACATTGATTGGCTAGTTGTAAGCTGTGCTCTGGCTTGAAACAAGGGGTTAAACCTTAAATTGTGTAATGCTTTCGTGTAGCTAACTATCTGTACGCAGATTAGGTGTTTTATAGTATTTAAATGTGAAGTAATTGATTGGTGAAGAACCGTAACTAGCTATGTTAGGGTAAAATGTATCAGTTCAGTGATCATCTATTCTTAGCAAGCATATAGCAGTCAATCCATGATCCGTGCAAAGCTGTAGGAAGAACACCGATGAAATGTTTATTGACACTACATGTGAAGGGATTCACCGAGTAGGAAAAAGAAATGGTCTTGCATTTAACTTAACATTGTTTATTTATCCACAAGGACAAATAATAGGAACGAACTAATCTATGGTTATTCTACAGCAGAAATTTTTCGTCCACCTTAGGCTAGTCAACTACAATGAGAAAGAACAGCTGCTGGGATTTCTATCAGGAAATGAAATCTTTGGTTTTCTTCTGACTGTAATGTTCAACATAGTAGAGAGATTTCCATTGCCTAGTTAGAAAAGCGATATGGGATATTTTCCCAAAGTCTCTGGGCTAAAAGCACAATACTAGAAAAAAAAAAAAAAAAAAAAAAAAAAAACCCTTTGGAGATAGTATGTGAATCGGAGGTACGCTGGGAGTTGCAGTCTTGCATTTCCTTTCTGTTGTGATAATAAGGGTCAAGCTTATGTGGTAAATACAACTCTTTGCATGTGGTGAAGGCATATTTTTTTCATTACTCTGGGAAAATATTAGAATTGTATAAGCCTCTTCGACTCTTACCAGCTTGACACTTTTCCTGGTAATACTTAATTTGTATATTGTTGCACTCCTACGTTGTAGATCTCTGTTAACTACTCAAAAGAGGAGGGTAAGAACAAGAGCGCTAAAAATGACTTCTGTTAACTGCATGTGACAATTTCTCTTCCAGTCATTGTATTCTTCACTTCTCCTGCTTCAGTATTCCACCATGAAAGAGCACAAAGCTTTTGAAAAAAAATCTAGTTTTACAGGATTTTGTTCATGTCTTTGCTAAGTCAAAAAAAGTTTATCTTTCTTGTAGTGTGTTACCGAATCTAGTATTCATACTGCTGGTTTTTTTCTTTTTAATCCTTCCTAAAAATGTTTATTTTAACATTTGTTAGAGCCGAATGATGTATGTTTCATCTGTTGCTTATACAACCTGTCCCTCTAAACATAGAATGATGGTGTTTTGTGATGCTGATACAGGTTATACTGTACGTCATTATCATGATAGAAAAGTTGAGCGGCGGCTTGAATCAATTGAAATGAATGTATGTGTATCTTTTTCTTCCTGTGTTCATCCTTCTTCTGATTTTTTCTATCTTTATTTTATGGATTTCACTGCATTGACATATACTATGACTCTTTTCTTTGATGTTATAACCGGCTTACTTGTTATGTACCTGATAAGTCTAAGTATCTAATGAAATGAAACAGTGTCTTCTCCGGGTTTTGTTATGAACATGTGATTTATCCAGTAACTTGATATGATTGTTGCTCTCTAGTTTACGTGGTTCTTGAAGTTGCTTTTCTTTTCTATTCACAATACATCACATCCGTTTTATGCTTGCATGAAACCCGATGGATACATTTCAAACAACATCTTATTCATTGAATCAGTGTAAAGGTGAATTAGTTCAATTTTTTTTCCTTTCTGCTATGAAGGGTCACATAATTCTTTACTGTACTACTTGCAGTTGAAAAATAATTATGACATTGAAGATCGTGAATTCAAGAAGCTTGTCTCTAACTACGTCAGTATTCCGACTACCATTGCAACTGCTGGAACGGCTTTAGTAATTGGGTCAGTTCATTTTTTTTTCCCGCCTAAAGAACTTGTTTACATCTTTACTTTACGCGTTTATTTCAACACATTTCTACTTATACTTATAAAATGCAGGTATGGTTTGGGATGGAGAGGAGGAAGATGGTACCAAAGCAGAAAGTTCAGAAAAGAGCAGATGAGATTGCTTGGTCAAATGAAACCAAAAAAGTCAATACTGAATTTCTTAGCATTATTACAGAAAGTGGAACCCAGAAGGTCACTTTTGAAGTTCATTAAAAGGCCTTCTTTGACAAGAAGAAAGTTGCCTGATTCTTCTTCTTCTTCTTCAGCAAGATCAGAATCCATGGGAAACAAGAACACGTCTTCTTCTACAGACTCCATTGAAAAACCAGTCTAATTTATAGTCAAAGGCGATAAATTATGTTACGATATTGCATTATACGCACTTGTAAACCATTTATCATTGTGAGACCGACTGGTGAATATAGATTTTGCTTATTGGTTAATGGTTTACAAGCGTGTGATGAAACGATTTTGTGGCCATGTCCCATGATCGTATCTAAAGGTAATGTTATTTTCTTTTTCCTTACTGGTTTCTTTTGAGTTTTGTCCAGAGCATTTTATATGTTATTCTGGCTCTATATAACAGTTGAGTTAGCTGAAACATTGTCTTTTTATATTTGTCATTTTACAATAGTAAAAGATCTTTTTTTTTAAAAAAAAATTCATACGGCCTTTAGCATAGGTATCTCCCCCACCAAATCTATCCTCAGGATTATCCCAAGCTTCCTCAGCAGTTTATAGTAAATAATAATATACTTTGAGCAATAGACTTCGAAATAGAATTCACTAACCATGCTATTACATTGTCTCCACGAAGAACAATGCGGATCATTGGGCTGCAAGGCAGGGACCGATCCATCAACATTGCCATCTTGTTCTTCGAAGAAATTAAGAGCTGTACGGTCTCCATCGAAACTTTCTAACTATGAAAGTTGTGTCCATCAAGAAGTGGCTGAACGAGAACCAGTGCAGGGTTGTCATTCGGATGCAACACCAACAAATAAGCAGGAACTTGAGTATCCATTTAATCGAAGGCTTAAGAAATTGATTGATCAAGGGAAAATTAACGGTGCGTGCGGAAGAATAGTATTGATCAATGTGATATGTTACAAGGCTTTACAACTGGTTTATATAGATTGCAGGTAGTGCAGCAGCAATTACTACTGGAGCTACTACTTTAACAACATAAACTGAATGCTAACTGACTGAAAGCTCAGGTGTTCGACCTAACGACACCTGCTGCTATATAACTATGCATTTGGGAGTTCTGTGTTGCACTAAAGGACTGGATACAAGCTTGCTATAATGATCTTGAACACATATCTTGAAATGTTGGATGCAGGGCCGGCCTGCGGGCCAGGCGACCGCCGAAGGCCCACCGCCAGGGCGGACCCACAGTTACGTGTTTTGTTTTAAAAAAATCTCGTATAAGTCCAATCTCAATCAAGTCAATATGATGTGTTACAAAAAAATTACTGAATTGATAAAGGTCTAGTGACAAAACAATAAAATAAAATCTAGGGCCTATAATGAGTATTAATTAAAGGCCCAATGACCAAAAAAATAAATTTCAGAGCCCTTATAATATGTATTAGTTTGTATGTATATGTTTTGTGTACACGTATGGATTTGGTTTTTGTTTTTAAACGTGCTAGAAAATAGATGTTGAATTACTATTTATAGGTATGTTTTGTCTCTATCAATGAATTTGAATTTTGTGCTACAGACGTTAGAAGCGTGATGCTGAAATAATATTTTGTAAGTTTGATTTCGGAAAAAAAAAAAAACACAGAAAAAAAAAAAAAAAAAAAAAAAAAAAACTTTTGAACTAGAAGCCTCTTCGGCGAAGTCGCCGTAGGCCCCGAAAATTTTAGGGTCGGCCCCGGTCGGATGTTATTGTACGTGAAGTATATTGCTGTTTGTTTTGGAGGCTTAAGATACAATTTTGTTTTATAGGGGGAAAGATTGATCTTTTGTTACCTAAAAATTCTCCAAAAGCATGGATTTGGTCTTGTCTGAGATATAGAGACACACACTTATGCTGGATATGAGGCATATATATATATATATATATAACCTTCTCTATCTTGTAGTTTTCTTTTGTCACTTTTGACTTTGATTTGTTGGTTTTCTTTCGTTTTTGGACTTTTTTCATATTGCGATCTTCGTTGTAATCTAATCTTTCTTAGGTTTTATTCTTTTTTGTGTTATCTAATGCTTTGTTTATTGACTGATAATAAATTATAATAAAGAAATTAAAACATATAAATTCAGTGTCGAATCTCAAAAGTGATCACTGTTTGTTTAATGGTCAATTGATGAAGGTAAAACTTAAAAGTAGCATGCTTACTTGTGTTTTATTTTATTAATTCTGACCTTATTCGAGCCAGATATCAAACGTTTTCTAGACTCATGCAATACATGTTACAAATGTTAAAAAACACAGGACGACTAAAATCCCACACCAGCAATTAGTCTTTGTGTGGCCTTTTACTTTTTTGTTTTACAATTTTTGAGCTATTGTGATTTGTGTTTAGTAAGAGTTTTTATAGGGTTGTTCTATTGGTACCGCCCTAATAATTTTCGGCACTACAATTACACACGATTTTAAAATGTAAATATGACGTCATAACTATTAGAGATGTTAACAGAACCACATGTAAATATGATGTCATAAGATATCGATAAAAGCCACTTTTTTGTATTTTCCGGCGTAGTGATATTTTCGACCAACATGACCTACATCCATTAACAAAAGAAATAATATAACAGAAAAACCCCTATTTTGAAGTCTAAGTGACAAACGCCTAAATATTAGACTATATATTAGTCAATAATAGTTTATCTGAAGCGATATATCTCACCGATGTATCTAATACAATGGACGTACAGTACTTTAGACCAGTGACAAAGCCGCTCTATGCTAATAAGGGTCCTCAGAACGAGAGACTTTATGGTGCAACGGTTGTAAGAAGGTTGTACCAAGTGGCATACGTTAGAGTCTCTCATTTTTACTCTCTTTCACATAATACACTTTTATCGTGTGTGAGAAATGAATGGTTGTAATGTATGCCACTTGGTACAACTTTGCTACAACGGTTGTATTATAAAATTTGTCCCTCAGAACCCACTAAAAGAAAATTACATACAAATTCTCAAGACCAGTGGTGCAGCCGTGTTATGTTAAGAGTAATGACAATGACACAACAATCATATAAACCATTGATCATGATATAAACCTATAATAATCAACGGTGTAGATTGTTGTTGTGTAATTCTTAGCAATTACTTTTTATTTTATGCTAATAGGTCACTTAGACCTTGTTATATATTGTAAAATTTAGACCTTTCTTATTTTGTAAAATTAGGTAATTAGGCATGTCACGTAGTAATCAAGAAAAGAACAAGCTTACTCAGATCAACTTAATTATCATCAATAATCTAACACAGATTCTTTTGTCTTTTCGGCTTTTCTTTGCCCTTTGGAATTATCCTCCAATTCTATAATTCTGATATTCCCGAATCTGGTCCAATACAAGATGGTTTTGGATATAAAATAAACCAATGCATAGCTAATCGTTTCACAAATAATTATATACCCTGTAAATTGTCATTATGGCCAGTTTTCTTCGCTTTCTTCTCCTCTTCACACTTATCCTTTCTGGTTAGTACTATATAGACTACTAGTTTATAATTTCGTAAACTTAATTCGCCTCACTAATTAGGCGTTCAAAATATGCTACTGTACACAACAAATATCATGATCTGAGGTGACAGTAACATTACTCTACATGCAAGTTCAGGCATATGGTGTTACTCTATATACATTTTACTTGAAGGGTGTTAATTTAATCATAATAGTGACAGAATTAATATTTGTGGTTACAGTTGGAGTTGGCAACAGTATAGCAAGGAAAACAGGGAAGTTTCTGTTAAGTGAAGACAAGGATTTTGATTGTAATTCAATAACAGGATGCACTTTGCAGAATGATAATTGTCCTCAAGATCGATGCACCTGTTTCCACTTTGTAAGTGTCTGCTATCCTTTGAATTGAATTGAATTGATGAGGAGGAGGAGGATGATGACACCTTGTACTAATTGTAAGTTTTTTTTTTTTTTTTATAAGTTTGTTTAATTAGTTATCGTTAAACCGAAAGGGAACTCTAGTTTGTTTATCCGGTGGTATCTTTTGTTCTCTTTTGATGGTGGTCTCTTTAAGGGGCATACGTACTTATCCTCTTGTGTTTTTATGTTTTCAGATGAGATACAATAACAGACAGATGTTGATGATATTGGATGTGTAGCACATTATCAATGTTAAGCTTTCTCATAAACGTAGTTCTTTCAAGGACTAAATAATGATTTGTATGTAACAATAAATGTATTTCGTGATTGTATTGACCATTTGGTTTGGGTGTTAATAAATATATGACGTACGAGAATATATAATTAGGAGTCCAGACTATGGTGTTTTTAATTTAGACCTGTGTTGGGTATTTTTTTTAATTTTAGATTCCTCTGTTTATTTAGTAAATTTTATTAGAAAGATTTCGTGTTACGAGTTTTGTTTCTTGAAATATGACTGAACGATCCATGTTACAAAAAAATCAGGTTTGAATAACAGTTTGTTACATTTTATTCCATTCTATCTCCTTTGTCTTGACGACCTCGAATCAACCGACCAAAGAATGTGATGATAGGGAGATCCGCTCCCTTCATGGGCAAAGATGTTAGGGAAAATTCTTGCCTATACCCTCTATATGTAGGGGTGTGAGATACGATATGATCTACACCGTTTATTTTTAAATTTCATTTAAATTATGTTGTCTAGGTCAGGTTGGGTGTAAAGTCACTCTAAATAGAACGTACAAGAACTTCACGGATGTTGGACCCAAAAATGAAATAATATCATATTACCATGTATTGTTTATAGAACGGGTGCCCACCTATAACACTTTGTTTATTGGGCACTTTGTCATCAAAACCTCCACAATTAGTCAGATACCTAAAGCCCTTTTAATTAGATAGCTCTTATTGGTATGTTGCTCTTTGGAGAGCACAGTACGATGAAAGTTGTAAACTGTGTTCGGGGGGAGTTATTGTCTATCATTGGCCTCAATGGTAAAATCAGTCGGGGGACTTGAGAGGCGGTGGTTTACCCTGCGGCGGATGTCAGCGGTTCGAGTCCGCTTATCTCCAACTCGTGAACTATAAAGGGATTTTACAAAAAGTAAAAGATTACTTCGTTCGTACTAGTTATTTTTTTTAATCGACGGATAGGAACATACTCTGAATCGGAATCATGGGTAGTACTTCTTGATCATTTCTACCAACTAAAAGTCCCAATTCAAATTCCTTTTATGTATACAAATGTTCTCGCGGATAACTTAGAAAATCCTTATTACTAATCTTTTGTGTATCTTATATCGTGTATTTACTATCGGTATTATTATTTTTTATTTATTTCTGGCACCATACATGTAATTTTTTTCTTTATTTTTGGCACCACACTAGGAACGATAGTGCCACTGACATTCTTTTTTGACTATAACGTCAGTGGACGTTTTTCATCCGTGACACATTTATAACTATAACGTCAGTGTCACTGACGTTATTATCGAAAATTAACGTCAGTGCCAGTAATGATTAGTATCGAAAACTAACGTCAGTGTCGCTGACGTTATTTTGTAAATAAATAAATAAAATAAAATAAAAACTGCGGTGCTCAAATGCAATTGTAGTGCCAGCTGTGAAAATATAGTGCCGATAGAAGTCGTCTTTAATTATTAATGGACCAATTATCCTTATGGAAAAAAGCCCAATCAAAGAAAGGAATATATACTGGACACAAACATATGTAATGACCGTAAAACCTAGGCCTGTCGCTGAAATAAAATACATTTAACACCCAATGTGATTGCATTGTGTTTCGTGCTTAAATATATATGTACACGTTATTTTTTTTTTTAAAGAGACCAGCATATTAATTAAAATATTAAAAAGATAAGCTTCAACTATATCTCATGGTGAAGACACACTCCAATTGATTAAACCAACCCCAGATAACCTCGCACGTGCAAGACAATGAACATACCTATTGCATGAACACCAAATAAAGGAAAAAGGTGTAAGGCGTTAAGACAATGAACATACCTATTGCATGAACACCAAATAAAGGAAAAAGGTGTAAGGCGTTAAGACTCTTCAGACTTAAACAATCAGATATTTATCAACCAAAAGAGAATAGGTCTCCACCACGATCCGATGAAGCCCCAGAGATGATGCTAGAATGACCGTATGAAAAATCACAGTAAACTCCAACGCCTCTACATCCAAGTGACACATAATCCTCTAAGAAACAGATTGAAGAACATGTCCTTCATGGTCACGAACATAACTCCAATCACTGACGCATCCGCCACATTAGCCGCAATATGTACACATACGTACTTGAGATATATATACTCAGTCAACTGCAACCAGATATATTACATTTTGTAACATTGCATAACAATATTTACAGTTTACATTTTACAGTTACAGTTACATTTTCTATTTTCAGCACTATCTCCTTTAGTATATAAAAAGGAGAATATTCTTGTAACTTCTGCATAATTCGAATAATAGAAAAACAGGGGTCAACCCTTGCCCCTTTCTCTCTTCTTCCGTTTCTTTACTTTCATGATGGTATCAGAGAAAATCAAGCAATCTTCCGCATTTTTGTTCAAATTTCCTGTTAAATTCTTTCTTTTTGATCATTTACTACCTTCGCCATGGCAAATCAAGCTCCAAATCAGGAGATAATTCCTGTATCAAGTCCGTATTACATTCATCCAAATGAAAAACCTACTCTAACCCTAGTACAGCCAATACTCAGCGAAAATGGTGCAAATTATCATTCATGGAGCAGATCGGCACGCATGTCGTTGATAATGAAGAATAAGGCTGGTTTTATTGATGGATCGTTACCACGACCGGCTAGAAATGATGCGAGATTTCACGTTTGGGAGCAGTGCGATATTATGGTAACTAACTGGCTGAGGAATTCAGTAGCACCATGAATAGCACAGAGTTTACTCTGGATGGATTCCGCGCAAGCAGTATGGGAGGAATTGAAGGACAGGTTTGCTAATCTCGATTCTTTTAGGTTATCTGATTTACTAAAAGAATTGAATAACACTAAGCAGAGAGGTTCTAGTGTTACTGAGTATTTCACTAAGATGAAGCTATTGATTGACGAAATTGCTGTTTTACGACCTACGCCTAGTTGCACTTGCCTTCCAGCTTGCAGTTGTCAGATGATACCGACGTTTATAGGATACAATAAGACGGAGTATTTTATTAGGTTTTTGAGAGGATTGGACGAGGTGTTTGAACCAGTGACGTCACACGTCTTGTTGATGTCACCAATCCCTAACATCAAGGTTGTATTTGGTTTAGCCCTAAAGTTCGAAAGGCAAAGAGGACATAACAGTCAGAACATTAACTTTGGGGATCCTGTTGTTATGTTTAACAAATCGAATGTGGTCCAGAATGATCAGAGAATGAGGTCTGTTGATAGTGATCAGAGAATGAGATATACTGATAATGCTTCTACAACAGGACAGAGAAAGTTTGAAGGTTTTAACAATGGTAACTCAGGGAAGAAACCTCATTGCACCTTTTGTGGAAAGATAGGGCATGTAGAGGATAATTGTTACAAAAATCACGGGTTTCCACCAGGATTCAAACCTAGGAGCAGGGTGAACATGGTGGAAGGGTGTATTGAGCAACGCAATTCACAAGGAGATGGAAATAGTAATGTGCAGGTTTCTGTCCTTTAGCTAAACAGAGATATTTAGCATTTCCTTTGAGTCAGTCAGTAACTGCTGCTTGTTTTGAACTGGTTCACTTTGATATTTGGGGGCCCTATAGGCATGAAACTTTACAAGGGCACAGGTATTTTCTTACTATTGTGGATGACCACATTAGATTTACTTGGGTACATTTGCTACATAATAAATCAGAGGCTAGGATGATTGTTCAAAGTTTTTGTCAATTTGTTGTTACTCAGTTTGGTTCTGGTATTAAGACTATTAGGACAGATAATGGTAAGGAGTTTGATATGCCTGTCTTTTATGCTGAGAAGGGAATTATTCATCAGACTTCATGCACACACACACACCTAAGCAAAATGGAGTAGTAGAGAGAAAACATCAGCACTTACTAAATGTAGCTAGGGCCTTGAAGTTCCAGGCTTCTTTACCTATCCAGTTTTGGGGATATTGTGTTGTCCATGCAGCTAGCCTCATAAATAGTACACCTACCCCTGTCCTTGGTAATCTTACTCCCTATGAAAAGTTATATCACACAGAACCAGATTATCTGAGATTCAGAGTGTTTGGATGTCTAGTTTATGCCTCAACTATTAAACAATATAGGACTAAGTTTGAACCTAGAAGTATGGCATGTGTCCATCTTGGTCATTCTTCTACCACAAAAGGGATTCATTTTGTATAACTTAGACACCCATGATGTCATTATTTTCAAAAATGTTGTTTTCCATGAGAGATGTTTTCCTTTTGTATCCCCTGACATGTCCTGTTATACCTCAAACATTCCTGTTGTTTCAGAACCTTCAATGCCATTCAATTATCTTGGTGATGATATACCTTCAACAATCAGTCAATTGCATACTGACCAACAAACTTTTTCCTGAGGATCAACCAGCCACAAACAGTGCCAACCATACTCCTTCTCCTCCACCTAGAAGGTCAGGAAGAATTAGACAAGTCCCAGCACACTTACAGGACTATGTCTGTTCTCAAGTCAGTCTCAAGTCACCTCATATTCCACAAAACTCACTGTCTTCTCCCAATCTAACCCAGACCTATCAGGCTTTTGTCCATAATGTAGATAAGGAGCAGGAACCACATACTTACAATCAAGCCATTAAAAATCCTAAATGGCAAGAAGCCATGAAGAAGGAAATAGATGCCTTGGAGGCAAACCACACATGGGACAGTGTCTTTACCATCCACTAAGAAACCTATAGGTTGCAAGTGGGTGTATAAGATCAAATATAAACCAGATGGGACTGTTGAGAGGTAGAAGGCTAGGCTTGTAGTAAAAGGGTACACCAACTTTATGGGATAGATTACTAAGAAACTTTCTCTCCAGTAGTTAAAATGGCCACAATTCGAACTCTATTAGCAATAGCTGCAGCAAAGAACTGGCATTTACATCAACTTGATGTAAATAATGCATTCCTTCATGGAGATCTCCATGAGGAAGTGTATATGAAGCTGCCACAAGGGTTTATTTATTATCAATAATTTTTCGTTTATTTATTATTGATATGTCAACCTTGGACTTGAAGACACTTGAGATAATCGGCTTCGTGATATCCAATATCAGTTACTTAGGACCGGTCGCTAGGAAATGAAATACGGAGTATCTAACTAATAATATTATTATAAATATATGATATAAAACAAAATAATTGCTATTATGAGCTTATCCGAATTTTGCTTTTTGACCGTTGTATGAACATCCATACCAATAAGACAAATGACGGAATTAAATTTGTTCGTAGATTGAACGTTATGCTGATATATGGCAAAGCATTATAGTATACTTACATTTGTCTCGTTTATTTTTTTATTTTTTTTAAACATTAAGTCTTGTATTATGTTATATAATTCATATTGTCGCTTCAAGTTATCTGTTTTAACAATATTCTTCTTTCTGTTTTAATAATATTCTCATACCCTACTAGTAAGCCACTAAGGGTCTACCCTTGCCTTCAGTGGGAGTTCTAGGGTTCGAATCCCCTCCCCTCCATTCGTTTCCGGCTATTAAAAAAAAACAATATTCTTCTTTCACCCATCTGTAGGCAATGGATTGAAATTTGTCAAATCACAAGCGACTGATTACTTAGTTTATAATTAATAAAAAACATTATTAATAATAATACCATAATGGTTATGTTTCAACAAATTACACAACAAATTTTTTAAGGTTTTTTTATTGGGTGGACCTACATTGATCAATGAATCATGTACTGTGATCAATAAGGATAAGAAAAAAGTATTGAACATATAATTTGTCCATAAAAATATGCACATAAATAATCCAAATCATTCAATAGTTTTAATAAAACAAGTAAAAAGAAAAGAGAAAAAATGTCAAACATTTAATTTAGTTTACGTGAATTTCTATGCGGATGAAGTGTGTGTCTGAATCACTCTCCGTTATAATAATATATGTTATGTCAATTGATTTTGCCTCAAACTATTGTGTTAAGGCATTTTCTAAAAAGGAAAAAAATCACAATTTGATTAGGATCGTGCTAAAAGGATTCACCAAAATCATAAGTTAGAGCACTCACATCAAAACCTCTTAGCGAATACTTTATTTTACACGTTTTTCTAGTTTACAGAATATATATTCAAGATGATATGCATTAGATTCTCTATTTTATGTAATCCGATAGATATAAAGGAAAATTAACATAATCATATATAAAGTAAAATTTACAGAATCTAGATGAATGCGTTAGATATAAAGAAAATTTTACAGAATGTGTATTTTAAAATAAAAAATAGAGCTTATTTATCATGTTGAAATATCTAAAATATAGTGGTTAAAAAATTTACCGTATCTACCGCAAATGCGCTTATAAAAAACCAAAAATTTAATAAGGATTGTACTACGAACTTCATCATCTACAATTTTCAGAACTTAATTAATTACCTTAAATAACCGGGAGCAAAAATATATTTCCAAATCGTGGATTACGATTTTGTACTATAATTACCACAGCCATATTTAGTTAATATTGACTCAAGATCATATGAGTGTCCTATTCTTCCTATTCACATTGGCACATTATTGACCGGTTATACTCCATTTAAAGAGAAAGAGTTACACATATATAATTGTTCACGTACGTTTAGATAATGTTTATTTTTTTTAATTTACAACGTAAAAAACACAACTTTTGAATGCTAAAAAATTGTCTCGTTGCTATTTGACACGGACTTCATTTGTCACTTTGTGAATTGATTTTACTATAAGATGCACATAATCGTGTATTTTTCTCTGTAAAAAAATATAATATATATATATATATATATATATTGTCTTCAGCCATATATAGCTATGAGTATTACTATTTATGGATTATTAGTATTCTTACTGATCGGTATATCTGGATTGGAGGCGAGAACGAGAACGGCGTTATTCGGTCACCGGAATAGCAACGGCACAGTGCAGAGTATCGCCGGAAACGATGGAATTTGTGGATCAATGATCAAGCCATTTGGATATGTTTGTGAAGAGCACAAAGTACGTACGTTTGTTTATTATATATTCCTTTTGTTTTACATTACACGTAATCTGGCCTGTCAATTTCTTATAGCTCTACCTTCCTTTATTTGTTAATTTGAACAACTTGGTGTTGGGGTGTGTATATATAGG
This sequence comes from Gentiana straminea, assembly GCA_036785695.1. NCBI lineage: Eukaryota > Viridiplantae > Streptophyta > Magnoliopsida > Gentianales > Gentianaceae > Gentiana > Gentiana straminea. The sequence goes on along the minus strand of JAVUPR010000266.1, from coordinate 9,572,934 downwards.
GTTATTTTATAGTGGGGAGGCCCAATAAGGAGTTGTATACGTGGCAACATTTGGACCACACGGTTTCATCTGCAATAGGAAATTCTCTACGTGAACGAAAACCGTGTGGTCCGTATATCGCGCGTATACAACTTTCAATTAGCGCCTCTCTACCATTGAATCACCCGTATATATATATATATATATATATATATATATATATATATATATATATATATATATACCTGCAACAAAGAGTAAAACATGCACAAAGAAATGATAGTGATTTAACGTTGTATACTTTGCACTTTTCTGTTCAATCATTAATTGCAGTCCAACATATATTTTGCGTATGCTAATTGGTTGTCAGAGAGGTCACAGACTATTTTTATATAAAAAATTATGGGACATTTAGAGAAAACAAACAATATTTTTTATGTATGTTTAGATTAATAAATATAATGTGGAAAGAAAAAAAATTGAAGCATTAAATTTTTCGGGTCCCTAGGCCAAGCTTGGGGGTTGTCCAAAATGAACGAGACACTATTTAAGTGACAAAGAGATTTAAACATTTTTTTTTTTTTGGTTAGAGCACTTGCATTAGGATCTTTAACAGATTTTTTATTTTACAAAATCAAACATCATTTTTTCTTACTTAAGGGAATCTCATTTATGGTGAACTGCATCAGAGTCTTTATTTTATAGACTCTCCATTCATATGAACTGCATTGGAATCTCTCCTTTTTTTTTTTTTACAGATTTCTCAAATAATTTTCCCATATTTTATAATTCATTGTTCCAATTGGAAAAGCAATATTTGCAGTGGCAATATGAAAAACTTCTCATTATTTCAGGGTTTTTTTCCCTATCCATACACTGAGAATTCACATCCCTTTCTCATTCATAGTATTCAAGTTTTCCAAATAAATAAATTTCCAACAATTAAAAGAATGAAAGGATAGCAAACACGTTAAAGAATGAGAAAGTTAAGACCAGACGCAGAAGCACTACTAGTAATTTTATCGATGATATCATTCATATTTTAAACAAGACAAAAAATATATATATATATATATATATATATATATATATATATATATATATATATATATATATATATATATATATCCATAAAATGAAAAAAGTAATAGCAAGTTAGCTTTGATAGCCTACTTCTTGCAGGTTTAATCAAACAAATCCCGATTAAAAGGAAAAAAAAAAATCAGTATAGCTAAACAGTAAACTTCAAAACCTAAATTCCCAATAAATGCTAGCAAAAAGTAATCACCCAAATTTAGGGAGATTTTGGGAGGATTAAAAGATTGAAATATGCTTCAAAAAAAATTTAGGGAAACTTGAGAAACTATGCTCGAAAAGTAAAAAATTTGACAAAATATGCCTCGACGTATGCGTGCCTCGTGCGTCACTCATGCGTCGTGCGTGCGTCGCGCAGTGGTCGTGCGTGCGTCGCTCATGCGTCGGACGCAGATATAGTTTTCAAATGTTTACTTTTGAAGCATATTTTTCCAATTTTTAACTTTTCATGCGTATTTTTTCAAGTTTCCCAAAAAATTATGGAAAAATGAGAAGAAATGACATGACGAGTTGGGAGGGATGAAAGGGAAAGGAACATTGAGTGAAAATAGGGGAAATTGGAAAATCAGGTCATGTCAAACTTTCTACTTATAAAAAAAGTTGCACTTTTTACAAAACTCGATTTTAGGTATTACTCTGATAATATCGTCATAAGATGGATTTTTACGACAATAATATCACAGTAATATTATTGGCGTAACAAACAACGTTTTACTCCAATATTATTGACATAAAATATGTTTTACTCCAGTATTATTGGAGTAAAAACACTATTTAACGTCAATATTATTAGAGTAAAATGTGTTTAACTCCACCGAATCATTTTCTCCTTTTTTTAATGGTATTAAATAGTGTTAACACTATTTAATGGTGTTAAATACTCTTTTTACTCCAATAATATTGGAGTAACATACATTTTACTTCAATAATATTAGAGTAAAACGTTGCTCGTTACGCCAATAATATTACTCTGATATTATTGTCGTAAAAATCCATCTTACGACGATATTAGAGTAATACCTAAAAACGAGTTTTATAAAAACTGAAACCTTTTTTACAAGTGGAAGGTGTGACATACCTGATTTTCCAATTTCCCGTGAAAATAGGGATCTGACAGATTTGTCAAAGATGCAGGAGATGTAGTGCATTCGCTATCAGATTCTTATATTTACGGATTGATCAACAGATTCTACTGCAGTTCTAATTCATCTAAATCTTAATGATATGGATCTGTAAAATTCAGATTTATGTATTTTACAGATTCTACTAGGAGTGCTCCATGTTTGAATCCCATTACATATATACCGAGATAATTCACTTTAGGTGTAAAAATTAAATTAAAAAAAAAAAGGTGTTGTTAGATTGGTTTAGTTTTGTATATATGTAGGAAATAATTCTTACCATTTTACCTTGGATGTACATATATGTGATTCATCAGGTGACAACAAAAGATGGGTATATTTTGAGCTTACAAAGAATACCACAAGGACGGTCTAGCAAATCAAGAAATAAAACACCAGTACTTCTGCAACATGGCCTTATAATGGTTACAATTTATTCAATTTATATTTCCTGTTATTTCCTATATAATTAGCCTCTGATATTAATTATTATTATAAACTTATAATAATGGTTGTTCAGAAAGAAAAAAAACTTATTATAATGCTTTTATATTTGATAAATATAACAACAGGATGGTGCATCATGGTTATTGAATCCTCCGGATGAATCATTGGGATTTATATTGGCTGATAATGGCTACGATGTGTGGATCGCGAATACTCGTGGAACGAAATACAGTCGTGCACATACTTCACTCGACCCTAGTGATAAGGCAAGAAATTCTTGTACGAATAGTTTTCATTACAGTATAAATGACATTTATCTAACAGTGACGTGTCAGATGTGATACATTATTATCTCAGAATACGCATTCCGTATCCTTATTGAATTATGTTTGTATTCGTAGGCTTATTGGAATTGGTCATGGGATGAATTAGTTGATTATGATCTATCTGCAAATGTTCAATATGTCCATGGCATTACAGGGCAAAAACTTCATTATGTTGGCCATTCTTTGGTAAATAAACAGACACTGTTTGCCTCGATCTGCAAAATAGGGATAACGACATTTTTGGTTCATTTTCTTTTACGGTTTTTGCACTTATGCAGGGAACATTGATCGCGTTTGCATCATTATCGAAGAACGAGTTGACAAACATAATGAGAACCGCAGCATTGCTTAGCCCAATCGCGCATTTGAGCCAAATGTCTTCGATTTTAACAAGAGGCGCCGTTGATGTATTCTTAGCAGAGGTTAATCTTTCTTCCCCTTTAATCTTAAGGGATTAATGTAATAATTAAGGTAGATCTTCATATATATATATATATATGGAGAGAGAGTGAGAGGTGCTAACACTATATTTCCTTTAAATTCTCCAGGACTTGTACTGGTTGGGAATCGCGGAATTCGCCCCAGGAGGGTGAGTAATGATACTATGATGAAATGACCTTATTATATTTGTGACAGTCATATGATCCGTACATTTACATAAATAAAAACACACACGACACCACACCACACGCCCCGGACGGAGAGAAATCACTCACTGCATCAAACATTTCTGTGAAATTGACAGTCTACTTATATCAATGAAATGGACATCAAAATTAGATTATTTTAAGGGGCAGAGTTGTCTTGCTAATGCTAACACGATTCTATAATTCGTAATTACGCATGACAAACCGCAGGAATGCAGTCACTCAGCTTCTGCAACGTATTTGCAAACTACCAGACACAGATTGCTCTGATTTGATGACCGCTGTTTCAGGTTTTTTTTTTTTTAAATTAATTTTTTTATCTTTAATCACAACTTGGCTTACCACCCCCCTCGCCCCCAAAAAAAATGCCTGTTGATTAATCAAGATAATTTTATGGTAATAGGTCCAAACTGCTGCGTAAACTCGTCGAGTATAGACATATACCTTAAACATGAGCCTCAATCAACAGCTACAAAGAATCTGATTCACGTTGCACAGAGTAAGCTCATTACTTAATGGCGTATATATACGTGATTTTAGATGCATGATATATCCATCTATTTCGTACAACTATTGTTAACTACAACCGTCGGTACAATTGGTCTACAGTGGTTAGGCAAGGAACCATAGCAAAGTATGACTATGGCAGCACAGATGAAAACAACCAACACTACGGGCAGCCGACACCGCCGGCATACAATCTAGGAGGCATCCCAAATGATTTTCCTCTGTTTCTCAGCTATGGAGGTGCAGACTATCTGTCTGACTTGAATGATGTTCAAAGACTATTGAACACAGATCTTAAACATCATGATGCTGATAAGCTTGTAGCTCAGTATGTAGAAGATTATGCACATGCTGATTTTGTAGTTGGTGTGAATGCTAAGAAGGTTGTGTATGATCCTCTTATGGCTTTCTTCAAGCTTCATTCTGATTAGGAACTAGAATATGTTGCTATTAAAGTAATTAGTAAATTGTGTATATTTAAGAAATATCCTTTTACTTTTTTTGCAATTTTGTGTGGAAGTTATTAGCAAAATTATATTTAACAAACACCTAGTCTAGGCAAAACACAAAATTGAGTTTAGCATTTTATCAAACACCTAAAGTGCGAAAAATAGAAACTAAGTTATCAACTTAATTAGAAAACAATGGATTAACACTAGTTGGAAATTGTGATCCAAATCCTCAAATACGCATCTTAACACAGGGACTGAGACAAGATTATGCCCAGTGGCGGAGTTACATACAACCAAGGGGGACAACTTCCCCCTTGATCCGGAAAAATTACACTAATATATGTATAAAGCATATTGTTTGCCTTCCTTAAATTTTTTATTTGCCTTTCAAAATTTTATTGCCCCCTTACCCGAGATCCTGCGTCCGCCCCTGATTATGCCAACGATACCCTTGATTAATGGGCACGATTCTTATAATAACAACTTATCGATTTTTCACATTAGCACTCCGTAGTCGATTCATTGGCTTACTCGTTAAGGTGAAGTCAAAATGACCAACTACAATTTAAACCACACTGAATCGCCTAATCGAAAATAGTATTTTAAGCTAAACTATCACGAAGAACTGAAGAAAAACGGAAAAGAATTCCAAACTAGGGGTTGATTTTGATAAAATTCGACTTTAAGCCTTTATAGGTCCAAAAAACGAGCTAAAAACGAGTTCAGGTATGTAACCATGCGTGCGCATTGAGTTGTTTCTTCAGGATTTCAACAAATCGCAGGATAAACTCGTCAACAATGTGTGCGCATTGGCAACGTTTTTGGCCTCATTTTCTTCAACAGTCTGGACTGAATACTCAGCATTTTGACTTCTTCAACAACGATAACTTTCCGTGTAGACCTCCGATTTAAGTGATTCGAGTCGCGTCAGAAAGTTCATTCAATTATCTACAAGTTTCATGAAGAATACCAAACCATAAAATGCCTCTTAATTGGATCATATTGGAGATGAAATGAAGGTAGGATGAAAACACCTTCAATTTTTTATCGTTCAAACTTTTTAGCTTTGACATATGCTTCTTATCACTAATTCTTCTCCTATCAAGCTCGTAACCAATCTATATCCTGTAAATATCAACAGCAATACCACGCATAACAACCGCAAGACAAGATAGGATAAAACTTGCATAATTTCACTGTAAATATCGAGGTTTCGGGACAAAAATGCCGTCGACCTCAAAATGTCAAACATGGTGAAAATCGGTCTAAAATGTCTATAAATCCTGAGAAATACATGAAATGAGTCATATATTCGGGGATATATATATGTATAAAACGACATCGAATATAAGGTTTATCATTAATCAAGTGTTGACCACATTTTGGTTTTGTGTAAAATCCCACTGTCCGATACCAACTTATAAATTGATTAATTTGGAATTCGACCTGATTAGTGCACATGGGCTCCGACATTTACTTGCGTGTAAAAGTCTAACTGATCGAGAGCGCATTTTAACCTCATGCCTCGTGATTGTTGAATCAAACTTATGACATCCTCAAACATTCTTAGACCTAGGGGCCCCCTTGGGGAGGACCAAGGGGCCATGGCCCCGAGCCCCCCAAAATCTTGGAATTTAAGGCCCCGCTAAATTTTAAATCAATAATATATAAATATATTGCCTTTTTGAAAATAAATAAGGTATTGCTTTAATGGTAAGCACTTAAGTATAAGTTGATATGTGATCAGTGTTCAATTCTCGCTAAAGGCAAAACAATATTTTTTTTAGAAGGGCCTAAAACGATATTTGGCTCCGAGCCTAAATTTGAATAGAGACGTCCCTGTTTAGACCACTGATCAGTTTTTTAACAAATGTACTGTATTGAATTGACATCCACACTTCAATATATAAGCATTATCAAAGTCTCGATAAGACAGAAAACACTTTATACAGTAGAACCTCGATAAATGAATACCATCGGGACTAGAAAAAAATATCCGTTTAGCGAGTTTATTTATTTATCGATAAATGAATATATTATTCATTTATCGATAAAAGAATATTTATTCATTTAGATAATATTTTTACATTTTTTTTTCTTATGATTAGTATTAATTTCTACCTTTAATGTACAAATGTATTTAGAAATGTGATTGACGTCGAACATCTTTTGAACTATCCTAACGAGAATGATGCAGTTATGTAATCGCCTACAGACGAAAAAATTATTGAGTCCGTATTAAATGATGAGAATGATCATGAACCAGATGATAGTAACGTCATACCAAATGTGTCTTCAAAAGAAGCATTTCAGGCAGTAGTTACCATACAAAATTACTTACTACAACACGAACAAAACATTCCAGAAGTTGTGCATGCATTGCAAAAAATTAAAGATGGGATGCATTTTGGTGGTAGGCAAATACAAACAACTTTAGATGCATTTTTTGAGAAGAAATGAATTATTATATGAAAATTGTTGATTGGATTGGATATATATATATATATATATATATATATATATATATATATATATATATATATATATATATATATATATATGGAATTTAGTAATTATTCATTTATATTTACATAGGGTCTTTAAGGACTCAAAATTTTTTATTCGTTAATGCATTTAGAGGTTATTCATTTAGCTCTTTTGCCCAAGTCGGGACCGGAGAAAATTATTCATTTGACGAAGTTATTCATTTATCGAACATTTATTTATCGAGGTTATACTGTGCATGATAATCTAATCGTATTAACAACCTCCCAATTATCAGTACTATGACTTAAGAAAACATTTATAGTTATATATATTAATGTAATCTGATTAAAAGAATCTAATCGATGATTATCTTAGTATGATTTGTATATCATAACAAATAAATCATATGATAACAAAACTCACAATTTTAATAATACATAAAAATAAAAAAAAATAAAAATTATACATATATAATACAACCCAATTGGATGGAAGACAAAAGGCATCACACTAATTAAGGATCTATTACAATACCCCTTTAATAAACACGAAAATGATAGCAACGTGGAAATGATACGAATTTCCTTTGCATTTTAACGTAATTAATAATACTACTACTAATTTATATTTTATTATTATAAAAAATTTGTACGGCTATACTAAAAATTGATGAAGAAAATGCTTGATGATGTAATCAGTGACGATTTTATTGGTCTTCTCAGTTGGGTGAAAAGAGTCCCAAAACACATACTTGTTTGCATCTGTGCATGTAAATGGATTCAATCTGTCACACATATACCCCATTTCAAACATCCCTGTTGCACAACATGCCACTGCTGCTGATTCAAATCCTGCAATTTTTCATCATCCCCCCAATAATATTAAAATAATTTAGATAACACATAATGTCAACAACAACAACAAAAAAAAAAAACCCTTTAAAAAAGAGAGAAAGTAACAAATGCACCGTCCGTCCAACGACCAACATATGTAGTGACAAGAGAACAGTGTATGTTTAATTGCACTTTTATAGAGGTGACAAACAAGTCAAAGATATACTGTATGTCAGACACATTATTATATAAAAAAAGAAACATATAGAAGCAATAAATTTCACCACCTTACAAACAATATTAATGTATTTGGTGGTATTATTAAAAAACCGCTCAAGTACACATTGTTATTACTACGTACACCAATGTGTTTTTTTTTCTTTTCTTTTCAGAAACGATAGATTTTCATTAAAAAACCAACAAATAAGTTATACCGAAACAATGTGTGTATATATAGACTTAGGCAAAATTGCATTTATTATACATTTGCAACCAACACCCATTCAATAATAAGACATTTTTTACTTCTCATCTGTACATGCAGCCCTCTAAAAAAGAAAAAAAAAAAGAATATAGTATCAAACATAGAAAGTATACCTATTTAATTTGGACAAACGTATTGTTTTGGGACAGAGTCCGTAGAATTGAAGTAAAGTGCAACAAAATGCAACACATAATATATATGCACCAATTCTAAGTTTTATGGTTATGGCGATTTGTTCAATTTATTACTAGTAACTACTATCTCATAGATGAAAGATGTGTGTTGTTGATACATATTTTTGCATCTATTGTTGAATTACAACCTTTTTTTTTTTTTTTTCTACTATAGATACGAAATATACATACGCATAATTTTTTGTCTTCATTAAAACTTAAACCCGAAATATTCGAGTTAAAAGCCAGAGTAATTAACACAAGCCAATATCTTATTGGCATTGAATTTCATCTTTTTAGAAGCTGAAAAGTTATTGTTAGTTAGGATATGGCTTTTTCTTTTTCTTTTTTGAGACAAGATTATACACAACAATTTAACATGCATCTTCAAATGCAGGTCCGTTACGAATACTTTGAGCTAACACGACATAAAGACAAATACACAACATACAAGCTTATAAGAAAGGTCAACACTTACACAATATGAATTGGATTGTAAATATAGGCATTGAGATGTTAGCATATAAATCCCTATTCTGATAATAATTAAGTTGAATTTCCGGTTAATTATCTCAAGAACTTTGATAGTTGAATAATTAATTTAAGCATCTAAAGATAACACCTTAACATGTCTCATCCACAAGGTCTCCTATCCACGAGAATATAAATAATGATACTCCCACAATTATCGTAGCATCATAAATGTCATATCATGACGTGACAGTGAAAAACCCTCATGTTGTGGCAGTACGACACATCATAAGAAGTCACATTGTCACGTCATTTTATAACACTTATCTTGTAAGAATATATAAACATTAATTACTCCTGAATAGAATATATAAACATTAATTACTCCTTAATAAAAGCATAAAGCAAAGTAAGAACTCACCAAACATGGATGGCCTCTTAATGATTTGCAAAAGCATGTAGTAAGGATTGGAGAACACAAGGTTAATCCCGGAAAGCTGACCATTAAGCCTTTTAACCAAACCTTTTAATCTATCATTATAATTTAATGCCACATAATTATAACTTTCAATGCAGCTATCTCCACCTCCACCAAAATAACTTGTGGTTCTCTCTAATGGTAGACACCCCATTGGTGGGACCCCAGTCAAGACAATTTTTCTTGCTCCCAAATTATATATACTTTTAACAAATTCCTCAGCAATTCCCAAAAGAAAATATTGGTATTGATCAATATTGTATTGGTTCCTTCTGTCTGGTAAGGTGTAATAATTTTCCAAGAAGTCATTTGTCCCCATGCTTACAATATATAAGGACTCTTTGATAATGTAATCTGCCTTTGTATTTCCAGCATATGCTTTTAATTTGTTTTGGTAATCCTTGTAGTACTCTACTTCTTTCCAAAGTGGTATCACATTCTGCAATATGAAATAATTAATAATATTAATAAACAAAATAAAAAAGGAGTGATTTGTTCTATTTAATCATCCAAACATTCTAATAAGTGAGACTTGTATCATTAATCAAGGGCTTCATATGATATGTATTGTTATCAAAGTCACAAAACTTTGATTTGAATAGAAAATAAAATAATTAAAAACAACTTAAAATAAATAGAAAATAAAAATTATGATGGCCTTTTTATTTGAAGAAAGAAGAGGGACATGTTATACAAGTAGGAACATAATGCATAGGTTTGGTATCAGTCGAAATCAAATTATGTACTACATCCGTCTTATAAAAAGTGTCCATTTTTTGTGATACATACATATTAAGAAAACAATTAATGTGTTGTATTTTAAGTGCTAATCGACATATGCACCTCTCTTACGTAATAAATGCTCTATTGAAATATGAAATAAATATATAAAAATTAAATGTTATGGTAAGAGAATGTTTAGAAAAAATGCATTTAATGATGTATTGATTTTCTAAATTGACACTTTGTAAATAGGCAGTTGAGTAGGTCCCAAGAATCACTTTCGAAATTAAGAGTATGAAAAGTTTGTTCAAATTGCTTTTCTAAATATAAACACACATTATTAAAATTGTTGATGTTTGCATCCAGATGCTTTCCATAAACTAAGATTTGTCGTCAAACCATTTCTAGCTTGTTTTTTAGCAAGACATAATAAAACTTTCACTTAATTTACGTATAATACGCATATATAAAGGTAAGTTTAATATATATATATATATATATATATAGAGAATGGGGTGACCGTTCCAGACATTTAGTGGGCCGGGAGACCCTTTTTTAAGTGACATAACGTTAGTTGTTTTTTGTTAGTGCTTTGTGGTCTCTCTTAGCCAATTTTGCTTATGGTTTCTTTACCATGTTTTATCAAATAAAGTTTGTTGTAAGAAAAAAGTAATTGAACAGCGGCCCTGAGCCATGCGTACAACATGCCGTGGAGGTAGAAGAGGAGGAGGAGAGATGATAGGTTAAATTGTGGAATTTTTTCTAAGCACTTCAGGTGAGAAGAAAAAAAATGACGGGAAAGAGGCTACTTCTGATAAGGTTTTTTCATTTAAAACATTATTTTACAAAAGGTTTAGTGAAAATTCTATACATCATTACAATAGAAAAGTAAGAAAAATTCAAATTGTCATGGGCAAGATTTAAAGGGGATCCAATAGGAACAAATACCATCATTTTTCACTAAACTAAAGTAAATTATTATTAAGATATTCCCTCCGTTTCTTATTATATGTCGTATTTGAAAGAAAAAAAAATTGATCATTTCATTCAAAAAAGGACTAATCTTAAACTAAAAAATGACCAGGTTCATCAAAAAACATATAGTTATTTTATCTTGAAATGCAAAATATAATAATGAACAGAGGGAGTATAAAATTTTGAGCCCTTTCTTATAAACTTTACACTACAATAAAACATGTATATTTGGGCTTTTATATCATCGGCCCAGGGCAGTCGTCTATCTTGCCTGCCCCCGAAGCCGTCCCTATATATATAAAAAATACATGCAAAAAATTCGTCAGTGACACAGTAAATATAACAAATCTTATATATACCTAAACGGAGCAATAAACATGGTGTGCAAAAAGAATAGCGTAAGTGTATTGCAGTAAAACATGGTTGAGGGGCCTACAACCGTTCAGAAAATTTAGGGTACGTTTGGATATTGATTTTCCGGGTTAATATTTATTCTCAAAATAATTTTTTTTTTTTTTTTTTTTGTATTGCATCAGTTTTTCCGTCGATATGATGTATTGCAGTAGTTTTATGGTGTGCATCCAATAGGAATTCTTAAAAAAAGAGCAAATTCGTAAATACATGGCATTTATATTTTACACGGTTGGATTTCATGTGTTTTTCTGAATTTCTGTTGGTCCTTTATTATCAAGTCATACTTGATCCAGGACTACCATAAAATTTACCGATGTATTGTAACGAGAAAAATAAGAAACATAACACCTACCACTATGCCAATTCCTTGTTGGCAGAGATACGTTTACTTTCAAAACTCTATACTATATTTACATCCTCCTTATCTGACCACACTTTTTTCTTTTTACGTAAATGAAAGGAAAAAAATTCAGTAGGGTCATCCGTCATAAAATTATATTAACCCTAAAAAAAAAATCGGATTGACTAGATAATTAAGTCAATTTTTTTTAAAAATTTAAAAACGACGTCGTTTCGAAATTTTTTTATTTTATTTTCCGGTCCAAATAAAATTTTTTTATTTTATTTCGAATTTTTATAAAGCCCTTGTTCAGCAGTGTAAACAATGGGTAATTTCGTCGTGATAGACAAAAAATTCGATTAGTTATCGCTTCCTTAATACGCGCGCTAAAATCAACTGCGACTTATATTTTTAACCGGCAGTATTTTATAAAGTTGAGTGGGGTCACGTGACCCCTGGGGCATGTGGAGCCGCCACGGGTGTAGACATGCATGGGCTAGAGTTTTACGAGTAAACATCGCAAAAAACATCCAACGGTTTTTGCTAAACGTTAGGATGCTTAAAGATGATTTACTACCTTAATTGTGTTTGTGTTATAATATTTGCATTCATATTAATAATTACAAGATGAATATTAAATAAATAAAAAAAAGAAATTAAATTAAACTTACTAAGACAGCAGAAGTGGCATTATCATAGCCAGTACCAGCAGAAGCAAAGCAAACACCACTTGCAAAATCTGATATTTTATAATTAGGATCAAGGTACGCAGGCACAAACGGCCTTAAACCAAATGCCTCCGATATAAAATCCGGCGGAATCCGTCCATTACAGAACCTTCCGGTTGGCCGACCGCCGTAAAAATCACGGCCATATGGCTCAAAGTTGCTCTTTAACGGAGTTGAAATCTGGTTGTTGTTGCCGGCATCCACCGATGAGTCACCGAACACTATTATCGCCGGAACTTTTCCGGCTGTTACATGACCAATATATACAAGTTTAAGAAGTAAAGCGAAAATGGGTATCCAAAAATGCTTGTAAATATAAGCCATTTGAGAATTGAGAGAGTGTGTGTGTTTTTCTTATGGGATTGCGTGTGATATGTGAAAGAGAAAAGATTGTAACAAAGTTTAATATTTATAGTAAGTGATGAAACTAAAATGAATGTTTTGCTGCGGTTGGGGGCGTGGGGTGGGAGGTGGGAGGCGAGGGTGGGAGGGTGGGCCGTAGTTAGAAGGGACGAAGTTTGTTGGGATTATTAAAGGCGAAGAGAGTGACTAGTGTCAATCTGATTTTGCATGCAGAAATTAAATGCAAGACTTGTTAGGCAACAGTTTGGTATAATCTAATTATTTTATTCGCATTACATTTAATCTACTAATACATCATTCAATCATTTAACACAGTAAAATTGATTTTGTGAGATTCGACTTTTCGTAGGTGAGGAAACAAATACCGATTTTATCAAAGTCGGCTCTCACCAATGCAATCTACGGAAAGTTTGTTCTAGATTCCATAACTGAGTTTCACAAAGTCAATTCTACTATAATATCAATAATCCACGAGTATATAGATTAGGTGTACAAATAACAATGTCCTTTTATTTACATAAGATTTACATCTAACATCATCTTAATCTTAAGGTTATAAGTGTGTTTATTTTATTTTATTTTTAACTTTTTTATAAATAAACAATTAATCTATAGTGAGATCATTAATGGTGTGTAGAGTTTATGTATACTTTTAAAGTACACCAATTTTAACATGGTCCTGATACACGTATGACTTAGTGATTCGAGACTAATAGAAAATTAGATAATTTAAAAGTGTTGTTCAAAATAACTCTACCATTATCTAATCATGTGGAGAAATTAATTAAGAACATTATCATCAATCTTCTTAAACTCTACAAGACTATATCTAAAATACTATAAAATATATCTTGCAATAATTTTATTTATCTGAACAATACTATAAAATATATTTCTATATGGGCATTCATATCACCATCTTTAGAGCATTTTAATATTCATTATTTGTCCCATAAAAAAAATTCATTATTTGACCATACACTAATACACTACATTATCATTAAATAAAATTGATTGTATTTTTTTTGAGGAATTGATTGTATTTTTAACCATAAACATGCGGATGGATCCCCCTGTGTAAGTCTTCATATGAACAAATAAGGCAGAAAATATATTGATTTTGTGCAAAGTAAGTTTATTTTGTATCTTTACATGTGTAAAACGCAACTAGCCGGGATCCTCTCAGGTGAGAGGATCTCTCTCAGTTGTCGATAATCTAACAGCACACTAACAATATAAATATGATCTAGCTGTAGGACTTAATTTTTTTATTTTTTTTTTTTTTTGGATCAAAAACTACGTTGTTTTGTTAAAATTGTCTAAAAATTATGATATTTAAGAAAAGAGTTGACCCTCACACTTGAGAGAATCAACGCAATGTATATTTAGTTTATGTGTATATACACACAAAGAAAAGAAGATAGAGAAAAACAATAATTTATAAAATAGAGAGAGAGGTTGTTACGGTTCCTCCCCATGTCTTGGGAGGCATTCTTGATGGACTCCAATTTGCAAGAGTGGTAGACTGGTAGGTGGTCTGATGCAGCCAATTTTTGTTACATCTTTATTTGTTCATCCTATTCTATGGATAATGTATGTATCATTTAAAGCATCCGACACTAATGCACTAAACATTCTTATACTTCATGTGTATATTGGTATTATCCCGATCCAGGCACACCATGTAACATTAGTCCAATACATAATAATAGAGGCAACATTGTAAATTTGAGATTATTTTTCTTACATAAATAGGAGATCCATGTCAGCATTTTTAAATTGTGTATCTAGCTAAGGTTTACCATAATTGTAACTATAAATACTTGTGATCCACTTTGTTTGGAGATGTGCTCAAAATTGTCTACCAGCTGATAACCTCGCAATTCGTAAGGTTAGTTCAAGCATTTGCCTCCTTAATTGGTGGTTATTAAAATGAAACGTTGCCTCGTTGTATGTTTGATTGTTTAATTGCAAGAGAAGTTTAGAACATGTTCCGTAGAAGAATTAGCTTGCGGTGTCTAGGACTTATTAATATAGAAGATGAAGATGCAGCTTCGGATATTGATTTTGCTTATTTTGGGAATATGGAAAGCAAGATGTAGTTTCATTTTTGAAAAGAAAGACGTTAAGGTTGGTTCCCTTGTTCTCGCGGCCCAATCACTTGTGTTGAACCTCTCTCGGTTCTGTGATAGACTCACACTTGTACTTGAAGGAACGTGTTGAATTATATAAAATATTAGTAATTATCAACATTTCTATTGGCTTAAGGTTTTGAGAGAAATGATTATTAATTCAACGATCTGCTCCACACCACAATTACCCGGGGCTTTGTCCTTCATAAAAATGTTTAATCCCTCATGTTATAAACGGGCTCGAGACGTTCGCTTAATTAGCTTGGATGCTTGAACTTGAAGTTTGATTTAATCTTTTTATTCCTTCCTTTGGTCATGTAAATTTATACATTGTGACACACTTTGCTAATAACCTTTAAAAAAATGTGAATGCTCGAATGCATGTGGATCATTATAGCAGGATACAAGCCCACTTAATATGGGAGAATTCACTTGTTTTGGTATAAATTGAGCGCTTGTTTGGGAACATGATTAAGCCTACAAGAACCGTTAGAAATTAGAATTTTTTTTCTTTGTATTTTGGAATTCGGGAACGAGAAATAGAATTTTTATTATATTGAGACGGATATTTTTATTTTTTAGGGTTTGGGCGGGGATTGTTATTGTATTTGAAACAGGGGCGGTTACACAAGTAAGGAAATGAGCCACCTGACCCGCTAAAAAAAACATTAGAGTGAAATTATTTTTAGCTACATATTTATATATTAGACCGATCCCATTATTTTAAGTGTTATTTGTTTATAAGGACATGTTTTGAGACTTAATTAGGCACTTAGGACACATTTAAAAGATAATTAGTTATAAGGACGGAATTTAAATAGTTTTCCTATTATACCCTTATTAGAGAACAACGCTGCAACAAAGGGAAAAAAAAAGATTTTCGACATCGGCAGGAGAAGGAAACGGGAAAATCACCGGCGGAATTCAGAAACTTAACAACGCCATTCCGGTCCGGCTTCCGGCGCTCCACCTCAAAACTTCATCTATGGATTCCGTTAACAACGTGAAGAAGAAGCTGCGAAAAGCGAAGAAGCAAGCCTCCCGGGTCAATTCGAAGTCACTCGAACAAATGGAATTGCTTCCATGGAGCAAGTCTGCACCTGGAATCGATGATGATCCTTCTACCTTTATTGGTTCTAATAATGAACTTGAACTCGACGGAGGTGCTGTACTTAACTTAAGCTTGTTTTTCCTTCAAATTTCTTGTATTGTTTTATATTGGAAGGCATTTTGAGGTAATGATACCTGTTTCTAAATTCGAGATCAATAAATTCATTAATAAGGCTCTTACATTCAGACCAAAGATTATTATTCTTATTGTTCCAAAAGAAACCCAAAGGTAAATTATAGTTCAGAATAAAGCTTCGTCATTAGATTGGCTTGTTATTATTCAGTTGTTGTTTGCCTTTGTCTGTTGTTATGTTGCAGACCTTGTGAGGTATTGCTTCAAAGCCAAAGAATTCAGATGGATACCTTTGATGCCTCAAGCATATAATTTGCAAAAACCTGCTCAAAGCTAACCTAGCTTTTTCTATGGTGAAGAAATAGGTTTGTGTATGATTTGGAATAAAATCGACGCGGTGATATTGATGTCACTGCATTTACAGTTACAGAATTAATGCAGTGACATCGATGTCGTTGCATATACAATTTAGAAAGTTTTTGTTTTTGCAATTTGGGTGTTGATGTCATTTCATAAAATGTTGGTGTTATTGTGTGTGACTGCATAAGGTGTCATTTCATAAAATTCTTGTAATCTGAGGCCTTTAAATTGTTGTCAGTTTCGTTTCTCTGCTTCTCATTCTGTCTTCATATCATCTTTTTCTCCTGCTTTTCATTCTACCTCAGTTTCTTTTGTTCACTCAATTATGTACTTTCTTTTTTATCTATCTATTGTAACTAACAAGACATGGGCCTATGATGTTTGTATTTTTGCCTACATTGTAGAGTATACATTCTTGAAATTCACTTTATAGAGTATACATTTTTGAAATTCAACGGCATCCATGCAATCTGTAGAATTTCTTGTCGTACGATGCATAATGGCTTAAAAACCACATTCATAGTGACCGAACTCTTGGCGCGATGTCGGCTGCGCATAAATTGTTGATGTCACGCATATTTATTGTCGATGTCATGCGTAAAATGCCGATGTCATTGCATAAATTGCCGATGTCACTGCATAAAATACCGATGTCACTGCATAAATTGCCGATGTCACTGCATAAAATGTTGATGTCATTGCATTTCTGATTGCCGATGTCACTGCATAAATTGTTGATGTCACGCATATATGATTGCCGATGTCACTACATAAAAATATGAATTAAGGTGAAAGATTTATGTTGATCGTAGATTTATATCAAAAGATATAGCCATTTGAAGTCGATTTTATGAAAAAAAGAAATCGATTTTATGAAATTAAGTCGGAAAAATATCAAATGTCATCACGGTGTTGCTTCATCAAATGTCACTGCATCCCGGTGATCAATGCATCCCGATGGTCTCTGCATCGCGGTGTCTCTGCATCGGGAGTGGCCATTTTATCGCGATGTCACTGCATAAATTGTCGATGTCACGCATATATGATTGTCGATGTCACTGCATATATAATTGTCGATGTCAATGAATCGGGGTGGTCAATGCATCACGGTGGTCAATGGAAAAAAGAAAAAATAAACTTTCACCGTCCAGAAAAAAAAAAAAAAAAAAAAAAAAAAAAAAAAAAAAACTCTCCCTATTTCAGCGTCCAGGAAGAAAGTTAAAAAAAAAAAAAAAAAACCAAACAAATTACAACAACATCAACGTGACATTCAAATAAAAATAATAATAAAAATAAAAACATTCAGCGTGTGATGCCTGCCTTTTTATTTTTTGTTTTTTTTTCCAAATTAAGGGTATTTTGGGCTATGTATCTAATTTATGTCCTTATAACTAAGTGTTTGTTTTGAGTGTCCTTTTTGTCTAATTAAGTCCAATATGTGTCCTTTTGGATAATTGTCCCTTATTTTTATATATTGATCCCTATTGAAGTATAATATATAAAATTAAATTTAGTAATTGTAAAATATGATGAATTTCCGACCCGTATGATTAAATTCCTGGAGCCGTCCCTAATTCGAAATATGATCTTTGATTGTGAATATGAAAACTTTACTATTTACCCTCATAATAAGATGTCATTGTAACGTCTGACAACTTGGGTCTGAGAGCAAAACATGATGGATCCTCGCGAATTTATGTCTGATAGAGAATTGCCGGAGGAGGAAGACATGATGGATCCTCAGGAATTTAGGTCTGATAGCGATACTGCCGAAGGAGGAGTATCGTCCTTGCTTGGATTACAATGATTAACTTAAATTACTAACTCTATTATATCTCAAAATTAAATTTTTTTATAGCGGTCAATTTGATGGTCATTTACCATCATAAAATTTTCCAAATTGTATCTGATAAATCATTATCCCACTTTTCCGGTGTGGGACGGTAATATCCTGTGTTACAAAATCAGATCCCCTGCTCTGTTTTGTTAATGTGATCCGGTAAGTGATAGTTTGTCTTAATACACTATCAACAAATTGATGTGATTTCCACCTAAAAAAAAATGATGTCATTTCGATTTATTGTGTAAAAAAAAAAACTAACGGTGGGATCTTCTTTACTGTACGGATGTGTGGTCGGATCACCCTACCATTTAAATAGGCGATGCTTAAGTCACATATGGGGAAAATTCTGTCATAGGGACTCCTTACTAGGGAACTGTCTACGTGGAAGTATCTGGACCACATAATTTCCACACACGGGGCCCTGTGTATTCCATATCAGAAAATTGTGTGGTCCAGATCCTGCCACGTAGACAGTTCCCTACTAGGGAGTCCTACAGTAGACCGACCCCACATATGGGCCAATTTGTAAACAAATTTTTTTTCCCGAATGCCGTACACAAATATTTAACCTTTAAATACTAGAAAGTACAATATTTTGCATCAAACAAAAAACAAAATTTTTTTTATAAAAAAAGTAGGCAGGTAGTACAGTCGCCTTGAATATAATCTCTTTTTCCTTTTTCCACACTTTGAAAAAGTTGCTTTCAGACCACCAAGGCAAAAAGATGTTTTCTCTACTTTTGCATCTGATAGTACTTTGCAGCTATTGCTAATGCTAAGGACAATTATTAATGAAAAATCTTTTTTCCTGCTGAAGGGAAAAAAAATTGTACTTTTACAATGTAGATTTAGGAATTAATGACTTAGAAAATATCCAAGAGCACTTGTATTACATATCGTAAATCATATAAAAACGTTATTTTAGGGATTATAATAGAAAAATAACACTGCATCAGATACATTATGATATTACGGTATATATATTGTATTTTTTTTTTCTAGAAATGATAATTTGGACATTATATGTAACACTAGAAATACTTATCACGATATTATGGTATGTATATTGTATTTTTTTTCTAGAAAGAGTAGTTTGGGCATTATATGTAACCCTAGAAATAGCCATATATTTACACGACTGTGAATTGTGAATGATATATAGAAAACATAAATTTTACTGTCCAAAACTTATTATGGTAGCAGAGCCAGATTTTTGAAGAATTTTCCGTCGACTTTCCCGGAGTCTTATCGTCAGCCTGATCTCGAAAAACCATGGGCTCATCCCACAGTCTCTCCTCCTGCACTATGGTTTGGTATGCCCAATCAAGGGCGGGAAGAGGATCCCTCGTCAACAACTGCGATCGAACCGCCGCACACGCCGGATCAAGCCCCACTGCCATTGTTGGCACCTTTGTTCAAAGCAGTAGTACAGTGTGTGTTTTCAATAATTTTTTATTTTTAGAAAACTATTAATCTGATACCACGATAAGTTTTGGACAGTAAAATTTCTGTTTTCTATATCATTCACAATTCACTAGGTGTGGCATCGGGTTGGGACCCGACCCGTAAACCTCCTACCCGAAACTTGTCCCGACAAGATTTGGGATTCAATTTTTCTTCCCGAACCCGTACCCGATAAGCGTCGGGTCCCGACACTCAGGATATCCGAATGTTTGGGATCCCGTCGGGTCGAGAATGAATGTCCCGAACATATGATGTTAAAAAATATTCATGTTAATATAAAAAAAAATGACAACAATTATTTATTCAAAACAATAGTTCAAAAGGTGGGGGCGGAGAAATGAGTTAACGGCAACAGAGTCGACGGCCGGTGGCTTTTGTGAGGAAGAACACTCTGGAATATTAGAGAGCAGAAAAGAGGTGCAGAGAAATTGAGATACGATGGAAGCATAGAGTGTAGTATGTTTATGTTTTAGTATTTAGGGATGTGTTTATGTATATATATGCATATGTATACGCGCGCGTGTGTGTGTGTGTGTATATATATATATATATATATACACATATATGTATGTGATTCAGGTCGGGATCGGGAACCCGACGGGATTGAGTTTTATACCCGATCCCATTCCCGTATTTTTCGGGTCGAAAAAAATCACGAAATTTTGGGATTGGAATTTTTCGGGACGGGACCGGGATGGGATTTGGGACGGGACGGGATTTTCGGGAAATTTACCACCCCTACAATTCACAGTAGTATAAATGTATAATTATTTCTAGGGTTACATATAATATCTAAACAACCTTTTCTAGAAAAAATACAATATATATACCGTAATACTCTATCTTTTACCGTAAAATAAAGATTTTGTAAATTTTCTTTTACATCTACCGCGTTCATCTACATTCTATAATTTTTCCTTTATATCTAGGCGTTATGTAAAACAGAGAGTCTGATGCGTTTCATCTTGAATAGAGATTCTATACAAACACACACACACACACACACACACACACACACACACACATATATATATATATATATATATATATATATATATATATATATATATATATATATATATATATATATATATATATATATATAAATTCTATACATAGAGAATTCATTAATAATATCTAATACGAGTGTTCTAACATATTGTGGTTAAAAAGAGGATTGACAATGTCCGGTTCACCATTTTTTTTCATTCATAACACCAAATTATTTTATATGGTTTTCAAATTTTCAAATAAATCTGAAACGGTTCTTAGGCTAAAACCATTGTTCAGTCTGGTTTAGTTTGATTTGGTTCCTGTTTTTCACGGTTTCATTAACACCTAGAGTTATTTATTGGAAATCACAACTTATCTAGGTATAGTATATGGTAATATATGCGATAAATCGATACTATTATATGAATGAAACCAAAAAGATTAACAAATTATTTGTATTGAACTAATATATAACCATGCCAAAATAAGAACCCAATACTAATCAACCCCTAACCATCATTTAAAACAACCAACAAAACTTTCTAGTTAGGCCACAAACAAGATAATAAAAAATCGTTAACATTTCAATTTACCAATTAAGATAAAACCTTTACACATTATTAATATTGATCTATCACCTACGACATAAATTACTTAGATAAATCATAGCATACTCAAGACAAAATTTGAGTGAGATCATAAGAGAAAAATGATGAGCGTAGCATTTTTCATATGTGGATGAAAGAGAGATGAACTATAAGTAGTTTCAGGAAAACAATGATGAGTTGTCTCAAATATCGGTATCCAAGAAGCAGAAAGAGAATATGGTGGGATTTGTAATATCAATTGATTTGTGTTTCAATGTGTTATATATTTAAAAGATCAAAATATTAAAAATGAATGCGTGGAAGGATTAAAAAAACCAAATATTTAGGATATGAAATGAATGATTAATCAGTAATATATTTCAACTAAGAAATATAACCAGGTTGAGTTGGAGCGAATTAAGCCCGAATGATAATTTATAGGAAAAATTAGGTAAAAGTCCCTTTTTTCCCCCCTTAATAAAGCATTAATCATGATTCAAATTATTAGTTGCAATAAGGACAATAATTTTTCGTTCGGACTAAAATACCCTCATTACACAATTCTTCTCACGCTCAGAATTCAGATTCAAATCAGACGCTTTATTCGGCTCAGACTTTTGCTGCTTTTTATCAAGCAGCCATTGGAGAGCACTGCATATTATGCTTAATGTTTTGCATGTCCCTGCAATTTACAACTCAATCCAATTTGCAAAAACTACATCAGAAGGAAAGACAATAAAAAGAAAAATAAGCTGTTAATTATTTACTCCGGCAATGCTCCGGCGAAGTTCCAGCTGCTCTGTGATTAGTAGTGGAGCTTCTGCTGATTCATCAAGCGAGGAAGAAGAAGATTTACGTACGGAGGAGGAGGAAGAAGAGGCCGGATTGAAGATATTTTTTGCGGTCGGAATACTCGAAGAGATTAATCGGTGATTTTTGGACAAGACTTGCGCTCGATCAAAGGTTAATTATTCCAGAAGAAGAAAGCAAAACCAGAGGCTTAGCAAAGCTAGGAGAAATCGCTAAATGGTGTCTGAGTGAATATCACGGAATCGAAAGAGAGGTAACAACTCCCAAAATTGGGGATGTTTTGTCTGCTTTGAAACAGGTAAAACAGTCATTTTGAATCCACCATTATTTCAATAATACTATTTTGCATGGAAATATGATCATCAAAGTAAAGAAAGTTGCTTTGTCAAAACGGTGAATTCAACACGAATTGTAGTAAATATCAAAATATATATGTGTCTGCTGGATTTGATTCTTGAATTGTATTATTAATGTAGATTGTGATGAGAATAACAGATCCTACATACTCTTTTTCTTGAGTGTCATACATAGTGTGATTTTATTTATACAAAACAAAAAGTGTTACAAGCACACAATTTAAAACACATCAATCACAAAGCAGAACAAAAGAAGGAGGAGGAAAAACAGTTAAAAGTGATTGGCCACCTCGAGAAGACATCGACAGAGTTCAAGTGGATTTGAAAGCATGGCATTATGATCTGAGTTATTGATCTCTTTAACTTGTTATACGCCGATGTTTTCTACTAACCAACATTGGAAGGCCAAGGGAACAACTTTGTCTTCGTTAATGACGATATAAACACGCTTAATGGAACCATAACCTGCATTTGAGAATGGTTTTGCCTTTGACAACTCTTTTGGAAACAATGACATTGGCCTTACCATCCTTTCTGCTAGTTCAATATCCTGTGAATTTCAGTCATATAATTGGTTGGGCTTCTTAAAACCACTTGAGTATTCCTAGTTCCTACATTGAGTGCATATAAGTATATGTTGAAAATACTTACATTTGATGTACCTTTTCGTTATGAGGTATTAAGATGTGTAGGGGAGGGATACCTCCTTAGTGTTAGTAGAATTATGAGTACATATAAGAATGATCAAGTTGAAATGAGTGGATTATCAATGAGATTTTGAAGCAGCTTGAGGTTTTCAAAATATATACCATGTTTGCATTTCAGCTTGGAGTTGGAAAGTTGAGCAATGTGGTTGTAAATAAGTGACCTGAGGTTTAGAACAAGTTTTGGGTCTGAAGTTTAGAACAAGTTTTCCATGTTTGATATTCCGAAATCAGTATCAGTATTAGTATCAGTATCAGTATCAGTAACAGTAACAGTATCAGTATCAATATCGGTAATTTGCCTTATATGAGCCAGATATGTGTTCCTTGAAGTAGTCACTTGAATTAAGACTTAAATGATACTGATTATCTGCCTTGAAGTAGTCTCCTTATTTTACTAGTTGCATATTTTGTTCCATTTCTTTTTTGGGGCTTTAGTTTCTGCCATTTTTGCTATTTTCTGCTATTATGGGTGTTGATTTGAGGGGGGAAAATGTACAAAGTTTGAGGTATTACTTTTCAGCTATATTTGCTGTTGAATTCTGTTGTTGTTGGTGTTAATTTGAGTGGAATATGTAAAGATTGAAGCTTTATTCTTCTGCCATTGTTGCTGTTTTTTTGGACTGTTCTTTCTTCCATTATGGTTTGCCATTTTTGATGTTTATTTGGGCCTTAATGTCTGCCAATTATTGCTGATAATTTAAGAGAGATATGCAAAGATTGAAGCTTTACTTCACTGCAAATATGAGGAAAATATGCAAGAAGCATTTTGTTGAAGGGTTTTTTTTGCCTTATATGAGCCTTATATGAGCCAGATATGATATTGTGTCCCTTGAATTAAGCCTTAAATGAGCCAAATATGTGTGCCTTGAAGTAGTCACTTGAATTAAGCCTTAAATGATACTGATTACCTCATATGCAAATTTGTTTCGATACCGATACGATACGATCGTCGTTCACATATCGATATCGATATCGTTATCGTTACTCATACGATATCGTTATCTTATCGATAATGTGTTAGTGTAAATGTTGCGATTAAACACCACACCTTAATTAAGTTAATCTATGCTATTCCTTTTATCAATCAAAACCACATAAACTTGACATAGGCTTAATAGTTAATCACTTGAATTAAGCCTTAAATGAGCCTTATATGAACCAGCTATGTGTGCCTTGAAGTAGTCACTTGAATTAAGCTTTAAATGAGCACGATATCATTCAATTCGATACGATACGATACGATACTTGTGTTAGTGTAAATGCTGCGATTAAATTCGGCTTTCAAATACTAC
Source organism: Gentiana straminea (assembly GCA_036785695.1). Classification (NCBI taxonomy): domain Eukaryota; kingdom Viridiplantae; phylum Streptophyta; class Magnoliopsida; order Gentianales; family Gentianaceae; genus Gentiana; species Gentiana straminea. The sequence goes on along the minus strand of JAVUPR010000266.1, from coordinate 9,548,164 downwards.
GTCAAAAAGGTATCAAACGCGGTCTCAAAATGAAGATTAAAAAATATGAATTTTGGTGAAACAATTTTGATGATCGGTGTTCTAAATCAAAAGTTACGGTCGTTTATAAGAAAAAGCGCTCTAGTTAATACAGATATTTTTTCGTCTTTCAAAATATACGTCGGAAGGGTATCGTATTTGGGCTCAAATTGAAAAGAAAAAAAAACATGAATTTTGGTGAAAAAACTTCGATAATCGGAGTTGTAAATCAAAAGTTACGAGTGTTTGAAAAAAGAAAAAAAAAACATATAAACAGCTACAGTAAAATATCATATATGCAAACAATACCACTGAAGCTACGCGCGCGACTCATAAAGGGTAATTTTGTCCGTCTAAAATTGTTTGTCCTTTTTGCAACTAAAAAAATATGTGTGTCCTATTTATTCATTTTGTGCCAAAAAAAGGACTTTTGCCTCTTTATCTCTAATTTATATTATTAATAGAAGTAGGTATCAAGTCTGATCTAATTTCAAACAAGTAGTTTTTAGTTAAATGATAATTGATTGACAAACTGCCGTTTATACTTTCCGGTTTTGTTCGTTTTGGTCCGAACGATTGGCTTGATTCCGGATTTTTTTTCACCCCTAGCAATCAGCAGTAATTGTACCATATGAGATGATATATCCTAATTCACAACAACCCTTTCGAATTCCATAGGAATTAGCCGAAGAAGATTGAATTTTTTTTATCCCATAACTTTTGTATATAGGTCGTATCAAACTGAAATACTATCTCATTCAATTCCTTTTTTTTTTTTTCATGGAGTAGAGGTATGTATGGTGAATCATAATAAAATAAATTATTATAATACATTACACCGGATATATTTTTTTGGACCATATAATCTTTCGAAGAGGATTATGACATACATAACCATGGGCGGCTGCACCTTGTGAGATCATGGGGCAGTCGAGTCGCTGAAAAAATAACGACTTATATACGCATTTATATATATATTTATTTGATTCGTTAATTTTATGTATCGATCTATTATTTAAGGTTATTGACCATAATGAAATTTCCAAAACAGGATGCATCCGTCCAAATTCAAAAGACAAACATGGGTGACAAATTCCTGACCCGTATCCTAAATTTCATACAACGCCCCATTGTATATAACTCTCGTAAGTTGTGATGATCTGTAACGCCTCCAGACCTGTGTTTGGTAGCGTTAAATGAGTCATAAATAGTCCGGTCAACTGCTTAGACCGACGTCCTCGCTTAGTGTAAAAAGGCTAACCCGAATTGACAAGACATTTATGTCTCACATTTATATGGGAGTGAGCATTCTACTACTTACCGATGTGGGACTTTACATTCTCCCCCTATAAAGGACTGGCGTCCTCGCCAGGACGACCAAGACTGTTCCTGGATCGTCCCTACCAGAGGTAACTAGAGGCCATCCTTACACCGTCTTCTTGTAGGATGCAGCGCATAGTTCCGTCTAATAGTTGGCTCTAATACCATTCTGTAACGCCCCCAGACCTGTGTCGGGTAGCGTTAAATGAGTTATAAATAGTCCGGTCAACTGATTAGATCGTCGTCCTCATTTGGTTTAAAATGGCTAATCCAAGTTGTTAAGACATTTATGTCTCACACTTATATGAGAGTGATTATTCTACTATTTTACCGATGTTGACTTTACATGATCCGTACATAATTCTTATTTTGGGAAAGAGAATGCACATTAAACTGTGTTTATATGTTTTCTGTCTATTTTAGGGTAACAAGTATACGTACATACAACGATAACAAGGGGCGGCTCTAAATGGAGCAAAATGGGTCACTTGAACCCCCTAAATTTGGAAAGAAAAAATCATAGGTTTTTTTTTTAACAATATTTATATTTTTTATATATTAATACCTACTAGCTGATCTGTTAAATTTTTTTCATATTAACCATTAATCCGTAATTATACTTGGATTTTTTAAATTATGATGTGTCGCTAAGAATTCCGACCGGTGTCCAGGAATTCATGCCGCCGCGCTGATGATAACCACAAAATGTATATATATATATATATATATATATATATATATATATATATATAATATCTATGGCTGAGGGTTATATATACGTGGCAAACGTGGTGTTTTACATATAGAATAATCTGGACCATCAGATGGCTTTGAAAAATAAATAATAAGGTGGCCAAAACAATAATGTGCCTCCAATTTAGGTGGAAGTAGTACGTAGAATAATTATATAGTTCATGAATTCCTTATGTAGGTAGCTCATGTACTTAATAGTCCCCAACGGTTTTTTGCGATGCCATTATATTTTGTTAATGATTTACTATTTATTTGTTGATCATACAGTTTGTATATTTATATAATAATTAGTTATATTTTGCCACATTTACAGTGTTCGATTCCCGACCAGTAAACTCGAGTATTATTATTGGATATAATTCGGACTATGCGATCATTTCTTGAAACTGAATATACGTACTGTTATCAGGGATGGAATTAGAGCGCCTACTATGTCTCTATTTTCGGTACATCAAAAACCTTATATAATTCAGTCTAACATAGTTAAATGTCTTAATCCAGCCCACCCTATCATACTTATATAGTCTCTTAGCCACACGACCAATAGTTCCTAGTTCCGTCCCAGTTTGTGATTAGAAAAGATTGATATTTTAGATTCAAAGTTCACATAATATAATTATATTCTAGATAGAGTGTATTTGAAACAACAGATTGAAATTGATATCTATCTATCTATCTATATATATATATATATATATATATATATATATATATATATATATATATATATAAAAATATATAGAGGAAGAGATTTAACCCAATTACCTGATTGACCCGCTCCAAACCCGGTCATTAATAGGCAAAAAAAAACCCCTCAACACAAAGAACATTAACCCACGCTCCGAAAATTCTTCAACGTACGATTCTGTAATCAATCCCCGAGAAATCCGCGAAAACGACTCCACTATCTCCGAAAATCACCTTTACCTTCAATTTCAAATGTTTTTGAATTACAAACATGAACATAATTCATCTACACTATAATCCGAACGAGATCTACAACGGTGTCAAAGGAAGAACAAAACCATAGACAATAACCACAATTCGAAGATAAATTCATCATCCATTCGAGGTTTCATTCGATCTATCAGGTTTTCATTCGCTTTTTTTTTTTCCAATCTAATTTCTCACGGTAGAATGACATTAATGGCCGGTGCTTATTTCAAAAAAAAAAAAAAAAATTCAATTTCATCTTTTAACCTATTATGTTCAACCTGCTGTGCTAGGGGTTCTGTTAGGTTAGTAGTAACGGATGCGGTTCTAGCTAAGACTGACAGTGCGTGGAGTTTCAAAACGCAGATTCACCAATAGTGCGTAGACTTTCATTTCGTGTTTGTGAAATTGTGACTGCATTGGTGAGTTTTCTTTTTTCTTTTTTTCCTTCATTACATGGGTTTTTGACATAAATGCATATGTGGGGTGTCGAAAGAAGAGACGAATGCTATGAAAAAGATTGATATCATCATTGAGAGAGATTATCCGGCTCTGCAACAGGTGGTAAAATCATGGCTGGTAGTTATGCCTTTCGGTAACAATATGTATTTTGAATAACATATGTTGTACACAACCTTACTGTTTGGTATAGTTGCAGGACAAATTTTTTTGAATTGCGTACAATGACAAAGACACTTAGAACTGAGATATAAGGCTTTTCAGTTTTGCAATTTCAGTTAAGCTGAATAATTTACATCTTTCTGTTTCATTTATTTTGGTAAATTGTTGTGGCATTTAACATTTTTTCAGTTCGTTGACCAAACCTAGAAATCAATGTGAAAGGTATGTATCTTTCTATATATATTATTATGTATGGATATATATATTTTACATAAAATAAATCAGTTGAAAAAAAAAAAGAACATGACTGATGTGGACTTTCCTAATGTTCCAATTTAACCGACAGTGTACCGGGTCAAATTGTAGTCTAGTCTAGTAATCAAGGTCGTCTCCTCAGGGAAACACAATATAAAGTGTGGTTAAACACCAATTAGCTATTATTATCTTGATCTAAGTCGCAATTTAACATAAAAGTAATAGTTTTACGTCACTAATAAAATTAACGATTAATAATAAAGCTACTAACCAAGGCAGTTTCATTGAACGATAATCTCTTTTAGTTTCATGGATGTGATCAATCGGCCTATTAAGGGTGTCCCAATGTGTGAAACGGTGTACTCCTATTCTAACAATTTCCCCTCATACGAGTGTACAAAATTGTTCAATGTCTCCTCCTTGGTTTAAGAGCCCTAAATCTAATGATTTGACATGATAAAATCACGAGTACAAATTAGTTCATTCCCCGGATAAGAAATTGAACTCCAACAACGGTCAACTTTACGTACCTTCCGGTTTTTCTACCTCGTTCTCACACCTAATATCTCCGTTCGGTATCCACTAAGTGTGTGTACCAATATTGGTTAATTACTCCAACACAAACAAGCAATCAATACAAGTAGAAAAAGCTTCAACACAATCGAAATTAAAATATACATAACATAATCATAATCCGATCAACCAAAAGAGATTAATTAGTTCAACTACAATGCCTTGGCTAGTTACAAGTTTAGCCACTCATTACTACAAATCTAACATATTTAATTTAGCATTCATAGCAATCAGATTAACAATACAAAATAAAACTAGAATATTATGTTACCGATCACAACCGATAAGTTGCAAAGGCAAGCTTGCTTTCGTCTCCGGTTAGCTTCAATGGAGGTTGCACCAAGTTGTTGAGCTTCTTCCAATCAAATACACCAAGAGATTAAACTATTATTCTAGGAATTAAAGTTGTGATGAAAATAGCTAAGATGGAACTATTTATTTTTGGCCCTAATAGTCTGTTAGGTGTAGTGCCCGAAAGACAATTTGTGTAATTGTTTTTTAATGGATGACAGAATTTATCTCACCTTATTACTTGCTTTGTGCTTGTAAGTAATACACTTGGCGCAAACCCTAAGTATATCAGTATGTAACCGCTTAACTCGGTGCATGGCATGCACGTGAGGATTGAGTTAGTGGTGATATACTTAAATCGTTAGTCCGTGGTGAACTTAATCGAGTTTAGGGTCTCTTGATTAAAACACCAATAATGCGCCCGAACACCTTAGGGTGTGATAGTCTTATCCGGACCGTCGGTAGAAGGTACCTACGTGGGGCATTTATATATGATGGCATTCATATAGGATCGGACCGATTTAATCGAATTTCTCGGTATAATTCCGTAATCGAGGAATCTTATTAAATCATTAGATGATCATATATGGATCAACCTTAATCCCGAGGTGATCACGGGTGTCGCTTGTCCCGGGATAGTGTTTGATGTGTTAGTTACGGTTCACTTAAATAATGTGTTCCAAGCCACTTCTCATTGGCACTATCTCCGATAAGTGAGTAGTTCGATTTTCACGGACATGGAATCCATTCCTTCCCGCGGGAAGTAGAGAGACAGATCCCCCTTATTTGTTAGCCCTAAGAAAGTGATCGATCGGCCGAGTTCATATTTAGACTAATTAGCTACTAGTCAGATATGTGAACTAATTGATCACTAGGGGGTTGATGGTAAATAAGGATAAGATATTCGAGTCGAGTTTGCGGAGACTTCCCACTCGAATGGACGATGCATGGAGGGTTAATCCGTATGTAGTGATTATATCAATGGACGCTTATTCGCTCTATGGGTTGAGTATAAGTATACATCTATAATCGGTAGAGTTCGGTTTCGGGTTTATGGTGGCGTAATCCCGGAATTAATAATTAATGTACTTTCGTTCGATGAATAATTAATTATTGGAGCTACTTGGTTATAGGTCCATGGTCCCCGGTGTGGCTTCGTAATTCGGACTAATAATCTTGTTATTTGGGCCTCAGTGATAATTAATTGGCTGGGCTAATTAATTGATATGCATGGATATTATTTAGTTGGGCTAAATAATATAATACACATAAAAGACATTTTATGTGGGCTTTTTTGACCGAATATGTGGCGCCATTAATGTCCTAATAATTAGAGAGAAATTAGTTTTCTTGGATAATTATTTAACATGTGATTTATCTTTTATTTGTTAAATGATAATTCATGGAATAATAGATAATAATATGATTTATCTTAATTTGTTTGGGATAATCATTTTATTTATCTTTTATTTGGAAAAGGATTAATGTGATAATTATCACTTAATTATTTAATCCTTGGAGGACATTGATTACTCTCCTATATAAAGAGAGTTCTCCCAAGTCTAATGGCAAGGTACTATTCACGTCACTATTCACCGAGAGAAATTGGCCGAAAAATTTCGGCCTCTATTCTTAGGGTTCGAGTTGGAAAAATCTTCGGGATTTTTCTGTTTGCATATCAAGGAGGCTCGTGTATCATGAAGGGTGTCCACCAACCGCCGTTTGGAGAACACATCGGAAGATCAAGGCTTCTCTTCCCTATATTGGTAACATGATATTAACCCCCCTTGTAGTAGTTTAAGTCCTTTATTTATGTATTGTACCGTGTAAATCGTGATCCATCCGCTGCGTATAGATCTAACTTGGTTAGATCTAAGAACCTGCATCCTTCATGTGGTATCGGAGCCAGGTTCCACGATTTACATAGTATAATCATAATTAAACGATTTAAAGTAGTGGAATTGCATGTAGGTAAATTTAATTTATTGTTCTATGCATTGTTTATGATTGGTTGTCATGGTTGAAGAGATGGAATGGGGGTTGGCACTGTTTACCCGTTAGATCTATTGTAAACTCATATGAACAATGAAAATTCGTTATATGCGTATAGGAAATTATGTAATTTATTGGTTATTGCAATTTTAATTTCCGAAAGTAGATCGGTTTAGTAGCTGTTTAGGTTTTTCGTTTTTCCCGTTAATCGAGCCGTTAAAGAGAAGATCCCTCCGGTCGAATCAAGATTGGAAGTTGATGAACAATCCCACAAAATTTGGCGTCGATCGAGTCCGTTTGGATTTCCGTTCGTTGCTTTGCAAAGAAGCCGCTGTAACGAAAAAAACGCAGGATTCACGAAACCCTACCCGTGACTTCCTCGAATTTCGGGAGAGTTTCGACCGTTGAAACGCAAATCCAACCGGTCGATTGATAAATATGGAGTTTTGGACGTGGAATAAATTTTCGTGTCGATCGGGTTTCATCTCGATTCCCGATTGGCGCGGGAAGTCATTGATGCGCCGTCGTAAAAGTCGATTCAGCAGCAGCAGTTGGGCGGCTCACTTTGGAGAATATTGACAAGTCAAAGCTCCGATCCAACCGTCCATCTTGAAGTCCGAAGAATGAAGATCAGATCTGGAAAGTTACGTCCCGATCCGAGTTCGTTTGATATGCCAATCGTCGAAGATTCTAAACAGATGCAGATTAGGGTTTTATTTTATTTTCGAATAGATTAGTTACGGGGGTGTCAACGGTCCATCTCGGTGTTTATTTTCCGCACTAGTATACATGTGTAGATTGTATGAATAGAACCGGAAAATTGCCATGACATGCATCATATCATGAATTCCACTCCATATGCATGCATGTAGAAATTAATTCGAGGAATTAGTTAGGCATGTATAAAACACGCAATTAGTTTTAATTAATTGTTTGATATTGATTAGAAACTAATTAGGGTAAAAAACCGAGGAACACGGGTTTTTTCAATCGTCGAGGTTGGGTGATGGATTCTCGGTGAATCCCACTGCGAAAGCATAAGGAGTAAAATCCCGAAACCTTGAGGTTAAGGTGTTGGATTCTCGGTGAATTCCACCTTACCTAGATGAGATTACGTTTTTGTTCCGTAGTGTCTACGAGAAAGTTTGGTGTTTAAGGATTGGATAATCACGGGCAAACGGTTCGAAAGTGGTTTAACCACGGTTGGGTGGTCAACGGTAGCTACGGCTCAATCGACTTCACCCTCCACGTGTGGCGTTTGCACGGGGGTCCGGCAATGCGAGCCATCCGAAGAGCCACTACGGCTCAACGGAGCTCTCCTAGCCTTGACCCGTCCGACGGTCACATATGTTCTAACGAATAGGTCGGGTGGGCTAGCCCACATAACCGACAACATTCGGGCCTATGATTTATTGTTCCTTAATGTAACATCAAGTCCAAAAACGTGATCAGTAAACCCACCACTTTTTCAAAATATTGAGTGGGAGCGGGAGAGGCGACACCGACCCCACGGCCTCTACGTTGACACAAGCAACGTGAGAGAATGGTGACGCCTCGTGCCGGCTTTGATTTCGGCCCCCTAAGGAAGGCCTTCACCGCTATCAAAATTCAAGGCTTGGTCTCCGAAAGGATAGGATTTTGGGTACTCGCCGGGTCACTGACCGACCCTAAGGCGGCACACTCGGGGTCTACCTAAAAATCGAGACGAGTAGGTCACACTCATAAAGGGTATTTTTGGTAGTACCTTGGCTGAAAAAGGAAAGGTGATTGACGATCACAAATGAGATGTTCGATTCTCAATCGATCGTCAATATTAATCGAAACCTCTTTGACCTACCCTAAGGCGGCACCGAGGCATTAGATTAAATCCTTGGAACGGTAGGATAGACTATAAGTAATTAGTTTATGTTCCTAAAATTTTAGTAGTGTATGATTTGGATTTATTTTCTCGTCGCTTTATTTACAACTATTTATATATCTCTCTAGGGTACTAGATCGCTAGTGTATGTAAAATTGACTAGTAACGACTTCGTTAAAAGTGGTAAGTAACTAGAACGTTGTATTTATTAATCTCACATGCGATTAATTTTTCGGAAGAGATATATCTCTTGAGCCTTCAAAACTTAAGTGACGTAAATAAGTATGTGACTGCTGTCAATCGTGCAGAACGAGAGACAACCGTAGTTAGTTTGAAAGGTGATTGGGACGATAAAATTCTTCCAGTGAATTTTAATTGTGTAATGTCTACACGAGAAATTTTCTAATAGAAAAATTAGAGAATCATAAATTAAAGTGTCGCTAGTTAGACGGTTTTTGGAACCGATAAACTAGTGGGAGCTTTTGTCTTATGTTTTTCTAATTTAGAAATTTAGTCCCACTGGGTAACGCTTTCATTAGACATCCCACAATTCACGAGTAGTGTCTACTCAATGGAACTGCTAGTTCAAGACTATTTCATTTTAAGGAAAGTTGAGAATGGGAAAGAATGTCTGTAAGTGTTAATCATCTTAACTAAAGTTTTAAGGCTAAACCGAAACATTAATTAAAGAAAGTATAGGATAAGGAAAGTAATTCCGGATCACTAACCAATGAATCCTTAGTGACTTTCTTAACCGAGTAACTTGACTCGGTAGCTTAGTTCTTTCGAAGAACAAGGAAGCTGTGCATTAACGATTAATAGAGTAACAACGGGCAGTAATTTCAGCTACAATAGTGGGAGTGATATAAGGAAATGAATTTCGGATTCTATCCTTGAATATCACAGAAAAATTTATTTTTCTGTTTACAGATTCGTTGAAACAAATGGATTCACTTTCAACTCGATATATTGTTGCCTCATAGAAAGTGAATATGACATTTGTAGTACGAATCCAAGACTCGGACTTTTGTTTGATAAAGTCGAACCACTAAGAAAAGTGAATAAGTATAACACATTTAAAACTATTAAAGGTAAAAGGTTTCCGTATTAAGATAAGCGACCTTTCAATATCTATTAATTAGTGCATATATCCTAGAGATAAGACCTGACGACTGGCTAAGGGTGATTTCTATCTCCCAGGCTAGGAACACTATCTCAAAGGAACAATGACTAAGTTTCCTTTCAATCGGGAAAGGGTAATAGATTTGAAGGGGTAACATAGCTTGTTCACCATGACCTTCGGGGTCTAGTGAGAGATACAAGCCAGTGGGAGTTTTTGAGTGGTGACATATTGTCTGATAACTACTCGAAACGTGATTTAGTTTATCAAAAGAATACGAGGAGGAGTCTCTGATTTTAGCAGAGAATAGAGTATTCCATGCTCAGAAATAGGCTATCGCATAGTCTTGGGACTGATGCTCGGCCTGCCTCCTAGTGGAATGATTCTCACAGAAGAAGAAACCATAGACTTGCCTGCTATAGTTATTAATGTGCTACAATACACTGTTAAACTCGATTAAGATAATTGGTTGCAAAATAACGGTTAACATTATTATGTAAACCGAGAAGTCTACCTAGAAGATGCCAGTGAATTTATGGATAATGAGTGAATTCGGTTCACACCACTTCCATAAATGTAGGCATTTAGCATTTAATGCTTGAAGGTAGGATTTGGAGATTTTGCGCATACGTTCGATTGTGATTGTTTGTGAAACATCTTAATGAGACGAGTGAAGGTTGATTATAAGATTCTTGAGATCGAAAGTGACGGTTGAACTGTCACAAGCCTTCGACGATTAATCTATAAGTAACAACCTTAAACCTTGGAGTACGGTTACCCAAAGGTAGTTACTATCTCGATTTAATCGGACCACATCCAACATCGGTTGTTGGTGATTACACCGATAAATACTACTAGATCGAATGTCAATCCACCCAAGACACGGTGGGAGTATGGTTTAACCGTTGACCCATTGTGATTTTGTGGACTTTATAATCTATTTGGGGTGATTGATAACCTATGGCTCTTGGTGGGTGTATAGGATTCGATTATAGAGGTTGGTTTGAAAACCTTAACCCCGTGAATGGAGTTTTGGTACTCCGGGTTACGTTCGACCTCTTGTAGAACCACCGAGTGTCTCGGGCCCGGTGGGAGCAATTGGATCTACACGGAAAAGAGTCGAATGAATAGGAAAGTTTAAACTTTCGGCGCAAAGTTGAGTGGTATAGGGGTGATTCCCCGACAAGTAGAGAGTTAACCGACCTTGAACTCTCTCACCACTCGATCTTGCTAGATTTCGTTAGAAAGCGAGAAAATAGGGGTGATTCCCCGAGACTTTCTTCTTTGAACAACGGAATCGAATTCATTTAGAACGAAGGGTTTTAGCTAAGAATGAATAACGGATTCATTACAAAGCAGAAGATAGGGGTGATTCCCTAAGACCTTTTTTGCGAGACTAACGATATCTTAATTCATTCAGAAAGAACCTTTGGTAGGAGGCTGCCATGGCTTATATCCTTTGTGGATTTAAGAGAACCTCTCGGTCATTTAAAAGTCACATGTTTTAAAATATGTGAACTTGACCGAGTATTGATAAGTCTTTCGTAGACGGATATCAATATTGGTAAAGTAGTAGTATTAGTGTTCATGAATGATAACACCGAAACAGTTGGAAACAACATGTGTGTGCTATCCGAAGTCGGAAACGACGGCCAAGATTCTCTGGATGAGAGAATTGGACTATATTCTAAGAATCGATTCGGTCAAATTCACGAGAATGAGTCATTGGCTATCCCACCTATCTTATTGAATAAGATGATCATGCATATACGTATGCAACATTCATCGAGAGTAGTCCTACCTTACATCTCAGGAATGATTCTCTAAATCTCCGGATAAAGAGAAAATGGGATAGAGTCTCTCTTGGATAACGGCAAGTCAGGTCATAATAAGCCAATTGCAGTTGAATCTTGGATTCAAGCAATAAGTAGCGGTTTAGTATGTCCTCAAGTATCGTTAGAGAACGAGGAATGATATGCTTGTATATTTAGGTGCAAACTTGAATATGGTTGACCACACTGATTCTGACTTGTAGTCAGATTAAGGATGATCATTAAGTTGATCTCGGGCTCAGTGTTTACTCATAGTGCTTAGAATTTCCTTTTTGGTCTGGGAGTAATTCCAGGTCTGATAAGCCGATATCACTTCATTGTGAAAACAGTGAAGATATAGCTTAGAAGGATCTTCTCGGTCACAAGAAGTCAAAAGCATATTGAGAGAGAGTACCGCCTTGATTGGAAGGACCGACAACGTTTCAATCCTAAAGATCGTCTCGAGTCGACAACCTAGCTAATCAGTGTACCAAGTCGAGTGCTTGGAGGGTACGGCATTGATAGATATGTCTCACCTGCTTTTAGAGCAAGTGGGAGAGTGTTGTGAATAAGATAGGGTGTGCTCTAAAAACAATCGTTGCTTGTCATTTCGTGCAAGTGGGAGATTGTTAGGTGTAGTGCCCGAAAGACAATTTGTGTAATTGTTTTTTAATGGATGACAGAATTTATCTCACCTTATTACTTGCTTTGTGTTTGTAAGTAATACACTGCTGCAAACCCTAAGTATATCAGTATGTAACCGCTTAACTCAGTGCATGGCATGCACGTGAGGATTGAGTTAGTGGTGATATACTTAAATCGTTAGTCCGTGGTGAACTTAATCGAGTTTAGGGTCTCTTGATTAAAACACCAATAATGCGCCCGAACACCTTAGGGTGTGATAGTCTTATCCGGACTGTCGGTAGAGGGTACCTACGTGGGGCATTTATATATGATGGCATTCATATAGGATTTGGACCGATTTAATCGAATTTCTCGGTATAATTCCGTAATCGAGGAATCTTATTAAATCATTAGATGATCATATATGGATCAACCTTAATCCCGAGGTGATCACGGGGTCTTTGCTTGTCCCGGGGAAGTGTTTGATGTGTTAGTTACGATTCACTTAAATAATGTGTTCCAAGCCACTTCTCATTGGCACTATCTCCACGAGTGAGTAGTTCGATTTTCACGGACATGGAATCCATTCCTTCCTGCGGGAAGTAGAGAGACAGTCCCCTTATTTGTTAGCCCTAAGAAAGTGATCGATCGGCCGAGTTCATATTTAGACTAATTAGCTACTAGTCAGATATGTGAACTAATTGATCACTAGGGGTTGATGGTAAATAAGGATAAGATATTCTGAGTCGGGTTTGCGGAGACTTCCCACTCAGAATGGACAGTCTATGGAGGGTTAATCCGTATGTAGTGATTATATCAATGGACGCTTATTCGCTCTATGGGTTGAGTATAAGTATACATCTATAATCGGTAGAGTTCAGTTTCGGGTTTATGGTGGCGTAATCCCGGAATTAATAATTAATGTACTTTCTGTTCGATGAATAATTAATTATTGGAGCTACTGGTTATAGGTCCATGGTCCCCGGTGTGGCTTCTGTAATTCGGACTAATAATCTTGTTATTTGGGCCTCAGTGATAATTAATTGGCTGGGCTAATTAATTGATATGCATGGATATTATTTAGTTAGGCTAAATAATATAATACACATAAAAGACATTTTATGTGGGCTTTTTTGACCGAATATGTGGCGCCATTAATGTCCTAATAATTAGAGAGAAATTAGTTTTCTTGGATAATTATTTAACATGTGATTTATCTTTTATTTGTTAAATGATAATTCATGAAATAATAGATAATAATATGATTTATCTTAATTTGTTTGGGATAATCATTTTATTTATCTTTTATTTGGAAAAGGATTAATGTGATAATTATCACTTAATTATTTAATCCTTGGAGGACATTGATTACTCTCCTATATAAAGAGAGTTCTCCCAAGTCTAATGGCAAGGTACTATTCACGTCACTATTCACCGAGAGAAATTGGCCGAAAAATTTCGGCCTCTATTCTTAGGGTTCGAGTTGGAAAAATCTTCGGGATTTTTCTGGTTGCATATCAAGGAGGCTCGTGTATCAAGAAGGGTGTCCACCAACCGCCGTTTGGAGAACACATCGGAAGATCAAGGCTTCTCTTCCCTATATTGGTAACATGATCTTAACCCCCTTGTAGTAGTTTAAGTCCTTTATTTATGTATTGTACCGTGTAAATCGTGATCCATCCGCTGCGTATAGATCTAACTTGGTTAGATCTAAGAACCTGCATCCTTCATAGCCTTGGTGAAAATGGTGTCTTCAAGCTGATGGTGAAGATGGTGAACCAAGCTCTCTCTTTTTTCGTTCTCTTCTGATATGTATATATATATATCTCTGTCTCTGTATGTGAATAGTGGATATGAAGAATAATTGGTCCACTTCCGGTTTAAGCCGGACTTTTCCAGGTCTAGACCGGGTCATGTCAAGTTGTTAGAATCAGTTAGGCCCATTAAATGCAATGATCTGAAAATCTTAACATCCGGCGTAAACCGGATTTCCTCGGTCTACGCCGGATCAAGTCATGGCAGTTGTAACGTAACTTTTATAATAATTATTCTGATAATTATATTTCCGTATCCGTCGGGCTTTACGTCGCGACCCCAAGGCTTCACTGCTGGATATACAGAAACCTGAATCCGGATTCGATCCACAATTGGATCGTCAGATCTGATTCACAGCACCGATAGAGACGCCCGATCATGCACAACGGAAGCTACGAATAAATCCGCATGCGATCTTATCACGATATGATTCACAAAAATAATTAATATAACTATGAGAAGGTTGAAGATTTACCTAATTGAAGAGGAATAGTAAATCGACAGAGAGGGAGAAGCCGCAGTCTTCCGGATTGTATCTCCTAGCGACGACTGGTGGACGTCGATCCTTGCTGTAGAACCTCCTCGAATATGCTCAAGAAAAACCCTAGGTTTTTTTCTCTTAATGACTAGAACACGAAACTAAATTTTCTCTTCTATTTTGGTAATAAGTGGCGTAAATAATGATGTGTAATTGTGTTGGGAGGAACTCACTTTATATAGGAAAATAACTAGTCAAGAGAGAGTTATCATTTTCACACCACAATTACCTATTTTCATAAGGAAAAGATATTTGCAATAAGATAAGAGATAATTCCCAAAAAATCAATCTCTTATGTATTTTCCATTAATTATATTCAAATAAATAATTAATTACACATGTGACATAATCTAGGAAAATTTCTTTTCCTAATTTATCCAACATATATGGCGCCACATTTGCCATTAAATTTAATAGAAAATGTCTTTTCTATTTTACATATTATTTACCAATTAAATAATATTGCATATTTATTAAATATATCAACTATTTAATTTATTCTCGAGGTTCCACAAAACGAGAAAACACTCGCGTGTTAGGAGCCAACCCGGGGACCATGGACGTACCTATAACCCGTAGCTACAATAAATTGAATAAAATATTCATCGAACAGAATATTTCAAATCAACTTATTAATTCCGGAATTACGCCACCATAAATCCGAAACTGAACTCTATCGATTATAGATATAACTTATTCTCCAAACGTCGAGTCGATAAGTGCCCATCGATATAATCTTTACATACAGACTAACCCTCCATAGACTATCCGTAATGAAGCGGGATTATTTCCGTAAACCTTCTTCACTACATCTTATCCTTATTTACAATTAACCCACTAGTGATCAATTAGTTTATAACCAATACGAACTCCGCGGATCGATCAGTTTCTAGGATTAACAAATAAGGGGATTGTCTTTCTACTTCCCGCAGGAATGAGTGGATTCTATATCTGTGAGACACACACTTCTCACTCATCCCAGAATAGTGCCAACATGAAAGTGATTCGGACCGCGCCTCTTAACGATCCATAACGAACACATCAAACCCTATCTTGAAACAAGCAGGAGTCTGTAATCACTTCAGGATTAAGGTTAATCCATATATGATCATCTTGTGATTTAATAAGATTTCTCAATCACGGAATTATATGAGAAATTCAGATTAAATCGGTCCAGACCTATATGACTACATCATATATAAATGCCCCACTTAGATAACCAATATCGAAGGTCCAGATAAGACGGTCACACAGTAAAGTGTTCTGGGCGCATTAATGGTGGTTTAATCAATAGACCCCATACTTTGATTAAGTTCACCACGGACTAATAGTTCAAGTGTATCACAATAAACTTAATCATCATGTGTGACACACACTAAGTTATATGGCTACATATGATACGACTTAGGGTTTTCTGCAGTGTATTAAATATAAGCACGAAGCAAATAATAAGATGAGAATAAATCAGTCATTTATTAATTATAAAAACAATTACAGAAATTGTCTTTCGGACGTTACTTCCAACATTCACCGCGTGGTATCTGTAACAAAACAAAACGAGAAAAACCACGGGTAATTCTGATAACAAAAGCAGGCTGATAAGCCTCAAAATATGTTAAAATAGTGAGATTTTATAATATCTACTATATACAGAAATAAACTATATTATCACGATATTTATTATAATTGATACGAAAACGTCGCTAAAGACTTAAGAAATTGGATTAAAATACATCATCTAGTTGACATACATCAATGACCAAATGAGTTGTTTGAAATTTTCTGATAGACATGGATATTGTTAAAGTCTACTATTTCGTGAGGACCCTTTATTATACATGCTTTCAGATCGATCCTTTTAACAGGTCTACTATTTCGTGAGGACCATTTAGAGAATTCCTCATACAAAAATTTCTTGGAGTTGTTTTTGGTGAGATTTGATTCTATGATTCAGCATCTTGAACAGCTAAAAATACAGTTTTGTCATCTGTTGCTCTTTCCACGATGAAGTATTTGCATAAAGCATGTCCAAGAGTACTTCTTACAAAACCTTAATGGTTTTTGCTTGGATATAAACGCTAAAGCATATTCCGAGTCATATTTACTTGCAGGAGATTCTTCAAGGTTGAATTACTTGATGACATGGGACGGTAAACATGTTTTGTGTTTTATTATCACTTCTATTTATTATTGTGGTTGAGTTGTTACTTTCATGAGCACATAATTAATTAACATGATTAGGTGGAATTTATTCCTATGTGGATCATCCAATGTTGACTTTCAGTTTTTTTGTTGATTGGTTCAACGTGGTCGAACTTTGTTCTTGATGAGGTAAATTACAAATGATCGAGGCAATGTTGCGATATCAATTTCATCACATCAATGAAGAAAATGCTCAGGATTGATAATGATTGAAGTGTTTGAAGGGCAACAATATGAGTCACAGTTTATGCAGCCAAGTATCAAACACACTTTGAGGAATGACAAGAGTGTATAATAAGTATCATTGTTTTGACATTTTTTAAAATACCATTTTTGGGATTGAAGTTTCCATTTAGTATGTAATTATTAAGTTGCTGATGATAAGATGTGCATGTACTTATGTTATCTACTACGTTAATAACTATTCAAATGTAATAGCTACATGTGCGCATAATTCATGTGATTATTTATGATTTCTAAGAAATCGAGTGTCGTCTATCGGTTGGTCATCATATTATAACTCCAAAGTATATCCATGTCGATGCCCAGTGCTCGAGGCCAAGGCCATCACATAAAAGCCAGGCTACGACTATCGCCTATCGACTACCGAGCAGTGTGGATGACAAGTCCATAAGGATAGAGTCCACACCAGCGAGCAATGTGAGATGACAAGTCTAGAGTCGATCACCACAGGTCGGAAGTATTGACTCGAGGACAGGGTCCACACCAGCTGTCCAGGCCCACCCACAGCGATAGCTTGGGCAAGGGTCAAGGCCCATTTAAGGGTAAAGGTGACAATAACATAAGCCGACTTAACCTTAGGGTTTAGGCAAGTATTGTCATTATAAATACCCCATTCCAGGAACTACGTAAGGCTTGATTCCTGGAATTTAACAGGATACGTAGGCAATTCAAGAGAGCATCTTGAACTCAGCCGCATACATAAAATCCATCCCCTCATTCTCTTTTTGGCGTTAGGGTTCTTGTGTGTTCATCATTAGATTAAATTAGGGCTCAAATCATTAAGGTGATTTAATTTGTCATCGTCATTGGCGCTAGAAGGAGGGCCTTCTATTGATCGAATAACTCAAGAACACGATGCCTCCCAAGAAAACTGCATCCAAAGCTGTTGATCAAAGCTCACAGCTTAACGAGCCCAACGATCCCGATGTGCAAGGAGGAAAAGATCCAGTCTTGGATCTTATTCAGCACGATCCTCAGCAGCAACAAGGGGAAAAAGATCCAGTTTTGAATCTCGTCCAGGAGACCCACCAACCAGAAAAGCAAGCCCTTGCTCCAGAATATCGGGCGCTTGCAGATCAGTTGGCAGGGGCAAATTTGGAGGTAATGTCCAGGATAATAGCCGAGGCGCATTACGACACGAAGGCGGCGCGAGGCCGCCCAGAAAGAAGCTATGGCGGAAGGCGGCCAGAAAGACGTGATGGACAAGCCTAAACAGACTCCTGGGGACGAGGTAAGCGCATCATCTAGCTCAGTGGAAAGGAAGAGACATGAGATCCACCAAAAACACCAGAGAGTGGACGATGACAGCGCCAGGGAGGAGTTGAATGCAATTTTGGGAAAGAATCAAGTATCGTTGTGGCTCGAGTCTCCCTTCACGAAGGAGATCGAAAGCTTTCCTAAACCCAAGGGGTTCAAGATACCGAAAATAGAACCCTATGATGGCACCACCGACCCGGAGGACCATCTCCATAGGTATCTATCGCAAATGAGGTTGGATGGGGCACCCGATGCAATGCGTTGTCGGGCATTCGAGACGTTACTCGTAGGTCGAGCGAGAGAATGGTTCACGAAGCTACGACCAGGGTCGATCTCCAGTTTTGCCATGCTCGCTCGAAAGTTCCGAGATGCGTTCATAGTCAACAAGAAGTTTCATCTGAGTGCCACGCACCTCATGAACGTGAGGCGGCAAAAAGATGAAACAGTGATGGAATACTTGAAGAGGTTTAATCTCGAGGCCATGCAGGTCAAGGACGCAGATGACCGACTTCTGATCACATCGTTTGTAGGGGGGCTGCGTAATACTAAGTTATATATGAAGTTGAGCAGAGACGTTCCCCATACCATGGACGAATGCGTCAACGTGGTGCATCGATTCTGTCAAGGGGAAGAGGCAGTGCGAAGGCACACCCAATCCGACCGGATGGAATCCAAGAAGGACACCCGAGGTCCGAACAGAATCGGTCCCAAGAGGCGGGATGTCGAGAGTAAGCCGTCGCTTTGGGACCGTATCGACACGTCCACCTCAGACCGTGGGGGCAAGAAGGGACCCTCACGTGATAAGGACTTTATCCCGCTCAATCGACCTCGATCGAGGTGTTGTCGATTATGCTTTCAAAAAACTTGGCGAGGAAACCGCCACCGTTGAAAAAACCTCGAGAGAGGAGGAACGCAAACAAATATTGTGATTTTCACGAAGACATTGGTCATACAACCGAGGATTGTATCGACCGAAGAGAGATATCGACGTCGCATTCGGGAAGGGAAGCTAGACGAAGTTGTTGACGGATCTCGATATGATGGGCCCGGGGGCGTGGAGAATCCAAGAGGAAAAACTCCGATCAAGACAGAACCGAGGTCGAGATGTCCGGAGACGAAGGGATCGGTCACCTCGAGGAATCGATCCCCGTGTCGAGAAGGAAACCACGAGAGAAAATTTTGGTCGAGATAGGTATGAAGACAATCGACCAGTTAACTATGTCAACACCATCTTTGGTCCTGGTGAGAGTGATAAAGACCAGACCAGCGAAGAGCCAGCTTGTAGCTCGAGAGAGCGCAAACAGCTCAGATTCACGACGAGAGTCGGATACGGCCCTCGAGATGATATCCCCAAGTCGAGGAGTCATAGCGAAGGGTTAGTCATTGAAGCGATCATTAGCCGAGCCCGAGTATCGAGAGTCCGTATCGATAATGGGAGTGCGGTGAACATCATATACCACTCGGCGTTTCAAGCAATGAAGTTGAAAGAGAAGGACCTTGCCCCCATAGCGTCTCCCCCGTTCGGATTCACGGGCAAGCGATCCATCCCATGGGCTCGATAAAGTTACTCACGACAGTTGGGGACGGCGAGAAAGGACGGACACTTGAATTAAATTATGTGGTGGTCAAGGCTCCATCTGCCTATAATGTTATTCTTGGACGACCAGCGCTCTTCGACCTTCGGGCTATCATTTCGACATTCCATAATAGCATGAAGTTTCCCACCAGGAACGGTTCCCACGAAGTAAAAGGAGACGTTGAAGTCGCTCGGAGTTGTAATTCTGTAGTCATGAATGGGAAGATGGCAGTTCAACAAGTCTTAGTCGAGGAACTGATTCCAGAGGAAGAAGAGGAGAAGAGTTGGGTCTCCAGTGACGCAGTCGAAAACGTCCGACTCTGGGACGGAGAGGACGATCAGTGTGTACAAGTCGGGATTTGGATCCCAGAGAAAGAAAAACAGCTGCTAGTTGAGCTTTTAATCGAGTTCAGAGACATCTTTGCCTGGAAAGCCACCGACATGCCAGGGTTATCCACCGACATCGCTGTTCATAAGCTTGAGATTGACCAGGCTAAAAAGCCAGTCAAACAGAAGAAGAGGAATTTTGCGTCCGATCGACTTGAAGCTATAGAGTTGGAAGTCGGCAAGCTATTGGCAGCCCAGATCGTGAGAGAGGTATTCTACCCAGAGTGGCTAGCTAACCCGGTATTAGTCAAAAAGCCCGATGGCAGTTGGCGCATGTGTGTGGACTTCACAGATCTTAACAAAGCATGTCCAAAAGATTCATATCCGTTGCCTAAGATCGACAGGTTAGTAGACTCGACCATCGATTTTGAAGTTTTTGGTTTTTTAGATGCGTATAAAGGGTACCACCAGATTCTAATGGACCCTCGAGATGCGGAAAAAACTGCATTTATCACAGAATTCGGCACCTTCACCTTCGTATGTGACCATGCCATTCGGTTTAAAGAATGCTTTGGGGCAACATACCGTAGGCAGGGCGATCAATAAGATATTTGCAAGGCAAATTGGTAGATGTATGGAAGTTTATGTAGACGACTTGCTTATCAAGAGTCGATCTATGAGCCAGTACCTAGTCGATGCTCGAGAGGTTTTCGAAGTGTTGAGAGAAACACAGATGAGGTTAAACCCAAAGAAGTGTACTTTTGGAGTCAGGTCGGGTAAGTTCTTGGGTTACATGATTTCGAAGGACGGGATTCGAGCAAACCCAGATAAAATTGACACATTGAAGAATATGCCCGCACCACGAAATATCAAGGAAGTACAGAGGCTCACGGGTCGAATGGCCGCTCTCAACAGGTTTCTATCGAGATCAGCACAGCGTGCATTACCATTTTTCAAGATACTCCGAAAGGCCAGTCCTTTTCATTGGGATGATGAGTGTCAGACAGCCTTTGAAGAGTTGAAGACTTATTTGTCAGAATTGCCTACTCTCACTTCTCCTCGAGAAGGGGAAAAGTTGTTAGTTTATTTGGCAGTATGCGAGGAGGCAGTGAGTGCGGTCCTAGTCCGAGAAGGGGTACACGGCCAAGTGCCAATCTACTTTGTCAGCAAGGCTTTGCATGGCCCCGAGGTCCGATACTCGCCAGCCGAGAAGTTAGCATTATGTCTCGTTCACGCCTCGAGAAAACTGAGGCCCTATTTTCAAGCTCATCCCATTGTGGTAGTCACTGACCAACCATTAAAGCAAATATTGGCAAAACCCGACACCTCAGGTCGATTGGCAAAATGGGTGATTGAAATGGCCCAGTACGATATCGAGTTCGTCCCTCGAACTGCGCGATAAAAGCACAGCCTTGGCGGATTTTTTAGGGCGAAGGGATCTCCGTTCAACTCGATCAAGAAAAGCAAAGCCCAGAGGAAAAATGGACTCTTCAGGTCGATGGAGCATCGAGTAAGGAGGGGGCAGGAGCAGGGCTCCTTCTGGTAAGCCCGAAAGGCGAGGAATTCCCTTACGCCCTTCGTTTCGACTTCAAAGCAACGAACAACGAGGCCGAGTATGAGGCTATGATCACTGGCTTAAAGCTCGCTTTGAAGCTGGGTGTCGAAAATTTGTTGGTTTACAGTGATTCGCAGTTAGTGGTCAACCATGTGAAAGGGGAGTATGAAGCTAAGGAAGAAACCATGAAAAATTACTTAGCAGTTGTCCAAAGCCTCATACCAAAATTCAAAACGGTTCAATTCGAGCAGGTTCCCCGAAGTCAGAATAAGAGAGCCGATGCGCTCTCGAAATTGGCCTCAAACTTCATGTCAAGTAAGAAGGTTCTAGTCGAGTTACTGACCGATAGGAGTTACATCGAGACGGAGGCCCAGCCGATTACTCAGCAGGCCACGTGGATGGACTCGATCGCTCTTTATCTCAAAGACGGAATACTACCAGCTGATAAGGTACAATCTAGAAAAGTTCGACTGCAATCCACTCGATATGCGTTTTTCGACGACATCCTCTATCGGAAATCTTTTGTGAGTCCATGGTTAAGATGTGTATCTGAGACCGAGGGTGAATATCTCTTGGAAGAAATTCACAGAGGAGCATGTGGAAACCACTGCGGAGCTCGAATGTTAGCTCGAAAATGCAAGTTAGTTTGGATATTTTTGGCCATCGATGCAACGAGATGCGAATAATCTTGTCCAAAAATGCAACACTTGTCAGATTCATGATAATATCTCCCATCAACAAGCGCAAGACATGAATGTCATCTCGTCAGCATGGCCGTTTGATCAGTGGGGAGTCGATATCGTTGGACCCCTACCTCGAGCTCCGGGAAATCTTAAATATGTGGTCGTTGCTGTAGATTACTTCACGAAGTGGGTCGAAGCTAAGGCTATACCCGACATCAAAGCTACAACCATCAAAAAGTTCTTGTGGGTCGACATTTTATGCAGGTATGGGATCCCTAAGGCTCTGATCTCGGATAACGGTACCCAGTTCGAAGACCGTAAGGTCAGAGAATGGTGCAATGAATACCATATCGACCAGCGATTCACCTCAGTAGCTCATCCACAGGCAAACGGTCAAGTCGAGCAAACCAATCGACAAATCAAGCTGGGTCTGAAAAAGAGACTAGAGGCAGAAGGTCGAGATTGGGCAGTTCAACTTCCGAGCATCCTATGGTCGTATAGACAGACTCTCCTAATTCATCAACGGGGGAAACTCCTTTTTCTTTGGTATATGGTTGTGAAGCGGTGATACCCGCCGAGATCGGAGTTCCCTCCCCTCGAGTTCTGGCATACAATGTTGAGACTAACGATCCCGAACTCCGACAGGAAAGGGACGGTGTCGAGGAACGAAGAGAGATAGCCTCAGCCAGAATGGCAAGGTATAAGCAGAAGATCTCTCAGTATTACAACTCGAGGGTCAGACATCGATACTTCAAGGTTGGAGATCTGGTTCTAAGGAAAAATGAAGCTAGTCGACAGGAAGCGGCCGGAAAATTAACCCCGAATTGGGAAGGACCTTATCAAATCCTAAAAGTCCACCCCAAAGGGTCTTATCAGCTTGGTCGGGCAGATGGAACTACTGTTCCTCGACATTGGCACGCCAACAATCTGAGAAAGTATTATGTTTGAGATAAGCTTTACTTTGATGAACTTGTTTACTTTTCACTTATGAATCTTGTAACAAGTCCATGAGACAATTTTATGAGTATTCTAATAAATTTCTATCTGTTCGAGATGTTTTCTGTGTTTGTTAGGATTTATAGCCAAAACGATACAAGTCCAATGTGACAGGAAAGTTAAAGGCAAAACAATCGAAAACGAGTAGAGAAATCCGCAGGTCGGACATCTCAATAAAGCCAAAGCAAAGTTAGCCTAGTAGGCGACGAATGCAAAGGCATAGAGACGGTTCGCAGGGTCGGGCCAAAGGTCCAAGCTAAAAGCCGAACGAGCCCAAGAGGCAAATAAGGCTTAAGCAAAGGACGGTTCGCATAGTCGGGCCACCTGTCCAAGTCGAAAGCCGAACGAGCCCAGAGGGCAAAAAAGGTCTAGACAAAGGACGGTTCGCATAGTCGGGCCACCTGTCCCAGTCGATGGTCAAAAGAGCTCGAGTAGCGAAAAAGACCAAAGATCAGGGACAGTTTACACTAAAATGCTCAGCCAAAGGTCAACAAAGCCTAAGGGGCAAAAGACTAAGGCAAGCATGTCAATCTCAAGTGTAATAAGAACCAAGGGTTCATAATACACTTGGGGGGCAACACGATATCAATAATATGAACGACGAATAAACCGAGTAGCGAGTAGCAAACGAGCCGAGGCTTAGCAAACGAGAGTCAAAGGCTCGACAAGCAAAGGGCTATAAAACATCAAAACAAGATCAAGACAAGCTAAGCTCACAAGAAAGAAAAATCAAATTTCAAAAGCAAGTCGAATTCGAAATAAAGTTAGTACACGACAAGGCCAGGTCGAAAAGACCAGCCAAAATTAAATAAATGTTATTACAAATCAGAAGTTTGAATAGCAAAAGAAGATATAAAAACATCAGGATCAGGGGTCGGCTTCCGGAGTCGGCTCGGTAGTGCCAGAGGTCGGATCAGCGGCGGTCGGATTGGCAGTAGGGGCAGACGGGGGAGGAGCATACTTTATGGCCAAGGACTCTCCCCGCTGAAACTCCTCGAAGTACTGATCGTACAGTTTCTCCGAATCGGGATTGTAGAACATCGGCGTCTGGAGAGTCGACATGTCAAAGCTCGGGGTAGCCTCCTTCATCTGATCCACGGCCAGGGTATATCCCCCCATCATCGAAGCCCGCATGATCACTTCCAAATCATCTTCAAGATTGGATGACTTGCGGTACTCCATGATGGCCTCGTTCCTAACCTCCTCGACCTGCGCCTGCGCTCGATATAATTCAGCCTGTAGCGCATCACGATCCTGGCGAGCCTTCCTTGCTTCTTCATCTGCAGCTTTCTGACACTGTTGCAGCTTCTCATAGTCTTGAGCCAGTTTGAGCAGCTCTCGACCCTGATCTTGTCTTTCATCTCGCACTCGGTCTAGCTCCTTCTCGGTAGTGGCCAGCTTTGCTTCAGCAGCCACTAACCTATTTTGCAGCTCCTCGAGCTTAGCGATCGACTCTTGCTTCAGCTCGTTATACTGTTTTTCTACGGCGAGAGAGTGCGGCGCCTTTTGCGATGTTGTCTTGGAGTAATCGCCATTCTCCTTCTTGATCTCGTTCGCCGACTCTCCGGTTTTGGCCAGCCGACGAGCCGCCTCTCGACCAACAAGAGTATGCTACAAAGTGAAAAAACGAGTCAATAAATAAACAGGGTATGGGCCTCGAGGAAAGCAAGTATAAAAAGAGAGATCGACTTACGAGGCGATTCAGCTTTCGCAGAACATAAGACAGGTCTCCGTCATTCACACCGGCGTAGTCATCAAAAACCCAGTCCACACCGATTCCTGACTCGGCAGTGGCCTCAGCAACCTTTTTCCTCTTTGCTTCTCGAAGCTGCTCCTTTACCACCTCAGCAACAGAAGGTCTTTTCTTTGTTTGCACCACAGGAGGCTCTTCAACATTAGCCTCAACGTTCGAGGTCAGATCGATATGTTCCTCCTCGTCTTCATCTCGAAGAGAGCCATATCGGACGGTTAGCTCGCCGGTGGTCGAGAGCACTTCAGTCGTTCCAGCTCCGGCAGACGACTCGATCGCCGCAAGGTTGGTTCTAGGTGGAGGGACGCCCGCCTCTCGAGAGGAAGAAGGCACGCTGATCTCAGCCACTGGCAAGTCGGTAGAGGCCTGACCCCCGAGGGGTGGTGCAGCTACGACCGTCGCCTCAGGAATGCGCTGAGGATTGGTGACCCTGGAGAATTTGCCCACTGCATTATAAGAAAAAGACAAGTTAGTTTGAACCAACAAACAACAAGTTATCGACTTAAAGAACAACTAGTGTGCAAAAGCAAGCAAATAAGCAAACATCCTACGATTCTCGTGATCAGGAACGTTCAGGCCTACATATGGCATGGGCCCAGCTTCCTCTAAACGAGCCAGGTGATACAAGAGACTCAAGTCTCGAGTACACACCTCGAAATCATGTCCACTCAGGAGTCGAGCCTCATGAGGAGCCGGTTCTCTCCCAAGCTTATCTTGTTTCCCCTCTCGACCTCCATTGACCGATGTAGGGGTTATCAAGGCCATGACGGACAAAGAAGAATCGAGGCTTCCACTCCCCATGAGAGGAAGGCCCCCTCGTAATGAACTCGTGGCGATTTGCTCTCCTCTGGAAGGAATACCACAACTTGTCAGGTGTAGCGGCAATCTTGTAGTAGTATCGGAACACGGGCACTGTGAAGCAGACCTGCGCCACTCGACACGCTATGATGAACCCCATCAGAGTTCTGACGCCATTCGGGGCGAGTTGAGACACGCTTATCTCGTAGTGATGGAGGATGGCCAGAACGGCTGGACAGAGTGGAAACCTCAATCCACTCGCCAGTTGATTCTCGTAAATCGCACAAAATCCTTCTGGGGGCTCGTCGGCAAATATATGGTTGCCGGAGGGAAGTTGAGATTCAAATGGAGGGTTAGTGATGTTGTATTTCCGGCAAATTTCAACAACATCCTCTGAAGTAAGTGTGCTTAGACATCCCTTAGCACCCTTTCCATCCATCCTAGTGACTAGTTTTTTGGGCTGGTTAGGGACAGGGAGGAGGGGAAGCTGAAGGCTCGCCGGACTCTTGCCGGAGAAGATGATCGGCAGTAGCAGGTGCCTGAGAGCGGCTATGAATGGGTGTATCACTACCTCTATCAGATTCTGTGGCACTACTACTACTGCGTGACATAGATAAATCAAAAGGAAAGATGAACACTGAAAAAAGAAATAATCTTACTTGGTGTTTTGGATTTGGGGATGATGATAAGAAATGGCAAGCAGGTTGCAGCGGCGTCTATCCTCCCTCCTTTTATATATGAAAGCAAAAGATATGGCAAATGATTTGAAAAGACGTGGGGATAATGGGGGTTATAACCACCAAAATCGCGGTTATCAAGGCAATGAAGCGTCTTTTGCGGGATTCGAAGCGTTTCGTGGGCTAGAAACCGCTCCACGTGGAAGCTAGGCAGTTAGGGTTATGAAAAGGCGGGCTTTCTCCCGCCCAAAGAAACACCCAACTCGATGACGATTCGAATGTCAGACCCGACCTCGGACAACGGAAGTAGCCTCTCTCAAGTCTGGGGGGCTTATGACGATACAGGGTTTCACTCCCTCCACGTGTCGTCTATCGGTTGGTCATCATATTATAACTCCAAGATATATCATGTCGATGCCCGGCTCGAGGCCAAGGCCATCACATAAAAGCCGGCTACGACTATCGCTTATCGACTACCGAGCAAAGGTGTGAGATGACAAGTCCATAAGGATAGAGTCCACACCGGCCGAGCGGTGTGAGATGACAAGTCTAGAGTCGATCACCACAGTCGGAAGTATTGACTCGAGGACGGGGTCCACACCACCGTCTGTGCCCACCCACGGCGATAGCTTGGGCAAGGGTCAAGGCCCATTTAAGGGTAAAGGTGACAATAACATAAGCCGACTTAACCTTAGGGTTTAGGCAAGTATTGTCATTATAAATACCCCATTCCAGGAACTACGTAAGGCTTGATTCCTGGAATTTAACAGGATACGTAGGCAATTCAAGAGAGCATCTTGAACTCAGCCGCATACATAAAATCCATCCCCTCATTCTCTTTTTGGCGTTAGGGTTCTTGTGTGTTCATCATTAGATTAAATTAGGGCTCAAATCATTAAGGTGATTTAATTTGTCATCGTCAACACCCTTTCTCTTTAATATTCATTTCAAAATTTAATCAATCCGGTGTATTGCACGGGTTTTCGCCTAGTTATATATATATATATATATATATATATATATATATATATATATATATATATATATATATATATATATATATATTTTTTTTTTTTTTTTTTTGAGGAAGATATTATATTTTCTTAAAATGTATTTATCGGTATTGAGAATAATTTATCTCGTCGCTCCATATTAAGAGAAAGATAGTTAATTTTTGGAAATGAATAAAAACAACATTTCAATGTCTTTATTTTAGCTTTTGTTCACATTAAGGCGGAAAAAAAGGTTCAAAAAGAAGAGAAACAGTGTCATTTTCTTTTTACTCCGTCCGTTTCGAAATACCTGAGGCAGTTGTAAAAAACACGTTTATTAAGAATGTGATTTATCCCTTCAAAAAAAAATGTATGTGATTTAATGCTATGACTTTAAGGATACAATATCTAAAAAATCCCTATGTTACAATTAATGTAGTCTTTTTTTAACTTCTTACTTAGTATTAAATAAGGATAAAGTAGAAAAATTAACAATAAATGTTATTTTGAAAAATGTTCTGTCTCAGTTTATTTGAAATAAAACTTTTTGACAACTGACTCAGTTATTTTGGATCAGGGGAGAATTTCATTCTGTCCTGAAAAATCTTCTCGTGTCTAGCAAATTTATTTCAATAATCGCATGTCGTTCAATTTCTTTTTTATGACCTGAAGTTATATAAATTTTTTAGAAGGTAAAGTTATATTTTCCTTCGAAAATAATAGGTGTAATCAATTTTGTCTACATAAAAGTACTTTAAATGATCTCAACCAAACCTTTTTTTTATATATAAAAATCTAAATCAACAAACTGCTGAACTACAATCTCTAAAAATAAAAATAAAAAAAAAACTTAAACTGATGGGATGTAGATAATTAACATTGTATATATCTTAATACGCTCCCTCAGGCGTGGGCCTATGAGAATGAAAAGAGACCCAACACTTGTGATTATAGCTGATGATGAGGTAGATTATTAACGTTGTATATATATTTCTATACACCTCCTCAAGTGTGAGCCTAAAAGATGGGGAAGAGGTCCACTTGTAATTATAATTTTATTGTTTGATTGTTTTGTGTGTGTAAGACTGCACTTGCGGCGGGGGTTAAACTCAAACTCAATACCTCCGACTCTCTAATATCATTATATATATCTCGTTCAGAATCACCATTTTTTTATTATTCTTTCATCAAAAGCAAGCAATGTAAGTAACTTTGAAGTCGATGGAAAAACAGATAATTGACATTATATATATCTCGATACAAACAAATCAGAAACATTCCTTCAGATCGAGTACGATTATCCGTGCACAAATGTACAAGAATATTATTCAAATTACAAGGAAATTAAGACATCAAAAGCAAGCAAGCAATGTAAGTAACTCAGACTTGATCCTCAGACTGTGGGGTTATATTAAGAGTAAGCTCATCAAAGCACATCCCTCCACCATAAGGAAGGACACTTGCATGACTGATACATGGACAATGGATATCATCTGTGCATGGAATGCTTTCACAAGGTGTTTCTTGGTAGCACTTCCCTTGAGGACTACAACCACAAATTAGGCAAAGCAAATTAAATCTGATACAGTCGTCGATCTCTACGCAGCCTTGACCACCACATTCTTCGTTTTCTTCCAGATGAAGCTTCCTTGGCATGAAATGCTTGCTGGGAAATTGAAAAAAAAGAAGAAGTTGAATCCCGTGTTAGATAAGGGATGTAATTGCACTATATTTAAATAAATATTTTTGCTTTAGATTTATTTATTTTGAATGAAAAATGATACGCAATGTAGGAGATAAAATGTAAGCGAAGAGAATTGAAAAGGTGTATAAGCTCCCTTATCCCACATACATTGTCCACTCCACCCTCCTTTTGCTCCACACTTAAAAGGAGAAACGTAATAAAAACATGTCATAAGGGACGAGAGCACTCTTGTGTAGGAGGAAAGACGTAGACACAGATGATAAACTTTTTTCTTTATCCACAATTTTGAACAACAAAGTTCGGCCCAATTCAAAGATTCTTACCCAGTTTGAGGCCCAATTCAAAGTCTTAGCAATTAGGATAACTTGAAGAAGCTATAATTAAATAAACTTGTAGACTCGTAAAAATGTTGATTATTAGTCCTCAAATCCTTGGGTTTAAGGTAATTTCATAGATTAAGGCTGGAAAGTGGCTTAATTAATGGGGTGTAACATCCAATTTCCTTTCTCATATATATATTCCCCCAATTGCTGGAAATTCATATACCGAATTCCCAAGCTGTAACATACAAAAATTCATCTCAAATAAACAATTTTATTTCACATTTGTTGAAGACAAATTAAATTAAGTCTGTACGTCGTTAGAGTTCGACGCTAGCTTGTTCAAAAGTTCAAAGTAACACCACATTAAGATTATACTCTTGTCTCCCCGAAGATTATTGCTCATACCTCAATCAATTAATATAACAAGACAATTTTTTCTTAAGGAAAGAGTGTTTACATCTGTATCGTTTTTACGTAATTTAATTGTTTCTGTATATGTTTTCTACTTTGATTGCATTAGTGCGTTTAATTGTTATTATTTTATTTATGACACGTGTTGTACGTACCTGTTTCACTCACGTATCAAATAAACATTAACAAGTAGAGGACTATTTAAATAATGAATGTATGCATCAAATATTAGGATCAAGTGTTTAGCGTTGTACTAAAACAAAAAAACGCTATTCCTTATAATACTTTTAACACGCCTTCTCAAATGTGGGTCTATAACAAACCCGGGCCAACATGGCACACAAAGCCAACAAAGAGGTCAACACCAAATGTGGGTCTATAACAAGCCCGGGCCAACATGGCACTCAAGGCCAACACTTGCGTCATATAATTGGAGAAACAATGTTGGTAGCAAGGATTGATCCCATGACCTCCACTCTGATACCATATTAGGATCAAACGCTTACCGTTGTACTAAAATCAATTGATATTAGTAAAGGCGCTAGTATATTTCCTTATACCAATTTTAACATCCTATAGTGATATTTGTTTATGTGGTACAAGAAAAATCATGAAAAATTCACATAATAAAAAGCGTATAAGAGACCTACTGTGAAATTTATCGGTTGGAGTAACTTTTCCGAATGCTAAAACAAGGGCAAGTAGCATGCATGTGAACACCACCATTACCATTTTCTTTTTGAAGCCCATTTTATGACTATTCGATTCCTCTCTCCTTTCCTTTTATGTTGAAAATAATACTAATATTAATGCAATAAAATTGGTGTATTTATATATCTTTCTTCATTTATTATGTTCTCTTTTTATACTCCCTCCGTTTCACAATAACTGAGGCAGTTGCTAAACTAATTTGTTCCATTTTATGTGAGGCAATACATATCCCAATACAACATTTATTATGTTTTTACTTGATCTACCCCTATTTATTACACTATGAGATATAAAAAAAAAGGTCACATTAATTATAACCAAGGACATTCTAGTCATTTCATTGTAAAAGTTAATGCATTAACTCACATCCTAAATATTCGTGATTTTGGCAACTGCCTCAGATAAATTGGAACGAAGGGAGCACTTCTCAAGGATTGCCGTCTTTTATTCGCCGTGTACAACATGTCACATAAGAAGTGTAACCCGGCAAGAAAATATGACAACATAGCAAGAAAATCTTCCACTGATACGGCATCGAGTATACGGTCATAAAAAAAATGTCTCATTCTTCTAACCCGGCATGTACCAATTCAAACCCGACCGTTTCGAGATGACTTTTCGTTTATTTATGTCGTTTCAAAAGAATACAGTTTGATTGATATTACACCATGTGTTCTGGACGGAACTAAGAATTTTCAGTCAGATATCAGATGGATTGGATTAAAATAACTAACTGTGTTTCACTGAATTATATAAGATTTTTAATATACCGAAAATAACCAGCTGCCCCGTTCCGTCCCCTGCATGTGTTTCATTTTGTTTAAGACTTATTCTATTTTTGATCGTCCAAATATATATAATATGCATAACTATGATATATAATTAAACTAAAAGTTAATTTGTGATCACTCTCACACTATTAACGTGTGGTGACTTTAGAATGAAGGGTTTACAGAAATTTTAGATGCTGTTCTACATGGAGGGTAACGTATTAATTAACCTCTTCTATTTGTAAAAAAAAAATCCCATTCCATACTTTTATAAACATAGAATTAGTACATTTGTCACAAAAGTATTTGTATAAGGCTTCTTCCGGTCGCTAGCTGGTTTGACCGGCCCGTTTAGAGAAGCTTAATAAAGCATTGCAGTTCTAAAAAAAAAACATCAAATATATATCGGCTTTATTTGATACTCCCTCCGTTCCAATTTATCTGATGCAGTTGCCAAAAACACACATATTAAGGAAGTGAATTAATACATTGACTTTATAATTGAAATGACTAAAAAACCTTAGATATAATTAATGTAGTCTTCATTTTTATCTCTCATTTGCGAATAATTAAGGGTAAAAGTATGAAAAATACAATAAATGCAGCATTGGAAATACAATTGCATCACATATTATGGAACAAAAAAATTTGACAACTGCATCAGTTATTATGGAACGGAGGGAGTACTATACAAAAACCTAATAAAGCATTCCATACTTTTATATTAGCATTCCATACTTATATATTAAAATAAGGTTCGATTTGTTGAAATATCAAACCTCATTCTCCGAGGTGATGTCACTGTGTGATTACATTGCAAGCGTCATAATATGTGGAAAACATAGGCCCAAACCCATATAAGAGGAGGGGCCACATCCCCAAAAGCTAGGCTGTAAGGTAAGGGAAGTCCGTCTCTTAATATGGTGGGTGAAACAACCACAAGTTCCCAATGTGGGACATTTTAATACGCCCCCTCAAGTGCGGGCCGGGCACACAAGACCAATAAATAGGCCTAACACTTGCACAATAAAGGGTGTCTCTGATACCATGTGGAAAACATAGACCCAAACCCATATAAGAGGAGGGGCCTCATCCCCAAAACATAGGCTGTGAGGTGAGAGAAGTCCGTCTCTTAATATGGTGGGTGAAACAATCATAAATTCCCAATGTGGACACTTAACATAATATGAAGAGTAAAGAACACAAGTTCTTGAATGAAATCCATCACAAACACGGAAAAGTGATTTGTAGTTTAATGAAAAAAGTTGGATTCGGACAATGTGTATGACACTTAGCGTTGTCATATAATAGAAACAAAAAATGATAGCGGAAATCTGATTTGTAAGTCTTGTAAAAGTCATTTTACCTCACATGTAGATTTAGCCATAGTTGTATACCCATCTTCTGAAGAGCTTCCTTCTGGGTATTGTGGTGTGCATGCATGTCTTTTTGAATTTAAGATGTAGCATCTCCCAAGAACATAACATTACGATAAATATATTTTATTTGCTCCACACAATAACCCTAATACGAATTGGTGTATCCTTTCAAGTTTCAATGTCGTATCACCTCAAAATAGAATACCTAGCTAGTTCTATATTGCTCTTTAAATATCTCGAAACTCTATTGCCAGCTTGACGATCATTATCGGTGGGTCCATCTCAGAATCGACTTGGTTGCGCTACACTCCGTAACAACTAAATCATAGTATTTCGGAGCATCGTTTTAAGAGCTTTTCACAGATTAATCTAGTTTTTTGAAAATCAAAATGCCACAGATATAAAATAAAACCTGATATTTTTTTTTTACTATTGGTAATACAATAGTAGTAAAACTTAAGAATAAACTGGATTAGTATCAAACTACGATTAAGATGGCGACAACAGATAACAAATGCTCTTCTATTAATTGTTATAAAAATGGCTATCCATATGAGAAAAAATTATGATAGAAAGACTTTCTAATGGAACCAAGGTAAGAGTATCATCGATCATAAAGTTTTAACATCATATTCTACATCATCACTTTATAAAGTTTTTATCTAAAATAATTTTCCCCATCCAGGCGCGCACATGTACCATCGGGGCATGCGTTTGGAATGAAACCATCTGCCACATTTGATGCCGTCCTTTCGGGGCACGCGCTTGAAGTAGTTGAGGCGTGCGCGTGAAGTGTTGAAATTTGGCAGTAGGCTCAGCTTAATGACGAGGCACGTGATGGGATTGACATGGCATGTGCTCCAAATGGCAAAATCAGCCAGTAATAAGCTCGATATCCCAGGCATGCTCCTGAGCAGTTGCGGCGTGTGCCAGATTTGTATAAGTTGGCAAAAGGATTCTAGCTTTCCGGGGCACACGCTTGATATTGTTGGGAGTGCGCCTGAGATTTCCGAAATCGATTGAATATATGCTGGCCTCTTTCTCATGCGTGCGCCTAAGTGACTGGGGCGTGCGCCTAGGTGCTGAAAATCTTGCAGTGAGCTCCTCTTTTCTTCAGGCGTGCGCCTCAGACGGTTTTCTCCAAATCTTTATTTATCTTCCTCTTTTCATTTCCGGCTTTGGTCATGCTCCATTCTCTTTCCATATCATACTTTCCGGGCTTATAATCATTGGCGGACCTACATACAGCCAATGCCCCTTAATCCGGAAAAACACAAAAGACAAACTAGACAAACAATTGTTATAAAATACTTAATTATATATATAATCGAATGGAGTTAATTACCAACTGCTAAATCGTTTCTTCGCAACACTAGATACTATTAATGATGGCAAGCATATCAAATGAACCCAAGAGTTCCCCCAAACACTTCAGGATATATAATAGTTCAAAAAATGTAAAATTAAAATCTCGATCCGGCTCATGATGCTTTAATTAATTAATTAATTAAAGACTTTCATCATGAAGTGTTCAGAGAAACTCTAGGGAATATTTGATGCTTTTCTTTATTCAAATTTCTGTTAATTTTTCCTCTACAAAACCAACTGAAATCTGCTGCATTTATAGAGCATACAAAATTAATTCCAATAAGTGAAAATAGCACAATGAGAAACTAACTTTTCACCCCACAAAAGCAAATTAAATCTGCTAGATGCATTTTGCACCTAGTCACAAATATGGGCTACATCATACATTGAGAATCTTAGTTGAACGAAATCTATATCTTATCTGTCTATCTGCGTGTTTTTTTTTTTTTTTTTTTTTTTTTTTTTCTGGAAAGAAAAGATTCTCATTAGTAAACAAATTCAACGGAAAATACAACCGGACACACGTCGGGAAGACACCGGAAATAGAACAGCACTACCACCAACAACTGCTGGAAACTGCTAAGTTGAAAAAACGAAAAGAAAAGCATCATGGGGCAAGCCCCAATCACACCAAATACTGTCTCATCTCATCATAGCTAGAGAACTTGATTAGGAAAAACAACACCATAAGAGGCATATGCCATATCAAGGGCAACAAGGGCCTCATTCATCGAAAGAAACTTCAAATGACTAAATTTAGAACAGCCGAAAACTGACACTAGCCGCTATAACCGGTAACCACCCAACAGACCCAGAAACTAACAACATAAAGAAACAACAACAACTACTACCACCGGCCAAGGCCGGAAAACACCAAGAACCAAAGCCGCCGCCAGGAGAATCGGTAGAAAGCCACCAAACCCTTTCCCGTAAGCAAAGCCAACATTGTCCATGACCATCAAAGAGAACCACCAACCTTGACAACCCAAGGTCAGTCCACCACCGGAACTCTTTTCTCAGATTGAACAACCAAACGCACAGATCCGACCGGAGGAAAAACCACCGGCGCCTTCGGTCATGGAAGAGCACGGCGGTTTGTGCAAAATCACCCGCAACATGAAAAACAGGTGCAACCATCCATGAACGATTCCGATAAATCAATCATAAAAACCTTTGATCTGACCTTAAAACCCACCTGCAAGCCGATGAAGCATTCTCCCGAAAGGCAGCGAAAATGAGCCTAGGCTAACAGTAAAGAAAAACGAAAAACGAAAATAACATAAGAAAAGACAAGAAATAGAAAGATTAACGAGGAGGGCCGCCTCCGGCGAGTCGCCGGAGGGGCAAAGGTGCTAGCCGATATTGTAAGCAGGGGAGAAGTGTTTTTTTTTTTTTTTTTTTTTTTTATTAGAGAAAAAGATAGAGGGAACGTGGGGGTTTCAACTGCTCGGAACCTCTTGATTTAACATCTCTTTTTTCTACGCAAATCATGATTCTAAAATGTACTCAAAATTCGTTATTTCATCTATATACGTATACATGCATTTAATTACATTATTACATATGTATATTATGTAGATAGATATAAAGAATTATTTCTAAAACATGCAAACAAAAAAGAAACGGAAAAACGTTTGATTTTAGTTGTTGTTGTTGTTGTTTTTTATTTATTTTTTTATAATTATTTTTATAAAGATTTTGGGTAACAGATTTAAGGGCTGTACTACTACTTGTAAGAAGATAAATAAGAATTCTTATAACCTTTAAATCACCGGTATACCATGTAATTAATTCTTCTCAATTTTCATCTCTTTGTGTTAAACTTATATTCTATTGTTATATACAAAATTTATATTAATCACTCACTGTCAAACTAAATCTTAATCTTAATGCTGAACAAGCCGATCAGATAATTTTGGGTCGGAATATTTCAGAAAATTGAAGAGATCTCGCTATATAAGTGTACTGCATGAAATTGTTGTGTCTTTTTAGGTTACTAGGCCAAAATTAATAATTGCAAACGTAGAAAACCAAAATTGATGTGGTTTTTAAGTTATAGGACCAAAAGAGATAATTGCGAACGTATGAGATAAAAAAATTATACTAGAGCAAGGGCGGCTCCACCCTTATCGATGGGGATGCGGCCGACCCCCTAAAATAAAAAAAATTATGTATAAATAGTACTTATTGAATTTTTTGTAAAAACACACACACATATATATGAAATTGACTTCATTATATATATTGATGTATTGATCATCTGTTTTCATCTATTGCAGTATATATATGATACGGAAAAATTAAAAATGATAAATTTCTGACCTCCATATCAAAAATCCTGCAGCTGCCCCTGACCCAAAGTTATGGGACAAAATTTTGTAATTTTCGTGCGTAAGGGCGACCCTTAATCTCTCTTTCAATCGACCAACTTGAATATAGAATATCATCAATTCAAAAAAAGGTAGAGAATATCCTAATCATTTTGGTATGGGCAATGTTCTTTTACAGGCCAACTAAATTTTTTGAAGATTGGCATTGCACCTAAAATACAATACAGACTGGATTCAAGGTCATGTACACTAGATTCCGGATGTATCGTTTCCCAGTCGATCGCCTAAGTTTCAAAACATTAAACTTATTCACCTACTTTTTGCATGTTGCATACTTGCATCGATCCTTTATTTATCGATATCAAATCGAGAACATTTTGCTTTCTATCTTTTTGTGTAGGTAACCAATACCTTTGTTGTAGAGGTCTTAAATATTTATGTGAAACCTATTGATTTTATTTTATTTATTTTTATTTTTTGGTAGAAACAAACCTAATGTTTTGCCGGGCACAACTACCAAAGACACATCCAGAAATTTTGTTTAGGGTCCGTAAAGAAATTTCAAAGATTTTTTTTCACAGAGTCCTAAATATATTTTTTTATAAGTAAAATGTAGTGTTATTTTTGTTTAAACGGGGTCCGCAGACCCCACTTTGAAACATGTAGTTCCGCCTCTGACAACTACCACTCATAAATTCTTGAGGTAATACACGATATGAGGTGTCAGGTGCTTGCAATTTTTTTAACATATGAAGCATGAACACAAGACACGAGAGATAATACTGCACATAGAATATTTGTTTATAAATCTTTATAATTATTTATCAATTGTAGTGAAAGCTTTGGCCTAGTGATATAACAATGAACAAACATTTTACCGTCTAATTAATTAAAATGATTTGGATATTAAAATAACTTAAAATTATAGGGTTGGTTTTGGATTAACCTTGTTAAATATATAAATAAATAAATAAAAACTTTGTTTTAGTGATAAAAAGAAAAATTGACACTTAGTGATGAAAATCATGATTCAATCTTTATCCCCTGCTCTAATATATACAAAATGCTCTTTCATTTTTCCTGAATTTAAAAAAAAAAAAAAATGTAAATAATACAAAAGCCACACAATATATATATATATATAAAACTTGAAATGAAAGGTTACACAGTTCTTCAACAGTAATCTGTTTGTCTTAGATACATATAGATATAATTAAGATGAAGTACATTTTCTTGAAATACTATAAGATGAGATCACACGTACAAACATACAAGATTTTTATTGTATAAGTAGTTAACACTGAAAGCAAGCAAATGGAACTCAGTTGTGTATATATATATATAGGTCAATCTTCTTCAACTTCTTCCTCTTCCTGTTCCTGTTCCTGTTCCTGTTGTTCTGGAGCAGCATCATAGCACTTGCCAGTTCCTTTGACATTACACTTACATGATGGGTTTAAGTCGGTTATACAAATATCGTCGGAATTGCATGTTTTGTCTACATTACAGGGTAAGTCCAAGTAGCACTTCTTCCCTTCTCCTATATCACGACATACGCAGTTGTCTCCATACACCTTACATTTGTCGTCGTTTATGCACTCTTCTTGACCCCCACATTTCGTAGAATCATGAAGCTTCCTACTTAGCATCAAGTGTTTGTGGGAATTATAATAAGTGTTGGTGTTGGCGTTGGATTGTACATGAACATTCGTCGTCCCCTTTGCTTCAGCCACAAATATTGATGATTGCTCAGTGTTACCTGTTGAATAACAATCACATCATGTTGTAACAACAGTGTCAGATGGTTGTGGCAGAAGATCGAGTTAGGTTTTGTATTGTATATATATATATATATTAAGAATTGTTTGTGGTACAAGAAAGTATGCACAACAGATGCCACAACAAAATTTTAAACTATAGATTTTTTTTGGACCGATATGATTCAATATGTCCCACAACATAATCAATGACCCAAAGTGTGTTGTGTATAATGTTGTGGCAATTTTATTATGACATTATCACTACTCATGTATACATGTGAACATGTTTTAAAAGAGTAATTATTATTTGGATTGAGTTGAAACAAAATCAAAATAACTAAAACCTATACATTATATTTATACTCCATTTGAAACTAAACTAAGTTATTCAGTTTGTAACTGGTTTTGATTTATATTATTGATTTGGCTTGATTTTTCAAAAAAAAAATTGAGGCTTTACCGTGAAAAAAGACAATATGAAAATAAAAATATGCAAGCAAAGGCCTTGGATTTGTTTTATTTATTTATTTTTGAGTAAAAAGGAAAACTCAATATTCCGCTAAAATTTTACCTTATCTCCCGGTCAATTACAAAAAAAAAAAAAAAGAATAAAAAAATAAATAAATTTGATCGTATCGTCAAAAATCGTAATTATTTCACCATAATTTTCCTTTTATCGTCATCTTTATTTTGACAACTCACTTGATAATTAATTTTCAACGTCAATTTATTAAAATATAACGAAACAGTGGAAC
Organism: Gentiana straminea; assembly: GCA_036785695.1. Taxonomy (NCBI): domain Eukaryota; kingdom Viridiplantae; phylum Streptophyta; class Magnoliopsida; order Gentianales; family Gentianaceae; genus Gentiana; species Gentiana straminea. The sequence goes on along the minus strand of JAVUPR010000266.1, from coordinate 9,509,074 downwards.
AACATATTTGAGGTCTGCGTAAAAGATTTTGACGAACGCTGGATTCGTAATTATCATCTAATTTCTCTTCTCAGATTCTTTTCTTTTCTGGCATTTACTCTACTCCTTCTCTCTCTGTTTTTTTTCCCCTCATCTCTGCCTAACAGTATCACTCATCAAATAAAGTATGGATAACTATGTAAAAACAAAAAAAATAAAAATAAAAAAAGTAATAGAACATTGAGATTGGGGGTTAGAAAACAAACATACCATGAAACATATCGGAGAAAGCAGCATTGGATGCTAAAACAAGAGCAAGTAACATGCATGTCAACACCACCACCATCTTCTTTTCAACACTCATTCTTCTTAATTAATTGGTCTCCTTCCCTCTTCTTTTTTTTTTTTTTTTTTTTTTTTCTTCTGGAAATGTTTGCTATCATTGTTACCCATGTCATTCTCTCCTTTATAGTTCTCAAGGGTTGTGTTCTTTTTTTTTTTTTTTTTTTGTGTGTGTGTGTGTGTGTGAGAGAAAGTAACATTGTTTTTTAAGAGAGAACAAAAAAGAGAGAAGAGAATTGTTTGTAGTTGATGTGTGATAAACAATACTCCAAGCCACGTACGCAAATTTTAATATGACCGATAACATCAATACCAATAGGATATTAGATAATAAATAGGCCGGGTGTTCTATTTAATACATGATATTTATAGTATTATCCCTATTTTAAAAAATCTTAGTGGTAGATTATGTATGACATAATTTAACTGTTCCACCATAAAACCGCTGAGTAACATATGTCATACCTTCAAGTGTTTTCTTATGCAATGTAAAATAATAACTGGTCAATATTCCATATATTTCAATATGTTACGTTATCTCATTTATTTCAACCCACTACATCTTGTTCGAATTGGGATTTTTTATTTCCTGTAGGACATTCATATTACAATATTAACAAAACAAAGTTAACCACTCGAAAAAGAAAAAAAAAACAAAAAAAAACAAAACAATTAAAGTTAGTAATCGTAATTATATGTATTCTCTTTGTTTTAAAAAGAAAACGTTCAATAACATCATCATTTTAAATGGAAGCAAACACAAATTTACATATAATAAGTCAACCACGAAAAATTACGTATTTACGTATATCTCTGTTACCGTCCATCGATCTTATGAGCGCGGTACGGTAGGCGGAGATCCAGTGGCGGACCTATGTAAGGGACGCAACAGTCCCTCCTTGTTTCGGAAAAAAAAACTAATATATATATATATATATATATATATATATATATATATATATTAAATATTTTGTTTGCCCCCCTTAATTTTTTCATTTGCTTCTTTAAAATTTTTATTGTTTCACTTATCCGAGATCATGCGTCCGTCCCTGCTGAGATACTTATTCTTTAGCTCGTCATGGTAAACTAGCTTTAAACCAAATATTTGTTTGGACTTTTCTTGGACATGGTAAACCAAATTTTCATTGTTTTTTTTTTTCTTTCTTTAGAACAGCTTTTTCATTATTAATAATATACTAATAATGAAAAAAAAATATTGTTATGACCAAATGAAGCCTGACTTGGAAGGAATAAGAAGATGGTAGTTGAAGTTACTAGTAAAAATATTTAAGTTGCGAATATGGCACTTCATAAATGATATTCAGTGAATATGATTAGCCAATAACATGTCAAACATTTTTATTTTTTCCATCATTTTCAAAAGAATTAATATAATTTTTATTTTTTCGAGCGGAGAATTAATATAATTAACATGCCAAAATTTCGTTAATTTCAATGAGCGCATGATCTCCGAATGAAAATGTCAAGATTGGAAAAATCAGATGCTATATTAATATACATTCAAACAGATAAATAATACCAATCTTTTTTTAATTGTTTCTTGTTTGTCAATGTATTCATGTTCCTTTAACAAACAAGTGTCTACAAAAACAATATATATATATATATATAGTACAGAATATGAAAGATGATAAAAAAAGACTATAAGAAAAGACTTTTATCAAAAAAGACATTTTATCAGTGAAAGTAAATTATGTTGGTTTTCAACACGGTTGTAATGTAGGAACGTTAGAAATGAAATGTTATAATGTATGTCATTTGATACAACTTTCATACCACGATTGTATTATAAAATTTGTCCATTGTAGAGTCATTATCAAACAAAAGGTAAAGCACACTTTTAATGATGTTTTTGTTAATATTTTTTTCCCTTTTGTAAATCTAACTCTGATTCTCATCACGAATTGCAATGAAATGTACCAAAGCCCTGATTGATTTCCTGGATAAAATTCTCTTGTAATGCAAAAGTTTTATAGATTCATTATATTTGCCGTATGACTAAGTCTCCCGAAAAAAATTGAAATATGATAAAAATTAATTGATATGAGAAATATCATAAATAATATACACTAGAAGATGAAGGATAATTTCACATTTACACATGACACAATTTTGAGTAGTCACCGGGTAAGTGATACGGATTCAAAGTGTCACGACAAAAATGTCCAATGCAATAAAGGGTTTTTTTTTTGTTTTTGTATAAGATTCTCTTTTAAATGCTCAAGGACAAGGGCGAGACGAGGATTTTAGTACAGGGTCGTAATTCACGGTAAAATGTCCCTAACCCTATGTCTGTCTGTCAACGCTAGTAGACATAGCAAATATATATAATGGTCGGGATGATGAATAATAAGTTGTCATTAATATCTTGTATATCTTCAACCTTACTGCTTTTTAAAAGGGGAAATTCGTTTTCTACCCTTTTTCTGAAAATAAAAACGAAAATTACACCCTTCTAAATTCAAAATCCATTGCTATCCCCCGCCTAAAAGTGGGCGAAATCGCCTAAAAATAGGAGAAATCTCTTATTTATCGCCCATGTTTCGCCCGTGGTGAGAGATCCCGCCCTTCCCCGCCTTCGACACCTCCTGAATTTCTCCCAAGTTTCGCCCATGGTGGGAGGCCCCGCCCGAAAAGACGGGAGACCCCGCCCGGTTTCGCCCACAGTACGATAATGTTTAAATGCATATTCACAAACAACAACAACAAAAAAAAAACGATTATAAATGAAGAAACGATTATTAACAAAAAGATGATATTAACACGAAATTTACAAGAATGGTGGAGAAATCTGAACCTTCGAATCCTTCGATTATGTTTAACTGAAAATCGAAATCTTGTGGAACTGAAATTTGATGAAACAATTTGATAAAGCTCGAAATTTAGTACAAAGAAATGGGTTTTGTGAGAAGAACAAGATACAAAGAAATGATTTGTTGATGAAGAACTCGAAAATCTGATAATGAAGAAGAAATGAGATGAAAAGAGATGAAAAATCAGTTTAAAAGCGTCCTCATTTTCTCTTTTTAAACCGGGCGGGGTCTCCCATCTTTTCGGACGGGGCCTCCCACCATGGGCGAAACTTGGGAGAAATTCGGGAGGTGTCGAAGGCGGGGAAGGGCGGGATCTCTCACCACGGGCGAAACATGGGCGATAAATGGGAGGTTTCTCCTAGTTTCGGGCGATTTCACCCATTTTTAGGCGGGGGATAGCAATGGTTTTTGAATTTAGAAGGGTGTAATTTTCGTTTTAATTTTCAAAAAAAGGATAAAAAATGAATTTCCCCTTTTTAAAATGCTAGCCCAAAAATTTACTTAAAAAATGGAAAGAGAGTATGAGAATGTCAAGTAATGTATTATTTTGTATTTTGATTTGGGAAGTTGGGAGAAGGATAAAGACATTTCATCAATCAAAAAAAATGACAGTTTTTTTGAATTTTTGCATAATGGACAAAACTATTTTTATTTTTTTTAATAAATTCTGGCGTCTTTAAAAAAGCAACACACTTTCTCTCACATCTATCTTTTTTAAAGACTTATATCTCTCAATCTAGGATTTCAAATTTGAAAATTCTTTCACCAATTTTTATTTTTATTTTTATTTTTTCATGCTCTTTATTTTGAGACGACATTCATCGTATTCCGACGTGATTCACTATTGAAATTTACTATTGTTCGAAATTCACTGTCGATATTCACTATTGTTCGAAATTTACTATTGTTCGAAATTCACTGTCGATATTCACTGTTTTTCAGGATTCACTGGGTGAGATTCACTGAATGAAATTCGACAGTGAATCTCACGAAAAATGATGTAATGATATCAAACCAAATCTCAAAAAATTCAGTGAAATTTTCATCGCGTTTGAAAATCTAGATCAAAAGATATGAGTGATTGAAAATCGAGGAGGAGAGATGAAAAAAAAACAAAACAAAAGCAGGTGAGGTCCGCGCGATATTTTATTTATTTATTGTCTTTTAGGCTATAGAAATTACGAAAATTGTCTTTTCTCGCTATAAAAAATTATATGACTGACATGTTATTACTTAAAAATATTCTAAACTATGTCATTATCCATAATTCTCTATTTAGTTTAATAATAGATAAGCAAACATTAAAATGGAGAAAGAGAGTATACAATGTCAAATAATGTACTCCTAGTTAAATGATACATAAGCAAACATAAAAATTATGATAGAAATACTTGATAATGATTGACAATGATTTCACGGTGATTCATAATAAACAACGAGAATACGTACCATGTCATCACTTTTCAAGCAATCAATTTTTTCTTTTAAATGAGTGGTATTTTGGCACAAAAAGACTATAAACATTACAGTTAATTGTCAATTATGACATATTTAAAAAGATGTCAGGATTTTATGACTATAAAAAAAGATTTTTGTCAGAAAGGACATTTCATCCGTGAAAGTGAAAATGAAGTGAATTTGAAATTGAATTACGTTGGTTTGTGCTGAAAATCAACGTAATTCACCTTCAAATTCACTTTCACTTTTACTGATGAAATGTTCATTTTGACAAAAAAACTTTTCTTATAGTACTTTCTGTCTGACATTTTCCGTATTGTATCTTTTAGGACCCTTATCCCAACATTAAAAGAAAATAGATAAGAAGATAATTAAACAAATGTACTAAAACTTACAAATGATGGCAGGCATACCAAATGAATCCAGGAGTTCCCCCAAACACTTCAGGAATAAACAACAATATTAATAAAAACCTCGATCTCCAGCCCGTGAAGCTTTAATAATTAATTATTAAAGAGTTTCTTCATGAAGTGTTCAGAGGAACTCTAGGGAACACTTTGATGCTTTATCTTCATTTATTTTTGGCCTTTGGTTAATCTGCTTTTTTTTATGGCTACACAAAAATAAATGAATCCTGCAGCATTTATAGAGCATACAAATTATTTAAATACAGACTTTGCTTTGGTGACATTAGTGAAGATAATGCAATGAGAATCTAAAATTTTCAGCCCATAAAGCAAAATCTGGGTAGATGCATGTTGTACCTAGTCGAAAATATGGGTTACATCATATATACTACATTGAGAATCTTGGTTTGAACAAATTCTATTTGAAAAAATATGCATTTCTTCCTATATCTTTATCTTATCTTTACTTTTGGAACCTCTTGAACGTTCTAGTTTTGATCTAGTGAAAGGGAAATACTACTGACACAACGGTTGTGGTATAACGTCCGATAAAACGTGTTTTTGTATCATTGGTTATTATATAGAACCCATTGAGCATGATTTAGGAGTAGGACCTGTCGTAATCAAAAGTATAAAAATGTTCGAGTCTCTTGGATCAAATGTCCCACATTAATTGCTTATTAGCATTGACTTTTAAGAGAAAATAAAAAATCAAGTCCATGTAAAGACCTGGTTTGAAAATGTTATGTTTGATCAGACATTGTTTTTTTTTCCAGATAACACGTGTAAATTTTCATGTTTTGGGCTTAGAATGTGAAAATTTCCACATTTTGAAAAGACGGAACGTGCAATCGGAATGTTGACCCAACACATTCAAACCGTGTAAAATTCGATCCCCGTTATGTGATCAAAACGTGGAAATTTCCACATTTTTGGCTCAAAACGGGGAAATTTACACGGTTTGAATGCGTTTGACCAATAATATATGTTCCGTTTTTTCAAAACATGGAAATTTTCATGTGGTACCTGGAAAAAAAAATGTCAGATCTGACATATTATGATTTACAAGTTAGGTCTTTACACGGACCTGATTTCCTATTTTCTCAACTTTTAATTCATAATATAAATAAACCCTTAAGCATTTTGTATTAAAGACACCATCGAGAATGTCAAAAAAACAAAAAAAAAAAAAAAAAAAAAAAAAAAAAAAAGGACACCATCGAGAGTTATCACTTTACATAAACTCTATTGTCTATAATTCAATGTTTTGAATTATTGTTATTTGGGTTTCAGATTTTTTTTTTTATCATCCATTATACTCATATTTCTTCCCTTTTGATTGTGCTTCTTCGTCTTGGTTTTATATATATATATATATATATATATATATATATATATATATATATATATATATATATATTTTGTTATCGTTGTTAAATGCTATATCTCAAAATTCGATCTCTAACAAATTAATTGGTATCAGAAGAGTTCACATTTATCAATGTGAATGGTTAGTAACTTGTACATGGTCCGTATTTTTTTTAAAAATCTTTTTTGAAACCAAACTATTTTTACGGTTTTAAAATTTACAAACTGATGTCAAACCATAGCTAGGTAAAACCACTTTACCGGGTACTTTTTGCTTGGATTGGTTTTCCGGTTTTCTCGTCTTTTCATTTTTTCCACAATGTTATACATATATATGTTTGAATGTTGTTTTTGAATAAAAACACATGAGGCTGTTGATTGGGCATGATGTGAAGGACTATGAAACCTTGCAGTTTGATATTACAATGCTTTGCTTTCGGATATCGAGTCTTTATCTAGAGATAAAACCCGCGGTACGTGACTTTTAGGGAGAACTAAACCACGTAAACCTCATGTAATATTGGGGTAATAAAAAAGACGTGGAAGAAAATGGACATGATGAGAACACCCCTGTTTTCAAACTAGAATCATAAATAATTAGAAATAATTACTATCACCTATTATACTCAACAAAACAAAAAAGAAAATTACTAACTACTCGGAATCCTTGCCTTAATCGAAGGGAATGACTATACTACCAAAAAAGAAACTAGAACATAACTGAGAACTCCACGCTTCATCCTATGCTTGCTTTCCAGGCTCATCATCCAACTCATCTTCAACCTGTATATTTTCTTGTTCCAAATAAAGGAGTGAGCCCGTGCACAAGATCAGTAAAGAAAAGAATGTCAAAATAGAGATTCATATTTGTCAAATGACAGGAGACATGATATTATTCTACTTCATCTAGTTACAAAAAAGTTTAAAAGCATAACTTGAATCATACGAATCTTTTTCCCTTGACTAGTTTTTTCCCACCGGATTTTCGGAGCAATGTTTTTGGTACATTCATATACGTTATGCAAATCAGATCAAAACAAAGCAAGTCAGGGACTTCTTGGATACACAGGAGATATATTTTTATCTGACCCCCACAGAGCAAGGTCTCAAACTGATTACTTATTCACCAGCGATGGTACATCAATTTCATGGTGCTAGACTGTATGCATTTTTTGGTCTCTACGTCTTCAAATCATTCTGAGATGATAGCCATTAATGAAGCAAGCGGAGAATGCATTTGATTAATATCATTGACACATTATTATGTTCGAATAGATTGTGTTTATTCGTCGAGAAAGAGAGGTCAACACCACATTATACGAAGAAAATGCATGTATAACTCAGTTTAATGGATGCCACATCAAAGGCAATACGACAAAGCATGTTTCACCATAATTCTTCTTCACACACGATTTCCAGAAAAAAGTGATATTGATGTGTAAATATCATATCCGGTGACAATCTTGCAGAATAGATCACTAAAGCACTTCTTACCGCTACATTTGAGAGATTGACCTTGAAGATCGGAATGCATTGATTCAAAGACATGAAGTGATGTTCAAAACAAGGGAGTAATTATAATATGAATATGTACTATTTTTACCTTCATTATGATTTTTTTCCCATAAGGTTTATCTCTATTGAAGGTTGTAACGAGACATATTTTTTTATGTATAAAATCCAAGGCTGAGTGTTATGAATATGCTCCTAAAGATGTGGACGTCCATCAATGCTTAAATTTGTTGATGCAAATGATTAGATACACTAAGTATGGACAAAATACGAATATTATGTATTAAGTATATGAGATGAGATTGAGTTTCATTACTATAAATATGTAGATGTACAATGTAAAAAATGAATTGACGGGAATTGAATACAAGAAGAAATAAAAGAAGAGTATTTTTGTAAGAACATAATATCTAATATATGAGGTTATGAGTTCATGTAATTTTTCACATGTAGCATCACTCATTCAGTTTCAACGTATTTCCAAGTACACGAGTTTGAATTATCTGGTTATTACATTATAACTATACAAAAGCCGCACAATATATAACGAGTAGTAATAGTTTCACAACAAAGTATATAACATATTTTTACACCGTTAATTATGATGTGAAACATATGAATTCTTATGGATTCCATAAAGATCAATGGTGTGTAAATGTATTGCAACCATAATTAATGGTGAGAAAGTGTTTTTCTTAGAGAAGTAGGTTTAAGATATATAAGTACTTCTTTAAAAACTATAAGATCACACACATACAAGATTTTTATTATAGTGTATATATAATAAAGAGTAATACTTCAGGCCACAACGTTCCTCTTTTAAGTCACAACTTGTAACACAACTTGCAAGTTTTACACGATTGATGGATAAGTCCTATATGATGATCAATGACATACATCCAGATAAACAAACAAACAAGTTCCGTCACTTGTTATAACCGACGGAGTAGTACATCAACATCGTGGTTGTAGCATTACTCGATCGATTGGTCATCCATTAATCTTCCTGATGCTCTTGCTCATCGTAGCAGTTTCCTGTTCCCAGCTTGTCACATTTGCATAGGTAATTTGTCTCGGTTGTACAGTCGTCGTCAGATGTGCATGTTTTGCTTTCATCACAAGGTACGTCCAAATAGCACTTCAACCCTTCTCCTAAATCAAGACAAGCGCATTCGTCGCCATATTGGTCACATTCTTCGTCACCTTTGCACTTTTGACCGCCACATGAACTAATAGGTTCCTGATCATGGAGCTTCCTAAGTAGCATCAGGTGCTTGTGGGAATTATAAGTGTTAGTGTTGGTGGTGGTCGAGACATGAACTTTCGTCGTCGTCTCCTTTGCTTGCCCCATGGATGATGATTGCTCGGTGTTCACTACTGTTAAATCACAAATTGCATGATTTCAGTAATCAGATTATGATTCAGATTTAGAGAAAATAATACAATTTAGTACAACATATATTATATACTAAATTGTATTAAATTAAAGAGAGAATTGAAAATATATATCTTTAGGTAAAAATAGTTTTTTTTTATGTATATCCCTATTTTTAATTCTTTTAATCATAACCCGTCAAAATACTTAGTAGGACGGGTAATTTTTCATTATATATTGTCATGAGGCCGGACTATTATTCATTGCGCTCGGAGTAAAATAACACGTCTTGAATAAATTTTTTCACTCGGCCGTGCTAAAAACTCTTGTCTTCCATATCCAATTTCCTTTTTCTTTTTTTTTTTACAAATCAGCAATTAATTTTCATTATATCAAAAATAAAAATAAAAAATATCCCTCGTCATCTCTGCTCCATTTCTAAAAACAAAAGTTCGTCATCTGTAAAACCTCCCTTCGACCGATTTATCTTCCTCCACCCTACCAAACCACCGGCCTCATCTTCTTCCTCCATTTATTTTCTTCCTCCCTTTGTCAAATTTACAAATCATTCCACTATAATCACGAATTTCAAACTACCATAATCGATTCGGGTTCGAGTCTGTAATTTGGCATAGATTGAAGAGGAAGAGGGAGGGAGGGAGGGGGAAGAGAGGAGGGAGCAACGCGCCGGGCGGTGGAGGTAGCTTCCAGTGGTGGTTTGGTGTGTCTGTTGGCGGCTTATAGGGTGGAAGAAGAATTCTTCTGCCGACGAGGAACGGAAACGTTTTTTCTTCAGATGTTGAACGGAAATGGGTTTTGTAATTTGCTATATATATATTAGCATGACGCCGTTATGTTAAAAAAAATTAAAAAATTGGATATGGAGGACGGGATTTTTAAATTTCGTAGCCGAAAGAAAAAAATTTTGCTCGGACGTATTATTTTAGTTAAGATCATGAATAATAGGCTTTCGGCCTTATGAAAAATTAACCCGTCTTTTTGTAAAAATAGCCCGGCCTACTGAGTAAATTGACAGGGTTATGATCGTAAGAAACAAAAATAAAGGTGTACAAAAAAAAAAAAACTATTTTTACTTAAAGGTATATATTTTGTATTTCCGTCCAAATTAAATAACATCTTCCTGCTGTTGTACGTACGAGTTATTTTCTGAGTTCATGCTGTTGAATTAGCAGAGGGAGATAGGTTTGAGTTGGGTGTAAAATACAACACATTCTATGAAATTGATCTAATTAAAAATCACATACAAATATGTATAAAATTAACTTAATTTGGGCGTGTGATTGTTTGTTTTTGCATCATGATCCACTCTTAAGATACGGTTATGCATCACAATAGTTTCCAGTAGAATCGAACGGTGTAAAGCATGGGACCGCCGGTGGCGAGTTGCAAAAGAGTTGAAATAATTATGTGGTTCATTAATTAAAGGCATGTGGAGTCGACGTATAATTAGATTGTGTACAAGCAGAATAGATGGAACTTATTTGCCCTCCTAACTAGTCATGTTTTTAAATTTTGTTTTGATTTCAGTTAAAAAATTAGGCATATGCGTCAGTTCTTCTTGTTTCCTTTTTTTTTTCTTTTTTTGTGTTGTAAAATTGGTCCTGGCCACCGGAAAAGGAAGTGATAGTGCTACTCCCTCAAATCTACACCATTTTTATACGATCATTATCCACCACAAAAATATTCGGTCAATCATCTGTCAACATTACATAATTTTAATTAGATTAAAAAAATAAACCTAATCACAGGTTATTTAGGTTTAGTTTTTTCAGGTTGGATCGGGTCGATTTTTTGATTGGTTGGAGTACGTTGATTGGTTTTCTTACCCACCATATTATTATGTAATGAAAACGTAACAACTTTGATAGGTGTTGAGACTTACCATGAAACTTGTCGGTCGGAGCAACAGTACCGGAATCAGCAGCATTATTGGATCCAAAAACAAGGGCAAATAGCAAGCATGTGAACACCACCACCACCGCCATTTTCTTTTTGGAGCCCATTCTTCTTACTTAATTATAGCCTCCTTCAATTCCTTTGCTAATTTCAAAGTGGAAATATATACGATTGCTAATATATGTTATTAATTGCAATGAGAATGTTGTATCTAATTGTCCATTTAAACCCCTCCTTTTATAGTTTTCGTGGATTACAAATTTTAAAGGATGATAGAACAAGCATGATTTAATATTCCATAAACAATAGGATATATGTACGTAGTGGCCGATCTATGTGTATTGGGATTGGTCACGTGACCTCTGAGATTCAGGAATATTTTTTTATTATTAAAACGATTAGTTTTATTGTTAAAAAATATCGTTATGTCTTTAAAAAAATGTTATTTTAGGCTTTGATGACCGCATTAGAACAAATTTTCAGTATATAAAAATGCAGATTTTGACTCTCGTGACCCCATTAAGATAATTTTGACTCTGGTGACCCTACTAAGATAAATTTCTGGATCTACCAATGTAATGTACGGATTTATTTATTTATTTTAACAACTTTTGATTGTATATTAATAATGATGTGTATATATATATATATATATATATATATATATATATATGTATGTATGTTTGATAAATAGGAAAGACACATTACACCATAGTTATCAGACCCGGCCCGGCCCGGCGGTTGAACCGGTCGACCGGTGACCCGGTCCCAAACCCGGGCCGGGTCAAGCATTCGACAGTTCAAGCAAGTGAACCGTTCTGACCCGTCCAACCCGGCGGTCGGACCGGTCAACCCGGTGACCCGGGCGGTTTTCAATCAGCCAAGTTTTTTATTTTTATTTTATTTTTCATCAGGATTTCATTCACCCTCAACCGGTTCTAAAAAAAAAGCTTCAGTTCTAAATAATATAAATCTCAAAACATCAAGCAAATTTTGTCAAAAAAAAGAACATCGAACAGATATCTCACCAAAAAAAAAAATCGAGCAGCAGTATGTATTATTTTTTAGGAAATAATTATTGGTATTTAGGGGTATTTGAACTTTTTTTACGGTCGAAAACTTGAAGTGAAGATAATCAGCTTGTTTTCATTATGGATTGAATGTATTGCTGTGTTTTTTTAGGAATGTATGATATTGTAGCAGTAGCTACAATACTAACCTAAAGAAAAGGCTAATTATTTGCGCTTTAACTTGCACAACAGATAATCATTTGAACATTTTATGTTGTCTAATTTGTAATTGTGTTTGTTGGAGTATTTTAAAAATAGTTGTGGTTGTCATATTTTATTTTATCTTTATGTTTTGAGTATTCAACTATATTTTTTAAGTATATAATGTGACCCACCAAATTGATGTAGGAAGATAAGCCGTAAAATAAAACGCAATTAAAATAATTAACACGAATTAAACAACAATTTTATTGAAAATAAAAAAGAATTACAACATTATGAAAAAAACTTTGAAATATATTCTAAAATAAAGGTGGATACAATAACTCAAAATTATTTTATTAGACGAGTAGGAATTCAAAAAATAATAATTAGTGGTTAATTTCTTGACATGATAAGTCGCTAAATTGTAAGAACGTAATTAAAATTTGGTCAAATGAAAAATGAAATATACGGTGTACAATACCCCGGTTAAAACCAATTGTCTCCCGGGATAACTCGGATTGCGATTCGTATAGAGGTACTTCTTACACACGAACCTTCAACGAACTCTTCTAGTGCTCGAATCTCTTCTTCAAACTCGTATGCAACTACGTCGAACTATATGAATGTATGAAGCTTTTTGGTGTTGTATTTCGAATGTGTGTATGTAGCTTCAATCCATATGGAGGCTATATATAGGAGAGGCTGAAATTTGGAATGAATTAATTACGGCCGTTTCATCGATTCTGACAATGAATTACCATAACTCATCTTTATTACGGCCGTTTCATCGATTCTGACAATGAATTAACCATTAATTATTCTTTGAACCGAACTATGTTGGATAACCGAACCGAAATTTGAACTCAATCTTCACTCAATCGGAATGTATATGAAGCTGGACCAAGCCCAATTAACTTTTGTATAAAAAGTTTAACACGGGCACCGGCCTGGGCCCTCGGGCCCGTTCCCCCAAAGCCCAAAGCCCAAAGCCCAAGACCAAGGTCAAGGTCAAGGTCAACGGTCAACGGTCAACGGTCAACGGTCAACGGGCACGGGCACGGGCACGGGCACGGGCACGGGCACGGGCGGGCGGGCGGCGGCGCGCGCGCGCGTGTGGCCATTTTAGCGAACGTCGTCGGCGCTAAAACCAACCCGCTATCTCTCCTTCTTAGGAGCTTATACCACATATAACATTCTTCCCACATATATCTTGGAAAACATTTCTCTCTTTTTCCAATGTGGTACACGGTTTAGTTGAATACTCTTCAACTTCCACTTCCAACAAAAGTTCTTTCAAACACCCGACTTCAAGCGTTAATTTCTCATTCACTCGTACTCCGAATTGAATGATTCTAAATCTGAATTCATCTACGACTTACGTAGTTTTCGAATTATCAAAACATTGTATATATTCTATACAAGAATATAATCAAATTAAGCTTGCAAAGTCGTCGAATAAAATGATTATAAAATCATTTTTTATTCACTTTAATTCAATTCCACTATTTTCTCCAACAATCCCCCACATGAATGGAAATTAATGCAAATGCGGACACGAAGAGATTCGACGAGAAAAACATTGCATCGGGAGAGGTAGCTTCGGCTTTGAACACCTTACTAGTGAAGTACTATCGGATCTACTCGGCTAATCGGTGAACTTAAGTCTTGAGCTGTTCGGCCTTTAGTGTAGAACCGGACAATAGCACTCACACAATATTTCCCTTAGCTTGTACTTGGTTCTCATGTTGGATTCATTTTGGCCACTGAATCACACCTGGTTTCGAGAAAGTGCTTTAGAGAATTCTAGCCTCGAATTCTCGTAGAAGCGGCCCCACTTCGCACTTACATAGGTGACTTCCTATCAAGAGTATTCGCCATACCCCACTCGAATTTAATCAAGTTATAGGAATCATTAAAAGTTTTCACTTAACCTTCACACTCTGGCGAGACAACACTTTTATTCACGAATGGGAAAGTGTTCATCGACGACTTCATAACTTAGTTGTCCCCTTTGAACCAAGATCTTGGGATCTCCGTCAACATGGTAGGGTTACCATTACAAAACTTAACTTTCAATAGGCTTAAGTCCCATTCCGAGGGTCAAAATTGACATCGATCTCTAGGTAAACCTTTAGTAAGCGGATCCGCAAGATTCTCCTTCGATTTTACATAATCGATGGAAATCACACCACTAGAGAGATCAAGTGTTTAACGGTATTATGTCGTCGACGTATATGTCTAGACTTACCATTATACATACTATTTTGTGCTCGGTGTATAGCCGATTGACTATCCCTGTGTATGCTAATAGGAGCAATCGGTTTTGTCCAACAAGGAATGTCCTCTAGGAAATTTCGAAGCCACTCTGCTTCTTCCCCAGCTTTGTCCAGTGCTATAAACTCAGCTTCCATTGTGGAACGAGATATGCATGTACGCTTTGTGGACTTCCGGGACACCGCGGCACCACCAATCATAAAGATATATCCGGTTGTGGATTTTGACTCTTTAGAATCGAAATCCGGTTTGCATCACGATATCCTTCTAATACTGCTTGGATATCTTGTGTAACGTAATCCCGGAGTTCATTGTATATTTCAAGTACACGAGTACTCTCATCGGCGCTTTCCAATGATCCTCACCGGGATTACTTGTAAACTGCTTAGTTTGTTCACGGCACACGCAACATCGGGTCTAGTACGGTTGGTTATGTACATTAGACACCACATAGTCGTGAATATTTCAAGCGAGACACAGGCTCACCCTTATTTTTGACCAAGTGAAGACTTAAGTCAATGGGTGTTTTCATAGGACTTTCATCAAAAACATTGAATCTCCTCAGAACGGATTCAATGTAGTGAGACTGTGATAATACTAGTCCCTCAGATATTCTGGAGATTTTAATCCCCAAAATTACATCTGCTTGTCCCGTATCCTTCATATCAAAATTGCGTGTCGACAACTTTTTGGTATTCATGATGATATCATGAGTACTTCCCATAATCGACATATCATCAACATATAAACACACTAACACATAAGCATTAGGTGTTTGTTTGATGTAGACGCATTTGTCACACTCGTTAATTTTAAACCCATTAGATAGCATAGTTTGATCAAACTTTAGATGCCATTGTTTGGGTGCACATTTCGATCCATACAAAGACTTAACGAGTCTACACACCTTGTGCTCTTGCCCTGGAACCACAAACCCCTCGGGTTGTTCCATGTATATCTCTTCTTCTAATTCACCATTTAGAAATGCGGTTTTAACATCCATTTGATGGATCTCCAAGTTATAGGCTATGCGCAAGAGCAATAAGAACCCTTATAGAAGTGATTCTCGTTCTTGGTGAATAAGTATCAAAGAAGTCAAGACCTTCGCTTTTGTCGATAACCCTTGGCTACCAACCTGGCCTTATACTTATCAATAGATCCATCGGCCTTAAGCTTCTTTTTGAAAATCCACTTACACCCGAGTGCTTTACTTCCCGGTGGAATGTCAACCAATTCCCAAGTGTGATTTTGCATAATAGAATCTATTTCACTATTAATAGCTTCTTTCCGGAAAGGTGCTTACGGATTAGACATAGCCTCGGCATATGTCCTTGGAGTATTTTCTACCATGTAGGTTAGAAAATGCGGCCCAAAAGACGTTGAAGTCCTAGCCCTCTTACTCCTTCGAGGTTCCACTTCCTCGTTTTACGGAGTACTATCCCCCACATTTTCGTGTACTCTCTTATTTGAGTCTTCATTGTGTCTTTCTTTATGTGGAAAAACATCCTCAAAAAACACCGCATTTCTTGACTCCATGTTGTGTTTACATGCACATCGGGATTGTCGATTTGTGCACAAGAAATCTATATGCACTACTTGTTATGAGCATACCCAATAAATATGCAATCTATCGTTTTTGGCCCAATCTTAATCTGTTTAGGCTTAGGCACTTCCACCTTTGCTAAACACCCCCACACTTTCAAGTATTTATAACTTGGTTTGTGGCCTTTCCACATCTCGTATGGAGTTTTATCCATCTTTTTAGACGGAATCTGTTGAGAATTTTATTGGCGGAGAGAAGGGCCTCCCCCACAAGTTACGAGGTAACCCGAACTAATCAACATAGCATTCATCATCTCTTTCGAGTACGGTTTTTGCGTTCGGCAATTCCGTTAGATTGAGGTGCATATGGAGCGATAGTTTGATGAATAATGCCCGAATCTAGACATATTCTTTCAAATGGCGATTCATACTCTCCACCTCTATCACTTACGAACCTTCTTGATTCGTCGCTAAGTTGATTCTCAACTTCAATTCTTATAATTTTTGAATGCCTCGATAGCCTCATCTTTGCTACTTAGCAAATATACATAACGATACCTTGTACAATCATCGATAAAAGTTACAAAATACTTTTTACCGCCTCTCGATTGCACAAACTTTAAGTCACACAAATCGGTGTGAATTAATTCTAACGGTTCTGTGTTTCTTTCCACGGATGGAAACGGCGCTTTAGTCATTTTAGCTTCAACACGGACTTGGCATTTTGCAGTTTCATTAACTTTAAGTTTAGGTAATAAATCCAAATTCATCATTCTTTGAATTGATTTATTATTAACGTGTCCTAAACGATTATGCCATAAAGTACAAGACTCAATCAAGTACGCAGAAGTAGATGCATTTTTATTAGCCTCACTTTGGGCACAACATTCTTTGGCATAATAGCCATTACATTGAGTTTAAATAAACCCTCGGTAAAATAACCTTTACCCACATACATATCATTTTTGGTCAAAATGACCTTGTCATTACCAAATGAAAGTTTAAAACCATTCTTATTCAGCATACCACCAGATATCAGATTTCTGCGTATGTCGGGAACATGGAGAACATTTGTGAGGGTCGGCTTCTTTCTGACGAAGTCATCTTCGAGAATCACATTTCCGGTTCCACGAATGGTTGGTGAGCGAGTTGCCCCGTCCACGACTTCTCACTCACCATTTCCGGCCTTGTAGGTTGAGAAGACATCACGATCGGCGCGGACATGTTTAGTGGCCCCGGTGTCCACAAACCATTGTCTCGGATTACCCACGGTGTTGCACTCTGTCACCATTGCGCGAGAGATTGTCATCATCCTCGGTTTCGGCCATATGAGCCTTATGGTTGTAAGGCTTCTTTGATCGGCGATCCGCGGCACGGTGCCACTTGTTTGCCACGGTTGTGACACTTGCCATTAAACTTGAATGGCGGCTTATCCCTGTCGGCTTCCTTGAAGATTCCCTGTCTTCTTAACCGATTTCTCGGGCTTCTTCCTTTTCGATTTCGACCTCGGCGACGTTAGCCTTCGCTTGTCCAAGCGACTCGAACGTCTCTTTTCGGATGCTCTATTGTCCTCTTCAATACGGAGGCGAACAATCGGATCATCCATCGTTACTGCTTCCTCTTATGCATCGGATAGCTCTTGTACTCCTTCCAAGAGTCGGGAAGCTTCTCAATGACACGAGCCACTTGAAAATTCTCGTTGATTTTCGGATCTTCGTTATCATCTCGGATATCGAATTTGCAACTCCTCCACTTTGTTTCACAATAGGTTTAGTATCGTTCATTTCAAACTTTAAAAACCTACGACAAGAAACTTCTTGGCACCGGCATCCTCTTGTTGTGTACTTTTTCTCTAAAGCTTTCCACAACGATTGAGTTTGAGTCATACGTACGGTATACACCATACAACATATTATCCAAACCATTAAGAATGTAATTTTTACATAAAAAAATCACTATTCTTCCGGTTTTCGACTACAAGAAAAGGCATGTCTTTTCGACGATCTCGGGTGGCACCACCGGTGGATCTTCGATTAGCATTCTCGCTAATCCAAGTGTTGTTAAGTAAAACAACATCTTACGTTGCCAACGTTTGAAGTTCGATCCGTTGAACTTCTCGGCCTCTCGTGGTTAGCACCGATCCACGGTAGTTGTACGTGTCATACTTCCCGAAGTGTGGGAAGGCGTCCTCCGTTTGGCGCACCGGCCGGAGTAGGAGTGATTTGATCATCGGATGCCATTTCGTTCAAGACGGAAAATAAACTTTTATCGAAAAAGGATAACGATAATACAACACGTAGGTTTTTCACCCAAAGAAAACAATGTGAAGATTGTTTTGACTCGTCGAAACAAGCTCGAGTTTGTTTCAACTCGATTCTCCAACAATGTTTGTATTTCAATCTTGTTTTAACGTGGTAGTTTTTACCAGAAAACACCAAAAGGAGGTGGACCGATTTTGCCAGAAATCGATACCAAAAAGGAAGTGGACCGATTTTACCAGAAATCGATACCAAAAAGGAAGTGGACCGATTTTACCAGAAATCGATACCAAAAAGGAAGTGGACCGATTTTACCAGAAACCGATACCAAAAAGGAAGTGGACCGATTTTACCAGAAATCGATACCAAAAAAGAAGTGGACCGATTTTACCAGAAACCGATACCAAAAAGGAAGTTTTAACTAATTATAAAACGAGTGAAGTTTCGAAGTAGGCGAACCGTTCGGAATAAGAGCGACATGTTCGATAAACGAGCTGAAAATTCGAAATAGCCGAATTAATCGATAAACGAGCCGGGCGATCGAACCGAGTTGATCGAATCGAATTCTGATTAAAACAAGTTTATTTAATTCGTCTAAACTCAGAAAAATTGAGTAGAAATTCGTATAAAAAATTTCGATTACGCACGGGTTAAAATCAGAACATCGGTTCTGAAATTTGTCTTAAGCTTGTAGGAGCCCGAACGTAATTAAAATAATTAACACGAATTAAACAACAATTTTATTGAAAATAAAACGAATTACAAATGAAAAATGAAATATACTAAAATAAAGGTGGATACAATAACTCCGAGACGAGTAGGACACTCTGTCCTTAAGACAAATTTGGTCCGGTGTGTACCCCGGTTAAAACCAATTGTCTCCCAGGATAACTCGGATTACTGATTCGTATAGAGGTACTTCTTACACGAACCTTCAACGAACTCTTCTAGTGCTCAGAATCTCTTCTTCAAACTCGTATGCAACTACGTCAGAACTATATGAATGTATGAAGCTTTCTGGTGTTGTATTTCGAATGTGTGTATGTAGCTTCAATCCATATGGAGGCTATATATAGGAGAGAGGGGGGCTGGAATGAAATTAATTACCCAATTAACTTTTGTTTCAACACGAGCGGGCCACGGCCCGAACCCGGTCAAGGTCAAGGTCAAGGTCAAGGTCAAGGTCAAGGTCAAGGTCAACGGTCAACGGTCAACGGTCAACGGTCACGGGCACGGGCACGGGCACGGGCACGGGCGGGCGGCGGCGGCGCGCGCGCGTGTGGCCATTTTAGCAGAACGTCTGCCTGCTAAAACCAACCCGCTATCTCTCCTTCTTCTAGGAGCTTATACCACATATAACATTCTTCCCACATATATACTGGAAAACATTTCTCTCTTTTTCCAATGTGGTACACAGTTTAGTTGAATACTCTTCAACTTCCACTTCCAACAAAAGTTCTTTCAAACACCCGACTTCAAGCGTTAATTTCTCATTCACTCGTACTCCGAATTGAATGATTCTAAATCCTGAATTCATCTACGACTTACGTAGTTTTCAGAATTATCAAAACATTGTATATATTCTATACAAGAATATAATCAAATTAAGCTTGCAAAGTCGTCTGAATAAAATGATTATAAAATTATTTTTTATTCACTTTAATTCAATTCCACTATTTTCTCCAACATAAATCAATCTTAGCAACTTTTTTTTATATGCGACGTTAAAAAAAGCCTCTATTATTTCATTTTCTTAGATACATTTTACCATTGTGTCACAGGATACCAAATAGTGTTTCATTTAATCAACCGTAACTTCACCGTCTTGTATCACCACGTCCACCATTAGAAGCATAACTCAATATACATGCATAAGATTGAATTGTCATTTGTATTGCGATTATCTACCCGAGTTGTTTATTAAGCGGTTGTAATTCTTCCTTTCTTTTGGAGGCGACCAATCGAACAATAACAAAGTTTAAGTATATAACATACACTAAATGACTTAATACTAATACACGCATTAATTACACGCCAATTAAAAGATATATCTTTTCTGTAAGACTGTAATAGTTTCCCATGCATGCCATGGAAAAAGTAAAAACAGCTTTAACATATTTCCTTCAAAACAACTAACGAATATGACTATTCTATCATTGTTTGTAGAGTATTAAAAAACATCATTAGCAAACAAAAAGTATCTATTCACATTATGCAGGAATAATGTGAATGTTGTTTGACAAATTGTATGGAAACTACAGCGAGATGAGCCACATCAAACAAAACATATACCATTTAATTATGTGATCGATCATAAGTGGAAAACATATGCCTGTTGACAAAATGCAACCATGGCACCAATCACCTCAGATGAATCACCACACATAAGGAAAAACTTGCAATGAATATATAATATTTAATTTATTGTTTACCTTTTCAAACCAAACACGTTAATTAATGTTGTAGATAATAAAAGATAAGAATAGATTGTTATGGAGCAATATCAACACTCAAGGTATTTCCGTTGTCGTAACAGAATATCAGACCATATTCCCTCAAACCAATAATGCAAGGGTCAACAAACAAATTTGTTGCCTACAGTGCATAGAAAAGATTGTTCTGCAGTTTCTTTTTTGTTTTTTTTTTTTTGCATTTGTTGACGTGTTTTTATTTTATTTTATTAATAAGGTTGAATTCGTGTATTTTAGCCAAAAAAAAAAAAAAAAAAGTAATAAAGCTGTAATATTCTGATTTTCGGAAAATGACAGACGTGTCATTTTACGAAAACGAAATATTGGGTTCAGTTCATTTTATTCGGAGTTTAAGTATTTTATTAATTATATATGTATATGTCGAGTTTATATGCCTATATATTTAAGGAAATCTGATTTTTTTTAAGGGTAATTAAGGAAAAAGGTTATTTTTAGGAAAACTTATTTAAGGAAAAATAATTCCCATTATACACTAAACCTATTAGAAATCAGAATTTCTCTCACACGTTCTTGAGAAAACGCGGCTGAGAGCAAGAGATGATCCAGAGAGACTTTCTACGATATCTCACGGAGTTTTCAACCGTTTTCAGATCCGCGAGAAACGTTGGAATCGTCGTGAAAAGAGCGTCGTTTCAACACTCAAAGATCAGAGCTTTGCTAAGGTTTGTAATTCGACCTATCTGCTGTTCTTGGTTGAATTTTGAAGATCAAAACTCATACCTTTCGTAGTTTGTTGTATAAAAACGCGTGATAGATTTTAATGCGAATTCGGTTTGGTACGTCATATAGGTTTCTCTGCAAAAGGTGTTTTTGTTGCTGCTGTTTTTCCTGAGTTTTTGGATTTGGAATAGCTTGCTAAAGGTAAGAAGGTTTTCCTACATGTTAATTACGGCTTATAGGGTTTAAGTTATGATTTTATGGATGTTTTGATGATTAGAATTTATGCTACAAGTTGTTTAAGAATCGTAGAAGGTTATGGTCCGGTAAAGGTCGAGTTTTTCTGCTATTTTCTGAGTACATTGATGTTGAATAAGTTTGGGAACGATTAGGGATCGATTAGGGCTCAAAAACTAAGTATTTGAGGAGTGGCCGCGCTTGGTGCGGCCGCACCAAGCCCAATGTGGACGCACTGGTGGACTAGAAACTGAATTTCACATTCAGAGAGTTGGTGCGGGTGCACCAGACCCCGGTGCTGGCGCACTGGAGCCCAGTGCGTGCGCACCAGACCCAGTGATGGCGCACTGGACGAGCAATTTTCGAGTTTTACATACAGAGGCACAGTGCGGGCGCACTGAACCCTAGTGCGGGCGCACTGAACCTCAGTGCTGGCGCACTGGACCCTGTTTTGAGGACAATTGTGATTTTAAGCTAAGTATTGAGTTTTCAATGTTAATCATTTGATTTAACAACATTAATTAAACATAAACAAGCCCCGATTGAGTTCTGATGCGTTTGGTTCCGGCACCGGACGTACTCTTAAAGGGAGTTGAAGTCTGGGACCGTCGGAAAGGCATGAAAGAGATTGTGCTTTGATGTAGGAACTTCGTAATCATTATTTTTTGGGCGTTAAATTGCTGTCGAAAATTTCAGAATTTAGCAACTTATTCAGATTTGGAGAAAATAACATTGAAGTAGAGAGTTCTCATCAGAAAGGTTTTATATAATTTAATATCGCGTTTTATTTTACTTTCTGTTGCAAAAATAATTAAATTATGAATGCTTGTATGTTTGCATAATCGGTTATGTGCTTCGGTCATCAGATTTTAATTATGTGATTATCGATCACGCCGCTGAAGCCGTGGATCCAAAATATTAAAGCTCGTTTTTGTGTATTATATGTTAAAAACTTAAAATTGTATCTTAAGTTTGTAAATATGGTTCATAACGTATGATATAGGCGAAGGGGTGGGTAGTCCTACGTCATACCCCATTGCACCCTATCTCTCTTCCACCCTGCCCTACCCACCGCTATCATACCCTACCCACCAGCATATCCTACCCTACCGATATCACCATATCTTACCCTCGACATCCTACCTACCTTACCCATTACCTACTCTACTCCACTTTCATCCACCCCAACCCTACCCAACCCTACCCTACCTTACTCATCATATCACCCCACCTTCCCACAACCCCATCATTCTCTATCCTACCCAACCCACTACCCCACCGGTACCCTACCACCACCCAACCCTACCCTATCCACCTTTCACTTTACCATATCTTACCCACCACACCACCATACCTTACCTTACACACTACCCCAACCTATCATACCCTCCCCAACCCTACCTTACCCACCACTTCACCTACCTTACCCACCATCCTACCCTGTCCTACCTACTGCTATCATACCCTACCCACCACCCTATCCTACCCTACCTGATATCACCATATCTTACCCTCGACATCCTACATACCTTACCCATTACCTACTCTGCTCCACTTTCATTAACCCCAACCCTAGCCTACCCTTACATTACCCATCATACCACCCTACCTTCCCCACCCCACCATTCTCTACCCTACCCAACCCACCACCCCACCGTACCCTACCTACCACCCAACCCACCCTATCCACCATTCCACTCTACCCTATCTTATCCACCACACCACCATACCTTACCTTACCCACTACCCCAACATATCCTACACTACTCAACCCTCTCCAACCCTCCCCAACCCTACCTTACCCACCACTTCACCCTACCTGACCCATCATACCACCCAACCTTACTCACCACCACACCCTTCTCTACCCTACCCTACCCACCACCCCAACCTTACCCTACTTTATCCACTCTACCCTATCTTACCCACCACACCACATTACCTTACATTACCTACTACCCCAACCTATCCTACCATACCCCAATGTTAAAAAAGAATTGAATGGCACGATGCCAAGACATACATACAGGAAAACTGAGGGTTTTCAAAATGATGATTCTTTTTTCTCATTTTCGTATGTTTAAAAATGCAAATTATATATTACGGCTTCATAGTCAAAGACCGTGGCCACAATCCTTAGCTCACCGAGCAAGCTTCAACTCTGGTAGGCTTAGTCATAAACAGACCTGAGCCATCACCAATATGAACTTTGTCAGTGCCATCATAAGGTTCGGATGAGAGATTGAGATTGCGGAAGTCATTAGTGAGGTGGTGGGTGGCACCGGTGTCAGGAATCCAATCGGAAGAGGGCTGAGTATACGGGTGGCTTGCATACGCTTGTGGTGGCCGAGCCTGTCGCTGTGGAGGCTGAATAGCGGCGGGATCATTAGAGGCTTCATAACGCCAATAGCATTCCTTGGCGGAGTGGCCGGTTTTAGCACAGATTTGGCATGTGAGGGCAGGGTCCATGCCGGATTGGTTTTGACGAGGAGAGGAGCGTCCTCGGCCACCATGACCACCTCTGCCACGGTAATTAGGTGAACCACGTCCACGGTTAGAGTTTTGCGGCTGCGGAGCACGGGTGTAATTGGCTTGAGCAGGCTGTGGCTGGGTGGAGTTGCCGGACGAGAGAGAGATGGGTCGGTGGTTATTCAGCCGTGAGAAGCAAGGCATAGACTTCATCAATGGTAATGGATTCACGGACAGAGAGCATGGTAACCAAGGGGTTCATAGTCCTAACCAAGACCGGCAAGCAGATAGGCGATGAAGTCGTCGGAGCTAAGGGGATGGCCGGCGAGGCTTAACTCATCAGCGATATTTTTGATTTTGAAGTAGTATTCAACGGCAGTCAATTCGTTTTTGCGTGTAGAAGCAAGTTCAGCTCGCAATTGAACGAGTCTAGCACGACTTTGAGAGGCGAAGGAGGTTTGAAGAGCAGTCCAAATCTCAGCGGCGGTAGTGGCGGTGTAAACCTGCATTAAAACATCATCCGACAGGGATGAGGTAATGATGCTTAAGATCAGGTTGTCCGTTTTGATCCAGGCAGCATAGTCCGGATTTTCTGTGGTTTCTCCGGCGGTGGTGGTGATGGTTTTAGCTAGGGGTTTGATCGAGCCGTCGATATAACCGTAAACGCCTTGCCCTCGGAGGTAGGGAACAATCTGGGCACGCCATAAATTGTAGTTTTGGCGAGTAAGTTTGGTGATATGTATGGCGGAGGAGGGAGTGAAGAAGGGGAAGAGAGGAGCAGCAGCAGAGGTGGTGCCTGTACCTTCAGTGATGGTGGACATGGTGATGGCGCCGTGAAGAAGAAGAAGACAGAAGCTGAAGGTTTTTTTTTTTTTTTTTTTTTTTTTTGGTAGTTTAGGGTTTTAGGAAAAGTTGACGTGATCGAGAGAGAGGAAATCGTTATGGCTCTGATACCATATTACGATTCAATAGTAGTATAAACCGTGTATTTCATTGATCAAAAGTGTTGTGGTACATAGGTATTTATAGGGATACATATACTTGGGGAACAAGGTAAAAATACAATAAAGAAATAATTACAAAATACATATTATTGGGCCGAGCCCATGATATCTTCGACAGTCAGGAGTTTGGTGAAAAGTTGACATTTACTATCATTACTTGATGTGTTTGTAACGATCTTGGAACTTCTTCCATGGAGTTTTGAGCATCTTCTATTATCATTGAGCTGTTTTTCTTTTCATTATCTCCCGTGCTTACATTTACTTTTTTTTTTTTGCTCGTTACCTTTTATTATTAAACTATATGTTGTGATTTTAAGGTTAAATTGTAATATCCCGATTTTCGATAAAAGGGCATTTCGATCTTTCAATAAATCGAAATATTATGTTCTTTTATTTTTTTTAAAAGGTTTTATAAAAGAAAAGGGATAATTAAGGAATTATATGGTATTTAGGAAAAATTGGGATTTATTAAAAGGAAATAAATCCTAAATTAACCTAATCACTTTTTGAAAAAAAAAAAAAAAAAGAGAGAGAGAGAGAGAGGCCGCATCTTTTGAAGAAGGGCGCAAGTTTAGAAAAAAAAGAGAGGAAGAACTTTCAATCCCCAGGCTTAATCCGTTGATCTTTTGGACAGACATCTCAAGGGAAAAAGAATCACCGCGACAAGAGAATCGTTTGGATATCAACCATCCTTAGAACCGTTAACGTTCGAGGTTAAAGGTTTATCTTTTTCAAAGTTGTGGTTGCTTGGATCGTAGTAGCTCGCAAGAATCGAGGTAACGTGGTCTTCTATCGTATGATTTAGTTCTCATAACGTTGTAGGGCAATGTGTATGTTTTTCTGCTGTTTTTAAGTTGTTTTGGTTGAACCTTGGGATGCATATGGTTGGAAAACGCAGCAAACAGGTTGCAGAAATTCTGGGAAATTCCCAGGTAGACGGGCGTCCAGGGATTCGGACGGGCGTTCGGTTCCTCTGCAAAGTGGACGAGCGTCCAGTTCCCTTGGACGAGCGTTCAGGGTGAAATTTTGATACAGGATGTGATGGTTTGAAGGTGGACAGGCGTTTGGTTTTTGGATGGGCGTTCAGCCTCTATGGACGAGCGTCCATGTTCAGACGGGCGTCTGCATAGGAGTGGACGAGCGTTTGGGCCTGGTGGTTCTAGTTTTTCATTGTTTTTTTTGTCATGTCAGCTTGAGTTCAGGCTTTATTGTACTGTTCTAATGCATAACCTTACGTGACAAAGCTCTGAACTAGCTTCTGGTGCGTTTAGTTCCGGCACCACATGGATTCCCTAAAAGATGAAGTGTGGGACCACTGGAAGCTTCGGATTTGCCTTGTGCTTCGATAGGTGGAATAGCCTTGGTAAGAATATCAGCATTCTGATCTGCTGAGGGAACATACTGGAGTTGAATAATCTTGGCATCAATCTTCTCCTTCAGAAAGTGTCTGTCAATGTCCACATGCTTGGTTTTATCATGATGGACCGGATCTTCTCGCCATGCATAAGGCTGAATTATTATCACAACAGATTGTGATAGGTTGCGATACGGTTCTTGAAGTTCGGTCGGTACCACTTTTTAGCCATAGAGCTTCACAAATGCCAAGTACAAGTGCCCTTAGTTCGGCTTCGGCACTTCGCTTGCTTCTTGACACGATAGGTTGTTTCTTGCTCCTCCAAGTAACCGGGTTCCCCCATATATATGAGCAATAGCTGTGGTAGACCTCCTGTCAATGTGACATCCCGCCCAATCAGCATCAGTGTAGACCTTGATTGATCTATCAGTAGACTTTGTGAAGTGCAGGCCTTGGCCAGGTGTGGATTTTAAATACCTCGGTATCCTATTCACTGCATCCCAATGTTGCTCAGTAGGGCAATGCATGAATTGACTGACCAGACTGACCCCATATGCAATATCAGGTCTTGTATGGGAGAGGTAGATGAGTTTCCCTACAAGCCTTTGATATTGTTCTTTCCCCGACAAAGAATGTCACCATGTAGCGAGGGTATGACCGGGGGTCTACGGGGGATATAGCGAGGTTTGCACCCCGGCATGATGCCGTTTCCTTCGCCGGATCCAAGTACATATTTCCTTTGGGAGACGAAATGCCTTTCTTGTTTCTTGCTACTTCCATGCCAAGAAAATATTTGAGAAAACCCAAGTCTTTCACACGAAACACCTTTGCCGGCGAGTCTTCAAATGTTGGATCTCGGTAGAGTCATCTCCGGTGAGGATGATATCATCCACATAGACAATAATAATAGACCTCTTCTCGGTTGGTTGTCTTGATGAACATAGTGTGATCGAATTGCATTGGTGATATCCAAGCGGCTTTGACCACGAGTTGTTAACTTTCCAAACCATGCCCTTGGTGATTGCTTCGGCCATATAGAGATTTCCTCGGTTGCACACCTTGCCTTGAGTATGAGGATTGACAAAACCGGGAGGTACATTCATATAAACCTCCTCGGTAAGGTCCCCATTTAGAAAAGCATTTTTGATGTCCAATTGGTGAAGAGGCCGGTCAAGTTGGACAGTAGAGAGATCGAACCCCGACGGTGTTGAGTTTTGCCACTTTGTGCAAAGGTTTCCTTATAGTCAATGCCATAAGTTTGAGTGAATCCCCCGCTACCAATCTAGCTTTGTACTTGTCAATAGTGCCATCGGCATTGTATTTGATAGTGAATAACCATCCGCAACTTGTCTTCTTGCCCCGTGGGAGAGGTGTCAAATCCCAAGTATGATTATCCGGAAGTCTTTGTCATCTCTGTTTTAACGACGACCTTCCATTTATCATTTTGAAGGGCCTCCCGAATATTTTTAGGAATAGAGTGAGAGTCCGGTCTGTGAAAACATGGCAAAGGCGAGAGATAACTTATCATAAGATAAATAAGAATGAATAGAGTGATCGGTGCATGATCTCTTTCCCTTCCTAAGAGCAATAGGCCTATCATCAATGTCGGCGGTGCCGAGGATCCGTAGATTGCCGAGTGTCGGTAGGCTCGGGATCGGCGGGCTGCGGGTCGGTAGACTCTTGTTCAGGAGGTTGCTGAGGAGTATTAGGCTGTAGAGAGTCAGTAGGATACTGAAGTTCAGTCTGCTGAGGATCAGTAGGTTGCTGAGGGTTAAGAGTTTGCTGAGGGAAGGGGTTTAGGTCAATTTCAATCAGGTTTCCATCAGTGAATGGCTCAGTAGGTTTGCTGTAATACGGGGTTCTTTCAAAGAATTTTACATCCATAGAATTGTAAAATTTCTTTTCAGTAGGGGAATAACATTTGTAACCTTTTCTGTCCTTTGCATAACCTAGGAAAATGCACTTGTGAGCTTTAGGATCAAGTTTACTTCTGTGTTGAGCATGGATATACACAAACACGGTACAACCAAAGATCTTTGGAGGCAAGCGGGAAACAAGATGATGGCGGGAGTGTGTGGTCGGTAGGGTTTGGAGTGGAGTTTTGAAACCTAACACTCTGCCGGGAAGTCCGTTGAGTAAATAAGTTGCGATCGGTATAGCTTCACCCCACATATATTTAGGAACATGTGTGGTGAACATGATTGATCGGCCATTTCCGGCGGTGCTGTTCTTTCTCTCGGCAACCCCATTCTGCCGAGGTGTTTCCACACAACTACGATATGAACAATTCCTCTATCTGTCAAGAAGGTACGAGATTAGACTCATAGTATTCTAGAGCATTATCGAGTCTTTAAGATCTTGACCTTAGTATCAAATTGAGTGGAGACCATATGATAAAATTCTTGAAAGATAGGGCCAACTTCGATTTGTCTTTCATTAAAAAAACCCAAGTGTTCCCGGTATGATCATCAATAAAGGTGACGAACCACCTTTTCCCTGTTATACTTTTCACCCTGAGGGTCCCCACACATCACCGTGTATTAAGGTGAAGGGTGAGGAATGCAAATGAGGTAACTTAGCATACACGATTTTTTTAAGTTTAGCAAATTGACAAATATCACATTGAAGGTCATTCGGATTACATCCTTTAAACAATTCGGGAGTTAAAGATTTTAAGTAACCAAAACTTGGATGTCCTAATCTATAATGCCATAACATGATATTGTCTAAAGTCCGGGAGCGGTGGCCGAGGCGATTCGGTCTTCGGTCTTCGTCTTCGGCGGGGTTGACCGAAACAATCCAGCGCAAGGTTTAGCCTTCCCAATCACTTCCCGTGAAGTAGGATCCTGGAATGTGCACGATTTTCCTTAAAAACAACGGTCCAATTCAAATCTTTAGTGAGTCTACCGACGGATATAAGATTGCGGTCTAAGTTTGGAACAAATAGGACATCCCGTAGGCATATCTTATTAGTGAGTTTAACATTTCCAACACCTTTTGCACGAGAGATAGATCCATCAGTAGTTTTAATGTTATGAATTTGGTGACAAGGCATATAGTTGGTTATAAGGTTTTTATTACCAGTCATATGGGAGGATGCCCCAGAATCAACAATCCATGTTTCATTGCTAAGGGAAGAGTAGAATTTACCTGTATGAGTATGAGTAGCAACATCAGTAGAGTGACTACCTTCCTTTTTTTGATTCAGGAAGGCTTTGAATGCAGCAAACTGAGCATTCATCTGGTTGTCATTCTCCTCCTCACTGATGTGTCTGCCTTGACTTTCCCTGATAGGTTTTGAGGTTTTTGAGGAGTTAGGCTTGCCATGGAGCTTCCAGCAGTTGTCCTTGGTGTGATTTGTGCGTTTGCGGTGATCACGAAACGAGTTTCCGCTTTCTCGGTAGGCTTCTTGTATGTCTCGGCAACCTCGGCGGCCTTCCCGACGACGGTCGGCGGGCGACCTTCGGTAGGGTTGTCGGTAGGGGATTTCGAAGCATGACTTTTCTCCTACTTTCTTCATGTTTGACCTCGGCAAACATGGATTTGAGATTTGGAAGAGGTTTGGTGGCAAGAATTCTTCCTCTAACATCATCAAGAGCGAGGATTCGGTCCGGTGAGAAACCCGAATACTCTCTTCTTTTCTATGATGTCTTTATAAAGAGCGACATCCTTGACATCATTCCAAGAGTGAGTTTCTAACATATCTAAGTGTTGCCAAGCCTTAGATAGTTGATTGAAATATTGAGTTACGGACATATCCCCTTGCACGCAAGTTTGAATCGAGCTTCTAGTTCATATACCTCGGATGTATTATCCTTCTTGGAGTAAAGATCTCCGGCATTATCCCGCATTTCTTTGGCGGTATCATACATCATAAAGTTTTCACTTATCTCTTTTGTCATTGACCTCGTGAGGATGGTCATGAGTTGATTATTTGTTGTGTCCCATGCTTCAAAACTCGGGTCGGTTTCGGCGAGTGCGGGTTTTGTTCCGGACAAGTATCCCATCTTACTTTGTCCGTAAATGTATATTTTCATAGACCTTGACCATAACGGATAGTTGTTACCATCAAGTCTATGGTTTGTATAAGAAGAGGAGTTGTCGGTACTCCCCGGTCGGTGAGGCTGCTGAGAGTCTGCTGAGGTTGAAGTAATGTCGGATGTGGAAGACATTCTTCAGAAATATGAGTTTTGCAGCGGAAAAAGTTAGAACACAAATGGCTCTCTGATACCATGAAGAGAGTTTGAGAATGTGTTAACACAAGAGTAAACTTCAACTTAGTTTTATTCATTGAGTAAAGAGATGTATAAATAGATACAATTGAGATAGAGAGACTAGCTAGCTAGCTTGGGCGGCCACTTGAGTATGTAGATGTGGGCGGCAAGCATGCAAAAGTAAAAAGTAAAAGTTATGTCTATGACATAAAGTAAACTAGAGTTTGACATATTAATTGTTTATATGAATCACAATTAATATCACAATTAATATGTCTTTTACAATTAAATAAGGTGTACAAAATATTATGTACGAAATCCTGAGGCTCAGCAGAGTCTGCTGAGCACCCTGCTGAAACCTCAGCAGACTCAACTCAGTATGCGGAGTAATATTTCTACAATAAGCTAGGGTTTATCGATGTCTGTGTAATTGCTAGGGCTTGTCCGTGTCTAGAGGTCTAAGTACGAGGGTAGGAAGTGTGAGGGAGCTTACCTGAAAACACTTAGGTGGCTAGTTAAACATCTAATCAAACGTATGTGCTAGATTAAAATCTTAAACATCATGCAATGCTTGGTAAGGCATAGTACAATATCACGATGTGTCCTCTGACCAGACAAAGTAGACTGTACCCACGCCGGTCAATCGATTGGCCAGATAAAGCGTCTGGTGCACTCTGCCGGTCATCACACTATCGGGACTCAGATATTCTCGGGGCTACTAGAGCGAGTCTCTAAGTAGGTTGCACCCAGTTGTCCTAGTACATCCTATTACTAGGCGTAGTGCCCTTGTTATTCATGATGTAACAAACTTGAGCTAAGATAGATACCCTTGGAACCTCATGTTATGCAATGAACATAATGTGATAGATAGTTAGGGCTAATAACGGAAAATGAATTAATAAAAGACGGTATTGCTTTTATTTCTTTATGAGGGCATAGTTATACGATCTTCTACACGTTACTGAGTACATTTGTACTTACCCCGTTACGTTATCTTTGTCTTTCCCTTTCCCCAAAGAAGATGAACGGTGGTTACCGCCGATGAGTTCTTTGATGACGAGGACGTTTGAGTTGGAGTTTGAAGGCTTAGATCGTTTAGATGTTTTCTTTTCATAAACAGTTGTTTCCAGCTTTGAACAATGTTGTTCTTTCTTTTGGTTTAGTTACCTTTGAGATCTTTTGGATTGAATTCTGGATGTTTAGATCTTTTTTTTGGATTTAGTTTTTCTTCACAGCATTGATTACCGTATGTTTCGATCGTTTGGTTTCCCGAGTTGTTGAGTTGTTTTATCTTCCGCGTCGTTTGATTTTTTTTGATGGATGACGTAAGGCTTGCATGTATTATTGAGTTTTTATTTGATAATATATGTGCCGAGCGCTCTTTCCGGATAAGGACTCGGTGTCCGGAAACGGGGCGTTACAGTTGGTATCAGAGAGAAAGGTTTTCCTTGCTGTGTAGGACTTGATTTTTCTTTAAGATAAGGTTAGAGCTTTAGTAACCCCTCCCTTTCTTGGCTACGGGATGGTGCTTACTAGAGGAGGAGCTAGTTCGTATAACGCCGAGGCGAGATAATACCCGGACAAGTAACGCGAGAGACGGATTTTGCGAGGTTGTGGTTCCGAGAAGGAGGAGGAGTGGACCGGCTACTCGGGTTCCTCCGGTCACTCAAGTGAACAACCCCGGTCATGGTGGAAATCAAGGACCAAGTAATTGTTAGAGGTCGAGTGGAACAAGCGGGTCCTTCAAGGTTTAGCACCCGCGTACCGGTTTCTACATCGGCCCCAAGGACCACCACTTGGACCGGGTTGGGACTTTCTAACCCACCGGCCGGTCGCTTCTTCGATTATCCACGGTATCCATGTTTCCGTCTACACCGTTGAGTTTCACTCCTCGGCCGACGAGTTCGACCTCCACCACCACCTAGATCGAGTTCTTTCGTAGCACTGGCTACACCCACCGCGACGAGTTATCGAATGCCCCACCGGTACGGCGGCGGTTTCGGCACCGGCGGTTTGGGGGTTACGATAGACCAATAGGCGGTATGAGAAGGTGAAGAAGCACGGGGTACCGAGTTTTTCGGTAATGTTGAGCCGGCGAGCGAGACTTGTGGCTTCGTCGTTTTGAAAAGGCATGCGAAACATGAGGGCCCCGAGAATCGGAATGGGCTCGGTTGGCGGTATCCTTGTTGGCGGGTAATGCGAGAGAGTTGGATGGAGTCTTATGAGCAAGCTAATCCTAGAATCACGGATTGGGCGGTATTCAAGAATTTGTTCTATCAGGAATACTTCCCTAGAACGGCACAAAATGCAAAGGCCAACGAGTTCCTGAGTTTAAAACAGGGAAGAAATACTACGGTGACACGACTCGCGAAGTTTCATGAGTGCAGGCGGGTTCTACCCCGAGATTATGAAGAGTGAAGAAAGGAAGATAGACAAGTTTATGGAAGGGTTGTCACATGATGTGGCAAAAGGTATGCTTGGAGATAGACCGACGAGTATGGCAAGCGTCATGGATAGAGCATTGACAGCGGAAAGGTTTGCCAACAGGCCGACAGTTGTAGTTGGGGACAAGAGGCCATTCTCAAATTTTCAAGGAGGTAGTAGAGGGCGCCACGGCGAATGTAAAGAAGACAGTGAGTTTAGCAATGAAGAGTTCGACAAGTGGGACGCCACCGGTTTGTGCTAAATGTAACAAGGCACATACAGGAGATTGCATGGCTAGTAGCTTGAATTGTTTCCACTGCGGGGAAGCGGGAACTACTCGAGGGCGTGTCCTAAGAAGCTATCACAGGGCAATCAGGCAGGAGGGCGAAGTAATCAGCAGGGTAGTCGTCCTACGGGTAGCAGACCGGTTCGTATCTTTGCAGCAGATGCAGAACCAGAGGAGCTAGATGACCTTGTGGTGACAGGTACTTCTTCAGTGTTTGTGTTTCTTATAAATATTTAATATGATATAGCGCGCATATGATATTACATATTTATACGTAAATTGATTCACTTTTAGGTACCATAATCATAGATAATCTAGCGAGTTTCGGCTACGTTTGATACCGGAGCTTCGGGACTTTTGTTTCTTCAAACATAGTCAAGAAGTTAAACCTACCGCTTAAGGAGTTGGAGAGACCCTTGAGTATATCCACCCCTTTGGGCCGAGTCACCGGATGTGCTCAAGTCACACCCTCGGTCGACATTAGAGTTGGGACTTACAAGTGCCGGCATGCCCGACGGTGTTGGATTTCTCGGACTTTGATG
The DNA here is from genome assembly GCA_036785695.1 of Gentiana straminea. Classification (NCBI taxonomy): domain Eukaryota; kingdom Viridiplantae; phylum Streptophyta; class Magnoliopsida; order Gentianales; family Gentianaceae; genus Gentiana; species Gentiana straminea. The sequence continues at coordinate 9,474,915 of JAVUPR010000266.1, read as the reverse complement.
TTATCCTAGGTATGGACCGGTTGTCTAAGAACCATGTCTATTTGGATTGCAAAGGCAAGAGAGTAATCTTTAAAGTTCCAGGAAAATCAGCTAGGACGTTTCAGGGTATCGTATACAAGCCTAGCAAGAAACAACATCCGATCATCTCAGCAGTTAAAGCTTTAAAATCCTTGAGGCAGGGTTGCCAAGGTTTTGTGGTGTACGCGCTAGATAAGGAAAAGCTCAAACCCGAGTTAGGAGAGACTCGTGTAGTTAAGGACTTTCCGAAGTTTTCTCGGAAGATTTGCCGGGACACATGCACGATGGGGCCATAGAGTTTGAGATCGAGTTGATCGCGGGAGCTTCACCGAGCTAAAGCGCCATACGGGATGGCACCGAGTGAGTTTGAAAGAGTTGAAGATTCGGCTTAAGGATATGTTAGAGAAAAACATCATCCAACCAAGTACATCACCGTGGGGAGCACCGGTTTTGTTTGTAAAGAAGAAAGATGGGAGTATGCGCTTGTGCATCGATTACAGAGAGTTGAATAAACTGACAATCAAGAATAAGTATCCTTTACCAAGGATTGACGATCTGTTCGACCATTGCAAGGTAAGAAGGTGTTCTCTAAGATTGATCTTAGGTCCGGTTACCATCGGTTGAAAATCAAGGTGTCGGATATACCTAAGACGACCTTCGGTACGAGGTATGGACATTATGAGTTTTTGGTCATGCCGTTTGGACTCACTAATGCTCCATCAAAGTTCATGGACCTAATGCAAAGAGTTTTCATGCCTTATCTCGACAAGTTTGTGATAGTCTTCATAGACGATATTTTGGTATACTCTAAAGACGAGAAAGAGCATGAAGAACATCTAAGGGTAGTACTACAAACCTTAAAAGAGAACAAGCCGTATGCCAAGTTTTCCAAGTGCGAGTTTTGGTTGGATCAAGTCGGTTTTCTTGGACATATAGTTTCGGAGAAGGTATTAAAGTGGATCCGGCAAAGATAGAAGTTTGTCTCTAAGTGGCCTAGACCGACATCGGTAACGAGAGATAAGAAGTTTCTTGGGTCTGGCAGGGTATTACCGGAAGTTTGTAAAGGATTTCTCGAAGATAGCTACACCCCTTACGAGACTTACTCAGAAGAACGTCAAGTATGAGTGGACTGATGAATGTGAGGAGGCCTTTCAGACTTTGAAAGAAAAGTTGACCACAGTTCCTGTGTTGGCGTTACCGGAGGTTTTTGATAATTACGATGTTTATACAGATGCATCGGGTCAAGGTTTGGGTTGTGTATTGATGCAGTCAGGAAAGGTGATTGCTTATGCATCAAGGCAGCTAAAGGTGCATGAGAAGAATTACCCTACACACGACCTAGAGTTGGCAGCAGTGGTGTTTGCTCTGAAGCTTTGGAGACACTATTTGTATGGTGTCAAGACAAGGATCTTCACGGATCATAAGAGTCTTAAGTTCTTCTTTACTCAGGAGAATCTGAACATGAGACAAAGAAGATGGTTAGAGTTTGTGAAAGACTACGACTTGGACATTCAATACCACCCGGGTAAGGCGAATGTCGTAGGCGATGCACTTAGCCGGAGAGCGGTTAATGCTATCACCACCTTACAAGAAGTTGTGGATCAGTTGGATAGAATGCAGATTGAAGTGGTTGAGCAGAAGGATGAAGACCAGTTTATGGCGCCATTGATGGCGAGGTCAAATATGCTAGATGAGATACGGTTTAAACAAGATAAGGACCCAGTGATGGTTAATTTGAAGCGTGTGGCCCGAGAAAACCTACAGTGGGTTATCAGTTGGACAAGAGTGGTTATCTTTGGTATGGAGACCGTTTGTGTGTACCAGATGTGGATGGTCTAAGAGAGAAGGTTATGGATGAGGCTCACAAAATTGCTTTTGCGGTTCACCCCGGAGCCACTAAGATGTATAGAGATCTCAAGGAAAGATACTGGTGGCCTGGTATGAAGTTAGGGATCGCGAGTTCGTGGCGAGATGCGATACATGTCGAGAGGGTGAAAGCGAACATAAAAGGCCGGGAGGTTTGCTTTGAAACCTTTGGAGTTACCGGAATGGAAATGGGAGAATATCACGATGGATTTCATCACCGGTTTGCCTAAGACGAAGGGCGGTCATGACATGATTTGGGTGATTGTGGATAGACTTACCAAATCAGCCCATTTCTTGCCGTGTAAGGTAGACATGCCTCTAAAGAAGTTCGCTACTATGTACATCGACAATATAGTGAAGCTTCATGGTGTGCCTTTATCTATTGTATCCGACAGGGATAGTAGATTCATCAGTCGCTTTTGGAAAGGTCTGCAGAAAGCTTTTGGAACGAAGACTGATTTGAGTACAGCGTTTCATCCTCAGACGGATGGGCAGTCCGAGAGAACGATTCAGACTCTTGAGGATATGCTTAGAGCTTGTGTTTTGGATGCCGGAGGTTCATGGATAGATTACCTCAACTTGGCGGAGTTTGCTTACAATAACGCTTACCACGCAAGTTTGGGAATGCCACCTTTTGAGGCCTTGTATGGTAGGAAGTGTAGGACTCCACTTTATTGGGATGAAGTGGGAGAGAAACACATCACCGGGCCGGAGATGGTTCAGCAAGCCAAGGAGAAGATCGAGTTGATACGGAAGAATCTGAAAGCTGCACAAGATCGCCAAAAGAGTTGGGCCGATGTTAGAAGGAGACCGCTAGAGTTCGAAGTTGGGGACAAAGTTTACCTTCGAGCGTCTCCAATGAAGGGTGTCAAGAGGTTTGGTCAGATTGGAAAGCTAAGTCCAAGATACGTAGGACCTTTTGATATCATCGAAAGAGTTGGGAAGTTGTCTTATAGACTACGGTTGCCAGAATCGATGTCTAGAGTCCATAATGTCTTCCACGTATCAATGCTTAAAAAGTGTTTATCAAAAGTGGATGTGGAATCTGAGATTGATCCGGAAGTGTTACAAGACAACCTATCATACGTGGAAAAGCCGATCAAGATTCTGGATAGAAAGGAAAGGATGATCAAGAGGCGAATGATTCCGTTAGTGTTAGTGCAATGGAGCAACCATGCACCGACGGAAGCCACTTGGGAAGTGGAAGCGGACATGATAGACGAGTTCCCGAGTTTTCTCATACGCGGTACGTTCTAGTTTCGAGGGCGAAACTCCTCTTAAGGGGGGAGGAATGTAATATCCCGATTTTCGATAAAAGGGCATTTCGGTCTTTTGATAAATCGGAATATTATGTTCTTTTATTTTTTTTAAAAGGTTTTATAAAAGAAAAGGGATAATTAAGGAATTATATGGTATTTAGGAAAATTTGGGATTTATTAAAAGGAAATAAATCCTAAATTAACCTAATCACTTTTTGAAAAAAGAAAAAAAAAAAAAAAAAAAAAAGAGAGAGAGAGAGGAGGCCGCATCTTTTGAAGAAGGGCGCAAGTTTAGAAAAAAAAGAGAGGAAGAACTTTCAATCCCCAGGCTTAATCCGTTGATCTTTTGGACAGACATCTCAAGGGAAAAAGAATCACCGCGGCAAGAGAATCGTTTGGATATCAACCATCCTTAGAACCGTTAACGTTCGAGGTTAAAGGTTTATCTTTTTCAAAGTTGTGGTTGCTTGGATCGTAGTAGCTCGCAAGAATCGAGGTAACGTGGTCTTCTATCGTATGATTTAGTTCTCATAACGTTGTAGGGCAATGTGTATGTTTTCTGCTGTTTTTAAGTTGTTTTGGTTGAACCTTGGGATGCATATGGTTGGAAAACGCAGCAAACAGGTTGCAGAAATTCTGGGAAATTCCCAGGTAGACGGGCGTCCAGGGATTCGGACGGGCGTCCGGTTCCTCTGCAAAGTGGACGAGCGTCCAGTTCCCTTGGACGAGCGTTCAGGGTGAAATTTTGATACAGGATGTGATGGTTTGAAGGTGGACGGGCGTTTGGTTTTTGGACGGGCGTTCGGCCTCTATGGACGAGCGTCCATGTTCAGACGGGCGTCTGCATAGGAGTGGACGAGCGTTTGGGCCTGGTGGTTCTAGTTTTTCATTGTTTTTTTTGTCATGTCAGCTTGAGTTCAGGCTTTATTGTACTGTTCTAATGCATAACCTTACGTGACAAAGCTCTGAACTAGCTTCTGGTGCGTTTAGTTCCGGCACCACATGGATTCCCTAAAAGATGAAGTGTGAGACCACTGGAAGCTTCGGATTTGCCTTGTGCTTCGATAAGCTAGGGTTTATCGATGTCTGTGTAATTGCTAGGGCTTGTCCGTGTCTAGAGGTCTAAGTACGAGGGTAGGAAGTGTGAGGGAGCTTACTCCGAAAACACTTAGGTGGCTAGTTAAACATCTAATCAAACGTATGTGCTAGATTAAAATCTTAAACATCATGCAATGCTTGGTAAGGCATAGTACAATATCGCGATGTGTCCTCGACCGGACAAAGTAGATCGTACCCACGCCGGTCAATCGATTGGCCGGATAAAGCGTCTGGTGCACTCGCCGGTCATCACACTATCGGGACTCGGATATTCCCGGGGCTACTTAGAGCGAGTCTCTAAGTAGGTTGCACCCGCTTGTCCTAGTACATCCTATTACTAGGCGTAGTGCCCTTGTTATTCATGATGTAACAAACTTGAGCTAAGATAGATACCCTTGGAACCTCATGTTATGCAATGAACATAATGTGATAGATAGTTAGGGCTAATAACGGAAAATGAATTAATAAAAGACGGTATTGCTTTTATTTCTTTATGAGGGCATAGTTATACGATCTTCTACACGTTACTGAGTACATTTGTACTTACCCCGTTACGTTATCTTTGTCTTTCCCTTTCCCCAAAGAAGATGAACAAGTGGTTACCGCTGATGAGTTCTTTGATGACGAGGACGTTTGAGTTGGAGTTTGAAGGCTTAGATCGTTTAGATATTTTCTTTTCATAAACAATTGTTTCCAGCTTTGAACAATGTTGTTCTTTCTTTTGGTTTAGTTACCTTTGAGATCTTTTGGATTGAATTCTGGATGTTTAGATCTTTTTTTTGGATTTAGTTTTTCTTCACAGCATTGATTACCGTATGTTTCGATCGTTTGGTTTCCCGAGTTGTTTTATCTTCCGCGTCGTTTGATTTTTTTTGATGGATGACGTAAGGCTTGCATGTATTATTGAGTTTTTATTTGATAATATATGTGCCGAGCGCTCTTTCCGGATAAGGACTCGGTGTCCGGAAACGGGGCGTTACATAAATGTTGATGTATTGCGTAGAGTGGGTGACATTCACGTTTTGCATTGAAACCTCGTTATTGCTAGATTGACAACCTAGTTAATTGTAACTTCATGTAAAATAGTTTTTAAGTTAAATCTCTTTACACCCTACCCTTTAATTTGTGATTTTTTTTTTTTTTTTTTTTTGAATCAAATTTGTGATTTAAACTAAACAAACTTGCAACATTGATATTGTATCCGGAATCTCTGTGTACTCGACCTTGGATTAATTAATTACAATTGTCTATGTTACGACCGACCTAGTACAGAGTACGGTAAATGATTCACTGCGAAAAACATTTGTCAAACTCAATATATATAAATATATAGACACACACGCGCGAGCCGAGTGATAGTTAAGTATGCCTGCCAATCAAAACATTAGGTTTGACATAAGAATTAAGAAGTTAGAGCAACAAAAGATACATTTTGAATCTAGTGTACATGTCCTTGAAATTGAATCCAGTCCATATTGTAATTCAGGTGCAGCAGCAGTATTGATTGAATCTTCAAATTTTTTAGTTGGCCAATAATAAAAAAAAAGAACATTTATTAATTAGTTGCACATATCAAACGAACAGGGGGATATTCTCTATTCAAGTGGGTCGATTGATAGAGTACTGACATTCAATAACACGAAAAAAGAAAATGTTAAAACAAGAATATCCAAAAAAGTAGAGATAAGATGTAGAAAAAGAAAGGGTGTTATTATTCGCACCACGTCAAACCTACCGCTATACCACTTAATATTTTACACCACATATTCTACTTTCATACCACACTTTTGAACTATCTCCACACCAACTTTTTTATTACGAATTAATCCCTCAATTTCACACATCCCACCTACACACCCACCTACAATTTGGCCGGAATATATATATATATATATATATATATATATATATATATATTATTGGCCGGAATATATTTTTTGTGTTCCATTTGGCCGGAACAAATGGGGCTGCTTTTCTAGTGTGGCCGCCGGAAATAAACCCACCACCAACCACCACCCTTCCTCCTCTACAATCACCAAATCAAAACACCCACCAACACTCACCAACACCCGCCACCACCATCTTCCTCCATGTCCCCAATTTCGAATCAAGAAGGTTCAGAAAAGAAAAGAAAAGAAAAAAGGAAAAAAAAAAAAAAAACAACACCGGCAAGCTTTGCTTTAAAAAAAAAAAAAACCACCGGCGAGTTGCCGGAGCAACCATGTCCGGACAATTCCACACCTAACAGCTCACCTAGCAGCTCCAGTTCAGAATCAAATCTTGAGCTCTGTGAACTCAAATAGCCGCTTCTCTCCCCCTGTCCTTCCCTGTGGCTCTCTCTCCTCCTCCTCCTTGCGATTGAAAGAGCCCGATGTCCATGAAATCCGGCTATAACCTTCAAATTGCAGCACTTTTTTTTTTCAATCTTGAGCTCTGCCGACGGGGACTTCCCCGATGCTGCTGCAAACGAGGTTGCTCGTGTTTGACAGTGAGCTTCATTTAGACGAAATGGGATGTATTAGGGATTTTGATTCCAAAATCCAAATCCAAATGCTGCTTCGTCAATCGCCCAAATGGAAGGAGGAAGGGCGGCTGTGAGGAGGAGTGTTTTGGCCGGCGGCTGTGGCGGAGGATTTGGCCGGAAACCTAACCAGGGCGGTGGTTTTGAATGAAGAAGAAAGGGAGGGGAGTGTTTTGTAAATTGAAAAAAATTGGGTGAATATATGATAATATAATACTTTGGTGTTAGCAAAAAAGGATTGATAATATATCTTTTTTAATTTTAGTGTGGTGTAACGGTAAGTTTGGTGTGGTGTAAATAATATTACCCAAAAGAAAAGGGAATTAAAGGAAGAATGAATATATTTTCAAAGAACCAATTAAGATTCTCAATGTATAGTGTGCACATATATGTAACCCATATTTGCGACTAGGTACAACTTGCATGTAGCTAGCTAGCTAGCTAGCAGATTTTGATTCACATTGCCTCCAGGGCAAATTCTGGAATTAATTTGTATAGATGCTCTATAAATATGCAGCATATTTCATTTAGTTTTGTATAGCAAAGCAGCTCAACCAAACACAACGCAAATATATATATAGAGAGAGAAATGAAGAAAAGCATCGAGTGTTCTTCCCTAGAGTTCCTCTGAACACTTCATGATGAAATTCTTTAATTAAGCTTCAAGGGCCGGAGAGGTTTTAGTTTAACGTTAATTAATCCTGAAGTGTTTGGGGGAACTCCTGGATTCATTTGATATGCATAATTAATGCATGCAATCATTAATGTGGTCTCATCATGCTGCCAAGAAACTGTTAAAGTGTCTCAAATTGGTCACTTGTGATTCTTTCATCCACCATATTAAGATATGGATTTTCATCACCTCACAAACTAGGTTTGGGGATGATGTCTCACCTCTTAAATGGGTTTTGGCTTATTTTCAATATGGTATCAGAGTCATTTTTTTTATTGTGCAGGTGTTGGGTCTCTTTTTTGGTTTGTGACGTCTTTTATATATATTGTGTGTCATGTGACCCACGCCATTTATAGGCACACACTTGAGGGGGTGTTAAAGTGTCTCAAATTAGACACCTGTGATTGTTTCACCCCACCATATGAAGAGATGGAATTACCCACCTCACAACCTAAGTTTTGATGATGATGCCCTCTCTTATATGAGTTTGAGCTTATTTTCAACATAAACGACGTAGTAATTGTTAACTTTTGTGGCATTAAGTTGTATTGATAACTATTTATCCGTAAGAGCTCTCCATAATATCTTATCATCGATTACCATTAATTCACTGATATCTATGATAATATCAAAGATTCGCGCGATTAACAAATGAGTGAAACATGACCTCTCAACTTCCCCTTTCGAGGAAGGAGCGGACTCTATCTTTGTGACTTATATTTTCGGCTATCAATCCCTAATGGTACATTTGTTAGGACAGAATGGAATGATTTTTCATTCCATTCCAATGTTTGTGTATGATTATGTGGGGTGGTGGGTAGGGTCTGGTAGGGTGGGGTGATTGGTAAGGTAGGGTAGGGTGGGTATGGTAATATAGGATAGGGTGGTATGTAAGGTAGGGCAATGGTAGGTATGGTGGGGAGGTGGGGAGGATAGGGAGGGTGTGATCAAGGACGGAGGTAGACTATGGGCTAAGGGGGGCTAAGCCCACCCAGCCCGTTTTATTTTTTTCTATGTAGTATGTATATTCAGCCCACCAACTCATCAGTCCACTAGATAATTAGGATTACAGCCCACCTAACCCGAGCCACTAAAAGTATATGTTACAACAACAAAATGATTCCATTGGCATCACACTTTTATTTTCGACACCACGATTATTTCAAACAATCAAAAAATTACTTCAAGCACGATGATTATTTTTAATGAAATAACCTAAGTGGCACATGACGTTTAAAAAACAACGTTAGTAATGACAACGACGTTATAGTTTTAGAAATGTCAATGTCACTTGTTAGTAACGTCAGATCCAATGAATTGACACTGGAGTTAATGTTTGTAGTTTGGGAAGTTTAAAAAAATACTCCAGGAAATTATGCCGTATAAATAACATTGAAAGAAAAAATCTCAGCCCACCCAACGAAAAATTCCTGGCTCCGTCCTTGGGTGTGATGGGTAGGGCAAGGTGGTGGGTAGTGCAGGGTGGGTAGGGTAGCTAGGGTAGGAAGGGGTGGTGGGTAGGGTAGGGTATGTGTGCACTACTAAAAAAACTAGCTTTTGCCGCGGAAGCAAAGTGCCACTAAAACTTAGAAAAGTGACACTATAGACCTATTGTCACGCCTGATATTTTTGTGTCATCCGTGGCAAGCAACTATGTGGCAAAAAATTCTTGCCACGCCTTTGACCACACCGCGGCAAAAAGCTAAATCCTATTGCCATAGTACAACACCGCGGTAAAAAATTAAAATCTATTGTCACGGTGCCAAACCGCAGCAAAAGCAAAAAATTATTAAAAAAAATCAAAAACCAAAAAAATAAAAATCTTTTGCATCGGTTTTATTTTGGTGCCACAAAAACAAATGATTTTTTTTTAAAAAAAAAAAGCAAAAAACCCCACCCCCACCCCGTCCACCCACCCCACCCCACCTCACCCCTACCCTGCCCCGCCCTGCCCTACCCTTCCCCTCAGCCCTACCCTACCCCACCAGCCGCCGCCTTACCCTACCTCACCTTTTTTTCTTTATATAATTTTAGTTGGTTCAAGAGAGAAAAAATAATAGATTATACTTTATGCCACGGTCTAAGTTTCTTTCGACACAAAATGCAAAAGTCAATTTTGTTCAGCAAAATTTCTAGCGTATGACCAACCGGAAAATATGATATATTTGGGTTTTAGTGGCAGATAATGTCAAAGTGCCACAAAAAAATATTTGTAGCAATAGTTTTATAGAACGTGGCAAAAAATGTGACACAATAACATGATTTTTTTGTAGTGGTGGTAGGTAAGGTATGGTAAGGTAAGGTGGTAGGTAAGGTAAGTTAGGTGGTAAGGTAGGTTAGGGTAAGGTAGGGTATGGTGTGGTGGTGGGTAGGATAGGTAGAGTATGGGTGGGTAGGATAGGGTGTGGTAGGGTAGGGTATGGGTGGGTGATGGTGGAGTAGTATGTGGTGGGGTAAAGTAGGTAGGATACGTAGGGTAGGATAAGGTGATGGTGGAGTAGGTAGGGTGGGGTGAGTAATGTAGTTAGGGTGGGGTAGTAGGTAAGGTGAAGTGGGTAGAGAGGCATGGTGTAGTGGGGTGTGGGGGTAGCCCCCACCACTTCCACCATATCCTATATTTTATTCCATTATTTCACATCTCAAATGTAGTAATGGAATGAATTTATTCCATTTGGTTCCTGTTACTTTATCCATTTCATTCAATTCTTGCGTAACAAACATGGCATAAGTGATGTCAAAGTGGTCGGGATTCGGAAAGCGTCAATGAGCTAACCGTATTGCCAATCAAACGCCACTCATGAAAATGCATGAATCATTAATCACATCAGGATTAACATTAAATCCATGAATGGCTAATTATTGATCCAATGTTCTCTCGTTACGGACTTAGTACAAGATCATCGAATATATGATCTAATCACATATAAAAGCAACCATTAAAGTGTCCAAGACCGACGACGGTCCAGATCAAGCGATCACACTTTTAAGTGTTTAGGGACAGTAATAGTGGTCTAACTATAAGATTCTAAATTTCAATCGATTTCACAACAGATTCAATATTTAAGGTAGTTCATAACAAACTCAGTCCCCATATACATTACTCTTAAGCACTAAACTTTATGATCACATAATGAACTATTTCGAAATTTAATGAACTATTACGAATTTTGTAAGCAAATAAAAGGATTAATAAGAAATATAAATTTACTTTTATTATAATAAAAGGCCACACAATATATAACTTGAAATTAAGGTCACACACTCACACGATAATCTTCAAGAGTAATTTCTTTGTCTTAGATGCGTAGCTAGGTGCATGTAAAGCAAGTAATTTTCTAAATACTTCAAGCTCATCAAGATATGCAAGATTTTTATTATATAGTTTTTATATAAGTAAGCACATCAAAGCAAGCTATGAGACTCAGGAAAATCTTACATGGTCAGTCTAAACCCGACGTGACACCATCCTAGCCAACCACATGTTGTAATAAAAGATAATTTACGGTCTGTGCCGCGTCTGGTTATTCCTCAAATCTCAAATGGAGTGACATATATATATATATATATATATATATATATATATATATATATATATATATAGAAGAATTACTCCTCCTCATAGCAGAATCCTGTCCCATCTGCATCACATAAGCATTTCGGATTTAGCTCGGTTATACATTCACCATTAGATGAGCATGTTTTGTTTACATCACAGGGTGGGTCAAAGTAGCACTTCATCCCTTCTCCTCGTTCAAGCACAATCCTCGCCATATTCCTCACAGTCTTCCTCGTCTTGGCACGTTTGACCGCCACAATTATTTGGTACTGTATGAAGCATCAAGTGTTTCTGGGATTTGTAAGTGTTGGTGGTCGAGACAGCTCTCGTCCCCTTTGTTTGCACTATAAATGATTGTTCCGTGTTCACTGTTGAATCATAGAATTGATTTCGGTATTAGACATGTATGCACACATATATAGGCAGATCGACATATATGCATGTATATATGGAGGGCAGCCCCACCCATTAGGCAGGTCAGGCGACCGCCATGTAGGTCGATCATCATGGCGGGCTCCGAATGACATGTTTTTACAACAAAAAAAAGTGTGTAGGCTTAATCTCAACCAGTCCAATATAATGTGTTTACAAAAAAAAATTATTACTAAATTGATTTGTATGATGTGTGATATTCGAAAAAAAGAAAAATTAAAGGCTCAATCTTACGATAGAACATATGTAATTCAATTGAAAAATAAAAACATATATAAAAAGTGTAAAAGATGCTGCACGTTACAAGTGGTAAAAATATTAATTAGTTTTATGATTTGTTTTATTTTTTATTTCTTATTATATATTTATATTACAATTAACAAACGGCGGATATATATCGCCTAACCGGCCAAGTCCGGTATCACCACCATTCGTACATGATCGATCAACCGATAAAACAACCGTCCAATCAATAATTCGCATTAGGCCCCCCTCAATTAGCATAGGGCCGGCCTTGCATGCATGGTCCGGACTGATCAAGGGTGGGTCCTTCAGTGATTTTTTTTTTTTTTGAATTGTGATGTAGGAACTTCGTAATGATTATTTTTTGGGCGTTAAATTGCTGTCGAAAATTTCAGAATTTGGAGAAAATAACATTGAAGTAGAGAGTTCTCATCAGAAAGGTTATATAATTTAATATCGCGTTTTATTTTACTTTCTGTTGCAAAAATAATTAAATTATGAATGCTTGTATGTTTGCATAATCGGTTATGTGCTTCGGTCAGCAGATTTTAATTATGTGATTCGATCACGCCGCTGAAGCTGTGGATCGAAAATAGAAAGATTCCATCTTTTATTTTTTCTCTGCCTTCTCTCTAAGCCTCAGCATTCACCGCCTTAAAGATTGTCCTTTTTCCGGCACCGGCCGCCGAAAGGTGCCGGTGCCGGCTACCGTTTTCTTTCCTCTAGTAGTTTTTTCGTTTACTCTTTGTAGTTATGTTTCTGTTCGTTCTTCTTTCCTTCCAAATAGATTCAGATCTGAAATCTTTTCTCTTGATATTCCGGCGAAGATGGTGCGTTCGCTGCCGGCGATCATCTTCTGTTCTACTTCGTTTGGAATAAAAAGACTCTCTTCCAGTGTTGGGTCTTGGGATCTTTCTTTGGCTTGAAGAACCGGTTGCCGGCCGGAGGTGGTTCTTTCACGATATTTCGTCGGTTTGTGTCAAGAGAGATGGAGTTCAGGCTATGGACTTCGTTGCATGTTGACGGGGGAAAGATTTGTGTTTTCCTTTTTCAGTTTTTGTTTTCTGGGCCGCCATTGCCGGAATCTGTGTTCTCCACCCTCTCGCTGGCGATGCAGCTAAAGTTCAGGGGTGCTAGATTGGTTTTCGGCTTTCAGCTTGGTGGTCCATGGGTTCATTTGTTGCTTTTGTTTTGGATCGGGTCGGTAACAGACGGTCATTCCAGATTAGTTTTAGTTTAGGTTTTTAGTATTGTATGCGTCCTTTTAGTCTATGAAAAAGGCTGTTATTGTATTTGGTACCAAATCTAGTCCTCTCTATCGAGGTAGAATTTGGTGGAGATGGATTATTTTCATTTCCGTTGTCTTTTTCTTATGGTGTTAGTTTCCGGCTTTAGGCCGAGGTGATCCGGAATTTGTCCGGTTGTTTTCCGGCGTTGGTCCGGTGTAACTTGTTTGTTGTTGTTTTTAATTAAAACCTTTCGTTTCCGGTATTAAAAATAAAAAAAAGAAGAAGAAGAAGAAGCTGTGGATCCAAAATATTAGAGCTCGTTTTTGTGTATTATATGTTAAAATTGTAGCTTAAGTTTGTAAATTAAATAACCTGATGTTGTTATTGTATGAGTTAGTTTCTGAATTTATGCTATGTTGAATTAGTGGACGGAGATAGCTAGGTTTGGAGTTGGGTGTAAATTATGGGGAAAAAAAAATCTATGAATTTAACCTAATTAATGATTGTATTAGACAATATGGGCAGTGCCGTCATTTTATATTAGGGTTTTTAGCAGAGATTTGGTGTTGGTGCTTGCTAAGCTGCCGCCGATCAAATGGGACACTCAAACATCCTAATTTTTATTTTTTTTTTTTTTTTGATATACCCATGCAGAAAAGAAAAATATTTTGGGATATACCCTTGCAGAAAATAAAATATTTTGGGATATTTTTTTTTTTTGAACAGCCAAAATTTATATTATCAGCAAGATGCTAAAAGAAATTACAAAGTGTTCCAGAAAATCCCAAAATATCAAATTACAATAACTTTGTGCAACCAAAAGAGGCCACCAATTTCATTTTATCTACCAAAAGGGCCGGGTCAACTTCCGAAAAATCCGAAAACAACCACTGCTCTCCAACCTTGTAAGAAAGAGAAAAAAGAAGTAGATGCACCTGCAAATCTGCAATTCTTCCAAACGATGATCAACCTTGTTTTGACATCCTTCAAACGCAAATTTCCGATTAATGTTTCAATACTTATGAGGCCGCATTCATTGGGTTCGCCATCCATTCTTCCCAAGCTAGTTTCTTGAGACCATTAGCATTTGAAAGCCAAGAAAAAGATAGTCTCGCACATCTCTAAATAAACACTCGGATTTAAAACAAGAGAACAAAAAATGATTTTGTTTCTTGTATTCCAAATTACCCAAGAAGTGATGCCAACTATTGCCGACCAAAGCCGGGAAGCCAAACTCGATGGTGCTACCCCAACATTCATATTACATAAATCTTTAAACGAGAGGGCATTCAAACCTGAGATCTTGCACCAATTTAAGGTATGAGTCCAAATCAATAAAGACACATCGCAAGCGTATAAAAGATGATTAACCGTTTCCTCAAACTTGTGACAAAACGGACATAAATAGTCTTGAACCACAACACCACGACGCATGAGATTCGGTTTTGTTGGTATCCTTTGAAGATTTGCTTTCCACATAAACAAATTTACTTTTGAAGGTATCAATTTGTTCCATGCAACCGCCTGAAAATTAGACCCGAAGACATTATCAAAAAAGAGCAACTCTAATTTTTTTCGCAAAAAAGCCACCGAGAAGATGCCATTCGAGCTAAGATTCCATTTCATTTTATCCAAAGAACCTGCATTAACAGAAACCGCACAAATTAAATCCTCCAACTCACCCACTTCTTCCTCCTCGAAACCCCTCAACCTTCTCCTCCACTCCCAACAAAAAGAAAATCTCTCTCCCTCCCTAACCACAACCTTTGCAACTAAACTTCCTTTGAGAGAAGAGATCCTAAAAAGCCTAGGAAAAACAGCCTTTAAAGGACCATTATCCGTCCACACGTCCTCCCAAAACCTCACTCTACTACCGTCTCCCACCACCCAACTTTCCGACCCCAACAAACCAACACCGGCCTTTTTCATATTATCAACAACCCCAACAATTCCTTTCCAAACCCCACCTCCCCCCGACCGAAAGCTATCTAAACACCAAGCGCCCTCAAACCCATAAATCGACACTACCACTTTCCTCCATAATGCGTCTGGTTCCGAAAGAAACCTCCTCCACGCCCATCTTATATCAACACTCCCCCTCAAGTGTGGGCCTATAACAAGGCTATGCCAACTAGGCAGCCGGAGCAAACTAGGCTCCAATAACAAAGAGGCCCAACACATGCATCACGTGCACAATATAAAATGACGGCACAGTCCATATTGTCTAATAGATTGATCACGTAAAAATTTGTGAATTCGTGTGTGATATATATATTGGGAAATTAGGGATAAGGACACAATCTGAAATATTATTAAGCAACAGGACAGCTACATATTTTTTATAGGGAGAAGGACAACTGCATAATTTTTATAGCGAGAAGGACAAACAATGAATCCCGAAAATCGGTGAATCTCCCTAGTGAATCCCGAAATCGGTGAATTTCGACGGTGAATTTTGACAATGAATCCCGAAAATCGGTGAATCCCGACAATGAATTTTGAAAATTAGTGAATTTCGACAAAGTGAATTTCAAAGAGTGAATTTAAACAGTGAATTTCGAACACAAGTGAATTTCGATAGTGGATAAATAGTTTTGTCCTTTATGCAAAAGTTTCAAAAGACTGTCCTTCTACTTAATTGATGAAATATTTTTGTCCTTCTCCCTCATTCTCCCTATATATATTGTTTGTTTTTACATCATGATCCAATCGTAAGGTACCGTTATACATCACAATTGAGGTATCGAACGGTCGAAGGTATCGATCAGCTGACCGCTGGTAGCGAGTTGCAAAACATTTGAACATGTGGTTTTTTTTATAGGCATGCAACCTATCTTTGGACTTGTCTTTAAACATGAGGTGTAGGAGTTCGAGACCATATAACGACTTGTCTCTGAAAAAGAAATTATAAATCCGTTTTTTTTTTTTATTTTTCTACAAACTAGACCAATAAGACATAAGTTTCAATAGAGACAACAGAGTCCTTTAAGTTGGGCTCAACCTTCTTTTTTAAAGGGTAACTATGTTAAAAACGTAGGAGAAACTTTGATAGGTTTTGAGACCTACCATGGAACTTGTCGGTCGGAGCAACAGTACCGGAATCAGCAGCATTATTGGATCCAAAAACAAGGGCAAATAGCAAGCAGGTGAACACCACCACCACCACCGCCAGTTTCTTTTTGGAGCCCATTCTTCTTACTTAATTGCAATGAGAATGTTGTATTTAATTGTCCATTTAAACCCCTCCTTTTATAGTTTTCGTGGATTACAAAATTCTTTTTTTGAGAAAACAAGTATGATTTAATATTCCATAAACAATAGGATATGTAGGGGAAAAAAATAATAACTGTCCCTTTTTAAAATAAATAAAAAAAATCCTTATCTATTAAATTTCATTGATTGAATTGTACACTTATCACCTGCTGCTCTGTCACCACCATATATAAAACTAATGCACATGTATATATGTATGTACGTTTTTATTTATTTATTTTAACAGCAACTTTTTTTTTATATTAATAATGAGCTAAGGCTAGCAACATGTATATATGTACGTAAGTACGTTTGATTAATAGGAAAGACACGTTACACAGAAAACTTTTAGAGAAAATTAACTCACCAGAAAAGAACGGGTTACAAATTTATTTATTTATTTAAATTTTATAGAGAAAATTTCATTACAATGAAAACTCACAAAAAAAAATACGTTCAAAAACTTCAGTACGGAGATTACAGGCAGGGAAAATTCCTTTAAATAAAAATATATAAAAAATAAACTTCATAAAAAACTCTTAGTTATATATATTTATACTACATAGAGGAAATTCATAAGGAAAACTTAATTAAACAGATTAAAATAATAGTGAAAAGGCCATCTTTGATATTTGACGATACCGTATCGAACACCTCCACGTGGCATCACGAGATGAGACTCTTAGATTAGAGCGAGTGGTGGCTAAAGGATCGACTCGATAACTTACGACATCGACATAGTCAGGAAGCCTAGGCAGCAATCCCATACTGACATCGACGATCCACATCGACATGAGTAATGTCCGCGAGAAGCGTACAAGCTCGAATTCTCGAGTCGAATATCGGCAACACGAAGCTATAAAGCGATGCGGTAGTAAAAGCCCATTATCTCGCGGCTAGTTTAACTTGGAGAAGAAGCAAGGCCCGGTAAGGGCAAATGTGACAATAACCTCGGCCGACCCATAATTAGGGTTAGGGCACAAATAGCCCCTATAAATACTAGTTAAGATGAACTACGAAGGGGGCTTGATTCTGAATAATCAACGGGATACGTAGGCAACTTGAGAGAGACTCTCAAGCTCGGTCCAAAATATACAACAAACACACACCTCTTCTTTGAAGATTTTAGGGTTCTTATCATTATCACATAGAAGAACGACCCGATATTATCAAATGACGAAACCCGGCATCGTCATTTGGCGGCTAGAAGGAGGGCCTTCTGCGATAATCGATTGAATCCGTCAAGAACACCCTAAAAAGAATTATGGCACCACCCAAGAATGCGGGAAAAGGACCGCGGATCCCAAGGATGCGTCCCGGCAAGGCTGCGGCAACGTCAACCATCCAAAGGGATGTTCAAAGAAACGCGGCCGCGGCGGAGGAAGAACCTAATCTTGTCCTTCAAGATCCAACCAATCAAGCAACGGTGGAATCCTTGAAAAATCGGATAACGCCACGATTAAAGCGATCTTGGATGAAACTCTCAAGGGGAGAAACCCCCGAAATCCCGGATACAAATATCCAACCGAAGCTCCAAAACGGGCGGAATTGGTAGAATCAAGTGTCCATACGAGACATGTACCGCACCGGGACACGGCCAAAGCCGAACTCGATATCATTCTCGGAAAGCGATCGGACGAGTCGATCGCGCATCACCCTTCACTTTGCGCGTATCGACAACTACCCTCGACCCGCGGGATTTAAGATTCCTAAGGTTAGTGCCTATGACGGGTCCAAGGATCCTTACGATCATATGCACCAATACATCTCGCATATGAACTTGTACAATGCTTCGGACGAAATGAAGTGCAAGGCTTTCCCCGCACTTCTAACAGGGAAGAGCTAGGGAGTGGTTCGACAAAATCCCTCCCGGTCGATCTCCGATTTTGGGACCTTGACTAGGAAGTTCGTTCATGCTTTTATCGGCGCTCGACCATTTCAAAGAAACCGGACTCATCTTTTGACTTTGAAGCGAAGCCGGATGAGACGGTGCTACAATTTATAAGACGCTTCAATGAAGAGTCCGTACAAGTACGCGACACGGACGATCGGTTGCCGGTTGCATCCTTCGTGTCGGGTACGCGAGAAGGGCGGCTACATGCCAAACTTAACGATGTAAGCTCCCTCATACGATGGAGGAGTGTTTAGATGTCGCCTACAAGCACCGCCGGGGGAAGAAGCCAATAGGATCAAGAGAGAGATGGAAAAGGGCGAGAACAAGAGGAACAAGCCGAAGACGGTTCGGACAAGAAAAGAAAGTCGAGTTGGGATCGGGTTACGGGATCCGTCTCGGATCGATTCGGGGAGAAGAGACCCCACGGGAGAAGGACTTCATCCCGTTAAACGAGGCCTCGTGAACGGTCTTAACAATCATGCAAAGGAAGGGATTGGCCGAAATTCCCCACCAATGAGGGGACCCGGGGAGAGTAGAAACCCCAACAAGTACGCAAGTACCACCAAGATATTGGGCACGAATCGGAATATTGCCGAGATCGATACGAGACATAGATACGAGTTTGTGATGGAAGGGAAGCTTGACGAGGTCGTAGATCGATCACGGCGGGTCGAGCCGAGGGAAGGCATGGATTTAAACGCTACAATAGTGGTGCAATAGAGAGCGACGGGATGATTACCGCGAAGAGACCGTTCCCGAAACGGCGGATTACCTAGATAACCGCCCCGTGAATACGATCCCATGACTTCCGGGGGGGTCGATCGACTCAAATGAAAAGCCTCTAGCTCGAGGAAATTTTATTTTCGGGGCAAATCTGTGCCCTCTAATGTTTTATTCAACTTTGATACTTCTTTGTGGAATCTTTACTATTAGATAAATGTTTTAACTATATTATTTATTATGATCACTCACAAGTGACTTGCGGATCGAATTAACAAAGTTTACAAAAGACGAACTCAAATAGTCTATGAAATCGGACCTAACGACTTGATCGAAAGTCGGATTCACACGCTCAACAAAGTCCGGGAAGTCGATACGATCGGCGCGGCTCGGCAAAAAATATATGCGGGAAGTCGATACGGTCGGCGCGGCTCGCTCAACAAAGTCCGGGAAGTCGATACGATCGGCGCGGCTCGGCAAAAAATATATGCGGGAAGTCGATACGGTCGGCGCGGCTCGCTCAACAAAGTCCGGGAAGTCGATACGATCGGCGCGGCTCGGCAAAAAATATATGCGGGAAGTCGATACGGTCGGCGCGGCTCGCTCAACAAAGTCCGGGAAGTCGATACGATCGGCGCGGCTCGGCAAAAAATATATGCGGGAAGTCGATACGGTCGGCGCGGCTCGCTCAACAAAGTCCGGGAAGTCGATACGATCGGCGCGGCTCGGCAAAAAATATATGCGGGAAGTCGATACGGTCGGCGCGGCTCGCTCAACAAAGTCCGGGAAGTCGATACGATCGGCGCGGCTCGGCAAAAAATATATGCGGGAAGTCGATACGGTCGGCGCGGCTCGCTCAACAAAGTCCGGGAAGTCGATACGATCGGCGCGGCTCGGCAAAAAATATATGCGGGAAGTCGATACGGTCGGCGCGGCTCGCTCAACAAAGTCCGGGAAGTCGATACGATCGGCGCGGCTCGGCAAAAAATATATGCGGGAAGTCGATACGGTCGGCGCGGCTCGCTCAACAAAGTCCGGGAAGTCGATACGGTCGGCGCGGCTCGGCAAAAATAAAATGCGGGAAGGCGATAAAGCGGCGCGGTTCGCTATTCATCAAAGGTTCGACATCGAACCTCGGTATTCGAGCTCCACGAGCTCAATCTAAAACTCGTATCGACTCCTTATTTGAGGATGCGCGTGTCGACCGCTTTCAATGTCGACGGTTAACGATTATAAGTCTTAAAGGGACAAAAACGATACGACATCGAAGTCGGCATCAACTTAACCGCACATTATAAGGCCAAGGGTTGACAATAGCCGAGGTACACGTTTGGCGGTCGGACCCGACCTCGAGAGCTCGGATTGATGCGGGGGCTTATGACGATACCGTATCGAACACCTCCACGTGGCATCACGAGATGAGACTCTTAGATTAGAGCGAGTGGTGGCTAAAGGATCGACTCGATAACTTACGACATCGACATAGTCGGGAAGCCTGGCGGCAATCCCATACGACATCGACGATCCACATCGACATGAGTAATGTCCGCGAGAAGCGTACAAGCTCGAATTCTCGAGTCGAATATCGGCAACACGAAGCTATAAAGCGATGCGGTTTGTAAAAGCCCATTATCTCGCGGCTAGTTTAACTTGGAGAAGAAGCAAGGCCCAGTAAGGGCAAATGTGACAATAACCTCAGCCGACCCATAATTAGGGTTAGGGCACAAATAGCCCCTATAAATACTAGTTAAGATGAACTACGAAGGGGGCTTGATTCCCGAATAATCAACGGGATACGTAGGCAACTTGAGAGAGACTCTCGAAGCTCGGTCCAAAATATACAACAAACACACACCTCTTCTTTGAAGATTTTAGGGTTCTTATCATTATCACATAGAAGAACAGCCCGATATTATCAAATGACGAAACCCAGCATCGTCAATATTTTCAACAAGTAAATCAGTTTTCTATGTGAAAAAAAATCGTATATCTCACAAATTAATGATAGAGTTACTCCCTTAAAACTACACAATTTTTACACCCAACATAATCTTATGTTTGTGATTTTTTCAAGTTTTCTTAATCTTTTTACAAATGAAAAACATGTGGTGAGATCATGATGGTGTAAAATAGTGTAGAATTGAGATAGTAACTCTATCACTCCCATGTTTGATATATGTTTCGCTACGTTTTTATTTATTTATTTTAACAGAAACTTTTTTTTTGTATATTAATAATGAGCTAAGCCTAGCAACATGTATATATGTATGTTTGATAAATAGGAAAGACACATTACACAGAAAACTTTTAGAGAAAACTCACCAGAAAAGAACGGGTTACAGATTTATTTATTTATTAATTTTTTTTTATAGAGAAAATTTCATTACAGTGAAAACTCATAGAAAAAATACGTTCAAAAACTTCAGTATGCGGAGATTACACGCAGGGAAAATTCCTTTAAATAAAAAAAATAAAAACAAAAACTTCATAAAAAACTCTTAGTTATATATATTTACTACATAGAGGAAATTCATAAGGAAAACTTAATTAAACAGATTAAAATAATAGTGAAAAGGCCATCTTTGATATTTTCGACAAGTAAATCAGTTTTCTATGTGAAAAAAAAAAAATTGTATATCTCAATGATTTACTCCCTTAAATCTACATCATTTTGTCCTTACGTTTCCGGTAGGCGATTTCCGGCTAGCGCATTATCTTCCTCCCGCTTAATCCAAAATTCGATCGGTATTGGGCTTCTCCCATGGAACACGATGTCGTCAATCACCAAGAGGACGTCTCAGTTCAGTACGGGCACGATCCCGGACCACCACAGGACTGGAGAATTCCGAACACTGTTAACGAGACAGTTTAGGGAAGACGAAGTGGAGTGGATATTGTTCAACAACAGAGGCCTGACACGATTTATAACACTGGTGAAGACGAAGACGAGTCCGATATAGCCGATTGGCTCTCTACGCCGGAACGATGGAGGGGACCAGAAAAAGACATCAGAGGAATTGAAATTCCATTAGAGAGATGTGCAGAGCTTTGGAGACCATGGAGACGAGCCTTAATTATCAAACTTCTGGGAAGAACAACATCTTATAAGGTACTTTACCAGCGACTTTCAACCTTGTGGTGTAAACAAGGAGTCATTCAACTTGTTGATCTTGATCTTGGCTACTTTGTTGTTCGTTTTGCGGACAAGGTGGATTACGAATGGGCGTTGATGAATGGCCCATGGGTTATACAGGGTCACTATCTTGCAATGGCGAAATGGAGGCCGTTTTTCATCCCTTCGAACGAGAGGATTACATCCACTCTCATATGGATCCGAATACGCCAAATTCCGCACGAGATGTTTGACGAAGAAATTTTAGAAGACTTTGCGAAGGAAATTGGTAAGCCGATCAAGCTCGATCTCTACACGCAAGCATCGACCAGGGCAAGGTTTGCAAGAATATGTATAGAAGTCGATTTCGATCGAGTTTTAGAGACTCATGTAGTGATGAATGGCCACAAGCTTAAAATAGAGTATGAAGGGCTTCAAATGATTTGTTTTGAGTGTGGTAAATTCGGTCACAGAAGTGCTGAGTGTCCCTTGAAGAAGACGGTCGAAATGCAGCAGGAACAGGGGAAAAACACCCCAGCTGAAACAGGTCCGACTACTGAAAGACCGTTCGGGCCGTGGATGATTGCCCAAACCCGAAGAAGGACTGCAAACAGGGGAAGATATGGCACTGGTGGCAAAGTTTTGCAACAACAAAGAACAGAAAACATGGATGACACAAATAACCTGGGAAATGGTCCTCAATTTATGGAGGAGGATAGGCCTACCGGGTCCCGATTCGATGTTTTATCTACGGAAGCAGAGGAGCACGATTACACTATGGAAAAAGAGGATATTAATGTTACAGAACTTGAAGCTATGAAACAAAAAATGGAAGCGGTGCCCATGTATAGCTCGCCCCCCCAGATATTCGCGGCGTCAAAAGCCGACATACCTGGAGAAAAACAGACCCCCCAGATATCAAAGAAAGCTACCCAAGCTCATATCAATAACTCAAAACAGACCCCCCCCACCATCCAATAATCTTGGTGATAAACGGAAGGACCCACCAGTTGCACACAGTAATACAACCTTTCAAGGCAAACGCTCCTCAGTCACCATTCTAAGGAGAGGTGCTTCATCCATGGCCCTCCAGGACGTTTCAAATAGAGCTCATGTTCCTCAACAGCATCCTTTACCGGATTCAATGGAAGGTGGTAAGGGAAGTGATGGACGACCCATGCTTCCTGTGGTAAACTCGGAGTATGTCAAGATGAATCCACCGGATATTCGGAGTACGGATCGCACTATGGACATTGACCCAGGTGCTGTGAATTACCCCATACAAGAGAGCAGCCGGTCATCCGTGGTGGGTAGCGATGGTGATTTTAGTACATCTCAATGAAATTCTTTGTTTGGAATTGCCGTGGAGCTTCTTCCACAACCTTTTACCGACATCTGAAGGATTAGTGAATAAGTATGATCCCGACTTACTGTGCCTGTTGGAGACTAGAACATCCAGTCGTAAAGCGAAAAGGATTTTGAAAAATAATAATTTCTCAAATCTCTTGGCAGTAGAAGCACGGGGTTTTAAAGGGGGGATATGGTGTTTCTGGAAGGATGCGAGCCTCACTCTGAACTTGTTGCCTTGCACGAATCATTGTTTGAATGTTGCAGTTATGCAAGATAATGCTGTTAGTTGGATTATGTCGTTGATTTATGCTCCACCAACCCCAGCTGTCCGAAATGAATTTTGGAAATATCTTGAAGAAATTAGATTGGTACAGCAGAAGCCTTGGTGTCTTATCGGGGATTTTAATCAAGTCATCAACCAAGAGGACAAGTATGGAGGAAGAGCTATAGGGGGGATTAATGTCGAAAGCCTTCGAAACTTTACTGAACATTGTCAATTAATCGAGATAGCGTATCAGGGGCCACGATTTACTTGGGAAGGGCCGATGTTCAAAGGTAAGAAGATTATGGAACGCCTAGATCAAGGATGGTGCTCGAGTGATTGGGTGGACCTTTTCCCGGATGCTTCTATAAATCACGTCAATAGAACGCATTCAGATCATTGCCCGATCCTCCTTACTCTAATACCGAGCACTTTTAAAAAGAGAAATACTAGTCGTGCTTTTTTCCAACATGCTTGGTTGCAGCACACCGACTTCTCTGGTTTTGTTACGACGAATTGGCAGGTAACTGATGGAGATATTTCTAAGACGATTAGAACTTTTATGGAGTCTGCTATGATCTGGAATAGGGAGGTGTTCGGGAACATTTTTTACAGGAAGCAGAATATTCTCAACCGTATAAATGGCATCCAGAGAATGCAAAGCAAACGACCTTCTAATTTTCTAGTGAATTTTGAGAATGAGCTATTGGAGGAATATAATCAACTCCTTGATCAGGAGGAATTTTTTTGGCATCAGAAGTCTCAACTGCAATGGTTTGTTGAGGGGGAAAGAAATACTCGGTATTACCACAAGGTTGCGCAAATTAGAAAACGATGTTCACGGACACATATGCTCAAGAGGAAGGATGGCAGCTGGACCGAAGATGAGGATGAAATCAAACAAATTATCCAACAACATTTCATGACTATCCATGCGAACACTTCGGACAACATTGACATAGATCAACCTATTATGCTGCCAATACTAGATGAAGTGGATCTGCGTTTTTTAAATCGGGAAGTGTGTGAAAGTGAGATTACAACAGCGGTTTTCGATATGGGATCGTACAAAGCTGCAGGACCAGATGGCCTACCTCCACTTTTTTATAAACGGTGTTGGGATATTGTGGGGGAATCAGTAGTTCAGTTTGTCTCCATGGCTTTTCAGAAAGGGACTTTTCTGGCGCATATGAATGAGATTGTTGTGTCCCTTATCCCCAAAAACGATCGCCCAGAAGTTAGCTCTCAGTTCCGGCCGATTGCCCTTGTGAATGTCATAATCAAAATTATAACCAAAGTGCTAGGCAATCGTTTAAGTGTAGTTATTGATAAACTTGTTGACAAGACCCAAGCAGCCTTTATCCCGGGTCGAGGAACATCGGAAAATATAATTCTTGCGTAGGAGGTTATACACTATATGCGGCACAAGAAAGGGAAACAAAGAGTGATGATGGTCAAAGTCGACTTAGAAAAGGCTTACGATCATGTGGATTGGACATTTCTCAAGCAAATTCTTGTTGCAGCAGGTTTTAATCGGCATCTCTGTGACCTCATCATGCACTGCATGACTTCGGCTTCGATGTCGCTCTTATGGAATGGGGATCGGCTCCCACCATTCAAACCGAAACGTGGGCTGAGGCAGGGAGATCCAATTGCCCCGTATTTATTTGTTTTGGTGATGCAAGTTTTAAGCCAAAAAATAGAAGCAGCCATAGCAGGAGGCCTTTGGAAACCGTTAAAAATCTCTAAAAATGGTCCGCCTCTATCTCATCTATTTTTTGCGGATGGCCTGCTCCTTTTTGGGGAAGCGAGTGAAGTTCGGGCGTTGGTCATGGATGCGGTCTTGGGGGACTTTTGCAACGTTTCGGGTATGAAAATCAGCGTGGCAAAATCACAGTTCCAGACTTCACCAAATGTTAGTACTGTCCGGAGGGAGATTATCAGCCAAGCACTTGAAATGCAACACACCTTCAATTTGGGAACATATCTTGGGATGCCTCTTCTCCAAGGCAGGCCCAAAATCTCAACCTTTTCTTTTCTGGTGGATAAAATGAAACGGAAACTTGCATCGTGGAAGTCTCATACGTTATCACGTGCAGGTAGAGCCATTTTGATGCAAACTTCCCTTGCATCGCAACCGTTTTATGTAATGCAGACGATCAAGCTTCCGGCAGGTATCCTAGCTCAACTCGAAAAAATTTGTAGGGGATTCTATTGGGGAGATACGGTGGAAAAAAGGACGATGCACCACATTGCGTGGGACAAATTATGCGTTCCAAAGGAAGTAGGGGGACTCGGTTTCAAAAACTTGACAGGTATGAATCTATCTTTCTTGGCAAAACTTGCTTGGCAATATATGAAGGGCAAGAAGGCGCTTTGGGTTGACGTCCTTACCGCTAAATACGGTGATATTCACCAACCTTTAAAGCAAGGGAGCTCAATAATGTGGAGGAGTATTAAAAGCAGGGTCGACATTATAGATGAGGGAGCTGAAATAATTGATGGCATTCTCACTTGGAAAGATGATACCAAGGGAAGATATACAGTGCATTCGGGCTACCACCTTCACATGCAACAGACAATACAAAACAACGTGGATCCTATCTGGAATGAAATCTGGGGGTTAAAAGGTCCGTCTCGAGGTAATCATTTTATTTGGTTGTTATGTCATGATGCACTACCGGTCACTGCTCGGTTGTACCGTTGCCATGTAGTTGATTCGGATATTTGTGGCTTATGTGGCAATGGTGAGGAGACATCTTTACATGCCCTTCGAGATTGTAGCTGGCCTAAGGCAATTTGGGAGATTTTTCTAGAATATGATTGTAGAAGTGGTTTTTTTGCTGCTGAGTCAACCAAGGATTGGGTGGCTTTCTCGTTACATTCTGCACGTAGTCCTCTGGGGTCCTCTAAATGCATATACATTTGGAGGGAGATTGAGTATGGTATTTGGTCCTGGCGCAACAAACGAATCTTTGGGGAGGAGCCTCGTCGTCCTCCACCTCATATATTTATTACCCAGATGGTGGAAAGAGCTCGAAATATTAGACTAGCCTGGGGCTTAGATGAGCAATAACATGTATTGTTTTTTTTGCATTGTTCTTTAGACCCATTGTAATGGCGCGGCATTCCATTTTTTTGAATAAAGCTGATCGTTTCCAAAAAAAAAAAAAAAAAAAAAAAAAAAAACATCATTTTTACATCCAACTTAATTTTGTGGGTGTGATTTTTTTCAAGTTTTTTTAAAATCATTTTACAAATGAAAAACATGTGGTGAGATCATGATAGTGTAAGAATGGTGTAGAGTTGAGGTGATAACTCTATCACTCCCGTGTTTGACATATGTTTCGATACAACAATTATTAATGGAAATGTCTTTTCACACAGCCATTTGTCTTATTGCACAACAATTAATTTCTAATTTTGCCCTTCTTCACACGCGCCTGCATTCTGACCGGAGTTCGGTCAGAATGTGAAACAATATACCTACCCAAATGTGGTCAGAACAATTTAGTTTATTCTGACTCGAACGTGGTCAGGAAAATATTACATGTTTAGCCTCTAAAATGGTCCAATACGTTTTTGAAATTTTTATAGCGACGTTTTTATATTCTAACTTGAGATAGGCTTATACCTACTCAAATGTGGTTAGAATAATTTAGCTTATTCTGACCCGAACGTGGTCAGGAAAACATTACATTTCGGCCTCTAATGCTCCGATACGTTTTCGAAATTTTCATAGCGCCATGGTCATATTCTGACTTGAAATAAGAGCGTAAAACATTATTTGTCGGCCTGTAAAATGGTCTGTATTGTTTCTCAAGCGTACATAACATAATAATGGATAAAAAATTGGTCTGGAAAACATAATGTTCCAGGCTTGTAAAATGGTCCGAATAATATACAAATCCTGACTCATTTTGGATCAGAATGATATGTGTGTTAAACGTCAAAACGAAGCCTATTCTCACCATTGAAATATGTATAACATGTTTTGTGTGAAAATGTAGTCCCTTATTAATTCTTCACTGTAACGGAGATTACAAAGAAAATTCATGTTAGTTTCTTGTTCACATTCTCTTATAGTTATATTTATACATACGCTGAATTAATGTGCATAATTCTACTGACTCCACTTGTCAAAAGATACAATTCTCTCAAATAAATTACTGTCTCGATCAAATGAAACCTAACTTGAGAGGAATAGTAAGAAAATAGGTGTTTTAGACCCGACTAAAATGACAAAAGCAATGAGGGAAAAAAAAAAAGGAAAGAAAAGAAAAGGAAAAACTTGTAGTTTCGATTGAATAACTCTTATATTAAATTGAGAGGAATAATAAGAAAATAGGTGTTTTAGACCCGACTAAAATGACAAAAGCAATGAGGAAAAAAAAAGGAAAGAAAAGAAAAGGAAAAACTTGTAGTTTCGATTGAATAGCTCTTATATTAAATGGAAAATTAGGGATAAAGGTTGCAGTGCTTTGGCTAGTGGGTTCTCCGTGAAACGCCGGCTATCATGAATATTTTTAATTAATAAGAGATGTATGTGTGGCAGATTTTGGGAGAGAATGGGCAAAGCTGAAAAACGTTTGCAGAAGCGAGAGAAGAGCAAGTTTTTTTTTTTTTTCTTTCTTTTTTTTTAGAAGATGAATGTAAGGATAGGATATTTTTTATACCGGGATAAAAAAAAGATGATGAAAATAATGCAAGATAATTTTTATAATGCGAGAAGGACAAATAGTGAATCCCGAAAATCAAAGTATAAAAGTGTGGTGTAAAGGTAAAACCCTCAAATAAAGAATGAAAATGTTTGAATCCCGAAATCAATGAATTTCGACAGTGAATCCCGAAAATTAGTGAATTTCGACAATGAATTTTGAAAATTAGTGAATTTCGACAGTGAATTTCGGCAGTGAATTTAAACAGTGAATTTCGAAAGTGAATTTAAACAAGTTTCAAAAGACTGTCCTTCTACTCAATTGATGAAATATTTATGTTTCTCTCTCATTCCCCCTATATTAAATGTGAGACATAGATATTTTGTAAAAATAACAATGAAAAATAAAAACAAATTTTTTCTTTAGTCACAAAAAATAAAAAATTTAACATGACTTTGAGTAGTCATCAGATGGATAACACATATATAACGAAAAGACATACTAATACTTTTTATTTTATTTTCAAATGTAACGTATTCGACTGTCGGGGCTGTTGGGTATAACAAATATTTTCTACATACATAAATGAAGTGAAAAGTGAGTTGTATCATCATGCATTGATCATGATGTATGACACATTAATTAATATTAGATTTATTATTATCAATTAAGTAAAAGTGTGTTGTGTCATGAATGTTTTGGTAGTAACACTAACCTAAACTTATTGGAATTCATTTGTTGTTGTTTAGAAATACGAAAGTGTTATCGATCAACAATTGTGCAATAGCCTATTACACAATAAATTTTTGCACTCTTGATTGATTAATATGTTAGACACATGCATTGATACTTGACTTATAAGAAAATTTTGGGGTAGAGTGGGCCCATTTAGATTGCATGAATGTACCGTACTGAGATGATTCTTCATTTTATTACACTGTATGAATATGATTTTTCATGTAATGAGCATAATAAAGTATCATTGCAACGTAATGAGAAAAAATAATTCATTGTCATTGCATCAAAAAATTGATGAATGGATGTAAAACCACCTAACCCCACCTGGGGGTAGGGTGTGATAAGGGTGGGAAGTATAAGGTAAGGTGGGTGGGTCGAGGTAAGTGTAGGGTAAGTGAGGGTGGAGTGAAGGGATGAGTGGAGTGAAAGTAATGGTGGGTGTGGGGTGAGGATAAGGTAGTTAGAGTGAGGCATGAGGGTGAATGTGAAGTAATTGAGGGTAGGGCATATGGGTAAGGCTGGTGGATAGGGTGTGAAGTAATTGAGGTTTGGGCGATGCCGCATGGGTAGGGCGAAGGTAGGTGGGTTAGGTGGTGGGATGGGGTAGGGGTGTAGTAAAGTTAAGGTGTGGCAATGGTAGGTTAGAGGTAAGGTTTGTGGGGTGAGGGTAAAGATGGGTAATGTGTGGGTAAGGAGGTTGTGGTGGTGGAGTAGAGTACTGGTGGGGTGAGAGTGAAAGTGAGGATAGATGGTTAAGGTTTGGATAAAGGTAGGGTAAAGGGTGTGGGTAGGATGTGAGAGGGTTGTGGTGGGTGGGTGGGATGGATTTGGGTTTGGGTGGGTGGTCGGGTAAGGTCATCTCCAATAGTAGTATCATGAAAAGCTTTAAACCTTTTCTAAAGGTTTGTAACCATTGGAGGGCATGGTAACTTGGAAAGATGTTTTGCAAAAGGTTTGTTAGAATCAACCGGTCCATAAGTGTCTCAGATGAAATACTTTTTATTTTTGTATATTTTTTGGATAATGTTTGTGTGCAGTAGAAGAAAAAAAAATGTGTAATGTGGTCCATGCTATAAACCTTTTAAAAATGTTTAAGTATCGTGGAGAAAATGTTTATAGGTAAAAGGTTTCTAAGTTGATGATATGACACGATCATAAACCTTTTAACTGGTTTATGATTGAAGATACTCTAAGAGTGGGTGGTGTGGGTAGTGTGTATTTTATTTGTCATTACATATGTTATTTTAATCATTTAATTGCATCCAATACCAAACTTTCTAATGTAATCGAAGAAAATCAAAACACTGAATAATAGAAAACTGAACTGGCGTTTTATTGATTGATCGATTTGTTACACTACTACCTCTTTATATAGGAGAGAAAATGAGATAAAAGTAAATTCAAACTAAATAAAAAATAATGATAAAATCTCATATAACCCTAATCCTAAATCTAAATCAAACTATCAAACTTTATTTTAAACTAAACATTATCAATAGTAATCATATCTATTATTTTGACATTTATCCATCTCTGTGAATTTTTTCTTCTAATAGTTATTATTACACTCTTTTTATTCTATTACATTATATTACCTTACATCAATCCGAATCGGCCAAAAGACTTGACATTTCCTCACCTTAGAGCACTTGCATCAGATTCTCTAAATAATAATCCATTTTACCTATTTAAATACATATTTCTTTAGTTTACAAAATCTCTACTTAAGATGAAATGCATCAGATTCTCTATTTTACATAATATGGTAAATATTAATTCTTTTTTACAGAATCTGAATTAACACCGTGGATGTAGAGGAAAATTTACAGAATCTGTATTTACAGGTAACATAGAGTATCTGCTGTAGTGTTATTTTTCTATTTAAAATATCTAAAATACAGTTTTTGAATAATTTACTGTATCTACCGCAACCGCAAGTGCTCTTGGAATCTAGCTAATTGGCTTCTTTCTTTTATGTGTTGGGTTCTAGCGCTTTGGCTATTGTTTCTATATAACTTGGATTTAAGCTCCTTGGTCTCTTTCTTCTCTAATAAAATTTAGCGTATTGAGTTTTTTTTTTTATTTTTCTTTCTTTTTCTTGTCTTGGCTTATAAGCTATTCTTTCTTTATGTCTTGGATTTTTTTCTTCTCTTGGCTTATTTTTGGGCTATTCTTTCTTTATATTTTGGTTTCTTTCTTCTCCTTCCAGAATTTAGCTTATTGGGTATCTTTTCTTTATGTCTTGGGTTTAGAGCTTGTTGGCTTCTTTATTTTCTTAGTTTCTTGTCTCTATTCATTCTTTAATTTATGTCTTGCGTTCTCTAGTTCCTTGACATCTTTCTTTTCTTCGCTTATGGAGGATTTGCTCATTGGATTTTCCTTTGGGACTTGACCTTTTCTTTGAACAAGTGTCCTCATTAACAAGCTGATGTAAACAACTCTATTTGACGACGTCGATTATCGTCCAATGTATAATCCGGACCGTATTTATTTTTATGACAATAAATTCAAGAAAAACGAGAATAATGGGGATAGCGATTGTATGTGTTTTTAGACTGAGCATGGGGTATTTTCTCAAGTTGTCTACGTATCCTGTTGATGAATCAGAAATCATTCCTTAAGGTTCGTTTATATTTGGAGGACGTCTCGTCCCGTGTCTTGTCCAACAAGGACTCTAATTCTTAATCCCTACGGATTAACATGTGTATATCCCGTTGATTTAGGGATAATTATAGACATATTTAAATGTCAGGATCAGAGTCAATATATCATAGGATTCTTTCCATGTTTATCTGATTATATTAAGCCCGTGGGCTAAATACGAGTAGGGAAGGCTCTGGCCGACCTTGTAAGATAATTATAATTATTAAGTAATTATCTTTTCCATAATTTGTGGTCTAATAGGACATATTATTTATTGATAGGATATATGTTATTATCTTATGAATATGGTTTAAACGGGGGTTTTAATCGGATTAAATACTCGGTTTGATGGATAACCGAATTACAAATAAATCAATACTTATCTGGTTTCGGTCCTCTCTCCACCTATAAAAGGGATGCTTTACTCCATCATAAAGTACCCATTATTTTACTAAATAACAACACGCATAAGCATAGGTCAGGAGAGAGAAACTGAAGCAGATCATCTTCTTCGACACAGCAGAGCCTCGACTTCATCATGGCAGCAGGAGGTAATCGTCTACCTTTATCTTTTGTGTCCCAGTGATATCGTGGTGTTTTAGATTACGTTACATGTGGTATCAGAGCCAACTAATAACATCCGATCATCCATTAAACGGGACTTTTCTCCCTAAATTGTTTTCCTCGCCTTTGATGGTATCGAATAGTATGTTGCTACTGTTAGGATGATGAATTAACAGTTTTTTCTCTGTTTGCATTGATGAATTAATTGTTTTGTATGCCTGTATTTTGCCGCACCGTAATTGCATCTGATATTAGCTGGAAATAGGCTTACTGTGAATGATCTGATATGCAGACAAATACTCAAAAAATAAAAAAAAAATTAAAAAAAAAAATAAAAAAAAATAAATAAATAAAATAAAAAAAATATATATATATATATATTTCCAATACGCTGTTGTCGCTGCACTTATTGACTACATGACATTATAGTTGCGTCGAGCCTCCTAGGCCATCTCGACATGTACTACGTTACACGACCTCCACTATTACCGAGCCGACCTGCGGTGGTAAGTTAAGAATGGCCGAACTGATCTCCATTTGGGGTTTAGGTCTGCTTCTTCAGTTAGACTTGAGGCTCTTGGTTTTTATTACTTATTAGTTCTCTATCTTCATTTATGACTTTGTCATTTTGCAGATTACACGTGGCGAGGGTTTTGTCCGACCTCTGTCACTATTAATCTCTCACCTTTTCTGTATCATTAATTAACAAGCTGATGTAAACAATTATGTATATTGATTTATACCTTTTAAGTATACAAAATTCATTAACCATGTTTTTTTACATTTTCAATTCGCCGTTTTTCTTTTAAGATCCATTCCGACCATCTTATGTAGTCATCTCTGAAATCATGAATTTTCACCGATATAAAACAAAGAATTAATGAATTCTCACTGATAAAAGGTATTTATGTAAACTTTTAGATGTACATGTATCATTATCCAAATGAAATAGCTAATCTTCGCATGAAAACGCCATTCTTGAGGTTATCAAAACTTTTGTTTTGTACGTATCTATATAAGATGAATATGGCAAATGATGAATATCAAAATAACCTCATTATGTTGGACTAAAGGAAGATGGCAAATGATGGATGGTTTAAATTTTTTTACTTTTTCTAGGAAGATGGTAAATGATGGATGATTTATTTTTTTTCCTTTTTGAATAGCAAGATAATTTTATTAAAAAACATCTGGCAAAGCTATCATACATTAGAAAAATAGCACATATCATAGCATGTCTCGTACCCGATACGTGTTTGATATGAAACATCTGACAAGCTGCTATATAGACATAAAAAGAGTACATATCATAGCATGACATGAAAGGCATGATACTGACGATACATTATACAGACATAGAGGCAAGTTTATAAATTTAAAAGTTAGATATGATATTTGAAAATTTTAAAAGTTAAATATGAGATTTGCATATGCATCATACACAGTTTGGACTTTTTTTTTTACAGTAATCATTTTTACAGTAAAATATAACACCTTTACATGTTTTCCCAACCATGAAATGTCTGAAGATAAGATGAAGAAAAAAAAAGTGAAAAATCGTAATCATAATCATCATCGTGATCTTCCTCTTTAAACAATCACGTGCATTGACGTGCAGATATCACCACTAGCCTAGTGTAAGGAAATAGGAGGGAAAAGAATAAGAAACAGAAGAATTTAGGGGTAAGACTAAGATTTTTATTATCACTTTTCAGAATGTCTTTATAATATAGCTTTACAACCTTTTATATGCATATAGAAATGTAACAGCTATCCTAACAGCTCACTGATAGATAGTTACAGCTGTTTAACCGACTTATTACCCCCAAGTTCCTGACATCCCCCCCTTCTTGAGTAACACCATGACCTCATGGTGGAGGAAATTCTGAAAACTTGGCACTGATGTAGCTTGCATCTTCCCATGTAGCTGTTGCTTCATCCAAGTTGATCCATTTCATTAGCCATTGAACAACTGGTGCATTCTTCCTCTTGACAGTCCTGATATCTAGGATCTCTTCTGGGTATATGGTCATCTGACCATCCTCTGATGTAATAGGTGGGTGGGATGACACAGGAATGTGAGCCCCCCTGTACTTCTTCAACAATGATAAGTGAAACACAGGGTGCAGCCTGGAATTCTCAGTTAGGAGTAACCTGTAAGCCACAAGACTGATCTTCTCTACCACCCTTTAGGGTCCAAAATGTCTTGCTGCTAGTTTTAAATTCCTCCTTAGAGCCACAGTATTCTGTCTGTAGGGTTGAAGTTTTAGAAAAACTAAATCATCAACTTGGAACTTCCTATATGTCCTTCCTTTGTCAGCAAAGTACTTCATCCTAGCTTGTGCATGCTCTAAATTTTCCTTTAGTTCCCTTGTTAGTAGGTGCTTCTGTTGAAGGAATTCATCCACTGTGACAGTTGTTTCCCCACTGAAACTACCCACTGGTATGGTAGTAGGCTTATAACCATAAAGTGCTTCAAAAGGAGAGGTTTGTAGGGCAGTATGGAAATTTGTATTGTACCAAAATTCAGCCAATGTCAACCACCTAGACCACTGTTTTGGTCTCTGGAAACACATACACCTTAAGTACATTTCAAGGCACTGGTTGACCCTTTCAGTTTGGCCATCAGTTTGGGGATGGTATGCTGAACTGGGTGCCAACCTGACCCCTGCTAGCTGGAATAAGCTTTGCCAAAATTCACTAGTAAAAACACTGTCTTTGTCACTGACTATGGTGGAAGGGAGACCATGTAACCTGTAGATTTGGTGGAAAAAAGCAATTGCCACAGATTCTGCTGTATACCCCTTGTTCATAGGTACAAAATGACCCTATTTTGTAAATCTGTCCACTATTACCATAATAACTTCATGGCCCTCAGAATTTGGAAGCCCCTCTATAAAATCCATACTAATGTGCTGCCATGCCTGATCTGGAATAGGTAATGGCTGTAGTAGTCCTTGTGGATGCTCATGGAGGCTCTTACACTGTTGGCAAACTGTGCAAGATTGAATTAGTGTTCGGACATCATCCCTCATATAGGGCCAATAGAATATAGAGGAGATTCTTTTCAGGCATGCCCTAATGCCTGAGTGTCCTCCAAGTGGACTTTCATGGAGTTGGGACATAATGTCTTGTCTCAAGGTGCCAGAACTACCCACATACAATTTCCTTTTATGTTTAAGGATGCCCTGCTGGAGTGTGTAGTCTGGTTCAGAATTTGGATCCAAAAGAACACAGCTGAGTTTGTACTGAGCATGTTCATCTCCATCATAACTATCAATTACTCTTGTCATCCAAGTGGGTAGGATTGTAGTTATAGCCATTGTACTGGCCTGCTCCACTGGCTGCCTAGAAAGTGCATCAGCCACTACATTTTCCTTCCCTTTCTTAATCTCAATCCTAAAATCCGAACCTAACAATTTGGTGATCCTTTTTTTGCTGTAATGCAGTGGTTACCTTTTGTTCTAGAAGATACTTTAAGGACTGTTGATCTGTCTTGATTATAAACTGGTGTCCTTGTAGATAATGTCTCCATCTGTTAACAGCCATGATGACAACAAGTAATTCCTTCTCATAAATGGATAGGCCCATCTCTTTGGTGTTAAAGGCCCTGCTGAGGTAAGAGATTGGCCTCTCATGCTACTGTAACACTGCTCCTAACCCGTTGCAGCATGCATCTGTCTCAACTACAAATGGAGTGGAGAAATCTGGTAGTGCTAACAATGGTGCCTCACACATTGCCTGTTTCAATTTGTTAAATGCAGCAGTAGCTTCCTTATCCCATAGGAATCCATCCTTCTTCAGTAGGTTGGTTAGTGGTCTAGCTAGGATGCCATAGTAAGGGATAAATCTCTTGTAGAAACCAGTTAGCCCCAGGAAACCTCTCAATTCTGTGATATTTTTAGGGTCTGGCCACTTCTGCATACTATCTATCTTGTGAGGATCAGGCATTACCTTCCCTTGTTGAATAATGTGTCCCAGATATTC
Source organism: Gentiana straminea (assembly GCA_036785695.1). Lineage (NCBI taxonomy): Eukaryota > Viridiplantae > Streptophyta > Magnoliopsida > Gentianales > Gentianaceae > Gentiana > Gentiana straminea. The sequence goes on along the minus strand of JAVUPR010000266.1, from coordinate 9,438,840 downwards.
TACTCTTGTCTGTGCAAAGCTGCATTTATTGAGCTTGGCATGAAATATGTGTTTTCTCAGTAGATCCAATATTGTCTGTAAATGGAAGACATGAGATTACAAATCTGGACTGTATACTAAAATGTCATCAAAGAAGACCAAGACAAACTTCCTCAAATATGGTTTTAAGAGCTCATTCATTGCCTTCTGAAATGTAGCAGGTGCATTGGTCAGGCCAAAAGGCATAACAGTGTACTCATAATGTCCATGGTGGGTAACAAAGGCTGTTTTGGGGATAGCTTGAAGATTCATTCTGATCTGATGGAACCCTGCCCTTAGATCAATCTTTGTGAAGTACTTTGCCTTGCCTAATTCATCTAGTAACTCATCAATAAGGGGAATAGGATACCTATCCTTGACAGTGAGGTCATTTAACTTCCTATAATCCACACACAAACGCCAGGATCCATCGTTTTTCTTAACCAGTAGAATAGGAGAAGCATAGGGGCTGTGGCTAGGTTGAATAAACCCCTGTTGTAACATTTGTTCAATCTGAGTCTCAATTTCTTGTTTTTGGTAGTGGCCATATTTGTAGGGCCTCTGTTTAAAAGGATTTGTCCCTTCTTTAAGTATGATATCATGTGTCAGGTCTGTTGGATGTAATATCGCCGGACAGATCTAGATCCGCCCGATTACGCAGCGGAATAACAAGGATCACGATCAATACAAATTAAAACATATAAATAAATAGATCTAAACTACAAGAAGGTTGGATCTACTTACCAATCGAAATATTAGCAACGAAGATTGAGAAGCGAGATCCAAATAGTTAAGATGCCACAGTCTTCCGATATGTATCTCCAAGCAACAACCGGTGGATGTTGATCCTTGATGCTTGACCTCCTTGATATGCTACCCGGAAAATCCCGAAGATTTTCCCAACTCGAAACCCTGAGCTTGGCCGAAAATTCCAAGCTTATTTTGTGTGTATATGCGTGTATTGTGTTGATATAAAAGGCTTAGGAGAACTCTCTTTATATATGAGAGAAATCCTTGTCCTCCAAGGATTTAATAATTAATTAAATAATCAATCATAATAATCCTTTATTAAATATAAGATAAATCTAATATATTCTAAAACTAATTTAGATATATAATAGATAATATCTAATATCTCCCGATTAATTATTTAACAAATAAACAATTAATCACATGACATGTAATTATCCAAGAAAACTAATTTCTCTCTAATTACAACATGTACAAAACACGCCTATCAACCCTAAAATTAGGGTTTCACACGCCTCACTCAATTATGGGTCGAGTCCACGAAAAATGTCTTTTCCATGTATTTAATTATTCAGTCCAATAAATAATAAATCGCACATCAATTAAATAGTCCAACTACTTAATTATTATTGAGGCCCAACGTCAAGAAACATTTGCATGTTAAGAGCCACATCGGGGACCATGGACCTATAACCAGTAGCTACAATAAATTAAATAAAATTATTCTTCGAATAGAACAATTCTTATTCAATCTATTAATTCCGGGATTATGCCACCATAAACCCGAAACTGAACTCTATCGATTATAGATACATACTTACACTCTAATCACTGAGTCGATAAGCGTCCATTGATATAATCATTACATACGGATAAATAGTCCATAGACTGTTCGTTTTGATTCGGGATATCTCCGTAAACCCTTCTCAAAACATCTTATCCTTATTTACCATTAACCCCCTAGTGATCAATTAGTTCATAACTAATATAATATGAACTGGGCCCATTGATCAGTTTCTAGGATTAACAAATAAGGGAACTGTCTGTCTACTTCCCGCAGGAAGGAATGGATTCCATATATGTGAAGTCACAGACTACTCACTCATTCCAGAATAGAGCCAACGAGAAGTGTTCAGATCACATGTATCCAAGTGATCCTTAACTAACACATCAAACCCTACTTTGAACCAAGCAGTAAACTGTAATCACATCAGGATTGAGATTAATCCATATATGATCATCTTGTGATTCGATAAGATTTCTCGATCACGGAATTATATCGAGAATTCAAATCAAATCGGTCCGAATCCTATATGATAGACATCATATATAAATGCCCCACTAGGTACCCTATACCGACGGTCCGGATAAGACGGTCACACCGTTAAGTGTTCTGGACGCATTATTGGTATATTAATCATGAGACCCATACTCTGATTAAATTCACCACGGACTAACTAGTTTTAAGCATATCATCACTAACTCAATCCTCGTGTGTATGCCATACACTGAGTTATGTGATTACATACCGATATTCTTAGGGTTTTCAGCAGTGTATTAATATAAGCATAAATGCAAATATTAAGATGAATTATAAATCATGTCAAAAACAATTACAGAAATTGTCTTTCGGACACTACACCTAACAAGGTCTTTGGTTGGTGGAAGGGCAGTAGGGGTGGAAAACACATCAGGATACTGATCCAGTAAGTCTTGGATTTCATGGGGTATAGATTCTGCCATCTGCTTCAGTTTGAATGAAATTGATACATGCCATAACTCCACTGGATCCTGGCCTAAAGTTTCTATTCAGTTGTTTGCTACTGATACTCTTAATTTGGGCAGTTTCTGAGATGCTTTTAAGAATAATATGCTTCCCTTCCTTCTGAAATGATAACTCCATCTTGTTGAAATCAAATATCATAGGACTAAACTTCTTCATCCAGTCGACCCCAAGTACCATATCACAACCCCCAAGTTTTAGGAGCCTCACATCATGAGAAAACCTAATGCCTTGCATTGTCCAAGGGAGGTTTGGACAGATACTATCACTGATCATCTTATTACCATCAGCAACTGTTACTCCCATGGGTTTGGTTGCTTCCACCACACACTGAATATCCTTGGCTAATTTTTTATCAAGAAATGTGTGTGAACCCCCACTGTCTATGAGGATATTCACTGGTCTCTTTTTAAGCATGCCCTGAATTCTAATGGTATTTGAGCTGATCTGTCCTGTCGTAGTGCTGAGGGACAGCTGTGAGGTCTCATTTGCTTGTCCATCACATTCCTCAGAATCCTCTATAATCACCAAATCCTCATCCTTGCTATCTACCAGAATGAAGTTCAACTGTTTGGATTTACATTGGTGGCCAGGAGTATATTTCTCACTGCACCTAAAACATAATCCTTTTGATCTTATATCTTGGAGTTCAGTTGGTGTGATATATTTTGCAACTTCCTTCCCTTTAGCTTGGGTAGTTGGTGCAAACTGATTGGATCTCTGAATTGTATTCTGCCTAATCATGGTTGAATGTGTAGGGTTTAGGGAGTCCAACACATCCTCCTGTGCCTTGGCCAATTCTAATGCTACAGCCAGATCTGGTGGTTTATTGACCCTCACAATGGATCTGATCCCCTTCTTCAAACCCCCTATGAAACTTGCCACAATGTAGGCCTCATCTAAGCCAGGGTTCTTCAATGATACTAAAGTCTTTATCTCTTCGAATTTTGCTTGATATGCATCAACTGAGCCTGTTTGCTTCAATTTGTGGAATTCATCCACTACATCATCGTAGTTTTGATTAGCAAACCTTCTACACAATTCATTGCAGAAGATAGACCTTGTAATAAACCTCTTATTGGCCTTTCAACTGCTATACCAACCCTCTGCTTGATCATCAAGATGCATATCTGCTAATGCTACGTTTTCATCCTCTTTGACTAGATGAAATTGAAAATATCTTTCACACTTTCTTAACCAAGCTCTAGGGTTTTCACCTTTAAACATAAGAAAATCCACTTTAGAACGTTTCAAGGAGTTATCATGCCTCTGCTCGGTTGGTGGAGGCCCCAGAATTCCCAAACTAGAAGATGGAACTTCCATTGCTGGAGGTACTGTTGCTGATTTGTTGGATATTGCTGCAAAAACAGCAGCAAATTGGTCCTTCATGAACGCAAGCTGATCCTCTAAGTTTTGTTTGAGGTCCTGTATGGATTTGCTCAGCTCCTCGATGTCCTTTGCGTTCTTCTTTGTTAGCTCATCTACAGATTTTAGGCGGGTGTCAGCCATGGCAGAGAATCGGAATCTCTGATACCAGATGTAAGGAAATAGGAGGGAAAAGAACAAGAAACAGAAGAATTTAGGGGTAAGACTAAGATTTTTATTATCACTTTTCAGAATGTCTTTACAATATAGCTTTACAACCTTGTATATGCATATAGAAATGTAACAGCTATCCTAACAGCTCACTGACAGATAGTTACAGTTGTTTAACCGACTTATTACCCCCAAGTTCCTGACACCTAGCTACTGGGAAAAGAATTATGGTCATTCTAGACAGTGTAGAGCGACCAGAAAAAATAAACTTTTGTAGCCTCATACTCTAATCAAAGACTTTGATTATGATGTTTGATTTCATCACTGCTGTTTTATTATTTGCTAATTGAGGACAATAGGATTCTAGCTAGGGCCCTATATTAAGGCGAGTTCTATTTGCATTTAGATTATGAGAGGATTAAATCGTGCTAGAGGTTAATTAACCAGATCTTTACTTCAGGTCGTGCAAAAAAGTGGTATATCGACAAGGGTCCCCGTGCAAATGTGGTTTTGGCCGTGTTACATGCTTTACTGATGTTCAGAAGCCAGTTTTCTCACACGTTTTTGCTGATTTAGGGTAGGTGTTTGGTGGGTTTTTAGCTTTTCTCTCTTATCGTTTAACAGGTTTGGCTGCAAATTATATGGTTATATCCCTCTTTAGGATCATAGAATCACTCCGGATCATTTGTTGTGTAATTCTTAACCTATATTTAGTACTGATTATGTTTGGGTCGATGTACATGGTTTGATTTCGGTTTGTGTTCTCTGTACGTTATGGTTAAATCAAGTTCTGTTTTGCCTTATTGAATATATTATTCCTGCTATATATGTTCTGCCTTTCAGATTCTTATATGCCTCTTTACAGTTCTTATAAGTTGTCCATTTTAATTTGGAGCTTTTCTTAAATTTGTCGTCAAGTACATAAATTCAGAGGACATTAATTCTAAGTTTGTTACTGTTAACCGTAAAAATGACCTTAAGAAAGAAGAAACAACAGCAGTACCATAAGTGCTTATGTGTGGTTCACTTGGTAACATTTAAGTTGTCACGGGCACTATGCATGTGTAAGTATTCTACTTAGTCGGGTGAAACACTTGATTCATGTTGTAATCGAGATGATATGGTAATAGTTAGGTTCCTATATATAACAACATTCAAAAGTCACTCTATATATGTAATAACAGACAAATCTTGGCGGGGCAATAATACCCAGATGCATGGTTTGTGGCTTGATGAGCAACTGGGTGCAGCCATGTTTCTGTTTGCGTTTGCTTTTAAATTCATGGATCTATCTGAGCCTTGGTCCTTTTCTCAGCGCAAAAAAGCTAAGGCGAAGTTCGTTAATAAAGACTTATGGGGCTGGATATTGACTCTATTGTCAAAGCCTATAAAGTAGAATTGCTCTACCGTTTGTCCACCCATTGTTACTTTGGCCAACGTATTAGACGTAGCTACACATCACATTAATTGTTTCTACTTACTAAACCTACCCCTTTCTCTTCGTCATCAATATATGTGAAGGGTCAAGAATCAAGATCCATTCTTTCTCACTCATTCTTTCTGTTCAAGATAAATATCCAGTTTTTTTTTTGTTTTGTTTTCTTTATACCGTTTCTGTTGTGCCATGTTGCTGCATCTGGACATAAGCTTTGGTTCATATTCTCTTTTTGGTTTTAATGTGCTGTTTAGGGTTGAATTCCATTGGGTTTGCATTTTGATTATGGTAAGAAAAAACCGTCCTTAACGTATGCTTCTAGACTTTGTAATTTTGTATTCATTAATAAGCGATTGATCTCAATCCTGAGATCCGACATCAATTAAGCGATTTCAAACTGATATCTTTCTTTGTAAATCAATGTGATAGTACTCTCTAGTATAGATCGTCAGTTCGTTAGCGAGCGATTGACTTGAATCTCGGGGTTTGTCACCGAGCGATTGATCTCAATCCCGAGATCCGTTATCGATTAAGTGATTTCAAACCGATATCTTTCCTTATAGATCATTCGTATAGTACTATCTACTATAGATCCTCATGTCGTTATCGAGCGATTGACTTGAATTTCGGGGTTTATCACCGAGCGATTGGTCTCAATCCCGAGATCCTTTATCGATTAAGCGATATCAAACCGATATCTTTCCTTACAAATCATTCTGATAATACTAAGTACTATAGATCGTCAGTTCGTTATCGAGTGATTGATTTGAATCTCGGGGTTTGTCACCAAGCGATTGATCTCAATCCCGAGATCCGTTATCGATTAAGCGATTTGAAACCGATATCTTTCTTTACAGATCATTCTGATAGTACTCTCTACTATAGATCGTCAGTTCGTTATCGAGTGATTGAATTAAATCTCGGGGTTCGTTAACGAGCGATTGATCACAATCCCGAGATCCGATATCAGTTAAGAGATATCTAACCGATATATTTCCTTACAGATCATTCTGATAGTACTCTCTACTATAGATCGTCAGTTCATTATCGAGCGATTGACTTGAATCTCGGGGTTTGTCACCGAGCAATTGATCTCAATCCCGAGATCCATTATCGATTAAGCGATTTGAAACCGGTATCTTTCTTTAAAGTTCATTCTGATAGTACTCTCTACTATAGATCGTCAGTTCATTATCGAGCGATTGAATTGAATCTCGGGGTTCGTTAACGAGCGATTGATCACAATCCCGAGATCCGATATCGATTAAGAGATATCTAACCGATAACTTTCCTTACAGATCATTCGTATAATACTATCTACTATAGATCGTCATGTCATTATCGAGCGATTGACTTGAATCTCGGGGTTTGTCACCGAGCGATTGATCTCAATCCCGAGATCCGTTATCGATTAAGCGATTGAAACCGATATCTTTCTTTACAGATCATTCTGATAGTATTCTCTACTATCGAATCGCCAGTTCGTTATCGAGCTATTGAATTGAATCTCGGGGTTTGTTAACGAAAGATTGATCACAATCCCGAGATCCGATATCGATTAAGAGATATCTAACCGATAACTTTCCTTACAGATCATTCGTATAGTACTATCTACTATAGATTGTCATGTCGTTATCGAGCCATTGACTTGAATCTCGGGGTTTGTCACTGAGCGATTGATCTCAATCCCGAGATCCGTTATTTATTTCAAGATTTCAAACCCGAGGTTCATTAGTTATTTCAAGATTTCAAGCCTGAGGTTCGTTATTGAGTAGTAGATTTCAAACCGAGGTTCATTATTGAGTAGTGATTCAAACTCGAGGTTCGTTATTGACTAGTGATTCCAAACCTGGGGTTTGTTAGTTAGTTGGTTGATGTTTCATACCCGAGGTTTGCTATTTAGTTGAAGATTTCAAACCCGAGGTTCATTAATGAGTAGTGTTTTCTACCCGAGGCTCGTTAATTAGTCGGTTGATGATTTCAAACCCGAGGTTCATTAGTTATTTCAAGATTTCAAGTCCGAGGTTCGTTATTGAGTAGTGATTTCAAACTCGGGGTTCGTTAGTTAGTCAGTTGATGATTCCAAACCCGAGGTTTATTATAAAGTAGTGATTCAAACCCGAGGTTCGTTAGAGAGATCCTGATTTGAATCACGGAATTCATTAGTGAGTTCTAATTTGATAATTTCAGACTCAGGGTTCGTTAGTGAGTTCATGATTTCAAACGCGAGGCTCGTTATTCCGAGGCTTGTTATAAAGTAGTGATTCAATCGTGAGGCTCGTTATTCCGGAATGAGTTTTATTAATATATTTAATTACATTATATGTATAAGTTTTTTTTAAATAAATAAATAAATAACTTTCATTAATTATCAACAAAAAAATAATTCTGATTAAAATTATGCAGACGGGTTAAAAAGGACGACAATTATCGTCCAATAAAATAAAACGTCGTCCCAAAAAACATGATAACTTAATAAAAATTGTTTGAACCCTCTTTCTTCTTCCTCCTCCACTTTTCTTCTCCTCTCGCGATTTTCTGTAAAACCCCGCCCCCTACTCCGGCCACCACTCACTAAACCATCCTATCTATCTCCTATATATCTATCTCTGACATCCCTCAACACCACTCACACCATTGCTACGTTATTCCGGCGATTTGAGCTCATTTTCCGGCGTCCTAAGCTCCTCCTCGCCTATTCCGTCATACTCCGGCATCCCCTGTCCGACTGGAGCTTCGTCATCTTCCACAACTCGTATTCCGGCCAGAAATTTCTGGTAAGCCTTTTTTTTTTTTTTTTTTTACAAATTACTTGCTTTTAGCTTTTTTTTGTAAAATTAGTTCAATTTCCGGTAAGCCTTTTTTTTTTTGTAAAATTAGTCTAGCATTGAAGGTGTTCTTGTGCTAATTTGTTATAAATCAAAATTAGAAAGCATGAACTAACATTGAAGAACTAGGAGTGGTAAGTGTTAAAGACTTAGTTTTTTTTTTTAATTTTGTTAAGTTTATTTCCAAAATGTGTATTTTTTGATGAAAGTTGAAAGTTGAAATTGATTGGAGCAAGGTTAAGTGGTTAGTTTGGTTTGATGGTGAGTTTTTTGGTGTTGTTTGGTTTTGAGGCTTGATGGTGAGATTGATGCTTATGGTGAGATTTATTGGTTTACGGTGACTTGGTGTAGTAGGACTTGGTTTGATGGTGAGTTGTTTGTTATTGTTCGATTGTAGTAAACTTTGGTATTGTTGATTTGGTATTGTAGTTTTGAGAAGTTGGGAAATTTGTTGTTGGTAGTAATGAAATTGTCCATATTGATGGTTTGATCGTGCATAAGGGTGTTGTTCCTACCCAAAATGGTACTGAAAATGGCTCTGTTTCCGAGACCATTGTTATTGGAAATATTGATCACACTTACACTTAGAGTATTAAGTAGTGTATGAATCTTGGCAATGTATATGTGTGGGAAACTCAATTTCGTCAAGTAGTAAATACATCCAAACTCAATATTGGCCATGTATGTTTTGGAAAAGTGTTGGAAAACCGTTATGTATGTATGTGATTGAACATGATGAAGAAAGTATAGCATTGAAGGTGTTCTTGTGCTAACATTGAAGAACTAGGAGTATAGTAATGAAAAAAATATACTAATGAAACTAAGTATACTATATTAGTATGAGAACATCCCTTGAAATGGTATTAACACCTAAAACATATGGAACTAGACATGACCTTGTGCCTTAAGTGAGATACTAACTTTTTCTTGTGCCTTAATGAAAAAAATTATACTAATGAAAATAAGTATACTATATTAGTATGATAACATCCTTTGAAATGGTATTAACACCTAACCCATATGGAACTAGACATGACCTTGTGCCTTAAGTGAGATACTAACTTTTTCTTGTGCTAATGAAAAAAAGTATACTAATGAAACTAAGTATACTATATTAGTATGAGAACATCCCTTGAAATGGTATTAACACCTAACACATATGGTATGTCAAGTTATTGTGTGTCAGTGATTTCAAATGGAACTAGACAAGTCATGGTTGTATACTGACAGAATGAAACCCGAGTTTGATAAAGGGTTGAGTGAATTCATTGAATACGCACGGCAATTTCTTAACGATGAAGGTAAGATTAGTTGCCCATGCAAAAAGTGTTTCAATATTGGTTTCGAAACTTTGGAGGACGTGTATGATCACTGTTTCTTTTGGGGATGGGCACCTAGGTATACAACATGGTTTCACCACGGTGAAGACGGTGTATCCCGTAAACGTGCACGAACAACTCAATTGGTAGTTTAATCCGGAGACGAAATGGCTTCAGTTATAAATGATTTTCTTGGTAGAGCCTCAGAAGAAGAAGTTTTACAGACAGAGGAGGATGACAACATTGATGAACTCCTCTCCAAATTGCACGAACATGTTTATCCGGGATGCAAAAGCTCATCCGCCTTGAAGTTCTTAGCGGATTTAATGCATATAAAAGTGTTGTATAAGTGGCCAAATGAAAGCTTCGACGTTCTTTTAGCGAAACTGAAAGAAGTTTTTCCGGAAGGATCAAATTTACCCGATTCATTCAACAAGGCAAAAACTCTTCTGGACAAATTGGGTCTGGGGTATGAAAAGATCGATGCTTGCTTGTACAACTGTTGCATTTACTATAAGGAGACTGCTGACTTACAATCATGTCCAGTGTGCAAAACGAGCCGGTATAAGGAGTCTAAAGGAAAAAAGGTTGCTCAGAAAGTGCTACGTTATTTTCCGTTAAAGCATCGTTTGAGACGTTTGTATGCTTCCCGTCACACAGCTCAGGAAATGACATGGCATAAGACGGGGCGTTCTACAGATGAGGATGTGATGAGGCATCCAACCGATGGTAAAGAATGGAAAGAATTCGACGAGCAACACCCGGACTTCGCTATCGAACCTAGAAATGTACGTCTTAGTCTGGCTACAGATGGTTTTTGCCCGTTTGGTACTACGAGTCAAACATACAGCATGTGGCCTGTTCTAACACAAGTGTTGAATCCAGCACCATGGGTTTGCAACAATGAACTATATAAACACATGTGTTTACTTATCCCAGGACCAGAATCCCCATGTAAGGACTTTGACATTCAATACTACTTTGAGAGAGAAAATTCAATGGTATGTGTTGCAAAACTGCCATGAGATCGATGAATACCTCGTGTAAGTGAGCAATCAAAACTTAATTATTTTGTTTTTTATAATTCCATTAAAGATAACTACTCTTCTACACATGGAGCAGTGAACATCGTACAAAATTGTCAAGTTATTGCACAAAACAGAACCTGGACAAAGTGCACCGTCAAGAATTTACTGATTGGTTTAATTCGAAGGTACAAAATAAAGCTTCATACACTTATTGTGCACTTTTATGAACGTTACATAAATACTTATGTATGGTACATTATGCAGATGATTGTATTGAGTAAACAGAACCCATCAGAATTGAATGACCAATTGTTAGCACTTTCCACTGGATCTTTTTCAACGGTCAAATCCTATCAGAGTTGTGTGATGAACGGTGTCAGATTCAATGCACAAAAACGGGATCGCACACGCACAACTCAAAACAGTGGGGTTGTTGTCAAAGGGACCGAATGCACTACATGGTATGGAGCCTTAGAAGACATATATGTCGTAAGCTATCCAAATGATAACACTGTTGTTCTTTTCAAATGTACATGGTTCGATACTAGTCCAGCTAAGAAGGGTGTCCGTGTATATAAGAATACAACAAGTATATGCACTACAAACACCTGGTACGAACATGATCCATTCATTCTTGCTTCACAAGCAGAACAAGTGTTCTACATAGATGATTTGTATAACGGACATGACTGGAAAGTTGTTGAGCATTTTCAACACCGTCATATCGTAGACGCACCAAATATTAATGGTGATGTGGTTGTTGATGATTTGGTAATCGACAAAACAACCCACGGAAATTTCCGACTTGTTGTTGAACTGCCATAGATGGAACCGTTCTACATGAGTGCAAATGATGTAGAAATAGATGTTGATGAAAACGATGAAAATGATCTCGATCAAAATGAAAAGGATGACAATAACGAGTATGCTTCAACGGATTGCGATGATGATAATAATTGTGTAGATGATGACATATACGACTCGATCCCACCAAACTATGCAAGTGATGATGAATGATGCTATAAATCTAATATTCTTTTAGTAAGTTCATTCAAATACACTTGAATTTAAAAATTATATAATACTAGTGCTTTACTTATACTACATCAACATAAATGTGTTCTTTATATCAATTTTTTATTATATTCAAATACTTGATCATATAGGTGAATAGCTTGCGCGGGATCGGCAGGTGGTTCTCAACCACCACACAAGCATCCATTTAGGCTACCGGGCCAATGTGAGGACGGTAATTAATTAACTTTCATTTTTTTTTGTCTAGTATGATTATTCTTATTTCGTTGAATTAACTTGACACCGATACTACAGATCATATAGCAGATAATGAGTATGAGGAATTCATACCATCACCTCCATCCTCGAAAAAGAAGTAGGGTGAACGTGGACCTGCAAAAGGTTTCACCGTCCAAGCCCTCAAGAGAAAGTTAGGGGGCTTGATTCCTCTTATATGGGATCCTAGATTTCCCAAAGTTCAAAAGGTATTAGGAAGATACGCGAAGGATTTTGAGTCTGAGACTGGGAAAGTCGTGAGGTCTCATGTTCCCTGTTACGTCCCAACCTGGCGAAAGGTGGAAGACCGACTTAAACAATTAATTTGGGAAGAACTTCGGGTACTTAGCTAATCAAATTGTTAACACTTTCAAATTGTAAGTTTCATTATATTAATTTAGAAACCAATCGTTTCATTTCTTGTGTTTTCAGGCATCGTTCCAACCCCTTGAGCCTATTCATTGCGATGCCGTGCTGAAAAGCGCCGGTACTTCATTCAAAAAATGGAAGGCTAGACTAAGGGAGGGTGTAGATGAACACAACAACAAGGGGTTGCCAGGGCCTTGTCCCCGACCCAGGGATGTGTTTTCACAGCAACAATGGGAAGTGTTTCTCCGCCACCTTAGTAGTGCTGCTTTTAAGATAAAGCTTTTATTCCATTACATGTGTTACGTAGATTCGATTATTATTACTTGTTACTGCTTATATATAATACAAAAGTACTATTTTTTTGCAGAAAATATCTGATCAGAATAAGAAGAATCGCGCTGTGAATAAATATGTAGGCCGCCATGGACGAACGCATATGGCCGTAGTTCGATGGGATAAGTTAAGAAGGGTAAGTATTAGGAAATAAATCCCTATCACTTCATTTTTTTGAATTTTCATAACTAATACTTTCGTTTTTTTCAAGGGTAATGTGAGTCTGAGTGAAGATCCTACAGGGCAAGATCCTATCCATGTATGGGCGAGCAAGCAGAAGAATGCTGACGGTTCATTTCTAAACAGTGATGCGGAGGCTGCTTACGTAAGTGATATACGTTGTATATATTTCAATTCAAAACGCTCACATTTTCCTTTTCCTTATCTTAACTGCCAACGATATATGTTGTGTTTAGAGGAGGCTGGAGGATTGGCATACTATGATTGCACCAGGTCGACCGATGACTTCTGAAGATGAGGAGGAAATATTTCAAGGCGCCTTAGGAACAAGGCGAGATTATTTGATTGGCCTTGGCCCTACGCAATCTTCCTTCATATCCAATTCATCACAATCGGCCCAGTCTTCATTGCAGATTGAAGAACTTAGAAAGTCTCATGATCGGTTGGTGAAGTTAACCAAAAAACAAGAGAAGAGAAACAAAACACAAGGGGATCTTCTCAAATTGTTGCTGACTAATCTTAAGGCTAAGGAACCGGATATGCAAATAGAGGTCAGCTCATCATCTTCCGATGAAGATGAAGACGATTTTGAAGATGATTCTCAAGTTGATCTTGACGATGATGCGTAGACATTGTAGAGGAAACTATTCTTACTTTTGGAAACATTAAACAACTTTGTATTTTACGTAACATTTTTTGTTTATGCATTTTTTTTATGAATCCCCGTTTATAAACACATATGTTATTGATTTTTTGGAAAAAAACAGGATTGGATTGATTTAATAGCATGGGAGGCCATGCAAAAATAAAAAATATATTTTAATAAAATATATATATTTAAAGGGACGACATGTCGTCCCTTTAAATGTGTATCTGGAAATTTTATAAAATTATTTTTTACCCAAATATATTAAGGGACGACAAATGTCGTCCCTTTAAATGTTTTATATAACAAAAATTGATTTTTCGTATTAAATTTGATTATGAAAATTAAATATATAATATTTTAAGGGACGACATTGTCGTCCCAAAAAACATTTTCTAAAAATATATATATTTTTTTCGTATTAAATTTTATTATGAAAATTTAATATATAATCTTTTAAGGGACGACAATGTCGTCCCAAAACACATTTTTTTATAAATAAAAAAAAAAATTTCCCCGATAATTATTTTTTTGAAAATTAAATAAATCATGTTTACAGGGACGACAATGTCGTCCCTTCAAAGCATGCCATGTCAGCACGTTGAATTTTCTTAGAAAATTTCGTGCCACGTCAGCATCTTTTTAAAGGAACGATTTTGTCGTCCCTTCAAATATGTCAATTGTTTAAAGGGACAAAGCGGAAGGGACGGCTTTATAGGGACGACATGTCGTCCCTTTAAACAATTATTGGGACGACAATTGCTTTAAAGGGACGACAAAATGTCGTCCCTTCTAACATGTTTTCTTGTAGTGTTGATTGCTTCTTGTAATTTTATATTCCGTTACTCTTCAAAGTGTTAAATGATCTAAGTGCATTTAGTTTTTTCTGTTTCAGTTACTTTTTTTTTCCTTCACTTGTAATAATGTAAGGAAGAAGTGTTGGTATTTAATTGTTTCCGCAGAAAGCAAATGGCACAACAGATGGAATTTCAAATCCAGGGGGGTATACTTGTTGCACACTTTTATAAAAGTCTCAATTGTACTGCCCGTTTTATTTTTGTACAAAGATTTATCAGTTCTCCAATTCATTCACCTTTCATGTTATGATGTGTTCCAACACAACAACGTCCTTCATTACGGTTTACACAATGTATGCACTTAGTAACAATAAGATCGTAATCATCCTCAGTGTTACCATACATACTAAAGAAACTAAATGTAAATGGATCGATTTTCCCGTGTGTTTTCATTGATATGATTCCACTATATATATTAATCATCCTCAGTGTTACCATACATACTAAAGAAACTAAATGTAAATGGATTGAATTTCCCGTGTGTTTTCATTGATACGATTCCACTATATATTTACAATTACAATCTTGGTAATCAATATACAGAATATATGGTAATTAAGACACGATACTACAATAAATACAAATCTACAACATTAATTGGGAAATATTCACAGAATGTGGGAGATATTCTAACACTCCCCCGCGGTTGAAGCGTCCGTTCTCCGTATCAGTCAATTTCAATTCCCTGATTGGGAGAAAGCTAAATCTAAATAGTAGTTGCCCTTGCTGTTGATCCCGACCAGTTCCCTGCCAGTCTCGTAAATCGTCAAATAGAACGCGTGGAAAGCACTTGGTAAAAATGTCAGCAAGTTGATAGAAATAAGGTATGTGTAGACCTGGCCAGTTCCGGTACTTTTTCCAGTTCCGACCCGGCGGGTCCCGGTTCCAAACCGGCGGGTTGCCAGAACCAACGGGTACACTGGTTCCCGGAACCAGCAGGTACACGGTTCTGCCCCTGTTTAAGGTTTTACCGGACCCGGACCGGCCCGGAACCGGCGGTTCTACGAATCGGACGTGAAACCGGCGGTCAAACCGGCCGGAACCGGTCCGGAGGACTCGAACCGGCGGTTTCTTTTTGTTTGTTTTTTTCTCGAACCTTTGGCACTTGGCAACGTCTATTTTGTCAAAAAATTTGAATAAAACATTTTTTTTTAATTTTTCAATTTTAAAATATCACACTATAAAAACACATCATTTATCACTTTTTCCTCACAATTCTCTTCTAACTCTCATATTATCTACCATATAATATATTTCGGATAGTGATTTGAAGTTATCTGAATAAATTCGTGTACTTTATCACCTTTGAAATATATCATTTTGCAATGTCTATCATTGTGTCAGCTTTTCGATTCTTCTTTCATGTAGAAAATGTTACCCATGAAACTACCGGGGAAGTGAATCCTTCAAAATTTAAGGCTGTTTGTAACGTTTGCGAAAAAGTGTATCATTATGAGTGTGGAATCGGTCTTGGTTCTTATGTACGACACTTACGAACAAGGCATTCCGAGGAAAGAAGAAAGAAGAAACAACAGCAGTACCATAAGTGCTTCTTCTAACTCTTATATTATCATAATATTATCTACCATTATAATATATTTCGGATAGTGATTTGAATTTATCAGAATAAATTCGTGTACTTTATCACCTTCGAAATATATCATTTTGCAATGTCTATCATTGTGACAGCTTTTCGATTCTTTTTTCATGTAGAAAATGTTACCGATGAAACTACCGGGGAAGTGAATCCTTCAAATTTAAGGTTGTTTGTAACGTTTGCGAAAAAAGTGTATCATTATGAGTGTGGAATCGGTCTTGGTTCTTATGTACGACACTTACGAACAAGGCATTCCAAGGAATATGAAAATTATATGAATGATGTGCGGAGACGTCAAGACGGGTAGCCGGGTAGGATGTGACATGTAACAACGTCTACATGCACGTTATGAAAAATCGATATAATATCAAAGTTAAATGTTGTTTGTTGTAGTGTTTTGTTGTATTAGTTTAGTTTTATCAGTGGCACCGTTACGTAGAATAATCGGTATCCATCCTTTATTGTAATGTATTGTATTGTAATAAATTAATGTAATCGAAAATGGTCGTTATAATCAATGTTATAAGAGTAAATTATAATAAACTTTTTTTGAGAAAGTTTATTGTATTCATCAGTTATGAAAATGGTCTATATAAGAATAAAAGATACTTTTATTATGTGTTAAAAAACTTAGAATTAAGTACAAGCCATAATTTTATAAACTATTTTTTGACTAAACAACTTTACTTACGAAATAGTTAAATACAAATAACATGAACATCATCAAAACTTGAATAACAAATAATTTTCTTTTTAAAAATGTAACAAAATATTAATATACTACACCAAACTTTTTTATTCGTATAAAATAGGTTCATTAGGTCCAGAAAAGTTGTCTGTATCATATTGTGGTACCCTGAATTCTCTGGCAAAAGCGGTGATAAGAAATGAAAAGAAAATATAATCATCGCCTGCATTGCCCATAGCTATCTAGCCAATTCTTTCCACGATGTATTGGCCTACGTCTATTAGCTCATTCGTAAGAAATGCGTACATAAGGATGTACATCTCAATGGTCGGTTCAGTGTGGTTTACAGTACCATGAAAGTGATAGGCAAGAAACAAAAATCACCATCCGAACGACTTCAGGGGTCCATCTACGAGGGTAATGTTGACCACTCCTTCTAATCATAGGTGCCCAGAGGTGAGTCTCACCAAAATGTCGTACCATGTTAGCATACAATCTTTCAGTCCACTGGAACGGTCTGAAATAATCAACATGACGAGGGATATCTTCAAGTAAATAATAATGGTTGATCCAATGCGGTGTGAATTGGACGCGTACACCGCGCCATGTGAATTCTCTTGTTACATTTCCTGTTGTAGCAACAATTGCATAGAACTCACGAATGATTGAGCGATTCATCTAGTAACTGAGGTGGGGGTCAGTGACGAACCCATACCACCCTACTTTCCACCAATTCCGTAATCTCAAAAGGTAGACTTTCCCATGCCAATATCCGTTAGCTCTACCCATCCAGTTTTCACGGTACTCGATAAATTGATCGTATGCTGTAAATCGAGTCTCGTAAGGATGTTCGTCCCATGGCACACCACCGTCATCCTCATCGGTTATAGGGGCATGTGGATTAGCCATTGTTAAATATCTAATTAGCCAACTATCACTTCAGACCATAAGAAATGCACGGATAAATCAGACCAACTTCAATTCATAGTCTGTTGAGCCTTAGATGGATTATGGATAATTATAATGCTAATAAGTAGAAAATAAGAAGATAGATGAACAGAAGAAGAATATAAAGATATAGAAAATAAGGTGTGAAATTTTTTTTGTTGGGATTGTGATGTATTTATAGTGTTATGGACCTGGGAGTTGGGACTTGGACTTGTGATGTATTTTGAATTATTTTTATAAGTGGATTTTGATTTTGATTTTATTTCTTAGAAAATAT
Source organism: Gentiana straminea (assembly GCA_036785695.1). Classification (NCBI taxonomy): domain Eukaryota; kingdom Viridiplantae; phylum Streptophyta; class Magnoliopsida; order Gentianales; family Gentianaceae; genus Gentiana; species Gentiana straminea. Next base: position 9,420,958 of record JAVUPR010000266.1, on the reverse strand, counting down.
TTTGAAATTTTTAAAACAATATAAAAAATTTGCTGGTCTATTAATTACAAAAATTTGCTGAAATTAAATAATAATAATAAATTAAAAAAAACGAAATAGCCGTTGGAACCGTCCAGACCCGGCCCGGCCCACCGGGTCTGCATTCAGGATTTTTTTTTTTTAAATCTCCAACTCCAACACTATAAATATGTACACCACAATCACAACCAATTTTCCTCACACCTTCTCTTCTAACTCTTATAATTCTACTATTTTACCTATCAAATCTTTTTCTCTATTTTTATAATTATCCATCTAAGACTCGTCAGACTGTGAATTGAAGTTGTTTTGATTTATTCGTGTGCTTCTTTCGGTCTGAAGAGATAGTCGGCTAATTTTTTTATACTACTCTTTCTGATCCCTTTTTTTGTAACGTTTTGCTAAACAGAAAATGTCGCAACGACCAACAACTTCTCGCTCACAAGCTCATAGAAATCAGTCACCTGACACAATTGTGGGGGAAACTGTCGACGATGTTGTTTACCGGCCTCAGTTTGATAACTTAACCCACATCAGCGATGGTGAAGGAAACTACACTTCGGTCGTGCAATTTGCTACTCCGCCTGGTTTCAATATGAATGATTTTGATACTGGGTTGCCGGAATTCGTAATGCCTGAATATGTGAGTAATGAATCCCAACAAATTCCTACTCCAATTCGTAATCCAATTCCTGATTCAATCGGTTCTTCCTCATGTGGTGGACGTGGCGAAAATGTTGGTGGTAGTAGGTGTAATCAAGCACGATCATCTGCGCGTCGTACACACGAAGTGATGATCATTTTGAAGGAGGTATAAATGAAGTAGAGGATGAATACCATAAACCTCTCAAGTCAAGGATATTTACTGAGTTTTTCAAAAAAAATCCGTTAATTAATCAAGATGGTCGGTGCATTACTGTTGTTTACACTGCTCAATGTAATTTTTGTGATAAGAACTATAGATTCACAAACGGGGATGGCTATGGCTCGATGAGAAAGCATGCCAAGAAGTTTCATCTAGATAAATGGAGCCTCGATCCTGGACAGACACAAATGCGTCCACCTACTTCGGCTAGTGGAGGTACGTCTTCTGATATATTTTCATACAACTCAAGGGTGAGTAGGAATGAGGTTGTGGATCTCATATGTACCGAGAGTCTAGCTTTTCAGATGTGCGTTAAAACAGCTTGGCAACCGGCGTTTGACGAAATCCCACGAGCTAATTTCAAGAGATATTTGGTAACATCATTTAAAAGAAGCAGGAATGAAATACTACGACTTTTAGATGACATAAAACATGATGTGAATTTGTGTGGTGATATTTGGAGTGATAAGGGGCAGCATAATTTTTACATTGGTATTAGTTGTCACTGGATAGATAATGATTGGAATATGCAAAAACGTTTGATAGCGTATCGAGCGTTTAATGAAAGGCACAATGCACACAACATAAGTACTGTGATATCAAAGGTCTTGGATGAGTTTGTGTTGAAGAAAAGGATTTTCTCTATTTCTATTGATAATTCTACCAATAACGATCTGTCAATTGTTGAATTGAAACATGCCAACCTATATACGGCGGTACTTTTTTCCATATCAGATGTTTATGCCATGTTTTGAATTTATGTCTAACTATGCGATGGAAGTTTTAAATTCGAGCATTGGAGTTATTAAGAATGCTTGCCAGTTTATCAATGCCAGACATAGTCTTGAAAGAAGGTGGAATCAATGGTGCAAAAGACACGGTTCAAATCCTTATAGATTACCCACTGTTACCCGGCACCGATGGAACTCGATGTATGATTTATTGCAAAAAAACACATCGATATAAAGATCTATTGGTTGGTTGTGTAGCGGAACACTGTGAAGGCCAACTAACTCTATATGCTAGCCATTGGAGTGATTGTCAGATGTTGATAAATATGTTGGAGCCTTTCAAACAGGCTATATTGTTCGTTTCGAGGTGTTATAAACAAACGGCACATGCGGTCTTACCAAGGACGATTGAGTTAGTAAATTTGTTTGAAGAATTTAAAGCATGTCCCGACTTGCTTCCATGTTTAGTAGCTATAAGAGCAAAATGGAATAAGTATATGCTACACATACCCAAGCTTTATCTTATTGCTGTTATTCTAGACCCTTGACTCCAGAGAGAGGGACTGACTAGATTTTTGGAGAGTTACTATGAATTCTTGTACCCTAACCCGGCCACCCAACCAATTAACCACTTGGAAGTGATTCAAAATACAATTAAATTATTTACAGAGTTGTACGCTCATTATGATATTCGTTACGGAGTTGGGGATGCTAGGCCCCCCTATAATGCAGGTACAAGTTCTACTAACCCCAGAGGTGGAAAGTTTCAGCGTTGAGAAAAGTGATGGAAAAAATATCTGCGAAAAGGCCGAGGCCGGGTGTTGATTCATCGTCCTCATGTGAAGAAATAGATAAATATCTATCGACTACTTTCGAGATTGATATGGATGGGGAATACGATTTTGACTGGGATATATTGGGATGGTGGTGGAGCCATTCAAGAGATTACCCAATTCTCTCACACATGGCAATTGTATTTTTGTCGAGTCCAGTGTCAACCATGACGGTAGAGCGGGCATTTAGTGTTGGCAGAAACATGCTTAGCTCAAGGAGAACGAGCATGCACCCAAGAAATTTAGAATATCAAATGTGCCTCAACGATTGGGTGCTAGCCGAACGGAGACAACAATACTTCATTCCACCAGAAGAAGATGACCAAAATATGGTGGAGACTAATGTTGTTACAACTGGAACAACTGCAAGTGCACGCGGGAGCAAAGAAGATGATAACCTAGCAGATTCAGAGTGACTAGTATGTATATTTACTTATTCATTTTTTTATAAAATTTCAATCAAGCATAGTCATGATATAAACTAAAATTTTCATGTTATTCAGATGGCTCCATCTTGATGTGCCAAAGGTCTACAATGATGATTATGAGAACAAAAATGTGAAACGGTGGTTGTGCTGTCCTTGGAGGTGTTTATATTTTTCTGCATTTCAAACGCTTTCAGAATGACAAGTGATATGAAAATGAAGAGGCTTCCATAATAATGTAGACAAATTCTAGTGTCATGTTATGTTTGAATATTCAGTGTATTAGTAGTGTGTTTGTATTTTGAATATGAAGTGTATTAGACTATTAGTATGGTGTTAAGTAATGTGTATCAAGTGATTCAAGTGTGCCGTCATTGATGTATTGTTTAATTATGTAATGATGTTGCTTAATAAAACAACTTTTATATACATTTTGCCTCGATTCATCAAGATATAAAATCAACTTATATACATAATATTATAAGTATAAATCATCGTAATCACTATATGAAATATACGTTTAATTTACTTAAAAATTAATCATAAAAAATAAACAACTAGAAAACTACGTATTATGCTTCAATTTACTTACAAACTAATCATAAAAAATAAACAATTAGAAAACTACACATTATGCTTTAATTTTCTTACAAATTATTTAGAATATAAGTTCCAAGCAATGTGTTTTTTTTAAACTATAGCTATAAAATTAAATATATTATATATAGTTTAATAACCAATTATAATTTATTATTAATTTTAACTTAAGTTATACAAATTTTCTATAAAAAAAATTGATTTTTTTTCAGAACCGTCTGGACCCGGGAACCGCCGAGACCCGGAACCGCCCTGGAGAACCGCCAAAGCCGCCGGTTCCCGAGACCCGGCGGTTCCGGTTCCTTTTTGGACCCGAAACCGGCGGGTCCAAGTGCGTTGATGCTGGATGGGATTGCCGGATAGATAGACAACACTGACATTATCGCAATAAATGAGCGTGGCTTTATGGATAGGACAGTGTAATTCCAAAAATAAATTATGAAGCCAGCAACATTTCCGAAACTACATTCTCAACCCCTCGGTATTTAGCCTCGGCACTGGAGCGCGATAAGGTTGGTTGGTGTTTAGAGGACCAAGAAATGAGATTATCGCCGAGGAAAACGCAATAACCGGATGTAGAACGATGGGTGTCGGGACATCCACCCCAATCTACATCAGTGTATGAGACAAGTCAGGTAAGGGAAGATGAGTAAAGATGCAAGCCAAAGTGTATGGTGCCTTTAACGTATCGGAGAATGTGTTTTAGAGTGGACATGTGTGCGTCGGTGGGGGCATGCATATGAAGACAGATTTGTTGTACGGCATACGTGATATCCAGTCTTGTGAACGTGAGGTACTGGAGAGCACCGGCTAAACTTCTGTAATGAGTTGGGTCAGCATAGGCTGGGCCTGTGGTTGAACTGAGCTTGGACTAAGTATTGACCGGAGTGAGGGCGGGTTTACATGAAGACATGCCAGCTCAATCAAGAATATCTTCAGCATACGACTTTGACATAAAAATAAACCACCTTTGTGACGAGTGACAGAGATCCCCAAAAAATAGCTAAGAGGACTGAGGTCCTTCATGGCAAATTCCAATGCTAGGAGGGGCATGATGGTTGTACAAAGCCTGTCAGAAGAGGTGGTGAGTATGATATCATCAACGTATAAGAGAATATATGCCATGTCAGTGCCTTTCCGATAAATAAATAGCGAGTGATCAGATTTGCTGTGAGTAAAACCAATAGTTGAGACGAAATCTGCAAAACGTTGATACCAACCACGAGGGGCTTGTTTGAGACCGTATAGAGATTTCCTTAACCGGTAGACATAATCCGGATGAGCAGAGTCGCGGAAACCCAGTGGCTGATGCATATAAACTGTCTCATGCAAGTCGCCATGAAGGAAAGCATTTTTAACATCGAGCTGATGGATGAGCCATGATTTGGATAGAGCAATGCTAAGTACGGCTCGAATTGTTGCAGGTTTTACAACTGGACTGAATGTCTCATCGCAGTCGATGCCAAACTGATGAGACCTACCATCACCGACAAGACAAGCTTTGTATCGCTCAAAAGAACAGTCAAGTTTCTCTTTGTGTCGAAAAATCCACATAGATCTAATAATGTTCGAATTAGACGGACGGGGTACTAAATCCCACATCTTATTTTCAATTAGAGCATTATATTCATCAAGCATGGCGGCTTTCCAATTCGGGTCGGAGAGGGTGAGGGTCGGGTTGCGAGGGAGAGGAGATGGGGTAGTTGAGGTGTTGAGGTTGTACGGGTTTTTGGGTTTGAATATGCCGTGCATGGCTCGTGTTGTCATTGTGCGGGAGAGGGCTATAGTGGTCGGGTTGGGGGAAATCGATCGTAGGTGGGGGAGTTTGGGTTGGGCCGGTTGGGGAGGTTGGAGGAGGAGTGGGCTGGGAAGAAGTTGAGGCAGGCGTAGGCGAGTTGGGAGGTGAGCGGTCTGGGACGGGCTGATCTAGGGAAATTTTGGATGGGCTGAGTTTGATGGGCTGGGCCGGGTGCTGGGTTTTGCAGATGTTGGAGCAGCAGGGGGTGGTGGGGGTATTTAGAAAATTGTAGGAGGAATGGGAGGGTTGGTGAAGTTGAGAAAAAGGGAATATGGACTCGTTAAAGGTAACGTGGCGGGAGATTATAATTTTTCTTGTGGACAAATCATAGCACTTATAACCTCGATGATTAGGAGGAAATCAAAGAAAAACACACGGTGTAGACCGAGGTTGAAGTTTATTAATAGTAGGAGAGGGATGGAGAGGGTAGCACAAGCAACCGAAAATGCGTAGGTGATCGTAAGTCGGAAGCCGATGGTAGAGAATTTGTGTTGGCGATTTATTGTGGAGAAATTCATGGGGAATGATATTTAGAATGTAGGTGGCCATTTGTAGGGTATGGTGCCAAAAAGACGGGGGAAGAGTAGCATGGAGTAAGAGAGTGCGGATCAAATTATTCATAGTGTGAATTTTGCGTTCGGCTTTCCCGTTTTGTGGAGAAGTGTGTGTTAGGAAATCTACGCAGGAACGCAGCGGAATTCAAAATTTTGATTTCCTTTTACCTAAGAACGACTTCGTTTAAGCAACAAGCATAAAAGAAGTAGACAAAAGAATACCTTGGTTGATCCAATTGGATCGACGCTTTGTCTACGGTTGTAGTTTCTGTACGAAGCCGCCCAAGCGTTCGGCCTATACCGGTGATCCACACGAATACCTCGCCGGAATCCCATCATGGATTGCTACCAGAAAAACTCGGCTACTAGACCGACTTTTTCTCTCTCTAAAATCTATCTCTAGGAAGCTCTCTATTTTTCACAAGAACTATTAGCTCTTGGAATTATGATGTACAAAAGAGCTAGCCAAGCCTCTTATAAATAAGGCATGGGGGCGCCCCTCTATGATTCACAATATGATTGGGATTAGCTTCAAGTAGATAGATGAGAGAGAAAACTTTTTTCCTAGTAAAATAAGAAAAATTTCTTTGATTGATTTATCTCATTTAATATCTTATATTAGATATTTTCTCCAAGATATATATTGACAATATCTTATATTGAATATATCTTTATCTTATTACCATAAATCTATTTTTTCTCAAAATCAATTAATATCCAATATTAATATTATGGTATTAATTAAATTACACAACTCAAATGTATCCAATATACTTTGAAATGGCGCCACCTTTAGCCAAAGATTTGGCATCCGGAATATTATTTAATTAACATAATAATATGATTAATTCATTTGCAAAATACATGTATATCATATATACACATTTTGAGATTATATGTACCAATATACATATTTAATTAATCAACATAATTAATATCTTATATTATATTTATTCATAATAAATAAATACCACCATATTAATTTATCACTATAACTTTTATAGTCGTGAGATAAATTACTTCCTTATTTGGTTATCGACTATAACCACATTTTAATCCAGCTAGATGTTCTTATGTGTGTGACCCGATAGGCTTCCGAATATGTTGGCCGTAGACACAAAGTGCAAATTACGAAAATGCCCTTCATGCCTAACGATCACGGGATAGCGTCTAGCACCACACCGTGACCCCAAATCATCGGAAGAGTCAAATGCAATGACTACTACCTTTCATGTGAAACCGTTACCGTGTAACTTACAATCCTACCGCAGTAATAATATCCATATTATCGTATCTCGAGTATCAATACATTAACGATCGTATCTTATAATCTGGATATCATGCTCTCTCGAACTAACACATTTACTCCCACTTTGCAAAGATTCACGAGAGCTAGACATTCCTTATAAGAAGGCCATTTAGGATATTCGATCTCAATCATATGATACGCGATTCCCGGATGAACTAACATGTATACTTCGCATGCTTCAGTATCGCACACAATCACTACCGTATGATCGCCTCATGGCTAAGGGAAACCTCAATAGCGTCAAAGCATGACAATCCACACCGTGATGCCATGTAGACTCCGGTCCTAAGGATAATTACACAACTGCCACATAGTGCGACACTTAATGTAAGTTGGTCAGTCTAACGTACGCATTCTCTAATACACGTCCACGTACTGTCCAAGTGTCTCTACACTTCGATAGACGAGATCTATCACTGCCCTTAAAGATAGAAGATGTCTAATACGTGCTAGCCTGTTTATACTATCAATGCCCTGTTTAATAGTATATCAGTCTAGAGACATTTAAGTATCAAAATTATTAAAGTGATTAGAGATCTCATCATCCATAATCGCCTATCATGGTTTCTCTATCTCAGTTTAATACTAAGGACGTTATCATATAACAAATCATAATCGGTTCTTTAAAAGAACAAATATATGACAACGAAAAAGCCACTTAATATATATATATATATATATATATATATATATATATATATATATATATATATATATATATATATATATATATATATAAACATAATGAAATAGTAGAAATGATCCGACCCGGTCGGATCCGGTCCAACCCGAATGGGTTTAGGACACTATTTCAACAGTGTGTGGGCAGGAAAAACGAAAAATGAGATCGTGTGAGTCACAGAAGGTTTTTAATTGAGTATTGTTAAATTCGCGACCGTTATCACATTGTAATTGTTTTATTTGCGAGTGAAACTGAGTTTTAATGATTGTGCTAAAATTAGTCAAGTAGTAAAGACATGGGATTTGTGACCAATGGGGAGTCCATAGAAAATCAGAATAATCATCCATAAATAATATATAATAACGGTGTCCTAAAACGGGCGACGTCCACAAGTCACTATGTATAATATCAAACGGAAGCATTGTATTATTATTAGAAGAAATAAAAGGAAGCTTAATCTGTTTGCCGAAAGCACAAGAATCACAAAAAAAATCGATGAAGTCGAACAAGCAATAAATTTATTTTGACGTTATGAATTTAAGACTGCCATGCCGGGGTGGCCCAACCGATTCTGCCATAAAGGAGGAGAGACAGTAACCAACGTAGCTGGAGAGTGGATCAAAGGACTAGTGGAGGGAGTAAAGGGATAAAGGTCACAAGTGCTATTACATCTCAGTAGCACCGTTTTTGTCGGTAGATCCTTCACAGAAAAACCAAACGAGTCAAACTCAACAGAGACATGATTATCAATAGTAAATCGACGTATAGAAATTAAATTCTTAATGAGATGGGGAGCATGTAGGACGTTTTGTAATTTTAAAGGAGGGTGGGGGGAGGGAAGAGAGGTGTACCCGAGACCCAATGTGGGACAACTTTAACACGTCCCCTCAAGTGTGGGCCTATAAAGAGCATGAGCCACATGGCACACAAGGAATAAAAAGGGCACTATAAGGCCAACAAAGAGGCCAGCTTTGTATTGATTTTCCAGTGTGTTTTCGTTGATATGATTCCACTATATATTTACAGTTACAATCTTGGTAATCAATATACGAATAAAAATCAAGACATGATACTACTAAATACAAATCTACAACAACAAAGTGGGAGATATTCTAGCGATTATAATAAACACATCCATATCGTAATGACAAAATAGCCGATGGCCCCACTTGCACATGACTTGTAACGTCTCGACCCGAATATCTGAGCTAATTGCGTGTATGAGTTGTTCGGTCATACACGAAACATAAAAGTTTCAAAACACGAAGCCTTGTGCAAAACGGAAGCAAAACAAGCAACGAACATACATGCTCGAAACGTTAGTGGGTTCTACCACCTCCAAGTCTAATGCATGCATATTTACAACTTTTGTCTTCTTGGTTTTTTATTTCATCGGTATTAATAAATATAGATTATTGTCCAAAAGGACAAACTAATACATTTATTAGGCTACAAGTAAATGATTGATTAGAAAGGACAAAATTTAATTAACATTACCAAAATACCCTTTTCCTACTTCAACCTAATTAATCCTTCCATCATCATTCCAGCCGCATCTTCTTCTTCTCCACCGCATCTTCTTCTCGCTTCTTCTCACAAAATTGCGGACAAAAAACCTAATTAAACCTAATTGAAAACCAAATTTGCATCTTCTTCTTCTAATTCTCAAAAAGAAAAGGTCAGCCCATTTTGGTTCCAAATTGTTCAGAAGAGCTCAGGGACTTGAGTTCCAAAATTGATCGGTGCTTCAACCCATGAATTGATGGTGACGAGTGGGAGGCAGCGGCGACGGCATCAACAGCGGTGGCGGTGGGAGAAGTGATGGTGGAGGAGGCGGACATGGCTGCAATTTCAGAAACTATTGCTCTTCTTTTTTATGACCCAGATGGCGGCGGCAATAATTGATGGCCGGCTGAGTGGCTGCCATAGATGGGGCGGTGATCGGCTGCTGCTGTGTCGACTTGAACCAGTGCTCTGTTATTTTTTTTTTGCAGACTGTTATTCATAATCGAATAGTAACATGGAAGATTGAAGCAGACTGTTATTTTTTTTTGCAGCAGTGGTGACGATTGTGTTGCAGCAGGAGGAGTGGTGACGATTTATACGAGGGCGGAGGAGGAGGAGGGCGGAGAAGGAGGGTGACGGCGGAGAAGGAGGTGACGGCGGCGGAAGGTGGATTTGCAGCAATTTGGTTTTTTTTTTTTTTTTTTATAGAAACTTTAGGGTTTAGTAATGTTACTATTAAGTTGCAGAAGTTACTACATTTTTTGTTGTAAATTTTACGGGTTGTTACTCTTTGATTATGAATGTTACGACCTTTTTATGGGTTGTTACTGTTTTTTATTGGATGTTACGACATTTTACAAGAGTGTTACTACTTGTTTTTAGGCTGTTACTACTTGGTTTTAAGGTGTTACTACATTTTCATTGGATGTTACGAAATTTTATGGACTATTACTTCTTATTTCTTGGGTGTTACTGTATGTTTTCGTGGATGTTACTACATTTTCTCAGTGTTACTGCGTGTTTAATGTGTAAAAGGGTATTTTTGTCCATTTATTATGAATTTGTCCTTTCTAATCACAAAACATGTAGTAACGTCCTTCTAGACCCATTTTTGATTTTTTTTTTGTCCTTCTAGCCCCTCCCCCCTAATAAATAAGCAACATCTAAATTATAAAAAATTAATGCAGCCCGTTCCAATTCAAAATGGTATCAGAGCAGAAGATCTCGAGTTCAAGTCCCGCTTCCAGCACAATTAAAAACAAAAATAAAAAAACCAAGTGTTGGGCCCACTCTCTTCTTATAGGCCCACACTTCTCAAACCAAAAAAAAAAACAAGTCAAGTGTTGGGCCTCTGATGTATTATTTTTATATGATTAAAAATACGTTATATTATTATGTTTTATCAACGAATTCTATGTAAAATATATGAAATTATGGTATAAATAGTATGAAATAGTAATCTTTATAGTTTAGAGTAGTTAGTAGTAAAAATAGTAAAAAGTTGTAATTTTGTACCGATTTTAGTAAATCGGAGTGTCGTGTCAGATTTACGTGGGTATTTGTGGTATTTTATTGCAGATTTATAAACCGAGACCCCGAGAATCGACATATTGAAGTTTAATCATATCTCTAGAATGATTTAGAGAGTGCCACGAGCTTAAATGGTCAATTGAATAGCTTAAGTGGACAAGTGGCCAACCAATCTGGTTAAGTAATAATCGAGAAATGTCTCCGACAAACGAATGGCTCATCAAAATGACATTATCTGAAAAAGTGTTCTTCACGAAAGTTGTAGATTTTTCCGAAAGCTTTCCAATGCAATTTAAATTATGAAGATTGGTGGTCTACAACTTAAACAGTGATCAAGTGGCTAATCGATTTGGGTTAAGAAAAATCCCGAAAAAGCTTCGGAGGAACACGAGGTTATCAAGAAGGCGTTATCTGAAGAAGAGTCCTTCATGAAAGTTGTAGAGTTTCTCGAGACCTTAATTTTGGCATTTCGTTTGCAAATTTTGGAGGTCCAGAACTCGAGATATGAATTTTAGAAGTTTAATAATTATATATAAAAATATATATAATCTACGCACATGCTGAAGAGATCAAGTTAGTGGAGGCAATCATTAGTCCGGACCGATCCGGCTTAATCTCGGACCGGTCCGGCCTTGAGAACTTTGCCTATATAAAGGAGCTCATTTCAACAGACGAGGGGTGTACCAAATATATATATACAATCTCATATATATATATCTCCTCTCTTTTCCTTTTCTTTTCTTTTTTTTTATTTTGTAGTTTGTAAATAAGGCCTTACGCCATAATAATGTAGTTTTAGTATCGTTATAATGCTCGGAAAAGTCTCGGAAGTTCGGTGTTGTAGAAGTCGTTGTAATGTCCGGAAGAATACAACTCTGATTCAGCATTTGTAAACCGGGTAACTTTTCTTAAGTATTTATGTTTGTTTTTATATTTTTCGTTGTTATAATGTTTTTAGGCTAAATATAATACTGGCCAAAACTATGTAATCGGTTTTATTTCGATCTTTTCGTTAAAGAAATGTTGTTAAGTTAAAATTATTAAAATTTGAGTTAATTGAATCTTTTTCTATTTTAATCGTATTCGTATTGACATATTTAATCGATCTGAGGAATTCATAATCTAATTATGAATTGACGCCTCGTAGTTAGGATATGAGATAAAAGATAGAAAAACCGGAGGGTAAAATTGGCCGTGTGAATAACGTGATAACGGAATCCGATTTCCTACCCGGGGGTAAATTTGTTTTGGGAGAAATGAATTTTATTATAATTTGTACTCGAGATCGTAATAATGTTAAATCATCAGTTAAGCGAAACTTAAACCGGAAAGTTAAATCGTCCGGCCTTGACAACCGGAGCCTTTAAAATAAAATTGACCGTTTGACGAACGGAATGACTCCTTTTTATCTAAGGGTAGATTTGTACTCGGGACCTGTTCAGAAAAACCGTAACAATTGTGGACCTTGGACTGATGCAATGGACATATGACAATTTCATACGCTCGTGTGAGGAGGAATTGTTTACCTCGGAGTGCACCGTTTCATTTACTCAATTGGACCTAAAATAAAAGGAGAGATCGAACACATTTCATTTAACCGAAAAGATCGTATAAACCAATTATATAAGTTTTGGCCGCTTCTCTAAAATTATCTCGTTTAATATATTGGTACCTATATATTTATATATATATATATATATATATATACTTTGCAATTTATGTACATCTATATATATTTATATATCTATATATATTATATTAGAATAACATTTAAATTACGTATTTATTTTATGTTGACTAGAATAGTAGTGATCCGTGTTATAAAATTGCGGTTTAGATCGAGTTAATAACAAATCTTTGGTGTTTAACCACACGTAAAAGAAATTACCAAGTTCCCCGAGGATTCGACACTCGACTCACCATACTAGCACCACAATTTGACCCGGTACACCGCCGGTTAGAATCGTTTAACCCGGGAATTGTCCGTCGATTTCGGCGCCGTTCTCGGGGACGGGTTAGGCGGGGTCGAATAACATTTAAATTACGTATTTATTTTATGTTGACTAGAATAGTAGTGATCCGTGTTATAAAATTGCGGTTTAGATCGAGTTAATAACGACTCTTTGGTGTTTAACCACACGTAAAAGAAATTACCAAGTTCCCTGAGGATTCGACACTCTGACTCACCATACTAGCACCACAATTTGACCCGGTACACTGCCGTTTAGAATCGTTTAACCCGGGAAATGTCTGTCAGATTTCTGGCGCCGTTCTCGAGGGACAGGTTAGGCGGGGTCAGCTTTTTGGTGCCGTTGCCGGGGAACGTCGCTAATTTCTTTTTTTGTGTCTATGGTTACTACTTGTATTAGCTCAAAATTCTCGAGAATAAGTCAACACTTTTCTTATCCCATTTCTATTTTATTTTTCGTTGATACTTACCTTATAGGTAAGTTACCAATTTTTTCTACTACTATCCATTTCGTGTTATTTTCTATTTTCGTTAGTTGATGACCAGAAGTGGTAAGGCCCCTCTCACTCCTTATAAGCCTGACATAAACACTTACGAAAGGCAGTTAAGAGTAGAGAGTAAACGCGGTCATACTAGTCAGGGAAATCCTGATCAAGAATCATCTTCTAATAAAAATACGAGAATGGCTGAAATCAGTGATGAAACACCTGAACAAGGGCTGGAACATGCTCTAGGGCATGGACAAAACCTTGTTAACCCTAATAATAATAATAATAATAATAGAAATAATCAAAATCGGAACCAGAATAATCGTAATAATCCACCAAATCCGAGACCTATCTGTGATCAAACCGTAAGAAGAAACCAGACTAATAATCCCATACTTTTACCTAATGAAGGAGCGAATAATTTCGAAATTAAATCTCATCTTTTTGGTTTAATTGACGCAAGAGCCCAATTTCTAGGAGAGGATGATGAAGATCCACATCATCATCTCTATCTTTTTGAAGAACTGTGCAATACAGCCAAAAGTCAAGGTGCTCATAAGGAATTAACGAGGATGACTATGTTTCCTTTTTCTCTAAAAGGACGAGCCCGAGATTGGTTTATGTCTCTTCCACATCATTCACTTACAAGTTGGGAGGATATTCAAACTGAATTTCTGAAACAATATTTCACTCCAGGACGAAATTTGGAATTAAAAGTCGAGGTTGCTAACTTTAGACAAGGATCTGAAGAAACACTCGGGAATGCGTGGGAAAGGTTTAAAAACTCGTTAAGAGCTTGTCCCGATCATGGTTATTCCTTAGATATGCAAATTCAACTCTTCTGTCGTAAATTGAGAAAAGATTCACGTGCGGATGTAGATCATGCATGTGGTGGTTCGTTAATGATGAGTGAAGCTCAAACAGTTTACGATGCTATAGAAAAGATTTCCAAAAATAACAGAATGTGGGAAACCGGTTCTAGCACCAGAAAAGTAGCTTTTGCAGGAGAATGTACGTCTAATACGGAAGTTCTAGCACATTTAGAAAATTTGAGTAGGAAGTTTGATGGCCTACAAAACAAGAACCAAAGTTCAGAAAATAGTAAAACAAATGAATACTCAAGTCATGATAATGTGTCATTAGGGAGTGAAGAAACAACAGGATACTCAAGAGAGGAGGTGAGTTTTCTTCAGCAGCATAGGAATTTGAACAATGCATATTCGAACTCGTTTAATGCTATTGTCTGAAAACGAGTTCGAATATGCATTGTTCAAATTCCTTCTTATCGATGGTCTGAAAACCCTATTGTCTGAAAACCCTACTTATCGATGGTCTGAAAACCCTAGTAAGCCAGGACAACCGCCATATCCAGTCCCATATAGGAATAAGTTTATCAAGAAAACACATCTAATCAGAATTTACAATCATTACCTAGATCCTATCCTCAACATACCACTCAAAGTATACCAGTAACTCAGAGTTCAACTCAACCTGCAGAAGGAGTTGAAAAATGGGAAAAATTAATGGAAAATATGATGGGTGTAGTAAAGCTAAGAATATGGAAACAATGATGACTTCTATTGGTACAGTCACTAAAGATATGAGTACAATGAAAACATCTATGAGTGGACATGATACCAGAATAAGAACGATAGAAGCTTCATTAAGGAATATGGAAGATCATTTGAGTAGGGAAGGTGAACGTAACAACAGTAGACCCCCAGGAGGATTACCAAGTAACACTGAAAGAAACCCAAGAGAGGTAAATGTTGTAGTTACGAGAAGTAGAAAGCTCAGTGGTAGCAATGGAGTAGAAAACTTTGGGAATAATGAAGTAGAAAATGATTTAGATGGTAAGAATGATGAAACTAAAGATGAAATTGAATTCACTGATGAGGAAGAAGAAATTATAGAGAACTTCTTGAAAAGGAATAGAAGTTTGGAATTTGAAAATGAAAGTGAAAAATGGGTAAAAATCCCTAGGATTTTGAAAGACCCTATGGATAAAGATTTAAGGAATTTATTCAAGGAACATGTTAGAATAGATGAAACTGGTAATAAGGATGAGAAACAGGAAGAACCGAAAGAATCTGAAGTAGAGATTGATTCAGGGAACAATTTAAAGGAAAAAATTCAAAAACCTGAAACATGGCGACTAAGTAATACTGAAAGGTTTAAGGAAAAAGGAAAAGAGAAATTGACTAAGGAGCCAAAGGTTATAGATTTAGAATCTTTACCTTACCCTCCTAAAGATCAAATCAAAAAGGCAAAAATCGATAAGAAGTATGCTCGTTTCCTTGACACTTTTCGTCATCTTCATGTTAATATCCCTGTTATTGAAGCTCTGATAAGTATACCTGCCTATGGAAAGTTTCTGAAAGATATACTATCAAATAAGAAAAAATTAGAGGACTATGAGAATATATGCCCGAATGAAGAATGTTCTCGCAATTACGCAAAGATAAGTTACCACCTAAACCGAAAGATCCCGGAAGTTTTACGATTCCATGTGAAATTGGAGGATTTCGTTTAAGAAGGTCTTATGTGATCTAGGAGCTAGTATAAATCTCATGTCTTATGAGGATTATAAAAAGCTAGGCATAAGAAAGCTTACTAAGACTGAAATGACTCTGCAAATGGCAGATAGATCGATTAAGTACCCTAAAGGGATTATTAAGGACGTATTGGTTAAAGTAGACAAATTCTATTTTCCAGTAGATTTTGTAGTTATGGAAATGGAAGAAGGATATTCAGCGCCTATTATTCTAGGTCGTCCATTTCTAGCTACAGGAAGAACTTTAATCGATGTTCAGAAAGGAGAATTAATTTTGAGAGTCAATGAAGATGAAGTTGCTTTCAATATTTTCAAAGCTATGAACCATCCATATACATCACCTGAATCATGTTCTTTTATAGAAGATATTCATTCTGTCTATGATAATCAGTTACCAACTTTTGAAGACAGATTAGAAGAATGCTTAACTCTGTCTATCTATAAAGAAGATGAGGAAGACATTGAAATGAAAGAGATAATCATTTCTCTAGATAAAGGAAGCTTTACTTTTAAGCCACCATGGCATAAGTATTTGGAGTTAGAACTAGAAGGACCGGTTCTTAAATCGTCAATAGAAGATCCGCCGAAGAATCGGAATTGAAACCGTTACCTTTAAATCGAAATATGCTTTTCTTGAAACCGATAATCTATTACCGATTATTATTTCATCAACTTTAACCGAGCAACAAGAAGATCAATTACTTAGAATGTTAAGAAAGCATAAGAAAGCTTTTGGATGGACGATTGCCGATATTCGAGGTATTAGCCCCGAGATTTGTGTTCATAAGATAATTCGAAAGAAGATGCTAAACCTTGTATTCAACCACAACGCCGCCTCAACCCGAATTTACGCTTAATCGTTAAGAAAGAGGTGATTAAGCTATTAGAAATGGGGATAATCTTTCCTATATCAGATAGTGAATGGGTAAGTCCAACTCAAGTTGTACCAAAGAAAGGAGGTTTCACAGTGAAAGAGAATGATAAGAATGAATGGATTCCAACAAGGGAAATTACAGGTTATCGAATGTGCATTGATTTTAGAAAGCTAAATGATCATACTAAGAAAGATCATCATCCGCTTCCATTCATAGTTCAGATGTTGGAACGTTTAAGTGGTCATAAGTATTACTGTTTCTTAGATGGTTATTCGGGGTATTTACGGATATTCATTGCGGCGGAGATAGGGAAAAGACTACTTTCACTTGTCCTTATGGAACTTTTGCGTATAAAAGAATGCCGTTTGGTTTATGTAATGCTCCTGCTACGTTTCAAAGATGTATGATGTCTATATTTTCTGATATGGTTGAGAAATTCTTAGAAATTTTTATGGACGACTTTAGTGTTTACGGAGATTCTTTTGGTAAATGTTTATCGCACTTAGAAAGAGTGTTACAACGCTGTGAGGATACCAATCTAGTACTAAACTGGGAAAAATGTCATTTAATGGTATCGAAGGAATTGTTCTAGGTCATAGAATCTCTGAAATAGGAATTGAAGTTGATAAAGCTAAAGTCGAGGTGATTGAAAAATTACCACCACCAGTGAATCTAAGGACTCTAAGAGGATTTCTTGGACATGCAGGATTTTATAGGAGATTTATTGCATATTTTTCGAATATAGCAAAGCCTCTAAGTCATTTACTTGAAAAAGAAGTACCTTTTAACTTTGATAGTAATTGTATGGAATCATTTAAGACCTTGAAAGCGAAGTTGATTACTGCACCAGTATTGGTAGCACCAGACTGGGATTTGCCTTTTGAGATTATGTGTGATGCGAGTGATTTAGCTGTAGGAGCTGTTTTAGGTCAAAGGTATAATAAAATTCTCAAAGCTATCTACTATGCTTCTCACACATTAAACGCAGCTCAACTTAATTATGCAACTACAGAAAAAGAACTGTTGGTGTAATTTTTGCCTTAGATAAGTTTAGATCATATATTGTTGGTTCTAAGGTAATAATCTACACGGACCATTCAAATACGAAGTATTTACTAAGTAAGAAGGATGCGAAACCACGTCTTCTTAGATGGATTCTCCTACTTCAAGAATTTGATATTGAAATTAAAGATAAAAAAGGAAGTGAGAATGTAGTAGCGAGATCATCTAAGTAGAATGGAGACTGAGGAAGAGATAGGGAATGAAATTAAAGATTCATTTCCTGATGAACAACTATTTAGAATAGATACTCCTTCAACCATGCAGTTATTAAAAAATAGAATTCCTTCTAAGGAAATGTCACCTTGGTTTGGAGATATCATTAATTACTTAACCTGTGATTTATTCCGTCTCATTGGACTTGGCAACAGAAAAAGAAATTCTTTTACGACTTAAAATTTTATTACTGGGAGGAACCAGACCTTTTCCGTAAGTGTTCGGATGGGATAATCAGAAAATGTGTGCCTGATAATGAAATTTTAAGTATTTTATCATTTTGTCATGATCGTGAGGCAGGAGGTCATCATGGAGGTTGGAAAACTGCTTTTAAAGTTTTACAATGTGGTTTTTATTGGCCTACACTATATAGAGATGCTTATACATATGTTAAATCTTGTGAATCTTGTCAAAAATGGGGAAATGTATCTAAAAAACATGAAATGCCTATGCAACCTATTTTAGAATGTGAGTTATTTGATGTTTGGGGTATAGATTTCATGGGACCTTTCCCTATATCTTTTGGAAAAAGATTTATTCTTGTAATGGTAGATTATGTTTCGAAATGGGTAGAAGCTGAAGCTCTTCCCACTAATGATACCAAAGTTGTCATACGATTTCTTAAAAAGAACATATTCACTAGATATGGCATTCCGAGGGCGATCATTAGTGATAGAGGTTCACATTTTTGCAATCGACCATTTACTAAAATAATTGAAAAATATGGTGTAACGCATAAGTTAGGAACGCCCTATCATCCGCAAACTAGTGGACAGGTAGAGGTATCGAATAGAGAGATTAAAAGAATCGTGGAAAAAACAGTTGATTCAAATCGTAAAAACTGGGCAGTTAAATTAGATGATGCATTATGGGCGTACAGAACAGCTTTTAAAACACCAATTGGTTGTTCTCCCTATAAGCTAGTCTTTGGTAAATCTTGTCATCTCCCAGTTGAGTTAGAACACCGAGCCTTCTGGGCTATTAGATTTCTAAATTTCGATCCTAAGGCTGTCGGTGATCATAGATTGCTTCAATTGACAGAACTAGAAGAATTTCGTCTCGATTCTTATGAAAATGCTCGAATCTACAAGGAACGCACGAAATCTTTCCATGATAAGAAAATCTTTAAGCGTGAGTTCCATGTAGGTGATCGAGTGCTTTTGTACAATTCACGTTTAAAGTTGTTTCCAGGTAAGCTTAAATCGAGATGGACAGGACCATTTAAAGTAACAAGGGTTTACAAAACTGGAGCTGTTGAACTAACTGATGGAAATACAACTTTTATAGCCAATGGCCACAGAGTAAAGTTATTTGTGGAGGGAGAAGGAATCACACTGAAAGAAGAAATAATGCTACTGATTGATCCCCCGACAAATTGAAAAAGCAGAGGAAAAATGAAAAACTGAAAAGCAGAGAAACTGGAATCAGCCGAAAACCAGGTTCTATCTATCTTTACTTTTCTGTATTTTTTTTTATGTTTAAACTCTTTTCGTCTTTTACCGGATAGACGTAAAAGAACTGGATGTCTTTTTTAGATAGAATATGAGTTTTTATTTTACTTTTAAAATTAGGCCTTGATAAAGATGTCGCGTTTTCTATAGAAGCTTTAGTTTTTGAACAAAACAAGAAATTGTTGAGAGAGATCAGATTGAGAGAAGTATGTAATGGAACATCAAGAAGTGCGATAAAAAGAAGGGCAAAGTTTCTAATGAGATGCAGAATCTGTGGAAAAAGTGAACATGTTGGACGCTGTGGTAAAAACACAACTAAATCCCAGGATGAGTGTTTGAATATTGTTAGGAAGGGAACGATTAGGTGGTTATCCGAAAATCCCGATGGAATTCCGAGAGATAATTCAAATGCCTCGTTTTTAGGAGTTAGGTTGATCGAGCGTTATATCAGAACTTTGGAAGATTTAGAAATCAAAGAATCAGGAACCCCTTAAGTTTCGAGTCTTTTATTTTATTTTATTTTATAAAATTTTCGCATAACTTCTGAAAATTTTATAAAAATGGATCTTTATGAAATTTGAAGAGTTTTATAAAAGTTTTATAAAAGTTTTTTTTTAGTTTTAATGTTTTATAATAGTTGATATAAATTTATTAAATTTTTATAAGCTTTTTATTAAAGTGTTATAAAGATTTTATTAAATTTTTAGAAATTGTTATAAAATTATAAAATTTCCTTCAAATTTTATTTTTAGTAAGTTTTAAATTTTATAAAATTATTTTTAAGGTTTTAATTAAGTTTTTTTTAAGATTTTTATAAGTTTTCATCAAAAAATCATAAAAAGTCAAAAAAAAATCGAAAAGGTAAAAAAAATTTGGGCACGGACCGATCCGGCCTTAACCCGGACCGGTCCGGGGTCTAAAAACATAAAAAAGGACGGGGACCCTTCTTTTCTTCTTCTTCTTCCCTAATTTTTTTTACAGCCGCATAAACACCAAACCCCACCATTACGAATTTTTTTCACTTTTCTTCAACAAAACTTCATCTCACACTACACCATTACTTAATTTCTTCTCATTATCATCTCCTCTCTTCAACACAAATTGGAAAATTCAAAAAGGGTCAAAAACAAGCTCCATTTCATTCCGGCGACTTTTCAACTTTTCCGGCCTACTTTTCAACGTTTTCTACACATTAAGGTATAATTTAGTTTATTTAGTTATCAATTTCGTATTTTTCATAATTTTTTAGAGTAATTTCAACTGTTTTGATTTTTGAGCGTGTTGTGACATTTTTATTTTTTGTTGTTTTTGTTGTTGTTTTTGTTGTTGATTGGCATTACCAATATCGTAGAATGGCTGAGTCAAGTAGGAGAGTCTCTAAAAAGCGAAAATCGAACATTCCTATATCAACTCCTGTCGTAGGCACAGTAATTTTATCATCTGAGAAAGAAGCCGTAAGCTTTGAAAAAACCGCATCACCTGAGGCTAAGAAAGCGTATGAGAACATTTATAGTAAATGTGATGTTCTGGTTGAAAAAGGATTAGACTTGGATGATTTAGGTGATGAAGTTAAAAACATTTTTACGAGACGTCAGTGGTTAGATTTAGCAGCCAGAAGGGAAGGGGAGATTAACACGACTATAGTAGCTGAGTTTTATTCGGTTTTATCTACTTTGTCAGAAGAGCAGCTTACGCAGTCGCAAACCGTACCCTTACGAACCAGAAATATTCCTTTTAACCCTGCCGTCATTAATGCAATTCTAGGAGTTGAGGTTTTTCCTGATGAGGAGGATTACAGGGTAGTTTATAATTTAGATGATCCTGCTAGCTTTGAGCAGACTGCCCTGAGAGCCCAGACTGTTTTTGACCCGACCGCTGTGTGGGTCGAAAATCGGTTTAATTACGGAAACTGTTTTAGAGGTTGAGGGCAATTAAAAGATTTATTAGCCATAATCTCTATCCTTCTCGTAAACATACTGCTTTTGGAAAGGAAGATGTTTGTATCGCTTGGGCGATGGTGAACGATGTTAGAGTGGATGTTGGAAAAGTCATGTTTAAAAGAATTTTTGAAAGTATTGTCATCGCCAGACCAGGGAGTCATCTATACTTCCCTTGTTTTATCTCTGATTTATGTCATAGGTTTGGGAGTACCATTCTGCCTAATGACAAGTTATCTCGGGCGATGGAAATCGATTGGACCTAGTTTGACTAGTCTTCCGGATGGTAGTATTAGATCTTTGATTAGAAGACGTCAAACTCAGCCAGCTCCACCAGTTTTTACATCATCTTCCTCTTTTCCTTCTTTTTCTAGTCAGCCTCAACAAACTCCTTTCTCCAACACTATCACTTATGACATGTTTCAATCTTTAGTGACAGACGTTGCACGTGGTCAAGCCAATGTGGCTTATTATGCTGAGAGTACTAGGCAGTGGTGTGATGATCTTCGTAGAGGTTTAAGAAGGAACGAGCGGTTGCTTCGTAATCCTACTTTTGATGATCCCGCCTATCCACCTTGTCGGTCCGATCCTTATACCTTACCGAGTGGGTAACACCTATTCCACCACCTTCGAGCTTTCATCCATCGTCATATCCTTTTGGAAGCCAATCTAGTGGGACGGGTGTATTTTCGACAGTGTTCGGAGATCGGCGATGTCGAGTTGGGGAGGATTCACTGAGTTTGCACATGTCACGACTGGCATGAGTTCGATGGGTCTTGATAGTTCAGTCAGGACCACGACTACAGTTCAGCCGCCAGCTTCTCAGTCGTTTCCGAGTTCGAGTTTTCAAGTTGATCCTGAGGAAGACTACGATGAAGATTGAATTTAATAATTTTGATTAAACATTTTTATTGCACTTTTTATTCGACATTTGTCATTTAGATATTGGTTTGTTTTCATTTTTCGTTTAGTTTGATTTTACAATCGTTTTTATCAAAATTTGGTTTGCATTATAAAAACTATAAAAAAAATCCCAAAAAAAAAAATAATAATAATTTTTGCAGTCTTACTACGTCATTTTACAAAAATATAATGTGTCGTTTTATCCGTTCGTATTAAGTTAAATTAGCATTATAAAGTATCTTCAAGGAAAAGGTATGTATTGTTCAGCACGTGAAGTAAAAAACCAAAATACAACTTGACTTTTACCTCTGTCCTCAGTAAAAGTAAGATGAGGCCGGACCGATCCGGCACATTCTCGGACCGGGCCGTGAAGAAAAGAAGGCTGAGTCATTTTGAAGTCTGTCTAATGCAGCCACGTACGTATACTTTTACCATCTATTTAAAGAAGTAAAGGCAGGAGCAACAATTGCTCATTCTTTCACTGTCTATCTACCTTCAACTTTACTTCTTTCACTTTTTATCAAGTTTTAAAAATGTCGAACCACTCCTCACCGTCGGTTAATTATTACGAGCCTCATACACCGGATCATCCGGAATCTCAAGCTTCTAATGAGAGTATCATTTTACACAATCGTTTTGCAAATTCTCCAATCCTATTGGAGAAAGGTTTAAATTTAGATAAGCTTGATCAATGGGGAAAAACTATCATTCGAAGTTTTGGTTGGAAAAAATTTGTCAGTACACCGAGAGGACGGATAAATGTCTCAATAGTGCGAGAATTTTATTCTGCACTTATGACGACATCTATGGTCGATATCACTCAGATTGTTCTAGTAAGAGGAGTGGCTGTTCCCTTCTCTTCATCTGTTATCAACCAAATCTTTGAAATTCTACCAGTTACGATGCCACATTTTGAAATGCAATGGGGACTACAAAATCCCTCTAATCATTTGAATAAAGTACACGAGTCGTTCCAATGTCTGTTCCCGCTTTTTGATACAAATCACGACATGTCAACACGAGCTCTACTTCCACATCTAAAGGCGTGGAAGCATTTTATAAATTCTCGAGTTTATCCCACCTGGGATTTTGGAAGTTTAACTGAGAATGGAATGCTTCTACTTTTTGCTTTGGCATTCGGTGTATTTGTTGATTGGGGTATATTGATTCAAAGGACAGTGTTGGAGTTTGGGATCACGAGAGGTAGTAGGGGGAAGCCTATGCCTAATTCATGGATGATATCACGTTTGTGTATTCTTCTGAATGGAGTAGAAGAGCTGGAGACGGATGAAATTTTTCCGTCTAGAGATAGTCGGTTTGGATTGCTACCGGTTGATACACCGGGATGTTCGTCTACCATCTAGAGAGTTGTTGGTAGTTTGTTGGTGATATTTAAGTTTTAAATTAAGTTAAGTTTGAAGTTTCTTTAGTTAAGTTTGTAATAATGTATCTTGTTTAATATATATGTCTTAGTTTTTTAAGTTTGTTTGTTTCTTTTTCATATAATTAGTATACGCTAAAATAAAATCAGAATAATAACGTTAATAGATAATTTTAATTTTATTTTCGAACCTACTTCTTTACTACTCATTGAACATCGGGACGATGCCACTTCGTAAGTGGGGAGTAGAGTTAGGTTAGAAAATTCATTAAAATTTTCGAAAAAACATTAAAATTTTCGAAAAATAGTCAAAAATAATTATATTATATGTCTAATTTAGATTTTAATAAGATTTTAAGTTTATATAATTGAGTAATATTAGATATCGTTTTTATGAAATTATATAAGTATGTTGATATTTATAAGTAAAATTTTTAGAATCATTTTCTTTTCAATATGAATTATGAGTTTGGAATTGGACTAAGTTTGTTGATTTTTGGCACCACAAAAATATAACTATAGCCAAATAACCTACCTCAGCCTTGATTAGAGTGATCAAGACCTCACTCGAAATTGTCAATTGTGATTAAATAACCAAGCTATAGCTAATTTTGGTCTACATTTCCTTGAAATTCCGCAAGTTTGTACGTACTTATGAAAAGAGATGGAGACATAAAAGCTAAGTTTTGGTATATCTTTGAGATTGGAAAGATTAGATAAGTAGTAGTATATTCGATCTTACCTCATGACACTTGCAAGATAGTCGATTTTGGTAATAAGCTCGGATATATTAATATTCTAAATTGAGAACGAAGCACCATATTTACACAGAATTAATCAAATATCGTGTATCTTCCTTATCCGTGATTAACAACTTAAAAATAAAAAGAAATGATCGGTTGTAGCTACCAATGATTGGAGTGAGTAGGGTATTATCACGAAATGTCCTATATCACTATGAGGTAATTAAGCTCCCGATTGCCTGATGATAGTAGTCCAGCTAGGGTATTATCTCGAAATGTCCTATTGCTGGGAATGAAGGCACAAGATAAAATGAAAAAGGAAAAGTTGAATCATAAGATCTCAGGAATTATTACAAGTTTAAGGAAACCGGACTTGTAATTTTCGATCGAAAGAGTAGTACTCCGATCAATCTTGATGAAGCAATGCCTGTAAGTTTGATTTTCTACACACACTCACGCTTTTAGTTCCTAATCTTAAATATAAAAAATAAAAAAAAAAAAAGAAGAAGAAAATCTGAAAAAGAAGAGATGTTATTAATCGATGATTATTTTTGATCAAGAATATGAAGATGTAGGTACGTACGACTTGCCTCTTTCTCTTTTTGATTTCCTTTTTTTCCGATTAACCAACATCTTGAACCTAAACTCTATAAGCCATTTTTGTCGACTACCTGACCGAAGTTTCTGATTCCAAAATTTCATAATAGTTGCGATTAAAAATAATTCTGATATTTTATTTATACTTATTAAGTGTTACATGTACAATTTCATCTAAATAATATTTAATGTTAAGTTATTTTAGTTATATACTCTTTCTGTCTTTCTTATAATTTTAAATTAGCATAATTAATATATTTGACAATATAAATTACATTAAAAATTATAATATTATCTTTTATTACCGCTTATTTTTGCTCGAGGACGATCAAAAGCTAAGTTTTTGGGGAGTAATTTGATGTATTATTTTTATATGATTAAAAATACGTTATATTATTATGTTTTATCAACGAATTCTATGTAAAATATATGAAATTATGGTATAAATAGTATGAAATAGTAATCTTTATAGTTTAGAGTAGTTAGTAGTAAAAATAGTAAAAAGTTGTAATTTTGTACCGATTTTAGTAAATCGGAGTGTCGTGTCAGATTTACGTGGGTATTTGTGGTATTTTATTGCAGATTTATAAACCGAGACCCCGAGAATCGACATATTGAAGTTTAATCATATCTCTGGAATGATTTAGAGAGTGCCACGAGCTTAAATGGTCAATTGAATAGCTTAAGTGGACAAGTGGCCAACCAATCTGGTTAAGTAATAATCGAGAAATGTCTCCAACAAACGAATGGCTCATCAAAATGACATTATCTGAAAAAGTGTTCTTCACGAAAGTTGTAGATTTTTCCGAAAGCTTTCCAATGCAATTTAAATTATGAAGATTGGAGGTCTACAACTTAAACAGTGATCAAGTGGCTAATCGATTTGGGTTAAGAAAAATCCCGAAAAAGCTTCGGAGGAACACGAGGTTATCAAGAAGGCGTTATCTGAAGAAGAGTCCTTCATGAAAGTTGTAGAGTTTCTCGAGACCTTAATTTTGGCATTTCGTTTGCAAATTTTGGAGGGCCAGAACTCGAGATATGAATTTTAGAAGTTTAATAATTATATATAAAAATATATATAATCTACGCACATGCTGAAGAGATCAAGTTAGTGGAGGCAATCATTAGTCCGGACCGATCCGGCTTAATCTCGGACCGGTCCGGCCTTGAGAACTTTGCCTATATAAAGGAGCTCATTTCAACAGACGAGGGGTGTACCAAATATATATATACAATCTCATATATATATATCTCCTCTCTTTTCCTTTTATTTTCTTTTTTTTTTATTTTGTAGTTTGTAAATAAGGCCTTACGCCATAATAATGTAGTTTTAGTATCGTTATAATGCTCGGGAAAGTCTCGGAAGTTCGATGTTGTAGAAGTCGTTGTAATGTCCGGAAGAATACAACTCTGATTCAGCATTTGTAAACCGGGTAACTTTTCTTAAGTATTTATGTTTGTTTTTATATTTTTCGTTGTTATAATGTTTTTAGGCTAAATATAATACTGGCCAAAACTATGTAATCGGTTTTATTTCGATCTTTTCGTTAAAGAAATGTTGTTAAGTTAAAATTATTAAAATTGAGTTAATTGAATCTTTTTCTATTTTAATCGTATTCGTATTGACATATTTAATCGATCTGAGGAATTCATAATCTAATTATGAATTGACGCCTCGTAGTTAGGATATGAGATAAAAGATAGAAAAACCGGAGGGTAAAATTGGCCGTGTGAATAACGTGATAACGGAATCCGATTTCCTACCCGGGGGTAAATTTGTTTTGGGAGAAATGAATTTTATTATAATTTGTACTCGAGATCGTAATAATGTTAAATCATCGCTTAAGCGAAACTTAAACCGGAAAGTTAAATCGTCCGGCCTTGACAACCGGAGCCTTTAAAATAAAATTGACCGTTTGACGAACGGAATGACTCCTTTTTATCTAAGGGTAGATTTGTACTCGGGACCTGCATGTTCAGAAAAACCGTAACAGTTGTGGACCTTGGACTGATGCAATGGACATATGACAATTTCATACGCTCGTGTGAGGAGGAATTGTTTACCTCAGGAGTGCACCGTTTCATTTACTCAATTGGACCTAAAATAAAAGGAGAGATCGAACACATTTCATTTAACCGAAAAGATCGTATAAACCAATTATATAAGTTTTGGCCGAGTTCTCTAAAATTATCTCGTTTAATATATTGGTACCTATATATTTATATATATATATATATACTTTGCAATTTATGTACATCTATATATATTTATATATCTATATATATTATATTAGAATAACATTTAAATTACGTATTTATTTTATGTTGACTAGAATAGTAGTGATCCGTGTTATAAAATTGCGGTTTAGATCGAGTTAATAACAGCTCTTTGGTGTTTAACCACACGTAAAAGAAATTACCAAGTTCCCTGAGGATTCGACACTCTGACTCACCATACTAGCACCACAATTTGACCCGGTACACTGCCGGTTAGAATCGTTTAACCCGGGAATTGTCTGTCAGATTTCTGGCGCCGTTCTCAAGGGACAGGTTAGGCGGGGTCAGCCTCTCTCCCTTCTTATAGGCCCACACTTGAGGGAGAGTGATATAAGGAAATATAGTGAGACATTTACTAACACTAATTGGTTTTAGTACAACGGTAAGCGCTTGATCTTAATATAGAGATACACAAGCTAGCAAAAACAGTATGTCCAAACAGATAACTTGATACATCATAGCAATGCATAGGCTAAGCCAACAAATAGCAGACATAACATAGGGCAGCAGAAATACAAAATTTGTTGGGTAAGTGTATTGTGTGTGAAGTAATTTACGGAACAGATCCGTAATTAACGGACTTAATTATGGATTATTAAACTATAAAATAAATAATGCGAAAGATAAATTCGTATTATCTAACAGATCTAATAAAATCAACATTACATGCAGATCTAACTCGAACAACGAATAAGAAAATTACGATGCATAAAATAAAGGACTAGAGATCAAACCGAGGCGAGTAGATACTCTTTCCTTAAGACAAATTGCTCTGGTATGGTGCCCACGGTAGTAGCAACGGTCTCCCAAGATACAACAGCTTACGTCTCGGATTTAGAGGCACTTCAAAAATCCAAGCTCCGGCGAACTTACAGAGTGCTCCGACTTCTCTTCGACTCAAGAACTAGATCTATATGATAGACTCTTTGTAGTGGAAAACAAGAGAAAACTCGATGCTTAAACTTTCATCCATGAGGTACTTTATATAGTGGGAGGATGAGCCAATACTCAATTCTTATTTGCTGGATGACACAGTCGGCCGACTTTTCCCTCAAGGAAAGCCATTGTGGCTTGTTCGTATTAATGGCCGACCTCATCCCTCACTTTT
Organism: Gentiana straminea; assembly: GCA_036785695.1. Taxonomy (NCBI): domain Eukaryota; kingdom Viridiplantae; phylum Streptophyta; class Magnoliopsida; order Gentianales; family Gentianaceae; genus Gentiana; species Gentiana straminea. Next base: position 9,392,552 of record JAVUPR010000266.1, on the reverse strand, counting down.
GATTGGTCGGATGATGCGTCGTGTGAATTCTGATTGGTCGGATAACTAATCACAAGAATTCTTGAATTCTGATTGGTCCAATTACACAATCAATGCCAAAAATTAATTTATGGTTAATTTCATAAAGAAATTTTATCCAAAAAATTAATAGTATGATCCGAGCACGAACACGCGGCGTGCGTTAAATTATCCAAGTCCTCCCTCTTACACAAAAATGCTTTGCCCGTTGGGGCACATCCGTAAGAGTCACAATTGCTCTTATATATGGAGCTCAAGTCTCCCATTTCTCTAATGTGGGAGAGTTTGAGTTTATCATACCTTCAACTCCTTTCCCACACATTTTTTACACAAACTTTACGCATTAATTTCTAAATAACTCATATTCGAATCGAGTGATTTCAAAGCCAAACATCATATACTCCGTGAGTAGTATTTTTAGATGTAAAAAGATCACGGTTAATCTCACCGGAACGTATCCGAAATTGTGCTAAAGTTGATTGTTTCAACACATGTTTCAAGCCCCCATTTCATGAGTTTGGCTTATATCTCCGACAAAATTAACAGCTCACTCATTTTCAATAGCCTCTGATAATGACACACAAAGTTCACATGATACAAATACGAGACTTTTTTTTAATTATATATAGATAGTTGATATATATTGATATATATTATAAGTAAACACATGGAAGGAAGCAAAGCCGTGCCAATTGCCATGCATGAAACAAGAAAAGTTAGTAAACAGTAGTGATTTTATGTGAGTGAAGGGGTGGGATGTGTTTTTACATATATATCCTCTCTCACATAGTGGGAGCGTGTAAATTTCATCCATTCATCAATCACTGATGTATAATAACTCTTTTCGCAAGAAACTCAGTCATCAAGACTAGCTCTAGGCATCGGAATCATAGCACTTCCCTGTCCCATCTGCATCACATAAGCATGTCGGATTTAGCTCGGTTATACATTGACCATTAGATGAGCATGTTTTGTTTTCATCACAGGGTGGGTCAAAGTAGCACTTCATCCCTTCTCCTCGTTCATAACAAGCACAATCCTTGCCATATTTCTCACAGTCTTCGTCGCCCTGGCACGGCTCTTGATCATCACCGCCACAAACATTTTTATTTTCATTTTTATGAAGCTTCCTTAGCATCAAGTGTTTGCGGGGAATATTATAAGTGTCGGTGGTGGTCGATACATAAACTCCGGTCGTCCCCTTTGCGTGAGCCACAGATGATGATTGCTCAGTGTTCACTACTGCTAAATCACAACTTCATTTCAGTATTAGACATGCATGCAGCCATGCACGCATACACAAATTGAACACTTATTTTTCGACAACCCAAAAAAGAAAACGCGACACATAAAATTGAACAATGACAACCCAAAAAAGAAAACGTGATACTTAAAATTGAATACTAAACTTCCCTAAAACAAATTAAAAAATAAAAATTGAATACTGAACAATTGTCGTATTAAAAATTAGTATTTGATTTGGGTTTGAGTTATTTAAAAAGAAATCAAAATAATCAAACCCATGGTCTAATGGTCTATGGGTGAAAACGAGTCGAGTCAAACCGAGTAATACTCTAAATGAGACAAGCCTCTTAAAGTATTCTCGAGGTCGAGTTCGAGTTCGAGTACATGTATTTTAAACTCAAGCTCATGCTGAGATCGAAGGAAATTTGAAAAACTCAAGTCGAGCTCTGAGTTTTGCATCGAGTGTATCAAATGTAACAGATTTTGAAAATTAATTTTAAAATATTATAAATTATCACATGATAATATATAACAAAACGCATCATTCCGGACATACTGTAGATTCAAGGAATATTTTATTGATTACCGAGTATCTGATAAACGACTAGATACAAAATGTCTGTGTGTGTGAATAACTCGAATTCGAGCTCGATCAAGCTAATCACAAATAACTCATAATCAGTAGGTAAGCTCCATTCAGGGGCGGAACTAAGTGATGGCCGGGGTGGTCTCAAGCCTACCCAAAAGAAAAAAACTAGTGAGAATATGTTTGTAGTATCCCATAATAAAGACCAAACTGATAACCAAGACCATCCCATAATAAATTCCTGGTTCCGCCGCCACTGGCTCCATTACAGCTTCAAACTGAATTATTTGCCTGGTAACATGTTCGAATTATACTTTTTTTACTGATACGGTAGCCGGTAGGAGCACCGTATTATCCCCGCTAAGGCTCGATTCCGAAACGTTCGGATCAGAGAACCTAGTAATTAATTACCACCGGACCAACGCCTCACGGCCGTTTGAATTTTTAGTTTGGTTTGATTTTTCGATTTTTTCCATTCCCCATGCCCAACAGGATTACGCATCAAAAAGAAGAATAGGTAACTGTGTGGAGAGAACAAAAAAAAAAAAAAAAAAAAAAAAAAAAAGTGATTTAGACAAACCAGGAAATTAACTCAGCAGTACCGGAATGAGCAGCATTGGATGCAAAAACAAGGGCAAATAGCAAGCATAAGAAGACGACCACCACCACCACCACCATTTTCTTTTCGGAGCCCATTCTTCTTCTTAATTAATTGCCTTCTTTCCTTTGCTTTCAAGTGGAAATATATAGTATATTTGGAGTATAATATATATATATATATATATATATATATATATATATATATATATATATATATATATGCAAATGAGAATGTTGCATCTAATTGTCCATTTATCCCCCTCTTTTTACGGAAATGATAGTCACACACTGCATGTGCGCGCATCCGGCACACATCGGATGATTGCACTTGCGTTGATCGGTGTTAGATCTATATTATAATATAGATCTAACACCGATCAATCGAACAGTGCGATCATCCGATGCGTGCGGACGCGCGCACACGTGACATAGCGGATGTAAGTGTAGCAGTGCTCCTCTTTTTATACTTTTCGAGGATTGCCGCCTTTCATTCTCAAGTGTACAACATGTCACATAGATAAAATAAAAATAAAAATGAGTGAAAAGAAAACATTTACTACAAACCTTTGCAGCAGAATCTCCCTACCTCTCTCTTTCCTCCCACACATTTATATATATATATATATATATAACAGATGTTGTAATATCCTGATTTTTGAAAAAGGGCAATTCGGTTTTTTAGCAAAAATCAGAATATTATATTATTTTTTTAATTAAAGGATTTTCGAAAAAAAAGAAAAAGGGATAAACAAGGATTTATCTTTTTTTTTAGAAAAATAATTAAATAATTAGGTAATTGGGATTATAAAAGGAAAACTAATCCTAATTTTAACCTAGTTGTTTTTGACAAAAAAAGAAGAGGGACGCAGATTAGAAGGGCCGCAAGTTTTGAAAAAAAAGGGAGAAGAGGCTTTCGATTTTCGAGACTAATCCGTTGTTCTTTTCATCAGACTCATCAAGAGATAAAGGATCACCGCGAGACGAGGATCGTTTTGATATCAACAATCCTTAAATCCATTAACGTTTGGATTTAAAGGTTAAACTTTTGATGGGTTGAAGCTTTGGTTCGTTGTACCACGCAAATTAAGGTAACGTGGTTTTCTTATCGTATGATTAAGGTTTCGTAAAGTGGTAGAGCAATTTGTATGATTGTTTTTCATGGTTTTAATTCGTTTAAGTCGAGTTTGGGTTGGATTTGAGTAGAAAACGCAGAGTGCGTAAAAAGCTCGTCCTCTGTGGTGCAAGAAAACGTGTATCTGTGCAAGCGGGAGGCTCGGTCGACCGAGCCTGTCCATTCGGTCGACCGAGTGTTGGTTTCCTCCGTACGGATGAGTTTTGTTTCCGTACGGCTATTTCTCTGTATCGTACAGCAAGTTTAATCGTTTGGACAGGGACTGTTCCGGTACTTTTTTCTTTGATGTGTTTCAAGCTTTATAGTAGCATATTTATCGCTTAACCTTATGTGACAAAGCTCGAATTAGCTTTTGATGCGTTTAGTTCCGGCACCACATGGATTCCCTAAAAAGACGAAGTGTGGGACCGTCGAAAGCTTTGGATTTGCCTTGTGCTTCGATAAGCTAGAGTTTATCGATGTCGTGTAATTGCTGGGCTTGTCCGTGTCTAGTGGTCTAGGAAAGAGAGTAGGAGATGTGAGGGAGCTTACTTGAAAACACTTAGGTGGCTAGATAAACATCTAATCAAACGTATGTGCTAGATTAATAATCTTAAACATCATGCAATGCTTGGTAAGGCATAGTACAATATCGCGAT